>HG992184.1:17881102-19177352 GCA_905220545.2 Melitaea athalia | reverse complement strand
AATTTAACTAAAGTACGACATTATGGCCGTGAGTTATCCCGATCGAGTCCTATGATTCCCTTCAAGTATCACCGTAATCGATAAAGCGAATACTAAGGAGTAGTTTTACGATACAGCAACGATCATAAAATCGCAAACTTTTAAGAATGTCAAATACCATCCAAGCGACTGTCTCAAGGCTGGATTTAATGAACCGACAACCAAAAATGAGGTGCCGTTCTATTATGCCTATTATCCACTTGGATATATAAAATATATTAAGCGCAATGGTGATCAAGAGGGTATGACTATGTGGGGTCTGGAAATATTGTTTGAAAAAATCTAGATCAGGACACCTGTTGGATATATCTATGTATACAAATATTTTGAGAATTGAGTTCGTAATTGTTAGTAAAGTAGTGGGGATACGCATAATTATAATAAAATAGAATAACCATCTCAATAATTATTATTTGTATGTAAGTTGAGATAAGGTCGGTAAAGCGCTCGATACTTCTGGCGCTAACGGCTAGTTGTTGGTTAGTAGTGGAGTGTCTGGGGGTTTTGACCTCAGACTTTTGTTACAGTGAATGAATTTAAATGGTCGAGGGGGGTTTTCTTTTTTATACTATAAAGTGTAAAGTTTACCCAATTTTTTTTGTAAATTATGCGCTCATTTGCAACCCAAGTGTTAAATGAAATAACTTTCGGCCTCAAAAAACTTTATGACGCGACCATGTCACATTATCACAGTCATTCCTTCACAACGAAATTAATACCACGCGTTTGATTTGGAAGTCAAAGCCATTTATAGTTTCCATAGTTGAAATCGTACACTATTTTCAAATATATTTTCAAAGAGTAAGTAAATATACAAAAGATGTTATGAAAAAGAGATCTCGCCTAATTTTTCTAAGTTAATAAAAAAATTAATTTCCTCTCTTGTGTGTAAATATCTTTTTTTTTTGCGTAAGTATTTTGGAACACATTAATAATGACAACATTTATAGTTTTACGTCTATAAATACAAGAATGTGTTTTTTTAGCATTTTATCTTAAAATTCAATATGTAAATTGTATAAATTATTGGATGTAGTTAAACAACCATTTTCTTGCAAGTCCAACTTATACTAGTAACTTAGGCTAGTATTTTAAATTTTGTTCTTTCAATAAGCTATGTTTACCGCATAGTATCGCACACTTGACTGGATAGCGAGATCACTTTGCATCATTTTCATGCTGCGGTCTTTTAATTTAAAATTTCAGTTGTTTGTTGATATTGTATTGTCATTACCTTCATAAATCTATTCACTGGTGCAATGTCAAGTTTTTGTTATATAATTTGATTTATAATCAATTGTATATTAATCGAAACTATTGTTATAACACTTAGTTTGTTTATATTATGTGACACACGTATAATTGTTGTTATTGTTTTAAAATTTAAGTATCCCAAATAGGGAAAGGCAGAAGACTACAATCTATACAGCCTAGTCTGAATTTGTAAGTTTCATTCCGGTATAACAAAAGGCAGGAGCCAAGTCTGAAGTAATGACACGCGAATAATTTCCGTACGACTGCATTAAATTAGAAAATTCTTTTTTTTTTTGTATGTAGTCAGGACGAGATTTGTATAAAAATGGATATATTTACGGAAAAAATATTGTGGTACGAATTTTGCCGGATCAGATAGTAAAATTAAATTATAATACTTAATGATTATCTTATTTAAATGGACCAGGACATTTTGATTTTAAAGGTCTGTTCATCAATCATTCTAAGTTGTTGCCAGTCTGGACACAAAGCTACGATATTTTATTTAATATTGTTAATAATATAAGATAAGGTAATTAATTATATAATGATACATAATTATAATAAATTAATAATAAGATACATGCCTTTGCGTGCTGTCATTGTATTTTTTTTGTATCTTTATGTGTTCTACTGTTTGTGTGAAGTAAAGTAATGCAATTCAGCCTATAACATCCCACTGCTGGGCATAGGCTTCTTTTTTTGTGTAGAAGTGACGGAGCTTAATCTAACTATGTTGCTCGACTGCGTGTTGGCGGATATATTTCCTACCATGAGTAGCAATAGCTATCAGGTGAAGATTCACCTGATAGCTATTGCTATATATAGATATATATATAAAAGAGATTTCCACCCATATATTGACTCATCACGATATCTCTGGAACCATAAGGCGTAGAGACTTGAAATTTGGTAGAAATATTCCTTTCGCCAAGTAGAGGTCAGCTTAGAACGAATTTTACAAAATTCCACCCACAAGAGGGGGTTGCGGGGGTTAATATCATATATGGTAAAACAACGTTTGCGGGGTCAGCTAGTAAAGAAATAAAGTAATTAATAAATACTATATTACTTTAGAATATGACAGCAGTCATTTACCACTTTTAGTGGGCAAACAATAATTTATCGTAAACCAATATTGTCGAATTGGTAACGTCAACAAGAAAACCTTTTTTTTATTAATACTTTTAGTGTTCCGTAAACGATTGTTGACTGTTTATGGGATTACTTTAATGTACCTGGTACTGACCAGATTAATGGACTCTAAAATTGTTTATATTGTTTCATTAATATACGTAAAAAAAGTAAGGTTTTAATTGAGGTAGGGCATAGCAGGATATATTCTGCTCAAAATCTGGAGCAGCCCGACTGGGGAAGTTCCTTTACTTTACAGAAGATCACAGCTAAATAATACTACTTCAAGCAGTGTTGTGTTCCTGCTGCGAGTAAGGTGACTAGAGTTGCGGGGAACTGAGGATGGGGTCGGCAACGCGCTTGCGATGCTTCTGGTGTTGCAAACGTCTATAAGCTACGGTGATCGATTACCATCAGGTGAGCCGTACGCTTGTTTGCCGACCTAGTTACATAAAAAAGGATAAAATTAAATATAAAGTATAACTGAATTAGGGCACAGCAGGAAATTTCCTGCTCAAAATATGGAGCAGCCCGCCTGGGGTAATACCTCGACCTTACAGAGGACCACAGCTAAATAATACTGTTTTCAAGCAGTATTGTGTTCCTGTTGGTGAGTAAGGTGACCAGAGCTCCCGGGGGGATTGGGGATAGGGTCGGCAACGCGCTTGCCATGGTTCTGGTGTTGCAGGCGTCTATAGGCTACGGTCTTACCATCAGGTGAGCCGTACGCTTGTTTGCCGACCTAGTTACTTAAAAAAAAGGTATACATGTATATGATTTATGGTTTACTGGACTATATTTCGGGACCCCGCCGTCCTAAATGTAATTAAAACATTCTCACAAACTTGCTTTTCCCTACTCTGTTATAGTTCAACGTTACTTACAATTTCATATGGGTATTGATTAATTTATTGTTTCAATAAACTGATGTTTGGAATGCTTTGATTTGTACTGAAAATATTGTTATTGTTATTTCAAGTAAGAAACATATTGTATTTATTGAACGGTCTTTTAGTGTAGTTTGGAGTGACCCTACTTTCCGATTCCAGATTTTGGCTTAAATTTATATTAATCAAATTTAATCCAAATACACTTAGTACATTAATAATTGTGTTTGCTCGCAAACGAAAAAAAACCGACTTCAATTACATCGACAAGTAGTACAACGTAATAAGACGAAAAAATAGTCAAGTAAATACGCGCTATTAAAGATTACTCAAAAAGTTGTAATCAGTTTTCGATCTAATTTAAACCAGACTACAAGACAAGTATTAGCTTTCGATTTAAGTAATAATCATCGAAATCGGTAAACCGAGTAAAAAGTTATGCGGTATAATATAACGTAGGTCGACGAAAAAGTAGTCACGTAAATACGCATTATTAGATATAACTCTAAAAGTACTAGTCAGATCTCAATTAAATTTAAATGGGACCACATGACACGCAAAACCTTTTAATTAAAACAAAATTGATCGAAATCGGTCCACCCAGTCAAAAGTTCTGAGCTAACATACATTAAAAAAAACATACGTGTCGAATTGAGAACCTCCTCCTTTTTTGGAAGTCGGTTAAAAATGCAAAAGATATTGTGTAAGTTAAAATGTTATTTGTTTTTTTAAATGAATATTTTTTGTGTTGATTGATTTATCGATTGATTAATTTAGCCCGTAACATCAAATTGCTAGGCCTAGGCAGCTTTCTTTATTTATTTTTTTAAATGACGTCGAAAATTGTGTAGCGTTCAAAACGATACTTGTAATAATTGTGTTTGTTAGAAAAGGAAAAAAACCGACTTCAATTACATCGACAAGTAATACAACGTAGGTGGACGAAAAAAAATTAACAAACGCGCTAGTCGCCACTACGGTTTTCGAAGATTCCCCTCTATTTCTCTAAGATGCCAGCATCAAATCCTGGTTTCCTTATCATGGTACTAACCTTGGGATATATCCTTTCCAACAAAAAAAAAGAATCATCAAAAAAGGTTCATAAACGACGAAATTATTCCGCGAACACACATAAGAAATATATAATATATGTATACCTATTTATCGTCGAATTGAAAAACCTCCTCCTTTTTTGAAGCCAGTTAAAAAATAAATTTATTTCGACTTTTTGTTCGATACTTAAATTAATATATTAGAACTTTAAATAACATAATATGCCTTAAACAAGCTATAACATTGTATAATAATACGCCTCATAAAGTAAATATTACGCACAGCTTGAGAGCAAAACTTGTTTAATTTTTATTAAAAGTTTATGCTGAAGTAAAAATTGAAATACAAAAAGGATTAAAAATTAATATGACATTCAATTAATACTATACTAATAAATAATGTTTTTTGTTGTTATTTTTGTTCTCATAACTCTTAAGGCCTGTGTGCAATTGTGCATAATACAATTAAGCTGCTTGTACTAATGTTGCATTGCTGCAATAATAGCTAAATGCGTTGGATTTAACGATGAGATACTTTTATTAAAAGTTTGTTAATAAAAAGGTTTTATATAAATCATATTTATATTCAATTACATTTATATAAATGTCTTATGATTGATTAGTTAATGATTTATTTATACGATTCATAATTCAGTCAGGTGAATATGTGTGGTCTTTCTAGTTTTTTAATACAGAAAAAAACTTGAATGGAATACTAAAAGTAATGCTAACTAAAATAAATCGTCTTTGTAAAATACATTATTAAAATTTTGTTTAATCTTAATTATATATTTTTATGCGTGGTATCTCTATATATAAAAATCAATTGCTGTTCGTTAGTCTCGCTAAAACTCGAGAATGGCTTGACCGATTTAGCTAATTTTGATCTTGAAATGTTTGTGGAAGTTCAGGGAAGGTTTAAACGGTGAGAAACATAAATAATATGTAACGGAAAATACTAAAATCGACGATTTAATTTTCCAATACAAAATGTTCCTAGCGGGGAAATTTAGTGTCTTTTGCCAAAAACGTTGTCAATTGGTTATCAAATATTTATAGGTGCGTTCAGAAAGTAATTATACGTAGGTGATACGAAGTTCACCGGGCCATCTAGTAATTATATAAAAATAAATTAATTAAATGTCTAGTTACTTAATTTAGCACCAAAAAGGTACGTTTTTAAAAAGATCTTAATTTGAATCATTATTTTTAGGAAATATTTTAATGTTGATTTGAACATTACGATAGTGTTATTAAATGTTATGGTAAATAATATATACAGGATTAAGTTTATTTTTTTCTTTCTTTCTTTCTAGATGTGATTTTTGAATGTATCTAAGATACTATCTATATACATAATTTTGAAATGCAATATTTAAATAAATTGTTGCTAGAATAAATAAAAAGATTAAGTATGCGATTTTAACAAAAAGTACACTATTGTGTTTTACATTTCATCAATTTTAATGTACTATGTAGATTCGAAAAATAATAATTACTTAAAATGCTAACATTACTAATTCACGATTTCTTATGTATTTCTGTCAAACTAATTTAATAATTTACATAGAACAAAAAAACATATTGTCGTCTAACGCACAAAAACATTTTCAGCTCACGAAATTACGACGTAAATAAATCGTAGTTACACAAATTGCGTCATGTTCCACGTGCCTGGTATTCTATGATTAAATAAGAACTAAGCCGAAACGAAATAAACCAAAATTATTTATCCGCAGCTTTTCAGTTATTATTTAAAAAAAAATATTCCTCACCCTTATCCTCGGAACAGCCAATCACATACAGACAAAACAAAACATAAACAAAAAAAAAACACAAACGTAAAAATGGCGCGCAAAACTGACAGCTTGTCAAAATGGCTGATTCGAAAAAAAAAGTTTTAAATTTCGAACTAGTGTCGCGACTGCATCGCGATTCGCGTCGGTTCAGTAATGAATGGTAGTGAGGTGCTCGGCGGCTTTGTCAGTAAATGTGTAAAATGTGGCGGGAGTAATGATTGTTGATGCTTTCATTAGTGTATTTTATTTTTTATGTGGATTTTTATCAAATAAATTATTCGCTCTACATTGCCGTCTCAATTTACCTATACATTTGCCACTAATATATAAATTACTTTACAAAAAAGAGCTTGTAATTTTTTAAAATGAATTTAGTGTTTGGTTAGGTAATTGGTTTAATAACCTTATTTGAAATCTATAAATTAAACAGTACCTACATCAGTAAACAATACCAAAAAAAATCAATAATATCAATTAATATTAACTGTCTTTTTAGTGAAACCTCATTACACCGTTCCATCAAAAAAAAAAAAAAAAAATGAAAAGCATCTTTAGTATGATTTGCCGTATAGTGTACTCCATAGAACTACGATTCAACTTGGCATTTCGGCTGACAAATGCTCGCTTGCTCTCAAGAGACTGGTATTATTAATTATAAACATTAGAAGTACCGTTAGAAGACGCTTACGATATTTTATAAACGCATTCAAGTACATTATTCTGTAAAATTGATGAGATTTCGTGTTAACGATAAAGATTTTATCGTCTGTTTTACTGTATCCGATTAACTTTGATAATTAATGTTTATTATAACATATTAAACTTTTTAGCTATAAACTTTTTGTCTCTTTGAAATTTGAAATAAGTTTCTATAATTATTCAAATAGACTTTTTTGTGGTTATTTTGTTGTTAAAAAAAGTTTTTCGCTGTGATCGTAATAACTGATTTTCTGTAATGAGTTAATGAGATATCGATAAAAACTTAGTAAACGAATCTTGTAATACCTACATTTATTTCGTTAGTTCTCTTAACAATTAATATTTTACATATTTAAACATTGCTGTGTGGTTAGGGTTACGCCAGTCCCAGACCCCCTTGCTGGGTGCTAGGGGAGGAGTTGCTGGTCTCCTACTGGGCGCGTCCCCGGGCGGCGGATAGGGGAACGTCACTCGCTCTGTTGCGGGTGGCAGGGGTCTTCGGACCCCCGTGGACCAAAACCAGCAGGTGTGGGCGCACCTTTAGCGGCTTGTTAGCCGCGCGGCCTAGGGGAGTAAACCTCGAAAACAAATCACAGCTGTGTAACAGCAAAATTCAGCATGGACACGTTTGGAAAATCTTTATTACCCCAGGCGGGTACCGACGCCTCAGGCGGAGGAGAATCCCGCAGTGCTGCGGCACTCAGCCCCACCGAATCTGGGGGGGGCAACCAGCGTGTGTGTGTTGCGCCCGCGAAGGGCGGAGTTGAGTGTGTGCCCGAGAAGGGCGGTGAAGATTTTGGACATGAGAAGGGCGGGGGGCGGGTTTTCGGAACGAATCCTGCTATAATGCAGCCAAGAGTGGATCATACCCGCATTGACCCGGCGATCTTACTGGAAAGAAGTAACATTCATAGCGAAATGGATCTATTGACTGCAATCGAAGGAGAAGGAGGATCGCGAGCAGCAACACCTGCATCCATAGAAACCGGAAGTAGGTCTTTCCAGAAGCAACTTGGAACAGGAGAATTGGCAGACGAGAGCGGCAACAAGACCGCCGTCTCTCTGTCAATAAATGATGACCAGAGTGTGAAACGACGTCTACGGAGAAGGCGCGGAGGTGAAGTGGTTGACGAAGACACTGAGAAGGCACTAGGTGCGGCCATCCGGAAGTGCGCCAAGCGGTACACCGGTGGTAGGGGTAGGCCACCCACCACCAGAAAATACGTCGGTTTAGCCCAGGCCACCAGGGAAAAGAACGCCGCAGAGCGCGAGGCCCCGGTGATCGAAGCGGACGAAGAAATGCTGAACTTAACAAGGAGACTCCTGCCGACGCCATCAAATCAGCTTTCGGAGAACGCAACAACCTCGGACGCCACAATGGCAGACGACGAGACCACGGCGGCTAAATTAGGATCGACAATTTCCGCAAGTCTGGAGGTCATAACGAATGTGGCCACAAAGTCGAAAAACCTAAGCGGGCCATACGTCAAAGCGCTCAGAGGGGCCGCAAGCGCCATTCAGGAAGCATACACAGCCCTACTCAACCGCTCTGCTTCAGAGGAAACGAGGGCACTGGAGGCGGCGAACGCACGCCTCTCTGGTGAACTCGAAGAACTCAAGACGGAGTTAGCTGCAGTGAAACGCGAGCTCACTGAAAACCGACCTCGGGTCGCCCCTGTGACCCCAACGCCGAGTGTTGAGGAGATGCTGCAGCAGGCAGTCCGAGAGGAGGTCTCACTTTCGAGCGCAAGACTGGAAGCACGGCTGGAGAGACTCGAGGCCCGGCTTCTACCGGAGCCCCGCCACCACCCTCCCCTCGCAGCCGATAACAGAAATGCGCCCCAAGTAGCAAAAATCGGCACCGGTCAAAAGAAGAATCCTGAACCAGAGTCCGCGGTGTCAACCCTGGCGCCCCCGGCAAACCCCGGCACGGCTCAGAAGAAGAAAAAGAGAGTAAAGAAGTCTGCCGCCGCGGTAGAGGCAGCAGCCGCAAGGCGCGATACTACGGTACCGCCAGCAGCAGTGCCGGGACCCCCTCCCCCTCCCGAGAGAGAGTCTTGGACAGAGGTGACGCGGAAGGACAGACAACAACAGAAGGTGGGAAAAAAGAACAAAGGGCCCAAAAGAAAAAAGAACAAGAGCGGGAAACTCCGTGCCCCTAAATCTGCAGCTGTAGTCATCACACTGCGGCCGGGTGCGGTGGAAAGGGGTGTGACATACAAAGAAGTCCTCGAGAAGGCCAAGCAGAAGCTCGACCTATCCGAGATGCAAATTCCGGCCGTCAAATTTAAGTTAGCGGTTACCGGCGCTCGTATGTACGAGGTCTCGGGGGATGCCTGTAAAGAGAAGGCGGACGCTCTTGCCGGGAAACTGAGGGAAATTATGAGGGAGGAAGACGTGCGTATTGCCAGACCCCAGAAGTGCGCTGAACTGCGCATTACCGGGTTGGACGACTCAGCCACGGCAGTAGAAATTGCTGAGGCAGTTGCCAGATCAGGCGGCTGCACATCAGGCGACATAAAGGTTGGTGAAATCCGCCTGGATCGGAGCGGTCGCGGCTCGGCTTGGCTTAAGTGCCCGGTTGATGCAGCGAAGAAGGTGACGGCACCAGACACCAAGGTGTACGTCGGGTGGACCGTGGTGCGTGTCACTCTATTGTCCGCGCGCCTCATGCGCTGCTACCGCTGCCACCAGACTGGCCACACGCGGGCGACGTGCACCTCCGAGGACGATCGCAGCGGACTCTGCTTCCGCTGCGGCCAACCAGGGCACACAACCGCACAATGTCAAAACGCGCCCCATTGCGCGTTGTGCGCAGCTAGTGGGAAACCGGCGGACCACAGTGTGGGCAGCAAGTCCTGCGGGAAGCCTGTACCTAAGAAGAAGAGCAGCTCTAAAAAGAGCACAGCGCCCCGGTTAGCAGCCACAACATCTAAGGCGGCTACTCGGGCTGGAGCGGAAGAAATAGACGTCCAATAATGGACACCCTACGCTTCATTCAGGGTAACTTGAACCACTGCGCCCAGGCACAAGACCTCCTGGTTCAGACGATAGCGCAGTGGTCAATCGATGTTGGCATAGTGGCAGAGCCGTATCGGGTGCCAGCCAGAAACGACTGGGTCGGGGACGTTAATGAGTCAGTCGCGCTGGTCTTCGGCCCTAAAATCACACCTCCATTGTGTGGAAACACGACCAGGGGCCATGGATTCGTCGTCGCGAAGATGGGGGCTCTCACCGTGGTGGGGGTTTACTTCTCCCCTAACCGACCCCTGGTTGATTTCGAGGCGTTCCTCCTGCGACTGACTGCCTTCATCAGCGCAGCGACAGGACCTGTAATCGTCGCCGGAGACTTCAACGCGAAGTCAACGCTTTGGGGATCCCCGGCGACAGACGCAAGAGGTCGAGCGATGGCAGACTGGCTGGCCTCCACGGGCCTGGTTCTGGCCAATGAAGGCGCCGTGAATACCTGTGTCCGGCAGCAAGGTGGGTCGATAGTGGACTTGACTCTAGTCAGCCCATCTGTCGCTCGTCGAGTCACAGGCTGGCGGGTCCTGGAGGAGATCGAAACCCTCTCGGACCACCGATACATTCGTTTTGACATCTTCGCTCACACATCAGAAATGGGTCGCCCAATAACATCTGGCGGCGGCGGCCCAAGGTGGTCCCTCAAGAGACTGAATAAGGAGTTACTGCTGGAGGCGGCAATCGTTGCGTCCTGGGTCCCATTTCCCGCAGAAGCAGGGGTGGAAGAGTGCGCAGAGTGGTTGAACGCGGCGATGCGCAACATCTGCGACGCCTCGATGCCACGTGCAGGACCATACAAGCCTCGGCGCCAAACATATTGGTGGCGTCCTGAAATAAGGCAACTCCGCCAAGATTGTGTAGCAGCCCGGCGTCGATACACGAGATATCGGAGAAGGCGCATCAGGGACCAATCAGAGGAGGACACCATCTACGATGGCTACCGCACAGCATGCCGCGCCCTACGTGACGGTATCCTAAAGGCGAAGATGGAAGCCTGGGTGGAGTGGCTGGAAACCCTAGAACGAGACCCGTGGGGCAGCCCGTATAAATGGGTGAGGCAAAAGCTCCGCCCAGCCGCCCCACCACTCACCCAGAATCTCCAACCAGAGCTCCGCAACACCGTTGTCTCGAGCCTGTTCCCGTCCATGGCCGAGCGGTCACCAACGATGGCACAGAGGGAAACATCGAGCTCTGAAGAAGAAGACATACCGCCAGTCACGTCTTCGGAACTAGCCGTTGCAGTTCAGAAAATGAGCCTGAAAAACACAGCCCCCGGCCTTGACGGCGTTCCGGGACGTGCCTGGGTACTGGCGATTGAATTCATGGAGCCATGCGTGCTCGCTACTTTGACCAACTGTTTGGTTCAGGGCCGAGTACCACGTCGATGGAAGTCCGGCAAACTGGTCCTGCTGCGGAAGAAAGGGCGACCAGAAGATCAACCGTCGGCGTATCGTCCTATCGTGTTGCTCGACGAGGTCTGCAAGATACTGGAGCGGATCATCGTAGCGCGTCTCACCCAACATCTCGAGCACGTCGGACCAAACCTGAGCCCAAACCAGTACGGGTTTCGCTCAGGCCGAGCGACCATAGACGCGATACAACGCCTGCGGTCGATCACGGAGGAAGAGGTGTCCCAGGGTGGCATAGTTTTGGCTGTGTCTTTGGATATATCCAACGCCTTTAACTCGCTGCCCTGGGAAACCATCAAAGATGGACTGAGACACCACTGCGTGCCGAGGTATCTACGCAACGTCATCAGCGACTACCTCTCGGCACGGTCGGTGCAATTCCCGACGCAGGAAGGCTGGGAAGAAAAGGAAGTGGTCTGCGGTGTTCCACAGGGGTCAGCTCTTGGTCCGCTCTTGTGGAACATCGGATTCGACCCAGTGCTCCGAGGTGCAAACCTCCGCGGCGTAGAGGTCATCGGCTACGCAGACGACACCCTGGTTGTCAGCCGCGGAAAGACATACAGGGACGTCACGATACTCGCGACGGCGGCAGTCGCGCAAGTGGTTCGCTGGATCCAGACATTGGGGCTCGCGGTGGCCTTAGAAAAGTCGGAGGCTCTCTGTCTACACAGGCCTAGGAACCGCCCGCCGTCTGACCTAGCAGTTGTGGTCAACGGGACCAGGATAAATGTCACTACATCTATGACATACCTGGGTCTGGTTCTTGATGGAAGATGGACGTTCCGGGAGCACTTCCGGCGTCTGTCGGAGAAGGTTACGAAGGCAGCTGGAGCGTTGGCGTCACTCCTCCCAAACCTGGGGGGTCCGAGCCTCAGCTGTCGTCACCTATACATGGGCGTAATTCGCTCCATGGCAATGTATGGAGCGCCAATATGGGCCGAACATCTGTCACGAGAAAATAAATTAGTTCTGGGAAGGTTACAGAGAACTATGGCAATCAGGGCAGTGCGCGGGTACCGTACCATCTCTAAAGATGCGGCCTGCGTGCTTTCGAGCAGTGTTCCCTGGGACCTAGACGCCCAGTCTCTCGCCGACGTTTACTGGCGGTGCGCATCGATCCGCGCGGAGGGCAGCAACCCTCTACCGGAAGTCGT
This sequence comes from Melitaea athalia, assembly GCA_905220545.2. Taxonomy (NCBI): domain Eukaryota; kingdom Metazoa; phylum Arthropoda; class Insecta; order Lepidoptera; family Nymphalidae; genus Melitaea; species Melitaea athalia. The sequence continues at coordinate 19,164,901 of HG992184.1, read as the reverse complement.
ACGTCGGTGGAGGGACTCCGCAAGAGAGAGGGCTATAGAGTTGTGGGCGGAGAGGCTGGAAGAACCTCAAGTCAGTGTGAGGTTGCTGACGGCCATACGCCCAGTTCTAAAGGAGTGGGTGAATAGGAAGAGCGGTGCGCTCTCCTTCCGCCTCACACAGGTGCTGACAGGGCACGGCTGCTTTGGGCGGTACCTGTGTGAGATCGCGGGACGAGAAGATACCTCGCGATGTCACCATTGCGACGCGGATAGGGACACGGCCGAGCATACCATCATGGCCTGTCCCTCCTGGACTAGACAACGTGCGGCCCTAACGGCCGCCATTGGACATGACCTCTCACTGCCAGCAATCATCTGCGCAATGCTGAGCAGTGAAACATCGTGGAACGCAGTGGAGACATTTGCGCAAAACGTGATCTCCACCAAAGAAGAGGCCGAGCGTCGAAGAGAGAGAGAGGCGCTCGACCCCAGACGAAGGCCGAGACGAAGACGTCGTGCGGTCAACAATGATGACCGCAACGTCCCGCCTTAGCGGGGGATCTCGGGGTGGCGACGTGGGGACGCCGTTGCCCATTTATTCGAGTTCCCGAGCGGACCGTGATGCGCAACGTACTCCTGCGCATCGCGGCATCATAAAGAGAGAATGGTCCATTGAAGGCCCGTAGGACCGTAGTCCCGTAGTAGGGTCTGCACATCAGGCGACCGTCAGCGGAGTTGCGGAGCAGCTCACGCGTTCCCGCGGCTCAGCACTGCGACGGAGAGACGGAGTACCGTGTGGTTTTAGTGGGTATACTGCTAGCGGGAGTCCCACATATCCCGGACGTTCCCCAGTGGCCGGGTATGCGTAACGCATTTCCTCACGAAAAAAAAAAAAAAAAAAAAAAAAAAAAAAAAAAAAAAAAAAAAAAAAAAAAAAAAAAAAAAAAAAGGGTTACGCCAGTAAATTATATAGCCACCCTCTCTCTTTCCGTGGGTGTCGTAAGAGGCGACAAAGGGATAACACAGTTCCACTAACACCTTGGAACTTAAAAAGTCGACCGATGGTGGGATAACCATTCAACTGCTGGCTTTCAAATACCTACACAGGCCGAATACAGGAAGCAGCGTCTTCGGTGCGACAAAGCCAGCCCTGCGGTCACCAACCCGCCTGCCCAGCGTGGTGACTATGGTCAAAATACACGAGTTCGCGCCATAATGTCTGGCGCGAACTTGGCCGAACTAGACATGCGTAAGTAGTCTGAGGTAGGGCTATATCTTGCTTAAAATCTAAATGTACGTCAAATGCAGCCGAATAGCACAACAAATATATTTGAAAAATAACTGAGAATTTTTTATAACTTCTTGAACTACTAATTAGCCATTTTTTTAACATGCACAGTTAAGACAAGACCAAGGCTACTTTTTACAGAGCCTAACTTTTAACACATTTATAGGATTTTGTCTCCAGTATCGAGGAAGGCAAATGGCCCAGCAGTTTATCTTTAAGCATAGCTTTATATGTATGTGTTTCTCCATACATGGCTTATCCTTGACCCTCATCTGATAAATGTGAGGGTTTCCAAGTCATAGATCGATCGTTTTTTGTCTCTTTCGTACCTATAGCTAGTCTTATGGGATGAAGTAGAGCAGAATATAGATTAAAAAGAAGATATAGATGTAGTTATTGTTATTCAGTTAAGTACATTTTCAATTAAGTACAAGAAGACAAAAAAATACAAAACATTTAATTAAATTGTAGCTGTAGTTCGAAGATACTCGTGTATAGGTAAAAATTGTATTCTATTGAAGTTCACCAAAAAATTAAAAGCGTATAACTAATAAGTTCATTTTCTTTCAATTTCTTTTACATATATTTTAATTAAACAATGGCTATTGTAAAATGTTTTTATTATCATATCAAAATTTCGATCCAGCGGGATTAGAACCCGCAGCCCCGACATGCCGTGTCAGTGCTCTAGCCATATGGAACGATGTACCCGCCGAATCGAAATTTTCGATATGATTTTATTCGGTTTCAAGCAACCGTGGTGCCGTCTATAGCGGCTATTGTTTTCTAATATTTACGCGAATTTCACTAATTATAACGTAACAAATTTTTCCAATTTTATCGCTGTTCATTAAGTTTTTTATAGTCCGACGTTTCGGATACTTTACAGTTTACAGCAACCATGGTCACGGGAGGACCTCCCGCGAAAAAATACCAAAAAAGAAGTTTCATTATAATTAATAATGACTAGTTAGTATAATATCATTTATTCTACAAAATAGGTAAGTAGTACAATGCTCTCACTAACAAAAACAATCTTCTTTGAGTACTTTTTGTATATGAAAAAAAAAGTTGTTATCCTACTGACAAGACGCACACATCTACACGAATATTATGTATATGTGTTATATAAATAAATGGATAGAAAAAGTCATTAATGTCCTATATTGGTTGTTTGATGTCATGCACGGGTCGCTTTGCAAAGAAAAAAAACCAACAAAAGATATACGCTTCTAATTGGAGCTCTTTTCAGATTGCTCATAATACAAAGCATTTTAGATTTTAATGCAACAGCTATAAGACTCATTTTGTAGTAATACAACTTTTTAGAACACTACATTATTTTTTACAAAGCGATGCTATGACGACAAATAAAATATTACTACTAATTATTTAGTTTTGTATGATAAAGATGGAAACGTTATGTCTTTTGTAATTAGACGGATTTTAATTTATATTTTTAAAGTTGTGTGTAATGACAAATATACGCCAAGATTACTACTTACAAATATTGCGACTGTGTATTTAGACTAATAAGTTAAAATTAGCAGCTTTTATACAATTATATAAAAAGACTAGAGGTGCCCGCGACTTCGTCGTAAATTTCTAAAATAAAAGTACTAATAAAAGTTCTATTTCCCTTATTCTCCTTATTCTATCGGTCAGTGAAAATTCCGTCAAAATCGGTCCAGCCATTTCAGAGATTAACCGGAACAAACAGACAGACAGACGACAGACAGACAGACAAACATTGTAAAAAAAATGTTGTTTTGGTATATTTACCGTGTATACATCCTATGCATTTAGTAATAAGCGGTTATTTTAATATTACAAACAGACACTCCAATTTTATTTATTTGTATAGATAAATTCTCATTTTTTTCATGATACATATAAATAATTAAATAATAATGTAATTAAATCTACCTTTGCATTTTAAATGTTCAAAATTTATGCAAAGGTTAAACAGAATGAATAAAACCCTTACGAGCCTGATGGATCTCCGCCGAAACGATTTTCGCAAACCTGATATTTATCTGATCATAATAAGGGTTCAGACACATCGTCACAGGATTAAGATTTACGTCCTTTTAACTTTTTTCAAGTAGAGCATTCATACATACATATAAATCACGCCTCTTTCCCGTAGGGGTAGGCAGAGACCACTTCTTTCCACTTGCTACGATCCTTGCATACTTGTTTAGCTTCGTCCACTTTCATTATTCGTTTCATACATGCTCTTCGGTTTAGGGTACTCTTGACCTGGCCTTTTTTAGGACGTCCCTGATCTGGTCTCAAAACGTCCGCCTAGGTCTAATACTTCCATTCACACTCGCCTTATACACTTTTTTCGTCAATCGTTAGGTAGAGCACAGTGGGAAATAATAGCCTGCTCATTTGGAGCAGACTGTCTGGAGAAATACCTTAGCCATACAGAAGATCACAGCAAAATAATAGTACTCTAAAGTAGTATTGTGTTTCTGTACTAGGTAAGGTGGCCAGAGCTCCTGGGGAGGGTCACTCTATAAGCTGCGAAAATAGGGCACAGCAAGAAATACTAATATCCTGTTCAAAATCTAAAGCAGCCCGACTGGGGAAGTGCCTGGACCTTACAGAAAATCACAGCTAAATAATACTGCTTTCAAGCAGTGTTGTGTTCTTGTGGTGAGTAAGGTGACCAGATCTCCTGGAGGGATTAGGGGTAGAGTCAGCAACGCGCTTGCGATGCTTCTGGTGTTGCAGACTATAAGCTACGGTAATCGCTTACCATCAGGTGAGTCGTTCGCTTGTGGTGTTGTGTGCCGACTTAGTTGTAAGAAAAGAAAAAGTAATATATATTGAATCAGAGCCACTTATACGTAAGGTATTGTCGTCTTGTACTGGGCGAGACTCATGACTCAAGTGTACACATCCTAGTTTTAGCTATAACTAGCTGACCAGCTGAACTTCAATTCACCATAGTTTATTTCGTCGACTTTTTTAAAATTATTATTATTTATAAAAACTTTGCCATAACAGTAACGAACATCAAAACAAAAGAATTTTTCAATTTGATGTACTCTAGGAAGTTATGCAAGTTTATTTCAGCAATTCATTTTTAATATATAAACCAGCTGACCCAACAAACGTTGTTTTGTCATATATATTACTAGCTTCTGTGCGCGACTTCGTCCCCGTGGAATAAAAGGAAAAAAAAAACCCGATTTTGAAACATTCTTCATTGGTGCTACGCTCCTATTGGTCTTAGCGTGATGATATATAGCCTATAGCCTTCCTCGATAAATGGGCTATCTAACACTGAAAGAATTTTTCAAATCGGACCAGTAGATCCTGAGATTAGCGCGTTCAAACAAACAAACAAACAAACAATCAAACAAACAAACTCTTCAGCTTTATTATATTACTAGCTTCTGCGCGCGACTTCGTCGGCGTGGACTCCGCTACTATTGGTCTTAGCGTGATGATACATAGCCTATAGCCTTCCTCGATAAATGGGCTATCTAACACTGAAAGAATTTTTCAAATCGGCCCAGCAATTCCAGAGATTACCGCGTTCAAACAAACAAACAAACAAACAAACAAACAAACAAACAAACTCTTCAGCTTTATATATTATATTATATTATAGTATAGATGAAAAATACATGTTGGCAGATTCTCAGACCTACCCGATATGCACACAAAATTTCATAAAAATCGGCCCAGCCGTTTCGGAGGAGTATTGTAACACGAGAATTTTATATATAAGATATTGTGAAAAATAAATATTATCTAAATATACCCAGAAATCAACTATAGATATTACAAAAACACAATCCAACGTCTATAATCCTTAAAAATACATAAAATAGAAAACCCTGTTACACGATACTTTTTAAAGCCGAATCGAAGGTTTTCCCAAGGGATGGAAAAATAACTCGGTACTCTCGTTTCAAACGTGATTTCGTATCAATATGGTATTACGTCGTTATGAAATACAATGTAAGTTTAAGTTTTCTCTTCGTTTAAGATTTTAATTGGCTCGGGAAACGAGGTCTTAATTTGTCTGAATTTTATCTGAATTAGATTCATTTTTAACCGACTTAAGGAGGAATATCTTAATTCGGTATTTCCTCACTTTTTACTAGGTGTACCTTTTTTGACGATTGATGATTATGTTTTATTCTCAAGGTAAATTTGTCTTGTTTATTTATTTATCTCGTGTATTTTTGGTATCGATTAAACTTTTAACAAACCACAGTTAAAATTAATTACTTTTATATAAACGTTTGCTTTGTGAACTGATTCTAATTAATTGTATTGGAAAGCACTACAATCGTCGAGGACAAAATTAGCAAAGAAAGCAATTCGAAGTACCTACTTACTTTCTACGTACTGAGTTTGCTAAGTTTGCAATATGATTATAATAATCTATTTGTGTCTGTCAATACATATCTTGCTTTCGGTAGCCTATACTTAGAATATTTAATGGAGGTACCTATAAAATTACAACCTAAAAGTAATAACATTTTACATACATACGCTTCAGCCTGTAATATCCCACTGCTGGGCGTAAGCCTCTTTCTACATAAAGGAGAAGGATTGGAGCTGAGTCCACCACGCTGCTCCAATGCGGGTCAGCTTGGTTGGTCAAAAATTGTTTAAAATATTTTTTACTGTACGTGTTGTCCATTCCTTAGCTGGTCAAAGGTCTCTTAGATTCAAAATTTATCGACTACACTGAACCGCAAAGAAAAAGGATCGGTTAGAATATATTCAAGGTATCTTTAAAAGTGCCTAGCTTTATGAAATAAAGACTAAATTAATGAATTGTTTCAAAGATTTGGATTTTAATTAGCGACTATTCGATAGTGCCGAAAACAATAAAACGATTCAAGAACTATGAATACGAAAATATATTTATAACTCAGTTCGTTTGTTTACATATTTATATTAGTAGAAAGAATTTATAGGGTCTCCACTCAAAATATCAAAATGAAACCCACTAACAAAAAAGCAATTGAACTATTACGACTTCTCTAATTACTTTACTTTTTGTTCACTTCCTAACCGCAGTTTCTATGTCGTATTTTATACACAAAGATTGTCTGGAAGAGATCGCTTTTTCAGCGATAAGACCGCCTTTGTATATCTTTTATTTTATGTTATTTTGTTTATTTATTACCAGCTGATCCCGCAAACGTTGTCTTGCCATATATGTTATTAACCCCCGCAACCCCTTCTTGTTGGTGGAATTTCGTAAAATCCGTTCTTAGCTGACCTCTACTCGGCGACAGGAATATTCCTACCAAATTTCAAGTCTCTACGCCTTATGGTTCTAGAGATATCGTGATGAGTCAATATATGGGTGGAAATCTCTTTTATATAATTATGTAGATTGTGTTTCTTTCGCTTCAGCCTGTAATATCCCACTGCCTGCCACCAGCGCAACAGCCACAAACCAGTGGTTTGACCGTTGTGCCAACGCGCAAATGGTAATGTGATACGACTAAATATTTTGCCAAAACTTAGTTACCGAGTCTTGGGTCGGTAAATCACCATTGACCACATCAATAGTGCACTTTTCCCGATTCGTGTATATTTTTCATTGGTCGCTTTGAAATATACTATTTTGGTAATATATATATTATTATTACTATTGCGACTCTCACTTGAACAGTTTTTTTTTGTTATATAATATGTACAAGTTTGCGTTCCTTGACGTTACTGGACTGGGTTATATTTCGAAATACTGCTACCGTTCATATCATGTACTACACAAGTACATAAAATATGTTTAATTTAAATACGGCACAGAAGGTAAGTCATTAAGGAAGAGTGATTATTTAACTAAATATTCCATAGTTATAACAATTATAATTATGATTAAAATATAAATTAAATATTCTATCGAGTGTACTTTAGAGTTTTAGACCCCACGCCTAGAGTAAAAATTTTGCACAGTAGGCCTGCACTGTGTCTTAGATATACGAAACACAACTGGCTATGAGAGAAAGAAAGAAAGAAAATGTGTGCTCGCACCTCTTTCTCTTGCTCCGTTCGCCTCACCCGATCACACTTTTCGTAACGCTCTCGTCACGCATTCACCAGCTTACTGCCCAAGTCAAGCGTGCATAAAGAATTTTTACTTCAAAAAATAAAAAAGACGAAATTTAAATAAAAGAAAAGTCTATTTCCACACTGACGTATCGATCGCAGCTAGGTTTCCCACGTCTGCCAGCCTCTGATGCAATTCCACTGTCTAATGTCAGAGGTTCTTGTTTTTTGTACACCGTTAGCCCTGCGCCGTGTACGGTGTAAGTTATAAGCGGTTGCGATTTAAGTGGTAATATAAAATTATATAATATGTTGAAAAAAAAATGCTTTTCAAAAGAGCACGTTAAAAAAGCACAACTAAAACACGTTAAAAGGACACGATGTTAAAACGTACATTCATTAATTTTTGTGACATTCATTAATTTTTAGTTGTATTTGTTTTATCCATTGTAAGCAGAATTTTTTTATGGCTCATTTGTTACCTGAAATACAATTATTATTATTAATACGCTGACTGTGCATTTTCTTAATGAGATCAGAATGATGGTACAATAATATTACGTTAACAATTCATGTACCGATATCTGTATGTATAAAGATATGTCCCTTATATTAACTTTATCAGACAGCTTAGTCTAAGGGTGGATTTAGACCAAACGAACAAAGAGCTAGAGCTAGAACAAGAGCATTCTTTCTTGATCTTTATGTGTAAACGAACACTCGTATTCATATAAATAACAACGAAAAAATGCTCTACGCCTGTTTACACTAAAAGAATTTGATAAGAATTTGATATAGTGGGGATAGAATGAGCATTCGCTCGTCTGATGTAAATCGACCATTAGATGAAACCAAGTTTGTAGAAATACGTAATTTGAGTTTCGAATTTTCCGTCACCGTATCATCCCTAACACTAGCCCATTTGACTAGCCCGTTGGCGCAGTTTGCAGTGACCCTGCTTTCTGCTCCGGGGGTTGTGAGTTCGATTCCCGCATCGAATCTGGGTGTGATATAATGTATTTATTTATATATAAGTATTGTTTATATGTATTTATCAAAAAAAAAAAAAAAAAAACTAGCTATATCAGCCGTCTTACACAAGCCTTATGTTGTTTACCAAACGAACAGATGACCCTGTGTGTAACTATGTGTGTGTATTTATATATAATAATTGGTCAAGATTGGATCGCTTTCCATACTAAATTTAATACTTTTTTTGTACTTGTGTTGTGTTTGTGTGTACGTGTGTTGTGTCCACGCTAATAATAGTCAGGGATGAGTGACAAAAGTATCTGCTCCCAATTCTTCAAGAAATATGTGTGTAAAAACAAAAGAAGCGTGGACGTTCCATTAAAGTAAAACCTACTCTTACAATTCAATAATATATTATTACAGAAAAGTAAAAGTTTCCCTATCTCTATTTATATGCCATTTTATAATTAGTTGTTAATTTCAAAGTGTAATACGAATAAAAGACTGTTTTACTTAGATAAATTACAGTATGTGATAAAAGATAGAACCATTGTTTTATAAAAAAATGATGCTTTAAGTTTCCGGTTAAAGATTTTAGTCCCAAAAAGACGTTTACTGTGCGCTAGTTATTTACTAATATATTTGTTCAAATAAATAGCGATTAGCCACAAACACAAACTGTGGGTAAAATTAAAATATTTTGATGTAACTATTTTGCTGTGCATTCAATATTTCTGCTAAGAATTTGGATTTGTTCTTATTACAAAGTTAACATTTTTTCGTTTGCAATTAAATACCACCCATTATAAAGAGTCATAACTCCATTAAATCGTAGAATGCTGTTTTATAGCATATTTTTTCAAGCAGGAGTAGTTACAGAGGTTACCTATCAGATATGCAAAAACTCGCAATGTTCGATTTCTCTTTACAACATTGAAACATTAAAAATAGTGACACTTGACAGACAGATGTATATTTACAGATTGTACAAAACAGATATTTTTATTTATTTTGTGGTTTATGTGATAAGAGATAGCGTTTTAAGAATATATATTTTGTATATAACTAGGTCGTTAAACAAGCGTGCGTCTCACCTGAAAAAAAAACGCGGTGCCGGAAACCGATCGGTTAACATCTATGGTTATTTTTCCTCTCACATTAACCACAGTGAGATCTTCCATAGCCTAAGAGTGTCTAAAATATTAAAGTTGTTTAATATTTAATTATTTTTCAAGCGACTGCAGAGTTCTCATTTTTATTAATCACCTTTATACTTACACAAACAAAAATTCATTTCCTATTTAAACTTTAGTGTAGTTTATTACAAAATGGATTGTAAAGTAAGGAGTTTCAACATTAACTATGGCAGAAAATAAATAAAATAATGTGACATGTTATATGTTGACGTGTCATTTTCCTTTTGTTACAACTTGGAAAACACATAAAGATTTTGAATAGACGATAATTACTTATTGAGCGCGTACGAGTATATTGTAAAGTTATTTACAAATCTACGAAATGTCACGATTGCGCGTAAAGATCAGTTATAATGTGGTACAAGTCATAAGCTAAAGCAGTAATAAAATGTTTTAATGCTTTTAATTATAGCATCATAACACCAACATTAAAATGAATGATATTTTTGACGTGTTCAGAGTTGTCGAGACAAGTTTGTAGGATTAAAAACATTAATTAAGTTTAAGTTACCAAGTCTTATTTTTGACTGTCCACCTGCAGTTATTTCATTACTTAAACATAAATATGTTTTACTAGCTGTTCTCAACGGCTTTCACCCGTGTGCACAAACAATTTCCCGTGGCAACTTATTATTTTTTCGGGATAAAAGTAGCCTATCTTACACAGGGATAACCAACTAGTGAAAGAATTTTTTAAATCGGTCCAGTAGTTTTTGAGTTTATTCATTACAAACATAAACACAAAAATACAAACTTTTTCTCTTTATAATTTTAGTATAGATGAAAATAGGCACAAATAGGCAAGGGACGTTTGGAGCCGATGAATGTCGTTTATTTAATTTAAAAAGAAATACGTATTATTAAGATTTACATTCTTGCATTTAAATCGATAATTCTGCTGTTTCAGCTTATGATGAAAACTAGATAAGGTGATATTAATTTATTTTTGTGGTTACTTCCTATTTTCTTCATAGTTAAGTTTTCACATTGCAATATTTTCAATGACATTAAACATTAGATCTGTTTGTTTTCAAAAAATCGTCAAAACATTGATTAATTATAACGAATTTTAGCGGAATATAATAAATCTTTCATAGACCGGAAATTTCACGAGATTTGCTAACAAATAACCCTATAGAGTCCCTACTGTACTAAAGTGTTCTAAGCGTATCGTCATAGCTGGTTCCTGGACACTTAGCTTAATTGACATAAGAATTTCGACATCAAACCCGGGGGATACGATTTCAAATTCTGCTGCGTTTTATCCTTTGAAATAATTTACAGATTAGTGCTGAATTTGGTAATATGAAACACTTGTAACATTTCATCATTGTTCTTGTAATTAAGAAAATATATTTTTATTTTTTTTTAAATCTTTTGGTTGAATAAAAATATATCAATTTACTATATTTTTATTACGTGAAAAATGCAAATTTATGAAAATTTAAGGGCGAAATTTATCCAGAGATGCAATAACTTGCAGGCGCATATTTCGTGTTTGCCAAATTCGTTGGGTCTCGGCCAAGAAAAAACCTACTCATCTCACATCTTGCTTTATCTGTAGCAAAAACCGATTAAAACTGTTTTGCTTTTGAAAATCGTTTATTAAATTATTATATATATGCCCAAAGAAAAACCTTGTTAGCTCGCAGACGAAAAAAAAAAACGACTTCAATTACATAGACAAGTAATACAATAAAATATAATATATAAAAGCAAATATGCTTTATCAATGATTACTCAAAAAGTACTCATCAAATCTCAAATTTATACGGGAGTACAAGACAAGCATCAGCTTTTGATTAAAGTAAAAATCGTTCACGTTTCAGCCTGTAATATCCCACTGTTGGGCATAGGCCTCTTCCCCATGTAGGAGAAGTAAAAATCATCAGAATCGTTATACTCAGTGAAAAGTTATACGGTATAATACAACGTAGGTCGACGAAAAAATAATCAAGTAAAAACGCATTATTAGATATAACTCGAAAAGTACTTGTCAGATCTAAATTAAATTTAAATGGGAATACACGACACGCACCACTTTTAGATTTAAGAAAATATATCGAAATTGGTCCACCCAATCAAAAGTTCCGCGGTAATAATTATACCCTACCAAATATTAAATAATATTCAGTATAAAATAAAATACTTAAACATGTGTCAATTTCCTCTTATTTAATTCAAATTTAAAATAATTCAGTGAAGATAAAAGAAGAGATAAGGATAAAGGCATAACATGCTATCACTTCCTCATCCTAATATTCTAGTTATTTCAGTACTTTGTTCTGAGGGGCTCTGGTAGACTGGTACCGCCCTTGTTCAACTAGCGTAATAAAAAATTTGGTTTAAAGATTAAAGCTAGAATATTATCTACATATTAATACGTGAAGCAAAAACTTTGTACCCCTTTTTACGAAAATTGCGCGTACGTAGGAGTATGAAATTTCGCACACTTATAGTTTATATACCTAGAGAAGAAGTGCAGATTGCTAATTTTTTTTTTAAATTATTCATAAAATATACATTAAATTAATAAAGAAAGCATTACACACACTACCATGTATTTGACACACACATGTATATTATTGTCAGTCTGTATCTGTAGTCATGTTGAAATTAAAAAAAAAAGGTTCTTTACTTTCATAATTATTACTTGGTCTTCTTGAATTTAAATTCGACATCTAGGCAACCACCAGTAGTAATAATATCATCAATGCGCTGTGTAACTTTTGTATTAAGATTGTAGTCTAAACGTTCACACTTTGTATTACTAAGTAATATTTGATTGTATTTGTTATTTGCTCCACACGCAAACGAAGATATACAAGATAAGACTGTCTGCAACCTCAGGGACAAAGGTCTAGTATGATTGTAGCTTGGGATCACCATGGGACCATCCACTCACATTGTTCCGACGTTTTATCGGTGAATTTAAATTCAAATCTATGTACATATAACGTTATAAAACTGAATAGTACCTACAGATTCTGTACTGAGATTGCATTTAACGAGAAACTCAACGGCCTTATATTCCAATATATTTGTGACTAATGACTTTACATACGACTTTGATTATTGTCCATTTACACGTGTAGGTAAGTGTTTTACAGGTGAAGGTTGGCGCAGCAAATGTTTTTAATTTGGTAACAGACGATTGTTTGTATTTTAAAAGCAATATCGAGATTTTATTAAAGCACTTGACAATACTTCCTACTTTTGTATCAAATGTTAGTAAATAAAGTTGTTTTTATCTCCTAACGGAAGGAAAGCCTCCGTACGAACTTGAGATTAGTGACCAGAATAAAAAACACTGTTGAACGTTGGTGAACACACAGCGAACATACGTTATGAAAAATAACGGTCCAGACTTTTGTCACTCAGACACATTCGTTACGATAAAAAAACGAAACGTTACTAGTTTAAGAAAAAGATTAAAGGTACTGACAGACGTGCTCATTACTAGCACGAAAGCATGCTTTTATTGAGCAAGTGCTCATTAGTAGCACGTGTGTAATGTAATGAGCATGCTTATTTAGAGCGTGCTCAAAAATCAAACGACGTTTGATTTTCGAGCATGCTACCTGAGGCGCGGGTAGGTGGGGGGCGTGCTCCGAGCACGTCTGAACATGTTTGCTTATTAGCATTACTTGCTCCCAGTGATTCTCTTCTGTTTATCCAATTACGAACCCAAATTCTCCTTTTTTTTTGTTTTTTTATTTTTCACCAAAATGTTCTTACACAATTCCGTTGCAAGCAATAGGATTATTTTATTAAGTTCGTACGGATAGCACTGTCACTATATACTTGTACATCCATTTTGGCCGAGAGCCTGGTGCCAAATAGCACGTCTGTCCGTACGTTTGCTTTGAGCATGCCTATTTAGGAGGATGCTTTAAATCAAGCATGCTTATTTCTGGCAAATGTGAACAGTTTGCAGAGCATGCTAATTTTAAGCAAGCTTATTAGCATGCTTTTTTTGAGCACGTCTGTCAGTACCTTAATGCCATATCAAATATACGACACAAATAACGCCTTGCATAAAAACGTAACGAGGTCATTCGTTCCGTAGATTTCACTCCTCATTCTTAATTCATACCGGGGCCGTGGGCCTTATACGAAAATCGATTTTTAAGGAGTAAACTCCAAAAATAATGTGGTATGACAAATCAGCTAATACATAAGTAAAAAATAAATTCAGTATTCCTAATTTTGTAATATAAAAGTGAATTAGAACTACGGTTAACAATTATTGTTGTAGTGGATAACAGAGATGTAATAAACTTTGACCATGTTTTTAAAAGTGGACAAACTTTGTGGACGTTATATACGCAACGACAATGTTTTCCGCAGGCTATAGTGTATGCTAAAGAATTTTTAAGCTTTCATTTGAAGAAGCTTTGAAAAACATCACCTATACTAGCCAAAGGATCGCAAATATTGGTGCGGCGTCCACAAAACGAGCCCGCATCGGCTACAGAAATTTTCAATAGCCAAGCCTTTTTAAATTTTTCCAGTCTCATGGAATATTTCGCTACTCTTTTACTTATTTTTCGTTCATCAAAGCGATTTTATATCGTCCAGAAAAATATAAATGTTCATGTAATATTTCTTACTTTATTAGTTTTCAATTAGGTATGTAAAGTAAATTATGGAAAAAATAATTATAATAACAACTATCGATAGTAAGTATTTATTTTTGATAAGGTTTTTTTTTGCGTGTTGGTTTCCATTGAAAGACATTTTAATATTTCAAAAATAAAATGTATAAAACGAGTCTATTTTTGTTTCAGTTCTTGTTTTTAAACCAACGTTATTTTAATATTTTGATATACTGTAAACGTTTATAGATAAAAAATGCTGCAAAATGACATGAAATGTCAACAGGTAAAATAAACGTGACAGTTAATAACTTGACATGGAATTTGACATGACAAAGTAATTTTATAAATATCCATTTTTCGTCAAGCCGCTAGAATGAGTTGTTCCAAATAAGTAAAATAAAGGGAAGTTGTCATAATTAATTAATTTATATTAATCATGACATTTATATTAATTATGACATTTATATTAACCTCTCGTCTACCGGACTTGCCCGAACCATAGAGCATATTTAGAGAAGAGGTGTCACTTCATAGTCAAGACAAGACTTCAAATTTTACTATACCCTGGGGTACCAACTTTGCGGTTGAGCTCTATTTTTTTCGTTAAATTGGTAATAATGAAGCATAGTGTTGTCATACTGCTATCGTACCGGATATCGATAATAGTGTGGAAAAAGGTCGATAAATTAGTCGATAAAATTATCAATATTTTTCCGCGTAGCCGCTGCTTGCTAGGTTTTTTTTTGTTTTATAAATAAAACAAACTTTTTTTTAATTATTTATATTTTAAACTCTTCTAAAATATTAATTATCCTCTGTTTAATTTATTTTAATTTTTACAAATTAACTTAATCCTAGTATACCAAAATAAATAAAATTATGGCAAAAATCTTAGTACATCATAATTATATATATAAAAATCTTGTGTCACGATGTATGTTGCCAATAAACTCCAAAACTACTGAACCAATTTTTATCAAAATTTGTAAGCATCTGTAATTTGATCCAACTTAGGACATAGGGTAGTTTTTATCCCAGTTGGATCCGGTAGGTGGCACTGCTATCGGTATGTAAGTAATCAAATTTGGTAGCTGTTTTCCGGGCAGGACAACGTCTGCCGGGTCTGCTAGTAAATTTCTAAAACAACAAATGTTCACTATTTCACATTCTCAACAATTTGCAAACTTATTTATTTTAAGATACCACCTGTAGCACAAATCTACATTGACATTATACGTCTAACTTGTCTGGACAATATTTGAAATAAATTTCTTTTTAATATTATACATCTATACATATAATAAAATGGTAGGAAAGTCAAAACTGTACATTGAATATTTTTTTAAAGAATACTTGGGCTGTGATCTACAATCGATACCGAAGCCAAAAATATATTTTTTTGAATTTTTGTCTGTTTGTCTGTATGTATGTCCGGGATAAACTCAAAAAGTACTGCATGGATTTACTTCAAATTTGGCACGAATATTATTAAGAAGTCGGGTCAGAACATAGGCTACATATTATCACGCTATCACCTACGGGGAACGAGCAGTGAACGCACGCAGACGACGTCGCGGGCAGCAGCTAGTATTTACAATGTAAGACTCCAGAATTATATATTTACAGTCAATTTTTTGGCTTTCTAATGCAAGAAATAAAAATGTAAATGTTGTTCTTAAAACTAAATTGAAAACTCAAATGAACAAGCTCAAAACAATATGGATGGATATGGATAAACTAATTAGAACGACATAATATTCTAATAAAATTAGTAAAATTGTGTGTTAGAATATATATACAGAAATCCGAAAAATACCCAGAACCCAATCCGAGCACCCCACTATCCACGTGGTCTTGGTCTGTCTTACCCCTAGAGTGTTCTGTTGAGAGCCCGGAGCGGATAAGGCTGGTCTCATCAGTAAGCCTCATCCGCTCCCTACGCATTCGTTCATGCGCTTTCGCACAGCGGGAGAGGTCTGTCCTCCTTCCGCGCCGGAGCCGTGTTATACTAATTTCAATGGTGGTAGGTTAAATTTTTTTCGTAACGTAATTATGTGGATAAACCGTCTAATTTTGAAGTTAGGTAGGTTAGGGTTATTTATTTATTTTTTATAACGAAATTATGTCGATAATCTAATTTATCTAAGCTCAAAATTAAAAAGATTTACGATTAAATAGGTTTTGCCTTCATATAAAAAAATGTATTGAAAAGAATCCCGAATGAGTAGGCTGTATGGTCTTAGACTTTTGCCTGTTTGATAGATAGAACGAAAACATCTACATCGATATGTCAGTTCATATTAATCTGTTCTTCGTATCGTATATTACTCTTGTCAATCAAGAGATATTTTTAACGTGAATACGAATAATATTATGTATAAAAGTGTTACAAATAGTTTCTACGTACATACGTGTATTATTACAATGTGTGTTTTAAAAGCCACGGAACGGAGTATGAATGCACTTCTTGCAGCATCGGAGCTAAAATACGTATAATTAAAATTAGGTATTCGGTAAGTATTTAAATAATTTTTACCTTAAATTTTTTTGCCGTGATATCGTTATAATCATGAGATTGCTGGGGATGGGAGAGGCACCAGAGGATAATCCACCACACCCCCTCCCCCCAATTTTTCAAAAAACCCCATAAATCGAAATACTATTGTCTAAAGGCTTACCGAAATAAAATACATATCATACATAAATAACCTCTTTCTTAGAGTAAGTGACATTTGGAAAAAAAAAATTATATACTTGACGTTTATGACGTTTCACACACTACATTACTGCCAATTTATACAAAAATTCAAGTTTGGTATACAAAGTATAGTAAATGAGTGTCACCAAATTGATGCGTCAGATAAATAATGACAGGTTAGATCTAACCTCACGGGAGACAACCTATTAATTATGAGTATCACATTATTCTAAACTTAATCAGTGTGTGACAAGAATCGTTACGTAACATCATTCTCACGTGTTTTGTGTTAACCAGATAAAAAAACTGATTGTATAATTCGATTCATTCGGAATCGCCATTCCCTGTTCAAACAATTTTCATACTGGGATATATTAGGTCACCTAGACAGGAGGCACGTAGCATGGATTTGTGTTAATTCATCGTCTATATTATATCCTACTTTATACCCTGTTTTTTTTCGGTACGGACTAAATTGACACATGCAAATGTCAATTTTCGAAATAATGATACCAGCTTTTTAGTAATAGTGTTGTATACCGATTTTATGAATACGATACTGGTTTTATGAATCGTAACTTTTTACTTTTACCACATAATTTTTTTATTATTTGACAATAGAAATCATGGTAACTATGGAGCATATAGCCTTTGATTACAAAATGTTAAAAACAGAACGTAAAGGTATTTCATCGATGAAATGGCCGCTGAACGGGGAGTCACCATAATTCACATTCAGGTACGGAGTCATTGCCTGATTCTGATTATTAATTTTTTTCTTAGCATTAATTTCAATTTGGACATTAATGAATACCTTAATGATGAAAAGGCATGGGATTTAATATAGCTCGACCAGGCTATATCTATGACCCGTCTTGTAAATAGTTAGATGCACGATTGGCTGTGTCGTGTTTGTCCTGATCATTTCTGGTCTACTATTGCGTTTTTACCTTGTATATGATTTAAAAAAAATTAAAAGAGTACCGAAAGTTTTTTCCTCTGGCTTTTTTTTTTCTCCCGGCCTACACCAGGGACATTATTTTATGTTATTTATTATAATATTAAATAAAGCCGAGGATAAAATAGATAGGTAATACATATCTACCGAGACATTAGAAATTTTGAATAATTTAATATTTTAACATTTTGACTAACTTAAGGTTGCCTATAACACTGGGTACATTACCTAAGTTTGTAATGTACCTAATGTTAAGATATAAAAAAAAATATTTTTATTTTTGATAATTTGCTACCTTAACTTTTTTTATTATTGTTTAGTTTATTTTTTGTAATTAACGTTTTTTTTTACTGTCGTTAAGTGTGTGTATCACCTTAAGGCGAAATAAATGTTTTCATTTCATTTAATTTAATTTAATTTCAATTTGCATGTGATTACTAAGATTAATAGATACTTAAAAAATAAGTGTTTTTCATTTATCATAAATCTATACATTAGCCATACAGGTACATTATATAGGTATGCCTATAGGTACATTACGGTTGTCGCCACATTCTAAAATTTTGAAGATAAAGGTTTTTGTAATTGTTACTGAAAAACGATACTAGATTGTAAATTACGTAAAGTTACGGTAGTGGCACATCACTATTAATGATTCGCAAAAAACTAGCAACACAACTAATGTCAATTTAGTCCGTACCGAAAAAAAACAGGGTATAGGATTTTTATTTCTAGTATGGTGCGCTTAGTATATACGTATTATGTTAGTAGGTGCGGGTTCGAATGACGAATCCCGCTGGATCGAAAATTTTGATATGATGATAAAAAACATTTTCGAATTTCCTCATGTGTGGGTAACACAAAAATAAAAATAATACGAATTAAAAATAGCTTAGTGTCGTCTCTTGTCAAAAGATTTTCATTGTAATATGAAACTTTGAATAGTGAAGTACTGTACAGGTCTCGCTATAGATGGCACCACGGTTGCTTAAAACCGAATAAAATCATATCAAGAATTTCGATTCCGCTGGGTATAGATCCATAGCTTAACGGCTAGAGCACCAGACACGGATTGTCGGGAGGTGCGGGTTCGAATCCCGCTGGATCGAAAATTTTGATATGATAATAAAAAACATTTTCAAATTTCCTCATGTGTGGGTAGCACAAAAATAAAAATAATACGAATTAATTTAGTTTTATCTACGAAAAAGTATTATAACCGAGCGAATTCAGGCCATGAAGTGTGTTGAAAAATAAATAGCTCAAAACAGTTCGTGCGTCAAGCAAAAGTTTTGTACTCAATACTATTGGTTGAAGACAGCTTACTTGTTCACATGGTAGCGCAGTGCGATATACTGCAGGTGTAGTCTGTGGTTGTGTACAAGGAAGTCAGGGGAGAGCTAAGAGCGTAATCATGTAAGTGCATTGGCAGACAGTCAATTAGAAACGAGGTGGGCTTTAATTTATTTGCTTCAATTTGAACTGCATTTCTTTTATTTGAGATTAGGTTTTATAGTTACAAAATATAAATATGTTTGTCTGATTGTCAGATTGGTTACGCCTTTATCTTAATCAATTTTTTTACACACTTTGACATGGAGATTATAGAGCCTTCTATTACAAATGCGTGCCTTTATCTATAAAATTTTGTCTACTCTTTCGCTCTATTTTTAATTGCTTGGTTAAAACAATTCTTTAAAAACTCTACATCAAATATACCTAATAATAATTTTATGTTTATTTATTTTTATTTCGACATTATTCAGTGACTGTTGTGGTTAATTGATCTTATACAATTTGTAAGACTGCATATTGCAGTCTTACAAACATGTACAGATTTAGTAAAACAAATGTTTATTATTAAGAATTCTTTATTACACTTATTATAATACAATTATTATTTTATAATAGAATTAAAAAATCACCAAAAATCGGTTTCAAAAGAATTAGCAAACTCATCATTGGTATTCTTTGCAACATCATCGGTTGTTTCATAATTTGTTAAGTCAAATTTATCTGCCAAGAAAGTATCCTCTGGGTATGTCGATGGTTTTTCAGTTGAGAAGAATGAATCAATTTTGTACGAAACTTGTTTTATAGTTGGTGCAACATTATCGTTATTTTGGTCTTTATTATTTTCACTCTTAATTTCCTCAATTGGGTTTTTGAGTTCTGGTTGACAATAGTTATCCAAAAAGTACCAACCGTGGGGACAGATAAATATTTGAGGGTACAAGTTGCCGTGCCTTGAAAGGCACACGTAGTAATGATTCGGACTGCTCTCCAAGGCGCCGGATTGGCCGACTTTCTTGCAGTCAGGAACTGGTTTCTTGTCGCATTGTCCATTTTTTAGAATTATCTACAAATAAAAAGGCACGATAAATTACTATCTTTGATAACCGTTGGTAGCAAAAACTCTTGTAGGTAATTAGAATTGTCCGCAGCGGGTAGTGTTGCGATTTAAACTTCAATTCTTTACCTATTTCTTTCATTTTTTATTCATATTTTGATGGATTCAGGTGTATTATTGGTAAAAATATTTCATTACTTAGAAATATACTTCCAATCAATCAAATTTGAAATCGAAAATATTAAAGTGAGTTTATGAAGAAATAATGTTAGAAGAGTTAATCTACAGTGTACTTATACATAAATGTTGTCTACAATAGTAATTCAAATTCTTACTGAACATTGAGCTGTTCTTGGGTTATAGCCATATTGCTTGGGACACAAGGCTGATCTGTGGTCGGCTGGTCTGCCATCAGGGAGCCCATCAGGTGGTGAACAGAGGTGGAACTTTCGACAGTCGTACGCATCTGGGAATATGCCAACCTAGAAAACAAATAAGACGAAATGCTTTAAGAAAATTCGAGATAAATTATTATAATACTAAGAATAATTATGTTGAGTGAGTACCTATTCTATGACCCACTATCATATCTGAGTCAATGGTTACTGTATGTGTTGAGTTTGTTTGATTAATCGCCATCCCAAATTATAATTGTTGAATTTGCAATTCTCTTCTTAAACAGTCTAGTTTATTGAAAAATAGCCTATGTTGTATAGTATTGTGTCTAGTCCACTGCTGGACACAGGCCTCCACAAGTTCGCGCCAAAAATGGCATGAACTCATGTGTTTTGCCCATAGTCACCACACTGGGCAAGCGGGTTGGTGACCGCAGGGCTGGCTTTGTCACACCGTAGACGCTCCTGCCCGTCTTTGGTCTGTGTATTTCAAA
The DNA here is from genome assembly GCA_905220545.2 of Melitaea athalia. Classification (NCBI taxonomy): domain Eukaryota; kingdom Metazoa; phylum Arthropoda; class Insecta; order Lepidoptera; family Nymphalidae; genus Melitaea; species Melitaea athalia. The sequence continues at coordinate 19,143,934 of HG992184.1, read as the reverse complement.
CCAGCAGTTAGATGGTTATCCCGTCATCGGTCGGCTTCATAAGTTCCAAGGTGGTAGTGGAACTGTGTTATCCCTTGGTCACTGGCGGAGCCAAGGGGGGGGGGGTCATGGGGGTCATGACCCCCCTTGGGCTGTGTCCAGGACCTAGGTGGACCACTTATTAAAATTGTTAAACAAGATTTTTGTCACAATATAGGTATTTTTAAGTACCGTATCTACATAGATTAATAAAATACCTACTTTTACCTGTATCTATCATTATAAAAATTAAATTATAACTTCTTTTTACTTGACCACGACTATGTGACCCCCCCCCCCTGGCGCCTTCATCATGACCGTGACCCCCCCTGGCGCCAAAGCTGGATCCGCCCTTGCCCTTGGTCGCCTCTTATCCTTATGACACCCACGGGAAGAGAGGAGTTGGGTATATTCTTTACTGCCGTAGCCACATAGCTTCTATAATCATCTGGTATTAATATTTTACAATCTAACTTACTAATATTGTTAAGTAACTAATGGTGTGAGTTACTAACTTATTAAAGTTGAACTGAAATTACATTGAATATACCGTGAATAACCTATGCCTTCAACCAGTCATGCTTCGTACAAAGCAGTGACACTTATTCTAATACTATTTATTGGTATGTTTTATGAACGATAAAAACATCTTTGAAAATCGGTGTTTCATCATTCTTTAGTGTTAATATCAAATTAATGATAATCCATAAAAATTTCAACGATTAATTGTAAATAGAAAAATATATTAAAAAAAACTAAACAGAAATCTTGTCAAAAAAAAAAAAATTAGTTTGAAAAAATAACAATATGTAGGTATATGATGTGTGCAAATATAAATAGAATTTTTTGGTGTATAAATTTTATTCGCGCAATTGCCCTTAACAAAGTACCGTTTGCGTTCAGGCGGTAAACGGTTAAACTACACAAATATTTGTCAACGGCGTTGATAACTTTTTTTTCTGTCTATCAAATATATTTGTCATTTACGCCCGCGATTCGGTCTTTTTTTTTCCGCGATTTACGTTTAGAATCTTTATATAACTCTGTCCATATTTATTTCGAAACAGTTTTCCTATTCGAAATAAAACGTAGTTTATGTACAAAGTTCTCTTATTAACAGTAAAAACATGTTAGGATTATTCTAGGCAAGCGAACCTAGTTTTGGTAACGTGCGTGTAATCATAATGGACTTTGAAAGGTTCGCAACAACAGCTTAATGGTGTTTCCCTCGAGCCTCCTGTTTACTGGATGAAACGCGATTCTTTATAAAACACTAAAAGTGTTTCAAGATCGCGCTTGCAATAAAATATCTCTGTACATTAAAATCAATTTGACTAGCCCGTTGGCGCAGTTTGTAGTGACCCTGCTTTCTGCTCCGGGGGTTGTGGGTTCGATTCCCACCCCGAGTCTGGGTGTAATATACATATTTATTTATATATTTATATATGTATGTTTATCAAAAAAAATGTAGTTAGACCAGTCGGCTGTTACCTATAACACAAGCATTAAGTTGCTTACTTTAGGAACAGACGAGCGTGTATGTAATGTGTAGATATTTATTTATTTATATAATTATGTTATTCCGTATTATTTTTTATTTTTTTGTTACCCACACATGAGGAAATTCTAAATATTTTTAATACCATATCAAAAATTTCCTCCAGCGGCGTTTGAACCCGCACCTCCGACAGACAGTGTCGGTGCTCTAGCCAATTAAGCTATGGAACGATGTAGGTACCCGCTAGATCGAAATTTTTGATGCGATGGTTTTTTATTCGTGGCGCCGTCTATAGCGAGTCCTGTACAGCCACGGTTGCTTAAAACCGAATTTTGATATGATATTAAAAATATTTAGAATTATGTTATTATAAGGCTTTCCAACAAACGTTGAACTTTCCGATTAGATATGTTAATAGATATATTCTAGCCTTAGTTAGCCAAGTTCTTATTAGTTGGAATTTATTTTAGTTTTTTTTTTGGGTATATATCTATACTAATATTATTAAGAGGTAAAGTTTCTAACTTTGTTTGTTTGTAGGGGGTAATCTTCGCAAATACTGATGCGATAATAAAAATTCTTTCACTAACAGAAAGCTACACTATTCAGAAGTGATATAGACTATATTTTATAGTTATTGAACAAAAAGTTCAGTAAAAAATAATAGTATATGTATATCAAGTCGGAGAAATGCGAGCGAGTTGAAAACTTTTCTAGGTATATATTTCCCACCACCACTACAGCCTATCACAGTCCACTGCTGGACATAGGCCTCCACAAGTTCGCGCCCGACATTATGACGCGAACTCATGTGTTTTGCCCATAGTCACCACGCTGGGCAGGCGGGTTGGTGACCGCAGGGCTGGCTTTGTCGCACCGAAGACGCTGCTGCCCGTCTTTGGCCTGTGTATTTCAAAGCCAGCGTGGATGGTTATCCCGCCATCCGTCGGCTTTTTAAGTTCCAAGGTGGTAGTGGAACTGTGTTATCCCTTAGTCGCCTCTTACGACACCCACGGGAAGAGAGGGGGTGGCTACATTCTTTAGTGCCGTAGCCACACAGCACAGGTATATATTTGCATCACAAAAATAATAATTAATGCCCAACGAAGTAGGCACGGGTCAGCTACTATTACATATATCTACGTATTGTTAAATAATATCACATTTAACAGTTAGGTTAAATGCATCATGACTATCAATTTCACAGAACACTTATTCTCCTTGACATTTCCGTTCCTTTTCGATTGTCTGGCGTACATCGTGTTTTAAATGTTTTCTTCGTAAACAATAGTTTCAATTCTATCTCGATTAAAATAGCATGTCTGTACTAGATCACGACGATATCTTAACAATTGCTATTTCTTATATCTGTTACGCTCAAAGATCGAAAACGCTCATTGAGCGGAAAAATAGCTCACAACGCGATGTGGTCACAGTAAAACATCCACATAGCGAAATTTGTGTTATGGCTCTAATGAAAACGCGCACGACGCGTTGTGGCAATCAAAGAAAGACCAAATAGCGAAATTCGTGTCGTGGCTTACATGCTATTCGATCTCAACGCGTTGTGGCAATGAAGAAAAGTCATGACGCGTTCTGAGCATTCATTGTGTTAACCATATCACGACGTATTATTATTTTTCACAATTAAAGCTATTTCTAACATAGGTACATTGTTGTTGTTTCACTTCAGCCTATCACAGTCCACTGTTGGACATAGGCCTCCACAAGTTCGCGCCCGACATTATGACGCGAACTCATGTGTTTTGCCCATAGTCACCACGCTGGGCAGGCGGGTTGGTGACCGCAGGGCTGGCTTTGTCGCACCGAAGACGCTGCTGCCCGTCTTTGGCCTGTTTATTTCAAAGCCAGCATGGATGGTTATCCCGCCATCCGTCGGCTTTTTAAGTTCCAAGGTGGTAGTGGAACTGTGTTGTCCCTTAGGGGCCGTCTCCACGAGCGAGCGTATCGCCGGCGATACGCCCAACTATCGTCGGGTCGTCTCCACGAGCGAGCGAGCGTATCGCCAGCGTATCGTCGCGTCTCGCGACGGAATCACGGCGCGTCCGCAGCGACTCGTCGGAGCCGTCTCCACGAGCGAGCGTATCGCCAGCGTATCGTCGCGTATCGCCAGCGTATCGCAGCGTGTCCGCGACGGATTTGACGATGCGTTGTTTATTGAAAAACTTTATATGAATAATAAACTGTGTAAATTATGTTTAAAGCTGATGAAATATAATTGTGTTTGCTAACAAACGAAAAAAAAACGGACTTCCATTCCATCGACAAGTTAATAAAACGTAATTAGACAAAAAATAATAATTTAAGAAACGAATTTAAAAGACAGAAAAAAAACTAATTGAAAAAAGAAACAAAAAGTCAACGTCACGAGGTGTTCCCAGGCGTTCACCCATCCAAGTACTGATCGTCATGACGCTGCCATGTTACCGGTCGCTCAAATTTTACCCCTCATGCGCCTAAAGAAGTTTCACTTCAAAAATATCGATTTTTTTTCAATACGATACGAATTTCTTAATAATAAAAAATAAAAATAAAATAAAAAAATACATCAAACTCCGATATTGATATATTTATAAATATCGATATATCGAGAATCTGATATTTAAAATAATTGTTTGCTAGCAAACGAAAAAAAAACCGACTTCAATTACATCGACAAGTAATACAATGGAAGTAGATGAAAAAAATTAACAAACGCACTAGTCGTCACTACGATTTTCGAAAGTTCTACTCGATTTCTCTGGGATTCCATCATCAGATCCTGGTTTCCTTATCATGGTTCCACCCTGGGGATATCACCTTTCCAACAAAAAAATAATTATCAAAATCGGTTCATAAACGACGAAGTTATCCCCGAACATACATTAAAAAAGAATATATACGGTCGAATTGAGTAACCTCTTCCTTTTTTGAAATTGGTTAAAAACGCTGTGTTTGAGAGCGCGCTCGCGGCGATACGCCGGCGTGTCGCTGCGAGAGCGCGGCGAGTCGCGACGCTAGCGCGGCGATACGCCGGCGATACGCTCGCTTATTGCCACTCGTCGCATCGCCGGCGATACGCTCGCTCGTGGAGACGGCTCTGGACGGCTCCATAGAGAGTGTATAGAAATAGGTGGCTCGACGATACTATCGCCGGCGATACGCTCGCTCGTGGAGACGGCCCCTTAGTCGCCTCTTACGACACCAACGGGAAGAGAGGGGGTGGCTACATTCTTTAGTGCCGTAACCACACAGCACAGTGTTGTTTATTGGTGATCAATAAATATTTGTGTTAAATATGTTTATTTCTTGAAAGAATTAAAAAAAAATTAATTATTTTATGTGAATTATGAGTAATTTACAAATGATATGAATATTTTGTGTTCAGTGATTTATTACTTAATACATTGATTTTTTTAAATATAAAGTAATCTCAATAAATAATAAATATCGTTTCATTTTAATTTATATAATTATATACTTAATATATTTGATAATGAGAAACACGTTATGCCGTGATTTTATAAAATGAAAAATATTTCTTAAGGACATCTACCAAAACATTTCCAGCGTAGGCCTAGTAGGATCTATATCGGAAAGTAGTGTGCGTTGTAATCAAATAGTATTCCATACGCGTCATGGCTTTTCTTCATTGCCACAACGCGTTGAGATCGAATAGCATGTAAGCCACGACACGAATTTCGCTATTTGGTCTTTCTTTGATTGCCACAACGCGTCGTGCGCGTTTTCATTAGAGCCATAACACGAATTTCGCTATGTGAATGTTTTACTGTGACCACATCGCGTTGTGAGCTATTTTTCCGCTCAATGAGCGTTTTCGATCTTTGAGCGTAACATATCCACTAATTGAATTCGTTAACTACTTTGGTATCTCAAATTTTTTACGCAAGTGATTAAGCTATATTTAGGTCAATAGACAGTTCATACAATGTTTTTGTTCACGTTCATAGACCTTGATACGCTGACATTTTTCTAGTTCTTAAAAACATTTCACGTTTCTTTTCCTGTTTACTAAAATATATAATTTATGTAGGTTTGACTTTTATTCATAGCTGTATGTTCCCGCGACTTCGTCCGTGTAGAATTTAACAAAAAAGTTATTTTTCAGTTCGCAGTGGTATAAAATTTATAAATTTCTAAAATAAAAGTAGCCTAAGTTACTCCCTATTACATCAGCTATCTGTCAGTGAAAGTCCCGTCAAAATCGGTCCAGCCATTTCAGAGATTAGCCGAAACAAACAGACAGACGGTCAGCCAAAATTGTAAAAATTGTTATTTTGGTATATGTCGGTACCATGTATACATCAATTTACATTTAGTAAAAAGCGGTTATTTTAATATTACAAACAGACACTCTAATTTTATTTATTTGTGTAGATTTGTTTACGTTAGACATATCAAATAAGAAAAAATATTGAAATAATATTGTTTCCTATGTTTACGCGAATTTTACTCATTATAATGAAACTTTTTCGGATTTTATCGCGGTTAATTAAGTTTTTAAATGCCCGACGTTTCGGATACTTTACAGCAACCATGGTCACGGGAGGAGTCGATAGAGAGAAGAGGGATGATAAAATCCAAAAAAATTGTATCATTATAATTTTTGAAATTAATGTAAACAAAAGAAGTCCGAACTGCCAACCTGCATTGGAGCAGTGTGGTGGATTAAGCCTTCTCCTATATCTTGAAAGAGGCCTATGCCCACCAGTAGGATATTACAGACTGAAGCGTGAATCAATAGAAGTATCATAAATAATCATATTATACAAAAGCATAAAGGTTACCTGTTCGCAGATATGTTGAAATTTATTTGTTGCAACATCACATTCAGGTACAGATTCGTTGGAGCATTGTCGGAGATGCGCGTTGCAAGTTTGACCGTCAGGACACTGTTGAAGAGGTACCTAAACAGAAAAGTAAAGCTTTTGTAATCTGCATTCTATTGATAATTTTTTTGCATGTAGTGTTAGACTTTATACTAGACTCATTTCTGATTGAAGCCACGTTAAATGTTATGTAAACTCCTTTGTATTTAGTTGTGTCTTCCAGCATATAACCTTCACAGGCGGTATGGAAGGATTAAAGATGTTCGCAACGGCTATATTTTACTAATACGTTATAACGTTACGCTACTTTATAAAGTTGCGTAAATAATTATTTGTATCGTTATATTTATTATTTTATCCACTATATAATATAACAATTGTTAACTAATATAACCACAATTGTCAACTAACACATAAACTTTTCTTTTGCTGTGTGGCTACGGCATAGAATTTAGCCTCCCCCTCTCTTCCCGTGGGTGTCGTAAGAGGCGACTAAGGGATAACATAGTTTCACTACCACCTTGGAACTTAAAAAGCCGACCGATGGCGGGATAACCATCCAACTGCTGGCTTTGAAATACACAGGCCGAAGACGGGCAGCAGCGTCTTCGGTGCGACAAAGCCAGCCCTGCGGTCACCAACCCGCCTGCCCAGCGTGGTGACTATGGGTAAAACACATGAGTTCACGCCATTATTGGCGCGAACTTGTGGAGGCCTATGTCCAGCAGTGGACTGCGATAGGCTGAAATGATGATGATGATGATGAATGACATAAACTTTAGACTATGTGAAACAAGATCCAAGAAGATTAATTAGTGAATAGTTTTGGAAACGTATATAAAATAATATTGTTATTTCTGTAACGAATGTCATCAGATAATGTTTATTTAAAGTTTTGGTATCTGCTGGTCGTACTATATATATATATATATATATATTTTTACAGTGAGACTATCATAAAATAATTTTAGCCACGTCATTTCTTTTTGGTATAAGACTTAATAAAATTTATAGAAATATCAAGAATAGGATGGTTTCAAAGCCATCATAAACTGAAGGAGACTATAGAATATGCTCGTCTGCATTTTTTAAAAGTTCGTATCTTCTTTTGATGTCCCGTATTGAATGAATATTTGCCCGAGGGCCTTTCATTTTCAACAATTTTTAGGATAGGACGGTTGAAATAGGAAAATCCAAAAAAATGCTCAAACACAGTTTTTTTTCATTCCTCAAAAATAGATTTCTGAATCTGAAATATGTGATAATTTTTTGTTAAAGATTTTGTACATCTTTGTTATTTTTATAAAATACTAGCTACTCGCCCCGGCTTCGCACGGTTGCAAAAACTATCAGTGTTCCTCGACTATATTATGCATGTATTATACATATAAACCTTCCTCTGGAATCACTCTATTTACTAAAGAAAACCGCATCAAAATCCGTTGCGTAGTTTTGAAGATCTAAGCATATATAGGGACAGACAGACAGCGGGAAGTGACTTTGTTTTATACTATGTAGTGATCTTACAGCTATGTACATGTCATTATTGCCAATATAGGTTTCCCATAAATTAACAAATAACACTGTAACAATAAAACCTTGTTAATGCTAAAGTGAAATTACATTTTTTTTTTTTAATGTTACTAAGTCGACAAACAAGCGTACGGCTCACCTGATGGTAAGTGACTACCGTAGCCTATAGACGCCTGCAACACCAGAAGCGTCGCAAGCCGTTGCGCGCGCCGACCCTATCCCCAATCCCCCCAGGACATAATAAACAGTGCCGTAATAATAATACGACCGTCATTGCTAGCTTGGAGTATTTTTTTAAAATCTTTCCTTTATTTTAGTTAAGACTAGCTGTGCCCTCGACTTCGTCCGCGTGGAATTTAACAAAGAAGTTATTGTTCAGTTCACAGAGTTATAAAATGAATAAATTTCTAAAATGAAAGTAGCCTAAGTTACTCCTTATTACATCAGCTATCTCCCAGTGGAAGTCCCGTCAAAATAGGTCAAGGCGTTTCAGAGATTAGCCGGAACAAACAGACAGATAGACAGACAACAATTTTAAGAAATGTTATTTTGGTATATTTTCTGTATATACATCCATATGCATTTTTTTTTTTTTTTTTTTTATGTAACTTGGTCGACAAACAAGCGTGCGGCTCACCTGATGGTAAGACCGTAGCCTATAGACGCCTGAAACACCAGAAGTATCGCAAGCGCGTTGCCGACCCTATCCCCAATCCCCCCCAAGAGAGCATTTAGTAAAAAGCGGTCATTTTAATATTACAAACAGACACTCCAGTTTTATTTATTTTTATAGATAAGCTCACTGTTAAGCTGAGGCCAAGCATATAGTCACGCTATGTCGTAGTTGAAACGTCACACATATGCAAAATAAAAAACAAGTAATATAATTAAAAGAAAACAAAAAACCCGCCTGCGTAAAAACGGAAAGAGCAAAGTCAACATTTTTTAAACTTTCTTATTGTATTTCTTTATTATTATTACGGTAATAATTATCATAATATACATTTTTGAAATCCTTGGATTGAGCCCTTTAATTTGATACCCATACTATAGTATTCTAAAAAAAAAATTATTTCTTCATCAACTACAATGGCTTCGCACAGCCGCCATGTTTGTTTTTTTTTAATGTCACCTATCTAAGAACACTTGGGCTGCTAAGACAAATCTAACGATATCTCAATTAAGCAAATCCGTTCAGCGGTTCTAGAGAAATGAGGTAATTAAGAATATTACATACATACATACATACATACAAGATACGCGCGAAAAACATAACCCTTCCTTGGCAGTCGGGTAAAAAATGAGCGTTTTGTTATCTTGCTCCATTTAACGCTTAATTATCACGAAGAGATAATGAAGTGCGCGCTTTATAGTTTTCTGCTCGGTAGACAAGTTAAAAATGGATAATTTACCAACAATTCTATTCATTTTTTTCTAAAGAATCTTTTCTATAATATTTGGCACATTATTGTATTTTTAACCGACTTCCAAAAAAGGAGGAGGTTCTCAATTCGACTGTATTTTTTTATGTATGTTAGCTCAGAACTTTTGACAGGGTGGACCGATTTCAATGAATTTTGTTTTAATTAAAAGGTTTTGCGTGTCATGTGGTCCCATTTAAATTTAATTGAGATCTGAAAAGTACTTTTAGAGTTATATATAATAATGCGTACTTGACTACTGTTTCGACGACCTACATTGTATTATACCGCATAACTTTTTACTCGGTGTACCGATTTTGATGATTCTTACTTTAACCAAAAGCTAATACTTTTCATATAGTCTTGTTCAAATTAGATCGAGATTTGATTACAACTTTTTGAGTAATCTTTAATAGCGCGTATTTACTTGACTATTTTTTCGTCTTATTACGTTGTATTACTGTCGATGTAATTGAAGTCGGTTTATTTTCGTTTGCGAGCAAACACAATTTATTGTTATTGTTAGTCTATAACAACTGTTTGTGTGAGTAGACAGTGAAGTAGGTATTTTCTTTCCATTTACATACATTGTGATGTGATTTACTATGTGGAAACTTTAAACTGTTCATTAGAAAAATGTCTTCAGTAATTATTTCAGTATTACGTAAATACGACATTACAGTTCTGTTTTTCTGAAAAAAAAAAAACGTACGTGTAAGTTTTAAGTTGAATCTAAATTATCTCCAAAAATAAATTTAGATATACTTTTTGATGCTTACTTATATTCAATTAAAATATTTATTATTTGAAAAGTCACAAACAGTAATACACATGTATTATACTTATAACAAATTCTAGCTCTTGTCATATGGAGATGATAATGGGTTGACTGGTAGAGATCTCTTTTAGAGATAAGTTCGCCCTTGCAAACTTCTTGTATTATAATGACTATTGAAAAAATAGTCCATTGAAATGTTACAATTTATGGACCAAGTATTGCATTTGTTAGAGGACGCAATTTTATTTTTGGGACATGTGTGGGGGGTCAATAGAAGCTTAACCCCAAGTTTGTGGGGTTGCCGCTCTTGTCCCCCGGCAGCCATCTTGGAAAAGGGGTGCAAGCACCTTTATCACGATATCTCGGAAACTATGCGTCCTACATAAAATTCGTGAAAACATAATTTGTAGCAAATCGCTTTGCCTACAAATATGTTCATATACCTTTTTCCCTAAATTTAAAATTAAAGAAGTTATAATAAAAAACGTGAGAAAATTTCTATAAAAGTTTTCTTTTTTGCTCTATAACTTTCTCCAAAAATAAAATTGCGTCCTCTAACAAATGCAAAGCTCATGTAACATTTCAATGGACTAAAATGTTTATTGCAGTGGAGAATATAGGACCTTAAAAACAATAAATAGATCTGTTTCGTCACAGAGCAGCAGTGACAAAACTGATCTATAGATACATATATTGCAAATTAATAATAAAAAGATTCTATTAGCGCTTCTTGGTAATAAAAAATTTAAAAGACTTATCTCTGTTAGATATTGTATTCATAGAAATTATTGTATTCATAGAAAATCGTTAATAATTAGTACAATGATAATAATGACGATGAGCTTTGGTAAGACGGTTTTTAGACTGATTATTATTTTTTAATTTCGATATTTCTACTCTCAAAAATTGTGTTAATTTTTCATCATATTTTCCCGTAGGGAGTCATACAGAACACATCACTACAATATTTTTCTGTAACTTTGTTCTAAAGTCCAGTTTCTAATGATTTAATTGTAATAAAAAATTAGAGAGAGACTCCTTGTGAACAAACAAACTTGAAAAACAAACTTGTAATGCCTGTAACTCGCTTACGCCGAGTCAGTAATTCTTTCTATGGACAATGTATACGCTTATACAACAGGCTCCCAGAAAACGTTCAAAAAGCTTCTATTGCCAAATTTAAAAAAATTGTGAAAGAACGTTTGTGTACTAAAGGATATTATTCGATTAACGATTTTATAGTAGACAGTACGCCTTGAGAATGATGTGATCGCCGCCAGGCTATTTCAACCTATAAAATAATTGTAAATTTCAATCGACTTTGGAAAAAAAAACATGATTAAAAAAAATTATATTAGTCCCGCTGAATTTCTTTCGCCAGTTCTTCTCAGGTCAGAGGCTTTTTCTTTCCGAACTGGTAGTAGACTCATGACGTTCAGTAAGAAATTGTAATAATTTTATGCTGAATAAAAATTTTTGAATTTGAATTTGAAATTTGTGGGTCTCCCCATCGTGCCTCGGAGAGCACGTTAAGCCGTCGTCGGCCCGGTTGTTATCATGTACACCTGATAGCGATTGTTACTCATAGTAGGGAATATATCCGCCAACCCGCATTGGAGCAGCGTGGTGGATTAAGCTCTGAGCGTTCTCCTGCATGAGCAAAGACGCCTATGTCCAAAAGTTTTAACTGAGGTAGGGCACAGCAGGAAATTACCTGCTCGAAATATGGAGCAGCCCGACAGGGGTAACCTTACAGAAAACCACAGCTAAATAATACTGTTTTCATGCAGTATTGTGTTCCTGTTGGTGAGTAAGGGGCGGGGAATTGGGGTAGGGTCGGCAACGCGCTTGCGATGCTTCTGGTATTGCAGGCGTTTATAAGCTACGGTAATCGCTTACCATCAGGTGAGCCGTAGGCTTGTTTGCCGACCTGGATGTTACAGGCTGGAGCGAAGCGAAAAAAATGAGTTACATTAAAGTATTTACATATCTTTTATACATGTCATGTATATGTAAACATAACAGTTTTTGTTGACCACTTTGTATAGTCCGGTCGCTGAAGAGAAAGAAATTCGTACACCGACCTGTCATCTTTTGTCTTTGTCGCTCGCATATAAACATATTGCGGTTGCGCTCACACAATACGGGGTCACTTCACCTGTGTGAGCGCAACCGCAATATGTTTATACGCGAGCGACAAAGACAAAAGATGACAGGTTGGTGTACGAATTTCGTTCTCTTCAGCGACCGGACTTTAACAAAAATCAAAGAAGCGGACCAAAAACTTTTTCTTAGAAAATAGCTCTTATTACATCTAGGTAAATAAAAATATTTTTATTAGAAAACCACTCGGCCGTAGTCGTGTTTCATACATTAATATTTTGGTTCAATGATTTTCAAATATCGTTTTATTGAAAACGTTTTCTTTGTAAAAATAATACGAATAATGTAATATAATGTTCAAGTATCTTTTACAAATATAACCTTTAAACATCGGTATTGTGCTCATTCGGATAATACTATTATAAAATCAAAAAAAAAAAAAAAATCTTAAATTTCAAAGAGATAGAAATAAGGATTTTATTCTTAAAAATCAAAGGTCAAGAATGTTGGCATTTTAAACAAAGTAATTAAGCAACACTACACTACACTTAGATAGCTTTTTATAGTTGGAGAGAAATTAATAATACCAGTAAATATGTTGTTTAAAAAGTCGAAGAAACATTACCCGATGAAAGAAAGTGTACCCCATGTACAGTAGTAGTTGTTGTTGGCTTCATACTGTCGGTAGGTATTAATTTTTTTTTACAAGCTTTTATTTATCTTGCAATGTATGTATGTAACTTTAATGAATGTTTGTTCGGGTGAAATCTAGCAACTCAATTTTGAAGCAGATATCTTCAACCAATTGAGCTGAAATTTTGTATACAGGTTCAATTTGGATGACAATGCATGGTTTGTATATATGCATGTATGTATGTATGTTTGTTCGGGTGAAATCTTGCAACTCGATTTTGAAGCAACCAATTGAGCTGAAATTTTGTATGCAGGTTCAATTTGGATGACAATGCATGGTTAACTTTGTGACGTCATTCTAAATCCAATATGGCAGCATATCCAAGAGTGCGGACTAGTTATTTTTAGTGCACTTCTACAATATGGATATCAAATGAAAGGGCTTGCTAAGAATAATTCGAATAAAGTGACGTGGTAACCGACTAAAAAGTCAAAAATAAATTAAATGTAAAAAACCTTTTTCAAAAACAAGCTTTTATTTGAATGCACTAAAACGAAAAAAACAAAATTTTTACTTTAAAACTTTTACTATCTACTTATAAAGTTATTACACATAATCTATATGATATAAAAGCTTTTTTTTTTAGTTTTGAATTCAATATAACCCAGCCAGTAATTTTTCAGCCAACTCTTTCACGATTTTTTTTTCTAATATACTAAAAATATATAAAACAATTTTCATTAATTAAGCAGATAGGTGAAGTTCCGATCTTCTACTCGTACTAATATAGTCAATTAAAATTTCAATCTCGATTTGACAACAACCTGAACTTTTTTCCTTAGTACTTTCTCAAGAATAATAAAAATGTAACAATTAAAACTAGGCATTCGAGCATGTTACCTTTAGCCATCCAACAGGTAAAGGTATACAGGTGATAGCGTGGGTGCAGTTTTCGCAAGCCATACCAGATTCGCTGCAAACTCCCTCTATGTCCAAGTCTCCCTCCCCAAGGGATCTCCCTAGAGGGACAGCCGCCATGCGGTTTCCAGATACAACGCCCCGAAGATCAAAGGACGTTGACTGCTGAAATATAAAAATAGAATTTAGATTCTAGTCTAGCAAAACAGAAAAATAAATCAAAGTAGGTTGGAATTTTAATGCGATGTCATTGACCTATTCCATTATCTTATACTATTAAACGAGCAATTCTTGTATATATATATATATATTTTCTGAATCTCGGAATCGGCTCCAACGATTTTCGTGAAATTTAGTATGCAGGGGATTTCGGGGGCGAAAAATTGATCTAGCTATGATTCATTTAAAAAAAATTCGTTTTATCCCTGTTTTTTAGGCAATTAAAAAATATCATTAGAATACGAAGCTAAATTTCACAATTGATATCATAGTTCAAATAGCTCAGGTAGGAAATTGACCGGTACCGAATCGAGAGGTCCCGAGTTCAAATCCCACACCTCCAGATCTATCGTTTTTTTATCCTTTTTTTTTCTATTTGCACTCGTGATTTTTTATTTAAATAACGAGTTCATATTTTTTATTATTATGTCGGTAAGATAGAAAAATATTATTCATATTTTATCAATTATAATAGTACACTAGCCGACCCGCGCCCACTTCGTTGGGCGTTAATTATCTTTGTGATGCAATTATATTGTGTAGCTCTTAGTACTGTTTTATTAGGTTCATTGTTTAGAATTTGACTTATAAAATCGTAATAATATCGTGTATTTATTATTTTAAATCACAGAACCAAATAACATACTTTATAAATAAAATGTTGCTCCAACGCCATCTATCAAAAAGCGAAAAAACTTCGTCGTCGATTGACGTTGGTTAACTGAAATAAGAGTAAATAAAATAAGTAGACTAATAAATAGCGATAGATGGCGATCGTTTCTTTGTCATTTTGATAATATATTTTAATATTTTTCTTTTTTACTGAATTTTTTGTACAATTACAATAAAATATAGTCTATGTCACTCCTGAATAGTGTAGCTTTTTGTTAGTGAAAGAATTTTCATGATCGGATCAGTATTTGCGAAGATTATCCCCGATATACAAACAAAGTTATAAACTTTTCCTCTTTATAATATTAGTATAGATTAGTATAGATATTGAAATTTACGATAAAAATGAACTTCCGATCACTGCGGTCAAAATTTTCTCTTGATGAGAAAATTAAAATAAATTCTCGAAGAATTACATGTAGACCAATAACGGTAAAGAAAACAAATTGTTTTAGGGATATAGTAGCGCACAAAATATGTAAAGTAAATAATTATGATGGCGCAAGATCCAGATGTAATCTATAATTTAGTTTTCAAATTAATCTTAGAGGATATAACATTTTTAAAATTAAAACTGTAGATATAAATGTAAATCTTATACTATTAAACGAGCAATTCTTGTATATATATATATATATATTTTCTGAATCTCGGAATCGGCTCCAACGATTTTCGTGAAATTTAGTATGCAGGGGATTTCGGGGGCGAAAAATTGATCTAGCTATGATTCATTTAAAAAAAATTCGTTTTATCCCTGTTTTTAGGCAATTAAAAAATATCATTAGAATACGAAGCTAAATTTCACAATTGATATCATAGTTCAAATAGCTCAGGTAGGAAATTGACCGGTACCGAATCGAGAGGTCCCGAGTTCAAATCCCACACCTCCAGATCTATCGTTTTTTTATCCTTTTTTTTTCTATTTGCACTCGTGATTTTTTATTTAAATAACGAGTTCATATTTTTTATTATTATGTCGGTAAGATAGAAAAATATTATTCATATTTTATCAATTATAATAGTACACTAGCCGACCCGCGCCCACTTCGTTGGGCGTTAATTATCTTTGTGATGCAATTATATTGTGTAGCTCTTAGTACTGTTTTATTAGGTTCATTGTTTAGAATTTGACTTATAAAATCGTAATAATATCGTGTATTTATTATTTTAAATCACAGAACCAAATAACATACTTTATAAATAAAATGTTGCTCCAACGCCATCTATCAAAAAGCGAAAAAACTTCGTCGTCGATTGACGTTGGTTAACTGAAATAAGAGTAAATAAAATAAGTAGACTAATAAATAGCGATAGATGGCGATCGTTTCTTTGTCATTTTGATAATATATTTTAATATTTTTCTTTTTTACTGAATTTTTTGTACAATTACAATAAAATATAGTCTATGTCACTCCTGAATAGTGTAGCTTTTTGTTAGTGAAAGAATTTTCATGATCGGATCAGTATTTGCGAAGATTATCCCCGATATACAAACAAAGTTATAAACTTTTCCTCTTTATAATATTAGTATAGATTAGTATAGATATTGAAATTTACGATAAAAATGAACTTCCGATCACTGCGGTCAAAATTTTCTCTTGATGAGAAAATTAAAATAAATTCTCGAAGAATTACATGTAGACCAATAACGGTAAAGAAAACAAATTGTTTTAGGGATATAGTAGCGCACAAAATATGTAAAGTAAATAATTATGATGGCGCAAGATCCAGATGTAATCTATAATTTAGTTTTCAAATTAATCTTAGAGGATATAACATTTTTAAAATTAAAACTGTAGATATAAATGTAAATTGTACATTTAGTGAATGGGCCTCTGAAGGTATTTGTAAGAGTAGAAATAGGTTTTACGACCTGTATCTACCTACCTACAGTAAGAAGCAATGGAATCAGGAGACTAGATTTTTGGCTTACGTAAAACAATATTCTAAAACTTTTGAAGCTGTTCTGCTGTATGTATGGCTGCTAAATCAAAATATATCAAAGATTACCTAATAGTATCTGTGGGAAACGTAATAAGCAAACTATAAATACCAATAAAATATAATAATCAAACAACAGCAGCTCATCTGATGACAAGTTGGCATATGCCTTTGAAGCCTTTTTCGATAAAATACCCATTGACTTCTTTTCGACTGAATTCATCTTCAACTAATTCTACCCAACTTCTTAAAAATAACGTTAGCAAATGTAATGTTCATTTTTCATTCTCGCGGGTTGATTCTTTAGATATTTTAAAAGCGTTTAAGTCATAATTAAAAAAAAATTGCGTGCGTACAAAGTACGAAGTGAAACTTCTTTGGCAGACTAATTTAAAAAAAAAACTAATTGACAAAAAAAACAAAAAGCCAACATCACGCGGAGTTCCCAGGCGGTCACCCATCCAAGTACTGACCGTGCCCGACGTTGCTTAACTTCGGTGATCGGACGAGATCCGGTGTATTTAACGTGACGCGTTTGATCCGTCAAAATTTTACCTTTCATGCGCTTAAGAGAAGTTTCACTTCAAAAACAATGCACAATGATCTGTGGAGCATTTCATTAAATTAATTAGTACTATCATTGATTACCTCGCTCCGTACTTATCTTTAACACTTAACAATGCTATTAAGGTGGGTTCTTTTTCAGATTTGGTTAAATATAGTAAAGTTTTACCAATTTTAACCGACTTAAACCGAAAGGAAGAGGTTCTCAATTGGATTGTATTTTTTTTATGTATGTTACTTCAGAACTTTTGACTGGGTGGAACGATTTTGTTAAATTTTTTCTTTAATCGAAAGGTGGTGTGTGTCATTTGGTCCCATTTAAATTTATTTGAGATCTAACAAGTACTTTTCGGGTTATATCTATTAATGCATTTTTACTTGACTATTTTTTCGTCGACTTACGTTGTATTATACCGCATAACTTTTTACTGGGTGTACCGATTTTGATGATTTTTAATTTAGTCGAAAGCTGATGCTTACCATGTTGTCAAATTTAAATTTCATCGAGATCTGATAACAACTTTTTGTGAAATCTTTGATAACGCGTATTTACTTGACTACTTTTTCGTCTACCTCAGTTGTCTTGTCGATGTAATTGAAGTCGGTTTTTTTTTCGTTTGCAAGCAAAGACAATTATTAAAAAGGCACATCGTAGTGATCCCAGTAATTGTAGACCCTTTTCAACCCTACCGTGCTTAAGTAAAACTTTTGAAAAAAATATACTAAATCAACTTCTTTTCCATTTTAAAGTTAATGGAATTTTTCATAGTGAACAATGTGGTTTCACTAGAGCTCTCTCAGTGCTCTTTGGTCCTATTTGAATAAAGTTTTTTTTGATTTTAATTCATATTTGAATATGATTTCCAAAAAACATGATTTACTAAAAATACCGAGCAAAGCTCGGTCACCCAGGTACTAGACAAGTAAAATGCGGTAAATACACAAGTTGAAAGAGAATAATACAAATACAATTTATATTTCTGTATCAAATTATACAATATTATTCTTGAATCGATAGTAAAATATCGTCTGATACGAATCAAATCTCGAGCGATGCTCCATCACGATTCTGCGTTCAGAAAACAAACGAATACTTTTAACGTATTATATTAGTAGTTGATCGCTGATAGTATAGTATATAATAGTCTTTAATATGAATAGTAATTTATGAAACAAACATTTACAAAAAAGCAAGAAATATTTCTTTTAAAATAGTTACTTGCTGTGCCTTACGGTGTGCTGACCCCTATCTTTTTGGAATTACTCTAATAATATCGAACATTGACCTTACAGACGATGACAGCTAAATAATACAGCTTTCAAGCAGTGTTGTATTCCTGTTGTGAGTAAGGTGACCAGAGCTCCTAGGGGGGGATTGCAGGTAAGGTCGGCAACGCGCTTATGCGATGCTTTTGGTGTTGCAGGCGTCTATAAGCTACGGTAGTCGCTTACCATCAGGTGAGCTGTACGCTTGTTTGCCGACCTAGTAATTTAAAAAACGCAATAATTTCAGTAAATGATTTAGTAATATTACAAACTATCCATCAGCAATTGCCTTAACAATAAATTAGTATTATTCAGGCAACATTTAAAGACAACTACAATTTACTTACAATGCTGCTGCATCCGAAGAACGTTATAAGAAGTAATTTAATCCACATTCTCACACAACTGTTCCGTACGTTCATATTCTTGAAACTAAACGAAAATAAATAATTTCGGTAGACCTTAAACTGTGATCTTTTTATCTTTCGTAGAAGCGATAAGCAGTTCAGATACACTCGTTATTAATTTAGAAACAAAAATATAGATTCCTTGTTTTATATAGGCACCCAATTTTTTTATCGGTTCTGGGAAGGGTAACAGCACCAGTGGCCAGCCAGGAACCAGTGGTCAGCCTTTTGCGTCGTTTATTGGTCATAAATATCGCTACAATTAGAATAAACGAGTCACGTGTACTTAAATAGAAACTTTGATTCCTCTTTGGTTAATATGTCACACGAGAGGTGCGTCAGGGGATCAGGGGAGAGAAATAAACTCATTCATACTGGTGACGGCTGTTGAAAAGAGCAGTTGTGTCATGTCCGCCATATTTATTACTTCGCGTGGTGTTCTCTTAAAAGGTAAGATAAAACATGTTTTGTTATTAAATGTGATAGTCTTTTATGCAATTTGGCTTTATTTATTAGTTTATGTATTGAATTATATTAAAGTTGAATAAAAATATCGCTGATTTACGTAAATATTGTGGGGGCTGACCATTGGGTACTACTTTTTCATAAGATATCCAATTGTCGGCCCCCCGGGGCTGTTCACTGGGTTATTGGATTATTTTTAAAATTGCGAGAAAAGGCGGTCAATAGAACCGTTAAATTTAAATTTTCAAATTTAGTAAGGCATGTTCCTTCATATTCCTCAAAAAACCCAGTGGTCAGCCGCATTAAACATTTTATTTTTACGCGGCTGGCCACTAGGTGTTGCCGATCCAGTATTCAGCCCTGATTTAGCTGGGTACAAACGAAGATACTGTTAACTGACCTTTAATACGTTGCGACAAGGTTTATGTTCGTTTGTAAATGTACAGTTAACAGTGTCTTCGATTGTACCCATTTAGGTAGTTTAAGGACGTCGGTAGACTACATTTTAGTTTTACCTGAAATAGTTATAAAATGTATTTGCAAATAATTTTTGATAAGTAATTCTCTATATTTTTAGCCCAAAACGCCGCCAAGACAAACGAATCCTCCGAAGAAACTCTTCCGTCATGGAAGCCATACGAAACGGAATGCAGATAAGAGAGGCTGGTAGAAAGTTTGGAGTTCCTCGAGGCACACTACAAGATCGACTCCATCTACGTGTCCCACAAGGTCCACGAAAAATGGGTCCAGGTTACATTTTAAATAAAGCAGAAGAAGCTGCACTCGTGGATTGGTGTCAAAAATTAACAAAATGTGGGTTTCCCTTAAAGACTGACAATTTATTAAATACGGTCCAAGCAATAGTAAAGGCCGACCAAATACCTAATCCTTTCGTAAATGACAGTTAGTTAGTTCAGCCTATTGCAGTCCACTGCTGGACATAGGCCTCCCCAAGTTCGCGCCAGACATTCCGTTTTTCCGCAATCCTCATCCAGCCTACACCGGCAATCTTACGAAGATCTTCGGTCCAACGGGCCGGAGGACGTCCCACACTGCGTTTGCCAAGATGCGGTCTCCACTCAAGGACACGTCTGCTTCAGCGGCCATCGGTGACATGTGACCAGCCCACTGCCACTTATTCTGTGGGCTTTGTCGGTTACTTTCGTTCTCTCGTGGATAGTCTCATTTCTAATCCTATCTTTGCAAGAAACCCCAAGCATAGCCCATTCCATTGCGCGTTGAGTGACTTTAAACTTGTGGACCAGACCCTTCGTCAGTGTCCATGTGTCGGCTCCGTATGTCAACACAGGCAGGACGTATTGCTCGAACACTTTTGTCTTCAAGGATTGCGGAATCTTCGAAGTTAAGACTCGACGAAGCCTGCCAAACGCCGCCTAGCCCAACCGAATCCTCCTATCAGCTTCCTTCTCGAAGTTTTTTTGGCCCAGTTGAATGGTGTGGCCAAGGTAGACATAATCCTGAACAACCTCGAGAAGAATACCGTCAACCGATAGCGGTCTCGGTATGACTTGGTTGTTAAACATAACTTTCGTCTTGTCCAAGTTCATACCGAGACCGACTCTTCGGGAGGACTCGTTTAGGCCGGTCAGCATTTGGCCTAGCTCATCCAACGTCTTAGCATAGACAGACAGACCAAAAAAATGACAAAATGTTATATATATTTTTTTTAATTTTTACAATTTAAATGACAGACCAGGCTTAAATCCTTTTTTCGAAGACATCCTTCCTTATCTATACGAACAGCTAAAGAAATTTCTAAGGGACGAGCAGTAATAACAGAGGAATATATAATAAAGTGGTTTCAAGACTTGATAGTTTAAAAAAAAAAACACGATGCTCTGGATATACTGGATGATCCTAAGAGAATATTTAATGGTGATGAAAGCTATAAGAAATAAGAGAGACCTAAATAATATCGTTGATTTTGATATAAATAATGCTCATTTTGATCTCATGCTTATTCATAGTTATAAGGGCTGAATACTGGGTTCATCGAGGCTGATTATTGGATTTTAGAGGCTGACCACTGGCAAAAAGTGCCATTTTTTGTTTGAATTTAAATATATATTTTATAAAGAGAAAGATTGTTTTTGTCATATGTTGTTTAAAAACTATAATAAACAACTAATCCAATCATGTACTACGTTTCATTATCCGACGAATCATGTAAAATTGCCAGCTGTCCAAACTTCGAAAAGTCGTTATGAGGCTGACCACTGGTGCCATTACCCAATATCATTCCCTTATCCTAGTAATATTATAAATACGAAAGTTTGTTTGTTCGAGTTTGACAATTCTACGGCTTGACCGGTCGTCGAGAAATTTGGTACGCACGTAGCATAATATGTTCACATAAATTGTGTTTGCTTGCAAACGAAAAAAAAAAACCGAATTCAATTACATTGACAATGACTCAAACAGTAGTCATTAGCCTCGATCAAATTTAAATGAGACCACAAAATAAGCATAAAAATCCAGTTAAAAGCTATGAGGATACAACGTAGGTCGATGAAAAAGTACTCAAGTAAACACGCATTATAAGATATAACTCGAAAATTCCTTGTCAGATATCGATTACATTCAAATGAAAATACATAACGAGCACCAACTTTCGATTAAAAAAAGAATCATCGTTATCGGTCTACCCAGTCAAAAGTTCTAAAAACTACAGTCGAATTGAGAACCGAAGAGAGAATTTTGTAAGTTTTTTTTAACAAAAAAAAAAAAGACAGACTTTCATCTCGGAAAACGAAATGATTTCCTTTATAGACCAGTTGTCTGTAAGAAATCTATCAAACTATCAGTGATAAAACCGCATTTGCACTTTATTCAGTATGTTTTTTGTTTGTTCCTTATTACTTGTAAGTGTGCAATAAAGTATAAATAAATGATTGCAAATAAACGATGCAGGTGGAAATGTACTTCTGGATCTTTTCTATGAAAGTAGATTCAAATATCTTTTGATTTCGAAATTTTACTGCCTGCCACTTTTAGTACCTATCGCTATAGAATATAAAGTAATAAAATAAGTTAATCCAATAGAGAAAATCCTTACATTACCGATCGTCGAGTGATCAATATAATAATATTATACACCAGTGACATTAAATTTTACGTCTAACTTGAATCTAAGAACGTTTAACATTAAAGTTTTAATAAAAATTGTGCAAAGCAATAAGTGGTCTTTTGCTTTCTGCTCACTTTAAATCAGTACGTAGGGTTTAAGATTCAACAATGCATATTGGAGTTTACTCCGTAAAAATCTATGTTAAGAATCGATTTTCTTATAAGACCCCCGGCCCCGGTATGAAAAAAAATATGAGGAGTGAAATCTACTGAACGAATGACCTCATAACGTTTCTCGCAACGCCATCTATCGGAATCCAATAGGGTTTCGATAGATGGCGATGCCGTAATGATGTTTTCTAATAAAGCCGATAGATGGCGTTATTTAATTCGTTTATTTACCATTTTATATGGTACTAATCTTTTTCTTAGACTGCCCTTTTTCGTACTAATTTAGACAGTCGATCTGAAGGGGTAAACTCCAGTGTCCAGTCCTACGTCGGAGTTGCCACGCACACTTTTTTTCTTTTATATAGCTACTTCTCTGAAAAATGTACGAATATTTTGTAAAAGCCAAATTATGCCTGATGTGCGGTTGGCGACACCTACATAAAAGCGTTAATAGTGATCCAAACTTAGAAACTTAAATCAAATGATGATTACTAACTATAATAGTCATAGGAGGCTCTAACCATAAGCTGTCCAAGGCCCTCATTATTCTAAAGTGCTCAGGATTCCGGTACTAATAATGACGGCTCTAAATCTTAATTATAATTACTTATATTACGTTGTAGATTAAGGGTATTTTAGTATAAGGTCGAGATTCAATAATGTTAAATTAATTTTAAAAACTTTTTTTTAATAGTAAAAATGTGTCATGCCAACTGGGGCAGTACCTTAACCGTGCAAAAGATCGTAGCCAAATAATGCTTAATGTGGTGTTGTGTTCTTTTGATGATTAAGAGCTCGTGGGGAGAGTCGGGTATTATAGGTTCGGCAACGCGCTTAAGACGATTTTGGTGTTGCAGGTTTCAGTTACAGTAGCCGTTTACCATCAGGAGGGTTGTATGTGTATATAAAATAATATAAAATACTTGGAAAAGTTTGATATATTTCAGTCTTTACTAAAACACTCCTAAAGAGTTTTTATTGGTTTCACGCGTTCGCGTTCAAATACGTCTGGGAGAATGGTTCAGATTATAAATTAAAAATAAATCATCAAAATTGTCCACAAAGTTCCGCTCTCCTACTTTTGCTATTAAATTTTAACAGGCTCACAAAAATATTACATTTTATACGATTAATAGATGACCCCGCAAACGTTGTTTTGCCATGTATGTTATTAACCCCCTCAACTCCCTCTTTATTTGGAATTTCATAAAACCCGTTCTTAGCTGACCCCTACTCCTACCTTTCAAGTCTCTACGCCTTATGGTTCGAGAGATATCGTGATGAGTCAATATATGGGTGGAAATCTCTTTTATATACTTAATTATATCCCACCAAAAACATTCTGTAAAAAAAACTAGCCAAGTCTCGATGGAGCTGCTTGTTTATCTCTAAAAAGTAATGAAATCTAGACAAAGTCGTACCAAGTCTAAGGTTCATTACTGCGATTTCTTTATTATTATAGTTAATGTTGTGTGACTTGGCCGTTAAAGGGTACACAAGGGTACAAAACTAAGAATAATATCCCATACTGGTATTGGTAATTGGACACTAGTGTCTCATTTTAGGCGGTTGTTGATAACACATGAATTCAGCATTGACAATGCTGACTTCTGTTCTCTTATTTTTGGAGCGTTAAATCGACCACCGATCTAACATAAAATAGACGTACAGACGGACTTCTATCAATGATTAGAAGTCCGCTGGTACTGGAAATAATTTTTTATACAGTTTGTTTCAGGCTTGCCTATACAAAAGTATTATTGAAATACGCAGCTTTATCAAGCCTACAATTGACTGGTTATTCAATCAACGTTTTCCAAGTGTCAATTTTCCATCGTCAATGGGTAGCGGTTCTGGCGACAGATTGGTGCAATGGTGTCATGTAGCACCTGGTTTTGTACCCTTGTGTACCTACCCTTCAACGGCCAAGTCATACAACATTAACTATAATAATAATGAAATCGCAGTAATGAACCTTAGACTTGGTACGACTTTGTCTAGATTTCATTACTTTTTAGAGATAAACAAGCAGCTCCATCGAGACTTGGCTAGTTTTTTTTACAGAATGTTTTTGGTGGGATTTCACTTCTTTTTGTAGAAAGTAGAAACGTGAGCATATTCAGGCATATTGATTTATTTTTTAGAATTTCTTATTTGACACATTTTTTTTCTTTTTAGTAACAGTTTTTTTTATTATTACAATACAAATATTTCTTTTCCTTTCTTCCAGTTCTGGTTCTTGTACTTGACGTGTTGGTATCACCACCACTCTTAGTCCAATGCATTATATTTTGACCAAATTTTGAGCGAAATTAATATTTTAGTGTAATTTGTGTAATATTCGAGTAGAATTAAGTTAAGAGAGCAGGCAGAGGGGAGGCATTCGCCCAGCAGTGGGACGCTATAGGCTAGATTAAATAAGAAGATGTGATCTGATTTTTGCAATGACAGTCGATTTTTTTATGTACCAACCAGCTAGGCCTCGCGGTTTCACCCACTGTGATTTGAGGAAAAAATAGCCTTCCTTCTTCTTAAAGCATAACCTTTCTCTTTAAATAGGCTATCCACCTCAGAGGAATTTTTCAATTCGAATCAATAGTTCTTGAGATTAGCGCGTTTAAACAAACAAACAAACAATTCAACTTTCAGGTTTACAATATTAGTATAGATTAGTACAGATTAAGATATATACAACATATCTTTTACACTTCCGCGGCGAAAATATTTATATGATTTAAGACTTTGATTGGATTGACAGAATAATCTGGAATTTTTCAAGGAATCAATTGAACTTTTTTTTTGTATCTAATTCAATCAATTGAACTTTCTTTTTTTGTAATCTAATTCTTTTGTACATTTATTATTTATTGTATATTTAAGTAGCTTGATATATTTTCCTTAGTTTACACTAAATAAATTTCTGAACGCTCGCATAAATAAATATTTGACAACCAATATGTATAATGTCAATCCGTTTTCATTACTGACATTATTATTAATTTTTAAAATCTATAATACGCCAATATCCGTATATTGTGGATATATGTTGTCGATTCGAAACCTTTATTTAAATACGTTCTTTAATTTAAGGGTAGAGTTTACCATATCGACGAGATGAACATTAAATGTTTGACAGTTACGAAACACGAACATTATATACATATACTTCCATACGAATTTTCATTCCCACCTTTCAACCCCTTACACCCTGTTTTTCGCAATTTATTTTATGTAAAGGTGGTAGATCTTTTCTAATAGTTTGATTGGGCTCTTGTGTTTTTTAATCAGGGTCACCAGGTACTCCAGATCTTCGATTATCCTAGTTTTTATAGTTTTCCCTTTATGTAGCCATTAAACCCTAACTCTGTACCAAATTTCAGCTCTCTGAGTTTATGGGAAGTACTAGTTCTATTTTGATGATCATGAGTGAGTGAGTGTCGTAAATGCGAAACTTTGCTTTCGCTTAACTTCTGAACTAAATGACCTACAGACTTGAAATTTTGGATTTTAAGTATGTGATTATAGCTTACTCGATGACGAAAATTTCAGCGTTCTGGTCTTATCCAGAGGTTCTCAAATAGGGGCCTGAAAATGCGGCAAAATGGTTCGGGTAAAGGATGGTACGGCAGTGTTTGCTTCGCGCTCGACTTGGCGGGGGCACTGCCGTGCCCCCCGATATAGGTAGGGATCCCTAGTACATTTTTTTAACCTGATCAGTAACAAGCTAATTTTCCGTGAGTAGCTTCATTTTGATGAGGCGAACAAAAAGTTCCTCTTCGAAAACTCTCGATTGTGGTAGATAATAGAGTTAGCAGGAGGTAGAGCAGCAGTGAGCGCAGGACCGGGATAACGTACCACGCAATTTGGAGGACAATATTACCATCAAATTATATGAATATTAAGTAACTAAAAGAAAAAAAAATCAGCTGGTTAGTAATAATTTTTGATGACCTTACGAGGTCATCAACTTGATGACCTCGTAAGGTCATCAAAAATAATTTTTTTTCTGATTTTTTTTTTGCTTTTAGTTAGTTAATATCTATATAATTTAATAGTAATAATGTCCTACAAATTGCGTGGTACGTTATCCCGGTACTACGCTCACTGCTGCTCTACCTCCTGCTAACTCTATTATCTACCACAATCGAGAGTTTTCGAAGAGGAACTTTTTGTTCGCCTCATCAAAATGTAGCCACTCCCAAAAAATTAGCTTGATACTGATCAGGTGAAAAAAATGTACTAGGGATCCCTAACTAATAGATTGCATTAAATTAAAAATTATATTTATGTTTATATTAATTTGTTTGGGTGCTTACCACGTTTATTGTTTTGTCGTGATCCCTATATTTCGGCAATGTTTGAATCGCCATGATCACGACGAGACTATAAATTTAAATATGAGAAGTGATCACGTTACCTTAAAAGAATTAAAAATAATTAACAGATTGAACGTGATACCTAAATACTTTGCTAACCGTAACACTGTATCATTTTGCCATAGAATGATTAATTGTCTGTCAAGAGTCTGTAAGCTGTATTAATAATACGCTGCGTACCTACAGTCAGTTCTGGATTAGCCTATTAGTTATTTAAGCAATTGTTTAGGGCATCTCGTCTAGGGGATCACCAGAGACGACCGAGTAAAAAAAACGAGCACACGAAAGTTAAAGCAATTTCAATTAATTGTTTCTAGGGGTCTGTCCGCATGGAAATATTGCTTAAGGCATCAAGTTACCTTAATCCGGCATTGTGCGTACCTACTACGAGTATTCACTATGTACAACACTAAAAGAAATATTACACAGAACAAGAAAATATAATCTGAAGAGTTGTCATTATCCTCTAAATCGAAAGTTTATAGGGAATATTTGTTAATGCTACGTTTGAGTCAAATTACTAGATATTAATAATATCAACACGTAGGTACTTAAAATCAAATAACAATTTTTGAAGTAAAACTTCTTTACGCACGCGTGCGTTGGGGAGTAAGCTGGTGAATGCGCGACGAGAGCGTTACGAATAGTGTGATCGGGCGTGGCGAATGGAAGTTGAGAGGGAGATATAAGTTAGATGGAGCTAAAGAAGTTTTATTCCAGTCATGTTGTCTAAAGCACACTCATTTTTATATTATTTTAATAAGTTTGAATTTGGAAGTCACCATTCATCGACATACGATGAACCGACCCAGAACAATTTGTAAAGTCTATAGAATTTCTCATGTTTTTCGAAGTATCTTCAAAGGTTGAGGATAAGTTAGTTTCGCTTTCGACTACATAAACATTCTTCAAAAAGACCCTCGACCCTTCAATATACGCAAATCATCACTTTTAGGTTTGCAAGTCTCTTGCGACAATCATATCACAATGAAAGACTTATCTATATAATATTTTATTTATTTTTCTTTGTTTTATATTTTGGTGCCTTCCCACACTTTCTATAGCAGTCCTCTGCTATAGAAAGTCACTCGTAAAGTAAATGACAAACTGTAACAAACACAATGATAAATAATTTATGAGGAATTATGAAGACATTGTTACCATGACGGTTGTTATCATGTACACCTGATAGCGATCGTTACTCATAGTAGGGAATATATCCGCCAACCCGCATTGGAGGAGCAACGTGGTGGATTATGCTCCGATCCTTCTCCTACATGGGGAAGAGGCCTATGCCCAACAGTGAGATATTATAGGCTGAATCGTGATCGTGATCGTGATGAAGACATTAATTTTTAAGTAGGTAGCTGATTCTAGACATTTATTTATTGAATAGCTGACCCCGCAAACGTTGTTTTGCCATATACGATATTAAACCCCTCAACCCCCTCTTGTTGACGGAATTTTGTAAAATCTGTTCTTAGCTGACCTCTAATCGGCGAAAGGAATATTACTACCAAATTTCAAGTCTCTACGGCTTATGGTTGCAGAGATATCGTGATGAGTCAATATATGGGTGGACATCTCTTTTATATATATTTATAGATTATGAAGACATTTATTTTTAAGTAGCTGATTCTAGATATTTATTCACTAATAACTGTAACGCCCCTAGACTGCTCCGAGTCCCTTGGACTGCCATGCGGACGAACGAGTCAATTTTAAAAGAGCTCAATATTACCAAGAGGCTCTCAACGATCTGCAGGGAGCGGGCCCTTACCTTCTTCGGGCACATTATGCGGTCTCCCAAGCATAGTCTCGAGAAGCTGATACTACTGGGTCAAGTCGAAGGGAAACGCGCCATATCCCTATGAACACCAACAAGATGGTCCGACGTCATCGGGAATTCAGTGGGGGGCAGCTTGCACCGGGCAACACACGCTGCATACGATCGCATTAAATGGAGAGAAGTCATTGGTGGTCGCGATCCTCATCATTGAGGGAACGAGGAAGAAGAAGTAACGCCCCAGCAGCTCTGATCACCTTACTCACCAACAGGAACGCAACACTGCTTGAGACCAGTATTATTTAGCTGTGGTCTTCTGTAAGGTCGAGGTACTACCCCAGTCGGTCGGTTGCTCGGTCAACTATCGGCGGCTCTATTTTTGAGTAGGAAATTTCCTGCTGTGCCCTACTTTAGTTAAACTAAAAAAGACATTACAAACACTATTTCACAATGATCCAAAATTAAAGTTTAACTTTATAATAATTATGTATATGACAAAAAAAAAACTATTCAAAAACAAATCGGTGACAAGCGGTCAACTTTGTCTTCAATATTAAAAAAAAAAAAAAAAAAATACTTCAAAATTTTTAAAATGTAGAAATCTGTGATTAAAATATTATGTTTTAGAACGGCAAAATTTTACAAAATATTTTACAGTTCATTTTGCGTGCACCAAGCTATTGCGTGGCAATTTTAAATTTTCAATTAATTTCTCTCCCCTCGGAATAAAAAAGTTTTAATTAATGGAATCGTTTGTGGTCCGCTGGGACTCCATTGGATCACGAGCCCCATGATTCCTATGGCACTGCCTAACAGTACAAATTAATTGTACCGTTCTTACTGGACGTTATTCCGTAACTTCTTGTAAAAGGACTTTCGTAGAAGATCTTAGAATTCATGAACCGGAAATCGAGATAAGAGATATATTTTGTGAAGACTTTTTACGACTAGCTTAAACACTATGAGTAGAAAAGATTTTCTTTAGTTACGTCAGAGTAATGATATTTAATTTTCACTAAAAATATCTAAATTAAATTGTTCTACATAAAGATTAGCGCAGTTAACGTTAGCACAGTTTGCAGTGACCCTGCTATCTGTTCGGGTCGCGGGTTCGATTCCCGCCTGAGTCTGGGTGTAATATTTGTATTTATATGTATTATTGTATTTATTATGTATATTTATTAAAAAAAAATGCTATATCAGTCGACTGTTACTAGCTGGCTGTTTGTGTAAGAACAGACGACCGTATGTGTATGTCATAAGATATTTATGTATTACAAACTCCAAGACTGAAAAAGTGCATTCAATTCACTCCTTATTAAAAGTATTATGTAAAACAATCTATTTCCAAGTCTAATACTAATAATTAAATTACAGTAAATCTTAGAATTCAACTTATTAGTATAGTTAAAACCAGAAAACAATATACAGCCAAAATTTTCCACTTTACAATTCTATCCAAAAAGTTAACAACAAAGCAGTTAAATCAATTCAGATTCATGCATAAATCCATATCGTTATAAAATCATCTCGAAAATATAATATATTCGTACCCAATTCTTTACAGCGGAATCAATTTAAAATCAAAATAGTTTTGGCAGCGTATTCTGCGAGCTAGCCAAATGTAATACGTGATGCAGTACTACAGACAAAGTGAGCTCAATGGTTAATGTAGTGTAATGTAAGTCGAAAAATGAACTCGTAATTACGTATTTTTGTTATTTTCCGGCACGACGCCAGGGTTATCTGACCAATGTGGTGGATTCTACCTGTATATTAAGCGAGTTAATTAAGTTTTATAAGTTTTTTTTATATGGTCGGCAAACAAGCGTACAGCTCACCTGATGGTAAGCGATTATCGTAGCTTATAGACGTTTGCAACACCAGAAGCGTTCCAAGCGCGTTGCCGAGCTTAACCCCAATACCCCCCCCCCCCTCTAAGCTTTGGTCACCTTACTAACAACAGGAACACAACACTGCAAACAGTATTATTTAGCTTTCTTTAAGGTCGATGCACTACCCCAGTCGGACTACTCCAGATTTTGAGCAGGAAATTTCCTGCTGTGCTTTACCTCAGTTTAAAAGAAATGTCAACTTTGTGTAAATATATTATGGCAATTATGCTTAAACTGAAACTTATTTGAAATTTATTTAGTTAAAATACAGAATCAGTACACAATATTTTAGGCAAGTGAATAATTTTTGTGTATTAATTTTCTTGAGCGTGTTTGTGCTCAAGAGATGATGGTTTGAAGAATAGCCTATTTTTGTAATCGTTTTTCTTACTGAAAATACTGCGACGACAGCAAAAATGCAGTTCTAATTTTTTAAAGATTTTCATTCATCATGTATTCCACGTTAAAGCCATAACTACGATTAAAACAATAATCATCGCAATCGGTCCACCCAGTCAAAAGTTCAGAAGTACATAACATACCTACTTAAAAAAATACAATCGAATTGAGAACCTCCTCCTTTTTTGAAAGTCAGTTAACAAAAGCTATTCGCGGCATTTATGATCTTGGAGCTTGAGTCTCCCTGCGGGATATTTTTCATAAGGTAGACATATTAACAATTACGTCACAATTTATTAAAACAATATTATTATGTATAGTTACAAGAATATCGATTGATTTGATATAAATACTACGCCGTTGACTAGTCCGTTGGCGCAGTTTGTAGTGGCCCTGCTTTCTGTTCTGCGGGTTGCGGGTTTGATACACATTCATTTATGTATGTATTATTTCTACGTAAATATATCAAAAAAAAATGTTTAGAATTCCCTCATGTGTGGTAACACAAAAATAAATCAAACGAATTAGTTTAGATAGCCTCATTACCCAACGTACTATAAAATATCAAATTATTAATCAAAATTTTTACCGGATTACGACTGTATTAGCTATTTTTCTTTAATTTAAGTATTAGAAAATCATGAAATGAATGTTATAAGTAGCTTTATTCTTTAAAAAAAGTCTAAAAGATTTTTATACATACCTACTCCTTTTTAGTGGTAAGTATAGTAAAATAATTTACAATTAAAATTAAATGAAATATTTAAAAATACTCTTCTTTGTTTGTTCAAAGGATTTATAATTAAAACCTTAATAATTTAATTTAAATGTATGAAGGAATTTTGTTACTCTGAAATTAAATCATAACTAACTGTGCCCGCGACCTCGTCCGCATGGAATTTAACAAAATAGTTATTGCTCAGTTAGCAGTTATAAAAAAAACTAAAATAAAGTAGCCTAAGTTACTCCTTGTTACACCAGCTATCTGCCAGTGAAGGTCCCCTCAAAGTCGGTCCAGCCGTTTCAGAGTTTAGCCGGAACAAACAGACAGACTGACAAACAGACAGACAAAAATTATAAAAAATATATCTTTGTATATGTATCGTGTATACATGAATTTAGTAAAAGTTATTTTAATACATATTACAAAGAGACTTCAATTTTATTTATTTGTATAGATAATTTTATAGTTTTACAGTTTCACAACAGGATAGATTAAAATTGAAACGTATAATTTTAACATATGTTTTAATCTTAATAAATTATAATTGTGTTTGCTAGCAAACGAAAAAAACCAACTTCAATTGCATCGGCAAGTGATAAATAAATTAACAAACTAGTCACTACGATTTTCGAGGGTTTCCCTCGATTTCACTGGGATCCCATCATCAGATCCTGGTTTCCTTATCATGGTACCTAAGTTGGGACATTCCCTTTCCAATAAAAAAAGAATTATCAAAATCGGTTCATAAACGACGAAGTTATCCCCGAACATACATAAAAAAAAACATAATTATATACGGTCGAATTGAGTAACCTCCTCCTTTTTTGAAGTCGGTTAAAAAAGTGACCGTTAAATAAGGTCCTTTTTCGAATAGGTTTTATTGTATACTAGCTTTTATTGTATACTAGCTGTTGCCCGCGGCTTCGCTCGCGTAGAAATTGATTATATTTACAAACAGATGCTAGAGTTGTACCTATTGATTATATTACTATAATTCGATCATTTTTGTATAACAGTTTTATGGTTTTACTTTCGTTCCCTATAACTACCATATTAATCTATAGAAAAGTCGTACTAAAACGGTATTCTCTTAGGTCTACTCTAGCTATTTTTAGGTAATCTAAAACATGAACGATGAAGTTTTTCAGGATTTGTATCTGAATATAAAAAAGCATTACATTTAAAATTTTCACCACATGTCGTCGGCCTGCGGTTGCTCTCGGCGCGGTTCCCAACAAACTCCAACAAACGAATTTGTTAGTTAAAGCCGTAGTTTGTTTTACTACTTTACACAGTTCTAGAACGATTTCCATTTTGACGAGCACTAGAAAGCTACTAAGTCTCTTGCGTTTTGTAAATGAGTATTGTATGTTTCTGTTTAGTTTCGGAATTAAATCGAAATAATTCTGAGGATTCAAGAAGAAAAATGACCATTTAAGTTGTTTCTACTGTACCAAGTGGTTCATAAGCCGCAAATGGTATGCATATTCAAATCCAACTACCTTCTTGAAACGCTAAACTGTTTTTATGCTGTGTCAAAATGTAGGTATGTCTTATAGCAAGCAACCTGAAAGAAATCATCTATACTAATATATAAAGCTGAAAAGTTTGTTTGTTTGGTTGTTTGTTTGTTTGTTTGAACGCGGTAATCTCTGGAACTACTGGGCCGATTTGAAAAAATTCTTTCAGTGTTAGATAGCCCATTTATCGAGGAAGGCTATAGGCTATGTATCATCACTCTAAGACCAATAGGAGCGGAGTCCACGCCGACGAAGTCGCGCGCAGAAGCTAGTCAAAATGTTTATTGTATCACATGTATACCATACATATTTGTTGCATGTTCAAAACAGCATTATTTGAAAACAACGTGAGTGATTTGGCGAATTCCTTCTTTGTTGAGTTCGTAATTTCAAGATTCTTATCTAACATAATTTTCAGGATATTCACTTCAAAGCACAAAATTCTTAGCAGAATCACACATATTTTTTTAATTTCTTTTAATAATAAAATCTATTTTTATTACCCTTACTCCTAGTTTTTGTATTTCTTACCTAATTGTATTGAAGTTGTTATCGCCTATAATCCAGATACAACTATTTTTTTACCTACTGCTTATGTAATTATAATATTTTGAGAGTTTATTTTTTGTAAATCTAAAATATAGACCGATAATTGTGTTTTTGCTAACACACGAAAAAAAAAACCGACTTCAATTACATCGACAAGTAATACAAAGTATGTGGGTGGACGAAAAGTACTCAAGTAAATACGCATTATGAGGAATAACTCAATAAGCAGTACAAATTAAACAAATCTAAGTAGATAAATATACTTTATTGTACTCCAAGAACAATACATCTAGCACAAACAATTGAGACTTCTGAATGAGGCTGAGCCGCTGAAGATAAAGTCTTGTTACTGGATGAATATCTCTGCTAATATTATATAGGGCAGGGATGGCGAACCAATGGCACGCGTGCCATAAGTGGCACGTTTGAAAATTTTGATGGCACGCACAAAAACATTTTTTTACAATGTAAGTTATCTTTTTTGATAGAAATGTGTTCGTGAATAAATTAATAAGATGTAAGACTGGAGCTGAGTTGGAGGAAATAAGATTATTTCTAAATAATGAGAACATTATTGACCAATGCAATCAATTATTGGCTACTAGCAAAGTTATATTTTTTCACTGATTTATAACGCTAACATTCCGAATGAAATTTTATTATGGCACGTTATCTATTCAAAAAAGAATTTTTATGAATTTGTGGCACGGACATCAAAAAAGGTTCGCCATCCCTGATATAGGGAAAGTGTATAAAAAATAAAATAAATAAATAGTAATAAATCATTGATTACTCTCAATCTAACATATTACACATAATATAGAAAAAATAAACTAGTAGAAAAGTACAAAAAGTGGAGACAAACAACGAATTCATTTATAAGGGATGGTATACAGCACAGAAAAAGTTGTAAAAGAAATAAGAATAAAATATAATTATTAAGGCCAATTACGACCATCCATCCGTTTAAGCAATGGAAAAACAACAAAACAAACGAGACGATAAAACCGAACAAAAAACTACGTGACGTACTAGTAAAACTTCTTTAGGCGCATGAGGGGTAAAATTTGACCGACCGGTAACGCGGCAGCGTCATGACAGTCAGTACTTGGAAGGGTGACCACCTGGGAACACCGCGTGACGTTGGATTTTTGTTTTTTTTTCTCTATAATTTTTTTTCAATTACTTTTTTTTAAGTGAAACTTTAATTACATCGTTCCTAACTTTTTCGTCTGTGTGTTACATGTCGCGTGACGGTCGGCCGCGCGGTAAGATTGATAAAGCGATTTTTATACTCATAATGGAATATTATTCCAAAATTGTTTTGTTAAATGTCTATAATGTGAAAAAAAGTTTAACTTTTACCGTGGTTTCATAAAACCACAAAGGTTCTTTGTATTTTAAATTCGTTTTTTTTTTAATTAGTTTTTTTAAATTAGTTTGCCAAAGAAGTTTCACTTCTGACATGTGTACTTTGTATTTATATACATATAGCATTAGTAGTCTAAGCGTAGCGCAGTCAGGAATTAGTCTAGTGACTAAACGCTTACGCCTGTAATATCCCACAGCTGGGCATAGGCGTCTTTCCAGTAGGAAACAATTTAGGGAATCGGTTGAGTATATCTATATGTATGTATATTTACGTGTATGATTATATGTCTATATATACATGTATGTACACCTCCACGCCATCTAATTCTTTGTCATGTCCTTTTCATGCTAGAGGTTGTCTGGAAGAGATCGCTCTTTTAGCGATAAGACCGCCTTTTGTACATGTTTATATATTTCCTTTTGACATAAAAATTTTCTCTGTTAGTGTACAATAAAGAGTATTTGTATTGTATTGTATTCTTGGTAACAGCCAGCTGATAGAACTGCGGACGGAACTAACGGCCTTCATAAACGGCAATCATAGTTCATATTTAGGACTTTTATTTTCATTTTATAGTTTGTTTATGAAATAAAGTTGACAAATAAACATGAACGCAGGTAGAACCACGCGTTTTGTCTAGTTATAAACATTATAGAATTTATGTAACCCAATAGATAATGTTATTATAATGTAATTGGATAATATGATAAGGCTTATTGATGTATTGGGAGAATTCGGGACAGGTATAACGAGTACGTACCTATACGGGATATTGTATTGAGATACGTCACTACGGAGACCGACATATTTTTTAGTATAATGAATAAAAAAAAGAGAAGCAGCTGTACTGTACTGTATTGCCAAATGTAAAATAAGAAGAGAAAAAAATCATGTGGGAACTCCAGCAGTCCCGTTGGCAATGAGTACACCGCGCAGAAGACCATGTCAACTGGCGCCTAGGATGGAAGAACCCCGATCTGTTCCTTTAGTCACCGGGTTTTAAGGCAGTTTTCCACTCCGACATGTTGAGTTAAATGAGTTTTTTTTCGGTGGTGGTGGGACAGCCTCCAAAATAAGCTAGGATTTGGGTTCCCTACGAATCACCGGACGGACATAGATAAACCGTTTCATCGGCCTGGATTCTATGACAGCTTCTTACGCTCTACCGCACGAAATCGTGCACCGCTGGTATAGGACCAGTCTGACAGGGTTGTCACAAATAAGAGAAGAGGGTAATTAGTGCGATGAAAGAAACTTTCTTACAACCATCAATTAGTGTATGTTAAATACACACACGGTCATCTGTTCCTTTATCTTTCCTTTTTTTGTTTGTTATCTGTGTAAGAGTATTATGTGTATGTTCCTTTCTGTAGTCGGTCCGGTTGTTATCATGTACACCTGATAGCGATCGTTACTCATAGTAGGGAAAATATCCGCCAAATTCGCCAACCATCATTGGAGCAGCGTGGTGGATTAAGCTCCGATCCTTCTCCTACATGGGGAAGAGGCCTATGCCCAACAGTGAGGTATTACAGGCTGAATCGTTGCTTTCCGTAGTCGATTTAAAGTAGTTGTTGTTGTCTCTTGTATGTGATCAAATAAATGTTTTTTCTTTCTTCTTGTTCTTTCTTCTTTCTTGTTCCTACGGTAAGCAAGCAAGTGTTTGTGTTATAGGCTACATCCGATATAAGTTACTACACTTACATACGAAGAAAATATACATATATAATTAAATATCTATATTAGACCCAGGCATGAAATCGAACCCATAAATCACGGAGCAGAAAGTAGGGTCACTACAAACTGCGCAAACGGGCTAGACCGGGCTAGTCAAGAAATGTAATAGTTTAAATAATTATTTGTTTAATCTCCATACTAAGTTACCTAAATGGTTCCTCGTGTATCTTGTTATTGAGCGACATGTCCGAAATTACCATAATATAGTATTGAATACTTGGTGTTTGTGAGCTGTTTGTTTGTGACCAAAGTTTTGGAAATTGGATGAATTGCATTTCGAAAAGAATCGTTTGGGCTTTGGGCCACGATTTCATTATTGTTTGAACAATAAACGAAATAATACGTATTAGGTATTACTAATAACTTGTAAAATGTCTAGAAAAATACAGTAAAATATCTTGCTATCGAACATATTGATATAGTTAAAAATGAAGATATTATATAGTTTTAAATACATGTATTATCTATTAAAACAAATAATATTAATCGGTAAAGTAAAATATTCGATCGACTTAATATAAGTAAGTTTACTGTCTCTCATTTTTATTTAAATTTTCAAATACTTCAAATATTTTTGCATTGAAAATTGTGTGCAACTTTATTATCGAGTTTTAAGTTGATAGCATCCTTGAATTCCTTAGTTTATTGTTTTTACAGTTAGTTTACAGTTACAGTTAGTTTGATTGTTACAGTGTTATATGTTAATTTAAGAAAAACCTATCATTGGCAATACTATATTACATGTACATAGCTATAAGATTTATAATTTGTAAAGCAGTTGTTTTTTTTTAAATATAAAAATAAAAATAAAATTGACAATCTGTCTGGTCTGGTGGTTTGTATTTTTTCAAATATTTGTTTTTGGTGTGACTGTACCGTACTTTGGAGTGTACCTATGGACGTCAAGCCGTTGGTATTGGTGTAATGGCCGCCCTGCTCATATATACGTATATGTACTCAAATTACTGGCATTTGTTTTGTTTTAAACATCACATAATGGGTCGGTTATTTGGTCAACTGAAAAGTTGTGTACATTAGGGTAAACTATTCTAATTATATGGGACAAAGTAAACGTTGCTTGATGTTGACATAATAATTTATGGACGTTCCTTTTTGTTTATATACAGTCAAGTTAATCCGATAAAAGTTCCTGTCTTCCGAACTGTCAAAAGAAGAGATTTTTATGATTGCTCTGTATTTTTAAAAGCTTTTATTTAACTTGCAATGTATGTGTGTATGTAATTATGTTTGATAGGGTTTAATCACGGAACTCAATTTTGATGCATATAATTATTATCTTCAACCACTTGAGCTGAATTTTTGTATACACTTTTACATTGGAGAACAATGCATGGTAAGCTGTGTGACGTCATTTTAAATCCAACATGGTGGAACACCCAAGATGACAGACAAGTTATTTTTAATGTATTCGTACCATATTCAAATCTCGCGACAAGCTTTTATATCACATAAAGTGTGTAACAACTTTGTGTTGGTATTAAAAGTTTTAAAGGGAAAGTTTTTTTTTTCTAAATTCTTTATAGGGCATTTAAAATAAAACTTGTCTTTTAAAAAGTTTTTACATTTAAATAATTTTTGCTCGATTTTCCTATTATTCGTCAGTATGATGTCTGACGCCGCGTTGGCGCAGCGGTCACAGCAATGGATTGCGATTGGCTGTTGCGCGAGCGGTTGCGGGTTCGATCCCCGCACACGACAACATTTGTATTGGCCATACAGATGTTTGCCGTGGTCTGGGTGTTTGTGCAGTCCTCGTGGGTCTCCCCACCGTGCCTCGGAGAGCACGTTAAGCCGTCGGTCCCGGTTGTTATCATTTACACCTGATAGCGATCGTTACTCATAGTAGGGAATATATCCGCCAACCCGCATTGGAGCAGCGTGGTGGATTAAGCTCCGATCCTTCTCCTACATGGAGAAGAGGCCTATGCCCAACAGTGGGATATTACAGGCTGAATCGTGAATCGTGATGATGTCTGACGATTGTTAAGGGGGCTGTCGATCTGATACAAAACCTATTATGGAACAGTTTTTATTATATTACCGAGTATCAATAATAATATACACTAATTAGTTCGCTTCTGCGGTATGTATGACACGTTTGATTTGGTCAGCGTTAACCAACTAACATTCTTTCTTCACCGCAACAATTTGTGGTATGTCTTTCTAGATTAAATAAATTAACATTACACAATATTATTCAATATAAATTATGTGGTAGGTACTTATTTATACAAATTAAATGATGTTGAATATTTTGTCTGTTAGTACATGTTTTTGTATTGATAGTCAAAGACTCTAAAACAGAGTATTTTTGATTGATTTATACTGACAATAATGGTAATTTTTAAAGCAGTTGACTTATATCATCATCACCATCATCACTTCAGCCTATCGCAGTCCACTGCTGGACATAGGCCTCCACAAGTTCGCGCCAAAAGTGGCGTGATCTCATGTGTGCTGTTGTATATATGAAGAAAAAAAATACATAAGTGAAATGAGGTTTTACTGTTACACAATCATGATATATGATATGTATACGTGACTAAAAAAAAGAAAAGAAATCACACGATATGTTTAGGAAATTATATACGTATTTATAGTCTGGTCACGTTAAGAACGGTAAAGGTAAAAGGATAGACCCAGGTGTCCACGGCATATTAATATATTTATATAAATATTAATTATATAAAATTAAATATATTTATATAATATTAATTTATACGAAAAGTATCTGTTAAGCTAATGAATACAATAAATAATAACTTCATTTACCTAACTCAGACATATTGTCACTTTTGCTAAATATGTTCTGCAATTTTAATCGTCACAGGCACAGTTGCCTAGTTATATTGTTGTTGTTCTTATCACTTAGCTTAGCCAAGCCCTTTGGTCAATTAAATCTCTGTAAGTTAGAACGGCTGTCTAAAAGGCTTAATTCGACTGTTAAATTTGAACATGTTGTTAGTTCTACGTAAAGTCAGTTACGTAGCTTATTGCAGTCCACTGCTGGACATAGACCTCCCCAAGTTCGCGCCAGACATCCCGGTTTTCCGCAATCCTCATCGAGCCTCCACCGCCAATCTCACGTAGATCGTCGGTCCAGCGGACCGGAGGACGTCCCACACGGCGTTTGCCTACAGAAATATAACATTACTTACGTAGAAACGGCAAAATTATTTTAAATAAAATTCACGTTTTTTTGTTTGCCAAAGCAATATGAGTCTACAAGCTAATCCATTAAAAATTTAAAAGCTTTCAATAATATGACTGATGATTAATATTTTGAAATAAATACTTTTTACTCTTCAAATTGCATTTAATATTTGGATATATTCTTTTTAATATTAATCAAATGAAATTCGTTAGTCGAAATTTATTTATTTTTGGTAAAATTTTATGTGTAATTGAATAGCTTAGGGCCTATGCAAACCACGTTTTTTAAAAGCGCCGTCAACGCGTGTTTGTAGCAATACAGACGCGATACACATGCGAATCAGACGCAGCCTGTAGACCTTTGCACACCTGTATAATAAAAGCGCGCCGTCGACGCGCGTTTTTAAAACGCGCCGATGACGCGCGTGTGTAGCGATAAAGACGCGTCGGTGCAGCGCGTTTGTATCGATACAAACGACAACAATGCTCTGTAGGATAAAAGCGCGCCGTGTAAACTGTTTTAGAAACGCGCGTCGATGGCGCGTTTAAAAAACGTGGTTTAAATAGGCCCTTAGCATTGCGATTTTACTTAGCATTCACTATTTCAACGGTCGCTGACACGACTATTAGACGTATAAATATATCCAACAGATACGCGTTCGTAATGTATTTTTCATTTGGAGGATTAACAATAAAAAAATATAAAAGTTGTATTAGTAGATTAAATAGGAAGAGGAGCTTTGTTAAATTTCCCTCATAAAGCCTGCCTTTTGCTATTTTGTTTAAGATAAATTTGTGATGGAAAGTGACCTTACATAATTTTTTAAGTCAGTCATTTTTCAATTTGACGACTCTGTATGAAATATGACAGGGAGAAAAAAATAGCACTTGACGAGTTTTTTGCCGGTTCTTCTCGTTACAAGGTCTCCCGCCGTAGGATTTGCGAACCGATGGCGTAACTTCATTGACGTTCACAAGTGCTGTATCAGCCTAAAATGAATAAATTATTTGAATTTATTTGAATTTGAATTTCGTCGCTTATATTACAACACCGCGAATATGCGATTTCCTAACTTTACAGGAGAAACAAAAACAATTATATTTTCTGCGTAACAATGAAATAAAATAAACTTTATGTTTTATAGTCATTTATTAGTTATTCTACAAATAATTAAATGCAAAAATTAACGTTATCCCTACTAATTAAATAAAAAAGTCACATAGGCGGTTTTACTCTTTTCAATATGGCACATTCTAGCACATAGGCGGTGTTAACTACAGTAACTTAAAAAGTTTTCATTAATATAATTTAAAGTAAAAAATATAATTATAAACAAAAACAGTTCTCTTAAAAACAAAAAAATAATTAAACTTTAAGCATACAAAACTAATTAACAATCATACTTAAAATTATATTATAAATCTTTTAAAAATACTGTCTACTCAAAGGTGCGAAATTAAGAAAGGTATTTAATTTGAGAAAACAATAAAAACGAATACAGAAACTAATGCGGCAAACTATCATAAAATGCATGGCAATCACTAGGTATGACATTCTTGAGCTCTTGTAGGTGCTGCCACTTCCTTTCGGCGATAAGTAATCTTCCTGAATATAATTTAGGTAAGCTATTGATTGTGTTTTTAGGGAGTTTTGGACGTTGAGGCAAAATCTTTGGATCTTCATCAAAATTCATCTTGTACCAAATGGTGCCGTCAGGTTTGTAGATAAGTACACAGACGTCGGTAACTGTCGGATCCCCAGCCTTTCTACCTGGTCTTATAGACTTGTAGATTTGATCTTCAGGCTTTGAAAAGTCGATGAAAAAATTATAATCCAAGTAAATGGCTTCGTATGGTTTTGGATGAACTCTTGCAGTTTTGGTGAGAGCAGAATATTGGCTTGGCAGATAAATTTCTTGACCCTTTAGTTTTGCCTCAATTGAGCTATGTACCGAGTCGCACTCCATTTGCGTATGCCCCTTGACAAGAAACTTTTGGGTAATCTCTACATTATGTTCCATTGCTACTCTAAGTAAAGCATTGCTAAGGTAACTGTTTCTATTTTGAGAGCAGCAGCCATCTGAGTACAATAT
Source organism: Melitaea athalia (assembly GCA_905220545.2). NCBI lineage: Eukaryota > Metazoa > Arthropoda > Insecta > Lepidoptera > Nymphalidae > Melitaea > Melitaea athalia. The sequence continues at coordinate 19,101,764 of HG992184.1, read as the reverse complement.
TACAGGAACAATGTTCTCCTTCAAGAGGTATAAGATATTATCCACAATGCAAGAGGCAAACACTGAAGCTTCAAGACCTCCATTACTCTCATCAAACCAATAACATCTCACATCATGGCTGGCTAGATTGTATGTAGTAAAATTGTGGACGCATAATTTGGTCTTGAAGTACAAGGCACTTGCTTGAAGATTAGGAGCCATTTTTACAGCCTGAACGTCTTGTGTCAAAACATGACAAGCACCTTCTACAGCCAAACTTTTATCAGCTGATTTTTCAGCTCTAGCGCGGTTTTTCAGATCAATATGTTTTTTCCAGGCTACTTCTGATATATTACCCACTTTATAAGAGCAACAGAAGTCACATTGGTCCTTTTTTGGTCTGTATAAGCTCAAATTACTTTTGAGGAACTCATTGTCGAAAGAGCGACGACACAAAAAAGGTTCATTGTTTTCTTGGCAGTATTTTTTATAAGCCTCATAAAGTTCTGAAACATTTCGGACCGTGGGTTCTAGATAAAGCTTACTGGACGTCTGACGGCAATAGTGCGATGGCAATTTAGGCAGTTTATCAAAGAAAGCAGTTAAATTTTGAGCCTGTTCTTTTTTCTTTGGCGATGTTCTCCTTTGAAGCGATGTTTCCGATTTAGGCACTATTCCGTGTGTTTCCTTAGTTTTATCAAGCCAGTATCTAAGAAACCATTCCGATATTCCTAAGGTGTGAAGAAACATTCCACGACAAACTTGTGTTCTCGTTACAATTGAGTTTCTGGATACCAATAAGTAGTAGGACTTGGTCTCAGTTTTTCTAGAGGTCTCACTTTTTGTTACTTTGCGTTTACAGGGCGCTACACAGACATTTGAACACACATACTGTCGCCTTTGTTCCCAGCTCATTGTTTTCCAGAAATTATCAAAGATGCTTCGTCGTTCTATCTCAGTGATGTCATGACATCCACGGAGCTTAGATTTTTGACAAACGGTGGATTCACAGCGAGGACCGATATCTTTAGCTGGTTTAAGAGTGTCATGTAAAACTTTAAAGTTGGGATTGTCTCGGTTAACTTTCCTATCACGCCTGTAGCCTAAATATGACTTTCCTTCTTCTCTCAATTTCTTATTAAGTTGTCTTTGCCACTTCTTTGAATTTTTATTTACTTTATTTTGTCTTTTTCTCTGACTCTGGGTTTCGCCGTGAAATATGTTTTCTTTGGGTATTAAGACGTCTTCTAGTATAGTTATTTTTGGTTTCGGTGTTAGGTTTTTGTTGCTGGAACTAGGGGCGGGTTCTTCTAAAAATACTATACTTTTTGGCGAATCCAAAATAGCGCCGTTCTCCGTCGTGGGCACAACTACAGTAAAATCACCCGTTATAGGCATATCAGCTATATTAATTATCCTATTATTATCATCAGTCATCTCTTGGGCGCTATTTTTGGGCTGGTGCACCAAAAGTTCGCTTGTATTTACAGCCTTGTAGTTTTTTGTATGCATACTGTTGTGTTCAGGAACTGGAACTGGAGTTAAAGTAGGTTGAGTGGTGACTTTACGACGCTGTGCAGTTTTCTCGTATTTAATTTTCGCTAGCTTACACAACTCCTCAATTTCAGAATCGTCCTCACTACTTGTGAAAGATACTTCTAATTTACAGCTCATCTTTTATCCGTTTAGATTTGCCTTTAACCAAACCTGTAAACACCGCGAATATGAAAGAAAGTTGCAACGTAACACCGCAAACGTGTGAAAGTGATTTTAAAAGATAATTTAGTACTACAAATTAAAGAAATGTATAAAAATTTTATATTTAGTAACATCTAATAATGTTAGTCGTTACGTAAAGCGTTATTTATTTTCTTCAAATTACTAGACAAATAAATGCAATAAAAAATACGCTTACCGAAACTTTCGTTGCAAACAACGTATGGTGACTAATTCATATTCGCGGTGTTTATGCCAAAGTAACCAATAAATGACATTCGCGGTGATACAAATTTTGAATTCTTGCCTCTGATTGGTGAAATCTCTTAAAGGCGATTGGTGCATTAAAAGCAGGATTTTTTTTTCTATCCAATGACATTCAAAAGTTAAAAACGGAAAAAATGCATATTCGCGGTGTTGTAATATAAGCGACGATTTGCCTTTATAAAGGCTATTACTTACTTTATTAGTAACTTATCTGCAAGATAAAATTTATGTACCAGATGTAATACAGACTCTAATTTTATACCTTTTTAAGTACTGTAAACTTCTGTAAAGACTAATTACTAGCTTTTCATCGCTCACCTAAAACGACGAAATAAAAGAGTACTATCAAGTGAAACACAAAATGTTACCCGATATCTCCGTTAATTTAACAAGAAAATAATCTAAATGGCTACTGAAAGATGAGAATTTTCATCTAATGCCTCTAATTAACTCCCTAAATTAACTTTTAGCGTCGTCGTTGGGAACTTCGACGCTAGTAATTAAATATAACAAGATTCGACTTAGCAAAGTGCCGACGAGATGGACAAACTTTTTCTTTAATAAGCTAATAGTCATAGTCTTGGAATTTTTGCAATTAACGTGTCACAGTTTAAGGATTATTATAAGGTTTTTTGTTCTATGTTTATCAAAGAATACATAGTCTGGCCATAAATACTGTTACAATTAGAAATAAACAAAATTTATTACATTTGAATTTGGAATGTGTCATCTGTCATTTTTGGAACGAAGTTCATAATGGGGCGTTGCGGAGGGGTACTCTAGCCGAAAAAAAAAACGTCCGTAACGTCAAAAAAAAGCGTAAGATTTTTATATAATATAGTCGCTAAGATTAGGTCAAGTTTTGCGCATGTCTACAGTTGTGTTGTCTACTGTTATTTTCATCTTCATGTAAGCTGTTGTTGGTGTTTAATAATGGTGTTGGTGTTAAAATAATTCGATCGATCGATCGATCGAATTATCATAGCATTTAATATTTACTAACAATTTAAAGTATGTTAAGATTTTAAATAGTAACTAGGCTTTCTCCAAAAACATCTGAAAGTCAAAAAGAGTGTTATAATTATGCCCTAAATATAAACATTGGCTTGTAATTTTTATGCCCGTTACATTTATATTTTATTACGAAAGATGACACAGAAATATCAATAAAATTGTTCACAATTTTAGATTAATCAAGCTACTTCATTTTAATTGGGAGAACACACAAAAAATTCCTCCCAAGATTTGCAGGTTCGTCACAATGAGTACAAAATGAATTTTTAAACTCAACTTTTGAGCCAACTTTCCCGACCTTCAAATACCATCGTCAACTTCTGGGCTCAGACCTACTGTATACGCAATAATGTTTCATAAATGAAATCAAGATACAAAAAAAAAAAGGATTTCTTTCGAAGACAAAGTCTGTTTTTCATTTTCAATAACATTTCCTTTTACATGAATAGTATATGTATCTATGTTTATATTTTGTGTATAATTAAAAATGTTTCGCTTTTTCACGTAAGTCTTAAAATGTATTAACATAAATTAACATCGAGCGGGAACGGGAGAAAGAAACATTTAAACGTACTGTAACTTTAGAGCATCAAAGCGTGGACGTTTTTTGACGTTAAAAGAAAAAATAAGAACGCATAAATTTTATGCACTATTTTCTTATCATGTAACTGATCCAACAAACTTTTTACCGACATTCTTTTTGCGCAAATACATCGTTTTTCTTTTTAATTATCTTTTATACTAACCTTGCCCTGACGACTTACAGATTAAAAAAAAAAAAAAAATTGCGTGCGTACAAAGTATACATGTCAGAAGTGAAACTTCTTAGGCAAACTAATTGAAAAAGTAGGCGGTATCATAATTGAAAAAACTAATTGAAAAAAAAACTAATTAAAAAAATTAATTGAAAAAACAAAAAAATAACTAATTGAAAAAAAGCCAACGTCACGCGGTGTTCATAGGCGGTTCATCCATCCAAGTATCCACCAAGTACCCATCCAAGTACTGACCGCGTGACGCGTTGCCGCGTTAGCGGTCGCTCAAATTTTATCCCTCATGAGCCTAAAGAAGTTTCACTTCAAAAAAAAAAAAAAACTAAAAAATCAGTGTAGTCGTTTTGAATCAAAGAGTGTTCATATATTTCGATGATTCACTTTTATTTATATAGATAAGATTTTAATTTTCATTACAAACTGAAACAGGAATTTTCTTTAAGACACATAATATATTTTTAAAACTTCTACAAAGTAAAGTAATCAAGCACGAAAGTCATCAGCAAGGACGTTAACGAAGCAATTTAAAAATCCCGACTTTCACAATTTTTCAGCAACGTATCTCCGTACCGCAGGCGAAACTACAACATGGACCCTCATCAAAAACCCATTGATGGTCCGGGTGGGTTTGTTTATCACCTACAAGACCGTTAGCCCAATGCGATCTCACAATCACTATTGCCACTACCATTGCTAGTCACTTCAAAAAAAAAATATTTTTACAAAGTTTTTTGTAATGGGTCTTTTTTTAATTTTTTATAGCACTTACTCACAATCACTTCAGTCTATCGCAGTCCACTGCTGGACATAGGCCTCCCCAAGTTCACGCCAGTCATCCCGGTTTTCCGTAATCCTCATCCAGCCTACACCAGCAATCTTACGTAGATCTGATACCGACGTCCAGCGGGCCGGACGACGTCCCACGACGTACGTACGGACGTAGTCTTTGAGCGTATTCGCTCTATGTAGATGAAGCTCTAAAACTGACATTCGAGTTCTAGTGGCAATCAAAAATTATGTAGTATGTAATATAAAATTAATTATCTTTTGAATAAAAAAAATAGTAGATTCCAAACTATGGTATGATAAAGTAATCAAAGAATAATACAAATCTTTTATTATTGCTTTCTTAATATCTAATTCAGATTTAATATCCATCGTATAATGTTTGGTACTAATATTCCTTGAAGATTTATTGCTAGATAAACTTCATTAATAAATATAAATAAATAAATATCTTATAATATTCACACACGGTCGTCTGTTTCTGTTCCTATGGTAAGAAACTTAATGCTTGTATTTATAGGTAACAACAGACTGATATACCTAAATAGTTTTTTTTATAAACATACACAGAAAAAATACATATATACTCGTAGATATCAATATTACACCCAGACTCAGGCGGGAATTGAACCCGAAACCCGTGGAGCAGAAAACATAGCCACTACAAACTGTGCCAATGGGCTAGTGGCTATATAATTATGTTATCAAAATATGACGCTTCGATAATGTATCTACTACTATTCCCCATCTTCAAATAACATACATAATAATAAAATATAGTTAAGATGACAAGAATTTTTGTTTGAGTTTCTTCTAGGCTACAAAAATAAAGAAAACAACATGAGCAAGTACTTATACATATATATGTTACCTTATTGAAATTTCTAAAGCGGCTTTTATCTTTTACGAGCTTGGCTGACTTTGTGTCTTTATAGAGAACCAATCAATAGGAATAAATTAATAAGGCTTGTTCAAACTGTGCGTTAGTTACACAGTTAGTTTTAACTTTAAAAAAAATTAAGTCCAAAATAATTGCAATACAATTTATGTTTCGTCTCTGCGATGATTTTTGGCAGATTGCGACAGTCGAACAACTATCGCGCGATTATAATATATTGATTAAATATAATCACTCAGACTGTTAATTTTATTATTGTCCACAGTACCTACATATATATACTTTTTTATTTAACTAAATTCAATTACAAAGCAATGTTATAATATCAGTAATCGACAATTAAATTGGTAGTAAATCAGCATCGAACAATATTCCTCTGGATTTTTTTAAATTTGTGTTTCGACAACAATTATTGCGCAACTTTTGCTATTGCTTGGCTATTGCAAGTTAAATTATCGTTGGCACCGCTCAGTCCATAAATCGCTTTTATAATATACAATGTGTTTGTTAAACACTACAATCAATTCGTTCTGCGGTTTGAGTATCAATGCTACTAGGGGTGATCAGCTCTAGTTTCCCAAGAGACATTATATGCTATGCTTATTGTATCTTTGCGATTTTCTAATGTGTACTTGTACTAGACGATCTATTTTTAAAATGTTTAAAAAAACATTTCTTAACAACAACAATTTCTTAACATAAAAAAAAAAAAACATTTCACAACATTTTAGAATTTTCTCATGTGTGGGAAACAGAAAAAATAAATAAATAAATACGAAGTGATCTATTTGTATCTAACCATTGTATCGTTTTAATGTTTTTCTTTTTCTAAAAGCTTGTAAGGGAATTTTTTCATTTCATTTAATGTTTAAGATTACGCCAAACTACTCGTAGCTGTAACTCCATGACGCGTGGTTGTGGGTTCGACATCCGGTCATGACTTGTTGAATGAAATGTTTGTACAGGCTATAAATATGTTTGTCACATTCTGGGTATTTGTTTGTCATATTGTGGATTCTGTTTATTGTGTGGATATGTCCCAGACTACTAAGCGCCATTGAGTATTGAGTATCAAACTTATTAAGCATTTGTTATCGCAAAAGACCAATTGCTCTGATCGAAGAAATAACCCATCAACAGCATCTGTTGTTGTGATATCAAATGAAAAATGTGTTTGAACCTGCTTGATATACGGAATAAAATATAACGTCACAACTTAGTCACGTAGTAGGGGTCCCGAAAATTCGTCAGAAAGTTGAACGCGGGTCGCTAACGATCGCATAGATTTATGTTCACATTGGCACCGGAATTAAATTGAAAACTGTTCACTCCCCGGGTCCGAAAATCGACGTTTTTCCCTCCGACCGGAAGCGACGTGTTCGTCGTAGATGCATTTTGAAAAGTATCGATTTATAATTGGTACTTCGAATCAAAACAAACTCTATAAAAATATTAGATAGCTGATCTGCAAAATTCGTACTGCCATAGTTTTTTTTTCGTGAATATATATTATCTATTTTTTATTTTCCTTTAAACAAATTCTGTCCTCAAATTTTGGCAATTTAGTTTAATTTATGTAGAAAGATAGATAAATTGATACTGTATAATTATTTAAATGGAAACCTTTAAACTACTTTGTCTCGCTTCTCTGTTTCAATGCACGTTTGCACGTTGTTGATAAATATTGAGAAGAGTAATAAAAAATCTCAGTGTTTAATTCATTTTTACACTCAAAACTTTTCTATATAGAACCACAATTTACTTTTATCCCCAAAGCCACAACAATCTTCTTTTTTAATTTAATTAAATATTTATACAATTTCGCAAACCAATACAAAATTGTAACAATACAGTCATCTCATGTGATTAGGAAAATTCAAGTTGGAGGTATCGGTTTTAACAGGCGGCCTTGTCGGTAACTAAGCGATGTTTTCCAGTTTATTTTTTAATATTTAGCTAATATCCTTTAAGAGCATTAATTTTCAATTTCTTTCGTACACTCAGTGGCAATTGGGATTAATTGATTAAGCCCGACTAAATTGAAAAATTGAATAATTAAATTATGTGGAAAAATTAAGGCGAATTGAATTTTTACGTATCTTTTTCATTGTTATTATTAGCTCTTGCGATTGAACAAGGTTTTACAAAAAAAAAAAAAAAACTTTTGGTATTAAAAATTTAGGCAGTAGGTATATAACTAATTGTCTTCATAATCTGTTTCGTAAAAGTTAAAAATTATTTCAATGTTTTCAATTTTGAAAATGAATATTAATTTTTTTTCTTTTAACTAAATGGGAATAAATATGCACAAAACAATGATATATTTTTTAATATATAACATATATTTTAACACAATTATTAATAACACACATACCTAGACTTAATGGCAAACATAAATTTCACTATCGTGCTATGTAATTATGTCGGAGACAGTCATTAATATGGAATGAAAAAGGAAGTTTCGCGAGGTGTCCTGAGTATGCGCCATGAAAAGTAATTTGAGTAATTGAGTAATTTGATACTACGCAATTTGTATTAGCAAGTTAAAGTGGCAGTGGGCTGGTCACTTGTGTCGCTGGACCGATAGCTGTCGGAGCAGACGTTTCCTGGAGAGGAGACTGCGTTGACAAACGCAGTGTGGGACGTCCTCCAGCCTGCTGGACCGACAATCTACGTAAGATTGCCGGTGGTGGCTGGATGAGGATTGCGGTAAACCGGGATGTCTGGCGCGAACTTGGAGAGGCCTATGTCCAGCAGTGGACTGCAATAGGCTGAACTGACTGAAATAGGGATGGTAAAGATTGTATAAATGGCACAAAAATATTTTCGCCTCGAAACTCTGTACAAACATTTTTAAATAGAAATGAATAAACTGTACAATACATAACCCTCCGAGCAAATGTGTTTAGCATGAAAGTAAAAGGTACTTCGTACCTATATACACGCACTTTGAATACAGAGAAGCTCGCGTAGGCATTGACCTTACTACTCTCTTATGTAATATACAATATAACACAATAGTTTTCGGTTGATGTTGTTTGGTGCAATTTATAAGCTGTTTGTATTTTTGAGTCTTTGAAGTGATTAAATGAAAGTGTCTTTAAGGAAGCAGAAATAGTAATATAGGGCGATAATTAGTAGAAAGAAAATTTGGCTAAAAAAATTAATTTTGAAAAATAAAACTAGTGTGCTTTAGACCACGCGACTAAAGTAAAACTTACGAAACCTTTTTCTGTCTTCACTAACTTATATCTCCCTCTCAACTCCTTTTCGCCTTACCCGAACTACTCACTTTTCGTAACGCTCTCGTCACGCATTCACCAGCTTACTCCCCAAGTCAAGGGTGCGTAAAGTAGTTTTAGTTCAAAAAGGTCTTATCAACAAGGAAGTTTCCAGCAGAACCAGACAAATTTTGGTCCAATAATAGCAAAAGAGAACAGATACATTTCCGACAGTGAATGGCAGATGATGACGCTAGTTTTGGGATTATAATTTTTTATATTTCCTTGCCGTAAAAGTACATTCACATGAGTTGATTTTTATTTGAAAAAACATGCTGATTTTTGGCAGTTTCGGTAGTTAACGCATCTCTGTCCTCAGTGTTACTCAAACTTTCATTACTATAATACTTCAGCGATGATGAAAACTTATTAAGGAAGAATTTTATAAGGTTTAGGCAACTCTCTTAGTTAATATTTGTATCTATATAATTAGGTATTTGTTTCTATTACTAGATATTTTTATTTTTTTTAAACTTTTCAAATATGTAAAGCTGTCGGTCTGACCATTTCCTCTCTTACACAATAATGTGCTTTTTTCGTTAAAATTAAATAAATGTTTAATTGAGGTAGGGCACAGCAGGAAATTTCCTGCTCAAAATATGGAGCAGCCCGTCTGGGGTAGGTAGTACCTCGACCTTACAGAAGACCACAGCTAAATAATACTGTTTTCAAGCAGTATTGTGTTCCTGTTGGTTAGTAAGGTGACCAGAGCTCCTGGGGGGGGGGGATTGGGGATAGGGTCGGCAACGCGCTTGCGACGGTTCTGGTGTTGCATGCGTCTATAGGCTACGGTAGTCACTTACCATCAGGTGAGCCGTACGCTGTGTGGCTACGGCACTAAAGAATGTAGCCACCCCCTCTCTTCCCGTGGGTGTCGTAAGAGGCGACTAAGGGATAACACAGTTCCACTACCACCTTGGAACTTAAAAAGCCGACGGATGGCGGGATAACCATCCATGCTGGCTTTGAAATACACAGGCCGAAGATGGGCAGCAGCGTCTTCGGTGCGACAAAGCCAGCCCTGCGGTCACCAACCCGCCTGCCCAGCGTGGTGACTATGGGCAAAACACATGAGTTCGCGTCATAATGTCGGGCGCGAACTTGTGGAGGCCTATGTCCAACAGTGGACTGTGATAGGCTGTAGTGTGTGAGCCGTACGCTTGTTTGTCGACTTAGTAACATTAAAAAAAAATAATGCCATATCTCTTATGACTTCAATATCAGGGACAACGTTAAGCCATAAATTTTTGTTCCGTCTGTCTTAATACGATTTATACGTTCGAAGATACGCCGCCAATGAAAACCGTACACTATTGTGTTAAAGCTAGATTATTTTTCGCTGGTATTTAAACAGGAAGATTACCACAAGATTAAGAGACGAATTTGACTGTATTTACTAAGGTATTAGAAGGAAGTTCTCAAGTGGATTTTGTTTGTGTATGGATTACAGAGGAAAATAATTGTTTGTTCGCAAACAAAAAAATCAAGTATTTACACATTATTAGGAACAACTTAAAAACTAGAAGTCTGATCTTATTCAAATTTAAATGGGACCGCAAGGTAAAAATCAGCTTTTGAACACAATAGAATCATCAACATCGGTACACTCTGTAAAAATTTGTTAGGTAGCACATAAGAATAAATGGTCGAATTGAAAACCGTCTTCGTTTTCGAAGTCGCTAAAATATGTCTTCACTATTCGAAAATTGAGAGACTTGTTGGCGCAACGGTCACAGCACTGATTTTTGGCTGTTGGGCTGGCGGTTGCGGATTCGATCCCCGCACATGACATACATTTGTATAGGCCATGCTGATGTTTGCCGTTGTCTGGGTGTTTGTGCAGTTCTTATGGATCTCCCCACCGTGCCTCGCAGAGCAGGTTAAGCCGTCGATCTCAGTTGTTATCATGTACACCTGTTGGCGATCGTTACTCATAGTAGGGATATATATCCGCCGACCCGCATTAGAGCAGCGTGGTGGATTAAGCTATATTTTTTTTCCTACATTGGGAAAGAGGCCTATGCCCAGCAGTAGGATATTACAGGCTGAAGCGTAAATTCGAGAATTACATTTATTGTGCAACAGAAGTTACAAATACTGTGTAAAAATAAACGATGGGTAACTGATTGACGTGAATGATTTTTATACAGATTACTGTGTAAGTTATAAACATACTAGGATTATTGTTATATTTCAATAAATCTTCTAGACCAATCATTGTTATTTTAGTTTTAATTTTTGTTGTTAATTGAAGCCCGCATTAGATTTACGCTATATTTAGCTTCAACATTTCTTCTCAAGAGAAAAACTCCTTGTTCGAGTGTGGAACGTTTTATACTTAATCAAACTTATGGTTGAATGTCAGTCTTTTTACTAAAATAATTAAGAATGTAAAATAAAGTCGTTTTTAACATAGACAATGAATTGAAAAACATACAAGCTTTATCTGCTATTACATTCGCGATAACACATTTTACTTTCGTCAGATAAACTCATTTAATTTCGTGATAAAATTATCCAGTTTACTAGCTCATAATATGGACTTAAATCGTGCATCTTTATGAATATTTCTTTTTAAATAAGTTAATACTTTATTACAATACATCTTTGACATATCTTAATATATATAAATCTCGTGTCACAATGTTTGTCCTCAATGGACTCCTAAACCACTGAACCAATTTTTATCAAAATTTGTAAGCATCTGTAATTTGGTCCAACTTAGGAGATAGGGTAGTTTTTATCCCAGTTGGATCCGGTAGGTGGCGCTGCTATCGGTATGTAAGTAATCAAATTTGGTAGCTGTTTTCCGGGCAGGACAACGTCTGCCGGGTCTGCTAGTAATTTATATAAAATCATTTTGATTTAAACGTGTGTTTGACTTTCTAGACTCTCAAGCAAGCATTTGATTAGCCCGTTGGCGCAGTTTGTAGTGACCCTACTTTCTGTTCTGGAGGTTGTGGGCTCGACTTCCGGCCCGAGTCTGGGTGTAATATCTATATTTATTTATAAATGTGTCATTTATAAGTAAGTTTATCAACAAAAAATAATAATATAGACATATCAGTTGGCTGTTTATACTTACGAGTATATTACAAGCATTAAGTTGCTTACCTTAGGAACAGACAAAAAGTCAAAGATATGTATTTATTTATTTTTATAAGACTACCGAGGTGTAATCTAGGCGTTATTTTTTTTGTTTTCATTCTTTATCTGTCTATTGAAATATGATTTTTTTATTTTATTTTATTTATTGTTTATAACAGTCGACAAATAAAAAAAATACTGTTATATCGAAAGTACTTTCACACAATCAAATCATACGCGCGCTGCCTTCAGTATGAAAAGTATCTAACCTAAACGGTCGTATAGACATCAAAGAAGTTTCCTATAAAGCCTTTATGGATGAGTAGCGATGCGTGAGCGTGCATTGACTTCGAAAATGTTTCAAAGTTAAGCTCTTGTGAGATGAAGTGTACAATTTTTTTTTAGATGAATTGTAATGACACACCTCTTTCGTTAATGTACTGAAAGTCTGTATATCTGTCGCCTATCTCAAGCTTATCGCTCATCTCAAATAGATCTTTATCACATCATCATCATCATCACATCAGCCTATTGCAGTGCATTTCTGGACATAGGCCTCCCCAAGTTCTCCCCAAGTTCGCGCCAGACATCCCGGTTTTCCGCAATCCTTATTCAACAGATCTTCTTGCATATTTTATTATTAAGCAGAGAGATTAATGACGAAGGTTCAGGCGTATAATTTGTTTAGTATTTTTGAAAGTTTGTGGGAATGTGAACATAATTGTTGGAAATGACGGGTCAAGGCGCGGATTATATTGTCTACCACTATCATTATTTTGCTCTATTTTCTTTATTTTGATCTTGAACATTTTTAACTACAGTATATTGATTGCAAAACTGTAAAACCATCTCAAAATCAATATCAAATATTATAGTTTTGTCATTCTTAGTTTTGCAAAGTTTTTATTTATTTATTTATTCAAACTCGTACTTGACCAATTTCGACATTTTTGCGAATAAACCTTACCCCAATAATGTGTACATAGGAACAGATCGTACACGCTTGTACGATTTATGTGTGTACACTGTACATTTAAACGTAATTGGAACCTACTCTGAATATTCATACACCCCGGTCAGTATATATTTGGCTATAATAATGGAACGGGTAAATATGTTGATTTTAGAAATCAAACATTTTCGCTTCGAACTGACCGTGCTTGTGAATATATAACGAACATTACAATTTATTAATGAAAACCATCCTTTGAAAGATAATTCATTGTTATAATTTTATTTCTGATTAGCTGACCCGGCGAACTTCGTACCGCCCAACAGTCGATTTTTGAATTTTTATTTTTTTTTAAATACTTATCCTTCCCGCAACCCCTCCACTCACACTAAGTATTATTACGAATCTTTTGTATGGGAATATAAAAAAGTGTTGTTTTTAGAATTTTTCAGGCAATTATTTAAATTTTTCTCTTCGTAAGAACCATCCTCGTACTTCAAGGAATATTATAAAAAAAGAAATAGCGAAATCGGTTCAGCTGCTCTCGAGATTTGCGCTTAGCAACACATTCAGCGATTCATTTTTATATGTATATATAGAGAAGATATGTAAATACAATTAGATTTCGATAATCATTTTTTTTTAATATGGTCTTCTGTACCAAAGATAACATTACAATAATTTTCAATTACAGCAACTTACCTATACTCGTATTTTTCAAATTTATGTCGTGTAAGACGGAACAATAGAAACAACCTTGGTGGAGACCTAGAAAAGTAGTCAGGTAATTTCGTGTCAGACGTATCTAATTACAATTAGATTTCTTTGTATATAATAGTTAAATGTGTTTGTTATGCAAAACAGAATAACCTTGGTCTAGACTTAGACAATAATTGTGTTTGCTCGCAAACGAAAAAAAACCGACTTCAATTACATCGACAAGTAATACAACGTAATAAGACGAAAAAATAGTCAAGTAAATACGCGCTATTAAAGATTACTCAAAAAGTTGTAATCATTTTTCGATCTGATTTAAACAAGACTACAAGACAAGTATTAGCTTTCGATTAAAGTAAGAATCATCGAAATCGGTACACCGAGTAAAAAGTTATGCGGTATAATATAACGTAGGTCAACGAAAAAGTAGTCACGTAAATACGCATTATTAGATATAACTCTAAAAGTACTTGTCAGACCTCAATTAAATTAAAATGGGACCACATGACACGCAACACCTTTCAATCAAAATAAAATTGAGCGAAATCGGTCAACCCAGTCAAAAGTTCTGAGCTAACATACATAAAAAAAACATACGTGTCGAATTGAGAACCTCCTCCTTTTTTGGAAGTCGGTTAAAAATACACATTTTCAATACGAGTTTTAATAGGATAACGTAAAGTAAATAACTTGTAAACATTGACATTGCTTAAATTAAAACCTTTTGTTTTATCTATACTAATATTATAAAGAGGGTGACATAGGCTATATTATATTTTCAAAAAGTTAGGGGAAAAAATATATTGAAATTTTTGTTAAATACCCGTGTGAAGACGGTCGGGATGCTAGTTTATAACAAAAATATACAAAAAATTCAAAATACAAGCTAGATGGAGTGATACTGCATGTGTATCACATGTAATTACATGTCTATATGTTATGTTGTTCGTTTGTCCCGTAACACTGAGCAACCTTACGGGTGTTTGTATTGTATAATTATGTTTCCAGACTCATCATTACAATCTACGAGTGCCGTCGACTGTGAAGCGTTTATTTATTATTTATTTTGTTATATATGTCCAACCCGCCACATTTACCCAATTTACGTAAGGATCATTTTCGTATTACGCAATTATTATTCGATATATGTTTACAGTATGTCACCATTCGCTGAACCACAAGGGAAATCAGCACCTGACGTCCTCAAACCTAGATCTATAAAGGTCCACGTTGAGAAAAATTTAAGTAAATATGAATTTTTTATAGCACATAGACCTTTTCGGGGTCAGCTAAAAGAAAAAGATCGTCTAACTTTTTAATTTATGTTTTGGAGAGAATTAGTTGCTGCATTTTTAATATGTACCTAAGGTATTTGTTATTGATTAAGAACTCGACTTTATAAGACTCAGTCAGTTCAGCCTATCGCAGTCCACTGCTGGATATAGACCAAGGCCAAGGTCCAAATTAAATCTTCTTCTTCTATATATTAATACGTGAAGCAAATCTTTGTATCCCTTTTTACAAAAATTTCGCGGACGGAGGAGTATGAAATTTCGCAAATTTATAGATAGTTTATATAGAGAAGGAGTGCAGAATGCTATTTTTTTTAAATTATGCATAAAAAGTACATTATAGCAATAAAAAAAACATTATACACACTTCATTTGTTGTCCTGAATAAAATAAAATAAAATAAGTACCACGTATTTGACTCACACACGCATATGAACTCTTTTGTTTAATGTTCAAACTTATAATTTAAATAATAATGGTCGAATTGCGATCACCGGGTGACCACTAGTATATATATGGTAAATATCCCATGCAGTTTTACATATAAATCAGTGTTAGTTAGTGTACTTAAGAAAATCAGAGAACTTGTATGATAAATACAAAATACTTGTAACACGATTTAGTATAATAATATGCCGGTCAAATTAGCTCAAAAAATTATATTAATTAAATAATTTATAGAATATCTATCTCGACCGGGCTACAAGTTTTGCTTTCTTCAAAAGTGAAGTTAAAGTTCTTAAGTTTGTCTTCAGAGTTTCTGAAGCAAGAAACGCAAAGTAAAAAAAAAATTGAACTTACTGGGATAGCTTCAGTTAGGTTTAACTGAGGTAGAGCACAGTAGGAAATTTCCTGCTCAAAATCTGAAGCAGCCAGACTGGGGAAGTACCTCAAACCTTACAGAAGATAACAGCTAAATAATACTGTTTTCAAGCAATGTTGTGTTATGTGGTGAGTAAGGTGACCAGAGCTCCTAGGGGGGATTGGAAATAGGGTCAGCAACGCGCTTGTGATGCTTCTGGTGTTGCAGGCGTTGATAAGCTACGGTAATCGCTTACCATCAGGTTAGCCTTACGCTTCTATGCTGACCTAGTTGTATATAAAAAAAGAATGAAATAATTATAATAATAAGTACATACTTTAAAATAGCATTTATTTATATTTAGATGTTTACTTCCTATTCTATTATTTCTAAATTACATTTTGATACTTTATTTGAAAAGTGATGTTAAAGATACTACTATAAAGACGCTACTATGTGTTAAGCAGTTGTAAATTCTTTAAGTACTCAAAGTTCTTCTTTGAAAGGGTTTGAGTCTCGCTGTCTCGTACTTCCATTTTAGCCTGGAAATAAATTTAGAAATTATTACCATAGTGTCCTGAAAAGAAGTTGTTGTCATTTTATTAAAACATTTCAGTTATATCTAATATATAACTAAGAAGTTTTATAAGTGGCTAGAATTTTGAGTAATCAAAAATGATTAGAATGTTAATTTTTTATGAGAATGAAAAAATGCACAGTATTTAATAAAACCCGCGGTTCGCCGCTGGGTTAATCACCTTATGTGAATAACTAACCGCGAAACGGACCTCTGCCTTTCGCTTAAACACTGCGGACGGAACTTTTGGTTATTTAGTGGTTCCAATATAAAATCCGCATTATGTCAAAAAGCAAATAACCTCGCAATTAACAGATTAAAGACCAAAATTTACTCTACTCGAGTATGCTTCAAAAGTACTTTATAACCGTCATTTTACAAATTATATTTATTTTTGCATGCCTTCAGCCTGTATCATCCTACTCCTGAGCATAGGCTTCTTCCTCCACGTAGGAGAAGGATTGGAGCTTAATCCATCACGCTGCTCCATTGCGGGTTGGCGGATATGTTCCCTACTATGAGTAACAATTGCCATCAGTTATTTATGATAACAACTGGGACCGCAGCTTAACGTGCTCTCCAAGGCACGGTGGGGAGACCCACAAGGACAGACATCCAAACCGGAAAGAAATATTTGTACAAATGCAAATATCTATCCCGAGTGGGATTCGAACCCGCAAACCGTCATGGTTTTAAAGCAACTACACGCACCATTACACCAGAGCGGTTGAGTATTTGTTTTTAATAAGTTCATTATATATATTAAGGTTGGCTGTTAGATAATGCTTTTAGCATTAAGCCCGGCTTTTGTACAATTCTTTAATGTATTTTGCAATAAAGTAGTAATAAAATAAATTTTAGTTAATATCAAACTACCACCCGATTCGGAATGTAGATTCTGCAGAAAAGGATCGTCAAGAAGTTCCTCAACTTTTTGATAATGCTGACGCTAATGACCATTAGTCTGAATAACCATCAAAACTGTAATTACCTTTCGATTAACATGACGATTATACCAATAATATATCCAATTGCAAGGAGTATGAATGCTGGTGCAGCGCCACCTAGGGCTAAGGCTCTTGGTGAGCTCCCTTCACATTGGAGACACTGCGACCACGTCCGCAATTGTATGCATCGTATTATACCTCTTTCTTGTAAACGTGATAAGCTAAAACAAATAACGTCATGAAACGAATTTCGAGGGGGTGAAATTACCGATTGAAAAAAGTTGTGAAAACTGACAACTGAAGTTAGAGCACAGCAAGAAATTACCTGCTCAAAATATGGATCAGCCCGATTGAGGTAGTACCTCGACCTTACAGAAGATTACATCTAAATAATACTGTTGTTTTCAAGCAGTGTTGTGTTCCTGTTGGTGCGTAAGATGACCAGAGCTACCGGAGAAATTTGGGGATAGGGTTGGCAACGCGCTTGTGGTAGCTCTAGTGTTGCAGACGTCTATTAGTATTAGCTACGGTAATCGCTTACCATCAGGTGAGCTGTACGCTTATTTGCCGACCTAGTTGTATATAAAAATACAAATAAAAACTTTATTTACCAGAAGTTGTTTTATGATGACTCACAAAATATTCGTAACTTATAGTCAAGTCTTTCAATCACGCAGAAATGAAAATAAAATTTATTATTTTTTTTAAATTTTTTACAGAACTAGCAAAAGCCTACCTCCAAATGTAAAATTGTCTGTATGGACTGTTCTTCTGCACACACGGGTATAGCAAATTTTTGGGCATAGATTTCAATGAATCTAAGTCGCAGAGCTCCCTCTGTGTAAACGTTTCTGATATTCTCTTGTTTGCACCATTCGTGTCAGTGTGATACACGTAGCCTGAAGAAATTTAATTTAAATTAATGTAAAGGAAATAATTGTTTTTTTTTAACAATGAAATTGACTAAAATAAAAATAAAACAATAAACATTAAATTAAACATTAACAGACCTCCTTGTCTCACTAAATCAATACCGTCATTAACGGATTTAAAAATATTTTTTCCTTTTTTCTTCATATTTAATAATCTTTTCTTCAACTCGTCTTCAGCCTTCGTATTCTTTTTATTATAATAATAATCCGGCAACTGAAATTAAAGTTGGAAAAGCCTTAATATCCGTAGCAAAGAAATATCTGGATCATTCGTTTGTGATTCTTGAATAGTATTATTTTTTGAGATTTCTTTGACTAACATTTTGTAATCGCTTCGTTTCAGCCTGTAATATCACACTGCTGGGCATAGGCCTCTTTCCCCAAGTAGGAGAAGGATCAGAGCTTAATTCAGCACGCTGCTCCAATGCGGGTTGGCGGATATATTCCCTACTATGAGTAACAATCATAACAACTGGGACCGACGGCTTAACGTGCTCTCCGAAGTAACTTCTAATTAAAGAAGAATTTTGAAAATTGTTTCCTTATCATTTTCAGACCATGAAATAATAATGATAAAATAGTTCGAATAGCTGATATACAGATATTAAAAACGTATGACACCATTGACTCCATTTTCAACCTCTGTGCTTTAATTTAATTTAAAACGATTATAGTTGGTTCCACTATATTTTCTTAATTTAATGTAAAGATAGACTAGTACGTATAAAAGCCACAAAATCTCTACTAAATTGGTTGAAATACATGCAATTTTATTTAAATGTTATCCACGATCGTCTAGGACCGTTTTAATATTAAAAAAAAGTTGTAATTGATTCAGTTCCAATTGTTTTTTTTTTTTAATTTAAAACTAGCTCTGGCCCGTGGTTAAGCAAGCGGTAATTTGAGGAAAAAAATAGCCTTCCTCAGTAAATGGGATATCTAACAAAAAAATAATGTTTTAATATCGAACCAGTAGTAAGCGATTAAACAAACAAACAAATTTTTCATCTTTATAACGTTAGTATAGGTGGGCATATGATTTTGATGATGATAAGAAGATTGGGCCTCAAAGTTTTCTTGACATTTTATATATTAATTACCTGTAACCAAGAATATGAGTATCCAGTGTCTTGGAAAACTGGTTGAAGTGGACTGTTCAGGAGCTCCTGTAAAGAGTTGATCGAAGGTGGTGGGCCATTGAGGAGCCAGCTGACGACGCTGCTGGTGTAGTAGTTGTAGATGAGAAGACATGATAGCCCAGTCACAAATATTGTTAATTTCCTCGCTAAAAACAATCATTTCATTTTCATTTGCCTTAAATAGTGTGCTAGTTGTTACGGTAAACTTATTACTGACATAGTTTTTTTTTTAATTTACGTTCAGTAATTGGATGGGTGACCACCTGTTTTTTTTCAACTAGTTTTTTTTTTGTATTTTTAATTAGTTTTTTTTTAATTAGTGTTAATTACCAAAACCTTGTCCAACATAACCAGCTCACAAATAAAACCAGTAGATACTAGTGTATTTTATTATCGTTTTTTTTAATAAGTTTTTTTTAAATTAGTTTGCCAAAGAAGTTTCACTTCTGACATGTGTACTTTTTTATTTACTAGGTAAGCGGAACAAATAGCCTAGAATCTTAGTAATTGAAAGTAGTCTCGCTTACCTGATGATATACGTCTTATGTCTTCGAATTCTTCAAAAACTGCAATACAATAAGTAATTTGGGTTTTATTCAATTATTAAAAAATGTAGACTGTTCTAGAATACGGAATAGAGCTTGTAGTACACGGCATAGTTTTATTTGTATTTTAAAGGAGTATTAATAGTAGTACAAAAAAAGAAAGACAAATATTTAAAAAATACATAAAATCGTTTTTATCAAGAGCTATACATATATGTATATACATAGGCTGGTCTACAAATTTGTTTATTACACAGCAGCCAATTTTTTAAGTGTTATTTTTTGTTTAGCTTTAAATATTTGTATGCTTTTGATTTTTTAACGTTTTTTAATACATATTACGGCTATTCACAGTGTATTTTATAAAACTTCCACTTGGTTTTATATAATGACTTAACATACTTACACTGTTGGCAAATTAAGGCTAAAACCGAGAAGAATGCAAAGTCAATAGTTGTTGGACGTTTTTCAACAATCGCTGACAACGTTAAAACAGTACCACATAGTATAGCCATCGCCAGCACACACCACCAAGCGGCGGTGGATAATGGTCGTAAGAACTGATTCTCGAACTTTCCAATACCATAGGATGGAATTCTGTAGTAGTATCTTGTTCTAGAAGTAAAATTTGTATATTAAAAAAAGTCTAATGATAATGTCTAATAGTGCAATGAGTTAACGTTTATGATAATAAAAATATTTTCATTAATTTTGGTTGTACGAACGGAGCCCTCCATAAATAATAATCCATGCTGGCTTTGAAACACACAGGCCGAAGATGGGCAGCAGCGTCTTCGGTGCGACAAAGCCAGCCCTGCGGTCACCAACCCGCCTGCCCAGCGTTGTGACTATGGGCAAAACACATGAGTTCGCGTCATAATGTCGGGCGCGAACTTGTGGAGGCCTATGTCCAACAGTGGACTGTGATATGCTGTAGTGTGTGTGTGTGTGAACGGAGCCCTCGGTGCGCGAGTCCGACTTGCATTCGACCGGTTTTTTTATTATAGCAATGTAGCTCAAAAGTGTTTTCTTTTACACCAATTGGTGAAACCGCGAGACCCAGCTAGTATGTAAAGAAAATAAAGAAAGAAAAGTTATTTATTGGCCACATTATAAAACACGAAAAACAAAAAACAAATAAAAAACAGAAAAATAAAGTAATAAATTAAAAAAAGAGAAAAAGAAATACAACTGCAAGATTAGAAATTTTAAAAACATAAAACAAGTACAAGAAGGCCAACCAGGTCTCTGCTTCAGCATAGCTTAGCAGCAAATATATGCTGCTAAGGCGCTGTTTTGTTTATGTCATAATTTTACAGTACTATAAACTAGTGAATAACTTTACATAAGGGTAAATCTTAATAATACGCAACTTAAATGCGCAAAATATACTTTGCAGTTAAGGAGTTGTTAGAAAAATCTAAAATATGAAACTTTTCTAAACTTACACTACACGTAAGAACATAAATCCGTGCAAAGTGACATGAAATTTTCGAAGAAGATACACTTTGTTTATAATTTAGAACCTTGTATATTGCAAGTCATGTTGCATCTGATGTATGTGTCAAGTAGTGCATTATGTTCCTCTTTATAATAATACTAGTAATATTAAAGTCAAATATTTGATTTAAAACTTTTCAAGCGAATGAGAGCTTTAATGATAGTAATAACTGCAGGAAACTATATATACTAACAGCAGGAAATTTCCTGCTCAAAATATGGAGCAGCCCGACTGGGGTAGTACCTCGACCTTACAGAAGACCACAGCTAAATAATACTGCTCTCAAGCAGTGTTCCTGTTGGTGAGTGAGGTGACCAGAGCTTCTGGGGGGGATCGGGGATAGGGTCGGCAACACGCTTGCGACGCTTCTGGTGTTGCAGGCGTCTATAGGCTACGGCAGTCACTTACCATCAGGTGAGCCGTACGCTTGTTTGTCGACTTACTAACATAAAAAAAAACTTCATCAGTACAGAACTACAGACAATGTGACAAAATATAATAGGTATTTAAAAATTAGCTAACTGTTAACCCTAGAGTGCCCGCGATATGAGCATTTTGCCGCCCATGGCATAAAAACCGTGTTATTTCGTATACAGTGCATCTGTCAAGGTCAAGCTTTTTTTTTTCTTCTAATAAAGTATAAAACTTTAATATGTGTTTTCCTAATGTTTTATGTTAAATTATTTCATCTTCATTCATTTCAAGTCATTCATCGGGATTGTCATTGTTAATATGAATACTCACTCAATGAAGGTGACAGATGGGAAGAGAACGTCGTATCTCGAAAAATGACCTCGTAGAAATCGCAGCACTGGAGTGATGTCGTGTTCCCGGAAATACAGGCCATTTGTGACTGTCTGGAATGATGGGTATGAGACCGTAAATCTGGTGTTGACCCCAACTAACGTGAAAAGTCTAACCTATCCCTACATCTGAGTTTCAATCTATAGCGAATTATTATTAATTTATTTTTATTACATGATGGCAATTGGCAACATTCTTTGGAAAGTATCAGCAGCAATATTTTCTTTCTAGATTCTTTAAGAATAAACTGTTTTTACTCAGAGCTCAAATAAGTCGATACACTAAAGATATAAATAAATAAAAAATTCGTGCGTACAAAGTACACATTTAGGAAGTGAAACTTCTTTGGCAAACTAATTTAAAAAAACGAATAAAAAGATAATAATAATAAAAAAACTAATTGAAAAAAAAAAAAAAAGCCAACGTCACGCGGTGTTCCCAGGCGGTCACCCATCCAAGTACTGACCGCGTTACCATGTTGCCGCGTTACCAGTCACTCAAAATTTACACCTCATGCGCCTAAAGAAGTTTCACTTTAAAAATGATTCTGAAGTTTAAATTTTAAAGATTAAGTTATCAGTTACCTATACTATATTATGATCTTTATCTTTTATATCTTATGAATTTGAATCAGTCGTAGTTTGTCGCGTGTTGTTGAAGTTATACTTCTTTTGGCGCGTTAGGGAAAAATGATGACAGTATATTTTTACGATGCGCGCGCACACCGACAAAAAAACTGACACCCTAAAGTTAGCTAGTCAACGAAGAAGAAGTTAGCAACGTGAAGTTAGCTAGCCAGTGAAGTACAACTTCTTATGTTCGTACATAAGCACACACACACTATGTTATAAGTACTTCATTAACAATATGTTATGGTTATCAAAACTTATTGATTATTATTTAACCGAGGTAAAGCACAGGAGAATATGTCCTGCTTAAAATTCGGAGCAGCCCAACTGGGGAAGTACCTCAACCCTACAGAAGATCACAGCCACATAACACTGCTTTCAAGCAGTGTTGTGTTTCTGTGGTGAGTAAGGTGATCAGAGCTCCTGAGGGGGATTTGAGGTTGGGTCGGCAACGCGCTTGCGAACGCTTCTAGAGTTGGTAAGCTACGGTAATCGCCTACGATCAGGTGAGCCGTAAGCTTGTTTGTCGACCTGAAAAAAATTGAGCATAGTAAAAAAACTACTTATATCTGTAACTTTGAGTATTACTAACGTAGAGATGGTCTCTTTGATAGTCACCAACCCATCGATCAACGATAGTGTAGTTATATCTGCAAATAGATAAAAATATTTTGTAATTTGGTACATCAGCTATAAAGATAATCTATACTAATATTATAAAGGTGTAGAGTTTGTTTGATTGTTTGAATACGCTAATCTCAGGAATTACTGGTCCGATTTGAAAAATTCTTTCAGTGTTAGATAGCCCACTTATCGGGAAAGGCTATCATTATGCTAAGACCAATAGGAGCGGAGTACTAATGAAGAATATTTCAAAATCGATTTTTGAAGTGAAACTTCTTTAGAATCGTTGTGATTTCAAACCGGATGCAACGACAGGGAAGGGTGCGCCACGCTGCGGCCGCGCCGCGCTGCAAGCCGCTAATTTTAAATTAGTTTTTTTTTTTTAAATTAGTTTGCCAAAGAAGTTTCACTTCTATCGTGTGTGAATCGCACACACACCTTTTTTTTCTTTGAGAGCTTCCGCTGCATGCGATGCGTAAACCATTAAAGTTTTGCAAGTCCTCCGTAAACGAAGTCGCGTGCAGAACCTAGTGGTAATATAAATGTATCTTTTTTGATTTATTACGTAGTTTATAATTAAAATGTGTTAAAATTATTGTCGTAGTAAAATAAGATAAACTATTATTACTATAGATTCCATGGACTTGCGGCGATTCTCATTATATAATTCCAGATATTTCGGTAACGTGAATGACAATTCCGTAGAATCAAGTGTTCACAGTGACCAAGAAAGTTTAAAACCTTATAAAGTATGAGTTGAAGCTAGTAATCATCTACCTAATATTGTGCAACGATGCCACTTCTTCCAACACCTGGGCGCCAGTTTGGGTTATAACTGGAACTCCTGGTGCGGGGACTCTACCCATTATCATCTCTGGGTCAAATGGCTTTCCCAAAGTATTCATCTAAAATGGATTTTTATAAAGTATTAGAGAAAGCTTAACTATCTTATTACATTCACTGTTATTTTTTCTTATAAGTAACATTTATTTTATATATTACTAGCTGACCCCGCAAATGTTGTTTTGCCATATATGTTAATAAGCCCCTTAATCTCCCCCCGTTATAACTTAGGGGAATGAAAAATAGATATTGGCCGATTCTCAGGTCCAGCCGTTTCGGAGGAGTATGGGAACTAACATTGTGACACCAGAATTTTATATAGGTATAAGATTATACTAAATTGTACAGAGGTAGTGTTCTAATATCCCACTGCTGGCAAAAGTAATTATGTTCTTTTATCCAACAATGGGGTTGGTACGACGTTGTTGTTGTTTTTTTGATTTTATGTTTGTACTATTTAAACGACTTAAAAAAGGAGGTTCTTAATTCGACTCTATTTTTTATATGTTACGTTATATTAATATGTTATATTTATAAGTTGTTTGAATTTAGTATTTTTTATCACTTCCTATTTTATACGTATTTGGAAATTCTATGATATCACGTTTTTTGTACCATTAAAAAATCCTTTACTTACAGATACGATCATTTTGAGGGTCATTCGCTGGAAATTCCATCTCCGGTAATACTTAAAAATCTTTGTAATGTTCAAACCTGGAAAAAAAATAGTTATTTTACCCAGCGCAGCATCAGATAATAGTAAGTCAGAACACCTATTTTCCATAGAAATTATCATAATAAATAGGATTGACGACATGCTCGCAATGCTCCTGGCGTTGCATGCTGACATACTTAACAGGTAGGTATATACTTACCATCAGGCGTACTGAACGCTTTATTGACAACCTTTACAGTATAAGCAAAACACACAGAATCTTTCGATTACGATAAACTACTATTTGATGTAAAATTTTCGGAGAAGTCAGTTTTTATTTTGGTCGCCAATTTTAGAAGGTAACAATTTACGAATAAAGATACATGAGCAGCTAAGTAATTTTTTACTGTTGATCGTTTCGTTATAAAGCTATAACATATTTAAAGTGGATATTCTTACAAATAAATTCCTTTGAACATATTGACTCATAGTTGCTTGTGTAAGGAAGAAACACATATATAAATGTATGTGAGAGAATGAGATAGAATATGTTACTGCTCAAAATGCGTAAATGACACGTTTTGCATGGCACTTACGACCTTTTTCATGAGACCGCAATCATCCTTAATAGAACAAATCGCAACGGCTATAGAAGTTTCAATTCTACCAATATGTGAATTGCACACACACACACCCTTTTCTACAACAAGCTTGACTACCACAAATAACTTCCTACAGACTGTATTATTATTTCGTGTAAAAAATCTAAACATATTTTAAACAACTTTTTTAATTTCTCGAGGCATGGCAACATGTTTTACAGAGTTTAAATATTCATCAGGTACTTTTAATAATGTTAAGTTCTCAAGATTATACTTGACTAATTTCTACTGAAGGGCTATCTTATCTACTTCAAGATAAGCAATGTCAAGAACGATAACGAAAGCAACTATCTAGTGAAGTTATTTTCTTCGTTAGATAGCTTATTTATAGGTAATTTTACTTGTATCGGACTTACCGCGATTTGAACTTCCTATAGTTTGACGATCTAGCAGAAAACATGGTAAATGGAAGTTATGATAACCGCGGTAAGTCCCGTATAAGAAAAGTGTTGATAGAATGACCTTGAAATTTACTGCAGTTTGATAGATATTTCCGTATGAGTAGCGATTGCTATCATGTATCTTTGATATCAACCAACTGTTTTGGGTCCTATTCGAGATATGGCAATTGCAACCAAAATTACAAAAATTCACAGACAAGAATCAAATATGTGTACAATTGTGTCCGTCTTTATGGTGAATTATCGCACGGACTTTTTTACCAGAACGAAAATGAGTTGAGAAAATGTCAATACTTTCATCAACTTCATTATAAATTTGTCACTTACCTTCCTTTTCATCCCAATTACCGATTTTCTGTACTATAAATTTGCCTCCACGAATTTTACCGAAATTGAATATTTCGTACAGATCATATCTCCGAGAATCTGCGTTTAGTAAAAATGTAGATTTATTATATATTTGTTCATTGATCTACGTATACTTACAAGAATAGAATATATAAAGTAACATTATTTATAACGGCTACAAATAAATAAGTATAAACTAATTAAGCAAAGTACTCTAACAAATTCTCTTACAAATAAGCTTTATTCTTATTTTTAATCAAGTAATTGTCTTTATAATTGTTGTAGCCGTTGTAGGTTCAATTAATCTTTCCTAGCTTGGTTTTTACTGTTATTTTATGTATTATTAAAATGAAATCTCATTGATTATACCTTTGGTAACAGTAATTGTTATATCAGCGTCAATGCTCAAGTTGACATTGCTTAGGTGTTTAATCATTGTGTTATTAAAGTTTGGCATATTGTCTTCTTCATCATCACTAAAGTTTTCAAATTTTTTATCTGTATTAACTACTGCAGATAAATCATCATTGATTTCTATCTCATTATCAATAACCAACCATTTATGAGTTGCGTCGAAAAGTGAATTTTCTGATGCCTGCAAAATTTTAATATATTTAATCATTACAATACATTTTGTTAGTCATCTATATGTTTGATCAATTTAATTATATTTACATAATGCACAATATCCTCAAATGTTGAACATTTTGAACTTATTAGTATCCCCATAGGTGTTGCAGGAGGATTCAAACATAGGTAAATCATTTTAAAATCCAGACTTTCTCTCTTGTCTACGTTTACGCTTATTGTTGCAATGTTCTGAGAGGAAGCTCGTAAAGCAAAATTTCGGTACCCTGTTTGATAAAATTAAAAATTATTTGCTGGTTTATATTAAAAATTATACATTGAGTATTAAATATACCTACTTAATGAGTGTAAAGTACATTCCGTATTATATTTTAGGGAAGCTTACAAAACAAGTAAACAGTTTGTTTGTCTGAACTTTGTAATGTTTGAAGTTTCTGGTCTGATTTTGAACTTTCTGGTTTTGCTGTAGCTTACAAGTGTTTATTGAAATAATTTCAAGAATTAAGGGAGTTTATTTATCACGATTCAGCCTGTAACATTCCAATGTTGCGCTTTGAACTCTTTTTTCATTTAAGAGAAGGATTGGAGCTTAATTCACCACGCTGCTTCACTGCGGGTTGGCGGATATATTCCCTACTTAAGTATCGATCACTATCAGGTATTTATGATAATAACCAGAACCGACAGCATAACGCACTCTCCGTAGCACGGTGAGGAGTTTCACGACGACAGACGTGCAAACCGGAAAGATATATTTGTACAAATACAAATATCTATCCCGAGTTGCAATAGAACCCACACACCACAACACAAACCATCGGTATTTCTCTCATCTTTTATTCATAATTTGACTAAAAATTTTAACCAAAATAAGAACTGAAAGAAATACGCGAGAGATGGATCATTTCCCTTTTCAATAGGGTATTCCACTATGTTTGAAAAAGTACTTCAAAATGTTGATTTTCTAATAAAAAGCCACAAAAAAATATATTTCGGCAAAATAAACACGTTTTCATGCCATAAAATTAAATTAAATTTTAAACCTTTTTTATTACCGCGAAAACGCTACAGCCATTTTGGTGACGTAATATGGGCAATAACAAAAGTGTATGACGTAAGTAAGAGAGTAACATAACCTACAATTACTATGACAGCCATCAACAAATTAGTAATGAATGCATATTATTTCAGTTGGAACAAGATATGAAGAGCTATTATACGAAAGAACACAACTATTACTCCTTGAAGTTAAAATTGATAGATATTAGTATGTACACAAGCTGTTGACAGCACTGACAGAACTTTGTTATTGCCCGTATGACGTCACACCATGGCGGCTCGTGTTTTAGGTCACGTGATATACAGATTAAAATATACGACTTTTAATTTCAATATAATAAATCAATAATGTGCTTTTATGATTCTAAATCAGAATATTTAGGTGTATTTCTATATAAATTTTAATTTTTATCAAAATTTATAATTTATTTTTCACTACGGAAAGTACCCTATTACTAAGTAAGGTTTTAATATCTAATTACTCATACTAGACAAGTTAAAATTAAAAATTATTATGCTTACATTTCCTCTTCCCGCATGACAACAAACAAACATATTTCGTTCCAACACCAACAAAGTAATCCACTGAAAATTTTAAGGACCGATCACTCAGTCCCAAAATTGTGGACAAAGTGAGTGATAAGTAAATTATAATGGCGTCCAATCGCATTTTATTAGAAGCTGGTACTGTTGTAAGAATTGACAATGATTAAATTAGTTCAAACGTGTAATTGACTTTTATAGGAAAGGAAGCTAGATTGCCTATCAAATATTAAGAAACGTACATTAGTAGATGATCCAATAATTTTCTTAGTCTCTTTTACTTCGTAATTTGACTTTTTAGAGACCCGTAAATTTGATTGTCTGTATTCGTATTTTTTAATATGGTTTCGTGGTATGGTGGGATAGTTTCTAAATTCTAGGTATGAAACAAAATTTGGGTTGCATACAATTTTATATATGCTGAACATCATCTCATCTCATATCTCTAGGGTTGATACACAGTGTTGTATCTTGACTACTTTTGATGACTTATTTATTCATAATTGACGATTAACGTCCTGCAATTAAATATAACCAATTAAGCTTTTTTAAGGATATAGCTGTGCAAAAGCATGATATTGTTTTTATAAGTGTAATAGATTCAAAATTGTGGATTACAAAAAACCTAAAAAACTTTTTTCTATAAACTATACTCTCAATCACACAATATAGTATGTATATGTATCCTGTGTTGGAAATACACACCATACACACAACCACAAATGCCCAAAACATGATAAACATTGTGATAAACATACTAGTAGACCAAAAGTTACAGTCACAGATCACCCCCAATTGGGGGTGATCTGTGGTTACAGTATATAAAAATGTTTGTCATTCTCAGGGTTTAAACCCGTGACCGCTAGCGCATAAGCGAGGTAAGTAACAATTTCGGTATTGTTTTTTATTGGAATTAAATGACTAAACCTTGTCAAATATTAAAAACGTTTATAGAAGTGGGCATAGTCGAACATCAAAGCTAGTAAGAATTTTAACAAAATTGAACACGGTAATATCCCTTGCAGGTTATCAGACAATCTTCATAAAGTGTTATTTTAAGGCGAATCCACTTCAATTCAATTACAATTATATCATTATCTTGTCAGTTTTGATATCTTTCTCTTTGAAGAATATAGCAACAGTAATACACGTATTTTATATCATTTTTATTGAATAAAGCCTACCAAGTTGACACATACCAGCAAATTGATTGCGAATGTATATATCTGTTTACATTGCCAATTTTTAATGTGTGGTATTTATTATGGCCTATTAATTGGAATTATACTCCTGACTACCTTAGCCTCATTTTCTGACTGACGTAGCCTACAGCCTACGTATCCTACTGCTGAGCCTCTTTCTCCGTGTAGGAGAAGAATCAAAGCTTAATCCACCACGCTGCTCCAGCGCGGGTTGGCGAATATATTGCATATTACGAGTAACGATCGCTATCAGGTGTATATGATAACAACCGGAACCGACAGCTTAACGAGCTCTCCCAGGGAGAGTGGGTTTGTGGGTCTCCCGTCTGGGAGACCCACAAAGACAGACATCCAAACCGGAAATAAATATTACTATAAATATAAATATCCATCCCGAGCGAAAATAGAATCCGTAAACTCGATGCTTAGGCACGTTTATTTATTATTTTATTTTTACATTACAATTATCCTGCTCTAAACCTTTAAATATTTACAAAAAATTAAATTCACTATTTAGTAGGTTTAATGACAGCTAACAGTCATGTTCGCGATGCTCCTTTTGTTTCTCGATAATTATATTTATTCATCTACCCTTGCTTTGCTAGTTGCTACCGAGTCCTTTGATAAAATAGGGTTTTTATGCGAGCACACAATCTCTCGTGAGCCTCATCGTATCATTCATTGACCCCGACGTTGCGCAGCGTTCGTAATTACATATATTATGACAAATAGGTAACTTATTGACATATGATATTTGTATATATGTATATCTATACTTCTATACTTATATTATAAAGAGGTAAAGTTTTTAACTTTGTTTGTTTGTAGGGGGTAATCTTCGCAAATACTGATCCAATCATAAAAATTCTTACATTAACAGAAAGCTACACTATTCAGGAGTGACATAGGCTATATTTTATTGTCATTGAAAAAAATTATTTTCATTTAAAAAATTCAGTTAAAAATATTAGTATACGTAAATCAAGTCGAAGAAATGCGAGCGAGTATACTAATATTGCATCACAAAAATAATTAACGCCTAACGAAGTGGGCACAGGGCCCACAGGTCGGCTAGTGCAATATATGTATGTATCACGATCGATCACGATTCAGCCTGTAATATCCTACAGTTGGGCATAGGCCTCTTCCCCATGTAGGAGAAGGTATACATATGTATGTACGTATTGTTATAATGCTCACTGGTAGAGAATGTTATTATTAGAAATAACTGTAGAATAACTAAATCGATTTCATTTCTACTTTTATCTATAAGTTTTATAATATTTTACAGCAGATTAATGTATGTACAGAAAATTGGAAAAAATTTAGAAAACATGACGGTTTATATTTATTTAGTATCACTTCTTTCAGTGTATAATTTTCGTCGTCGTCGTCGTCGTTAAACGATATGCTTCACTTTATTTATATTATATTCTGTTACTAGCAAAAATGCATTGTTTATAAAATAAAAAATGCGTGCGTACAAAGTGCTTATGTCAGAAGTGAAACTTTTTTGGAAACTCAGAAGTGAAACTTCTTTTGAATACTAATTGAAAATATAAAAAAAAACTAACTGGAAAAAATAATTGAAAAAAAAGCGGTCACCCATCTAAGTACTGAGTACGTGACGCGTTGCCGCGTTAGCGGTCGCTTAAATTTTACCCCTCAAACATCTAAAGAAGTTTCACTTCAAAAATTTCAAATTAAATTAATCAATAGTATTTGTGATTATCATTTGAAATTGTAAATGTTTTGCTGATCGTACAAGAATTTACAGACAGTCGAACGACGAACGAAATGGTTTCCGAATAGTTTTCAAAATACCTTTTCATTGCTGTATACATTGTTACGACACTAATGTAGGGTGTCCATAGTGTTGTACTTTTAATGACTAGACTTGAGATTACGGTTGTACAATATCGATTAAATGCTTATTAAATTATTACTAATTATAAAAATATTATACTAAAAAAAATGAAACTAAAACTAAAAACCTTAAAAATTGTAATATAATAATTAAAATATATTATTAAAAGGAGTCCCTTTAGGCAAGGTTCCGAAGATACTGGCAGCGTTCCCCCTTTGAATAGCTAGACTAATTCTTTGTCCGAGGTAGCTGCCAGCTCTTCGGTCTCCTGTGATGTCGACTAACCTTTTAGCTATTTCCTTAAAAAGCCTTAAGGCGCTAGGACCCCACGGACCAAGGGTCTCGACACCGAATGGGACAAAATCATATTCGGGGCCTAGACCCCTGTATTTGCCTGCTTTAGCTTTTTCAGCCGCTTCACAAGCCGCACCAGCTCTATTGTTGGTTCCATGTAGATGGGAAGGGGCCAGGAATGGGAGATTATATGTCATTAATGTATAATATATATGTCGAAGACAGCGTTATTTTTACTATCGTCATACTATTATTTTAAACATCAGGTAAGCCAACACGTAATTGAGCAATGTTTTTTGTTTTAATGATTTTCACTCAATCGTGCTCAGCGTCGTCGTCTCGCTTAACTTGCCCGAATGACCGCCAGTGCTGCCAACCTACAGACACCAAATTTCGTTTTTCGACCGTATTAATGACTGTATCCAATGTATATGTATATTTAAGTTAATAATAATGGGTTTAATATGTTACCTTGTTGGTAAAGTTTAACTAAAAGTTAAAAAACTATATTAAAAATGAACTTGGTTTAATTTAAATAAATAGATAGAAATAGATGGACATTTTATTCAAAAACGCAACGCACGGTTCGGCAACATATTTACGATGCTTCTAGTGTTGCAGACGTCTATAAGCTACGGTAATCGCATTCCATCATGTGAGCTGTACCCTTGTTTGCTTATATAAAAAGAGGAATTTTTAGAAGTATAATGTGTTGATAATCTATAAAATCATTCGATTGACACAAAATCGTATCAGTATAATTAAGTGATTGCGGTTAATATTCGCTGCGATTAATAATTGTTAAGTTCCCAAGTCTCATAAAAAAACTACTAGTTATTAGTATAATAAAATTTAGCCATTATTAATAATTATATTAATAGCTGCCCGGATAGACTATGTTCTATCTATTATTTTTTTTAGCATAAAAACCTTCTGTGCGATTTAAGGAACATACAAAAAATTAGCCGAATTGGTCGAACCATTCTCCAGTTATACGCTTAGCAACATTCATTTATATTATATAGATTAGACACGTGTTATCTCGACTAGTTTTACTAGAAGTTTTAGATTTACATGTTGCAAATATAAAAATCTGTCAAATAAAGTGATGTTCAATGGTGAAAAAACAAACATTATACTAAACTTTTATCTGCCGGATACTGTTATAAGTCAGATAACTTTATCAGAAACTAGCGAAACAGGTCATATAACTACTGTATATAAAATATAATATATCCTGGTTTTGTGTGAGTTATTGTGTCTCTACTCCCAGCGTCAATGCTCAAATTCTCGGTGTGTTTAATGAAATGAATTCGGTGGATCATCTACTGGCTTATTTCAGTAATACCTTTGATATTATTCGTGACAATCGGCAAACATGGCGGTTAAAAAGTTAATTCGAATTGCACACCTGATTTTAATACTAGATTTGTTATGCCCATGTTGTTATTTAGCATGACAGAACGTAATTAAAAGGAATTTAGGTAGATGTATATGTATGGGGTAGGTAGGTTGGTTTTAGCAGGTACACAGGTATTTACCTAACATGTAGGAATACCTATTTAGCAGCTGTTGTTTACGACTGGTTTGTTAAGTACGTGACACTATACCATTACCGAGCAGTAAGCTCTCACCACCATCTAGATTTCAGCCAGCAATATCTATATAATATTATATATAAGTATAATTGTGTTTGCTCGCAAACGAAAAAAAACCGACTTCAATTACATCGACAAGTAATACAACGTAATAAGACGAAAAAATAGTCAAGTAAATACGCGCTATTAAAGATTACTCAAAAAGTTGTAATCAGATCGCGGTCTAATTTCACGAAGACTAGATGACAAGTATTAGCTTTCGATTAAAGTAAGAATCATCAAAATCGGTACACCGAGTAAAAAGTTATGCGGTATAATACAACGTAGGTCGACGAAAAAGTAGTCAAGTAAATACGCATTATTAGATATAACTCTAAAAGTACTTGTCAGATCTTATTTAAAAAAAAATGGGACCACATGACACGCAACTCCTTTCAATTAAAACAAAATTGATCGAAATCGGTCCACCCAGTCAAAAGTTCTGAGCTAACATACATAAAAAAAAAAATAAAGATACAGTCGAATTGAGAACCTCCTCCTTTTTTTGGAAGTCGGTTAAAAAATTAATCGCCTAAATGAATGTACGCGCATATCTTCCGACCGAATGGTATGCATTTCTGAACGAATGAGCCAAACTAGATTTTTTGTTGGTATTAGTTTTTTTTTTGTCAAGACAAGTTTGTAAAAACAAAAAATCCGTTTAATCATAAAAAAAAATATGGCGCAGTCAAAATCACTCCAAAATTATATTAAAAGAAGTAATTTGGGTAAGCCTATAGGACATGAGGCATCGATTTAAGGGGTTTTTAGGGGAGAGGGTAAGAGGGGGGTGGGTGGGTTACGTTCTGGTATCACTCCCTACCCTAGAACTGGGCATAGATTTTTGAAGTTTGGGGGGGGGGGATTACCCTCTGGTCGACATGGCGCGGAGGCAGGTCAGCCCTTGTCCTCCGTGTGAAAGTGCGTGAACGAATGCATAGGGAGCGGCTGAGGCTGGTCGCCTTCGGCGACCAGCCTTATCCGCTCCGGGCTCTCAACAGAACACTCTAGGGGTAGGACAGACCTAGACCACGTGGATAGTGGGGTGCTCCGATTCGGGTTTGGGTATTTTTCGGATTTCTATATCTATATAATGCAGTGCTGGGGGTGGGAGTGGTACCAGAGGGTAACCCCCCCCCCCCTCCCCCAAAACCCAACAAATCTATGCCCAGTTCTGGGGTTGGGGGTGGTACCAGAGGGTAAAACACCCACCCCCTCCAACGCTCTCCCCCCAAAACCCCATAAAACGATGCCCAGTGTCATATAGCCCCCCACCCCCAACCCCCAAAACCCCAAAAATCTATGCCCAGTTCTAGGGTTGGGAGTGGTACCAGAACGTAACCCACCCACCCCCCTCCTCCCCTCTCCCCTTTAAACCCCATAAATCGATGCCCCATGTCCTATAGGCTAGCCGTAATTTGTAATCCTACTTAAATGGAATTTTTTTATTTTTCAATTTTTTTTTTGTATTAACAACTTCTAGTGGGTAGGTACATATATTTACAATTTAGTAAGTCATTCATATCATGTGGAAAAAGATAATAAGTTTCGGCAAGCAGTAGGATATTCACATTATAATTACACTTTGTCGAGCAAAGTCCTAAAATTTCCACAGGAAACCCTTAGTCAGTAGAACGCATAAGTTGGGTCGAAATTTATGGCTCTGATAAGAAATATGGTTTTTCTTATGAAAGGTGCGCGTAATGTCGAAGAAGTCAGCAAGGCCCTCGTATGAACCGCAATGTTCTCTGGAAATATTTCAGGTTTGATGTGTATTTATAGCGATATTAAAAAATAAAAAAAATTAATGTAGATTATTTTATTCAAAAAGTAATATAATGTTGAAAATTAAAGGTATAATGTAAAGAAAAATATTGTGTGGTTTTATGAAACCACGGTAAAAGTGAAACTTTTTTTGCACATTATAGACATTTAACTAAAATTTTTTGGTTTTAATATTCCATTAAGGGTATAAAAATCGCTTTATCAATTTTACCGCGCGGCCGACCTTCACGCGACATGCAACACACAGACGAAAAAGTTTGAGACGATGTAATAAAAGTTTCACTTTAAAAACAACATTTTGAATGGATCTCCACAATCTGATATTATAATTTATATTATGCATAATATGGTTACCTACTTACTACTCTTTTCGGAATAGAAGAACGACATAACCGAAACTTATATAAGCAACTAGCTGACCCCGCAAACGTTAGTTCGCCATATATGTTATTAACCCCCGCAACCCCCTCTTGTGGGTGGAATTTTGTAAAATCCGTTCTTAGCTGATTTTTACTCGGCGAAAGGAATATTCGTACCAAATTTCAAGTCTCTACGCCTTATGGTTCCAGAGATATCGTGATGAGTCAATATATGGAATGGATGGATGGTGGAAATCTCTTATACAAATATAGTTAATAACGTATCAATACTTGATAGAAGCTTTTGTACGAGAAATCAGCATCATGATAAATCAGAAGGTGAAAGTGTCTCAAGCCCCATAAGACCCCCAAACCGGTCCCAGGTCGGTAATAAAGCTAAGTTCAAGAGCATCTTGCAGCTGGACCGTGATATGCTTGAGTGATAACATGAATCAAATATACAGACGATATCAAAATTCTGAACACAAAAAAAAAAAATTAAAGCAATAGCTATTTACAAAGTATAAAACCATGATTCTATGAACCATGATTTTTGTTTGTATACAAAAAAAAATCGTTTAAATCGGTACACCTAGTAAAAAGTTATGAGACTTAAAACCTCACCACACCTACAAAATGTCTTTTTGATTAAGTCAGTTAAAACAATGTTTAAACAATATAAATATAAACATATAAGGCAGCAACAGTAAAAAGCAAGTAAAAAAATATGTTTTTTTTACGTTCTTTTAATTAACAATCCTGTTCTTGGTGCCTGGAAACAGAAGATTGTATTGTCAACCAGCTCAATTTTTTTTGCCTTTATCCAATCCAAACTCCTCCAATTTTCCTATAAGTAGGTGCATTATAATAGAATTATTAAAACAAACGAATCCTGTTAAATTTAATTACCTATCTAATTAAAAAAATTGCGTGCGTACAAAGTACACATGTCAGAAGAGAAACTTCTTTGGCAAACTAATTGACAAAGTAGGCGGTATCATAATTAAAAAACTATTTGAAAAAAAAAACGTCATGCGGTGTTCCCAGGCCGTCATCCATTCAAGTACTGGCGCGTTCGTTGCCGCGTCGCCTCGGTCACCCATTCAAGTACTGACGCGTTATCCGTTGCCGCATCGCCTTTCAAATTTTACCCTCATACGCCTAAGGAAGTTTCACTTCAAAAATCTTATTGAATCAAAAGAAACATTCGTTACAAACTATGGAACGAAATTGACATTGTTTTAAACTTAGGTCGCCCCCAATTTACATTTTAATCACAATGAGGATCAGTAAAGTTCTAGCAAATTCAATAGAACTAGTATCCACGTTATTCTCTATGACATTAGAATGATATTTCTTTTTGAATTATCCAAATCGGACCATTACTTACGAAGATATTAAGTTATAAACATTATGCCGTTCCTGCCGCTACGTCAGTGTACGCGGGATGCGTGTGACGTCACTCCGACGTTCCATGCCAGTTAGCCCTTAGCAGCAACAAGATGCGATGGTGTTTTCTTTTAAACTACGTGTCTTACAAAAAATTTGTAAGGACATAATTTGTAGCAAATTGCTTTGCCTACAAATATGTTCATATAACTTTGCCGAAATTTAAAAATTAAAGAAGTTATAAGCAAAAAAGTGAGAAAATTATTATAGAAATTTTCTTTATTGCTCTATAACTTTTTTTTTATACATTTCACAAAAAAAATACCTCAGATCAATCTTGTAGATGGTTTTTTGAGAAAATTTTTTGTCTACAATTTTTTGAATTTCATTCATTTCAAACGCTGTTACAGCTCTCTAAAGTAGACCGGGTTCGTCAATGCTCATGAGAATCCGGTCAAAACACAATGCTTAACTTAGTTTTATGATCCTTTTTTTATTGTAAATATATTCTTAAATTTTTTTTGTAAAAATCCTGCCTACAACTTTACTTATTCATTGGCATAAGCTGTCTGTGGGGTAGGCCTACTGGGAATGCCACGTTAAAAAATATGATTAATGAGATATTTGATTACCTAAGTAGATACATTCGAAGAAGATTAAGAGAAGTCAACGCATTTTTGGAAAACATTAGTATTTCCGAAACTGGTTGAGACTCAAAAGTACTCTTCTACACATATGTATAATGAGGATCAATAAAGTTATAGCAAATTCAATAAAACTAGTATCCACGTTATTATCTATGTTATATGATATAAGAAAGATATTTCTTTTTGAATTATCCAAATCGGACCATTACTTACGAAGATATTTAGTTATAAACATTATGCCGTTCCTGCCGCTACGTCAGTAATAATAATATTAAATAATAAACGTTTCACACTCAACGGCCCCCATTAGGATTTTCTCCTGTGTCGGGGGTCCGGAAACACACACAATACACAAACACAAACACCCAGACCATGACAAACATCTGTATGGCCAATACAAACTTTTGTCATGTGCGCGGATCGAATCCGCGACTGCTAGCGCAACAACTCGTCATGTAAGCGGGATGCGTGTGGCATCACTCCGACTCATAAAACTCACTCCGGATCATAAAACTAAGTTAAACATTTCGTTTTGACCGGATTCTCATTAGCATTGACGAAGCCGGTTAACTTTGGAGCGCTGTAACAGCGTTTTAAATGAATGAAATTCAAAAAATTTTAGAGAAAAATTTTCCTCAAAAAACCAGCTACAATACTGGTCAGAGGTATTTTTTGTGAAATGTATAAAAAAAGTTATAGAGCAAAAAAGAAAATCTTTATAGAAATTTTCTCACTTTTTTGCTTATAACTTCTTTAATTTTTAAATTTCGGCAAAAAGTTATATGAACATATTTGTAGGCAAAGCAATTTGCTACAAATTATGTCCTTACAAATTTTTTGTAGGACAGATAAATTAAATGAAAACACCATCGCAGCTTGTCGCTGCTATGGGCTAACTGGCATGGACCGTCGGAGTGACGTCACAGCCTTCCGCGCTGGCCGGTCAGTAAACTCCGCTAGTAATTTGATCATAACTTCGTCAATTTTTGTCGTAGAACAAAAATTTTTGCACTGTTTGTTAAGGATTTCTTGGTTCTATAAATCTGCATTCTCAACTAAAAACGTTACGGATCCTCATTAAACATTGTCAGATTAGTTAAGGGGTAGTTACGATAGATTCTTAAACCTAGCCGATATCACACAAAATTTCATAAAAATCGGTCCAGCCGTTTCGGAGGAGTTTGGTTCAAACTCCGTAAGACGAGAATTTTATATTTTAGAATATACCTAGACTTAAATGTTACACAAAGTCACTAGGCTGTCATTATTTGACTATAACTTACAGTAATAATTCGCATTTGACCTATAATCGAAGGCATCTTAAATGTTATTGGGCGGACAATTTCAGTTTTGGCAATGTTCCTGATCTGTAGAGGCACAGATGGCGTTATTGGGCATGAAATGATTTGGCGGATATATTAGGATTAACAAGGTTTATTGAGGTCTTTTCGTCGAACTGGTCACCGCTCAAAAGATGGCGTTGTTCTACGTTTAATACGTGAAAAAAAAATTAAGAAGTCATCCATATTCGATTTTTAAATGTGTATTTTACTTAAGTTCAAATTGAATAATGGTAAAAGGGTTTTTCGTGAACACTATAACATTTAAAAGTACAATATAGCCTTCAGCGATGCACAAGCAACCTTTTTTTGCATGTTCAAATCAAGACAAGTAGCAATTTTAGTTCAATACCGTCAATGTTTTCAATGCCTACTGTCTCCTTGTATTTTTTTATTCCTAATCATCTATGAACATTTGAAATATAAAAAATATTTACTACGTTTTATATTTCGTGTAAAACATGTGACGCAAAAATACATAGGTATTTTTAGTAAGTCATCAGAGACATTTTTTTCATACAATTTTCTTGGAATCGCATTGCTACTTGTTTTTGAGTTTAAAATAACAGTAAGTCTTTATTTTAACCTATATACAAAACCATATTAGAATGTAAATATATCCTTTATTGTCAAGGAACGTATTAATGAATTTTAACGCATTCTGTTTGGTCCGTTTTCGTTCCGAGAATTGAAATAATTAGAATTCAACGAGAAAATGCTGCTCAAATGCTTACTACCATTCCATTCCACGTGGTCATGATACATTATGAATTATATTAAAAATTTCATTTAGAAAAATAATGTTGTTGTATTATATAACTGTAATAGACGACCGCTCTGGTAAATTTTTTTTTTATATAATGGTGCGTGTACCGTATCGTTGGCGCCTAACACCGACGGTCGCAGATTCGATTCCCGCTCGGTGTGGATATTTGTATTTATACAAATATTTATTTCCGGTCTGGTTGTTAGTTCTTGTTGGTCTCCCCGCCGTGCCTCGGAGAGCACGTTAAGCTGTCAGTCCCGGTTGTTATCATGTACACCTGATAGCGATCGT
Source organism: Melitaea athalia (assembly GCA_905220545.2). Lineage (NCBI taxonomy): Eukaryota > Metazoa > Arthropoda > Insecta > Lepidoptera > Nymphalidae > Melitaea > Melitaea athalia. The sequence goes on along the minus strand of HG992184.1, from coordinate 19,061,826 downwards.
TACTCATAGTAGGGAATATATCCGCCAACCCGCAGTAGAGCAGTGTGGTGGATTAAGCTCTGATCCACCTCCTACATGGCGAAAGAGGCCTATACCCAGTAGTGGGATATTTTAGGCTAAAGGGTGTATAACTGTAATATACATCGTATTTAATCCATATTTATTTAGGTTTTCCAATTCACTTGTTACTAAAAAGTGAATGAATGAATTTTGGGTTGGTTAGCCGAGGAAACATATTGACAATTTTTTATTAAATTTACGGGGTAAAACCACGGGGTACAGCTAGTTTGTAATATGAGTATGGCTAATATATATAAATACTAAATAACTAAGCTACCCTACTGTTAAAATCTATATTTAATATATAAAATAGATTTTCACCCATATATTGACTCATCACGATATCTCTGGAACCATAAGGCGTAGATACTTGAAAGGTAGAAATATTCTTTTCGCCGAGTAGAGGTCAGCAAAGAACGAATTTTACGAAATTCCACCCACAAGAGGGGGTTACGGGGTAATAACATATAATTATGGCAAAAAAAAACTTTTGTGGGGTAAGCTAGTACCTATAGCATAATTATGTCACACACTGATAACATACCATTTTCCTGCTGAAAGAGTTTTTAAGATCGATCTTGTAGTTTTCGAGTAGGTATAGTCATTACAAACGAATTAGTAATGAAAATTTTCCTATTTATTAATATTTATTTTAGTCAATAATTTTATAAGATCTTTAACTCTGTTGAGAAATAAAAGGGAAAGAGATAGATATGTTTGTAAGTAATTTATGTTTTGTTCGTCTTTAATTACGCAAAAAGCTTATTCAACTTTTCAGATTGACAAAAGTTTTTAATAAAGATCGTGATGAAAATGATAATAATTGAAATAAAGAACGAGAGACTAGTAACAGATATTAAGACAGATACTATGATATCTCTTAAGTATATTTTATCGTTTTAGGACGCACAAGCCTTTATTTTTTAAGTAGGTATGTTCGGTATGTATACAAAAAAACGAGTATGCTTCAGAAGTTTAAGCCACACGACAAACGACTGAAGTAAAACTTCTGCACAATAGTCCTGCACTGTGTCTTAGATATACGAAACGTAACTGGCTATGAGAGAAACAGAAAACGAAAATATATGCTCGCACCTCTCTCTTGCTCCGTTCGCCTCGCCCGATCTCACTTTTCGTAACACTATTGTCACGCATTCACCCAGCTTACTTCGCTAGTCTAGCGTGCGTAAAAAAGTTTTACTTAAAAATAAATGATTATTTGTAGTATCAAAACTACAACTTTATATTAAAGTTATGAAAGTTTCAACATTCTGGCAGTTTCTAGTACAAAGAATAATTTAAAAAATATTAAACTACCCTTATATGTGTATCTATGTATGTTTGTATCTGTACTCACATTTTCATACTGAAATTTGCACACATACAAACGTCCGCTCTTATACGTCCTAAGGTTGGCTGGTAGAGAATGCTTTTAGCATTAAGCCCGCCTTTTGTACAATTCTGTAGTGTATTGTGCAATAAAGTATTAACAAATAATAAATAAATAAAGAAAGAAGTTTCACTTCAAAAATTTCGTCAAAAATTGTCGTTTTCAGAAACAGAGGTTGTTCATGGCTGCTGTAACTTTTAGATAATAAAAATATAGTAGCAAAATATCATCCATTGAATGCTTTAAATTATAATAATACTAGCCGACCCCGCGAACTTCGTACCGCCTCACAGTCGATTATTTAATTTTTTTTTAATACTTATTCTTTCCGGAACCCCTCCACTAACTCTTAACACGTTAACAGTCCGGTGTACCGTATGTGGTACACGCGACGCGGTTCTGCCGAGTCCGTGTACCCTATGAGGTACACGAGCCCTGTTTTATACTATGATCTCTAGAACCACGGACTTATCAAATTAGTTAGTGTTTTCTTATTGAACTTGTGGCTAAGGATCTAATACATAAAAAAAGTCAAAAACATGTCATATTTTTTGGAAAGTGTTGCTATATCAACACGAAATAAAACAACTTAGTAGAAAATAAAGAGAGATTTATCGGTGAACTTCAACTTTCGAAAAACAATCAATACAGTGAGTTTTATTACAAATTGTACATCGCGTTGATACCCTTTTGGCTTTGGCGCGTGCGTATGGAGCAAGTCGACCGTCATCAAGAAGGTTTTGATAACACACCACGCATCGTCTTCGGATGAAACGAGATCATTTTTTGCCCAAAGACTCCAAAAAATGTGCGTTTCTCAGCGACGTACTTAAACTTGAAGAAGACAGTATTCCTGATGTCCCGGTAATCCAGATAGTCCTGCTAATCCAAATGACCTTGATGAACCCGCGTATGATTGCGGAATACGTCCCATGCTGGAAGTGCTTATTTCACTTTGTAAAACTTCGGGTTGTAACAGTTTTTTTTACAGTGGCTACATGTACTGCTAGAATGCTCAGTGTTTCTCTCCTTCCAGGATGCATCTCGTTATATATAATCGTAAAATACTTTTACGTGAATAAATAGGTAAATATCGTGGAGATTATTTCGTCGATGTCAAATATATGTTTGAGGCGGGAAAAAAAATAATATGATTGACGGTAGGGCGAAATTTTTCTGACACTATGCATTATGGTGCCTAACTCAATGCCAATAAACTAAACTTATGTTTACTGGCACACTCATGAGTCCGTGGTACACGGAAATTTTGATTCATAAGTCCGTGTACCGCCCGGTGTACACGGGCATATCCGGGGCCCTAACATATATTTTGTTATTTTTATGCATTATTCAGTAAATTGATATCGAATAATGGCCAAAAAATATGAAATCGCATATGGACAAATGGCGTATTTCAGAACTCTTGTATGGGGACTGTTAACGTGTTAAACTTTATGGTATGGTATTAAAATTCAATTTGATTTTAAGTATTATTACGAATCTTTTGTTTGGGAATATAGAATAGTGTTGTTTTTATACTTTTTAGGGGATTTTTTAAATTTTTCTCTCCGTAAGAACCATCCTCGTACTTCAAGGAATATTATAAAAAAATAATTAGCGAAATCGGTTCACCCGCTCTCGAGATTCGCGCTTAGCAACACATTTGGCGATTCATTTTTATATATATATAGATTATAAAGTACAGAATTTAATACTATAGTTTGTGGGCATTTTTTCTGTGTTTAATATTATAAAATCCATTTCATATTAGTAACCCTGCTCACCTTTAACCATCTACTGATGCTATATCCATAAGCACCTAGTTAAACAACACGACCCGTGTTCTTTAGAGGTCCTCAAAATCAAAATACAAATAGTCTTTACCAGATTCGGTAAAAATTATCATATGGTAAAAAAATTACCATCTGGTAAATTCATCGGAACGCATCTAAAGTCCACCCTGTACCGAACCGGGAACATTATTCAGCCCGAATCCCGGGGCTTTAGACTTGGGGTTCTTTTACATTACTGTTGAATTGTTTCCGAAAGACAAAAGCCAATATGAGCTCAGGTCGGGATGTTTATTTTCTTTTTTTACAAAAAAATAATATTTCGTACAGCGGGAATATTTTTGTTGCATTTCGAGAATATTTTTAGTATAATATTATAAGGAATATTTGTTTTTGATATTACTAAACATATATTTTGTTATTGTTTATTTTTTCAGGTTATTTTAATTTATAATTATTATTAGTTGTTTCATGTCATTATTCGTTTATAAGACTTTATAAGCCCTTGTATCTGCAGAAGCAACAACGGGTCTAGTTTTGTGGTGCGCGAGTAGTCGACGAAAACATCGATTCCCACTTTGATTCCCGCTTGGAATAGATATTTGTATTTGTACAAATATCTCCAGTTTGGATGTCTGTTCTTGTGGGTCTCCCCAACATGCTTCAGAGAGCACGTTAAGATATCGGTCCCAGTTGTTCTCATAAACACTCGATAGCTATCGTTACTTGGTAGGGAACATATCCGCTAACCCGCCATGGAGGAGCGTAGTGCCAGCAGTGGGATATGATAGGCTGAATGCGATCTGTAAAAGCAGTGTTGCTTATGCATATATGGCCTAGGTAGACAGAATTCTGACGTACTTCGAGAAGGCTACTTCACCCAAGATTTGTGACATTGTGGTACTCGGACAGTGACTATGTATGAATAGCAATCAATTACTTTACCCAAGTCATTACGACTCTTCCTATTGCAAAATCGACTTTTCATCGACTTGTTTTATTAGTTTCAACAAACATAAAAGATTTTAACGCGCATAATGTACATAAGTAGAATTGTTTTGGATAAAGCTAAAGTTATACGTTAGGTTGTTGTATAAATATACAGCTGCTTTTGATTAATGATAGTTTTAGCTTTGTAAGGAGACCGCAGTAAAGTAGGGTTTGCAGAGATAAACGCAAAACTTATTGTTACTGTTTTATAAACTAAGATATGCATTATTCATTTCCTAGAAGTTTTTGTTGCCTTTCTACTAAATATTTCAAAAGCCTTAGTGAATAGAATATATAGAATATTTGAAACATGAATGATGGCCGTGGTTTCAAATTCTGGCTAGATCTGTAGACTTTTATTTTAGGTTTTATTTTGTTCTGGAAGATAAAGAATAATTTTGTGAGGATACTGTGTCTGCAGTAAAACAGCGGTATGGATTAGTTTCAATAAACTAGCCTAAGTTTAATAATCATTTTCAACTGTGACTGTTCTTAGGTAGTAGATCTTGATGCTGAGTTTCATTATAGTCGCAAGTTTGATACATTCTTTATTAGAAATATTTAAGTTCTCGTGGATTTAATGCGCGTCAGTCTTAAAATGAACGTAAAGGCGTCAGTTCCAGTTGATACCGATGACATAATGATAAGGTAAACTCTGCCGAAACACTGGGGATAAGAATAGTTCTTTAAATTTTATGGTTGACTCAAGGTTACTGGACAAAATTGGATATTTTACCAAAATTTGTAATGTACCTGTTAAAGTGTAGCATTTTTTAAATTTATTATTAGTTGTTTGAAAATATATTTTTTTTAACATTTGCTAAATGTATAATAGTCACCTTATGGCGAAATAACTAATAAGAAACTACCCGCTAATTTAAAGGAACATCGGATCGCAGTGAATGGTTTCAATCTTTGTCCAGTAATAAAAAATCAGTGAATGTCTTAACGTTACGTTGTTTGTTCATTTTGATCTATTTATAAAAAAATGGGTGAGTAGAAACTACACATGTCAGAAGTGAAACTTCTTTGGTAAACAAATTAAAAAAAAAACATTTAAAAACTAATTAAAAAAACGAATTTAAAATATTAAAAAAACTAATTGAAAAAAAAAACTAAAAAACTGACGTCACGCGGTGTTCCCAGGCGGTCACCCATCCAAGTACTGACCGCGTGACGCGTAATTGCGCGCCAAATTTTACACCTCATGCGCCTAAAGAAGTTTCACTTCAAAAGACCATATAAAATTAGAAAATATTGTTCTGTTTTTCTGATCTCTCACCATTTCGTGAGATACATCGAACGGTTCAAATCTCGGCGTCGGGTTCAGCAAAGATAATATATTCTAATCTCAGGAGAACGAATCCTATGGCTACATGCCAAATGTTCCTCCAACGGATGTTAGATGTCTGTAATCCATATAGTTTTTTCTACTTTTTAACCGACTTCCAAAAACGGAGGAGGTTCTCAATTCGATTGTATTTTTATACGTATTAACAGTACGTTAACAGTACGTTTAACTGAGGTAGGGCACAGCAGGAAATTTCCTGCTCAAAATAATATGGAGCAGCCCGACTGGGGTAGTACCTCGACCTTACAGAAGACCACAGCTAAATAATACTGTTTTCAAGCAGTATTGTGTTCCTGTTGGTGAGTAAGGTAACCAGAGCTCCTGGGGGGTATTGGGGATAGGGTCGGCAACGCGCTTGTGACGCTTCTGGTGTTGCAGGCGTCTATAGGCTACGGTAGTCACTTCCCATCAGGTGAGCCGTACGCTTGTTTGTCGACTTAGTAACATTAAAAAAAAAAAAAAAAACGTATTAACTGAGATCATTTGACTGGGTGGACCGATTTAAATGAGTACAAATAATACAGGGCTACACTGCATTATTAAAATATGTATTGGTTTTCTCAGATGTTGATTCTCAGCTTCGTGTTCTGGAGCTGAACTTCGTACCGCCATATTTTTTCCTTAAGGTCAAACTAACCTATTCTTGATAGAAGCGAACAAAAAAAAAAAGTGCAATTGATGCGGTTTTTTTGGAAGTTATTTGGGTTTATTTTTATTTATATCCACTTTAGACTATCAAAATCCACTGCTGGACATATGCCTCCACAAGTCCGCGCCCGACATTATGGCGTGAACTCATGTGTTTTACCAATAGTCAAGATGCTGGGCAGGCGGCTTGGTGACAGCAGGGCTGGCTTTGTCGCACCGAAGACGTCTTCGGCCTGTGTATTTCAAAGCCAGCAGTTGGATGGTTATTCCGCCATCACTCGGTCAGCTTTTTAAGTTCCAAGTTGGTAGTGGAACTGTGTTATCCCTTACTCGCCTCTTACGACACCCACGGGAAGAAAGGGGGTGATTGTATTATTTACTGCCCTAACCACACAGCAGCCGTGACCATTTATTTATATAAGGTCGGGTAAATTTCTGACATTAAAATTTCTTAAGAATTTTGTTTTCCAAATATTTTTCTTATAACACTTTCGAGCTAAAGTCAACAAAACGTGTAATTAGCAAGTTTCGGTAGCTTAACTAACTTTACGAAAGTCTGATACTCGAGGCAAGACCTTTTGATAGTGCCTTTTATAATTATAAAAATATAATAGCTACATTTCAAAAAGTTAATTTTTGTCGCTTGCTATGCTTCTCGTGTTGCAGGCGTCTATAGGTACGGTAATCAGGTGAACCGAACGCTTGTTGCCGACGTAGTTCTATATATAAAAGAGGTAGAAATTATATGTGCATATATAAATGGACAGTCGTCAGATTAAGCCGTTCGTCCCGGTTGTTATCATAAATATCTGATAGCGATCGTTACTCATAGTAGTTAACATATCCGCTATGCCACAGTGTAGTTGTAGGGTGGATTAAGCTCAATCCTTCTCCTACACGGACGAAAATATATCTAAAGAGTCATTATGCATAACTGAAAAATCCTCAAAATTCATAAAACACTAGAAGATAAAAAGATAAAAACCTCATTTGCCCTAATTGACCTTGTTACCTTGTGGCTCTTGAGTATATAACGATCACCCCATGAAATTTCACGTTGTTATCCCCGATGGTTTTCAGCATCATAAAATGTGAATATCGTAAAATTTTACGTCGTCATTGACCATATTCTTGAAAATAATCCGAATTATCAGCTTAGAATCCGTAATGTTGAATGAATTGTTAGAATAAAAGCATGGTTTATTTATTTAATTTCTACTGATTTGTTATAATTATTTTAATTGTTTGTTATATTATAGGCAGTAGTAGGGCTGTCACGTGCTGTCACTGATTTGTTAGGCACAAGGGATGACATCTTGATTTTATTATTGATTGATAGATTTAATGGATTTCAGTTGTGCCATTGAAATACGGTAGATTTCGCCAATGTTACGTAAAATAGAAAAGACACGGAAGAGATTGATGACTTTATTATAAAAAACTTCCAAAGTAACGACGTGATTTATCGTAAAGAAATGAACCAATAAAGCGTGTGCAATGATCGACTGCAGGTTTTAAAGTGAAACTGTTAGTACATCATTTTTTCGTCTGTGTGTTGCATGTCGCGTGATGGTCGGCCTCGCGGTTAGATTGATGAAGCGATTTTTATACCCTTAGTGGAATATTATTCCAAAAAATTTTAGTTAAATGTCTGTAATGTGAAAAAAGTTTCACTTTTACCGTGGTTTCATAAAACCACACAGGTTTTTTCTTTATAACTGGGTCGACAAACAAGCGTATGGCTCACCTGATGGTAAGCAATTACCGTAGTTTATAGACGCCTGCAATACCAGAAGCACCGCAAACGCGTTGTCGACATTAGCCCCCATCCATTTCAGGAGCTCTGGTCACCTTACTCACCAACAGCTTGTACACATTATTGCTTGAAAACAGCGTTATTTAGCTGTGATCTCCTGTAAGGTCGAGGTACTACCCCAGTATAATACGATTACAGGTTTATCACCTAATGCGATAGTACCTACACACTAAAATATTTTAACCAAAACAACCACTAACTATAACATATAACAAAATAATAAAAAAATATGTTTTAAGGATTGTATGTTCTGCAGTTTAAGTAATCATTCATTATTTTATCTTACTGTTTAATATTTTTCGATTGATCGACTTGTCCTGTAATTTCTTACTGCTGGGCATAAGCCTGTTTTTCCATGTGTGTAAGGATTGAAGCTTAATCCAGAAATGTTCCACTGCGGGTAGGCGGATATGTTCAAAATTGGTATATTTAATTTTATGTGTTTTTTAACTTTTTAAGTTAGAATATTGTGCTTTTATTTATTGTATTTCTTATTAATTGTTTGTTAATCAGCTACTCTTAATTCAATTCTGATGCAAGATCGTTGGCGATACCTTATCTATAAAACTGAAGAGCTATAACTGATAAGGCGATAAACTTGCTTTTTTAGCCGTCTTCAACAAACTAAGGATGAAGTTATTTTTTATGTGTGTTACTTTATTACCTTTTGCTGGGTGGACCGATTTCGATTATCCTTTTTTTCTGATCAAAAGACGATGCTTGTTATGTGGTACCGTTTACATTTAATTGAGACCTGATGAGTGTTTTTTTAGTAATTTCTAGTAATGCATATTCAGTTGAATATTTTTTTTTCGTCTTCCCACGTTGCCGATGTAATTGAAGTTTGCGAGCAAACACAATTTGCTATTGAGTTAGTAATAAAAAATTTCCCTGCCGGCGCGGCGTATATATTGCCGAGTACATATAACCCGAACTTGTTTAAAGCGCGAGTGAACAGTCTTCTTCTGGGCGAGCTCCATCTTCGACCCTGTCTCTGCTCTTGAGCTAGACTGGGGTCAAGAGTAAGATAGTATAATAATCAAAAAAAAATGATTTAGAAAAACTTTTAAGGCAAGAATAATATCTCATAAAAGAATACAATAAAATCTCAACAAACATACCTAAGTTGTTTTTAATTGAAATCTTAATATATTTGACAATTAAACAATAAAATGTATAAAGTTATACAAATCTTTTCAACCTTTTTTTTACACTTAAATCAAGATATAATTTGTCTTACACATTTTTTGATATAAATAAACCGAATAAAACTAATAACGTCGAAGATAGACCCAAGCTAGTTGCGTCGTTACGTATTGTGCATGCTTCTTTGGAATGTGATGGTGCAAACCAGGTGGCATTCGCCAAGTCTGGATAGCTTTTTATCACCGTGTCGAACTCGGTAATTGATGCACTCGATGGTGTTTGACTTCGGCTTAACTTCCAAGCCATAACTGTGGGAGAAATACCAAATGAGATACTCTTTTAAGTAGATATAATTATTATGTAGTATTATGTAGTAATTAGAAAATATGACACCAAAAAAGGAGGACGTTTCCAATTACACTTTATTTTTTTATATTTTACTTCACACTTTTTTACCCAATGAATTTTAATGAATTCTTTTTTTAATCGATAGCTGGTGCTTATCGAGAATTTGAGCGAGATCTGACAAATAATTTTTGAGTTATCTAATAATGGGTAATCATGTTTTTTCGACTACCTATGTACATCGTCGTCGTCGTACTAGTCGATGGAAAAAGTCGGTTTTTCCATTTGAGAGCAAACACAATTAATATAATTTAATATAGTAGTCTTAATTGTCATAATTAACTATGTCTATATTGTATTGACGCCGCGTTGGCGCAGCGGTCACAGCGCTGGATTGCGATTGACTGTTGCGCGGGCGGTTGCGGGTTCGATCCCCGCACACGACAACATTTGTATTGGACATACAGATGTTTGCCGTGGTCTGGGTGTTTGTGCAGTCCTTGTCCTCCCCACCGTGCCTCGGAGAGCACGTTAAGCCGTCGGTCCCGGTTGTTATCATGTACACCTGATAGCGATCGTTACCCATGGTAGGGAATATATCCGCCAACCTGCATTGGAGCAGCGTGGTGGATTAAGCTCCGATCCTTCTCCTACATTGGGAAGAGGCCTATGCCCAACAGTGGGATATTACAGGCTGAATCGCGATCGTGATCGTGATATTGTAATTAATAACCGTAAATATTCGCCATTTTGCAACTTCCCAGATTCTAGAGGATGATATTCCTGCTTTGCCCTATTTGATACTAACTGTCTAACTACGTGGTGAAATCAATTTTAGGTAAAGATTATCTCACCGTCCTTCCCGTTGGTAGTGTCTTGACAACTGTATATAACTACAAAATCTGTCAAATTCGTTTTTAATACAACAATATCGTATGTGACACCATCTGTAAAAGTATAATAAATTGAAGTTAAAATGATTTGTATTACAAAATATGAATTAAAATCGTTGGGAAGGAAAACATCCCGAGGTTAAACTACTTGCCGTAAAGAAAATTTTAATAAGTGGAATAACATGTTGTATGTAATGCATATCATTTCACATTTAAATTCTTTGTAATTTTCCTTGTAACTTTACACGTGAAATTATTAAAGAATGAAATAATTAAATTATTATCATTTAATTAAATTATGTGCATTAAGTTATTATTGTTATAAAATTTCAACACATATTATATATTCGCCAATAGGTATAAAGTATAATTACGCAACATATCCTCAGTATTTTTTTTATATCCATAAATATATTTTTTTTTTCATACCACGACGGTAGCAATCAAGCATACGGCCCGCCTGATGGTAAGCGGCTACCGTAGCTTATGGACGCCTGCAACACCAAGGGCATCACATGCGCGTTGCCGACCCTTCAAAAACCTATTTACTCCCCTCTTGAAGGACCCCATACTGTAGCATTGTGGGAAAACCTCGGCACCTATTTACTCTAGTTGAGACTGGTTTTATATAAACGAGAACGCTGGATAGATAATATGTATGTATACACGAAGTTTATTGGATATATAATTTACAGTTGATTTTAGCAGTTTTTTAAACGACTTACAAAAGGACTTTCATGATGTTCTCACTTTATTACTTATCGATGTAAACTGAACCCACTTTTTTACTGTATAATATTATTGTTTATTAAAACAAACTGTTCTTTTAACGATAATTGTGAAATGTTTGACGCTCAGACAAATATACAGCTTACCGGAATATGTTACAGCAAATTTATAATTTCCAATGTGAAGTATTATACCATTTCGCATCGAAAGTTTTCCATCAACTACTTCTTGGTTAGACACAAACAAAATACGCTGATTATTATTTGTCGATATTTGTGTCAAAGTAAACGAAGAACAGCCACCGGTTTCGTAAGTGTTATCAATCCTTTCAAATTCATACCAATGTCCTGAAAACTGAATAAAAGTCTTCTAAAATTTGTTTTAAATAAAAATTATAATATACTAGCTTCTGCGCGCGACTTCGTCGGCGTGGACTCCGCTTCTATTGGTCTTAGCGTGATGATATATAGCCTATAGCCTTCCTCGATAAATGGGCTATCTAACACTGAAATAATTTTTCAAATCGGAATAGTAGATCCTGAGATTAGCGCGTTCAAACTAACAAACAAACAATCAAACAAACAAACTCTTCAGCTTTATTATATTAGTATAGATAGGACGATAGTGAAGTGTTTATTTATTTCTACAGAAACCTGTCATTAATTAAAATTATCCAGATACATTCATACTCTGATAAATAGTGTGTCTAAATATCATAAAGTGTTCATGTAAGCTTTTCTTATATTCAAATCGATATGGTTTTAAGGTCAGTAGGTTTGTTAAATCAAATTTTTAACTTCTCGTGATATAAAATAAATTAAAAAAAACACGATATGTACATATATATTCGAGTTGATTAAAAGATTAAAAGTTTAATAGATTAATGAGTCATTGATATTTTTTGATTATAATTTGTGATTTTCATAATGTCAGGTACTGATGTGTATTTGTAAAACTGTTTATTTATTATGTGGTCAAGTGATTATATTTCTTTTTAAAAATCTATATCAATTTCCTAATTATGTAATCCAATTTTTAATTTCCTTTTTTTTTTCATATTAAATTTGCTGATGGATAATAATGCATGTTGTGATTACCTTTATAAAGAAATACAATTAAACTTATATCTATTATGTAAAATAATTCTTCTTGTTTAACTGTTGTTATTTCTGTTGGTAATCCTAATAAATAAATAAAATAAAATAAATAATTAAATAATGCAAGATATTACTAAAAAAAAGAAAAAACAGTTTTATTAAAAGAATAATTGCGTAATTTCTTACCGTTAAATCTCTGTAGCATTTACATTCCGAATCGGTGGTAGCATCACTTTTAACTACAGTTAATTTATTTAAATAAATATAAGAAATATAATTTTAATTTGTAAACTGACGATTTAAAGTTCTTTTGAAGCCTACTCGAATGGAGTAAATTTCGATTGTGATTTTAATTTTTGAAGTTATACGTCTTTTGACGCGTTAGGTTAAAAAATGATGAGAGTAAATTTTTACAACAGTAATTTTTTTTTTAATTGTGACAGAAAATCGACACCCTGAAGTTAACTAGTCAACGAAGAAGTTAGCAACGTGAAAATACAAAAAAAAAAACTTTTTGAAAAAACAAAAAGCCAACGTCACGCGGTGTTCCCAGGCACCCATCCAAGTACTGACCATCATGACGCTGCTGCGTTACCGGTCACTCAAATTTCACCCCTCATGCGCCTAAAGAAGTTTCACTTCAAAAAAATTGTATTCAATTTTATATTTACCTCGGTTACGTTAAAACCCTTTTCATATTGTAAATCCGTACTACAATTGCCTGCAAGATGAATCTGGCCGTGGACGGCGGAGATGATATAAATAAGACAGACCAATCGAAACATTGTTGTGGTGTAAAACTCGAATGTTCTGGAGAAAAGCTGTAATGTAACTGCACCATTGAAGTATCTACTGTAACTTAAGTAAGGTTATCAATGTTAGTTTATGTTAAAGCGGAGTGCATACTTGTGTTTATAATTAGTTTTTTATTTTTTATTTATTTATCTAGGTTGACAAACACCCCGCGGATCACCTGATAGTAAGTGATTAGCGTAGCTTATAGACGTCTGCAACACCATAAGCATCGCAAGCACGTTGCTGACCTTATCCCCAATTTCCCCCAGAAGCTCTGGTCACCTTACTCACCAACAGGTATACAACACTGCTTGGAAACAGTATTATTTAGGTATTAATCTATATATATAAAAGCGAAAGGTCACTGACTCATCACGAAATCTCAGAAACTATAACACCTACAAACTTGAAATTTGGCAAGTATGTTCCTTATAGGCAGTAGACATCCGCTAAGAACGGGTTTTACGAAATTCTACCCCTAAGAGGGTAAAACGGGGGTTAGAAGTTTGTATGAAAGTCCTATGTTTTTGAAGTATTTGTAGAAATCAACCCCTTTTGGGGTTGAAACAGGAGGTGGTAGTTATATGTGAGCAAGATGAAAACTTAAGTATAAGTATATTATTTGCATCACAAAAATAATTAACGCCCAACGAAGTGAGCACGGGTCGGCTAGTCATTTATAAGGTTGAGCTACTACCCCAGTCGGGCTGCCCCATATCTTGAGCAGGAAATTTCCTGCTATGCCCTACCTCAGTTAATATGACTAGAGTGGCAATTTGAAAGCATCGCAAACGTAACATCGACTCAACCTCGACTATCCCCATGAGCTCTGGCCACTTTACTGGTTAGTTAGCAGGAACACAATACTATTTAAGAGCAGTTTTATTTAGCTGTGATATTCTGTAAGGCACTGCCCCAATTGGGCCAAATATATTGTGCCTTTTAATACCGCAAAACGAATTATTTATTCGTTTATTCTTCGTGTGGTGAAAACCATTTTTTTTTTCTATGCGGGACTTATCGCATTTGTCATTTTGTAACTACTGATATTTCGGCATCGTTGCATACGCCAAGGCCAAGTGCGATGGTTCGAAACAGCCATAGATGGATGTTAACGTTTTTTTTTATACAGCAGTACTTCTGCTTTTAGGGGCATATATTGAGGCAAGGAAATCTTCACGTGTTCTTTATTTTAGTACGTTGCGGGATTATTACAGCATATTTCTTATTCCTAAAGACACAGAATTAAATTTTTTACAGAATATGTACATATAAATGTGTTTTTTGTGAGTTTTTGTTTCATTGGTGCAACAGTCATAGCACTGGTTTGTGGCTGTTGCGCTGGCGGTTACGTGTTCGATCCCCGCGCATGAGATTTGTATTGGCGATACAGATATTTGCCGTGGTCTGGGTGTTTGTGCAGTCCTCGTGGATCTCCCCACTGTGCCTCGGAGAGCGCGTTAAGTCGTCGGTCCCGGTTGTTATCATGTACACCCGATAGCGATCGTTATTCATAGTAGGGAATATATCTGCCAACCCGCATTGGAGCAGCGTGGTGGACTAAGCTCTGAACCTTCTCCTACACGGGGAAAGAGGCCCATACCCAGCTGTGAGATATTACAGGCTGAAGCAAGTTTTAATGGTGCATATTTGTTAATATAATTGCATTATTGGCTTTCTGTAGTGCCTTTATAGATTACAATCATCAATACTTTTTACACATTTTTTTTTCTTAGTCTGTTTAAAATTAATTTATTTTAATGTGTTTATGTTAAACGTGTGTATCAATAATGTGTTCTTTGCTTAACAAAGTTAAACGTTGATTATCATGAAGTTAAGTGCACTTATATAAAATGCATTTTGCAATAATGATAACATTTTATATAAACCGGGATCTTTTTGAAATTATCGTATCGAACTATTTTCTAGGACATGTTATTATTTTCTATATACTTGTATTATACTTTTATTGATGTAGGTTAAAGGAAAAATCACACTCAAAATTTCTGAGCAACCCAACTACAGCCAAATAATACTGCTCTCAAATTGTGTTGTGTTCCTGTGATGAGTGAGGTAGCCAGAGATCCTGTTTGGGAGCCAGGCGGGGTTAGTGATACATTTAAAAAATCCCTGTATTGAGGGTGTCTATAGGCTATTGTAATCCGCCTACCATCAGGCGACCCGTACCCCTGTTACCTAAATTAAAATTTTAATACCACGTTTTCACCTAGAAGCGCTGTAGTTGAGTTCAAAGTAATAATGTGCAACCAAGAGCAGCGCTGTAAGCTGAAAATGTTCAAATTAATGAAAATAGTATCATTTCGTCATATTAATAAATAAAAAAATAATTAAACGCCTCACATACAACGCTGCCTAGGATTTACTTATGTGTCAGGGGTCCGAAAACCCACACAATACACAAATACAAACGCTCAGATCATGACAAACATCTGTATGACCAATACAAATGTCTGCCATAATGCTAAGATCGAAAGCGCAACCGCCGTTTTTACACGCTTTTTATTAGCTTCACCTGTATGTTTGTTAATATGTTTGTAAGTTTGTAACCAACTCCTTTGGACTTCATTTTGACCCACTTCTAACGTTCAGATTTCATTTATAACTTGGTAGACTTATCGAGGACCGATGACAATACATTAATTTGATAAAATTATTCAATTATCCTAACGGCTTGGCACAATAACAAAGGCTTTTCTCGCTATCCTTTGGACTTTTCTAACGTTCAGATTCTCTACTTTTTAGTTTGGTTTATTTATAAAAGCGTATTTTTTAGTTTTTTTTAAATAAGTATTATTATATCTTATTGTGAGCATATAATAGAAGAGCGACTATCAAGGAATAAAGCTACAAATCACTAATATACAAATATTTAGAACCAAATAACAAGTCAACAGCGCAATTCTGTTTATTTGTATATAATATACACTTGAAAACAGCGCATTGCAGACACTGCTTGGTTTTGAAATGCTAATAACATTGAATTAGTTAAAACTTTTGTAACCGCAGTTTGTACCCTGTTCTACCAAATAAATTATTTTATACGACCAATTCGCTAATTATTAAGTTTTAGATTATTTCTTCAAATAAGCGTACGGCTCACCTGATGGTAAGCGATTACCGTAGCTTAAAGACGTCTACAACACCAGAAGTATCGCAAACGTGTTGCTGACTATATTATTTAGCTTTGATCTTCTGTAAGGTCGAGGTACTACCCCTTCGGGCTGCTCTTGTTTTTTAGCAGGATATCCTGCTGTGCCCCACCTAACTAAAATAGATAGTTTTTATTGTTTTAATTAGTAATGATGCAAAATAAATGCACGTTTTAAGCTAAACATTTTAAAATATTCTTAACATAGAGGTAAGCCTGTGTTTTAGCACTAACTCGTGGTAGGCGGAGCTCATAAACGCCGGAGCAGTATTATTTATTGAAGTTATACTTCTTTTGGCGCGTTAGGAAAAAATGGTGAGAGTAAATTTTTACGATGCGGGCGCACACCATCACAAAAACCGACACCCTGAAGTTAGCTAGCCAATTTTTACGTGCGTACAAAAATACACACAATTTTTTGTATATAATTCGAAAAAAAGTAAGTAGTAATTTTTTTTTGTGTATATATATCGCGTATTGTATGTAAAGTAGAGCAGCGTGTTGGATTAAATTCCGTCACTTCTCTTAAATGTGGAGAAAAGAGCTTATGACCAGCAGTGGAATGGTACAGACAGTATCTCTACTATGGAAATGCGTTATACTCGTATTATGAGTTGCAGTAGAGTAGGGACGAAACTGTTTTAAATCATCATTCGTATCTGTGCACTAAATAATTTGAACAATGAAGGAACTTCATTATATCTCAATATACTGTTTACATAATTATAATGCTATTAACGAAGTCTGTTCCTTAAAGTTCTAAACACACGACAAATGCTATGTTCACGTGTGTTGAATTTAAAAAAACATTTGAGATAGATTAAATAGAAGACCTGCACTTTATTATTTTGTGCAAAGTACGTGTTTGTATATGTATGTGTGTGTTTTTGTGTGGTGTGTTTGTGGGTGTGAGCAAAACTTAGGAACTATTATTACAGTATTTCTTAATTAAACTGCAGTTTCGTTTGCCCAGCCAAGCGTTTCATGACATTATCTCTCCTGCTCCAGTAGATACTAGGTCCAAGTACTAGGTACAAGGACCAATGGTGTTAATTGTTTTATCAATATTTTTTAAACAATATGCAAATGTTTGGATAAAAATAGGTAACGTAAATAAAGATAAATGTTACAACCCTGGGCAGTGACACAAATCGGCATTTCGCTAGACTTCAAAGTTGCGCTGGCGGTTGCGGGTTCGATCCCCGCACATGACAAACATTTGTATTGGCCACACAGATGTTTGCCGTGGTCTGGGTGCTTGTGCAGTTCTTGTGAGTCTCCCCACCGTGTCTCGAAGAGCACGTTAAGCTGTCCATAGTAGGGTCCACCAACCCACAGTAGAGCAGCGTGGTGGATTAAGCTCTGATCCTTCTCCTACATGGAAAAAGAGGGTTATGCCCATAAGTGGGATATTACATGCTGAATCGAAGCAACAACTACAAAAAAAAAACTAACATGAGGTAAAAAGAAGAATAAGCCTAAAATTATAAACGCTTCATGACATGGTGAACTTCGTAACAACGATTTGTTTGTTTCAAAGGCATATTCAATTTGGTGCAGTCGTATCAAAGTTACGTGCGTAAGTACAGCTCACTGATTAATTTTTATCACAGACCACACTCCGTGATTTTTATTTATTTATAGATGGTACAATTATAGTAATGGTGGGTGTGACACATTTCCCTGTAGTGGCTGGGTATCTTAAGTATTTTACACAATCGAGTGTTTCATTATTCATTATTTGAACAAAAATTACTAGCACGTCATTAAAATAACAGACTCACGTTCCCAATAAAAATGGTAGTAGAACAACATCTAAAAATAACACAACTTTAACTGAGGTAGGACATAGCAGGAAACTTCCTTCTCAAAATATGGAGCAGCCCGACTGTGGTCGTACCTCGACCTTACAAAAGACCACAGCTAAATAATACTGTTTCAAGCAGTATTGTGTGACCAGAGCTCCTGGGGGGATTGGGGATAGGGTTGGAAACGCGCTTGCGATGCTTCTGGTGTTGCAGACGTCTATAAGCTACGGTATCGCTTACCATCAGGAGAGCCGTATGCTTGTTTGCCGACCTAGTTAGATATAAAATAAAAGTGGTTGATAAGGGGCCACTCCCGACAGATCTTCACTTTCACCACAAAAAATAACTGTATTCTCTCTACATAATATGTAATATTATTATATTTTTTATGTTATGCTATGCCATTTATGTTTATGTCTATCTTATATTGTATTAAAAATGAATTTTTTTAAAAAAAATGGCGTGAACTCATGTGTGTTACCCATAGTCACCAAGACAGGCGGCTTCGATGTGACAAAGGCAGCCGCCTTTGTCACACCGAAGCCGCTGCTGCCCGTCTTCGGCCTGTGTATTTCGAAGTCAGCAGTTGAATGGTTATCCCGTAATCGGTCGGCTTTTTAAGTTTCAAGGTGGTAGTGAAACTGTGTTAGCCTTTAGTCACCTCTTACGACACCAACGGGAAAAGAGAGGGTGGCTATATTCTTTATTGCCGTAACCATACAGCAGAGTTTTATTATCAACATTATTAAATTTTAATACATTAGATGTATGTGACAAGAGATCCCTTTTCAAAATGATCTGATAACCTAGACCAGGGGTCACCAATTAGTTTCACTCGGGGTCCGTTTGAAAAAATGAAATGACCGTCGCGGTCCGGTAACAAAGGTATTTTTTACACATCAATGAGAAAAATGATATTTTCTTTTTTATTGTGGACTATCTGACTGAAGTTTGAAGTTGCGTGCAATATATTTTTATTAACTTATGTACTCTGTAGTGCAAGTTCCTGTGTTCTCGCGGTCCGCACAAAATGGGTCGGCGCGGGCGGTACGGATGCGGACCGCGTCCGCCAGTTGACGACCCCTGCCCTAGACCTTCATAGTCAAAGGAAATTTAAAAATAATTTCATTTTATATATATACGATAAAAATATTGATACGAAATACTAAGCAATTGGCCAAATCAAAATCGACTTTTGGAATCCCTGTAGATTTAAACTAATGTTCCTGTTTATTGTTAAACATTGCAACCGCTATAACAAAGTTAAAAATTGCAACATATTAAACCATATTACTTATATAAACCACAGTTGGCAAAATGGATTTACTTTCAAAAATTAAAAAAATAAATAAAAGGTATCCTTCATCCTGCACACAAAAGCCAATTTCCATTTAGAGTATGCCTCCTGGCGGGCCGTGCCTGGGTACATTCCATAGCTTTTTGTTCTCATGTCAAATCACCCAGTTTGGCGTGCTCCTTCTGAAACGGCGTGTCACGAATCTTTTCTTTACGTATGTAGGTTAAAACGTCAGCGAGTGCATTGGATGGAGACGGTTTTTGAAATAGACGAACGGGCAATATTGCTGGGTACCTTTTAACTTTGATGCCGAGTATGATGCAATAATATATATAAAGACAAATGAATTTTAGTTAAGTTGAGGTAGTAAAGACTGCATGCTTGGAGGCGTTTTTTTCTTTTTCGTGTTATTGCTTTAGTTATTTTTTATTTACTTTAAATATATTTAGCTTCACTTTTGTTTTTTTTTTTTAGCACTTTTGACTCTAAGCTTAAACGAGTATTTTCCCTTTTATATATGTGCTACACACACGGACACACCTTACATACCTACACAGCTGGTATTTTTCTTAACTCATAAAAGATATCACGTAGATTAGATTATTATTAGTAGAGATAGATTTTAATGACTTTCACTGGCGCCAAGAAAGCACAGGTGATTTTGCCAATGTCACATAATTATAACAAAGAAGACATGACATGACATGAGCACCATAATTCGTTCCAAACTCAATAGAATTTTGATAAGTACAGAAAGATTACAACTAATAACCTAAAACAAAAATGTTAAACTTTCGTATATGCTAGATATACCTACATAATATTTGCACTGCTGTGTGGTTACGGCAGTAAAGAATATTTCCACCCCCTCTCTTCCCATGGGTGTCGTAAGAGGCGACTAAGGGATAACACAGTTCCACTACCACCTTGGAACTTAAAAAGCTGACCGATGGCGGGATAGTCATCCAACTGCTGGCTTTGAAATACACAGGCTTAAGACGGGCAGCAGCGTCTTCGGTGCGACAACGCCAGCCCTACGGTCACCAACCCGCCTGCCCAGCGTGGTGACTATGGGCAAAATACATGAGTTCATGCCGTTTTCAGCGTGAATTTAGGGAGGCCTATGTCCAGCAATGGACTGCGATAGGCTGAAGAGACATAATATTTGACAGTTTTGCTGACAAAGTTCCAATTGACATTAAATAAAATTTAGTCACTTTTTGGTATAAACCATACTAAGTTTGTTAAAGTACTGATAAGTCACACATTCTCACCTCATTAATTTGGGTCCAACTCTAATTTGCTTGCATTCCTATCCCTCTAAAATAATTACCCTCCGTCGGCTCCCGGCTAACGCGGGGAGATTTACAATCCCTCTCATATGTAAGTCTGAAACTAAACTTAGGCTATTGTTTAAAACTTACACATTATTTGCTTAATCAGTTGTTGTTATGTACATAATATATTTATTCATTAGGAAAAGCACTAAACGCCCTGCGGGAGCCTTCAGCCGCTTTAATTGGAGGGTCCCGGATCTGCAGGCAACAGGATCCCTCCAGCGACAGGCTGGCCTCAGCGAAAAGGCCAGACTTCTCCTCCATGGGGAATGACAAGTCCCCTCCGAGGACTGTCGTCAGATCGCGACGCAGCACCGCACAATTTATTAGGAAAAAGGTGAAAATTATATATATAACTAAATTTACGTATTCCGTACGTTCTCCGTTATAATATTTACTTTGAGTTTTAGATTATAGTGCTCCGTCATTGCATTTGGTAATTAGAGCAGTGAGATGCTACAGTCTGAATTGATTAATTATATATCATACTAGCTGTGCCCGCAACTTCGTCCTCGTGGAATTGAACAAAAAAGTTATTGTTCAGTTCGCAGAGTTATAAAATAAATAAATTTCTAAAACAAAAAAAAAGACTAAGTTACTCCTTACTACATCTGCTATTTGCCAGTGAAAGTCCTGTCCAAATCGGTCAAGCCGTTTCAGAGATTAGCCGGAACAAACGGACAGACAGACAGACAAAATGATAAAAAAGTTATTTTGGTATATGTACCGTGTATAAATCGATATACATTTAGTAAAAAGCGGTTATTTTAATATTACAAACACACACCCTAATTTTATTTATTTGTATAGATAAAAAGAAATAATTTTATTAAATAGATTATAACTAGACAAAAAAATAATATTCTATACCGCTTTATTTACAGATTAAAAACGATCCTGAAGCTGCAATTCCTTAAAAATGTCATTTACAATCCAAATATTACTTTATTAAGATTAGGTATTTTATATATTTTGTAAAATATACAAGAAAATTATTATTTATTTAGGTTGAATATAGTAAAATAAATGTTTTAACTGAGGCAGTACCTCGACCTTACAGAAGACCACAGCTAAATAATACTGTTTTCAAGCAGTATTGTGTTCCTGTTGGTGAGTAAGGTGACCAAAGCTCCTGGGGGGAATTGGGGATAGGGTTGCCAACGCGTTTGCGATGCTTCTGGTGTTGCAGACGTCTATAAGCTACGGTATCGCTTACCATAAGGTGAGCCGTACGCTTGTTTGCCGATTTAGTTAGTTATAAAATAAAAGTGGTTGATAAAGGGCCAGTCCAGACAGATCTTTATTTTCACCACGAATAATAACTATATTTTCTCTACATTATGTAATAGTATTAAATTTTTTATGTTATGCTATGTCATTAATGTTTATCTTATACTATTAAACGAGCAATTCGTGTATATATATATATTTTCTGAATCTCGGAATCGGCTCCAACAATTCATTTAAAAAAAATGTCGTTTTATCCCTGTTTTTAGGCAATGACAAAATATCATTAGAATACGAAGCTAAATTTCACAATTGATAAAAACGTTGTAATAGCTCAGGTGGGAAATCGGTAGCTCGGGCTCAACCGATAAGACCATGGTTCAAATCCATCTCCAATATATTATTTTTTTCCTTTTTAGGGTTCCGTACCTCAAAAGGTAAAAACGGAACCCTTATAGGATCACTTTGTTGTCCGTCTGTCTGTCAAGACCCTTTTTCTCAGAAACGCGTGGAGGCATCAAGCTGAAATTTATATTAAATACTCAGATCTGCTGCCTCTTAAAGCTGTGAAAAAATGAAACTTCTAAGCCAAGGCAATCAAAAGATACAGCCGTTTATGCTGCAAATTTTCGACACTCTCAAGGGAATCAAAACCTACAGGGTACTTCCCGTGAACTAAGAATCTTGAAATTTGGTACGAAGCAACGTCTTATAGCACAGATATAGGAAAAATTGCGAAAAGTGTAAATTTTTAGTTACTACATATAAAAAAAAATATTTTAATAATTTTACACTTAATACCACTTTTCTCATAAACGCGTAAAAGTATTAAATTGAAATTTGTATCAAATACTCAAGTCTATAATACCTTTAAGCTGTAACAAAATCAAACTTCTATGTCAACGGTATCAAAAGAAAAACCAAGTTAAGCCGCATATTTTCATCGAAAATAGTCCCAAAGGAATCAAAACCTACAGGGTACTTCCCGTAAAGTCAGAACCTTGAAATTTGGTACGAAGCAACGTCTTATAGCACAGATACAGGAAAAATTGCGAAAAGTGTAAATTTTTAGTTACTACATATAAAAAAAATATTTTAATAATTTTACACTTAATACCACTTTTCTCATGAACACGTAAAAGTATTAAATTAAAATTCATATCAAATACTCAGGTCTATAATACCTTTAAGCTGTAACAAAATCAAACTTCTATGTCAACGATATCAAAAGAAAAACCAATTTAAGCCGCATATTTTCATCGAAAATAGTCGCAAAGGAATCAAAACCTACAGGGTACTTCCCGTGAAGTCAGAATCTTGAAATTTGGTACATAGCAACGTTTTATAGCACAGATACAGGAAAAATTGCGAAAAGTGTAAATTTTTAGTTACTACATATAAAAAAAATATTTTAATAATTTTACACTTAATACCACTTTTCTCTTGAACGCGTAAAAGTATTAAATTGAAATTCATATCAAATACTCACGTCTATAATAACTTTAAGCTGTAACAAAATCAAACTTCTATGTCCACGATATCAAAAGAAACAGCAATTTAAACCGCATATATTGAAACTAGCAAACAACTGACAAGGGAATAAAAATCTAAAGAATACTTCCCGTCGACCTAAAATCTTCAGGTATGAAGCAACGTCTTATAGCACAGATACCTACAGGAAAAATTACGAAAACCTTAAATGTATAGTTACATCGCAACCACAGAAATAGTATGTGTAATGTTGTTTATTTCTGCTTTGTTTTTCAATTATAAAACTTTGCAAAGTAATATTTATTTACTAACTCTTTTTGCACACCAATACACAAAAGAACAATACATAGAATTTATAACAATAAACTTGCATCAATTGCAACAGGCGGCCTTATCGCTAACACAGCGATCTCTTCCAGGCAACCTTTGGGCAGAGGACTTGCATATAAACTAGGGGAAGGGCGCAAAATTTTGTAAAAAAAGGAACAATATCAAATAAAAATCAGATATAAATAAATAACTATATAACAATAGATACTATATTTAATGACACATATGTACATATAAGTTTACTCATATATATACACAAATATATAAATACATACATACATACATACGTATATACACTACTAGCCGACCCGTGCCCACTTCGTTGGGCGTTAATTAATTATTTTTGTGATGCAAATAATATACTTATACTTAAGTTTTCATCTCGCTCACATATAACTACCACCCCCTGTTTCAACCCCAAAAGGGGTTGATTTCTAAAAATACATTATTAGTACACCTCCACACCATCTATAGAGCGTACATTTTAAATTTCAAGTCTCTTACTTCAAAAACATAGGACTTTCATACAAACTTCCAACCCCCGTTTTACCCCCTTAGGGGTGGAGTTTCGCAAAACCCGTTCTTAGCGGATGTCTACTCACTATTAGAAACCTACCTGCCAAATTTTAAGTTTGTAAGTGTAATTTTCATTGGACTTCATACAAACTATCATCCCCTGTTTTAACCCCAAAAGGGGGTTGATTTCTCAAAATACATTATTAGTACACCTCAACACCATCTATAGAGCATACATTTTGAATTTCAAGTCTCTTACTTCAAAAACATAGGACTTTCATACAAACTTCCAACCCCCGTTTAACCCCCTTTGGGGTGGAATATCGTAAAACCCGTTCTTAGCTGACCTCTACTCGGCGAAAGGAATATTCCTACCAAAATTCAAGTCTCTACGCCTTATGGTTTCAGAGATATCGTGATGAGTCAATGGGTGGGTAACTCTTTTATATATATAGATAAGCAAATTGATAGATTAAGACGAATGACATAACAACATAACGTAACTTCATGAAAAATAATAAATAATAAAATAAAGTTGCTTAACATAATTTAATATGATAAGTACATTTCCTTAACAAGTTTTTCAAATGTCATTAAAGATTGAGCGCGTTAGACAGTGGCAATAAGTTCCAAAGACGATAAGCTTCAATAGTGAAAGATTTAGAATAAAAGGAAGACGAATGTGAAGGTATCTTCAAAGTTAGGCTATCATTTAAGCGAAGAGGTACATATTATATATTTATCTTTAACGCCAGCGTTGATTCTAGACCAGAATGAAGAAAGTTCTTCAATATATATTCGTAGCCGGCGACCATGCAAGTAACTATGAAACCAGTCAGTCAGACACCTTAGGAGATATGTTAAGAGAACCAAGTATAGCTAGTAGTAAGTCAAAATCAACAGTATTGAAATGATTAATGAAATCAAGTAATATTAACACTGTAATGAGAATTCTAGACATTAAAAAATATATATGTTTAAACAATAGCAGACAATAATAAAAAAAAATTAGGAAAACATGTTCTATACAAACTTGAAAAAAGGTACAAAGGTCAAAAAGGCTCAAATTAAATTACAAAATAAATGTTACATCATCTGTGGGACTATTTAAATAAATAAATAAATAATAAATATCTACTATATATAATATAATACTTATCTAATAGTAATAAAGTATTTTTGAACCAGATTTCTAAATAGTGACTAAAAAATTTGTAAATAAATAACTTAGCTAAAAGAACTTTCCTACCAAGAGACAGGTCAAGGAAAAAAGGGAGACC
Source organism: Melitaea athalia (assembly GCA_905220545.2). NCBI lineage: Eukaryota > Metazoa > Arthropoda > Insecta > Lepidoptera > Nymphalidae > Melitaea > Melitaea athalia. Next base: position 19,036,321 of record HG992184.1, on the reverse strand, counting down.
AATTAAAAGGTGGAGAGATATCTTCAACCAGATAATTATGTGGACCGCTGTGTATACAGAAAGCACGGGAAAGGGATACATGGAAATGTTTAGGAGAGGCCTACGCCGCAGATGCGACTATTACTATTACCAATATTAATTAAGTGATGTTATAAACATGTAGACGAGTTAATTATACAAGTCTATACATATAATAAAATGGTAGAAAAGTCAAAACTGTACATTGAATATTTTTTTAAAAGAATACTTGGGGTGTGATCTACAATCGATACCGAAGCCAAAAATATAGTTTTTAGAATTTTTGTCTGTTTGTCTGTTTGTCTGTTTGTCTGTATGTATGTCCGGGATAAACTCAAAAGTACTGCATGGATTTACTTCAAATTTGGCACGAATATTGTTAAGAAGTCGGGTCAGAACATAGGCTATATATTATCACGCTATCACCTACGGGGAAAGAGCAGTGAACCTTTATTTCTTCAAATGTATGTCCGGGATAAACTCAAAAAGTACTGCATGGATTTACTTCAAATTTGGCACGAATATTATTAAGAAGTCGGGTCAGAACATAGGCTACATATTATCACGCTATCACCTACGGGGAACGAGCAGTGAACGCACGCAGACGACGTCGCGGGCAGCAGCTAGTATAGAATAAATATATACATAGGTTAATATACATACATATGTTTAAACTAAGAATACTTACGCTAGTATTAATTGAAATTTTAATAGTAATAGAAATAAAGGCGATTTTTATTTTATTTATATATTTTATTTTATATAAATTAAAGGATTAATGAAAAGATAAAGATACCTTTGTCTTAAATTTATGCTCCTCCAACTTTCCATATTGTAATGTTACGGATTTCATTTAGCAGCAAAATACCATAACTTTTACTTATATACCTACAGGTTTGTACGGAACCCTCGGTGCGCGAGTCCGACTCGCACTTGACCGGTTTTTTTTTTTTTCTAATTTCACTCTTAATTTTTTATGTAAATAAAAATAAAATATAAAAATACCGAGAATAAAAAACTAAAAATACCGAGCTAGGCTCGGTCACCCAGGTACTGTTTATATTATATTGTATTGACAATGAAATCTTTGTTTTAAGATTGTAGGGGTTCACGTTATCAACGGGTCTGAACGTTGTATTGACATCGAGAACATGGTTTTGGGATGATGCCAGCGGGACTGTTATGTCGGAAACCAAGGCGATATATCAAGGCATTATAAGCTGAAGTTTTAATATTACGTGAAATATTTACGAAAATATTCATTATATTTATATCTATTATTGACGTAAGCGAAAATAAAAATCTTACACAAAAAAGTATTTGCTTATGTTTCTTATACTTAATAATTACCAGAGGGATTAATAAATATTTTTACGTTTGTGAAAAAAAGTAGGTATTGGTTTTGAATTTGTTCAAAGGTGGGGGGGAGGGACGCCAGCGAAGCAGGAAGACACAGAGACACGACGATGACGAGACGACACGACGAACGGAAAGGGAGGAAGGCAATAAAAAAGGGACTTTGCGTAGTATAATGTTATACAGAGTCGCATTGAACCTGAAACTTTCTGAGAGCAACCGATCAAAAGTCACAGTAATGAAACACAATTAAGAGCGTGCATGAACTATGCGCTAGAGACTAAACGTGCATTTTGATAATTGGTAGTCGGGAAGGTATATTCATTCTTATGTATAATTTTAATAGCGTGATGTAACTGAGGCCAGCCCCATCTAGTGACGATTGCGTTACTTAACATTTTCATATTTTAATTTAATAAGGTTTGTTACTAAGATAATTAAAACTTGTGCCAGTTCAAATTAAACTCTTAAAAAAGAAGTATATTCTTATAGTAAACGTCTTATTGGCATAGTAGTACAATTGTTATCGTCATAGGGGTTCTAAACTTGACCCAATTTAGTATCTCATTTAAGTACTAAGTGGTAACCACAATAAAAAACTATTAAAATAAAATGAAAATCAATATTGTCATTGATTCTCGATCTGTTATATCAATATCGTTTATGAAGTTTTATATTGTAAATTGTATTTTTCGCGAAACGCTTTTTTATTGAAGTCAAACACACCAAGCAATAAACTGCTTAAAAGCGAGAATAGCCCGACTGGGAAAGATCTCACTTTACGGAAAATCACAGCCAAATAAAATTGTTCTAGGTAGTGTTGTATTCATGCGATGAATAATGCAGCCAGGGCTCTTTTGGATACGCTGTGCTGACAACGCAACTAGGGTTGGCAACGTGATTTTGATGCTCCTGGAATTTTAAGCGTCCGTAAGCCACAGTAACCGCTTACCAACATAATATGAGCCGTACGCTTGTACTCCGCCCTAGATGTATACAAAAAACCAAAAATTAGGCACTAGAGAGAAATCAAAAAATGATTCAAAACTATATTGATTTTCTTTGCGAAATAATTGCGCAAGAAATAACTGATAGGTGCGTTGTCTTTTTATTTCATTCATTCAAATTTAGAGTAGAGTAGTATAATAATACCTCAATGGTAGTATACTACACTTTTGTGACTTTATTTGAGAAATGCAATTTGCCTAGCCGAACATTTTTTAGTTATTACGTTGTGTACTTGTGTTGTTTAGTTTATTTATTTATTTATAACTAAATAATAGTTAAGTATTTACTAACTGTATAAAAGTATTTTGTAACTGTATAAAAGTGGTTACGTATATTGTACAAATATCAATGTAAGATAGGAAAATGTTGTAGATAAATGAATAAATATGGATTTGTATTAATTTACGTTTATCTGCCTTCGCGCATATAGAATCGCGTAGTCCGTTTGTTGCTTAGTCGCTGCTGAAGAGTTCTCATTAAAGTCAGCCTCTTAATCCAACAAAATAAAACAGTACTATGAATATCATAAAACCGAAACAAGGCAAACTCGTGCCAGTACAACGCCGGTTAGGAGCGGCTCAAACTAGATAAAACCGGTTCTTACCGGTAGGCCAGCGCTGGAATATCGGCTTAAGGGATTCGTCGAGTGATTCACGAGCTACTGAAAATAGTAATATACTGTAATAATACTGAAATAGGGCAACAGGATAAATATAAAATACTATGTTTCTTATTAAACTTGGTGGTTTTATGATAATAGAAGATACTGGATTTTTAGTAAAACTTAGGTACTGTTTAAATTTAAACCATGTTATTTACTTGTAACTTTACCCGTGACTTCGTTCTATATTAATAATATAAAAATATTTATTCTATTAAACTTGTGTCACACCATTACTCGACTAGCCCGTTGGCGCAATTTGTAGTGACCCTGCTTTCTGTTCCGGGGGTTGTGGGTTCGATTCCCACCTCCAGTCTGGGTGTTATATACATATTTATTTATATATTTATATATGTATTATTTATACGTATGTTTATCGAAAAAAAAAAATATGTAGCTAGACCAGTCGGCTGTTACCTATAACACAAGCATGAAGTTGCTTAATTTAGGAACAGACGACCGTGTGTGTATTGTGTATAATATATTTATTTATTTATTTACTAGAATGCTAGAATACATTACAAGCCTCTCTTTGTTTTTTTTTTTTTTTTTGTAAAATTTGGGAGAAGAATTTTTATATTTTATCAGGCTTAACTTTAATCGGGAATGTTTGTATTTATTTTGTATTTAACTCCTTCAAACCATGTTTTTCATTTTATTGGTGCACTGAAATTTGTCATTAATGAAGTTTTATAGCAGTATGATATCGTACCTACGATCTCGTCTGAAAATAAAGATAGAAAGTAACCATAGAAATTTCTAAGCTGCAAATAACAGTCGTATTGTTTGTGACAATATTTTTACTTTAAAAAATCACCTGAAGCAGATGAACAGGCAGCTAATTTGCTTGCTATTATTCTGCAAACAATATAAGTACTACCCGTTAAACTAAATGTAGAATTATTTTTTTTCACTGCTGTTAGTTTTTTATTCGCAGGTTGCTGTGTAAAATAATTTGTACCACTTGATCTGATTCATTTATATGCAGCCTGTAACATCAAACTTATTAGTTAGTAGCCTATTGGCTCTTTTTTATACAACAAGGTCGGCAAACAAGCGTACGGCTCACCTAATGGTAGGCGATTAGAGTAGCCTATACACGCCCTGCCGTCCTTTAACTAGAACCTCGTTAACCCTCAAATGGTCGATTTTGAGTTTTGAATGCAAAGTATTACAGTTTTAAATTCTCTATCTTTCTGTCTAAGAAACATAGCTCTATGACTTACAGTTTTAGAGATATTAAAACATGATATACCGTTAAATGACAAAATATGCAACAAATTCTTGACTAAAAAGTGACTATACCACACTTCTTAGCTTGATGTACGTTAAAGTACCTTAGTTTCCAAATTCGCCTAATATTTTTTTAACGTTTTATTAGCTTAAACCACGTTATTTGATTATTCTTGACTACAAATACACTAAGGGCGTATAACGTGTTTATAGTTTAGGATCAATTTTCATAAAACACAATAAAACAATGCTATAAACTATTTATGATGAAAAACTTACCTTAATTCTAGTTAGCCCACCATAACGGTATTTTAGTCAAGTATTCAATACTGCGATTTTCTCAAAACAATTAATTAAAAAAGCGTTATTTACTTCTAACCTGGAATTTGTTCAAAAAAATATTAGTCATTCTTAACTTAATATCCGCTAACCCACGCTGCCTAACTAGAAACACGTTTTTCGTTGCTCGCGCTTCGTTCATTCCGGGAGTGTGCGGGGATGCAGTGTTACCAACCCTACTGTTTTAACAGTAGATTTGCTGTTTTTACATCGATGCCCCTGTTTTCTGTTTCATTCCTAATTTTTACTGTTTTTCAATTAGCGTTCAGCGTCACCTACTACACTATGTAATATGTTTTGATAACCACTATATAATAATAATACTCTTACTAGATGGCAGTGTGTAACTATGTACTCTTGTCGGGATTCGAATAAGGAATTCCCCGACCTGAGTCTTATGTGATTGACACTCATATTTTTATGCACTGGAAAATCATGTACAAAATTCTCCAAAACGTATTTTTCGGATATTTCAAAACATTTCAAACATTTACAAATGTAACCTTTGTGCGAATTTTGTGAATTGGTGAATAAACTTTTGTGCTTATCACATAGCAGCGCCACTGTGGAAAGTTTATTTTCAGCTATAAATATTATTTTGAAAACTAAATTACGCAACAAAATATCGACTAAAACTATTAACCTTTTGAACGCCAAAGTCACTTGCGAGGCTGCGAGCCTGCGAGCCCTGTGCGCCAGCGACGTTTATAGGTGACAAAAAACCCGGACCAAAAAAAAATATTAAATAAAATTATTAAAAAAAAAATTCTTGTATTTTAATTCATCATTTCTCAAAATAGAATATCTCAGCAACATTTGAGTATAAAAAACAAGTCTTTTAGAGCTACACATACTGAGAAACATTAAAATAAAAACATGCATTCTTATTCCACGTAAATGACATGTCCACAACGCCAAAGTCGTCTATAGTATTATTATAGATCTGAGTATTTGATATAATTTTCAATTTAATACCTTTACGCGTTCATAAGAAGAGGGGTATTAAGTTTAAAATAATTAAAAATTATTAAAAATATTTTTATTATATGATTTAACTAAAAATGTATACTTTTCGCAATTTTTCCTTTATTTGTGCTATAAGTCGTTGCTTCGTACCAAATTTCAAGATTCTCAGTTCACGGGCAGACCCTGTAGGTTTTGATTCCCTTGGAGTGTCGAATATATGCAGCATAAATGGCTGTATCTTTTGATTGCCTTGGCTTAGAAGTTTAATTTTTTCACAGCTCTAAGGGACAGCAGATTTGAGTATTTGATATAAATTTCAGTTTGATACCTCCACGCGTTTCTAAGAAAAAGGGTCTTGACAGACAGACGGACAACATAGTGATCCTATAAGGGTTCCGTTTTTTCCTTTTGAGGTACGGAACCCTAAAAAAGGAAAAAATGGCCTTTGGTTTTTGCCAATATTTCATAAACTATTCATATTTACGAAATTTCAAAATAAGGTTTTGAAAGAAGAGAAAATTTTCAATAAAAAAACTTTCCGCTCCCGGAACTCTGCCTCCATTATTTATAATTTTAATTTAATTCTGAAAATGGGTCTCCGTGTGACGTTTTTAGATTACGCGCGGTGACAAAAGCGAGTACGACACATTGATTAATTTATTTAAAGTATTGATTATTATTTTTTTAATTTGAAAAAGTTATGGTGTATTCTGAACACTATAAATACTTAATTTCCATTGGAAATTTTACTTCAAGTTAATTTTTCAATAAGTTAAACGATTGCTAACCAACAAAATTTTCTTGAAATTCCGTCTCAATTGTAAATTAAAAAAATAAAAATTTAAATAATTGTCATAATAATTTTTCGCTTCGTAGAGCCTTTCTTATATACAAACTTACTAAGATCACGCCATTAAAGTTAAAAAACTATTCATACTGTTTATAATAATTTTTGTACTTGAACAAAAAGTGGGGATTTTTCAAAAAGGGATGATTTTTCTGAAACTACAAAATTTACAATACATTTACACATAATTTAATAATTTTAAGAGCAGTATGTCTATTTTCGACCATTTTCAACTTGTCGACTAGTTTGTCGTGTTTAAGGAGAAATGCTAAAGTTATGCTGTGTGGTTACGGCACTAAAGAATGTAGCCACAGTAGTGCTGTGTGGTTACGGCACTAAAGAATGTAGCCACCCCCTCTCTTCCCGTGGGTGTCGTAAGAGGCGACTAAGGGATAACACAGTTCCACTACCACCATGGAACTTAAAAAGCCGACGGATGGCGGGATAACCATCCATGCTGGCTTTGAAATACACAGGCCAAAGACGGGCAGCAGCGTCTTCGGTGCGACAAAGCCAGCCCTGCGGTCACCAACCCGCCTGCCCAGCGTGGTGACTATGGGCAAAACACATGAGTTCGCGTCATAATGTCGGGCGCAAACTTGTGGAGGCCTATGTCCAGCAGTGGACTGTAATAGGCTGTAGTGGTAGTGGTAGTGGCTAAAGTTATACAAATAAATAAAATTTCAGTTTTAAAATATTTTATATTGAAAGATTTACAAAATTAACAAATACAGAGATGATAAATTTTATAATTGATGTTTGCGGCTTTTCCTAAGACTAAAATCTTTGAATTAAAGCACAATAATCTAACGACTGAGCTACGTCATTTTCGATTGAAAGAATAGCAAGGACTGAAAGCCGATCTTGCGTCATCGAATTCCTCAAATATGTTTTTATAACTTTAAGCCTCGAAAAACTCCTTTCAGCAGACGCAACTGTAAAAGATATGGTAAGACGAAGGACGAAGAGCGATCGGCAGGCCAAAAAAGCGATGGACGGATTGTGTGAGTGAGGACATGAGAAAGACTACTACATAATGAATTTTTCAATTATGTTTTGAATGAATGAATTAGTTAACTAACTTTATTTTAATTTACTGTCATGTTATAACCTTAATAAGTAATTAAGGATCAAAATCAAAAGTTTTAAGTAAAAAATAAAGTTCAAAAATCTATATTTTTTAAAATTTGCTTGGTTTATCGCGCGAGGCCCCTGCAAGAGCGAGGCCCCGGGCGATTGCCCCGTTCGACATCCCCTAAGGCCGCCACTGCCTATAGGTACTATACTGTTGATTTTAAAGTGTTAAGGTGAAATAATAATTAATACTATGTTATTCACAATGAATAAAAGAAGAACTGTTAATTTATTTTTGAGATGACATTTTTTTTTGTTGCTGTTTTTACAAATTGCTGCAGTTTATGTAATGATAAGTGAAGGAACCTTTTATAGTTATAATTTTTTTATAAAATTTGATTTAATTTTCATATTGCTTTTTATATAATCTTCCAGTTTTTTGATATGAGATGCTTAGCTATAAAGACGTTAGTAATAATCGAGGTAAGAGTTGCCTTTTTTTAGCTTAGTAAGCAAGTACATGTTTTTACAAAAGTTATTTTATTTTTCGGTAACACTTAGCTTAAAAGAGTCTAAGGTGCTTTAGCCTCTTCTTACGAAAGGTATTTATGTATAAAATTAAGAAAAATCTTAGCTACAAAACAGTTAATTGACTTAACGAGTTTATAGTTAAGCATTTCAGGATAAATCTATCAAACATTACAAACCTTAGATATTTAAAGAAAATACTTAACTAAAGAGTCTCTAAGTGTAGGTTAGAGACATTTTAGTGCGGCAATCAATGTCAAAAAATATGTGTATTGCTTAACTAAACCAAAATTCCTTGTTTTATAAATAATTCAAAGTATATTTCTGCGCAGAAAATATCCTAAATAATGCAGGAAAGTATTTGTTTAAATTATATCCCACAATCACTGATCTATGTATAATAGTTTTCTAGAAACAACGATTCCCGCGTTTTTTGCGTTTTTCTCTAAAATCACTTTTTGGGGTTAACGAGGTTTTAGTTAAAGGACGGCAGCGCCTGCAACACTACAAGCATCAAAACGCGTTGCTGATCTATCCCCAATCCCCAAGGAGCTCTGGTCACCTTACTCACCACAAGACCACAACACTATTTGAAAGCAGTATTATGTAGCTGGGATCTTCTGTAAGGTGGAAGTACTTTCCCAGTCGGGCAGCTCCTTATTTTGAGCAGAAAATTTCCTGCTTGCCCTACCTCAGTAAAAAGTCTTTTGCTTAATATAAGAGAACGATTGGATAATGTCCCACCAGAACCAGTAGGTACCTACTTATTAAATTATGAGTAGACCAGAAAAAAGAACATGCAGCTTTGTTTATATTTTACTAATGTCAAGTCACCTCAACCTTTGTGTAAATTATGTGTGCATGAAGCCTTCGAACAGAACGGGCTATGCTTGAGGTTTCTTTCAAAGATAGGATTAGAAATAAGACTATCCCCAAGAGAACGAAAGTAACCGATATAGCCCACAGAATTAGCAAGTTGAAGTGGCAGTGGGCTTGTCATCTGTGTCGCAGGACCGATGGCCGTTGGAGCAGACTCGTACTGGGGTAGAGACCGCATCTTGGCAAACGCAGTGTGGGACGTCCTCTGGCCCGTTGGACCGACGATCTACGTTAGATTGCCGGTGTAGGCTGGATGAGGATTGCGAAAAACCGGGATGTCTGCCGCGAACTTAGGGAGGTCTATATCCACCAGTGGACTGCAATAGGCTGAAATGATGATGATGATGAAGCATTCTTCCTTTTTTTGTTTTATTTTTACTAAGTTGAGACACTCTGATAAGTTGATAGACAATTACTGTAAAATGAAATATTTAAATTAGTTTAAAAAAACGAGTGTGCTTTAGACCACATGAAGTAAAACTCACGAAACGTAACTATCTCTCTTTCTATCTTCACTAACTTATATCTCCCTCTCAACTTCCGTTAGCCTCGCCCAATCACACTTTTCGTAAAGCTCTCGTCACGCATTCACCAGCTTACTCCCCAAGTCAAGCGTACGTAAAGAAGTTTTACTTCAAACAGTACTCGTGCGTACTCTTCGTAAATAAATAAAAAATGTACAATAAATGAACAAAGCTATATATTCTTTTTACTTTTTGCTTTAAAACGTGTAAATCCTTGTACAAGTTTAACTATGTAATCGTTAATAAAAATTTTGACATAGATACTTTTTCCTACAAATCTATCTTCTCTCTACTATTTAAATTGTACCAAAATATTCATTAACTTGCGTTCAAATCATTGACAAACGTAACTTTATTTTTGTTAATTTTTTTTTTTACCAAAATTAGCAAATGTCGTTATTATGGTTTTGTAATACCTAAGTAATTGCGGACTTCTGTTTTTTTTTTTATATACTGTAAAGCTTCCAAGAGGAATTTTTATAAGTAACATAATTATTACTAAAGCTATCATATTCAACAGTTCTTAGGAGAAAAAGATTTATATTTCAAGGTTTCACGCACAACGGAAACCTAAACACCCAGACTACGGCAAACATCTTTACCACATTGTTTAGTTAGGTTAGGTTAAAAATCTGAATCTTAAAATATTGAGTTAAAAGTTTTTGATTTGTTTGCAGTACATAAATGGTAAATTAATAATAATAATTAATTATAAAGGTTTAATAAAACATTTGAAAATTTTTTCTCAATTCATAAAAGAAATGTTATAGCGTCAGATTTCAAACAAGCATATATTATATCACTGCCTTATACCAAAACATAGCAATGTATGGCCTGTTCAAAGATTTGTTTTTGTATCTAACGATACTGTCACATTATGATGGATATCTTGCCATCAAAGTGTCCATATTGGGTTGAATCGTGATTTGATATACGATCATGTCACACAAAACTGAACCCGAGGACCTTGCTTAACTATAATAAACTTATAGGGTGTTACTTTACTTATCGAATACAAGCAAACACATTTATTACAGATTTTGATTTATTTCAGTGATTACTGATTACATATTTATATAATAACATATAATAGCTTAAACCTATTGATTCTAAAAAAAATCATTTCCAATATCATCTTACCTAGTTATTTTTTTTTTTTGATTAATCCGTTAAAAAGTACCGATTAAGTTAATTATTAGCTTAAATCAAACATGAATATTAAATAGAAAGTTCTTGTCGAATATACGAATAGAAACGTTGCAAACGATATATTTAATACTCATGTGACAGGACTTGTGTCCAAAAAACAAACAAAAATCTTTGGTTTTAAACAAGGTTAACAAAAAAACTTAGTAAATAAAATGATCTATAGATTAAAAACGATACAATTAACAAACAAAAAATAAATAGATGTCTCAAAATTGGTCCAAATGAAAAAAGATTTTAACTCGGGGAAGTATTCGAACGTTCAAAACTTTGTCATTGCGTCGTACAGTACGGGATCCCTTAATTTATCATCTAGAACATTTTAAATAAACTCGTTACATTTTTAATTTTTATTAAAACTACGGCTAATGCTCTGAATTGCAAATTTTATCGTATAAGTTAACAAACAACTTTTTGATTGATTTTTTTTTTTGCTTTTAATTTATCACTAAAACTACGAATTACAATCTAATTCTTTTCCTATTTTAAAAACTATTCTTGACTAAGAGAGGACAGTTGTAATGAAAATCATAAATTTAGAGAGAGATGGGAGATATGATTTCAATAAGTTGATAAGAGATGAAGCGATAAACGTTAATCGCGAAGAAGGAAGGAATGATATGGAAGGATTTTATGCACTGGTTTTAAAGTTTAAGACATTAAATGATTATTATGATAGAAGTTAATTCGTTATTTAAACTTTATTGTCGGTATTAGCAAAATTTATTCGGATAAACGACAATGAGAAGCTTCTAAATAAATGGGAAGTACTCACAGCCAGAATGATTTCTCATAGTTCATGTCTAGATATGGTAAGGAGGAAGAAATTTTTTTTAAATAAGTTTTAGATTAAATTTTAGGTTTAATTTTAATCTATAAATAACTACAGTGCTTTAGTTTAAATTTTCTATTTAATCATAATTAGGATTAGACGTAATCCCTTTTTTAATGGAATGACAGATTAATAGAGCACTACTTGAGATAATTTCTATTAAAATGCACTTGAATTAAACGCAACACCTTCATGAATTTAAAGACGTTGGTTTTAATCAAAGATGAATTTTAACGTTACAAATCCAATAATCTTAGCTAATTTAGAAGAAGTTTATTTTGGTAACTACGATAGTTCGCATTAGTGAATAATTTTCGTGACAAAGGTAAAGTTGATTTCATTTTCAAATTTTGAATTATTACTAAGCTATTCAAGTGCTAGATTTAAAATTGTAGATAGATTTATTTATCTAATTTTTAAATGTCAGGATGTAGGTAAATGAAAATTATTTATACTTATGTAAATCATGTAGTTTTATAACGCTAAGGGAGATCCTAAAGGAGGATTTTACAAATAATTAACTTATATAATAAGTTTTAATGAAGAGCGTAGAAGATAAGACGCTAAGATTTACTTTATAGAAGCATTACAAGATAATGGCACCGCGGAATGTACCTGTTTTTATAAAAAAATTATCCTAAATCAACTTATCGTTAATTCTCGAACAAGATTATGTTTCTTTTAATACATGATAGTTACCTTAATGATAATTTTCACTGCGCTACGTTTAACATTTCGTTTTAACTCGTCTTCTACTATTCTTTTATTGCCAATAGGTACCTAAGTTTAATTCCTGATTTTTAGCCTTATTTCTGTGATCCAGCAAATAGATGTTAAGTTGTGATGTGCGATTATACCCTATATTTTAATTATCTTTATTTAGTATTATATAATAATTTAAATGCAAAGATACACGAGCTCAATGAATCTTCACATTTAACTATCGTATTTTATCAACTAATCGCAATGTCAAAGTTTTTGTCGATATCTAGATCGAGGAACGGGAAATTTTTTATTTATTTTAAAACTAACCAAAGCAGAAGAAATTAGTTCTTCGTACAACGGTCAGTTCTGATCGGAATCCAGAGCAGATCCACGCAAATTTCTAAGAGGAAGTTGCTTTGCTTTGCGTGGAAGTACTCGGATTCCGCGTATTCTTTCGTTTCATTCGGACCATTAACGAGACGTTCTCTTACATTTAAATTATAATCACATTTAACATGAAAGTAAAATACGTCGGTATGAACATACACTTTTAAGTTTAAATTTACATTTTTTTACCGTCCATCATTTACTTTTCGTTTTTTTATCCTCTACCGATAGATTCGACCGAACGTTACTTTACTAGAAATACAAAATTTAACGTATTTACAACCATTTTTTTAATCTTTTAACAAAACATTCATAAGTACATACTTGCTTCGCGCACAGTCTAAATGTACACTCTTTACAATATTACCTTTACGAGGACTAGATTTTATTGGGGAACAAAAACCGTGTACTGGATACGTCGGATTACGATGCTATTGTTTTGGCGCGGCGTACTTCGTACGTCCGGTGGACAAGTTCCTATGATAACTATGTTTGATTCTTCATATTGTCTGGCAGTTGCATAAACTCGATTTCGTTCGAAAACCTTCGAAGACTCTTTATAATTTTTTATTTTATCTCTTTTATCATTATTATCCCAATACCAGCAATGAGTCGATGTTTAGACCAGACCAGCTAATTACTCGTGCCAAAACGGTATGTCTTTTAGAATTTTTGGTGATATATATATTTTTTTACTTAGATTACATGATTACATGATGATGCATTTTCCTTTTTCGGCCCAAGGATTATTTTTCTTGTCAGGCGCGTGTATCAGAGGATCGTTCTTTTCGTTCTCCTCGACGTATTCCCTCATCCTGTAACAAAAATAAAGAATCTCATAAGTTAAGAATTTTTAATATGTTAAAAAAAACAATTAAGTACAGAGTATTTTGCAACCAACAGTTCCGAAATCGACTTGACTATTTTAGCTATGTTCATATATACTTAGGTACGTGCTAGGTGTTTTATTTCTTTTCCCAAAAAGATACCTATATTTTTTTGTTTTTAATATTATATTTCTAAGGGTTACTATCAGAAAAAAATTATAATAAAAATTAGCAGACTATAATTAAAAGAAATAATTTTATAAAATAAATTATCTAGTCAGTTCTCCCTTGGCCATGGTTGCTGTAAAGTATCCGAAACGTCGGGAATCTAAAAAAGTTAATAAACCGCGATAAAATCCGAAAAATTTGTTACATTATAAATTATCTAGACTCAGTATATTTTCGATTGGTGAAACGAAATAAAAATACTATAAAATTGGTCTTATTTATCTGGATAAAATTTGATTGACCCGTGTACGGTATCCAACAGATAATCACAAGATATTTTTCTTTTTTGTAGCTTATTAATTAAGGCAAAATAAGTCCTAAAAACATATTTTACAACCTGCTGATAAATATTATCAGTAACTTATGTGCCAGTTAAAATTTATCAGTAACTGTTTAAACATTATAAGTTAAGGGGCTCTTAACGATGTACGCTATTTGACGTATGAAGATATCCAAAACATAAAGGTTATTGATATATTAATTATTTTTTCAAAATCAAAATCAAAATTAACTTTATTCAAATAGGCCCCATGAGCACTTTCGAATCGTCAATTTACAAAATTTTAATTTACGGTTATTATTAAGTTTTTTTAAGAAGCTACCACCGATTCGGAATGTAGATTCTGCAGAGAAGAATCGGCAAGAAACTCCGCAGTTACTCTTTTGAAAAAAATGTATAAACTGTAATTTAGTACAAAATTAGTAATGTCGTGCATGAAATACAGCGTCACTAAGTCCACACATCTTTATCAACCATGTAATCCCGCACCGAATAATACGCTTTATCTATTAATCTCTTTTTAATAAAAACTTTAAATTTATGTTGAGACTATTCCAAAATTGTTTGTGGGATTTTATTATACATGCCATAACCCAGAAAAGAGACGTTTACTTTGCGCAGTCGGAAACTTGGAGTTACAATTTTGTTATTCCTTCTCGTGTTTACACTGCGATTATTACCATTTATTTCAAAACAATGAATAAATATTCTGGTGAATATACATAATATTGTTATAAATGTATTGCGACGCAATTGTTAATATGTCTATCTTTATCTTTGGAAAAACATCCCGCAGGGAGACCAGATCTCCAAGGTCGTAAATGCCGCGAATAGCCCTTTTTTGCAAAATGAATACTGTCTTAATATCTGTAGCACTACCCCACAGCAACAGGCCGTAAGACATAACACTGTTGAAATTGCTAAAATATATTAAACGTGCAGTAGCTTAGTTTTGCCATTGAAATCCACTATATGAGTTATATCTAAATTTTTTTTTGATATCGCAGGTTAACCCATTTACGGGTGATATCCAGGACGCCCGGGTAGGCAGTCCTAGACCGTATGGCGGACTCAGCACTTGAGGGTGCCATAATCGCACTAAACCCCTGCGGGAGCCTTCAGCCACTAAAATTGGAGGGTCCCGGATCTGTAGGCAACAGGATCCCTCCAGTGACAGGCTGGCCTCGGCGAAAAGGCCAGACTTCTCCTCCGCGGGGACTGTCCAGCTCACCGATGTATATGTATTCGCAAAAATGAATCTAATATTTGTAGTTTATTAATTGAAGAGAAACGGGTCCTAATGGCCTATACTATATCGACGACACGTTGGCGCAGCAGTCACAGCACTGGCTGATGCGCTGGCGGTCGCGGGTTAGATTCCCGCTCACGGCAGATATTTGTATTGGCCATATATACGTTTGGCGTGGTCTGGGCGTTTGTGCTTGTGTGTTGTGTGTGTTTCCGGACCCCCGACGCAAGAGAAAATCCTACTGGGGGCCATTGAGTGTTAAGCGTTTATTATTATTTATTATACTACATCCAGCTGATAAAATCTACTTATTCGTAAGTACATGCCAGTTAAACTTTTCCACAACTAGTGAACCCGGCCCTTGGTCTATAAAATTTATCAGAACACTTCACGTAAATAAACGCCGACGCTAACACGTGTGGATCGATTCTATTGAGTGATAAATCACGCACTAAAAGTTTTATAATGGCGTCAAAGATCTCCCGCAACCTGTACTGAAATATTTACGGCATCGTAGCCGAGACGCGTCAATATTCATTTTCTTTATCTAATGCTGTATAAACTTATTTATTTCTCGTATTCAAATATGAGATTAATCATTGTATGATAAGTGTGAGATATAGATAGTGTGTGATAAAGACCGCCTTTGCACTTTTAAAAAGACTTAAAAAAAGGAGGAGGTTCTCAATTCGACTGTTTATTTTTGTTCGTTTCCTCATATCTTTTTACTGGTTGTTCTAAAATTTTTTTCTAACTAGAAGCTGGTATCCACCAACCCGCATTGGAGCAGCGTGGTGGATTAAGCTCTGATCCTTTTCCAACATACATATATACATATATAGATATTACAGGCTTAAGCGTAATATTCTAAATTAAAAATGTTGTTTTCAGTTATAATAATCACTTTGGCTAATCTGCTAAATTTCTTATTGTATGGTTGTTTGTGATTCTTATTTCCTTCACTATGATTTGATGAATTTATTCCGGAATTCGTTTTGCATTAATTTCTGGAAGCTGGTTTATTGTAACATTGAAATCCAATACGCTTTTTTTTATTTCAGTACCTACAAAACAAGTGCGACGAAATTGGATTAACAAAAGTAATTTTCCAAATGGTTTGGTAATGCTACGCACATAAATTCGGAGACATTTTTATACAGTGAATAACTTATGAAAGGATAGAACGATATATTTTAAGAAACGTCTCCGTAATGCAGGTTTTTAAGAAGATTGAATGTTTTTCGAGACAAATGACTTTTTGCATGTCCGTGAAGTTGAAAGGCCTATTTTTGCAAGTCTCCTCGTCATTTCTTGCTTGCATGCTCCGGTGTTTTTTTTTCTTCTTTTATTTAAAAAAATGTTTTATTATTTATTTTATAACATGCTCATTTTATTTAGAATTTTTTTAGTGTTTATATTAAGCCCTTCGAAGAGTTTACTTCCTTTATATGGATATTCTGTACAATTTTTAGGTTTCTGTTTGGCGGACCTATTTTTTATACGACTAGGTCGGCAAATAAGCTTACGGCCCACTTGATGGTAAACGGTTACTTTATCCTTTATATGATGAATTTTGTTGTGTATATATGTCCTTTTAATTTTAATTTCATACGCTTCAGCTGTAATATCCCACTGTTGGGCATAGGCCTCTTTCCCCATGTAGGAGAAGGATCAGAGCTTAATTCACCACGCTGCTCCAATGCGGGTTGGCGGATATACATATTTCTACTATGAGTAACGATCGATATCAGGTTTACATGTTAACAACCGGGACCGACGGCTTAACGTGCTGTCCGAGGCACTGTGGAGAACCCACAAGGACTGCACAAATACCCAGATCACGGCAAACATATGTATGCCAACACAAATGTTGTCGTGTGCGGGGATCGAATCCGCAACCGCCAGCGCAACAACCATACACAAACCAGTGCTGTGACCCCTGCGCCAACGTGGCGCAAAATTTGATTTCATAAAACATTTTAATTATTCATTTCATCACAATTAGGTATATAATAGGTATAATACTTGTATATAATACTTTTCAGCAAAATTTAGCTATTTTCGCTATTAGTATTGCGACGTTACATTATCTAAATAATTTGTAGTCTGTGGTTTCTTTGGCTTCACCTTGTTTACATCTTTTAGTAGCACTCGTTCTCATCACATAAGTTTACATAGTTAGGCCGTGTTTAATAATATAATTCAATTTAATTATAGTTTTAGATGTTAGTTAGATGTTTCTTGCAGTTTTCCTCCCTATATTTACAGCTTTTATTGAGTTAATTTTAGTTATTTCATAGCTAGTTTTGGAATAAGTTATTTTTTAAGTTTTTATAGCGATTTGAACCAGGGCGACTGGTTTTTAGGGTTATGTACCTCAAAATGAAAAAACGGGACCCTTATAGGATCACTTTGTTGTCCATCTGTCTGTCAAGACGCAAGGGAATCAAAACCTACAGGGAACTTCCCGTGAACTTAGAATCTTGAAATTTGGTACGAAGCAACGTCTTACAGCACAGATAACGGAAAAATTGCGAAAAGCATACATTTTTAGTTACATCATATAATAAAAATATTTTTTATAATTTTTGTACGGAAACCTCAGTGCGCGAGTCCGACTCGCACTTGGCCGGGTTTTTATACTAACTGTTTACAAATTTCCAAGGTTAATTTTATTTTCCAGCTTACGTTTTTTATTTGATAGAAACCATGAAATTAAACGAGCATTTTTTTTTTAAATCGATTGAATAAGGCGCTGTTAAGAAAGGATTAGAGAGACAAAGATAGCAAGAGTGGGGAAGAGGTAACGATTGGTTTCATCGGGTGTATTTTCCTACTTGTTTGTTTGTTTATTTTGTTAATACTATATCCTACTAAGTCTTTTTAACCGACTTCAAAAAAGGAGGAGGTTACTCAATTCTACCGTGTATATATTTTTTTTGTTTTTTTTTTTCTAAGTATGGTCGGGGATAACTACGTCGTTTATGAACCGATTTTGATTATTCTTTTTTATTGGAAAGGAGATATCCCAACTTAGGTACCATGACAAGGAAACCAGGATCTGATAATGGAATCCTAGAGAAATCGAAGGAAACCCTCGAAAATCGTTGTGACAACTAGTGTGCTTGTTAATTTTTTTTCTACTGCTTACGTTGTATTACTTGTCGATGTAATTGAAGTCGTTTTTTTTTCGTTTGCTAGCAAACACAATTATTATTGATATGACGTAGAGTGACGATTGCAAATGTACTCCTCGAGATTACTTACCACCCGAACCCACCCTTGATAACTCTTGCAGTAGTGTAGGAATATTATGACCACATCAGATATGGTAAAGTCCTGTTTTATATGTACATCATCACTACTCACTACATATTATAAAACAAAGTCGCTTCCCGTCTGTCTGTCTGTATGTATGCTTAGATCTTTAAAACTATCCAACGGATTTTGATGCAGTTTTTTTTAATAGGTAGAGTGATTCAAGAGGATGTATAATACATGTATAATATGTTAGAAAGTCGCTTCCCGTCTGTCTGTCTGTATGTATGCTTAGATCTTTAAAACTATCCAACGGATTTTGATGCAGTTTTTTTAATGGGTAGAGTGATTCAAGAGGAAGGTTTATATGTATAATATGTTAGAGAAACACTAATAATTTTAGAGGTTTGTAACGTATCTTTTGTTGTAGATAGTATTTATTATCAGCATTGCACCCGTGGGAAGCCGGGTTGGGTCACTAGTAATACTCCTTACTCGACTACCTTTCTATATTATTAGTAAGTTAGTTGAATATTTATAATCGACACAATATTTTTAGACATACCTATCTTTCAACATTAGTATATAACGCAATAAAAAAAAAGTATACAAATATTATTCGTAAACAAAGAAACTTTCTCGCTTCTTCAGTAGTCTTTAAGTGAAATTTTATGTATTTCCAAATTTGAGCAAAGGTAAATTTATGTATCCTATTGATATATGTTTTTATTTGGTTGTTGTTGTTTTAGTGGTTAATATATATAACAAATAAATATTGCAATTTAGTATATGAAAATAGAAATACCCATAAATATCAACCAAAAAGATTACTGGATATTTTTTAATTGTTTTTATGATTTTGCTACTACGATTAATTTTAAGTTGTTTAAAAATTTAGATCTATTTTATTTCGTTATGTGTGTAATACCTTACGGCGAAAGAAATGTTTTCATTTCAATCTCACAAGAACTAGATTTTATTGATTTAGACTAAACTACAACGGAAATCCTGTATCAAATCCGTGTACCAATTCTTTGATCCACTTTAAGAGTTTAAAGAATACATCAGAAGCTGAAAAATAAAGCTATTGTTATTGTTATCGATCTTTTTTTAAAGATCAGATGCTGTGACCCGTGTGTCGTCATATGTATGTTTGTATAAGACCATCTGTGTTAGCTTCGAATATTCGCTTATAAAATATAGAAACGTACCTATTTTTCCGATAAATAATCGAAATTTATACTAATGTTATAAAGAGGAAAGATTTGATTGTTTGTTTGTTTCCATTGAATAGGCTCCGAAACTACTGAACCGATTTGAAAAATTCTTTCACTGTTAGGAAGTTACAGTATACGCGGGTGACATAGGCTATATTATATTTTTAAAAAGTTAGGGAAATAAAGATATATTATGATTTTTTTGTTAAATACCCGTGCGAACCCGGGGTGGGATGCTAGTATATAATAATCATATGCAGTTATTGGAATTTATTGTAGTTTCTTTTTAAAATAAGTACCTGGGTGACCGAGCTTTGCTCGGTATTTTTAGTAAATCATGTTTTTTGGAAATCATATTCAAATATGAATTAAAATCAAAAAAAAAACTTTATTCAAATAGGACCAAAGAGCACTGAGAGAGCTCTAGTGAAACCACATTGTTCACTATGAAAAATTCCATGAACTTTAAAATGGAAAAGAAGTTGATTTAGTATATTTTTTTCAATAAGCACGGTAGGGTTGAAAAGGGTCTACAATTACTGGGATCACTACGATGTGCCTTTTTAATAATTGTCTTTGCTTGCAAACGAAAAAAAAACCGACTTCAATTACATCGACAAGACAACTGAGGTAGACGAAAAAGTAGTCAAGTAAATACGCGTTATCAAAGATTTCACAAAAATTTGTTATCAGATCTCGATGAAATTTAAATTTGACAACATGGTAAGCATCAGCTTTCGACTAAATTAAAAATCATCAAAATCGGTACACCCAGTAAAAAGTTATGCGGTATAATACAACGTAAGTCGACGAAAAAATAGTCAAGTAAAAATGCATTAATAGATATAACCCGAAAAGTACTTGTTAGATCTCAAATAAATTTAAATGGGACCAAATGACACACACCACCTTTCGATTAAAGAAAAAATTTAACAAAATCGGTCCACCCAGTCAAAAGTTCTGAAGTAACATACATAAAAAAATACAATCCAATTGAGAACCTCTTCCTTTCGGTTTAAGTCGGTTAAAATTGGTAAAACTTTACTATATTTAACCAAATCTGAAAAAGAACCCACCTTAATAGCATTGTTAAGTGTTAAAGATAAGTACGGAGCGAGGTAATCAATGATAGTACTAATTAATTTAATGAAATGCTCCACAGATCATTGTGCATTGTTTTTGAAGTGAAACTTCTCTTAAGCGCATGAAAGGTAAAATTTTGACGGATCAAACGCGTCACGTTAAATACACCGGATCTCGTCCGATCACCGAAGTTAAGCAACGTCGGGCACGGTCAGTACTTGGATGGGTGACCGCCTGGGAACTCCGCGTGATGTTGGCTTTTTGTTTTTTTTTGTCAATTAGTTTTTTTTTTAAATTAGTCTGCCAAAGAAGTTTCACTTCGTACTTTGTACGCACGCAATTTTTTTTAAATTATGACTTAAACGCTTTTAAAATATCTAAAGAATCAACCCGCGAGAATGAAAAATGAACATTACATTTGCTAACGTTATTTTTAAGAAGTTGGGTAGAATTAGTTGAAGATGAATTCAGTCGAAAAGAAGTCAATGGGTATTTTATCGAAAAAGGCTTCAAAGGCGTATGCCAACTTGTCATCAGATGAGCTGCTGTTGTTTGATTATTATATTATATTGGTATCTATAGTTTGCTTATTACGTTTCCCACAGATACTATTAGGTAATCTTTGATATATTTTGATTTAGCAGCCATACATACAGCAGAACAGCTTCAATAGTTTTAGAATATTGTTTTACGTAAGCCAAAAATCTAGTCTCCTGATTCCATTGCTTCTTACTGTAGGTAGGTACAGGTCGTAAAACCTATTTCTACTCTTACAAATACCTTCAGAGGCCCATTCACTAAATGTACAATTTACATTTATATCTACATTTTTAATTTTAAAAATGTTATATCCTCTAAGATTAATTTGAAAACTAAATTATAGATTACATCTGGATCTTGCGCCATCATAATTATTTACTTTACATATTTTGTGCGCTAGTGCGCTACTATATCCCTAAAACAATTTGTTTTCTTTACCGTTATTGGTCTACATGTAATTCTTCGAGAATTTATTTTAATTTTCTCATCAAGAGAAAATTTTGACCGCAGTGATCGGAAGTTCATTTTTATCGTAAATTTCAATATCTATACTAATCTATATACTTATACTATAATATTATAAAGAGGAAAAGTTTATAACTTTGTTTGTATATCGGGGATAATCTTCGCAAATACTGATCCGATCATGAAAATTCTTTCACTAACAAAAAGCTACACTATTCAGGAGTGACATAGACTATATTTTATTGTAATTGTACAAAAAATTCAGTAAAAAAGAAAAATATTAAAATATATTATCAAAATGACAAAGAAACGATCGCCATCTATCGCTATTTATTAGTGTACTTATTTTATTTACTCTTATTTCAGTTAACCAACGTCAATCGACGACGAAGTTTTTTTGCTTTTTGATAGATGGCGTTGGAGCAACATTTTATTTATAAAGTATCTTATTTGGTTCTGTGATTTAAAATAATAAATACACGATATTATTACGATTTTATAAGTCAAATTCTAAACAATGAACCTAATAAAACAGTACTAAGAGCTACACAATATAATTGCATCACAAAGATAATTAACGCCCAACGAAGTGGGCGCGGGTCGGCTAGTGTATTACTAAATAGGTTATCTATTATAATTGATAAAATATGAATAATATTTTTCTATCTTACCGACATAATAATAAAAAATATGAACTCGTTATTTAAATAAAAAATCACGAGTGCAAATAGAAAAAAAAGGATAAAAAACGATTGATCTGGAGGTGTGGGATTTGAACTCGGGACCTCTCGATTCGGTACCGGTCAATTTCCTACCTGAGCTATTTGAACTATGATATCAATTGTGAAATTTAGCTTCGTATTCTAATGCTATTTTTTAATTGCCTAAAAAACAGGGATAAAACGAATTTTTTTAAATGAATCATAGCTAGATCAATTTTTCGCCCCCGAAATCCCCTGCATACTAAATTTCACGAAAATCGTTGGAGCCGATTCCGAGATTCAGAAAATATATATATATATACAAGAATTGCTCGTTTAATAGTATTAATTGATAAAATATGAATAATATTTTTCTATCTTACCGACATAATAATAAAAAATATGAACTCGTTATTTAAATAAAAAATCACGAGTGCAAATAGAAAAAAAAGGATAAAAAAACGATTGATCTGGAGGTGTGGGATTTGAACTCAGGACCTCTCGATTCGGTACCGGTCAATTTCCTACCTGAGCTATTTGAACTATGATATCAATTGTGAAATTTAGCTTCGTATTCTAATGCTATTTTTTAATTGCCTAAAAAACAGGGATAAAACGAATTTTTTTTAAATGAATCATAGCTAGATCAATTTTTCGCCCCCGAAATCCCCTGCATACTAAATTTCACGAAAATCGTTGGAGCCGATTCCGAGATTCAGAAAATATATATATATATATATACAAGAATTGCTCGTTTAATAGTATAAGATACACGATAAACGTGTAATTTACGAGTTTATTTGTGGAAAACGATAATAAATAATTTTATTTACGAATATTACGTAATTTTTTTTTTAATTATTAAAAAAACTGTTGCTCCCACGACTTTGTCTGCGTGGAATAGTGGTCATTGCATCTGCAAAGTCGAAATGTCTGGAATTTCTAAATGAATAATTATCATGGTCCCGTAGACCCAAAACTATCCAGAGTATATATTAGGTATTGTTATAGTATATGAGTTTGACTTGCCCATTGGCGCAGTTTGTAGTGACCCTGCTTTCTGCTCCGGAGGTTGTGGTTTCGATTCCCACCAAATTACCGCCCTGAATCTGGGTTTAATAAATATATTTACTTATATATGTATTATTTATATGTTTGTTTATCGAAAAAAAAATATGTAGCTATACCAGTCAGCTGTTACCAATAACACAAGCATTACGTTGCTTACCATAGGAACAGACGATACGAACAGACGACCGTGTGTGTATGTTATGAATATGTATTTATTTATTTATTATTTATTGTGTCCACAAAGACTACTACTTCGAAGAAGAGTTTAAGAATTCAAGAAAGTCCCTGTAAAGAACCTTAACATGTCAAACTTTGAGTATTGTCAGTAATAAATTACTTGTCTAATCACAACGTTACTTAAGCATCTTCGGGGTTCTCGGAAAACATAATTAGGGAGCTGTTCTGAACGATTTAATAAGTTTGAAACACGACGAGTTGTCGTTCCGAAGCGGATTAAGAAAATAATGTTGTCATTTTAATACATTAAAAAGAAAAAAAGCCGTGTTGTGTCGTGGGGCACGCGATAGGAATGAAGTTCCTTATTATAAAATATTAATTTCAAGTTCTATTCGAGGTATAAAGAAAATAATTATTCGGGTATACATTTTTATTGGAGTTTTTTTTATAGCGTGGTGACTATGGGCAAAACACATGAGTTCGCGTCATAATGTCTGGTGCGAACTTGTGGGTTCAATTTGGTTTTGGATAATTTTCGGATTTCTATATCGACAGTAATTTAGGCGTAAATTTATTTTTGAAGTTAGATAGGTTAAGGTTTTTTTTTGTAAAATTTTAACCATGGCTATCTCCATGACCATGGGGTTGCTGGGGGTAAGAGTGGTACCAGAGGGTAACCCACCCCCCTCTCACCCCAAAACACCATTAATCGACGTCCGATGTAGTCTTTGGACCATCCTAACCTAAAAATTTTAACCATGGATATCTCTATAACCATGGGATTTCGAATGGTGGGAGTGGTACCAGAGAGTAACCTTGTAAATTGTAAGTTGGAAATTTAAAGGTATACGAAATCATGAGATCATAAAACTACGTTTCTTAAAAACCATATCTACAGCTTCGCTCAGAAATTCCATACATAAGAATATATTATAAGATCGAAGATGGAAGGCCATTTCATACAAACTAAACATGTACATGCACAAAAAAAAATCAGTTAATAATCATAAAAAATAACTTTCAGGTATAATCTTAAAAGATAGCTTAGCTGAGGTAATACTGATATTCCTATTTTCCCCTTCACCTAAGCGTAAACTTGAGCAGAGGTGTTCAAGACAGGTAAAGGAGAAAGCTAAGCCGCGGTCGCGGAATGAAAATCAAATTGAACCCGGTGTGTGCTGGCTTTAACCCGTGAGTAGATATTAAGAAACGATATTGAATTTATAAAATTCAATACCGGTAGTATGAAGTAGCTTAATTTATATGTCATACAAGATTTTTTAAGTAAAACTTTTTTACGGTGAATGAGATATATTCTCCATATTTTGAGCAGGAAATTTCCTGCTGTGCCCTACCTCAGTTTTATTATTAAGTATTATTAGTTAACTAAGCACGGCAAGTCAAGGGATATTAACTAATTATTGTCTACAAGAACCTATTGACATATTTGTAATATCGGTAGCTATGCGCTGTCCTGTCTCAGTGAGATGAAATTACTCCTTTGTCCTTGTGGTGTGTTGTTGAAATCTCTCCATCCTTTGATTATCGATTACATTCTGATGTTAATGATTAAATACCCTTAAAGGTTGTCCTTTAATCTGATTAAAGTAAAACAAGGTTGGTTAAAGATCGTTAAAATCATTTGCAATAGTTTTTATTCTACGAGACTAACGCTATTGTTTTTTTGAGACTTTTTGGATATTTCGTTTTCATCTGTTGAAATATAGCCCACGTTACTCCATAAAAGTACCTGGGTGACCGAGCCTGGCTCGATATTTTTAGTATTTTTTTTTTTGTTTTTTTTTTCTCGGTATTTTTATATTTTATTTTTATTTAAGTACATAAAAAATCAAGAGTGAAATTAGAAAAAAAAGGAAAAAAATAATAGATTGGAGATGGATTTGAACCATGGTCTTATCGGTTGAGCCCGAGCTACCGATTTCCCACCTGAGCTATTACAACGTTATTGTTAATTGCGAAATTTAGCTTCGTATTCTAATGATATTTTTTCATTGCCTAAAAACAGGGATAAAACGACATTTTTTTTAAATGAATCCTAGCTACAACATACAAGAATAACATACAATAATTGCTCGTTTAATAGTATAAGATATATCCATATAAAAGAAACGAAAAATCAAATATTCCCAAATCTTTTCATTTAACGGTTTTATATGAAATAACAACATAAAGTTATTATCTAAATACGTAACTTGGATAAATAAAAGTAAGAAAAACATTAAAAGTTTCTGTTTCAACATCAGTGAAAGTATCCCGTGGGAAAGCCTTTGTGTAACGAAATGAAATGTTTACTAAGTAAACATTAAACTAATATACTATACGCGTTAGTACGGGACAGACATTGGTTACCTAGTTACGAGTGGAACCTTGAATTTCGCTTTTTACTATAAAGTATTAATTAAAACTATATATATAATTATTATCTCTATATATATAAAAATGAATCGCTGAATGTGTTGCTAAGCGCAAATCTCGAGAGCGGCTGAACCGATTTCGCTAATTCTTTTTTTATAATATTCCTTGAAGTACGAGGATGGTTCTTACGGAGAGATAAATTTAAAAATTTCGCTGAAAAAGTCTAAAAACAACAATTATCTATATTCCCATACAAAAGATTTGTAATAATATCTACTTAAAAGTCAGTTTGAATTTAATACCATACCATAAAGTTTAAGTGTTAGTGGAGGGATTTTGGGAAGGATAAGTATTAAAATAATAATAAAAATTAAAGAATCGACTGGTAGGCGGCATGAAGTACGCCGGGTCACCTAGTATAATTTTAATTTGTAAAAAACTATTGGAAAGTGATTTCAAAGCCTTTTTTATCGGTCGGCAAACAAGCGTACGGCTCACCTGATAGTAAGCGATTACCGTAGGTTATAAATGTCTGCAACACCAGAAGCATCGCAAACGCGTTGCCGACTCTACCCCCAATTCCCCCCATGAGCCATGGTCAACTTACTCACCAACAGGAACACAAAACTGCTTGAAAAGAGTATTATTTAACTGTGATCTTCTGTAAGGTCGTGGTAGTACCCCAGTCGGGCTGCTTCATATTTTGAGCAGGAAATTTCTTGCTGTGTCCTACCTCAGACTTTTTTTGAATGAAGTAAATTTTGATTTTGAACTTTGATAATGATTATTTGTTGTAACTGAAAGCTGGTGGTTGTAAAGTGGTTCCATTCAACTTTGATCGAGATCTAACGAGTACTTTTTGAGTAATTCCTAATAGGTAATACATATTTAATTGAATATTATTTTCTAATAAGCCGTGATCCTTCTTCTACATGGGGAAAGATGCATATGCGTAGCAGTGGGATATTACAGGCTGGCCAGAATTTTTTCAACCAACGCTTTCACGATTATTTTTAATAAATAAAATAATATGAGATAATTTTCATCCAGTTAGCAGATGGGTGAAGTTTGTCTTTAGTTCAGATCTCCTACTAATATATTACTTGGGCGATGACGGAATTCTAAAAGATATCTCTTTGACCATAAAAAAACTATTAGAGAGACTTGTATAGCAGAAATGCGACCCGTTTATTTGGCGTGTAAATTCTTCTCGCTCGTTACTAAGTGGACTGAATGAACTAGAAAATAAACAGAGGTCATCGACCTTATAACATACGATCATAGGCGTTAAAACGTTCCATTTGCTACTGACGTCGTTAGAATAAATGGCTGTAATAAAGATGTAGTTGTAAGCTCGTGTGAACATGCCTTACTTAACTTTGACCTTGTACTTAGCTACAGTTAGATACACTATTTACAAGCATATGTGTAAAAACTATTATTGTTTTAGTACGAGTTGAATTTTCGGAATTATAATCCTTTTTGGTAAAAATTTATCATAAAACAAGATTATTTTGTTGATTCGAATATAATTAAATGTTTTAATAATTTTTGTACGGAACCCTCGGTGCACGAGTCCGACTCGCGCTTGGCCGGTTTTTTATTACTTTAACCACATTAAAATATTGTGTACAATGTCTACGCAAAGTTAATAATTTACCACACCCACCAGACAATTTAGTCAGTATACGTAATACCCCTTGCTATTAAATGTCTAATGAAATTTTCTATAACAATTATTTAGTACCAAGGCTTAACTGCTACACAATGTATATAATTATAAAGGTTTAAGGCCTAAATCCTCTCCTTTACGGATTAGTGGTTATATGTCTTAGAATGTAGAGACGTAGGTTCCTTTACATTACCTTCATCTTATATTTCAAGATGAATTCTAAACAGCGATTATATTCTTAAAAATCCAGACATACTTTCCGTATCCAAGATGAATTATAAACAGGAATTAAGTGCTTGAAAACCGTGGAGTTGTTCGCTCGTTTCTGTCGAGAATAGCGTATCACCTCGTTATATAGAGGGATATTTCTGACGGTAAGCGGAAATATGACTTTTCATGATTTTTAGGGTAGTCAATCTATATTTTGTATGAAAATATATTTAATGTTTATGTATCGAATTATTTATAGCTATTAGAATAAATAGGAAACGATAAATGTGTCACAAAAATCATGGACTAATTCGATTTTTTTATGTTTTCTTCTACTTTACGAAAATGTTTCGCGGAATAAAAGATTAATAGGTAGGGATCCCTAGTACATTTTTTTAACCTAATCAGTATCAAGCTAATTTTCCTTGAGTAGCTACATTTTGATGATACGAACAAAAAGTTCCTCTTCGAAAACTCTCGATTGTGGTAGATAATAGAGTTAGCAGGAGGTAGAGCAGCAGTGAGCGTAGGACCGGGATAACGTACCACGCAATTTGGAGGACAATATTACCATCAAATTATATAAATATTAAGTAACTAAAAGAAAAAAAAATCAGCTGGTTAGTAATAATTTTTGATGACCTTACGAGGTCATCAACTTGATGACCTCGTAAGGTCATCAAAAATTGATTTTTTTTCTGATTTTTTTTTCTTTTATTTAGTTAATATTTATATAATTTAATAGTAACATTGTCCTCCAAATTGCGTGGTACGTTATCCCGGTCCTACGCTCACTGCTGCTCTACCTCCTGCTAACTCTATTATCTACCACAATCGAGAGTTTTCGAAGAGGAACTTTTTGTTCGTATCATCAAAATGTAGCTACTCACGGAAAATTAGCTTGATACTGATCAGGTTAAAAAAATGTACTAGGGATCCCTACCTACAAGGAAACGCCGGAAAAAATAAAATTTTATTCAATTTTCACGCGTTTGACAGTTCCCTAGACAGCCAACGTCCGTCAGGTCAGCTAGCATCAAAAATATGTTGACTATTTTGCGAATTTTTGTGTAAACATAATTATGGAAATTAACAAAATTTAATTGTAGATAGATTATGTGATTGTCCTATTTATCTTTTTCTAATGTATTATATACAATGTACTATATTATTATGTATCTACTATATACCTATAGTTAGACGCTTGGATGTCCTTTTAATGTTATTGTTTGTTGTTTCAGGTTGTGATTTAACAACAAAAGCCTGACCATTTCTTTCAATCTCAGCCACACCGATCATTTTCGTGCCTTTTCTCCCACGTGACATTGGCAAAACCAACAGTGCTTCTCTGGCACAACTGAAAGCCATTAAACCCTAGACTTAATTAATTAAATAAATTATATATTTTGGACTTAACATTCTACTTTTACAATTCCTGGTGGGTTAACTGACAAACCACGTGACAGCTTATCTGTTGAATTAGCGCTTGTGAACAAATTTGTTTGCTATATTAACGTTGTCACACTTTTATCGAGTGTACCAATCAATTATTTAAGATAGATTAGTCAGTGGTCCAATCAATTATATAAGTTAGTTATTAAACAATTGTGAAGGGAAAAAAAAACTAAACAAAAAGTGCTAGGAAAACCATACTTTTGGAAAACTCGATTATTATTTATTTTTACTGTCAACTTACTAAATTTTCTATCAAAATTAAAAACAAAAAGCCATCTTTATTCAAGACTAGCTGCTGCCCGCGACGTCGTTTGCGTGCGTTCACTGCTCGTTCCCCGTAGGTGATAGCGTGATAATATGTAGCCTATGTTCTGACCCGACTTCTTAATAATATTCGTGCCAAATTTGAAGTAAATCCATGCAGTACTTTTTGAGTTTATCCCGGACATACATTTGAAGAAATAAAGGTTCACTGCTCGTTCCCCGTAGGTGATAGCGTGATAATATATAGCCTATGTTCTGACCCGACTTCTTAAAAATATTCGTGCCGAATTTGAAGTAATTCCAGTACTTTTTGAGTTTATCCCGGACGTACATACAGACAAACAGACAAACAGACAAAAATTCTAAAAACTATATTTTTGGCTTCGGTATCGATTGTAGATCACACCCCAAGTATTCTTTTAAAAAAATATTCAATGTACAGTTTTGACTTTTCTACCATTTTATTATATGTATAGATAATACCTAATCATTAATTCAAGATAATACCTAATCATTAAAAAAAACTAACTTCATATCGTCTTTAAAATTAACAGATTCGTAAGCTAAACGAATAATAGTTTGATTCAAATAAAGAAACCTGTAATAAGAGGCAAATACATATAGCCAATGTTACTGTATATGCAAATAAAAAATATTTATGTCCATAACTATTCTGTGCAACAAATATGTTATCCAGATGCTGAGCGATCTTATTATCGTCTGCACTAGAGTAACTAAAAATTATTTAGTAAGCTTTATTTTTTTTTTAAATGTACCTACATAACTATAATACCGGTATTAGCGACTTTTAACTGACTTTTAAACAATTTTACCAGTTTGAATCAGCCACATTGGCATGTTTATAATTATGATACATTAGTTGCAGTTGAACTGTTAATGTGTGAATATGTTATACCTACTAATATTATAAGGCTGAAACGTTTGTTTGCTTAAATTCGCTAATTTCAGGAACAACCGATTCGAATTGAATTTTTTTTTTTTTGGTATTGGATAGCCCATTTACCGGAGAAGGCTATAGTTTGTTTTTTTTTTCTCAAATTAACGCGTGTGAAACCGCGGGGCACTACTAGTAAAGTAATAAGAATAGAGAACATAAAAAAAGGTTTTTGAGTATAAACATTCAAATGTAAGTTTATGCAAATGAATTACATTAGCGGGCCTTTTCTATTACAGTAGTACAAATAAGCAAATATTTGATTAGATTAGCTAAACTGAAAGGATTCTGACCGTCTGTGTATGACATATCTCTGCCCTTAAACGGGGACGCTCTAAAGTCGTAAAGTATGACAAGGGTTTAAACGGAAAAGGGTTTGGGTAAGATTGGTGAATACAAATATCGTTGAAACAACACCGTGTTGACAAAAAAATTTGATTTGTCACCGTTTTTACCGTTTATGAAGTAAGGGGAGTAATGATTTTAACTACATCGTCTTTGAAGCTTCATTACTGTAACGTAACACGTAAACACAATTTAGTTCTAAGTTATTGGTGCCATAAATTTTAGTTATACTTAAGATTACAAACGCATAAATTGAAATGTGAGTTGACACATAAACATAAAACAGTCAACTCAATGTACAAAAATTGCTCTAATCCATTAAGGGACTCAAATTTTAAGTTGTACTTAAGAATAGGAATTTATTGCTGGGAACTCAAACAGTTTTAGCTAGTTGTTAAAATATTAGAGTGGTAAATTTTATATTCGAGACAGGCTTAAAATTTTGTGTTGACAAATTCGATAAAACGATGATAAAGAAACGTTCTAAGGGCCAGTTTCCACTGATTGATATAATCGCGATTAGTTCGACATAAAGTCGGTTTACGCATTTAACAAAGTTTAGAGCTGGAAATTGCATTTCACTAACATAAACTAAACGCAGTTAGAGAATAACGGCTGAACCGATTGCACTAATTCTTTTTTTTTGTGTTCCTTGAAGTATGAGGATGTTTGTTACAGAGAGGAATTTTAAAGGGATTGCTTGAAAAAGTCTTAAAACAGCACTTTGCTATGTTCTCATACAAATAATTCGTAATAATAATTAAACGAAAGCAAGGTTAGAATCGAACTATAAATTCGATTAAGCAAAGCTTTATTAAACAGTGGAACTCGACCCTAAGGGTTCGACCCGGCGTATGAGTGGTTTTTTTGCTGTAATTGCGGGACGCCGGGGTTGCCATCACAAAGTTTTAAGTTACCTTGTTTGGATTAAAAACTACAAAATTGACGTGTATTTACTTTACATTAACACGTAAGGTTAAAAATGACAATAATCGGTTAAATAATTTCTCATTTGAAATCGGTTGAATAATACATTATTCTTCGCAGCCGTCATACAAATTTATCGTAACTAACATTTTATTCTTCGGCTTATTCAGTGTGTATTTGTTTTTCCTTATATTGTTTATCTTTTGTTGTGTTTGTTTAATTGATTTACGCAATTTCCTTGGATCGGATAAAAGTGTTTACAGCCAGTAAAGCTCAAATTATTGAGGAAGTAATAATTTTATTCCTTGTTTTTGTGTTGCACTATAATGATTTATAAACTATCGATTAAATTGTTAGGGAAAAACAATTACACATTGGATTGTCGTACTTTGAACACAACAATGAACGTCTGCTGTGTACCGCGGTTATCACCGAATTTCCGTGAAACACGGGAATTGCTGTGCGTATGGTATCACTGCAAAGCGCGTTGGTGAACGTGTTAGGGTGGGGGAAAAACAGACGGAGATTTTTAAATAAATACGATGGCAGTCAGAATTCGGGGCAGTCTGTTTGAGATTCAAATTTGAATTCGGAGTTCGAAGCACGTAGGCCTTCCGCGGCCGTCGCGGCCTCTTGGCTGGCTAAACTATGGAACTTCTGAATCAGATTAATGATAGAAATACCTAAAAAGTATTTTTTAGATTTGATTCAGAGATTTCATTAGCATAAGCCGGCTGAGTGTGGCTATGTAACTTCAGTGTAGATCGCGAATTAGTTTTAACTTAATTTTACTGATTATTATTAAGTGCAATTCGTTATTATAAAATTTTAATTGTAATCCGCTAAATAAATTCAGTGAAAGACCTGTGAAGAAGCGCTCCTGATTGGTTCGAATGCATTAATTTTTTATTTATTTGCATGTTTGGGTTTCTGCATGTTGTGTTCCTTTACTGATTTTTATAATTTTTACGGAGATTTTTAATAAAAGATATCTAATGAATTATTAGTTAGGTTTACATCGAAACTATTAATTATTGATTATTGAAAGGAATTATTATCTAGGTTTACACTGATATTATTAATTATTGATTGATAATTGAATAAAATAATTATGAAAAGGTTTACATTGATATTATTAATTATTGATTGATTTATGAATGGAATTATTATGAAATAAGCTTTATGACCATAATTATATTGAATTTAACTGATAAAAGGAAATCTAATTTTAAGTAAATAACCACAATACGATGTTGTTAGACTAAAATGAAATTACATCTGGTTGATTTTAAAGTACATATATAAATTGAATGAATCTTGGTTAAAACTATCATATTAGATATTAAGGGTTAAATAGATTTTCGTTAGGGTGTATTTAAATAATGAAATGAAATTTTACTATGTCATTACTTTGGAAGTAAATAGAGTAGTGAATAATTCTAGGAAAATATGATCTATAAACAAACTAATGATTAGTTGTCGTATCTTATTGAATATTCTCTACATATAAATATACTTCTAATGAATGTATATGTATGTATGTATATGTATATATATATATATGTATATTTGGCTTCATTTTGACATTACACAAATTTTTGTAGTTCAAACATTAATTTAAGGACTTGTAGTTGTTAAATATATGTTGGAACGAGGTAACAAAGTGGTTGTAGTCTTGAATGAGTGCATTCAAGGATGCTTTTAGCTCTTGAATTCATTCTAAGATGAGGTATTATACACTGATCTATGACATTACACAACTATTGTAGTTTTGAACATTGATTTAAGAATTTATGTTCTTAAATAGGTGTCGAAACGAGGTATCTGGTAGACTGGAGTGTCTCATTCTCACGATGACTTTAATTGAACTAAATAAACTATGTTAAGGTGAATCCATAAATGTTTGTATTCGCCAGTGTTTTATTATAGGTTTCCCTATAAGGCAAGGCCTGTCTAAGCCACAGTTCTTCGCGTCATCGATGCTAGGTAGTTCCTAATCTAGGTCTATCTAGTAAAGAAAGTTGCGAGTACTTCCTACCAACCTCTGCGTTCGTATTTGCCTAACTGAACTATGTTCTTGGTAAATACTATACGTACGTTTACTTATCTTTGATAAGAATTCCTCATCTTTGATGAGAGATATGGACAAGCTTCATCATACACCTAGTGTATGGTAGTTGTTTGAACTGCAACAAGGGTTAGTGATTTATATTTGGTCAGTGGTATGTAGTTCTATTTATACTAATAGAGAAACATATTCACTTTTCCAATTAATTTATTGCTAACTTTTGTGGACAGTCTCTGTTAAGTCCCAAGGCGGATTTACTGAGATTTAAGCCAAGCCTTAATCAAGTCCTCTTGTGTTTTTCAAACATACAAACATTGATGGATCATAAAATCTATTAAATATACATTCTCTTTTCATTGTGAAAATGAGATACTCTCAGAGATTCTGATTGAGTAAATGAATATGTTATATTTTAATTGTTTTATTTATCTCTCGACACTACCATGTCCTTTGATAAATCCATTCAGTTCCTAAGAGAGCCTGATATAATCAAATGATTAACAACTTAATTACTGGTTCAATGTTTCAATTGAACAACCTATTCTGGTTAATGAATGCTGTTTCATTGAATGCTGTGAGTCATGCAAGGACAAACCTACACAATACACCTACTTTACACGTTGGTCTTATACCTTTAATTATTTTTTACTTCCTTATAGGACACTCGAAAGGTTGCGCTGTCGCCTGTCGCTAGTCGCCGACAACCCATCTCACAATGGTGGCGAGGCTTGACAATATAGCTGACTATAGACCCGTAACTCAGTAGGTCTTTCCTATGGGAAATTACACTACACAATCCAATTGTGGCAAAAGTAGTAGGTTTCGTGATCGAATTTCAAAGTAGTTGTGTGACCGAAGTTCCCGTATGGGCTAGTAAGCACACAATGAAAAGATCAGTAGACACGATCTCCTTTTGTTCACGTGGAACACATCTTAATACCATGTCTGATTACAGCTTGGTAATTACATCAACTCTAGTAGTTCACTGGTTATGTCTGTATGACGTCCCAAGGGATTACTCAAATACAGTCATTGCATGATTTTGCTGCAGCGGTATGAAACAAGCATTTGTTAGACAGGATATATTTCCGTCTAACTTATTGTAGAAAATTGGGTACTCTCAATTCCTACCTACTACCTTTCTTTTGATTGGATAGCACCAACGTTGTGCCTAATTTAATTTAGAGCCTTCAGCACGGTGTGGATCGGTTGGGGTCGGAGGGGAATGGTGGTTGCGACCCCCCGGGTTCAGTTGAACCCGGCCTTTTAATTCCCTAATACCTGTAAACCCTATCCTAACAGATTAACACACACAAACAAACGCTACACATTATTTTTCACAATTATCTGAGATAATTTATTAACTGAATAAATTATTTTAAGATAATTAATAACTATATAATATGTATTTAATCATTATTTCATTTACTTATATATTTTTATTTATTTCATTTGGTTAGAGTTATTAGAATCCATCTATTATATCAGGTTTGAGCTAAAAATACATGTAAAAGAAACTTAGACACTATTCAATTAATCAATGTCATTATAGAATAACCTATATATAATTATTTAACTTTATTTCTATTTTAGCTATCTAGATTTACTAAAAATATTAGCAATTATAATTTACACATTCTTAAGGAGACGTCAGATATTTAGTTAAACAATAGGTGATAGCTATTTCTAAATAAATAAGTCTATTACTATTTATTCTTAACGGTTCTAATTTACTAAATTTTCATTAATTCCTAAATAATTTACTAATAAGGTGTTATAAAGTTTAATATCTTTCTTTCCTTTTCATAATGATTTTCCTGAAGTTAGTTATCTATAGTGTTTATACCACTGGAAAGTGTAAATATCTTTATAATTAAATTTTAGGATACTAAATCTTATTAATTCTAAATAAGTTAATTATAAGGTGTTATATCTTTCTTTCCTTTTAACAGCATTCCAGAAGTTAGCTATCTTTAGTATTTAAATCACTGGTAAGTGTAATTTACTAAGTCTTATTAATTCTAAATAAGTTAATTATAAGGTGTTATATCTTTCTTTCCTTTTAACAGCATTCCAGAAGTTAGCTATCTTTAGTATTTAAATCACTGGTAAGTGTAATTTACTAAGTCTTATTAATTCTAAATAAGTTAATTATAAGGTGTTATCTCTTTCTTTCCTTGTAATAGTATTCCAGAAGTTGGTTACCTATAGTATTTATATCACTGGTAAGAGTAAATATCTTTCAATTAAATCTTAGGATAAATTAATTTCAGTAATTTAATGTCATTGTGCAGAAATGTTATTTTAAATTAATGGCTAGGTAGGATGTTAGTTAGAGTTTATATAGAAATCAAGGCTTCTAATAACATATACTATGTCTTTCCTTCGGCATACCATAAAAAGAACTGAAGTTACTCTGAAACAAAAATCAAACACAACGTAGAGTCCTTCATTATACTAGACGATCACAATTATAAGGCCAAAGACATTTAATGTCCTCTTAAGTTTAATATTAGCTTGTAACGCCACTACCATGATAGTGTTACAAATTGGTCTCCGTGACCAGGATGTTATAAATTTATATATGTTGGGGTCTTTCTTACCACACCCTCATAGTAGTAGTATCGTTTCAATTGGTGCCGTGACCAGGATTTTTAAGGTTGCACAAATGCCGGAGTGAGCGAGTATCTTGGAAGCTTTAAAGTAACTTTTCAAATCATTTATAGTGAATAAATGTAATGCCAGTGATAAAATGTTAATAGTTGCACAACTATACTGATACATAATAAGGATAAACATGTACCTATTGATTGCATCTTAAAGAAGACACAAAACGTATTACTTAACAACTCTTTAAAGTTCATTTTACACAAAATAAGTTAAACCTATTAAATTTATATTATGTAGACACATTAACTTGTTTTAGACAATCTAAGAATGGACCTATATATATATATAGCATCTTGGTGCAGTTAGAA
The DNA here is from genome assembly GCA_905220545.2 of Melitaea athalia. NCBI lineage: Eukaryota > Metazoa > Arthropoda > Insecta > Lepidoptera > Nymphalidae > Melitaea > Melitaea athalia. Next base: position 18,999,412 of record HG992184.1, on the reverse strand, counting down.
TTACAGTTAGGTACATAAATCTAAATAAATCTGTTTTAAGAGTAATATTGAAGAGATGTTTAATACTTAAAAGTTGCATTAAGTTTCTCAGTAATAAGATTTAAATGGTCAGACCATAGCAGCCTACTGTCTCATGTATTATTACTAATGATGGATAGTTACATATTTAAATAATTATTTATTCATGAAATTACATGAAAGTATCTACCTACACAACATTACTAAAATTGCCTAGTAGTATATTGAAGTATGTTTTAAGCATATCTAATTATTATTTGATTATTATGATATTATCATCAATCAGTAGACATTGCTAGGAAAGTTAATAAAATTTAGATTGTATTAATTAAATATTGTTAGGGAATTATTAAATAAAAGCCTGCAGTAAATTTTAATATTACTTACAGATACAAATTATTCTAGGTTATGTACAATTTAAACTTATTTTGTCACATTTGGTCACTGACGCTGAAGTAATTTCCTTCTTTGTTGAAATTGGTCCCAATAGTTATGCGTTGAAAATCCTCAGGGGCTGGTTAGATGTACGTGGAAGTCGGACTGAAATAATAGTATTTAATGGTATTAAAAATATGCAAACATAATGTGAAGATAGGATAATATTATAGTTAGTAGTAGGAAATTAATTATAATATTAACTAACTGTGGAATTAACTTTTATTCATTTATTTACAAAGACTGTACAGGAAAAACTATGTATTTTGGTATATTTATTCATTTTAATGTTAGATTTTAGAAATAATTAAGTGTAGTCATTGCCATCATAGCAAATTATACTTAGTTTAAATAACAGATTTTAAAGTATAGAAAATTCAGTGCATTTTAGTCATGAGTGCGAGAATGTACTGGTTAAATAAAGTTGAATTAGGTTATGAAGGTAACAGGGTTATTTTGACCTTGAATTTTAGGAATTGACTGCAACTGTTTAAGATAATTTTATTTGTAAAAAAGAGTATAGCTTACCGAATGACTTAGCACTCATAAGTTAAAATACAAACAAGTTTAAATTTTAAAATGTCTAATTGTTTATTTTATTTTGGCTTGATTTGACAACAAACAATGTTGTTGTTTTAAAATTAATCCCCAATAGGAAAAGGCAAAAGTCTATAACCCATACAGCCTAGTCTGAATTTGTATATTTTTTTCAATTCTTGACAACAAACAAGTTTAAAATACCAACCACGGAAAAATGATCCAATTCACACATTTAATTAAATTATATATATTTTACGTGCTGTTTCGATATAAATTTATATCGATTCAAATATTTAAGTTGTTATTTATAGAAAAAAAACAGGATAATTTCTTATGAAATTGCGTTCTAAAAACAACTACAATAAAATCTTTTGGAAAAGTTCTTGTTTTAAATATTAATAAGACATTATTGAAAAAATTTAGAACATTTTTTTTTTATGAACATTATTATTACATTTTATTTATTTTAATTTATTATTATTTTTTTTGTTAGCTTTCCTCGAATTTTGAACTGTCAATTGTCAAAGGGAGGAAACTTTTATTTCAAATTTGAATTGAATAGAATTTTATATCAATCTTGTTAACTACTAGTGTTTATATCAGAGGATGTGTGGTTTTAAAAGTATTTTGATTGAATGAGTGTCTTGGAGCATTGGTTATTCAAATTATTCATAGTAGGTATCGCGAAAAGTCGAATATCAGTAGATAACTTTACTAAAATACCATCAACATTATAAAATGCTAAAATTGAAAAATGTACAACTATGTATGTTCTATTGTTTTATTAAGCAAACCATAATAAAAACTGGTCGGGTCAGGCCTAAGGGATGTTTCTCTGTATAAAAAAAAAAAAAAAAACGATAGCGCTTTAAACATCTGCGATGACCTTTTGCCAGGTAGCTGAATTTTACAGCGAGCACAAATTTCAAGTCAGACAAAATTGTTTGATAATATTTACCAGAAAGAATTTGAAATTGAATATAAAATTTAAAATATAGTTTGGGAATTGATTATTGCATAAACATTAGTTGATGTATGATACATAGATTATACACTCACACTAGCTATAGATAAGCAACTCAAGATTTACAAGAACAGTATACGGGACCCATCGATGGCATAATTTATTTAAAATATATTTTATTTGAGGATTTTGTGATTATTGAAAAACCACAAATTGACCATTTATTTAATCAACTTGTCGTTTAATAATTTAATAATTTGATATATTTTTGCAATGAAGGACGCATGCTATATTTATTAGATTTTGTCTCGCCGCTGACTTATATGTTGCGCGAGAGACGGGGCGTTGGCGAGATTTGATTCCGTGCACCGCCATCTGTTATTGACTTTAGGTACTAGGTTTTGGCACTAGCATTTAAATTTAGGAGTATTGACCAAAGGACGGCGCTAGTTTCCATACATTTCTTTCCTCCTAATTAATGTACTACAGTTGCATGCCCCTGGTATGATATTAAGTATTATGGTAATTCATTCTTACATAGAAACTAATAGAGATTTTTACAACTCTATGGTGATTAATTAAGAGTAATGTAGTAATTGAATATCAACTAAAATTGTAGTAGGATTGGTAGCGACATCTAGTGGACAAACGTGAATTAATATCGAGTGGCTTACAGAGGTTACGGTTGGTTGTGCTATGTGTTCGTAGATGGCGCTGACAATGATTTTACTATAAAAATTTCATAAAAGGATTTAAAATGTTCATATCGGTAACGCCATCTGTTGAGAGTGAGCGGTATTGAAAGGTTGGTTTTGAAATAGGAGTGGCACAATATTGAGTGGAGATTTGGAAGTGTTTATTGTGAAACAAAGATGGCGTGGTTGTGATTTTATAAATTGTATACAATGGTTCAGTGGATAAGGGTATGGAATGTCATATGCAAGGTAGTGAGTTCAATCCGAGTAAATTGAATTTCAATTTAAAAATATATACTGTAGTATTTATTATAGAAAAGGACGATTAGGGATAGTATGAATTTGGCAGTTAACATTTATGAGGATTTGAGATATTTTCTAATTATTATGATTTCACAGTGATAGTTTTATTATTCTTTTGTTGATGGATGTATTGTTTGGTGTGAATGGAATGGAATTGATGTTGTTAAGAATGTTATCAATGAATACTAGAGAAGAAATGAAGTTGTCATATTTCATTTGAAGTATGATAGTTGAATTTTAATTAAACTTGTAAACATTTAATATTTTAAAATTAAAATTAAGTTTTAACATTTGCAGAATCCGGTCGACTTGATAAAATTTCAATAAAATATTAGAAGTTTAAAAGGTGATTAGAAAGAGATAGTTTTTGAGTGAACATTTGGAAAGTTTATTTAAATTAAACTCAAATTAAATAAGAGTGCAGTGAATCTTTTTTTTTGAATTAGAATAAATTAATTAAAATTTAGATAAACATTATCAGTGATACATTTGAAGTAAATCAAATCTATAACAATGCCTAGGCGTCAATCTAAAGCTAGTCCTGTTGGAACCAAGTCAACCAACTCTAATAACAAGCGAGTGTCTGCAGTTAGACCTGCTACTAAAGTAAGGAAGATTAATTCTTTACGATACATATCTCGAATGGTGGAAAAGGCAATGAATAACATCAATAATAGAATCTCGGAGTTGGAAAATAGAATGTCTACTCCTAGTGGATCATCGGACAATGTTATGCTGAGAGAAAATTTTATTCAACCTATCATACAGCCGGGAACATCAACGGTATACTATCCAGTGGCGCAGATGCCTACGGAAAGACCTAAGTTTCCATTTAAGGGAAAACATCCTGTGACGTTCATCGAAGACCTGACTGCTTATTTAAGAAGGTCTGCACCAGAGGCGAGAGATATAATAGACATTGTCATAGATTGTCTTGAAAATGAATCGCGAAATTGGGCGCGTATTTATAGAGATAGATGGACAGTGTTTGAAGACTTCAAAAGGGATTTTTTAGACACATATTGGGGCGAGGCTGAGCAGAATGAATTAAGAAGGCGAATCAGTCAGAATTCGTGGGACGGAGTCCAGTCTATGTTAAGCCATTTCATTACTTTATGTGGACAAGCGAAGATGTTGACGTATCCTATTCAAGAGAGACAATTAATAAACGACATTATGAATCATTTTCCTAAAGATGTTCAATTTGCTTGGTCAACAAGTAATTACACATCGATTCTTCAAGCTACGGAGTTTCTACGAAAGTTAGATAACATTAATAAGCAAAATAACTTCAGTAGTGGCATTAATGCCCATTCTAGCAGCGTTCAAAGACCTGAGATGGCAGCTCAACAGCAGAATGGCAGAGGCGGTCTCAACCGGAAGCGAATTATGAACACTAGATCAATGAGTAAGGTGATACCAAACAAGAAGAATAGCATTAATGGTACAAATAGAGTAGATAATGATAACAATGTTTCTATAGAAAACTCTGTATCAACAGAGAATTTAAACTAATAAGTGTTGATGTGACAGACCCCGGTACATCAACGTTAGTAGGGGCGAACAGTACATCAGTAGCTTTAAGAATTATGCTTAAACTCGGGTGGGAACCTGGACAGACATTAGGTAGACATAATAATGGTATACGTAAACCAATTATAGCTAAGGGACAATATTGTAAATCAGGGTTAGGCTCAGGATTAAATAAAAATAATTCAACAGATTTCAAGTATAAAATCATACAAACATTAAAAAATCAATCGGAAATAGATAATGAGTCGTTAGTACAAACCGAAGCAGTTTTTTCATTATTTGACGAGGAAGATAATATTACCGCGGATAAATTAGAAATAATTAAATCTGAGATTGAAGTGATAGTATCTGGTAAACGAGTCATATGTTTAGTCGATACAGGGAGTGACATAACCTGTATTTCAGAATCATTTTGGGAATCTTTAAAATCATTAACTGGGAACAAATTAGACATGTTACCTGTTAAGCCGATTCAGATACGTGGAGCAGTAGGACAAAAGAGTGCTAAAATACAACAAATGGTTTTATTGCCTGTAAGATTTGGGGTAGTTGATTTAGAGATTAGATTTTTTATAGTACCAAAATTAGTTCATTCAATGATATTAGGATTTGACTGGCTTATGGCAAATAATGTTAATATTAAATTACAAGAACCATCCATAGGGTTAGTTATCGAACATAGAGATCAACGAGTATTAATTCCGTTTATTAAATATAATTTTGAGGAAAGGAGAATTTGTGATATTACAAAGGTAGATAATAGTTTTGATTTCAATAAATATTTACAAGAAATAAAGACGGGTACACCTCTTAAAGGAACTCAATTAAATAAATTAAAACAGATTCTAATTAAATATAGCGAAGTATTTGTTAAAAGGTTAGGTAGAGCTAATTGTTATCAACATATTATCAAAATGATGGACCATAGTCCAATAATTAAACGGTCTTATCCCATTCCGTACGCATATAGACAAAAAATGGAAGAAAAATTAGCCGAAATGGTCGATATGGGAATAATATCTAGAGGTTCAACACCGTATTGTAGTCCGTTAACTTACACTTTAAAAACTGATGGTTCAATTAGAGTTCTACTAGATGCACGTGAAATCAATAAATACATGATAGCAGAGTCGGAAGCACCTCCGATGCAAATAGATGTTTTAAATTCATTTCATGGGGTTAATTACATTAGTATAATAGATTTGAATAATGCATATTTTCAAATTGCCATTTCCGAGGATAGTAAAAAGTATACCGGGTTCACATTTAATGGAAAATCTTATATGTACAATGTTTTACCACAAGGACTTAAGACTTCAGTAGGTAGTTTTAGTAGAGCTATGGACTTAATATTAGGGCCTGAAGTTAGACATTTTTGCGTGAATTATCTAGATGATCTTGCTATCTTAACGCAAGGAACGTTAAATGAACATTTAGAACATATCGATATAATACTAAACAAATTAAAGTCAGCGGGGTTAACATGTAATCTTGAAAAATGTAAATTCATATGTAAAGAAGTTAAAATGTTAGGACATATTATTTCTACCGAGGGAATTAAAACTGACCCAGAGAAAATAGAGTCAATTAAGAATTTCCCAGTTCCCAAGAAAATAAAACATTTAAGAGCATTTTTAGGACTTTGTAATTATTATAGGCGGTTCATTCCTGATTATAATAGTATAATTCAACCTTTATGCCAATTATTAAAAAACAGTAAAGGATGGACATGGACTTCAGAAGCACAAGTAGCCTTTGAAAAATTGAAAAATAGTTTTTTAAGGACAATAAAGTTACATCATCCGGATATGTCTAAACCTTTTTATTTACAAACAGATAGTTCGGGAGTAGGTCTTGCGGGGGTTTTATTTCAGTACGATGAACAAAGGGAAATGAAAATATTAGGCTATTGTAGCAGATCTCTTAGGGGCGCCGAATTAAGATGGACTGTTACTGAACAAGAGTTTTGGGCTATAATCTATTGTTTAAGGAAGTTTGAAACCTATTTGAGGGGCGCAAAGCTTATAATTAGAACTGATCACAAAGCATTGACGTTTGTTAGGACATGGAAATTGTATAATAGTCGAATAATTAGGTGGATATTGTTTCTTGAACAATTCGATTATAGTATCGAACATATAAAAGGTAGAGATAATGTCGCTGTTGATGTGTTATCTAGGTTCCCACCTGATTCATCAATGATACAAGAAGATAGAATCTATTGTCCTGAAATACATTATATGGAAATTAATAAAAATAAAACATTAATAACAAACTTAAAAAATATATCTAGTTTTCAATCTAACGATAATGAAGTACAGTTGATAATGGATATTATAAATAATATTAGTAATAATCATAGTGGTAGAATAAATAATATTGCTAAGCGCTGTTATATCAAGAATGGAGTGTTATATTTTAAAATTGATTCAGATAAACATGTAATTTATTTACCCTCTCAGTTACGAGAGGAAGTAATTTCTCAAATTCATAAAGAAATGGGACATCAAGGAGTTTTTAAGGTACTCAAATATATTAAAGATAGATTCTATTTTCCTAATATGCATAGAATAGTTAAAGTATTATTAAAGACTTGTCATCTCTGTCAAGTTTCTAAAAGTGATAATATAAAATATGTAGGCAAATGTAAATCTATTGTAACAGAAGAAATAGGTGACTTAGTTATGGCAGACTTATATGGACCATTGCCGAAAGGACGGTTTGGTTCTGCTTATATACTTGTAATTCAGGATTCATTTAGTAAATTTATTAAATTATATGATTTGTCTAAAGCCACTTCTCGTTCAGTTATTACAAAATTAAAACAATTTGTTAAAATAATTAAGCCTAAAGTAATTATGACTGATAATGGTAGTCAATTTTCATCTGAAAGTTGGAAACAAACTTTAAAAGATATGGGTATAAAACCTATATTTACAACTGTAAGAAATCCTCGACCTAATACGACAGAGAGGGTTAACAGAGAACTAGGACGTTTATTTCGAACATATTGCCATAAAAATCATAAAAGTTGGGCAACAATATTAAATAAAATCGAAACATTATATAACAACACATTTCATGAAAGTACGGGATTTACTCCTAATGAAATATTATATGGATTGAGTAATGACATGTCATTTGATAGTTGTTTGCCTCAATTAAATAAGTCTAAAGATATTAATCAAATTAGAATTCAAGTTAGGAAAAACTTAAAAGATAACAGTATTAAACGACAAACTAAATTTAATAGGTCCCATCGTTTAATTGAATTTCAAATTGGAGATTATGTAAAGATTCGTAAGGTAAATAAGTCAGAGGCTCAAAAGAAACTTATAAAAAAGTTTCAATTGCTGTATGAAGGACCTTATGTAGTTAGTGCGATTCCATTTGCAAATGTTTACACATTAATGGACCCTATAACTAAAGAAATTAGAGGGAACTTTAATACAATACATCTAAATAGATATTATCAATAATAAATTGATCACGATCAATTATAGATGTTATCAATGTTTAACTGTTGATACAAACATTAGAATTAATAATGTGGAATTGAAAAGGATAGATTTTAAACTAGAATATAAATAAACCTTATTGAAGATTTATTATATTTTCAATAATTTAATGTCGAAACTATAGATGATTTTATAAAATGAATTGCACTTAAATAAGTTAGATATATTAGTAAAAGATTAGGTTATTAAGATAGTAATTAAATGATTAAAATAGATAGTAATAAGTTAGATAAGTGTAATTGTAATTAGGTTTAGTTATGAATAAAATAAAAATTAAGGTAATGATGGGTCAGGGAAATGACTCAACTAATTTTATTGGAGCGCTTAGAAGTTCTCATATAATTATATAACAATTTAATTTTCAATTGACTATTAAGTCATATATTAATTTTTTTTTTTCATCATTACTTAACCTATTAAGCGCTAGCTTAATAGAAATAATAATTTAATTTTCAACGGACTACTAAGTCATATATAAATTTTTTTCTTTCATCAAATACTTATTAAGCGCTAGCTTAATAAAAATAGTTGGTGGGGAGTAGGGCGGTCATTTCTTCACAAAATTAACTGAACATTTTAAGTTATATTCAATCTAAATTGAATTGCAAAAATATAGGTCAGACCTTAAAGTTTGACTGTTTGCAATACAAGTTGTCCAAGTACTGCAATATACTAAACAACATATCACCAATTCATATTAGTATTAGATATGAATTGTGCAACTGTATTCAAATATTTTAATTTATTCATTCTGAAAGGAAACGGATACAATTCCATACATTCTTGGGCCGAAATGCAATGTAAAATATAACGTAATGAAATAGTACCAATTAATGTATTTACGCTTATTGATTCCTTGCTGAAATTCTGTACATTTTGGCTATTTAAGAGCGGAGTTATTAGACGTTTTGTAAAATTGAGGTTATGTTACAATGTCTATGGAAAATCACTAAGTTTCTGAAGCACTAAAGGTTATCATATTATATCATTACAAATATCAATCACTTGAAACCATAAATAAATATCAGGAATGGACTCAGGATGCATCTGAATACACTGAAAACATTAAACAATTATAAACATGATTACATGAAACGAGTGACAGTGACGGGACCATGACGGGGCACACAGGTTCAATATCAGTCAGCTGTCAAAGCTGTTATTAAAAATAATTATGATTTATTTTCAATCGATACGAAATCGATAATAATTTGGGTTTATCAGATATTAATTTTTATTTTCGATATTAATGTAACTTTATTTAAATACACTTTATTGTTTATAACTTCAATTGTGTATCAGAATACCTTGAGTTAATTAACTAGTGCAAATTTTTTTTAAAATTCTATAATCGATTATAGTTAAATCGATATGATTTATTTTCAATCGATACGAAATCGATAATAATTTGAGTTTATCAGATATTAATTTTTAATTTCGATATTAATGTAACATTATTTAAATACACTTTATTGTTTATAACTTCAATTGTGTATCTGAATACTTTGAGTTAATTAACTAGTGCAAACTTTTTTTAATTTCTATAATCGATTATAGTTAAATCGATACCCAATTAATTTGACGAAAACTATCTTTTTCATTTTTCTCAGCTTCCAGATTCAGAATTGAGCTGATATTTTATATTTTATAAAAAAAAAAAATATATATATATATGACCAATTTTTTTAAAACCATATCTGTACTTAATACATTTTAGCCTAAAAGTCCCCATCTCCTCTAAAATAAGATGAACTGCACTCTGTTAAGTTGTATATTTAACATTGAAAGCCGGATTTTATATTTTAAAAACAATATGTGTATTGTTATAAGATAAAATTGAGCCTAGATGTAGGAATTCAAATCAAATTGGATCTATGTGAGTGTGAGAGTGGGTGAAGGAGCTGGAATGGTTGGTTGAAATTGATTATTTTGATTTTAACCATTGAATATAACGCTAGTAGTATGATTGATGAGAGGTTGGATGTTTGGGAGAAGAGTATGTTTCTAAGTGCTGTTGATTGAAGCTGAATGTAAGGATTCATGAGTGTCCTATCAGTTGAGAAGTAACGTGATACAGAATTGTGTTATTTGATTACGTTGTTGTGATTAATTAATAATTACGATAAACTACATTATATAATTAAGGGGCGATTGTAACGTAACACGTAAACACAATTTAGTTCTAAGTTATTGGTGCCATAAATTTTAGTTATACTTAAGATTACAAACGCATAAATTGAAATGTGAGTTGACACATAAACATAAAACAGTCAACTCAATGTACAAAAATTGCTCTAATCCATTAAGGGACTCAAATTTTAAGTTGTACTTAAGAATAGGAATTTATTGCTGGGAACTCAAACAGTTTTAGCTAGTTGTTAAAATATTAGAGTGGTAAATTTTATATTCGAGACAGGCTTAAAATTTTGTGTTGACAAATTCGATAAAACGATGATAAAGAAACGTTCTAAGGGCCAGTTTCCACTGATTGATATAATCGCGATTAGTTCGACATAAAGTCGGTTTACGCATTTAACAAAGTTTAGAGCTGGAAATTGCATTTCACTAACATAAACTAAACGCAGTTAGAGAATAACGGCTGAACCGATTGCACTAATTCTTTTTTTTTGTGTTCCTTGAAGTATGAGGATGTTTGTTACAGAGAGGAATTTTAAAGGGATTGCTTGAAAAAGTCTTAAAACAGCACTTTGCTATGTTCTCATACAAATAATTCGTAATAATAATTAAACGAAAGCAAGGTTAGAATCGAACTATAAATTCGATTAAGCAAAGCTTTATTAAACAGTGGAACTCGACCCTAAGGGTTCGACCCGGCGTATGAGTGGTTTTTTTGCTGTAATTGCGGGACGCCGGGGTTGCCATCACAAAGTTTTAAGTTACCTTGTTTGGATTAAAAACTACAAAATTGACGTGTATTTACTTTACATTAACACGTAAGGTTAAAAATGACAATAATCGGTTAAATAATTTCTCATTTGAAATCGGTTGAATAATACATTATTCTTCGCAGCCGTCATACAAATTTATCGTAACTAACATTTTATTCTTCGGCTTATTCAGTGTGTATTTGTTTTTCCTTATATTGTTTATCTTTTGTTGTGTTTGTTTAATTGATTTACGCAATTTCCTTGGATCGGATAAAAGTGTTTACAGCCAGTAAAGCTCAAATTATTGAGGAAGTAATAATTTTATTCCTTGTTTTTGTGTTGCACTATAATGATTTATAAACTATCGATTAAATTGTTAGGGAAAAACAATTACACATTGGATTGTCGTACTTTGAACACAACAATGAACGTCTGCTGTGTACCGCGGTTATCACCGAATTTCCGTGAAACACGGGAATTGCTGTGCGTATGGTATCACTGCAAAGCGCGTTGGTGAACGTGTTAGGGTGGGGGAAAAACAGACGGAGATTTTTAAATAAATACGATGGCAGTCAGAATTCGGGGCAGTCTGTTTGAGATTCAAATTTGAATTCGGAGTTCGAAGCACGTAGGCCTTCCGCGGCCGTCGCGGCCTCTTGGCTGGCTAAACTATGGAACTTCTGAATCAGATTAATGATAGAAATACCTAAAAAGTATTTTTTAGATTTGATTCAGAGATTTCATTAGCATAAGCCGGCTGAGTGTGGCTATGTAACTTCAGTGTAGATCGCGAATTAGTTTTAACTTAATTTTACTGATTATTATTAAGTGCAATTCGTTATTATAAAATTTTAATTGTAATCCGCTAAATAAATTCAGTGAAAGACCTGTGAAGAAGCGCTCCTGATTGGTTCGAATGCATTAATTTTTTATTTATTTGCATGTTTGGGTTTCTGCATGTTGTGTTCCTTTACTGATTTTTATAATTTTTACGGAGATTTTTAATAAAAGATATCTAATGAATTATTAGTTAGGTTTACATCGAAACTATTAATTATTGATTATTGAAAGGAATTATTATCTAGGTTTACACTGATATTATTAATTATTGATTGATAATTGAATAAAATAATTATGAAAAGGTTTACATTGATATTATTAATTATTGATTGATTTATGAATGGAATTATTATGAAATAAGCTTTATGACCATAATTATATTGAATTTAACTGATAAAAGGAAATCTAATTTTAAGTAAATAACCACAATACGATGTTGTTAGACTAAAATGAAATTACATCTGGTTGATTTTAAAGTACATATATAAATTGAATGAATCTTGGTTAAAACTATCATATTAGATATTAAGGGTTAAATAGATTTTCGTTAGGGTGTATTTAAATAATGAAATGAAATTTTACTATGTCATTACTTTGGAAGTAAATAGAGTAGTGAATAATTCTAGGAAAATATGATCTATAAACAAACTAATGATTAGTTGTCGTATCTTATTGAATATTCTCTACATATAAATATACTTCTAATGAATGTATATGTATGTATGTATATGTATATATATATATATGTATATTTGGCTTCATTTTGACATTACACAAATTTTTGTAGTTCAAACATTAATTTAAGGACTTGTAGTTGTTAAATATATGTTGGAACGAGGTAACAAAGTGGTTGTAGTCTTGAATGAGTGCATTCAAGGATGCTTTTAGCTCTTGAATTCATTCTAAGATGAGGTATTATACACTGATCTATGACATTACACAACTATTGTAGTTTTGAACATTGATTTAAGAATTTATGTTCTTAAATAGGTGTCGAAACGAGGTATCTGGTAGACTGGAGTGTCTCATTCTCACGATGACTTTAATTGAACTAAATAAACTATGTTAAGGTGAATCCATAAATGTTTGTATTCGCCAGTGTTTTATTATAGGTTTCCCTATAAGGCAAGGCCTGTCTAAGCCACAGTTCTTCGCGTCATCGATGCTAGGTAGTTCCTAATCTAGGTCTATCTAGTAAAGAAAGTTGCGAGTACTTCCTACCAACCTCTGCGTTCGTATTTGCCTAACTGAACTATGTTCTTGGTAAATACTATACGTACGTTTACTTATCTTTGATAAGAATTCCTCATCTTTGATGAGAGATATGGACAAGCTTCATCATACACCTAGTGTATGGTAGTTGTTTGAACTGCAACAAGGGTTAGTGATTTATATTTGGTCAGTGGTATGTAGTTCTATTTATACTAATAGAGAAACATATTCACTTTTCCAATTAATTTATTGCTAACTTTTGTGGACAGTCTCTGTTAAGTCCCAAGGCGGATTTACTGAGATTTAAGCCAAGCCTTAATCAAGTCCTCTTGTGTTTTTCAAACATACAAACATTGATGGATCATAAAATCTATTAAATATACATTCTCTTTTCATTGTGAAAATGAGATACTCTCAGAGATTCTGATTGAGTAAATGAATATGTTATATTTTAATTGTTTTATTTATCTCTCGACACTACCATGTCCTTTGATAAATCCATTCAGTTCCTAAGAGAGCCTGATATAATCAAATGATTAACAACTTAATTACTGGTTCAATGTTTCAATTGAACAACCTATTCTGGTTAATGAATGCTGTTTCATTGAATGCTGTGAGTCATGCAAGGACAAACCTACACAATACACCTACTTTACACGTTGGTCTTATACCTTTAATTATTTTTTACTTCCTTATAGGACACTCGAAAGGTTGCGCTGTCGCCTGTCGCTAGTCGCCGACAACCCATCTCACAATGGTGGCGAGGCTTGACAATATAGCTGACTATAGACCCGTAACTCAGTAGGTCTTTCCTATGGGAAATTACACTACACAATCCAATTGTGGCAAAAGTAGTAGGTTTCGTGATCGAATTTCAAAGTAGTTGTGTGACCGAAGTTCCCGTATGGGCTAGTAAGCACACAATGAAAAGATCAGTAGACACGATCTCCTTTTGTTCACGTGGAACACATCTTAATACCATGTCTGATTACAGCTTGGTAATTACATCAACTCTAGTAGTTCACTGGTTATGTCTGTATGACGTCCCAAGGGATTACTCAAATACAGTCATTGCATGATTTTGCTGCAGCGGTATGAAACAAGCATTTGTTAGACAGGATATATTTCCGTCTAACTTATTGTAGAAAATTGGGTACTCTCAATTCCTACCTACTACCTTTCTTTTGATTGGATAGCACCAACGTTGTGCCTAATTTAATTTAGAGCCTTCAGCACGGTGTGGATCGGTTGGGGTCGGAGGGGAATGGTGGTTGCGACCCCCCGGGTTCAGTTGAACCCGGCCTTTTAATTCCCTAATACCTGTAAACCCTATCCTAACAGATTAACACACACAAACAAACGCTACACATTATTTTTCACAATTATCTGAGATAATTTATTAACTGAATAAATTATTTTAAGATAATTAATAACTATATAATATGTATTTAATCATTATTTCATTTACTTATATATTTTTATTTATTTCATTTGGTTAGAGTTATTAGAATCCATCTATTATATCAGGTTTGAGCTAAAAATACATGTAAAAGAAACTTAGACACTATTCAATTAATCAATGTCATTATAGAATAACCTATATATAATTATTTAACTTTATTTCTATTTTAGCTATCTAGATTTACTAAAAATATTAGCAATTATAATTTACACATTCTTAAGGAGACGTCAGATATTTAGTTAAACAATAGGTGATAGCTATTTCTAAATAAATAAGTCTATTACTATTTATTCTTAACGGTTCTAATTTACTAAATTTTCATTAATTCCTAAATAATTTACTAATAAGGTGTTATAAAGTTTAATATCTTTCTTTCCTTTTCATAATGATTTTCCTGAAGTTAGTTATCTATAGTGTTTATACCACTGGAAAGTGTAAATATCTTTATAATTAAATTTTAGGATACTAAATCTTATTAATTCTAAATAAGTTAATTATAAGGTGTTATATCTTTCTTTCCTTTTAACAGCATTCCAGAAGTTAGCTATCTTTAGTATTTAAATCACTGGTAAGTGTAATTTACTAAGTCTTATTAATTCTAAATAAGTTAATTATAAGGTGTTATATCTTTCTTTCCTTTTAACAGCATTCCAGAAGTTAGCTATCTTTAGTATTTAAATCACTGGTAAGTGTAATTTACTAAGTCTTATTAATTCTAAATAAGTTAATTATAAGGTGTTATCTCTTTCTTTCCTTGTAATAGTATTCCAGAAGTTGGTTACCTATAGTATTTATATCACTGGTAAGAGTAAATATCTTTCAATTAAATCTTAGGATAAATTAATTTCAGTAATTTAATGTCATTGTGCAGAAATGTTATTTTAAATTAATGGCTAGGTAGGATGTTAGTTAGAGTTTATATAGAAATCAAGGCTTCTAATAACATATACTATGTCTTTCCTTCGGCATACCATAAAAAGAACTGAAGTTACTCTGAAACAAAAATCAAACACAACGTAGAGTCCTTCATTATACTAGACGATCACAATTATAAGGCCAAAGACATTTAATGTCCTCTTAAGTTTAATATTAGCTTGTAACGCCACTACCATGATAGTGTTACAAATTGGTCTCCGTGACCAGGATGTTATAAATTTATATATGTTGGGGTCTTTCTTACCACACCCTCATAGTAGTAGTATCGTTTCATTACGTAAGTCATATTTGATGTATTTTACATTTCGATTTCATTTACTAGAAAATTTCAAGACACGAAGTATTAATGATAAATTTATATGGATTAATAAAGAACCAGGTTAAAATTAAAAGTACTGTAGGTAAAAGATTTTTTTTCAATAATTTCGACGGAACGATATGTTTTTTTTTATATAGAACTATGCAGATAAAAAATATATTTTTTAGGTTAGCATCTACGGTAACTATAACACTCCTATCTGTCACAGCTTGATATTTAACAGCCTTTAAAACGAAACAGAGTTCTAAGCAAGAAAAAAAAATTAAATTAGGTTTCGTATGGAAATTATAATTCTAAATTTTAACTACTTATTGTATTTTGGTTTCAATTTATACGTTTGTTTTTCCTTGGTATTTCCTTTCCTAATTTGACATAATCTTTAATATAAGTAGACACTAGTATGGAGCAAATTTCTGTAAATTTGTACGAGTATATTTTTTATTTTTATTTCATTTTATTTATTTATTTATTCGAAAGTACTATTTATACTAAAATAACGATATATCTCTGGCCCCCACACTAGGATTCCCTGTGTCGTGGGGATGTATGGATTAATAAACAAATGAATAAATAAATTGATATGCTGGATAATATATTAATATGCCGTATGCTTTTATAATTATAGACATTGAATAATAAATCTCAAAAATCAATTATCATTCATTTCATCATTTGAGAGTAAAAACGGTAAAATTAATTGCGAAAATGATTTGATTTACGTGATACTCGAAGTAGTACTAATTTTGAATTAATAAACATAAGAATTGAATTGCTGATGAATAAATTTATCCATATTTTTACTTAAACGGGACTAACTGAGATAGGGAACAGCAGGAAATTTCCTGCTCAAAATATGGAGCAGCCCGACTGGGGAAGTTACTCGACCTTAGAGTAGATCACAGCTAAATAATACTGTTTACAAGCAGTGTTGTGTTCCTGTTGGTGAGTAAGGTGACCAGAGCTCCTGGAAAGGATCGGGAATAGGGTCAGCGACGCGTTTGCGATGCTTCTGGTGTTGCAGACGTCTGTAAGCTCCGGAAATCGCTTACCATCATGTGAGCCGTACGCTTGTTTGCCTAACTTATTGCAATTATCATTTTGAGTCTTATTTTATAATTAAAACACATTGTATAATATAAAGGACTCTATAAAGAGTCAAAACTACAGTAGCAAAATAATATTTGCAAGTTAATTAATATTATTGTTATAAATATACACAAACAAAAATAGGAACAGGAAAAAAATATTATTATACAATATTAATTAATTTACTGTTTCATAACAAACACATCCGCTTATTTATCCTCAATTCCATTTTCACAAGTAGTAATAATTTAATTTATTATTCTAAGGTAAAAATAAAGCCACATTACAAAAAATAAACATTATCAAAATGATTTAATAACTATATAGTAGTATAGCCCAAGGAGACATCTAAGCTAGTATTCTAAACTTAATCAAATTGTAAGCCGAAAAGAAGCGTGAATTGTTTAATTATTGCTGACAAAACGCAATTATGTTAAATAAGGTATTAGTAGAATTATCATAACGTATACCTAATAAGGTCAGAGAAAAAGTTTCTTCGTATTCGATAGGTAAAGATAGAAATGCATGGCATAATTTTACGAAATTTATTTATATTAATAATTATAATATATAATTATGTACTATTTTGTTCGATAAATAACTTGCCACCATCTCGTATGTAGTGACAAGATTCCGTTGGTGTACTCGTAGTTTTGGGACTTCTCATTAAAAAACCACGACAATGACAGTCCTCTTTTGATATTAACTTTACACTATCTTAATAATTCTGAAGAGACTGAAACAGATAGAAATCTGAGAGTGCAATATCGGGGCTTTATGCTGGATTTGTTTAGACTTCCCAGTCAAACTATCAATTTTTTTGAGTGGTTAGTTGTCTAAGGTGTGATAAAATCGCATTTTCTCTTTTTTAAAGTAAAACTTTAAAATGCACTAAATTTCTTCCTTTGAGTCACCCATTTTGGCGGACAGAAAAGCAAATGAAAAGTGGCGGGAAACTGTTTTTTTTAGTTTTTAATTTAATTAAAAAATGTCATATATTCATGGCGTCAAAAACAGCAACAAAAAAAAAACAACCAAAAAGATTTTACTGTAACTTTTTACTAGAAATTACGAAAACACTTTTTGCCCGACCTATTATGTGTAGGTATGTGTATGCTGTATATTATATACATAAATATGCTCGTCAAGCTCGATTTAGTAAATAGAAACGGGACATAGACTTGATAAATTTTGAGATTATCAAATTTAAGTAAACGTACTCTTTATATTATAAACTGGCTGTGCCCGCGACTTCGTCCGCGTGGAATTTAACAAAAAAAGTTATTGTTCAGTTCACGATTCAGCCTGTAATATCCCATTGTTGGGCATAGGTCTCTTCCCCATGTAGGAGAAGGATTGTTCAGTTCGCAGAGTCATAAAATAAATAGATTTCTAAAATAAAAGTAGGCTAAGTTACTCCTTACTACATCACTGCTATCTGTCAGTGAAAGTCCCGTCAAAATCGATTCAGCCGTTTCAGAGATTAGCCGGAACAAACAGACAGACAGACAAAAATTGTAAAAAATGTTATTTTGGTACATGTACCGTGTAAACATCCTTAAAATGCATTTATTAAAAAGCGGCTATTTTAATATTAGAAACAGACACTCCAATTTTCTTTATTTGGATAGACGACATAAAGTGAGTCAAACGTAACAGAGAAACAAATTTAAATTTACATTTATATAATAAGAATTGTTTTCTCAACTTTACTCCACAGGCTTTCGAGAACATTAATTAATAAAATAATGTCTAGTTCTGTTGTGATGTCACTGGTTCGGAAATGAGATTCCGCAGAGGACTGGGACGAGAATCACTTGTTATTTTGAGGAAAAACTATATTAATAATCCGTCATTTATATTTTACTAGCCGACCCGAACTTCCTACTTCTATATATTTTTCGTTAACATATCGATCATTTTTTTATTTTCTTTCCTTGTTATTGTCTTATTTAGTGCAATCGTTTTGGAGTTATGCGTGTAAAATAATTTCGGTGATCCATTTATATTTACATAATAGATATGGTATTTTAAATGCAACTAAGAAAAATAACATTTTAAGTTACAGTTTTATTTTGTTTTAGTTTGGCTATTTTCGTTTTCATATCGTTTGTTATTACTTAGAATAAACGCTGTTTTGACAAATGCAAACTACGAATGCGTATAACGGACATAAATAAAAAATTAAAAGGTTTGTCCACCTCTCTGGCTAATTATCTGCTTAGTTCAGTTTACAACAATAACTAAGGAAACATAAAATATATTACCAAAACCCTTTGTGTGTATAATTTACTAGTTAGACGGCTAGGTAACCTACTAAGTTTTTTTTCAACTAGATCGGCAAACAAGCGTACCCTCTGGTAAGCGATTACCGTAGGTTATAGACGTCTGCAACACCAAAAGCATCGCAAGCGCGTTGCTGACCCTATTCCCAATTCCCACCAGAATCTCTGGTCACCTTACTCACCAACAGGAACCCAATACTGCTTGAAAACAGTATTATTTAGCTGTGATCTTCTGTAAGGTTAAGGTACTACGACAGTCGGGCTGCTCCATATTTTGAGCAGGAAATTTCCTGCTGTGCCCTATCTCAGTTAACTTTGTGAAAAATTAAAACAATAAGAGTATTTGTTGGTTTTAGAAGGAATTCAGACATATCGTTAGACTAAGCGTTCATATACTCGTCTTGATCTTCTATGGTGGGATGCGTAATTTTTTTTTTGTTTACAAACATAAGTAAAATTTACGTTTAAAGTGAAAGGATCTGTTTCACGATTGTGGATAAGGTTTATGCTGCAGATAGGCTACGAGCCTACGAATATACTTTAACAGCAGTTCGACTCAATAAACTAAAACTTTCAGATTCACAATTGCGAATAGAACTATACTATAAATACAGCGGAATTCGATGGTAAAAAGGAAAAAAAATTCACAAAATTTAACTCTTGGATACTGTCATGTGCCAAATAGCGTTAATAATAACTGGTGAAGTAGGCTTTATGGCAGTTAAAATTTAAGAAAATATTTTTGGAAATCTTTAGAAATTAAAAAAATATATATTGAAGATATCCTTGTGAATATAGCACGGGGCATGACATTAAACAATTGAAGATATAAATTTCATAATAAATTCATCAAATCATAGCGAAGAAAATCAGACTCAGAAAGAACCATAGAATAAGAAATTTATTCGATTAGCGAAAGTGATTATTATAACTGAATACAACATTTTAAATTTAGTATGTTACGCTTCAGCCTGTAATATCGCACTTTTGGATCTGGGCATAGGCCTCTTTCGACATGTAGGAGAAGGATCAGAGCTTAATCTACCACGCTGCTCTAATGTGGGTTGGTGGATGTATTCCCTACTATGAGTAACGATCGCTACCAGGTGTAAATTATAACAACTGGGACCGACAGCTTAACGTGCTCTCCGAGGCACGGTGGGGAGACCTACAATGACTGCACAAACACCCACACCACGGCAAACATCTGTATGGCCCTGCGGTATCGCTAATACAAATGTTTGTCACGTGCGGGGATTGAACCCTCTACCGCCAGAGCAACAGCCACAAACCAGTGCTGTGACCGTTGCGCCAATGCGTCGTTAGTCGTCGTCAATTTAGAATGTTAATCCTATTCAATTTAAGAAGATTTAAATAATTTTTCAATTAATTAGGTAATCTAATTATAAAGAATTGGGACCCAAAATATTATGCTTTTGACAAATAGGATGCGTACTAAGAATCGCGTAATAACGACAACATATTAAAAAGAATATTTCTGTCTCCCAGCGTTGTGCTATAACAATAGACATTTTTGACATAGCATAGGCTCTAAATAACAGTTTGTTTATTCGTACGTAAAAGGCCTGAAAATGTCAGTCTGATTGATCAAGGCATTAATGAAAAAAATTTCACTGAAAGCATACACTGAAAGCATACCATGGAGGTTGAACATTTGTTTGTATAAGGATGGATATCTCTATTTGAAAATAGCTCTTCTGGACTGAGTTACCGAGGTAGTGCACAGCAGGAAACCTGGTCAAAAAATGGAGCAGCCCGACTGGGTTAGTACCTCGTCTTTACAGAAGATCACGGCTAAATAACACTGTTTTCAAGCAGTGTTGTGTTCCTGTTGGTGAGTAAGGTGACCAGAGCTCCTGGGGGCGAATTGGGGGTAGGGTCGGCAACGCGCTTGCGATACTTCTGGTGTTACAAGCATCTATAGGCTACGGTAATTGCTTACCATCAGGTGAGCCGTACGCTTGTTTACCGAATTAGTGATATCAAAAAAGAACTTTTTCCTTTGCCATAATAACACGAGAAATAAAAAGTTTAAAACTCATAGTTCCCATAATTATATAAGGAACTGAACAAATCCAAAAAAAAAAAAATCTCATATAATGGTCATTGTTTAAATACATGAATTGTCATCAAAATACCACAACATTGTAGTCTAAAAGATGAATACGTACAAGTAAATAAATCTAATTTATTAAATTACCATAATAAATTAATAAAACAAATTAATATTGTGTTAGGGTCGATTTACATCAGACGAGCGAATGCTCATTCTATCCCCACTATATAAAATTCTTTTAGTGTAAACAACCGTAGAGCTTTTTATGTAAACGCTGAATACGAGTTTTGGTTTACACAGATCAAGAAAGAATGCTCTTGTTCTAGCTCTAGCTCTTTGTTCGTTTGGTCTAAATGCACCTTTAAACAAACACATCGAGACCACGCGGACGAAACCGCGTGCTACGTGTACAGATAATTCCTATTATTTGAATAGACATCTAAATATAGTTTAAAGAAGTATCTATGGTTTTCCATAGTAACAATATATTTTCGACTTTTTGAAGTATTTTCATAATACAAGTTATAGATACACTAGCTTCTGCGCGCGACTTCGTCGGCGTGGACTTCACTGCTATTAGTCTTAGCGTAATGATATATAGCCTTATAGCCTTCCTCGATAAATGGGCTATCTAACACTGAGAGACTTTTTCAAATCGGACCAGTAGTTCCAGAGATTACCGCGTTCAAACAAACAAACAAACAAACAACCAAACAAACTCTTCAGCTTTATAATATTAGTATAGATATACAAATGGAAAGTGAAATGATAACTTTGTTTTAATGATAATTATATTTATATAAACAAAGTATCTCATTCTCGTTAACTTTTAACATACTGTTCGGCTCTTAGATTCGTAGCGTGCTTTTTAACAGCCTTATAGACAGTAAAAGAAGATGGAATCGTAGCGGAATGTTTCACAGCCTACATGTAGTTTTAAAGCCTAATGCTCATTATATTCACCATTTATTTACCACAAAAAAATGTTATGAATAGAATTGTACTCATTTAAAGTAGTTACTAGATAATAATTATATAAATACTATGAAAATATTTTTAATGGGTTGTAATAATTATTATGATCTTGATAATAACAAAAACATACCTACACTATTCTTTATTATTTTTCGCTTTTTTAAGATCTTATATTTAGTATTTTGAGAGTCACATAAAAGAGTTTCAAGAACAGTCTTTTTCTTCTTTTTTTTGTAATGAAACAAAGGAATCTAAATCACACATTACAGGAGAGTTAATAATGATATAGCAACGTTTAAAAATTATATTACATTTAACATTGCATTCAAAAATGGGACAAACATTACTCCCCTTCAAAATATGTTAATGTAATTATATTTTAACATAATTTTAACATAAATCAGTAATAAACAATGGAACGTTTAACATAAATACGATATTCAACGAAACATACAATACTAAAATATAAAAAAAAATAGGACAGTAAACAAGGAATACCTCATCAAATCATTCAAAATGACCCTTTAAGCAGCGATACCAATAGTGCGCGACGCTTCACGCTATTGTATGCCATACGTAACGCGTAAAAAGCTCCGATATCGCATGAACACACTTCCAACCACTCCCGACCAAACGGCCTAATTATTTAGCACTTCACAGTAATGACGTCACTACGCCGCTTCGATTTAAAAAAAAAGGAATGTATGATTCTACTCACGCTGCGATGCTTTTCGATAGCGGCCAACGTTCCATGGAGGCCTGGTACTTCATGTTCTCAATCTGCTTTTTCAGTGCCTCCTTGTCCATGGCTGCGAGAATACTGGGATCCATCGCGCAGAATCTGTGGTATAAAACACCCACACACAGGTTAGTTACGTGTCTACGTATCGCTGTCTGTGTGAACGGCATCGCGTACAATCGAACGCGAAACACGTTCGTTGAAACAATTGACTAATTACGCGTTTACTTTATCACTTCCTGCTGACATATTTAATGCCATTATAAATGTTATAATATACCTCAAATCGTGGGAACATTTAAGTGTCTTATGTTGAATATTTATTTGTTAAATGAATGATTTTTGTAGGTGAATGTACATAAGCTATCTCGTTCGCTGTAAGGGGAGATTTTGAGGGTGTGTGCGTAAGTACGATGCGCGCGCATGGTGTTACAGTTTCTATGACAACCCCACCACACACACAGAGATATCTTGCGCAAATTTAGTTAATGCGTGCGAAATTATAAATTGGACTTAATTGCTTTAATATTAGAGTTGACTTTATATCGATTTTGTGTGTGTAAAATTAATGAATTAGAGGTAATGCTTGGTAGTCGACTGTGTTTTGTATCGCATTATTCTTCATCTGGTGCGGAAGTATGAGAGCCGTCTGTCAAATTCGATAAAGCTTTTGTAGTTATGTATCGTAGGGACAAGAGAGATATTTTTTACTTGACTGCATCACAACTAAAAATTTATTCGTTCAAGTTTTCCAATACGTATTAAAGGTTGTCTGGTAGAAATCGCTTACCTAGCGATAAGACCGCCTTTGTGCATATTATTATTTTGTAAGTTTTATTTTTTTTTGTATAGGTACCTTATATGTAAACTTGTATGCACAATAAAGTATACTAGCTTCTGCGCGCGACTTCGTCGGCGTGGACTCTGTTCCTATTGGTCTTAGCGTGATGACACATAGCCTATAGCCTTTCTCGATAAATGGGCTATCTAACACTGAAAGAATTTTTCAAATCGGCCCAGTCGTTCCAGAGATTACCGCGTTCAAACAAACAAACAAACAAACAAACAAACAAACAAACAAACAAACAAACAAACTCTTCAGCTTTATATATTAGTATAGATTTATCTTTATATTTATCTTTATCTTAAATGCAGACGTGACACGAAGCGAATTTGTTACTTTTATTCTATTGTCTTTTTAAATTTAAATTTTTGACGCGACAACGTCTAATAAAACGACGAACACCGGTGGCATGCACGAAAAAGGATGACTTATTGTAACGTTACGCTCATTGTCCCGTTACGCTCATTGTAAGCTTGCGTCGCATCTATCTCTCTTCCACTCTATTGGCCTATGCGTCCAAGGAGATGTTTTGTTATGACGTTGTCACGTTAAACTATTGTCCGTAAACCAACTTTACAGACAACCAATTTTTGAAGTGAAACTTCTTTAGACACATGAGGGGTATTTGAACGACCGGTAAAGCGGCAGCGGCAGGTCAGTACTTGGATGGGTGACCGCCTGGGAACACCGCGTGACGTTGGCTTTTTGTTTTTTTTTTTAATTTTTTTTTTATGTTAAATTCGTTTTTTTATTCGTTTTTATTTAATTAGTTTTTTTGAATTATTTTTCCAAATAAGTTTCACTTCTGACATGTGTACTTTGTTTGCACAACACTTTGTATGAGATAAAAGATAGAAAAAGGTCTTTTAGTGACAAATTACATATTTGAAAGAACGTGTCCTCATCGATTCACTCATTCATCACCGAGAGGAAAGTGGAAGTTAGACACATTCGAGATACAGCAATGGCGTTTAAGTTTAACATAACGGAAATACCAAATAAGGATCTCTGCTAATACCTTAATAAATAGAATAAAAATGTTCGTGGAAAAACTATTGAATTTTGATTATTGTCGATTTTTTTAAGTTTTAGATTACAAAAAAGAAAAGTTGACATTATACCTAGGGAGACAGTTTAGATGGTGGTTACGTCAGAAATATTTATTATTTCTAAATCTAAATAGATTAAACTTAACTTAATTATTATTATTTCTTATATTATTTAACTCGTAATCTAATTCTTTGTATTACCTACTTGACGTGATTATGCATGTTGTGATAACCTGTAATTAAAAGAACATTAACATTCTATTGTAAGCACATGTGAAAGAAATTAGTAATAATGTATCTTTTGTTGGTTATCCTAATTACAAAATAAAATAAAATAAAATTAAAATATATGTATCAAATATACTTATGTTAACGTAAGCATAGGCGTTGGGGTGAGGGGCTTACAGAATTTCGCTGACAAGGGGGAGGAGGGGGTTAAAAATTACTAAAATTCTGCTTACGTAATAATTGAATGACTCTAGTCAGTAACCTCAGTCAGCAGTAACCTGGCTGGAGGTAAGTGTAGCAATCATAGAGATGGGTGCCTACTACAGTCAGGTATATAATGTAAAATATTAACGGTTTTAGCTTACTACATGTAATTAACATGAGAGGGAAAAGATTTAAAAAAAATTGCACCATAAGGTGGCAGAGGTTGTTTTTATAAATTCACAATATTGAAATCAGCCTATAAAAATTGTTTCATTTATTAACAGATGAGGGAATATTTAGCTATCTCGGATCTTAGACCATTAGATTTTACTTATTGTGAAGAGAAATGTTTGTATGTGTGCAATCTTGAAATTTATCACTATAGAAACGGTTTTTAAACATTATTTTGAAATCAACGTTCAAAGAAGGAGGAAACTCAGAGGCATCTAGAAAACTTTATAAACTGCGATAATATCCGAAAAAGTTGTTTCATTGTAAATGAGGAGACTCTCAATTCGATTGTATTTTAAAGTAATACTTTTTTACAAACGCTTGACTTGACGAGTGAGCTGGTGAATACGTGACGAGAGCGTTACGAAAAGTGTGATCGGGCGAGGCGAACGGAACTTGACTTTTGAGAGGGACATATATGTTATTGAAAATAGAAAGAGAAGAGTTACATTTCGTAAGTTTTACTTCAGTCGTGTGGTCTAAAGAACACTCGTTTTTTTTTTTACACAGTATTATTTAGCTGTCATCTACTGTAAGGTCGAGGTGGGCAGGAAATTTCCTGCTGTGCCCTACCTCAGTTAACGTTTAAACATAATATGTTTTATTACATAAACATAAAATATCATCTAAGCAAGAACCCTGAACGGGAAATGCAAGCTGTATGGAATTAATATTCCCGAATAGGGAATTAATTCCTTTGTAACAGACGCACAGAGTCACTGTTACATGTATTATAGCAGTAAAGTTTAATTAAGCTAACTGTACTCACATTCGCTTCACAAAGCACAGGTGACGAGAGATTTAATCCACTATACATTGTATTGAGGCTGTAAATGTTCCACGCGTGGGAAGAGAGAAATTTAGAAAATTCTAATCTGATTATGAAATAATTTAGGGGAAATTTTAAATGTTTGTGTTTTCGAATATTTACTTGGTTGAAAATGGAACAGCTGTGAGGTTTTGTTCGTCGTCTATTTGTGTTAAGAACATTTTGAGATTGAGCTGTATATGTGAAGCTTAGCGATTAGCTTTGGGTTAAAGGTATAATGGTCTTGATACATTGTGGTATAAGGTGATGGGGTGAGATTGTCATCACCCTAAGACCTAACTGAGGTAGGGCACAGCAGGAAATTTCCTGCTCAAAATATGGAGCAGCCCGACTGGGGTAGTACCTCGACCTTACAGAAGACCACAGCTAAATATTACTGTTTTCAAGCAGTATTGTGTTCCTGTTGGTGAGTAAGGTGACCAGAGCTCTTGGGGATAGGGTCGGCAACGCGCTTGCGATGCTTTTGGTGTTGCAGGCGTCTATAGGCTACGGTCTTACCATCAGGTGAGCCGTACACTTGTTTGCCGACCTAGCTACATAAAAAAATTTAATAATTGATGATTTTTTTAACCGACTCAAAAAAAGAGGATGTTTTCAATTCGATTATATTTCTTTTTTATGTATGTTACCTCAGAACTTTTGACTGGGTAGAGCGATTTCGATGATTCTTTTTTTAATAGAAAGATGATGCTTGTCATATAGTCCGATTTAAATTTAATCGAGATCTGACAAGTGCTTTTTGAGTTATATCTAATAATGCGTATTTACTTGACTATTCTTTCGTCGACCTACGTTTTATTATACTTCATAGCTTTATATTAGATGTCCCTATTTTGATTAGTCTTGTTTTAATTGAAAGCTGATACGTCCCTTGTAGATAGTAGTTGTAGTAGATGGAGGCCTGGTGACTACGTTTTAGTAACCTTAGATAACGCGTATAATATACTTTACTATTTTTTCGTCTTATTACGTTGTCTTACTTGTCGATGTAATTGAAGTCGTTTTTTTTTTCGTTTGCAAGCAAACAAAATTATTTTATCGTTAGAAATAAATTGGAACGCATTTTTACAATTTTTTTTTAAATCCTCGGTAAATGGACTATCCAACTCATAAATATATTTTTGATTCAAACCAGTAGTTCCTGAGATTTGCGAGTATAAACAAACAAACAAACTTTTCAGCTTTATAATATTAGTATAGTTATATTAGTGTGTAGCCTCATTTCTATCTATGTTTGTTATTTCCCTCAACAAACGAACAAACAAAGTTAATCGTATTTATAATTAAAATATAGTATTCGTAGAGACAATAGTACAAGGTCAGTTGAAATGAACACATTTTTAAAAGATGAAAGATAACAAACATTTCCTGCAAACAAGCGTATACGTTATTACAATTTAATTGTTTTGAAACAATAAAGAGGTCGTTGAACCTTACTTTAACAATAATAGTTTTAAAATAATTATAACGATTCTCACGTGTATTTGATATTTTAATTACCTAAAAGGAATTAAGTAATTTTTTTTTGGTCATTATTTATTAATGTATGCATAACATTTTTAATATTAATATCAAACGCAAAGATATTATCTGTGTAAAAGTCTTCTTGTTTTTAAAGTTGGAAAGACTGTGGCAAGCAGGTCTGCGTTCCGCCTGATGCGGTTACGTAACCTACGCCTGCTACAACAGCGTTTTGTCGACCGTAGTCCGTACCCCTGGTAAAACAGCGCGTCACTAGGTGCACTAGTTACATTACTCAAAATAGACTGTAATCTTCTCAAAGGTTGAGGTAATTTTCTATTTACTATAGTCCAGTTTCTTTAAATTTTTTGAGCATCACATTAATTTCCTACTAATGTAATTTCTTTTTCATAAGATCCCTTTATTTCTCACACAAACTTTCAAAACAATTTTTTAATATATGCTTCGCGCGCTCACTTCATGGAAAGTGACTACCGTAACTTATAGACGCCTGCAACAGGAGAAGCATCGCAAATGTTGCATTTGTTTGAAATGCGATGTCACAAAATTTTAGTACTCTCCCCACCCTTTGGCTTAATTCATCGACCCCCTTAACGTGTGTCGTTATTTTTGGATGGCTTTAAATCACACATTCAAAGCTTAACTATCACCAACAATATTTTTAATGTAATAATATCCTCTATCTTTTACAGAGTTAAGTATTTCAATCTAGGTTTTAAGAAGAACTTCCTAGAACAGGTTAAGAAGTAAACTAAAGTATTAGATAGATCTTAAATAGTACAGACTTAAGTCTGCGAGGCTTATAAGGAGCAGTTCACAACTAATGCGTTTCGTTGCAACCGCGGGTACAGATTGTTGTAACGGCAGACAAAATAATAATTATAATTGTGTGATAGACATGTGACACGCAGTGGAGAGCGTGCACAATAAGATAATATATTGTGTCGAGTTGAGTTGAGTTGACCTGTATTTTTGAGTTGCTAAATATATACTTATTCTTAATTCATATTATTTTTTATTTTTGTGTTACACATGAGGAAATCCTAAATATTTTTAAATCAAATCATCGATCCAGCGGGGTTCGAAACTGCATATTTTATACTTATTCTTCATTAAAAAGGTGTTTTACATTATTAAATGCCTACAATGATGTGATACAATCCTAAAGCCAATATGAGGTAATTAAGACTTTCCTATTGAAATTTAATATAAATAATTGTGTTTGCTCGCAAACGAAAAAGAAACCGACTTCAATTACATCGACAAGTAACACAACGTAGGTAGACGAAAAAATAGTCAAATAAATACGCGCTATTAGATTTATAACTCTAAAAGTATTTGTCAAATCTCAATGAAATTTAAATGGGACCACATGACACGCAACACCTTTCAATTAAAATAAAATTCATCAAAACCAGTCCACTCAGTCAAAAGTTCTGATCTAACATACATAAAAAATACAATCGAATTGAGAATCTCCTGCTTTTTTGGAAGTCGGTTAAATACCAATTATCGCATACAGTTAATTAGATTTTGTTATACATTATATTTATAAAATTGTACAAAACACTAATAACAAAACCTAAAAATTTTGAAGCTTTATATAAATTTATTTCGAAGAACCGTTGAGGTACTGTTGGAAGGTAAGCAATAAAAATTGTCATTTATAGATGACAAACGTTTACTGCAAAGTACAATAATAACTGAGCATTAGCATCTTTTTGAATGAGAATTACGTTAAAAATTTTCAACAGCGTTTTGAGGAATCGCGTTCCGTGTGTAGAGTGCTTAATTCATTGCTAATTGAAAGTAATTGTATGCAACGGGCAGTGCTCGGGTGACAAATTGAATTAAATTTTCATCTCCGATCCTAGCTTTATACAATTAGATCATCACTACATTTTATAGTGCGATGAAGAAATTTTAATGTAAAAGATTTTTGCCTCATTTAGCATCAAGATTATTTACGAATACTTTACAAAATGATATGCATAGGTCTCTTGTTATATAACAAGGTTAGCAAAAAAGCGTACGGATAATCTGATAGTAAGCGTTTGCCATAGTTTATAGACGCCTGCAAGACTAGAAGCATCTTAAGCGCGTTACTGATCCTACACCCAATGCAGGAGCTCTCATCACAATTACAACAATTTTGTTACCTCAGTAATCAGTAATTTATGAACTGGTAGAGAAAAATCGCATTATGTTTGGACAGGTACACTGTTTGTAAACTCCTAATTAAATAGTAAAAAGAAAACGAAAATATAAAAAAAGCTAGGGAATTTTGGAGTTTACTCCTTAATAATCGATTTTTATATAAGGCCCCCGGTATGATAAAAATATGAGGAGTAAAATATACTAACCGAATGACCTCGTTACGTTTTTGTGCGCCATCTATTGGAATCCAATAGGGTTCCGATAGATGGTGTTATTGATTCGTTTTTATTCATTTGATATGGTAATTCTAATTATATACCATTATTTGATATGGTAGAACTTGTAATTAATATTTTATAGTAAGGATCTTCGTTCCTATCTGGTGTCTTTATTATATTACACAGTTTTTCCACTCTAGCAAAAAAAAAAAAGAACTGCCTTTAAATTGTGTTTAAAGGCAGTTCTTTTTTTTTTGTATGTTAACATAATATGATGTAATGTCGTCAGTATGGACTTCATATTCGTAGCCCATGCAACATTTAATACATTATGAAGCCTTTGGGAATTAAAATGACATGCAATGTCTGATACCTAAATAAATCTTTACTTAAAGGGTTTTTTATTTTCTAAAAGTGACTTGAAAAAATTTTTGAAACAAAAAAAAAAAAAAGTGCGTGTCAGCTCCGACGCACGACTGGAGTTTACTCCTTCAGATCGACTATCTAAATAGGTTCAAAAAAGGCTTACTAGTCAAAAAAAATATTAATACCATAGCAAACCTTAAATAAACGAATCAGATAACGCCATCTATCTATCTAAGATGGCGTTATTAAAAAACGTCTTTACGCCATCAATCGACGCCCTATTGGGTTCCGATAGATGGCGTTATTAGAAACGTAACGAGGTCATTCGTTCAGTAGATTTTACTCCTCATATTTTTACATACCGGGGGCCTTATATCATAATCGATTCTTAAAGAATAAACTCCAAAAGCACTGCTCTTAAGTAGTGTTATGTTCCTGTGGTAAATAATGAAGTCAGAGCTTCTGGGGAGGACCGTGGTTAGGATCAGCGTGAAATCGAGTATTACTGGCGTATATAGGCTTCAGTTTCCATTTCCCATCAGATATCAGATATACCAACTGTTTGTTTGTCACCGTTTTGAGTAACAGTTTTCTTCGCGAATATACTTCAGTAGTATCGCGTGATCGCGTTATTTGTAAAGGATTTCAAACTTTGTTTGAGACTGCATATCCTCACGCTAAACCTACATTAAATTTTTCAATTCAGTTCTACTAAGTGTATGGTACTGCATATGTCTCGTCTATATTTTGTTGGAAAATAATCTTTTATGCTGCTTTAACGCTACTGTCTGAATTAAAGAATTTTTGAGATATTTGTATTACTCTTAAGTGTAAACGTTTTTTTGTAATTTAGTTAAGATAACTACGACTTTGGTATTATACATCTTCCATGCAAGCAGGTGAGCCGTACGCTTATTTTCTGACCTAGTTGTTTATAAAAAAGGGTGATCTTTTGTAGTCTAATAACCCATTTTTATTTTATCTATTTTTACTTATTATAAAATTTAAAAAAAAATGCGTGCGTACACATATCAGAAGTGAAACATCTTTGGCAAATTATTAAAAAACCTAATTAAAAAAAAAACGAATTTAAAATACAAAAAAAAAACTAATTGAAAAAAAAAACAAAAATCCAACGTCACGCTGTGTTCTCAGACGGTCACCCATCCAAGTACTGACCGTCATGACGCTGCCGTATTACCTGTCGCTCAAATTTTTCCCCTCATGCGTCTAAAGAAGTTTCACTTAAAAAATATTGTATATAAATGTAGAGTTATCCGCATTACGTTGATGTAGCGTATTCTTGATACGAAAGGCTAGTTAGTACGGAACGGTGAGAGCTGCAATATGCTTTTTATTCTGGCATCGTTCCCACAGGGTCAGCTCATTCAATTGATACAGTAACTTTTTGTGGCATCACTCTTTGATACATTACGTACTAGCGTTTTATGCGACTTTGCTTATATATTTTAATGTAAAAACCAAAAAATTTAGAAGTACTTCTAATTTATACTAATATTATAAAGCTGAAGAGTTTGTTTGTTTGCTTGAACGTGCTAATCACAGTAACTATGTACTGGTCCGATTTGAAAAATTTTTTTATTGTTAGATAGCCCATTTATCGAGGAAAGCTATAGGGCTATATATATCATCACGCTAATATTAATAGGAGCGGAGCACCAATGAAGAAAATTTCAAAATCGGTTTATTTTTGGCTTTTGAGAGCTTCCGCTGCGTGAGCTGCGTAAACAGTTAAAATTTTGCAAAAATCATATATGACAGAATGGTTCCTATTCCACTTGGACAAAGTCGCGGGCAGAAGCTAGTGTATCCTAAAATCGTTAAGTTGCTTATTAGCATTTCTAAACATATTATACTTATTAGGCCTAGGCCTCTTTTTCCGTGTCAGAGAAGGATAGGAGCTTAATCCTCCACGCTTCTCTTCTCTCTTCACTGCGAGTTGTCGGTTGATATTTTGTATTATTACCTTTTAATACTTAGTTAAGAAATGAGACTGTGAATTGATTCTAATCACGTCACCTAACTCCTCCAGTAGTTTTATCATTAATTCATTATCAAGGTCATGTAAAGGGGCTAAAAACGTTAGGCTTGTAGCACAGAACAGAATATGTTGTCTATTAGAACTCATTTTGACTATAATTAAAATTGTATTTGTAAGATAACGAATCGAAGGTGCTCTTGAAGCCAATTTGAATAAAGCTATTTTGATTTGATTTTGTACTTGAATAAAGTATTTATTGTTTAATTTTTAATTTAAAGTTAATAAATGAAATGATAAGACGACTACTTTGTTATAATTGTGTAAGTATAAAAAAAATCCTAATTCAAATACGCATTGCTAGTGACAACTAAAAAACAACTCAGATGCCGCTCAAATTTAAGTAACACTACATGATACGTACTAGGTTTCAAATACAAAAAGTATCATCAAAATCAGTACACCCAGTAAACAATTATGAAAGAAATTGAATGAAAAATGCAATCAAATACCTGCTCCATTTTTCGAAGTCAGATAAATAATTGTCAATATAGAGTGTTGTGGATTAAGCTCTGACTCTTCTCCTACATGGAGAAAGAGGCCTATGCCCAGCAGTGGGATATTACAGGCTGAAGACAATATTACTAGATACTACTGTTTACTATCTGCAATTTTTTTACTAGAAAACGAATATTAATAATAGGGTTATCAATTTATTTTCATTGAAACGGAAATTGAAAATCATTAATCTTATTCATTAATAGAGACATAAAAATGTCTAGCGAAAAGAGATGAAACGATCAAGTACATGTGTTAGAATGAGACAAAAGATATTCAAGGGTTAAAATCGTATGATGTAAGCGAACGTATCTTCCAATGGTCAAGTGCAGCCACTTGACTTAATTTAATTATATAGTTGGTTCAATGACTTCGGACTTGGGCATAATTTTAATGAAAAATATTAATCTATTAATGTGTAGGAATGTAAAAATTGTTAAATCGAATCGAAATAAGAAATCATAAAATTAGTTATCAATTTAGTTTAAAATTTAAAATATTATATTAGATTATTTGACTCGCTTAATTTCTAGACCTTATATTATAATTTTGAATTTAATTGCAAAAATATGACTAAAAAAGTTTTTTTGTAACATCTATGACTACGTAAAGTCGCACTTAAACGGTGGGGTAATTAAAGTTTTCACTCTTCTTCAGCATACGAACCATATTCCAGTTTTAGACCATCTACAAACTGTCAGAGTATTTTAAAAAAAAATTTGGAAAATCCAAAACTGAACGTCTCCCACACTTCTTTATTTGCTGTTTAAACCTAGCAGCAGCTCCTTCTAGTAGCTTGATACTTTTAATAGTTTCCTGACATTATAAATAAACACCTTATTTCGTCACGTGCTTCTCGCGTTACTTTGCTGTCATCCGTAGATCCAAAAAATTTACGTCCAACATGATATTTTTTTAACCGATTCTTTTTACTATAATAGTATTTAAAAAAGACGTCAGATTATATTTAATTTATAGTTCGATGTGTATTCTGTATAAAAGTGTGAATTTTATAGCATACTACTGCATTGTTATAAAAATACAGAGGATTAAGAGTATGCGCTTTCTGTATTAAAACATGGAGGCGTGCAATAAAGTATTTATTACATAATTGCTAACTCTTTTTACCTAAAAGTTAGGCTTAACTCCATAGGTTATGTGGTAGCACAAAGCGACCCAAAATATTAAATGAATCATACATCTCATGATATCTTATATCTCTATATACAAACATGTACATTGTACATGCATAGTTAAATCACGCCGTCTGCCTGTCATAGCTTCGACACAGCCTGATCATATAACAGGGACTTTATAGGGGAAATTATACGAAGTTGTGAGTATAAAATAAGATATAGCAGATTCAAATATAATACAATTTATACATATAAATAACAACATATTATGATATTTGCGAATTTATTGAATATACTAGTATTCCGCCGCGGTTTTACCCGCGTTAATTCGTGGAAAAACTTAGTAAAATATTACATAGCCTTAGCCTATAAGCCTACCTAGGTAAATGGACTCTCCACTATAAAAATAATTTTTCAATTCGAACAAGTAATTCCTGATATTAGCACGTTTTAAAAAACAAACAAACTCTTCAGATTCATAATACTAGTTAATAACATGGGTCAACACTAGCAAAACATAAAATTTCGATATTTTAGATAGTAATTAGACGAAAAAAATATATATGGCATGAAAAAGTTTGCTTTTGTGTTTAGGAGACTGGTTGAACGATATTTTTCAAAATCTCTGATTTTAATTTTTAATTGAAAACTAGCTGACCCGGCGAACTTCGTACTGCCTAAAGGTTGATTCTTTAATTTTTTTTTTTTTAATACTTATCCTTCCCGGAACCCCTCCACTAACACTGACTCTTTCACACTGAATCTTTTGTATGGGAATATAGAATATAGTTTATATATATAGAGATAAAACTATTGAAATAAATATGTTTATTATTTTTATTAAGTTTTACTATTAAATTAACTTACAGAAAAGTGGAAAATAATTTAAAAGTGCATGGTTTTACTTGTTCTTTTATGTTCATAACTATTTTCTCTCACTGAACCCCAAATATAGTCGCCCATCATGTTTTCATTGTATTGGCCTTGATAACGTTGTTCAAAGTTCATGATGTCCTGCTGAAAACGTTCTTCTTACTCTTTTGAATAAGATCCCATGTTGTTTTTAAATTTGTCCAATTGAGCATGCAGCATATGTACTTTTAATGACATCTTCCAGCCCATTGCCTTAAAATTTAAAAGCAAATCCTCTACCAACTTTTCGTAGTTTTCAGCTTTGTGTGTTATTTCCTACATATTAAGAAACTACTGCTTTAAAACTGTTCCAACATGCTTTTTGAGTACGATTTAAGGAAAACGAGTACGATTAAGGAAATTTTTCATCGGCGAAAATCTATCTTATTTGCGGACCAACAAAAACACCCGCTTTAACCTTTGCTTTCGATAACATCGGAAAAAACTTTTTCAAGTATCCAAAAGCTTCTGAAGCTTCATCAAGTTTTTTAACAAATTATTTCATCAACCTTAAGCTAATGTGCAATAGGCAGTATTTACACTCTTTTCACTTCAACAATCGGCTCAAATTTTACATTCTGTTTTCCGACACACAATGCTGTTCTCACGGGCTATGTCCATTGAATATATTACTTAAAATCCGCTCTGCTATCCCATAAGCACAGATAACACGGATACTTTGTATATCCACTCTCTAACTCCATTAAAAATCCCACCATTTTGAAATTTCGTCGTCTCAAACTTCAATAAATTGACCACATATAAAACAAAATTCATCAGCATCTTATTTACACTTTCTTGACGACATTTTAATTTTTTCTGGGCTTGTAAAAAACACCTGATCGTTGTTTATCACTCGAGTTCCATCTAGCTTCACTGTGTAAACGTAAGCTACCCCACTCTCATCGCGTGGTCTTTTTGAAAGTATTAAAATTAATTACAATTTATAAAAAATTGACAAATGAGTAATATTACTATAACTATCACAAAAGCAAACTTTATACCAAAAAAAGTTATTTTCTTTTCGTTTTTGTGCATAATTAACCGGAAAATCCTAGTATAAGGAATTTTTTTTGTAGAGTCGTGTAATGTATCACAAATGCATTACTGTATACTACACACACAAGCGTCCGTATCCCACGCACACACAAAAAATACGTTCTGTTTGACTGTGACGAAGCTCTCTATAAGTTATGATCTCTGTTTTCAGAAACAGTCTCAAATGACTCCTAAAGCATTTTATGGCGTTTTTGCCCGTATGGAGTAATGCGTTACACATTTAACCTTGTTTTAATGATACAAGTACCTACATATAAAGTAGCAATGGTTCTGTTAATTTAACGTAATGAATAAAGTCGTTGAAAATAATTATTCGTATTTACCGGATTATAAGGCAGGGTACGTTGGAATTAAGATATGGAAGAACTTTTTTTATATACTTTTAGTATGTCATTACTTCATCATTTGTAGTCAATATGATAGTCAATTATAAGTATTTTGTATAATATAAAAAACATGGATCATTATTCCTAGGTAGGCAACGTAATTCCTACGTTTTTAGTAATAGCCAATTGATACAAATAATTTAACAAATGTCTAAAAAAAATCATCATTTTTTGCCCGACTGAGGAAGTACCTCGACCTTACAGAAGACTAACAGCTAAATAATACTGCTTTTAAGCAGTATTATGTTCCCGTGGGGAGTAAGGTGACCAGAGCTCTTAGGGGGATTGGGGGTAGGGTCGGCAACGCGTTGCGATGCTTGTAGTGTTGCAGGCGTCTATAGGCTACGGTAATCGTTTAGCATCAGGTGAGTGGTACGCTTGTTTGCCAACCTAGTTATATAAAAAATTGTCATAGCTATATGTCTATAATATGCATATTTCTAAGACAAACAAAAAAAATGTTTATTTTGAATCGAGCGAGTACTGACATAAAATTCAAACAATATGACCATAAAACTCTTAAAAGATAAAATATAATTCTTACTTTTATTATAGCTTCCTTGTAAAAGTACCGGCTGCCAGCTGCTCCAGTGGCTGAATGAAATATCTGAAACAATTTTATGTAATTATTTCTATTTCCTGTTCCGACATTGTTTACGAAAACTCAAGCTCATAACCCTCGAGGTTGTACTTTAACTAACTTTAAATTATTTTCTTTTAAACGAATATATACAATTTTGTTTTGGGATATGTTTTGATTTTAAGAGCCTTACAATTTTATAAACATATCTATATCATCTACACATACTTATCGATTGTGACGCTCTTGAGTGAAATATTTTGATACTGATTTATTTTAATTGACATTTTTAAAAGTTGCTTTTTAAATAATATTTAAAAGATTATTCTGTCCTGTTATCAGATAAAAAAGCGTATCCTTTGAATATTTTTCAAGTCCAATTTGTTTAAAGTAAAATTATTTTTAATAAATATAGCATGTAAATAATAAAACAATAAAATAATTGAATTTAGAAAAAATAACGAAATTAATTTTTAAAGACCACATTGTAATAATATGATTCTTGTTAATTCACAATATTGTATTATAATAATTGTGTTTGCTCGCAAACGAAAAAAACCGACTTCAGTCACATCGACAAGTAATAATATAACGTAAGTAGACGAAAAAATAGTCAAGTAAATATGCGTTATTAAAGATTACTCAAAAAGTAGTCATCAGATCTCGATCAAATTTAAATGGGACTACAAGACAAACGCCGAAGTAGATTCGCTACGCTACAACGCCCCCACAGCTGGGCATAGGCCTCTTTCCCCATGTAGGAGAAGGATCAGAGCTTAATCCACCACGCTGCTCTCATGCGGGTTGGCAGATATATTCCCTCCTATGAGTAACGATCGCTATCAGGTGTACATGATAACAACCGGGACCGACGGCTTAACGTGCTCCCCGAGGCACGGTGGGGAGATGCACAAGGACTGTACAGACACCCAGACCACGGCAAACATCTGTATGGCCAATAGAAATGTTTGTCATGTGCGGGGATCGAACCCGTAACCGCCAGCGCAACAGGCACAAATCAGTGTTGTGACCGAAGCTCCAACGCGGCGTTGATTCGCTAATTCGTAATTAATTATATAATTTGTACAACGGGCATGTCTATTTCACCTAATTACTACTGGGACAATACTATCAAAGATATACTTGTAGCTTAGACTAGCACGTAGGTACGTCGCGTACCGTAATAATGTGTACCAACATTTGTAAATGAAGACTGAAAAAAACTATCCCGCATGATAATTTTTCATTATATAAACATAATAATTATATTCAATTCAAATGTCCCGTAATTCTTAATCAATTAATTAATTATGTAATGAAATTCTATGAATTAATATACTTACAATAATTATTGTTGCGTGTCTGAGATAGCGTGACCGTTGTATGAAGCAAGTAGACTTGCGCAGACTACTGGACCATTATACTCATCTAAAACGTTATCTAATGAGATATTAATGATATTGTTATTGGGTATTGTTTGTCGCGGAACTTTTTATTGAGTCCCGTATACAATAGTAATTGTAGTGGAAACTTAATTTGTGATAGACATATTTTAATTTTCATCGTCTCTTTCAATTGTATAATTTGGATATACAAAATATCCAACATTCTAGTTCATAGTATGTACTCAAATTTTACTAAGTTTCATTAAAATTGATTTAGTAGTTTCGGCGTGATTCACGAACAAGTAATAGAGAGACAGATAAAAATAATAAAAAATATACTTTAGATCATACATTCGATTAATATTTTCGATTGCTAGTAGTGGAAACTTTACTGATTTCAGTTATTGTAATTCATCACTTCACTACATATTATAAAACAAAGTCGCTTCCCGCTGTCTGTCTGTCTGTATGTATGCTTAAATTTTTAAAACTACGCAACGGATTTTGATGCGGTTTTCTTTAGTAGATAGAGTGATTCAAGAGGAAAGTTTTTATGTATAATACATGCATATTATAGCAGAGGAACACTGGTAATTTTAGAGGTTTCTAACGTATCTTTTATTGTAGATAGTATTTAGTTTCAGCATTGCAACCGTGCGAAGCCGGGACGGGTCGCTAGTAGATAATTATAATAATATAATAATGTAATATTAAATTGTATGTTTCCTAAATAAAAATTAAATGAAATTAAAGAAGAACAAAAAGATATCTTCAAATAATGTTCACTGTACAGAATAGAACCTATTACAATTTTATCATAAGAAACAAATGGATGATACACACTCATAACAAAAATTGTGTAAGCCAAGCAAATATTTGTTATTTCATCCGTGTTTTTGTTGTGTTCTAGAACCCCCGACACGGGATTCTCATCCAACTAGGGATCGTTGCATTTATCTTTTATAGCCCTTACTCGGTTTCTGTCAACACATGAATAGGTTGAGCCAAAACCTCTCTCAGTCATGAAATATGCCTATGCTTAGCAATGGTCCGCCTGCAAGCTGTTACTATACATATTTTTTCTTTAACTAAAATAGAAAAATTGAACAAAAACAGTCAGTTGCAAGATATCAAATCGATAAAAATAGCTTCTATTATTAATATAAATAAAAGTAAAAAGGAAATAGGGATACACAAACAAATCTATTTTTGACTGATTTCAGAAAAGGAAGAGGTGTTACATAACTACCTACCTATACCTATTGCCTATAATGTATAACTCACCTTTTTACTATTTACTCTCATAATTATCATGTACTATCTTAACAACCTTTAGCCCTTATTTAGTAATAAACGATATTTACTGTTTACTTCCATATCATGTACTTTAGATCATTAATATGTAATCACTCTCTTAAATTAGTTTGTGAACAATATTTACTATTTACTTCCTAATGATGTACTTTAGACTATTTGTAAATATTAATTTCGTGTGAACAAATTTGTCATGTGAACTAAATAATTACTAATCATCCCTTCCTATTTCATCCTATTCCAAGCCTTATAAATACTCCCGCGATCCCGAAACGAGGACATTCTATTTCCAACTCCTTTCAATATCACTACTCTGTTTCTAGTATAAGTTATATTAGTATTTACTATTTCTGTTAAATTAGTTTCTTTATATTGAAATATTATTATAAAAGTGTTAATAAATAAATTAGTTTTTAAAAAGACTTATTTTGCTCTCGCCACATAACAGAGGTTCTCAATTTGACTATATTATTTTAACGTATGTGGGAACTTTTGAATGGGTCGACCGGTCTCGGTAATTCTTTTTTTAATCTAAAGCTGATACTTATCAAGTGGTCCCATTTAGATTTGATCGAGATCTGACTAGAGTTTTTTCAGTTATCTTTATGTAATTGAACTCGGTTTTTTTCGTTTGTAATTCAATACAATTACTTTAATTTTAAAACGTTATAAACTTACTAAAAACTTAACGTATAAACAAGGCGAAAATAGGTTATAATGTGGTTTTAATTTGGTTGGGCATAGGCCTCATTCAACATGTAGGAGAAGGATAGGAGCTTTATCTACCACGCCGCTCCACTGCGGGTTGGCAGATTGCAGTTTTTTTACCAGTGTTAATATAAGCATATGTGGAAAAGAGTCCTCTACTAAGTAATAAGAATATACATTGTATAAAACATAATAGTGGCAAGTTAATAGAGGCATTGTTTCTAGGCCTCGCTAACAAGATTACAATTAGTAATTCAAGGAAACCTTTTCATACTGATTCACTCAATTAAGCCATTAAATTTATATAGAGCACGTTTACATATGATAGCTGAGGTAGGGCACAGCAGGAACCGGGGCGAGGTGGCGACTGCTAGCGCGACCCCATCTCGCCTCTCGCATCTCGCTCACACGTGGTGGTTTTTAGTCAGTAGGAGTTTGACATAGCCCTGTGGCGCCCCCGCACCGGAGGGTATCCATGGTGGATTTTCCCCACGTAAAAAAGGGCACAGCAGGAAATATCCTGCTCAAAATCTGGAGCAGCCCGACTGGGGTAGTACCTCGAC
Source organism: Melitaea athalia (assembly GCA_905220545.2). Taxonomy (NCBI): domain Eukaryota; kingdom Metazoa; phylum Arthropoda; class Insecta; order Lepidoptera; family Nymphalidae; genus Melitaea; species Melitaea athalia. The sequence goes on along the minus strand of HG992184.1, from coordinate 18,958,379 downwards.
CTAACAGAAAATCACAGCTAAATAGCTTCAAACAGTGTTTGTTTCTGTGGTAAGTGATGTGACTGGAACTCCTGGGTGGATTAGGTGTAGGGCCGGTCGGAAACGCGTTTGCGATGCTTCTGGTGTTGCAAACGTCTATAAGCTACGGCAATCGCTTACTAACAGGTGAGCGGTTTGCTTGTTTACCGACCTAGTTGTATAAAAAATGATATATTATTATAAAATAAAGTTTTAGATTACCGATGTAAATATAAATAAATCACTCAATGCGTAAGTTCAAAAACTTGAGAACGACTGGATTCTATTTTAATTCTAGCCATTTATTTTTACAGTAAAATACCTCTTAGTAGATTCTCATGGAAGGAAAAATTAAGGAAATTGCGCAAAAAGAATAATTGGCAAATTATAAAAAGTCACTAATATTTTAAATTCATTCGTTTGAGAGTTCGTAAGCAGTTTGTAGAGTCGCCTAGTATTCACAATAAAACTAACAGGTCCAATTCTGTAGAATAACCAAATAATAATCAATAGATAAATCGTTTATAGGTGTTTAATTAACGGGCAGTTCAATTTTTTAGTTGTAGTTTTGTTTGATATTTTAGAAAATGTCCTGTAAAAATTACATCATCTTCGAATGTTTAGTACAAATAACATAATTCACAGAACTAGGTCTTAATTGTTTAGTTATATTCAAGTAATTTTTAGTTATATTCAACAATGGACTGGGATAGATTAGAAATATTATAAGAAGCGAACCCCGAAACCTGGATTTTTTTTTATATCACTAAGTCGGCAAACAAGCGTAGGGCTCACCTGATGGTAAGCAATTACCGTAACCGTAACCTATAGATGCCTGCAACACCAGAGGTATCGCAAACGCGTTGCCGACCGCACCCCCAATTCCTCCCCAGGAGCTCTGGTCACCTTACTCACCAACAGGAACACAACACTGCATGATAGCAATATTATTTAGCTGTGGTCTCCTGTAAGGTCGAGGTACTACCCCAGTCGGGCTGCTCCATTTTTTGAGCAGGATATTTCCTGCTGGTCCTTACCTCAGTTAAATATTCCAACTTACGGTTCGTCTTAAGCCGTGCATTTAATGAATTCAAACGTTTTTGTAGACAATTATTAATTAAATACTTCAAGTAATCAAGTATAAAGCATTACGCATGAACGATTTACATGCATAATGACACTGCATTATGTAAACTATGTATACATAAATATATTAAAGGTTAACCCAACGATGTCTGTATATGAGAGACATTTAAATTATAAAGTACTAGGTGTACCCCGGGGTTACACACGCAATAATTTGAAAAAAAAATAGTCCACAGCCTTCCTGGGTAAATGGGCTATCATACATACATACATACATATAATCACGCCTCTTTCCCGTAGGGGTAGGCAGAGACCACTTCTTTCCACTTGCTACGATCCTTACATACTTTTTTCGCTCCGTCCACGTTCATTATTCCTTTCATACATGCTCTTCGGTTTAGGGTACTCTTGACCTGGCCTTTTTTCAAAACGTCTCTGATCTAAATCTTATCTCGGTAAATGGGCTATCCAACACAAAAATAATTTTTCAATTTGTACCAGTAGTTCCTTAGATTAAACAAACAAAACTTTCAGCTATATAATATTACCATAGATAGATAATTTATAAAATCTATAAAAAACTTGCTACGCAATATTGGATGACGTACAAGCAGATATCTGCGATTCTCTGTGAAGTTGAGATACTTCCCTAGACGGACTGCTCCAGATTTTGAGCAGGATATTTCCTGTTATGTCTTACCTCAATGCAAATTTTACTACATGATATTCGAAAATATTTTTATTATCATATCAAAATTTTCGATTCAGCGGGATTCGAACCCGCACCTCCCGACATACCGTGTCCGGTGCTCTAGCCGTTAAGCTATGGATATAAGCTATGCCCAGCGGAATCGAAATTCTTGATATGATTTTTATACCAATGGACTTTGATATGATTTTTATACACCGGATTTTTATAGCACTGGACACGTTAAGTCGAGAGGTGCGGGTTCGAATCCCGCTGGATCGAAAATTTTTATATGATAATAAAAACATTTTCGAATTTCCTCATGTGTGGGAAACACAAAAATAAAAATATTACGAATTACTACATGATATGTTTATATTTATATAGTCCCTAGGTCCCTACCTAATAACGATATTGTAATAAAATTTACTACGAGTAAAACTGCGGCATGCAGCTTGAGCATATAATGAGTGTTAATTAAGTTCAAAAATATTATCAGTATGAAGAAAGATATTCGAATAATGTACGATTCAAAAAGTAAAAAAAAATTAGGACAAGTATTTGGAAATAATTTGACCGGTCCCATCGTCACCTACCCTCATTCCGATGATAATGAAGGACCTTAATTAATTAAAAACAAAAAATATATATATATATATATATATATATATATACGAACAGCTACTAAATTCGTTATAAATTAACTTCAGTAAATATTAACTACAGAAAAATGTAAATCAATTCCGATCACTCGCTTTGAAGTAGACAATCTATGTATATTTACTTAATTTGAAAATTTAAAAAATTAAAATCAATTAGATCAAGTCATTTGATGTCCTTGTTTATCTGCGTAGATAAATTAAATTAATTTGTTATTTTTTAGTTATGACAGGTTTCTCAGACTGGTACCTACTCTCAGCATTAGGGAATGCAATCCCGCGGATCCGCAATCCCGCAAATGCGGGATCCCGCATAAAATTAGCGGGATTACAAATGCGGGATTATACCTGCGGGATCCGCAAGATTTGCAAGATTTTATTTTTTCCAGCCTGAATTCGTATAACAATGTGTACGGCACGAACAGTGTTGGATTTCGTAGTATAAACTATTTGTACCATTATTTCACGACTTGTAGTATTTAGTATCGTAAAGCAAGGATACTACGCGACTACGCGAAAATACCATAATTTTACCTTCATTTCGATTGACTTCATTTATTGGTCGAATCATTTTGTTTTTATTGTTTACCCTTCAATATAAAGAAATTATTTATCAGGCTGTTATGTACTGGTATGTACATATACATATGTTTATGTTTTATCTTTTAGTTTTGCTATTGTTACGACATCTGTCAGGATGTAACAGATAAGTCTATTGTTTTTACTCTTACAATTGCTCGCCCATAACTCAGCCTCCATTGTCACATTAAAGTAAAGAACCCATTGAACTAGCTACTAAATAACTTTACGCACATGTTAATCTATTCAACTTATTGTCTTATTAGTTTGTTATTGTTATTGATGTAACCATTGTACTTGCATATCACAGCTTGAAGTGTCGACTCGTATTGTCTTTTTGTCGCACACGCTTAAATTTATAGATCATACTAACAATACTCCAACGAACGTTTCCCATGGACATTTTTTGTCATTACCTCATAAATTGTAATCGTCCTGCGAACGCAAGGAAACCGAGAAAGTGGGAGTCGTGTAACTCAATAATAAATACCGAACACCCATCGGTAAGCGTCAGACTAGATTCAGTATCCATCCGATACAGACTGAACATATCAGTCCTCAATATCAAAACGCCTCTGTAACCTATAGTGTAACGCTCTCTTCAATGTTAATTGTAACGTGAACATATTTGAATAAACAGTAATTTCAAACAACGTTACTTTCATTATCCTGACAAGAAGTCCATCAAGAGAAATCAATATACCAGCATTCCGCCGGTATATAACAAAATTTTGGTGTCAGAAGTGGGATTCCACTCGACACTTCTCAAGAAAGAAAACAGAAGGTAGTCTCCAGGCTTTTAGTCAAGGAAGAATCCCAAGCTCTGGTGGCACATCCCTTGCGACGGTTTTGGCCTAAGAAAAGCGACAACGCAAGACAGGCGACGACGGCAAAGGAAGCTCTATTCGCGACGGTTTTGGCCTAAAGAAAAGCGATAACGCAAGACAGGTGACGACGGCGACGAGCATCAGGTTCAACACGACGGTTTTGGTCTGGCCTCGATGTACGACGGTGTTTTTCCTGAAAAGAAGAGGAGCAGCTACAGGCGACACTACACAAAGGCTACAGAGAGCAACTCAACCATCCCTCAGCAGAGCAGCTTCAGGCGTGGCCCCGATGAAACTATCGACTACGACCATGATACTACTGTAAGTTCTATAAATTCACTGTTGCACTATTTCATCTGCCAATCTGCTAGTCTCATTATCATTATTATTATATATTTTTTTTTTCGATAAATACCTAACGTAACGAATTAAATTATATAATTTTCATAATTTTTTTTTAATAATCACTATTATTAAATAAATTGAAGTAACGAATTAAATAAAGAGAAATCATTAGTATATAAATAAATAAAAAAAATATATATATAAATAATTTACCGATGAAAATAATTAAAATGGCGCTATCTAATTCATCAAATAATGATCCGATAGTAAATCAATGCGCTAATCCTTCGCATAGCGTAGCGGAAAATTATCAACCACAAGTACGAGTTTCAATCGATACCTTATTAAGATTTATAGATTCTTATGACGGAAATAGAGACGATTTAAGTGCATGGCTCACAAATTGCGATCGTGCTTTTCAAATAGCTTCACAAGACCAAGAACAAATTTTATTCGCGTTTATACAAAACAAATTAACAGATAGAGCTCAATCCGTATGCTCTAATACAACTTTTGACAACTGGGAAGACCTAAAGGAGTTCCTTAAAAGTAGGTTCGGTAATAGAAAACACGAAACCCATCTTTTATTTGAGTTACAAAATTGCAAACAATTATATAGTGAAACAATCTCACAATACATCTCCAGAATAGAATCATGTTTAAAGAGGTTATTAATGTCAATAAAACAATCTTGTAACGATCCCAAACTGTTACCGGGAGAAATAGAAAACACTAATAGATTAGCACTACATACATTTTTAATCGGTGTTAATCCACAAATTTCATTAATGCTCCGCTCTAGAGGTCCTAACAATCTTAATGAAGCATTCAATATGGCATTACAGGAAGAGAAATTCCATTTATTACAAAATTCAAAAAATAAAATATGCATGAAATGTAATAAACCAGGACATATAGCAGCGCATTGCCGTAGTTATAATCCTAATAAGAATAATTACCATAGAAACAACTATAATCGAAATAATTTTAATAGAAATCATAATTACAATTTTAACAGAGAATCGCGTAATAAACCCTTATTTCATTTTAAAGAAACTAGCTTTTGTAAATGTTGTAAAGGAGAAGAAAACAGGTACAGTTTCGGTCCTCAAAGTCAACTTAATTATCCGCATTATAATCACAAAATTAATTATAATAACCATGATCGACTTCGCAATAATTTTAACGAAGTTCCGAGTCCAGTAAGGCGTCCTAACATAGAACAGCAATGTACCGTTCAACGAAATCCATATCGAGATCGCAGAGCACCCTATCATACGCGTGACTTTACTCGAAATATAAGAAATACAAATAATACAAGTAATATTAATTCTTTAAACTCGAACCAGCTCGTGGATGGTGCCGATCCCATGAGCATGGAAAGTCTTATCCAGGCACTACCCCAGTAGAACATAAAACAATTATATTTACCACCGCAAACATAAATATGATAAATATAAATTTACCAATAGTAGAAACGCAGCAAAAACAATCGTTTAATTTTCTTATTGACACAGGAGCCAGTATATCCATTATAAAAATTGAAAACCTCCATCGTAAATTATTAATACAAAGAGACAAAAAATTAACCATTTACGGAATTACGGAATCAAAGGTCCCATGTACAACCTTAGGATATGCGACCTTACATTTAAATTTAAATAAAATAAAAATTCAGCATAACTTTCACGTAGTTAAAGGAGATCAAATACCTACTTTAAAGTTTGATGGTATATTAGGAAACGATATATTAACTAAATTAAATGCTAAAATAGATTACGAAAATAAAACTCTTTCTTTCCTAGAATTTCAAATTCCTTTAAATTTATATAAAGATACCGATATGAATAATACTCTATATACATTGAACGCGCGAACGGAAACGTTGATAAAGGCTAATGTTTTAAACCCCGGAATAAAAGAGGGTTATGTGGAAAATAAAAGAATCATAGACGGAGTATATTTATCTAGTTGCGTCACTAAAGTTGATGAAAATAACCAGGCTTTCGTATCGATTTTAAATTGTTTAGATAAAAAGGTTGATATTAAAGAAATAAAAATAAAATTAGAATCGTTAAGTTATATAGGCGATGAAAGTTCCGCCAAGTGTTTTAATTATATAAGCGATGAAAATACCGCGAAATGTTTTAATTATATAGGCGACGATAATTCCGCCAGATGTTCTAAGTATATAAGCGATGAAAATACCGCGAATTGTTTTAATTATATAGGCGATGATAATTCCGCCAGTTGTTCTAAGTATATAAGCGATGAAAATACCGCGAAATGTTTTAATTATATAGGCAATGATAATTCCGCCAGTTGTTCTAATTATATAGGCGATGAAAGTTCCGCCAAGTGTTTAAAGTATATAAGCAATGAAAATACCGCAAAATGTTTTAATTATATACGCGATGAAAATATCGCGAGTTGTTTTAATTGTACAGGCGATGTTAATGCCGCCAATCGTTTAAGTATTATGGGAGATAATAATAATCTCGCCACTTTGTTTAATGATAACTATTCTAAGCTAACATGTAATTATAATTCTAATATTAATGAAAACAGTAAACTCTCACGATATCAAAGGATATGTAATGAACTTAGAACTGATCATTTAAATTATGAAGAAAAACAATCGTTATATAAAATTTGCAATAAATATAGTGAAATTTTCTATTTAGAAGGTGACGAACTGACATGTACCAATTCAATTGTTCACGAGATAAATACTGGACAACAACAGAACCCAATTAACTCAAAAGGTTATCGATATCCGGAAGTTCATAAAGAGGAAGTAAAAACTCAAATAAATACCGTTAATAGTGCTTTACAAAATTTAGAAACATATACAGACTTCCAGAATTTTTTCTTACAGAATAATGAATTTACAATAAAAGACTTTCTTGAAATAAATGAACGACTTCTCGATAGTAAACATAGACATATTGCCTACTTTACAAACATAAACCTTGATGAGGAAGACCCTTATGTAATTGAAACTTTTTCCCGAGGAAATGATATTGATATTTTACTTTCAGAACCTAGAGAAATATATAAAATTTATAAAACCTCATCCGACAAACAAGTCATATATCATTGTATTGCTAAATATAATCATTACGATACTTTAACCCCGAAAGACTTATTCTATACTTTACGAAATCTACGCGAAGAACTCATTAAAGATCAAATTAAACTCATATACTTACCGAACTTCAAAGATTCTTATAGTTCTCTTCACCCAGATAAAGTAAAACAAATTATCTTTTATATATTTAGAAATTTAGACATTTCCATTAGAATGTGTCATAATAAAATAATAAACCCGAATGCCGACGAAATACCTATCATATTGAAGGAAAATCATAATAGTACATCATCCGGTCATAACGGAATAATTAAAATGTATTCACGAATAAAAACCCAATACAATTGGCCTAATATGAAATCAGATATAATTAATTATGTAAGAAATTGTAAGCAATGTCAAATAAATAAAACTGTGAGGAAAAAGATTAAAGCACCGATGATCATAACCGATTGGGATGACTATGTTCCCCTAGCAATGTTTGCTTATAATACAAGTATACACAGTAGCAGTAAATTTACCCCACATGAACTAGTTTTTGGACAAAAACCTAACTTACCTAGCTCAATAGAAAATGTTAATGAACCTAATTATAATGATTACATACAGAATCTTAAGTACAAATTGAATAAAACTTTGAAAATAGCGAGAGATAATTTAATAGTTAGTAAGGAAAAATCTAAGGTTAGATATGACGAAAAACATAACGTTCATAAATATAAAATTAATGACGAAGTATATTTAAATTATAAAAGCCCTAATAAGCTCATACCAAATTGGAAAGGCCCTTACACTATAATTGCAATTAAACCTAACGCGAATGTTATAATAAAAACCGAAAAAGGAAAACATGTCAGAGTTCACGTGAATCGTATTAAATTAGCTAATAAGAATAACACCGAAAAAAGTAAAACGGTAATAAAAAGAAAACCCACAATTAAAAGGATCATTAAACCTCCTGTAGGTTATTCATTGCGATCGTGACGACATTGAAAACGATAAAGAGATATATAGTTAATGAAAAACCAGATTCGACTCACACAATCAGCAATACAAAACTTTAATTCTACGATTAAGAAATTAAATGAAAATGAAAAATTAATATTAAAAAACTTTAAGATCATTGATACATTTATAAATAATACTGATGCAAGTTTAACACTTATAAATTTAAAATCAACGGTTAATACTCATTTCATTACACTAAGTTCATTAAGTGAAGAAATTTATGAAAACATCGAAATGTTATTAAATTCAATTTTAATTGCCAAACAAAATGTTTTACTTCCATATATAATAACTCCAAGACAAGTATATACTGAATAATGAATAATCAGCATTACCTGAAACAAAACATTGGAATCATTAAATGATAAGTTAACAAATAATCTTAATAAAACCTTTGAGTTTCTACCTCAAAGCCATATATCATGGATAGTCTATTGTTTATGTATAAGTATATTACTATATTTAATATTTAAGTTTTGTAAAATAACGCAATTATATAAAACACTTACTTGTAATAACCACGACCCCGATAATTGTAGATGTTGCGTACAAATATTTAACCAGTGTAATCGAAGAAATAATAAGGCAGAAGCCTCAGTTAGAATGGCAGTAAGTAGTACTCTGGATGAAATAACTGAAACAGATGATGAGGATAGCATAGTAAGACAACCACTTAGAATAACTAGATCCCCAAGCGTAGAGTCTCATTCTAGATTTAAGTATACTTATAATTTAAATAATTAAGCACTTGTGTTAAATTTAAGGTAGACATGTATTTTATTTTAAAGGAAAATATTAAATAAAATGTCGTATTAAACAAAAGAAGAAAAGATTTTTATGTTAACCAATAAATAAATATAAAAAAATCATGAAATTGTTGTTAAAACATTGTAATGAAACAAAATAAAGAAAATTGTTATGTTAACTAATAAATAACGAATTATGAAATTTATTGTTACTAATGTGTTTAAGAATAAGAAATAATTGTAAGCCAACATTTAATAGAATTTGTGTAATCTTGTTAGAAATTAGAATAAGGAATACTTACTGTAAGACACACTGTTTATGAGAACATTAAGTTCAGAGACAAGAACTATGTCATAACAAATTGTGTAAGTTTAATTAGTTTTTATTTTATATTAATGAGAGCGTAACTTTCAATATTTGAGCTTATGTAAACAAACTTTTGTAAACAACTTGTAAACCCCGTTGTTCACTTTAAGTGGGGAGGTGTTATGTACTGGTATGTACATATACATATGTTTATGTTTTATCTTTTAGTTTTGCTATTGTTACGACATCTGTCAGGATGTAACAGATAAGTCTATTGTTTTTACTCTTACAATTGCTCGCCCATAACTCAGCCTCCATTGTCACATTAAAGTAAAGAACCCATTGAACTAGCTACTAAATAACTTTACGCACATGTTAATCTATTCAACTTATTGTCTTATTAGTTTGTTATTGTTATTGATGTAACCATTGTACTTGCATATCACAGCTTGAAGTGTCGACTCGTATTGTCTTTTTGTCGCACACGCTTAAATTTATAGATCATACTAACAATACTCCAACGAACGTTTCCCATGGACATTTTTTGTCATTACCTCATAAATTGTAATCGTCCTGCGAACGCAAGGAAACCGAGAAAGTGGGAGTCGTGTAACTCAATAATAAATACCGAACACCCATCGGTAAGCGTCAGACTAGATTCAGTATCCATCCGATACAGACTGAACATATCAGTCCTCAATATCAAAACGCCTCTGTAACCTATAGTGTAACGCTCTCTTCAATGTTAATTGTAACGTGAACATATTTGAATAAACAGTAATTTCAAACAACGTTACTTTCATTATCCTGACAAGAAGTCCATCAAGAGAAATCAATATACCAGCATTCCGCCGGTATATAACAAGGCAAAAACCAAACAGTCGTCAAGAAGCTTCGGTGATTCTCTATGTAATGTTTTACCAAGTAATTTGTATACTGGTGTACGTAGTATACAAATTCCTTGGTTTTTTACTACCTATCGGTCGTTTGACAAAGTAGGATGGATGTATTTTATGTACGAGTGTGAGTGAAACAATGATAGGATAGGGCACAGCAGGAAATTTACTGCTCAAATATGGAGCAGCCCGACTGATACCTCGACCTTACAGAAGATCACAGCTAAATAATACTACTTTCAAACAGTGTTGTGTTCCTGTTGGTGAGTAAGGTGACCAGAGCTTCTGGGGGGAATCGGGGATAGGGTCAGCGACGCGCTTGTGATGCTTCTGTTGTTGCAGACGTCTATAAGCTACGCTAATCGTTTACTATCAGGTGAGCAGTACGCTTGTTTGTCTACCTAATACATATATTTAAAAAAAATGTACCTACAAATCCATCAATTTTAGATTACCGCAAGTCGGCAGTCGGTACTCGAAAGGACAGTTTTCGCTTTTTTTATCAAAAAATCGACGAAAAACAAAACGTAGTATAATTTTGAATTTTTTTTCAGACATTTCACATGAAATAATTTTTTAATTTTGTCATTATTTCTGATCAAAATATAATTTATACTATTTGTTTCTTCCAAGTAAATTATATTGATTCATTTACTGACTTCGAAAATAATTTTGTGGACTAATAATTCTAAAATATTGTACAATCCTGCAAATCTTGCGGATCCGCGGGATTAATGGTCTCAATCTTGCGGATTTGCGGATTGTCTTTTGGGTGCTGGATTGCATTCCCTACTCAGCATATACTTTCATTTGATACCCATAATCAAGAGAAAAAAAAAGAAGTCTACCATATTGGATTTAGAGTAGCGTCACTTTATTTGTATCTATGTCAGCCGGTTGTTACCTAAAACACAGGAGTACCATAGGAACATACGACCGTGTGTGATAAGTATTTCACAATTCAGCCTATTGCAGTCCACTGCTGGACATATGTCTCCCCAAGTTCACGCCAAAAATGGCATGAACTCATGTGTTTAGCCCATAGTCACCACGCTGGGCAGACGGGTTGGTGACCGCAGAGCTGGCTTTGTTACACCGAAGACGCTACTGTCCGTCTTCGGCCCGTGTGTTTCGAAGCCAGCAGTTGGATGGTTATCCCGCCATCGGTCGACTTTTTAAGTTCCAAGGTGGTAGTGGAACTGTGTTATCCCTTAGTCGCCTCTTACGACACCCACGGGAAGAGAGGGGGTGGTTATATTCTTTACTGCCGTAACCGCACAGCAGTATAGTTAGCAAGTATTTACTAATTGTTATTTATTTAAAGGTACATAATAACAATTTAAATAAATACATAAAAGAATACGTCAACTTATTCCTGGATTAATGTCATGACGTATTAAAGAGGATTATAGACTATTTAGATAATTTCCAGTTGTTTAATCAATGTTAATCTGTTTAGATATACTCTATCTCTCTCTGTAATATCTAATGAAGTTAATTGACTTATCAACTTATTAACGATAGTAAATTATAGCATCTAAAAACATATTATTTAACTAGGTACGTAAAGCAAATAAAAAATACACTTTTCAATGGAATTATTTTAACCCCGTGCAGTATACTTCTCGTTAAATGAATTTAGATAATTTCCAGTTGTTTAATCAATGTTAATCTGTTTAGATATACTCTACCTCTCTCTCTGTAATATCTAATGAAGTTAATTGACTTATCAACTTATTAACGATAGTAAATTATAGAATCTAAAAACATATTATTTAACTAGGTATGTAAAGCAAATAAAAAATACACTTTTCAATGGAATTATTTTAACTTACTAATCAGAATAAAAAAATAAAAAAGTTAGCTTCAAAACACGATTAATTCTTCATTTTATCTATACTAATAAATGGAGAGCCGGTTTTTTTTTGTTCGGTTATTCTGCGAAAACTACTGAACCGATCGGAATAATACTTACACCATAAGATGCAGCGTGTTTCCGAGAACGTTTTAGTCTATACTAAATTCAAAATTCAAATCATTTATTTATTTTAGGCTGATACAGCACTTGTGAACGTCAATGAAGCTACGCCATCGCAATCATCATCGATTATGAAAAAACAACGAACTGATTGTAATAAACCTCGGTATACATATAGCTCAATCTCCAGAATAACACATAGGCTATATTTTATGTCGACATTCCAAAGGGCTCGGAATTATGCGTATGAAACTGCGACGCGTAGCTAATCGTTTATATTATACTTATAAAGTAATATGTTATAAATATTGATGTATGGAATAATGTTGTTAGTTAAAGATACAGGTAAGTCTTTAGATTAAGAACGGTTGACTGTTTATCGGCATATTTTTGTCACAGAAACAAAAAAAAAATAACCCTAACCTATCTAATTTCCGACAGACCGACCGACGCCGTTCTTAATCTAAAGACTAGCCAAGATACAAAGAACTTTATTTAATTCCCCGCTGAGTGAGTGTGAACAAGTACGAAAAAAAAGTCAACACACTGCATCAGTCTAAACTTTAATAATTAAATTATTTAATCTAAATGATTACAAAAAGGAAAGATTACTACATCAATAAAAGCGAGAAAAAATTTATTTATATTTAAAACTTTTTGCTTTTATATTACGCAAATAAAATATTTAAAGGAAAAATGTCACGGTGAAAATTATTAAATTCTCGTTTACGTAAACATTTTGTAAACAACATCATAGGTGCGTAAAAATTATTTAATTTCATCAAAGTACCTATTCATGAGCACTTGACCTTTATTTTAGCGATGTATAAAATTATATTAAGATATATTAAAAACAATACGGAATTTTAGTAAATTAACAGTACCGTTAATGATATTCATAATATATTTGAAATTATGAATAATATTTTTGAAAGGTAATTTCCACGGCATACTGCTTTAACACTATTACAGTTCGTAAAATTAATAAATAATCGTAAATTAACTAATTAATAATAAAACATACTACCTTTGCACCACTTTGTATTATAACAAACTTTTTAAATAAAATAATATTTTGATCCAAAATTATACACAAGTCTACTAAAAAATATCCAATTTACAGTGTAGGACAAGAACGCGAAAGTAATTCAATTAAACCTAATTCCATTATCGCAAGCCTCACACATAGAATATTAACACACACTACAACAAATACTCCGTACACTATCACAGACGTTAAAAGTAAAATAAAAATACACTACCCACACAAAAAGAAAAAAAAAACAACAACAATATTTAATTTCACACTAATTTAAATTTAGAACACTGATACAAGTAAGAACTATTTCGAATGAATTTTGAAATTAAAAAAGTAACGAATAATTAAACGAAAAATTGTTGTTTTTTTTCTTTTAATTTTAAGTTAAGTTTTTAAAATTTTGATACCGTATTTTGTGTTGGCTATTAAATAAGCAACCGGCGTTCTTGAGTGCCACTCGTACTGTAATACGAACCTAGTATGGTTTCAATGTCCACGCTCCATTTGACTGTGAACGTGTTATGCATCACTGTTTCAATTTTTTTTTCTTTTTAATTAAAAATAAGAAGTCTATTTATTTGACAGTCAACCTCTTTTGAGTAAAATTGATATTAATGTTATTCAGTCGTTAGTAGCTAGACGGTTTGTTCAACTGATATTATTCGTAGTGCGTTAAATCTATATAAATATAAAAGGGATTTCCACCCATATATTGACTCGTCAAGATATCTCTGGAACCATAAGGCGTAGAGACTTGTGGTAGGAATATTCCTTTCGCCGAGTAGAGGTCAGCTAAGAACGGATTTTACGAAATTCCATCCACAAGAGGGGGTTTGCGAGGGTTAAAAACATATATGGCAAAACAACGTTTGCTGGGTCAGCTAGTGTACATATATATAATCATAGTATATACATATTTTTCTAAAACTATTCCACTCTATTATTTAAAAGTAACAGATAATAATTGATAGTTTAAAAACATTAGCTGTAATCAAGAAATAATCTATGTTATCTGCTTTGTAATTATTATTAGATATCATAAAATTGAAGATATAGTTTCATTATATACACTATCGACCGGTCTCGAATCATAATTTCATTTTATGCTAGAAAAACTATTTATCAAGGAATATTTTAGACTTAGAAACGTCACACTATGACTCATTATAGCGAATGATAAACTATAAATTCATGTTATAAAAGGTATATTCTATTTACAAAATTATGGTACAAAAATTGCCTATAAACTAAAATAGCCAACAGGTCATTTTATAATAGTTACAAATATATTACAAATATAAAGTTAAGAACTAATAAATAATTTTCAACGTTTACTTTTATTTGCGTGTTGCGTTTATCTGAACACAATCTGTATTAATTTAAGATTTAACATCTTCAAGAATTTTCTAAATCGCTTCAGTAGTTTTCGAGTTTGAATTTCTTTCATTCTTATCATTTACATGTGCTGTGTGGTTACGGCACTAAAGAATGTAGCCACCCCCTCTCTTCCCGTGGGTGTCGTAAGAGGCGACTAAGGGATAGCACAGTTCCACTATTACCTTGGAACTTAAAAAGCCGACGGATGGCGGGATAACCATCCATGCTGGCTTTGAAATACACAGGCCAAAGACGGGCAGCAGCGTCTTCGGTGCGACAAAGCCAGCCCTGCGGTCACCAACCCGCCTGCCCAGCGTGGTGACTATGGGCAAAACACATGAGTTCGCGTCATAATGTCGGGCGCGAACTTGTGGAGGCCTATGTCCAACAGTGGACTGTGATAGGCTGTAGTGGTGGTGGTGGTGGGTATCATTTACATAAACGTGGACTCCGCTCCTATTGGTCTTAGGGTGATGATATATAGCCTATAGCCTTCCTCGATAAATGGGCTATCTAACACTGAAAGAATTTTTCAAATCGGACCAGTAGATCCTGAGATTAGCGCGTTCAAACAAACAAACAAACAAACAAACAAACAAACAAACTCTTCAGCTTTATTATATTAGTATAGATAATAAAAATGGCTGCTAGTAATAATCAACATTATTTGATTGTTCAATACTATATTAAAATATTACATAATAATAAATGTAATGCATGACACCGTCCACAAGGGCCGTGCACACTAACGAGACACACACACACACAAACACATCTCACACACGAATGCATATTGACCGTTTAATGCCTATAAGTATGAGTGACGTAAGGCCTAGTATACACTGTTTAAAGATACGATTTTTTCTTACTTGAAAAGTAAACAGCGGTCTTTTCAATTTCGATTTTTGAAGTAAAACTTCTTTACGCACCCTTGACTTGGGAAGTAAGCTGGCGAGGCGAACGGAAGTAGAGAGGAAAATATAAGTTAGTGAAGATAGAAAGAGAGAGAGTCACGTTTCGTAGGTTTTACTTCAGTCGTCGTCTAAAGCGCACTCTTTTTCATGTATTGGGGTATATTTAGCGATCCAAAATTATTTATATTGTTGCGTCAAATAATGAACCTTGTAGCTTAATCGTAAATAAATAAACACCTCACACTTATGACCTGTACTAGGATTTTCTTCTATGTCTGGGCTCTGGAAACACACAAAATATACTAGCACAAACATGCACATGGCCCGTGAGCGTCAGCGCAACCAGCCAGTACTGTGACCGCTGCGCCAACGCGTCGTCGGATTATCATATAATTAAATATAAAAGATTATTAATAATAATATTTATAATTAATATTTTTATTTCCGTAAACAAGGATGACAAAAGCTTTATAACAATATGCTCGTCTATAAACAATATTATGCAAGAGAAACACATTATTGACTTGACTTGGGGAATAAGCTGGTGAAGAATGAAATACGAAAAATGTGATCTGGCGAGGCGAACGGAAGTTGAGAGATATAAGTTAGATGGAGCTTAAAAAGTTTTATTTCAGTCATGTGGTCTAAAGTACACTCGTTTTTTTATTTTCTGTTCTCAATACTCTCATGAACATTATGTCACTTAACATTGCATAAACGTTTAATTTTGATATTGTATAATTTTTTTTTACTTTATTGTAAACTTAAACTTAACCCATCATTTTAATTTAATTCATCAATTTCACAAGGTTTAGTTTATCTTTGAAAAAATAATTTTTTAATAGTATAATGGAAACGTACTCGATGCCCTATAGCGCTGGTAGGCGCTGCAACACCAATGTATAATTTTATTTATACTGTCGTGTGTACAGAGCGCTTACAGGTGCAGAATTGTATGAATTTCCCATAATATCACCTGCTCTACTTTCGCGTAAAGGTGATAACTTGTTCGAAAACTAATAATGATATCGAAAAATTCCGCAATAATATTTGATAGTTTTTAATGGCGGAAAATAGGCTGTTTTAACCAGTTTAACCACAAAATAATTGAAATAAAAAAACAACGACTTATTTCACCTTTTTATTTGCATGTATGATACGGGATACCTCCTGTGAAAAACAGCATATAAAAACGTCTAAATATAAAAAAATTACGACCTATTTCACATATTCTTCTAAATTCTTTGCTATAAAAGTATTTTGAATCTGTAAAGCTATAAGTACATGGAAATTTCAAAAATAATCTAGACATATACTCATAATATTTAATAATCGACGCCGCATTGGCGCAGCGGTCACAGCACTGGATTGCGATTAGCTGTTGCGCGGGCGGTTGCGGGTTCGATCCCAGCACACGACGACATTTGTATTGGCCATACAGATGTTTGACGTGGTCTGGGTGTTTGTGCAGTCCTTATGGGTCTCCCCACCGTGTCTCGGAGAGCACGTTAAGCCATCGGTCCCGGCTGTTACCATGTACACCTGATAGTGATCGTTACTCCTATTAGGGAATATATCCGCCAACCCGCATTGGAGCAGCGTGGTGGATTAAGCTCCGATCCTTCTCCTACATGGGGAAGAAGCCTACGCCCAACAGTGGGATATTACAGGCTGAATCGTGATCGTGATCGATTTGATAATCATGTTTAAGTAATTAAATTTAACTTTGATAATTTTATTAAAATGTGTTTTGTGTAAATGAAAATGTAACGGACACGCTTCGTCAGTTATTTTATCATCTTAAAAATTTAGAACTTTCTGTCAGAAGGAGGGTGGATCCACTTTATGATATTGAAATTTAGGTTGTAATAAAATGTTCATCATTTATAGCAAACCATTTGGACGAGCTTAAAGCTTTAGAAAACAAGAGCTAATTTACACATACCTACATATGAAAATAAATAATTTTAAGAAAAAAAAACCTGTGTGGTACTAGAAACCAAGGTAAAAGTGAAACTGTTTTTCACATTATAGACATTTAACTAAAAAATTTTGGATTAATATTCCATTAAGGGTATAAAAATTGCTTTATCAATCTTACCACGCGGCCGACTGTCACGCGACATGCAACACACAGGCGAAAAAGTTTGAGACGATGTAATAAAAGTTTCACTTTAAAAAACAATCCAATGATATGTTTGTAAACATGTTGTACATTTACAGACATACAGTACTTATTGACTTCTCAATCAATGTCTACAAATTAATGCGAATGTTATCCATACAAATACACAAGCGTAAGCTTATAATACACAAAAGCAAACTAAAGAAAGGTTTCCTGTTCAATCCATTAAAGCGAAAAGGTTTTAAATACGATATACTTAATTAATTAAAAAAAATTATTAACTTAGAACCTTTTCATATTAACAAAACGACTTAATCAATACATAACGCGACACGGTTCCATGTGACGTCTCGTGTCTATTGTATTATACCCTTGTCGCTGTTGGCAGTTGAACAATTTTATTGTCAGTTCAATTGTGTTATAGGGATGTCAAATGTACGTTTATGAAATTTATTTAATCATTTCGAATCTATACATAATAAGGGCGCCTTCAAATTTGTCGCGCTGCTGTCGCGCGTTGTTATTTACATACATTTACAACGTCGCGCGTCAGCAGCGCTGCAGACGCGCTGCCGCCGCGCGGCTAATTTGAAGGCGCCCTTATAATAAAATGATAGGAAAGTCAATGTATGTCCGGGATAAACTCAAAAATTACTGCATGGATTTACTTCAAATTTGGCACGAATATTATTAAGAAGTCGGGTCAGAACATAGGCTACATATTATCATGCTATCACCTACGGGGAACGAGCAGTGAACGCATGCAGACGACGTCGCAGGCAGCAGCTAGTTTACAATAAACTGAAAGTCTGTGGTTACACCTTTGTTTACTTGGTAATTGATACGCCTTTTTCATTCCAATATAGCCGGACGTATCAAAAATGTACATTTCTAGAATGTTTGTTTAATATTTTTGACGTGATAACATCTAATTATGTATACCCATGTTATTTTGAGGGAGTTTATTTTATTTACCCGAACCTGTTTGGGTTTAGATAACTTGAAACCTGGAATGTATCGAAACCTTTGAACGTACTGCTAATCTTAAGCTGGCGTATTTTATCTACCAGGGTTAATGTCCCCTTCATTTGGCGATCGCGGAAGATTATAGGAACCTAAATACATCTCTCGTTACTTTTAAATAATTAATCTAGATGTTAATATTAATACTTATAGTAGAAAACTATCCCAAAAGGTTTTTCTTGTCTAAGAGGATCTAGTTAAAAACATCGTGTAGCCGAAATTTTCTTTAAATAATAATATAATCAATTTTTAGTGCAATAAAGTATATAATAAAGGGTAACAAAATATTGTTAATAGCGTGTAATTATGGCCTAAATTAAATTTTAAATACGGGAATGTAAGTAAATTATACGTAAATGTACACCAAGCAGAAGTTAATCCATGTAAAAATAATGGTATGCCCCTCGATTACTATACAAACAATACATATTAATATAAAGCAAATATAAAAATATATAATTATATATTTGTAGTTTTATAAATGCTACTTTATGGACTTTTCAAAGATTTTTTTAGGCTTGTGTAAACAAGCATAAGAAGTCTTAAAAAATCTTTAAAAGTCCCTATAAAAAGGAAGCCTTAAAAACAATTTGTAAAATGTTATTTGTTTTGTAACTTTCTTTTAGCCTTTGATTTAATTTCAATTCGTTTTGCCTATAGTGTACGACGATCAATATTCCTTGATGACTCAAACTAGCAAGATATATTTTTAATAGCAATAAATTTATGTTTGAAAAGTGACTGTAATTTATCTAAAACTTGGTCAAGTTTTAAAAGCACTACTGAACTACCTGTTACTCCCACCTTATTTAGAAATAACTAATTATATTACGTACAAGAATACTTGAGATGCATCGAGGATACTTATAAGAAGAGATTTTATAATCAAGATGTAATATTCTGCAGTCTTGAAATAAAATGAAAAAAAAAATTAACTAAACTTATATCATTATGTATTTTATACATACGTTTCTCTAATGATGTTACTTTAATATAAAAACATTGTCTAATTTCTAGACACATTGTTTTCGCTTTATTCTCGTCATTTGTCCAAAGGTTGCATAAAAGAGCGAATTTTTAGCGATAAGACCAACTTTTGTATATTTGTTTTTTTTTGTTTTATCATCATCATCATCAACATCATCATTTCAGGCTATCGCAGTCCACTGCTGGACACAGGCCTCCACAAGTTCGCGCAAAAATGACGTGAACTCATGTGTTTTGCCCATAGTCACCACGCTGTGCAAGCGGGTTGGTGACCGCAGGGCTGGCTTTGTCGCACCGAAGACGCTGCTGCCCGTCTTCGGTCTGTGTAGTTCAAAGCCAGCAGTTGCGATGGTTATCCCGCCATCGGTCGGCTTTTTAAGTTCCAAGGTGGTAGTGGAACTATGTTATCCCTTAATAGTCGCCTCTTACGACACCCACGGAAAGAGAGTGGGAGGCTATATTCTTTGCCGTAGCCACACAGTACAGTTTAAGGTTTACAGTATAGGTTACAGTTTTGTTTTATATTTTTTCTTATTCTGTTTATTATTCTTTTCCTAGATGGAGAAAGTGGCCTATGCCCAGCAGTCGGATGTGACAGGCTGAATAGATTGATCGAATGATTCGGTTTGAATTATCGAATTTTAATTTATTTTATGTTGTACAATAAGGGATATTTATATTCATTAGACAGCGTATGTACATCTAAATGTTATGTTTTATTTTTATTGATCGTAATCGCAAAGAAGAGCGCCAAACACATGTGGCTCGAATGACGATCACTGCGTCACTGTCACACAAATTAAAGCTGCATAATTGCATGAAACACGCGCACACTTTTACGACCGTCTTGTAATGTCTATACAATAATTTTCATACGTACGTTTTGAAGTTTATCTTGAAATAGTGAAACTGTAAGCAAAAATAGTAATTCATTGAATTGGTTTTTTTTTTCAAATTACTCAACGAATATCGAAATTTATAACTTAAGCAAAAAAATATTCGGTATTTTTATATGTAAATGGACTTCCATGTTAGATGCGCTATAAAATAATATTGATAAAGTTCCTCGCTCAGCTCAGCAGTAAGTTACAGTGCAATTTTTTAAAGCCTATAAATTTATTTAATAAAAGAAATAGTATAACACAAAATGAACTGACATAGAAAGCAACATCTGATATCATGGAATCGAACAAAAACAAACTTCTACTCGTACATTTGCAACTAGGTAGATAATGTTTTACAAATTTTCTTTTTCGCTGCTAATTGAAATCTTTTGTAATGAATTCTCTGGTAATATTTTTTTATTTATTGTCGCCTGCAGTATATTTAATATTTAAATTTTATTACTATCGCAGAAGTGGAACCAACCGCGATTATTCAGAATTTTAAAATTCCTCGCAGCATCTCGAATAGTGATAAAATTGGTCCCGAACGTTCGTTGTACGTAATCGTACACGTTTGTGCTTCCTTCACTCTGGGGAGCAGCTTCCAATTTACTTGCAAGATGAATGCTCCCCATTCATTCGAGTCAATAGACTGGTGGGTGTTTTTTCTAACGTGTTTCAAGTCTCGAGTCGATTATTTGTTCCTTTGTCACGTTAAAGGATAAAGTTCGGTTTTTTACGGAAATTCTTTTTCTGTTTCATTTTGATCTTATTTTTTGTATCATTTTGATATTTATATTATTTAAGAAATCTTTTGTTGGTTACTGGTTTTGTAATATGTATTTATAGAATTGTTTTTAATAACTGTGCAATAATAATGAATGTATGTAATTTTCCGTCCAGCTGGTCCAGTAACATAGGAGGTTGGACATTTCTGCTCTTGTAGATGTGGGATTACGGAAGTGTGAAGACATGTAATAAAATTGTTATGGTATTTTTTTCTAAATACTTTTTGAAGTCGGACATTTATTTTATGTTTCCTACAGTTAAATTACTTTAAATTTAAATTTTACCGGATTCGCAAAATCGTAAACTTGATTCATCGAGGCTTCAAAAGCCCTTTAAAATCAGTATTTTACAAATTATAAGGATTGAATCACTGATAAAATTTATCTATTCTTTTATATACTTTTAGACTATAAGTAGAATTTGATAATGAATCAGAAAAACCCTGTCAGAAACTTCTTTCTGTTTGATACTGCTTTACATCAGAAAAATATTAAATTATAGATTGACAACAGACATTTGAAATGTAAAAAAAAAATTTCAAATACTTCTGTTTTCTCATGCATTCTTTGAAGTGAAACTTCTTTAGGCGCATGAGAGGTAACATTTGAGCGACCGGTAACGCGGCAGCGTCATGACGGTCAGTACTTGGATGGGTGACCGACTGGGAACACCGCGACGTTGGATTTTCGTGTTTTTTTTCAACTCGTTTTTTTTTGTGTTTTAATTTCTTTTTTTAATTAGTTGTTTTAAATTATTTTTTTGAATTAGTTTTTTTTAATTTGTTTGCCAAAGAAGTTTCACTTCTGACATGTGTACTTTGTACGCACGCAATTTTTTTAATTAAATTCACAGCCCTACTAGAAATAAATTCAAGTTAATTACAGATTGTCGTATTTTCTGTGCGACGTCATAATGCCTCTTGCATCTATTTATGGACTGGGTTACTTTTATCCTGCGGCCTTTATTGTATTCAATTATATACTGTGTAACGATCTACTACTATGGCATAGTAACCATTCACCATATTTATGATAATCCTGGTCACGTGGACCATTTTGTAATGATACTCCTATGGTGCTCCGATGACTAACCATCATGCTTATGATAATCCTGGTCACGGCACCATTTTGTAACGATCTACTACTATGGCATAGTAACCATTCACCATATTTATGATAATCCTGGTCACGTGGACCATTTTGTAATGATACTCCTATGGTGCTCCGATGACTAACCATCATGCTTATGATAATCCTGGTCACGGCACCATTTTGTAATGATCTACCCTATGGCACTCCGATGACTAATCATCAATCATCATACTTATGATAATCCTGGTCACGTGGACCAATTTGTAACACTATCATGGTAGTGGCGTTACAAGCTAATATTAAGCTTAAGAAGACATTAAATGTCTTTGGCCTTATAATTGTGATCGTCTAGTATAAGGAAGGACTCTACGTTGTGTTTGATTTTTGTTTCAGAGTAACTTCAGTTCTTTTTGTGGTATGCCGAAGGAAAGACATAGTATATGTTATTAGAAGCCTTGATTTCTATATAAACTCTAACTAACATCTTACCTAGCCATTAATTTAAAATAACATCTCTGCACAATGACATTAAATTACTGAAATTAATTTATCCTAAAATTTAATTGAAAGATATTTACACTTACCAGTGATATAAATACTATAGATAACTAACTCCTGGAATACTATTAAAAGGAAAGAAAGATATTAAAATTTATAACGCCTTATAAGTAAATTAATTAAGAATTAATAAAATTTAGTAAATTTGAACCGTTAAGAATAAATAGGAATAAACTTATTTATTTAGAAATAACTATCACCTACTGTTTAACTAAAAGATCTGACATCTCCTTAAGAATGTGTAAATTATAATTGCTATATTTTAGTGAATCTAGGTAACTAAAATAGAAATAAAGTTAAATAATTATATTCATTCTATAATGGCATTGATTAATTGAATAGTGTCTAAGTTTCTTTTACATGTATTTTTAGTTCAAACCTGATATAATTGATAGATTCTAATAACTCTAAACAAATGAAATAAATAAAAATATATAAGTAAATGAAATAATGATTAAATACATATTATATAGCTATTAATTATCTTGAAATAATTTATTCAGTTAATAAATTATCTCAGATAATTGTGAAAAATAATGTGTAGTGTTTGTTTGTATGTGTTATTCTGTTAGGATAGGGATTATAGGTATTAAGGAATTAAAAGGCCGGGTTCAGCTGAACCCGGGGGTCGCTACCACCATAACCCCTCCGACCCTAACCGATCCACACCGTGCTGAAGGCTCTAAATTAAATTAGGCACAACGTTGGTGCTATCAAATCAAAAGAAAGGTAGTAGATAGGAAATGAGAGTACCCAATTTTCTACAGTAAGTTAGACGGAAATATATCCTGTCTAACAAATGCTTGTTTCATACCGCTGCAGCACAATCATGCAATGACTGTATTTGAGTAATCCCTTGGGACGTCATATAGACATAACCAGTGAATTACTAGAGTTGATGTAATTACCAAGCTGTAATCAGACATGGTATTAAGATGTGTTCCTCGTGAACAAAAGGAGATCGTGTCTACTGATCTTTTCATTGTGTGCTTACTAGCCCATACGGGAACTTCGGTCACACAACTACTTTGAAATTCGATCACGAAACCTACTACTTTTGTCACAATAGGATTGTGTAGTGTAAGTTCCCATAGGAAAGACCTACTGAGTTACGAGTCTATAGTCCACTATAATGTCAAGCCTCGCCACCATTGTGAGATGGGTTAAACAGCGACTAGCGACTTGCGACAACGCAACCTTTCGAGTGTCCTATAAGGAAAATAAGAATAATTAAAGGTATAAGACCAACATGTAGAGTAGGTGTATTGTGTAGGTTTGTCCTTGCATGATTCACAGCACTCTCATGAAACAGCATTCATTAACCAGAATAGGTTGTTCAATTGAAACATTGAACCAGTAATTAAGTTGTTAATCATTTGAATATATCAGGCTCTCTCAGGAACTGAATGGATTTATCAAGGACATAGTAGTGTCGAGAGATAAATAAAACAACTAAATATAACATATTTCATTTACTCAATCAGAATCTCTGAGAGTATCTCACCTTCACTATGAAAAGAGAATGTATATTTAATAGGTTTTATAATCCATCAATGTTTGTATGTTTTACAACACAAGAGGGCTTGATTAAGGCTCGGCTTAAATCTCAGTAAATCCACCATTAGGACTTAGCAGAGACCGTCCACAAAAATTAGCAATAAATTAATTGGAAAAGTGAATATGTTTCTCTATTAGTCTAAATAGAACTTCATACCACTGTCCAAATATAAACTACTAACCTTTGTTGCAGTTCAAACAACTACCATACACTAGGTGTCTGGTGAAGTTTGTCCATGACTCTCATCAAAGATGAGGAACTCTTATCAAAGATAAGGAAACGTACGTATAGTATTTACCAAGAACATAGTTCAGTTAGGCAAACACAAACGCAGAGGTTGGTAGGAAGTACACGCAACTTTCTCTACTAGATAGGCCAAAGTTAGGATCTACCTAGTATCGATGACGCGATGAACTGTGGCTTAGACAGGCCAAGCCTTATAGGGGATACCTATAATAAAACACTGGCGAATACAAACATTTATGGATTCACCTTAACATAGTTTATATAGTTCAATGAAAGTCATCGTGAAAATGAGACACTCCAGTCTACCAGATACCTCGTCTTGACACTCATTTAAGAACACAAATTCTTAGATCAATGTTCAAAACTACAATAGTTTGTGTAATGTCAAGGTTCAGTGTATAATTACCTCATCTTAGAATGTATTCAAGAGCTAAAAGTATCCTTGAACTCATTCAAGACTACAACCACTTTGTTACCTCGTTCCAACATATATTTAACAACTACAAGTTCTTAAATTAATGTTTGAACTACAAAAGTTTGTGTAATGTCAAAATGAAGCCAAATATACATATATATATATATATACATATACATACATACATATACATTCATTAGAAGCATATTTATATGTAGAGAATATTCAATAAGATACGACAACTAATCATTAGTTTGTTTATAGGTCATATTATAGAAATATCCACTACTCTATCTACTTCCTAAGTAATGACTTCATTAAACAACACAGTAAAATTTCATTTCATTATTTAAATACACCCTAACGAAATTCTATTTAACCCTTAATATCTAATATGATAGTTTTAACCAAAGATTCATTCAATTTTTATATGTACTTTAAAGTCAACCGAATGTAATTTCGTTTTATCCTATCAACATCATATTGTGATTATTTACTTAAGTTAGATTTCATTTTTATCAGTTAAATTCAATATAATTATGGTCATAAGGCTTATTTCATAATAATTTCATTCAATAATCAATCAATAATTAATAGTATCAATGTAAACCTTTTCATAATAATTTCATTCAAAAAATCAATCAATAATTAATAGTATCAATGTAAACCTTTTCATAATAATTTCATTCAAAAAATCAATCAATAATTAATAGTATCAATGTAAACCTTTTCATAATAATTTCATTCAGTAATTAATCAATAATTAATAGTATCGATGTAAACCTAACTAATAATTCATTAGATATCTTTTATTAAAAATCTCCGTAAAAGTTATAAAAATCAGTAAAAGAAACACAACATGCAGAAAACCAAACATGCATCATTTTAATTCTACACTAATTGGTGACTCACAGGTTTATGTCCTAACGTATCTAAATTGTAAAATTGTTTCACATGCAAATATATAAAAAATTAATGCATTCGAACCAATCAGGAGCGCTTCATCACAGGTCTTTCACTGAATTTATTTAGCGGATTACAATTAAGATTTTTTATAATAAAGAATTGCACTTAATAATAATCAGTAAAATTAAATTAAACTAATTCGCGAACTACACTGAAGCGACATTGCCACTCGGCCAGCTTACGCTAATGAAATCTCTGAACCAGATCTAAAAAATACTTTTTAGGTATTTCTATCTTTAATCTAAGTCAGAAGTTCCATAGCTTCGCCAGCCGAAAGGCTCTCAATTCTGTACTTCGAATTCAAAATCGAATCCCGACTGTCGAAACTGACTGCCCCGAATTCAAACTCTCCATCGTATATATTCAAATCTCGCGTCTACTACCCCTTCCCCGTCTACCATGGCGTCCCAAAATTCCCGGAAAAAATTCTACGCCCTGCAGTGTTACCATCTACACGGCCATTCCCGTGTTACAAGGAAATTTGGATATCTTCGGTTCATTGCCGTGTTCAAAGATACGGCAATCCAATGTGTAATTGTTTCTTCCTAATAATTTAATCGATAGTTTATAAGTCATTATAGTGCAACACAAAAACAAGAAATAAAATTATTACAAAAAAAAACAAGGAATAAAATTATTACTTCCTCAATAAATTGAGCTTTACTGGCTGTAAGCACTTTTATCCGATCCGAAGGAAATTGCGTAAATCAATTAAACAAAAACACAACAAAGATAAACAATAAAAGGGAAAAACAAATATACATTGAATAAAGCCGAAGAAAAAAAATGTTAGTTACGATAAATTTGTATGACGGTTGTGAAGAATAATGTATTATTCAACCGATTTCAAAAGGAAGTTATTTAACCGATTATTGTCATTTTTAACTTTACGTGTTAATGTAAAGTAAATACACGTCAATTTTGTAGGTTTTATTTCAAAACAAGGTAACTTAAAACTTTGTGATGGCAACCCTGGCCGGTTTTTTGTTGTGACTTCAACAAAAAACTGTATCCACGGCTAGCCTCGAACCCTTAGGGCCGGGTTCCACCGTTTAATAAAGCTATGTTTTGCTTAATCGAATTTATAGTTCGATTCTAATCTTGGCTTTCGTTTAATTATTATTACGAATCACTTGTACGGGAATACAGCAAAGTGTTGTTTTAAGACCTTTTTTTCAGGCAATTTTCTTTTAAAATTTCTCTCCGCAACAACCATCCTCATACTTAAGGAATCATGAAAAAGAATTAGCGCAATCGGCTCTGCCGCTCCCAAGACCCGCGCTCAGCAACACATTCAGCCACTCATTTATATATATATATAGAGATACACTACTATAAACTCGAGTATCAGAATATATCATGTGACAACTTGACAAGATTTGTTTTTAATAGGTTAGACCGTTAGAAGCACTAGACAAACGTGTTTACACAGCTAAACGCCAAAAATCGATCGTTTAGAATTTAAACTCATTCTCTAACTGCGTTTAGTTTATGTTGGTGAAATGCAATTTCCAGCTCTAAACTCCGTTAATCGTGATTATTTCAATCAGTGGAACTGGCCCTTAGAACGTTTCTCCGAATCTGTCAACACAACCAATTTAAGCTTGTCTCGAATATAAAATTTATCGCCTAATATTTTAACACGTTTAGTCAAACTGTTTGAGTTCCCAGCTAATAAATTTCTATTCTTAAGTACAACTTAAAATTTGAGACCCTAATGTATTTGAACAATTTTCGTTCATTGAATTGACTGTTTTATGTTTACGTGTCAACTCACATTTCAATTTATGCGTTTGTTATCTCAAGTATAACTAAAATTTATAGACTAATAATTTAGAACCATATACGTTCACTAAAACAGCTGAATTGTGTTTATTGTTACGTTACAACTGGAATGTATAATTTCATTTGTATTTGGGTAGCGAATTCAGACTTTTTAATATATATGCAAGGAAAGTTTTGTTATAAGCAATAAGTTTTTTTTATACATATAAACTAATAAATGGAGAGCCGGTTTTTTTGTTCGGTTGTTTCGGAACCGATCAGTATAATACTTACACCATAAGATGCAGAGTATTGTTTTTTTTTTAATATATATAATTAGTCGGCAAACAAGCGTACAACTCACCTGATGGTAAGCAATTACCGTAGCTTATATACGCCTGTAACACCAGAAGCATCGCTAGCGCGTTGCCGACCCAATCCCCAATCCCCCCAGGAGCTCTGGTCACCTTACTCACCAACAGGAACACAATACTGCTTGAAAACAGTATTATTTATTTGTGATCTTCTGTAAGGTCGAGATACTAACCCAGTCAGGCTGCTCCCTATCTTGAGCAGGAAATTTCCTATTGTGCCCTACCTCATTTAATGTGGAGAAGATTTAAGTATATAATATATTGGCGATTAATTATGTGTATTATTTTATGGTTTTAAATGCGAAAAGCAACTCTTTGCACATACCCATAAAAATATATATAAAAAAACTGATGTTTAGATATTTGATATTGAGGTATTGTGATATTGATGAAGATATTTGAAGCGAAATATAAAACGATTTCATTTAAAACGACCAAAAATAAAAACAAAAATCCTGGTCTCGTGTTGCAAAGGAATCCTAAAGCGGCCCTAAGCTTAGAAATTGTTCCAAGTTGTTCAAAAACATTCTCGTAAGCAGAACGTAAAACTAAACAAGTTGCTGCTAGCTAAACCATGTTATCTTTTGTTTTTTTTCTTTATTTTAAGAAATAGCATACCTACCGCTTTCGGTAAATGTTTAGGGAAGTAAAAGTACTTAGCAGAGCTTTTTCGCTGTAAAGTTTCTTCTGAAGTACACAACACTGTTTTTTTTTTAAATAAACTTTTAGCTGTTTAAGGAATTACTTTTTTTATTATTGAAATTATTCATCTCATCATATGTTTAATGTGCACTACTGTATTCTTTTTTGCTATTAAAGACAACAGAGTATGATTACGGGAACCATATTGACTACACATACAAATAACAAACAGCTAATACTAGATGGCGCTACCAGTAAACACGAATTAATAAAAATAATTTGATGACCATTTATTTTGGACATATTTAGTATTCTGATAGGATTATAATCAATTACACAGCTTCACAACAGATTTTCGTTTATGTATATTACAGTAGGTATGTTATTTTGTGATGTGTTCTTTTACCCTAAGCACAAAACAAGTTTTAGGCTTTGAGATGTGAAATTCAGTTGTGCAAGCAGATATTTCAACCAGCGGTCTTATTTCTTACTTAGTCGATAGTTTTAATGTGAAGAGGTCTTGACCTGTTGTTACTGTTACTGATGTGTAACGAAAATGTAACTTACGCCACATCTGCCAAGAGAGTTATAAAACAATTCGCGAGCATTCTAGCATCAGAGAACTAATAACAAATTATATGACTAAGTAAAATTATAAAAGCGAATAAATACACCTGGTCGTACATTGTACGATTCTCATCTGAAACTTAATCTGAAAGTCCACGGGAAGAAAATAAAATCTAATTTTTCAAAATACTGATTCAACACCATAAATTGTAAAAAAAACATAAAGGAAAAAAAAGTCAAGCACACATTGCAAAAACAAAAAATATCCGAATTATGCACGACAATAATTTATATATAAGATTCTATGAAATGTTTCAAGCTTTTATACTTAAGTTGTTGAGCATTTGGATCTCTAAGATCCAGACCAATGAGTGTTAGGCGTCTTTTATTTATTAATTTGTTTGTTTATTATAATTATATTTAATTTAATTTGTATATTCCTACGTTCAACAAACCCTTTAGCCTTTGTAGCTTTAGCAGAATATTTGTAATAGAAATTTCAACGAACAAAATATAAAATGTACGGCGAATCTAAACGTGATGTGATCACTGCCACTTTGCTCAAACTCTAAGTTGTGTTTTATCTTCCAAGTGATATTACACTCGAGTAAAATCATTAACCTAGATACTAGACAACTAAGCTCCGTTGAAAGGAGAGCTTATAAATATTTTACCTTAGAACCGAAGAATTTTTAAGTCTTTTTGTTGCTGGATCTATTTAACTAGAAAAAGGTATTTGTTAGCATATTTTATAGTGTTTGATAGAATTAAGAGCGTGTTTACTTAAGTATGTATGCTATTCGAAAAAAAAAGCTTATTTATTTAACACCCGTTGGTACATTTACAAGAGATATGGCAGTTTTTGATTATTAAGCTTAGTAGAACATAAAATTTGATTTTTTAGGCTAAGTAAAGTTAATTAAACTTTCTTGAAGTAAGTCTGAATTATAAATATCAAGAATTTTGATCATCATAGATTAAAACGAATAGAATGATGGTCCAACGCCTCTGAGTCAATACGCTTAGCGATCAACGGCTACTGAATGAGCATATGCAATAACTCCGATATTGCCTTCGTTTTCCGCAAAGATTAACTAAACAGATGTTCCAGTACATTTTCCATTTTGAATAGTTTTAATTGTATATCACAACTTTACGTTTTGTTTAAGGTTTAAAAACAATAATAGTATACCAATAACGTTATTTCAAAATAGGATGTAATAAGATAAATAAAGATAAAGGTATAGATAAAACTTTTTTTGCTTATCTTAATATATATAAATCTCGTGTCACAATGTTTGTCCTCAATGGACTTCTAAACCACTTAACCGATTATAATAAAATTCGCACACCATGTGCAGTTTTATTTCGTTATATATAATTATTATATTTAAGAAAAAAAAATAAGGCGTTACGAAGTTCGCCAGGTCAGCTAGTTTTATATAAAAACTTTGTCAAATATTTGATTAAAACACTACGGGCTTCTCTTCGCTACTCGAAATATGAAATTTACGTGAAGCGAATACAGATATCAGAAAGATGTGAATATTTCGTATCTTTTATCTGCTGGATCCGATTTTATCAGATAGCGTTATGAGCTACCATTGAAACAATATCACAAATGTTAAGAGCGTTTTGATAGAATTTTTAAAGCCTATCTACGAGATTGAAATACATCACATCTGCCACTTCTTTACTCTATCATAATCTCTGGTCGAAAATCTGTACGGATCACAAGTATTATTGGATTTTTGTCTGTATTATATCCCTTTTTGAATCGCAGATTTCACTCTTATTTGCGTGTCTGGCCTTTTATTCATGGAATATGAAAGTTTAAAAAATACATTAATTTAACTGAGGTAGGGCACAGCAGGAAATTTCCTACTCAAAATATGGAGCAGCCCAACTGGGGTAGTACCTCGACCTTACAGAAGATCACGGCTAAATAATACTGTTTTCAAGCAGTATTGAGTTCCTGTTGGTGAGTAAGATGACCAGAGCTCCTGGGAGGAATCGGGGATAGGGTCGGCAACGCGCTTGCGATGCTTCTGGTGTTGCAAACGTCTATAAGCTACGGTAATCACTTACCATCAGGCGAGCCGCACGCTTGTGTGCCGACCTAGTTGTACAAAAAAAAAACACATTTAACTTTGTAAGCGTCACACTTTATTTTAAATAACAGTAATTACGTGCTCAATTTACAGATTTATGGGCTCTTTATTATATCCGAAACTATATTTTTTGACCACGTTCTAAATCAAGACTATTTTTATTCAAGAAGACTTTGAAAATACTTTATCGGTCTATAAGTAAAGATTTAAAGGACGATTATTATTACTAAAGGAAAAACAATGCGATCACTGGCGAGTGTTGCCATATCAAATTGGAACAGAACAATGCGTTGAGTCAGTCAAGGTTAGATATTTGAATATTTTGTCTATATTAAAAACAGTAACAAGGAACTCAGCGGTTTGTATCTTTATTAATAGTAAATTATTAAATAACGTTACGTTTGGAATATTCCTTTCCTTCCTTCATTACAATTTTAGGGTCAAGGGTTGGTGAGGGACGGTACGTGAATGTGCCTGAACGCCGGGAGTCATGGATACGATTACCACCTGGAGTGGATATTTGTATTTCTGTAAACATTTATTGAATTTGGGAAGGTCTATATCCAGCAGTGGACTGTGATAGGCTGAAGTGATGATGAAATGATGAAACATTTCTTTCAGGTCTTTGTAGGTCTCTCCCTCGTATCATGGAGAGCACGTAGAGATTTTGGTCTCTGTTGTTATCATAAGATTTCATAGACACATGACGACGTTCTATACTCTTGGTAGGGAATATATTATGTATATGTAGGTATGCACGCCAACTTGCCCTTCATTTACATAGAGAAAGAGGCCTATGCCCAGCAGGCCCAGCAGTTGAATTTCACAGCCTGAGTCTCTCCATCGTATCTTGGAGAGCACGTAGAGATTTTGGTCCCCGCTGTTATCATAAGAGTTCATAGACAAATGACAACGTTCTCTTAGTAGGGAATATATTATGTATATGTAGGTATACACGCCAACTTGCCCTTCATTTACATAGAGAAAGAGGCCTATGTCCAGCAGGCCCAGCAGTTGAATGTCACAGCCTGAATCAATCAATCAATGGAAATTTCAGGAATTTTCAGAACATTTCAGGATTATTCTTACTATTTGTATTATTGGTTTCCATTTCAGATCGTTGACAATTCATAATAAGTAAATCAAACCTGTAATATACGAAACCTAAAAGAAAATTAAAGATTTGTAGTAGCAATTTTATTATACTATTACATTATGACAACGAAACTAAACTAGCAACATGACTTTGAAATAATTTAAAAAAAAAAACGGAGATATTCATTTACAAGAAAATTTGAAATGACAGGAATATACACAAATATAAACCGAGAACAAAATATTTGTACGCCGAGTTGAAATTCGCAAACTAGGTATATTTAATGAAAAGAAAAAGATACGAGGGGTAATTTTTTTCTAACGTAGTCTATACCTTTTGAACGGGGTCGACGCAATTAGGAGCTCTTGCCTCGGGACTCGCGTTTGAATCGTAACGAATGACGTCTCAGAAATGAACCGAGGTAAGAGAAATGTACAAATATTTACCGTTTCGTGTTTAATTTTCAACATGATTTGTAAATAAATAAATATATTTTTAGTCAAATTTTTAAAGCGAAACTTTTATTACATCGTCTCAAACCTTTTCGTGCGCGTGTTGCATGTCGCGTGACGGTCGGCCATCTCTTATCATTTTCTAGAACTAAGACACTAATGACAACATATATCTGATGTGAGTTACCTATTAAAACATAGATGGCGCGCAAAGAATATTTAAAAAGTTTCACTTTTACCGTGGTTTCATAAAACCACAGAGGTTTTTTAAATATAACTTGGTTACCTGACAGAGATCCTTATTTAGCGATACAGCCACCAATATTACGTCATCATTCTTATGTCTCATTGAGGTAGGGCAGAGCAAAAAATATCTTGTCAAAATTTGGAGAAGCCTTACTGGAGAAGTACCTCAACCTTACCAAACAGAAGCAAAGCAAAATAACATTGCTCTCAGGTAGTGTATGTTCTCGTAGAGTTCACGTAGCCAGATCTTCGGGAAAGAGTCGGAGGTAGAGTAGGTAACGAGCGTGTAATGTTTCTACAAGCAACACTCGTTAAGACATTCGAATTGAGAACCTCTTCCTTTTTTGAAGTCGGTTAAAATGACAGCTCGACTTCATTACACCTCTTAGCAAAGTGACCACACCGCTTTGGATTGTATTGAAATGAATTACTCACTGCATATCATGCAATCCTGCGTCCGTCGTGAAAATGGCATGCTCGCCATAATAATTGTGAATGGATTTATTGTATGATTTGTTTGACACCGTCCCGGGGCAAATAAAAGTAGACCTTTGTATTCGAATATGGAAAAGCTAATGTTTATGTATTTAGTTATGATTTCGTGATATGTTGGCGCAGTGGTCAGAATAAATAACGCGCTGGCGGTCGCAGATACGACCTCCTCTTGGACATCCTCCTCTCTTTGTGATATGTATGGATTTCTACATCCCGAATACAGGATTTACATCCTACTAAATGCTGTTAATTGTAAGGTTTTTGAAGTGAAACTTCTTTAGGCGATGGGGTAAAATTAGAGCGACCGGTAACGCGGCAGCGTCATGACGGTCAGTACTTGGATGGGTGACCGCCTGAGAACACCGCGTGACGTTGGCTTTTTTTTTATTAGTTTTTTTGTATTTTGAATTCGTTTTTTTTATTAGTTTTTTATTAAATTAGTTTTTTTTTTGTATTATAGTCATCGCAAAATAATAGGCCCGTTTGGACATATGTCATCGAGACGTAAATAGGGAAGTAACCATACGACTCGGTATTCGATACTCACGATAAATAGATTCAAGTTTTTATGAGTATTTGATCGATTTGATTATTTAGTGTGAAGTATATTGAATTAAATTTCTGATTAGAAAATTTAACTTAAACTTTAATATTGTAGGTAAATTGAAATGATACAATGGTACAAAAGATCAATTTGTCTTTATTCTATTTTTTTTTATTGTTTTCTAATGTTTACGTCAATGTCTCTCATTATAATGAAACAACTTTTTCATGTTTTATCGCGTTTTATTAGGTTCTCTACATGATGACATTGTTCTCCCGTGACCATGGTAGCTATAAAGACTGTAATCTTTGATAACGCGTATTTAGGTGATTATTTTTTCGTTTACCTACGTTATGTTACTTGTCAATGTAATTGAAGTCGTTTTTTTTTTTCGTTTGCGAGCAACAACAATAAAATTATTTTCAGTAGAGATCACTACACAATATCGGTTTACTATCAAAATCGAATGATGCTGCTGAAATTCAGTAATTAACTTGTTACAACACTAGTATTTAAAAACAAAAAGACTTAGAACGTAACTGTTTTTGAGACGTTTCGTAATAATTAGAAATTGCATGCTACATAAAGTAAGCGCGAAAAGAACAATCCCAATATATTATATCATAATATTTAACTCACCAAAAAATTTACGTATGTTTTAAAAACACTTTATGTTATTAATAATAATTGTTATATTGTTTCTTACAGTTTCGTACCAAGTTACGTTCTAGGGTATTTGTTAAACGTCCAAACGGGCCTCTTATTTTGTGACAACTATAGTTTGCCAAAGAAGTTTCACTTCTGACATGTGTACTTTGTACGCACGCATTTTTTTTTGTTATTATTAAATAACGCATTGGCGCACGGATACGCAAAACTCATATACGTGATTTGGTCGTCGGTTTCACGCTAGTAGCGGCCAATAGCTGAAAATATAATATGTACGAAAAAAAAACCGTAAAAATTTGCTTCACTATCGCTTTTTTGTCACGTGCTTTTGTAAAAGTTCATTTGCATTTATATTGGTTATTCTAACAGACGATAGGTCATTAAACTCTTTATACTGGATGTTATCACAAAGGCGAGTGAAATATTACCATAAAGGGAAATTGAAGGGAGTTTATTGCATGTGCAAAACGCAGGAATGACGTATCACGCGAAAATGTATTTGAATTTTAATTAATGCGTTGATCGTATGCGTCAACATTTGTTAGTGAGGGGTGGTAACCCGCACGATACGTCCAGGAAGGTAAAAGTTTAGTGCTTAAATATTATTGGAGTCTTTTTTATATACAGGTCGGCAAACAAGCTTATACTCACCTGATGGTAAGCGATTACCGTAGCTAACAGACATCTGCAACACCAGAAAGCGCCCCAAGCGCTTTACCGACCCTATCCCCAATCCCCCCTAGCTCTAGTCACCTTACTTACCAACAGGAATATAATACAACACTGATTGAAAACAGTATTATGAGCTGTGAGCTTCTGTTATGTCGAGGTACTGTCCCAGTCGGGCTGCTCCATATTTTGAGCAGGAAATTTCTTGCCGTGCCTCGGTTATGCTGTGCCCTTTCTCAGTTATCATAGTAACATTAATTCGTTATTGCCCGTAATTTCGTTCGCATGGGAACCATCCTACAGGCACCAGACATTCAATCAGCAATAATACGTAGCCTTGTACTTATTATACGAAAATATAATTTCCGTCCTTAATTGAATCAAGATTAATTTAGGTTTTTTAGCGCGACCGAGTGTTGCGTTACAGAATTTTAGATTTATAGTAGACAGAATGTACGTGTATACTCGTCCCACCCTTCTATTGTAATATTTATGGCTTCTTTACTATAAAAAAAATCAACGATCATTTGGAGTTAACAGATGAACAGTCACACATTGACAATTTCAAAATTACAATCGCCGTAAGTTCAGCAAGAACTGTTAGAAAAATAAGATAAATAC
Organism: Melitaea athalia; assembly: GCA_905220545.2. NCBI lineage: Eukaryota > Metazoa > Arthropoda > Insecta > Lepidoptera > Nymphalidae > Melitaea > Melitaea athalia. Next base: position 18,921,929 of record HG992184.1, on the reverse strand, counting down.
ATACGTAAGTTGTAGCCTGAAATAATACAAAGTATTCCATATAGTTTATTCCGGTAAATCAAAATAATGCTAGTCAAACTCTTTCAGTTGAACGAAAAATTTTGTGAGCTCCTATCTGCGACCCATGACGGGTGCCGTAAGGGGATTTTTGATGAATCGCAAAAGTTAAAACTAAGAAAAATCCTAGTAAACAACTGTACTGTGTAATGATTGATAAATAGCTGTTTGAAAAGTATCGCTAGTTCATCATTAAACAATAAAAAAGTAAATATATCCTTAAGTAAACATTTGAAATGAAAACGAAAAATTCAAATAACTTAAAACAAAACTTTATTCTCATTTATCTTCATTCACTCTTATTTCTTCTTTCCTTCTTGTTTCTTCTTTGTGGCGGATAGAGTTCTGTTAAGTGCTTCACGAGCTATCGCATCATCACGTTGTTCAAAAACTTCGTTTAGTTTTGGATTCCATTGTGAGTCTGAAAATTTCTTTACTTCTTACCTTACCTTACATTACGTAATATTGTACATTTGAAATATTTTACTGAAAACACAAAAGATCAATTGCCATATAAAGCTTTAGAAATGCACGATGAAGGTGTATTATACCTACTGTATGTATCTGCAAAATATATATCCGCCAACCCGCATTGGAGCAGCGTGGTGGATTAAGCTCCGATCCTTCTCCTACATGGGGAAGAGGCCTATGCCCAACAGTGGGATATTACAGGCTGAATAGTAGTTCCCGAATTAAAACATGCAGTCCAACAACAAAAAAAAGAAAAAGTTAAGGCTATAGCGGTGACAGATGCAAAGTGTGCCTTCAGCTTATCACCAGTTGAATTGTCACGTTTTCCCTCTCGTGAACTGTGACTCGAGTACTTCGTGAGGGCATACGTTAAGTTGAAGTCGGAGTATCTTAAATACGGCTAGAGGAACTCTAGAGATAGCCATCGAGACCAAATCGTGATAGCGACTTTAAATGCTTTGAAAATGTTAAACGTTTATAGTAAAAGACAATTTTGTATCAGTAACCATACATTTTCTTTGATAAAATAATTAATATAACTTATATTCCGCGCCGAATCGTGGTGGATTAAGCTCCGATCCTTCCCCTACATGGGGAAGAGGCCTATGCCCAACAGTGGGATATTACAGGCTGAATCGTAATCGTCGTGAACTTATATTATTTTTATTATTTAGGTAATGGATTCTATTCCGAATAATTTTTATTAATTTGTGTACATATAATGTACATTTAGTAAAACGCATTCTATATATATTTCTTCTACATGGAGAAAGAAGCCTATGTCCAGCAGTGGGATATTAGAACCTGAATCGTGATATTCAATATTATACTTAAGGACGACTCAACTAGAGTAGTTGTTTTTGTTGTTTAAACTGTAGTATATGCGGAAGAAGTCCACAGAAATCACGTTTATCGAAAGTTAAGATTTTGATAAAAACTAATTTTTAGAATAAATTTGATATTATTACTTAAATTTATGCTTGGCACATTTCTCATTTTCGCAATTTGTAGATTGTTAGATTTACTAATGAAAAAGTCGAGGCAGATAGTAAAAAGCAGTGGTCTGTTTTTACGTCCAATTTGTTGAAAAGCATTTATTTTTAACTTAAAAACATAAACATGATATTTAATTGTAATTTATTTATTTATCTATCTCTATTTTTCTTTATCTAACTCATTACTGTCTCATATTTACGGTAAAGAGACATACCAACAAATAATTTTTCTAAAAGTTGACATCTATTCTTCTGCCGCCCAAGGACGTGTTCTTCGTTGTATACTTGTAGTTCATGCATACGGTTGATGGCTTCGTCTATTTGCTTATGGCGTTTATTCATGAAATCTTCTAACATTTCAGGAGTTGCCACAATTCTGTTGCATTTTCAAAATATAATTATTTATATTAAAAGTAGTATGGATATCTCTATATAGTATATAATATATAAAAATGAATCGCTGAATGTGTTGCTAAGCGCAAATCTCGAGAGCGGCTGAATCGATTTCGCTAATTCTTTTTTTATAATATTCCTTGAAGTACGAGTATGATTCTTACGGAGAGAAAATTTTAAAAAAAAATCCCTGAAAAAGTCTAAAAACAACACTTTCTATATTCCCATACAAAAGATTCGTAATAATATTACTTAAAAGTCAATTTGAACTTTAATACCATACCATAAAGTTTAGGTGTTAGTGCAGGGGTTTCGATGAAGGATAAGTATTTAAAAAAAAATTAAAGAATCGACTATTAGGCGGTACGAAGTACGCCGGGTCAGCTAGTTCCTAATAAATGTCATCAAAACATTTAAGATATTTATTTATGTTCTTGCTTTTAAGTTTTACTACTTATAAAATCTGTTTTATAAGTATAAAAAAAACAGAATTATACCTTTAAATTTAATCATTGTATTATTAAAGGTTAATTTTTCATTAATCAAAAATTCTCGAAGTAAAAACTCGTCAATTAAATAACAAGAATGTCTTAACCAGCACAATATTATCTACAGTTCAAAAAATTTATTCTGTAAAGTATAAAGCAAGTCTCAGTACCATTAAAAGCATAAAACTTAGCAAAAAAACTTTGTAAGAGACAGATTTTTGCGTGTAACACTATATCTATGGAAAAACACACAAATTTTCGGGATACTTGTATTTTACGAAACAGTCCTGCATTGAATATACAAGAAACCAAGCCAGCAATAAAGCTCTGTTGGCAGTCGTTTAAAAAGGAATCTGCAAAACTACAGCATAATTATTTAATAATTTACATTCTTTGAAGGTATTTTTCTCACCTTTTATCCTCATCAATCTCTTTTGTGCAAAAAGGCACAAAGTATAACGGTATGAATTTGTCTCTCAACTGTTCAGGCATCGTTAGATATTTAGCTTCTTCTTCGCTTTCAACTGACATTTCTAGAACTTGAACAAAAAGATCTTTATAAAATAAACTAACTAAAGACTTTGTCTTGCCTTGCAAATTGTCTAATTCGTAAGACTAAAATTATAGCCTTTAAGTTTTCTGTGAAATTTCAAGTTTCTGCGTATTTTTCTTAAATTTTAATTTCATTTACAGTCTCCTTCTCCAAATATACAAATAATTTTATTACAATGGTTAAAAGCAGATGAGTAAAGTTAATAAAGTCGTTCTCGAGCTATGGCATGGCTAAGGGAAATAATTAACTATTTAATAAAATTTCCAAAGATGAAAATTTGTGCAAAGCTTGTTTTAATTCACTTGTAATAATAATAATGAATTATTAATTTACTTTTTATGAAAATTAAAAATGTAGGCATACATTATTAAACTTGTTATATGTATGTGAAGGGCAGATCAAAATGTTATTTTAGTTAAGTGTATTATGTAATGAAAAGTAAAATTCCTTGGACCGAATCTTAGCAAATTTTAGACCTATCTTTATTCTACAAATGTTACGAAGTTTTTAGTATGGTTTTCTTCTGACTTACGTTCACTTTCGGTGGCTGGAGTGGGTCCTTGTTGCAATGCGGAAGGCTGCTCCCCTAAAAATATTATTATGAGAATAACTTAGAATATATTTAATGATATACTCGTACTATCTATATTTTTATCAACATTGAAAATAATACATCTAAATAAAGGCTTCTTCCTATAGATGATTTTTATTTCGAATAAAATAAATATGCGATTGTTTTTGTAAGAACTGTTTCTTTGAAAGAAATATTATTACTCACCTTAAATTAACACATAAAGGATAACGACAATAAATGAATTGATCTGACTTACTTTTTTCTTCACCTAAAATTTCTCCAGGATAAATCTCCTGAAACAAAGAATGGAATTTTATAGCAAATAATTTCCTGAACTAAAAGGTACAATAAAAGTAAATGACTAACTTCTGGAATGGTTTGTGAACTTTCGGAGGGTTGTGGAGGTAAAGCTTCTAGGAATTCCGACCTAAATTCTTTTCTGAAAATTACAACACATATTACTAAAATAAATAATTTTTTTAATTTTAGTTTATAAAATGACGAAAAAATAATATTTCTATTTTTACATTAACTTTACTTGTGATTAAATGTTTACCTAATCTGTGCACCTCTTAAATTTCTGCCCGGTTCGTTGGCATCCCAAGCTTTTCTAGCTGCCGCAAACTGAAGATCCCTTTCATCATTACGAATTGCGTTAACTCCTACAGCTAGGGAGCATTCTAGTTCAACATATGCATCTCCTAGTTGTGGTTGATTGATTGGTATGGAAAACGCTTTCTCTTTCTCTTTGTCTTTCGCTGAACCTGTCTGTGTGGGTTTACTTATGTTTAAAATATAGGTAATTAAGATTTTTGTGACAATACTTTTTTAGATTATGAATTGTAAGAATGTTTATTGTGTTGTAGGGAACCCGCGTAATTTTTAACGAACAACACAAAAATAGAAAAAAAAATGCGTGCGTACAAAGTACAAATGTCAGAAGTGAAATTTCTTTGGCAAACTAATTAAAAAAAAAATCAAAAATAACTATAAAAAAAAATAACCAACGTCGCGGTGTTCCCAGGCCATGCAAGTACTGACCGTCATGACGCTGCCGCGTTACCGGTCTCTCGAAGTTTACCCCCCATGCGCCTAAAGAAGTTTCACTTCAAAAAGAAACAAAAACAGACGTAAAGAAATAAAAAACAACGAGCGAACAAAGTTTGCATATTGTGAATACTAGCTATTTATATAAGCAACGACCTTTTAAAAAATAACTTCTTGAAGGTATAAATAAAACAAATCTCTGTGTACATACAACAAGAAAATTTCTACAAAGTTACCTTCTCTTTAGTCGTTTGTTTCTTGGCAGGCGTCTCAACTTTGTTGCACTCCAGAGAATTTCTGATCTCATCGACTCTATTCCACTGGGCCAGTGTCAGAGGCCATCCGTTCGGTGCAATAACTCTAACAGAAAAATTTCAAACTTCGATAATTGGAATTTTAGTTCATTGAAGCTGTTGTGAGTTTTATACAGACGTGGATAAAAAATTATGGACTCCATTTTAATTTGTCATTTTATTCTTAGAATTAAAAAAAAAAAAAAAACTACTAAAAAGATCGAAAACAAGTTTTGTATCTTTTTATATTTTGGAGTAATGATTTTTGATTCCTTCATTAACATCATTTTTGTTTTCTTAAATAAAAGGATTTACTAGGAAGTTCAACATATCGTAATTATGATTTTTTAGTTTCGAAGTATTTGCAAAATAAATAAACTCACTCAATATAATATTGTTTTGGGGCTAGATGTATTTTTATGTCCTTGACCTGTTGAAAAACGATCGCCTTTAGTTTAAAATGTAAGCTTAAAAAGTAATCAACGCATACAACGATTATTACCTTTTTTTATGTTACTAAGTCGACAAACAAGCGTACGACTCACCTGATGGTAAGTGACTACCGAAGCCTATAGACGCCTGCAACACCAGAAGCGTCGCAAGCGCGTTGCCGACCCTATCCCCAATCCCCCGCAGGAGCTCTTGTCACCTTACTCACCAACAGGAACACAACACTGCTTGAAAACAGTATTATTTAGCTGTGGTCTTCTGTAAGGTCGAGGTACTTCCCCAGTCGGGCTGCTCCATATTTTGAGTAGGAAATTTCCTGCTGTGCCCTACCTCAGTTACCTTTGTAGTTGATCTACTCTTGCCACTAACACCGTATTGTTTTTGCTTTGGACCCTTTAACGAACGAGCACTTGAAATCGCTGATTCACGAGTCGCCTGAATTTAATAAAATAAATAACTTTTAGTATATTCAGTCTACCTAAATTGTATTGTAAGTATTACAAAATGCAACTAATTTTTTTTTTAAATTTTACATTTTAACTATATGACCTGATAACATAATCTATGTAAATGAAAAGAATCTATAAGAGTTATGACGTCTGCGAATTTGCAATTTAACTTATTTTATATTGAGTTTGATTCTTTGTCGTTTGTAAATTTTATTACAAAAATGTACCAAAATATTTTAAGATTTAAAATTGGCTAAAATAAAGATTTTTATTTCAAGGGAAATGTACAATATATGTATATTAAATTGCTTATCTAGATCATTACTGTTGCCAAGTTCGATTGAGACATAGAACGTTTTTTATCTGTTAAATTCAAAGTCGAGAGAGTTGGTTCCAATTTGATATAAGGCCAGTACAATTCTCCGGTACCGGAACATCTTGCTAATTCATAGATTTGACCATCAGAAGATAGTGTCCGAAGAATAGCTTCCATTTCCAACTGGGTAGTAATTATTAATTGTCAGATAATTTATACTTAATCATTTACAAATTAATTAAAAAAAATTAACCTAAGATCCTTCTCCTACATGGGGAGAGAGGCCTATGCCCAGCAGTGGGATATTACAGCGGATTGTCAAATAAGATAAATTTTTGCACTAATTTCAATTAAATATATTCTACATACAAATATGCATACGAACAAAACTTTTGTACCTGATGCAATTTTATTTTACTTTTGTACTGTATTGAATAAAAATATTGATTATAATACAACGTAGATAGACGAGAAAATTGTCAAGTAAATGCACGCTATCAAAAATTTATCAAAAATGAAATAAATTTGAAAACAAATTCTAAAGTAAAATAGTTTTACAAGATTCTCAAAGGTGTCAATATTAAAAATATTTATATACTACAAAAATAACTTACATCGGGCGATGTTGCAGCCGCTCTGAAAGTGACAGCCTCAAGTTTTGTTACAAGTATTTGAATTCCACCAAGAATATTCCTTCTATTGGGTATGAAGATTTCGTCAATATGCAATTTATTTGATGGAGTCAAATTCGATTCCTTGCAAAGGTCAGCATCGTTATCGCAAATATGAAAAACATTCGCAACAGACGAGAGAACGGTTAATTGCCAATGAACTTCTGAATTGACCCCCGCAGCTTGACTTAAAGATCCATGACCCATCACAGTGTAGCTAAAATATAGGTATCATTTTCGCTATAAAAAACAATTGTTACCACCAATTATGAGCATTCGCTCGTCTGATGGTCGATTTACATCAGACGAGCGAATGCTCATTCTATCCCCACTACATCAAATTCTTATCAAATTATTTTAGTGTAAACAGGCGTAGAGCATTTTTTCGTTGTTATATGTATACATATATGAATACGAGTGTTCGAAGATCAAGCAAGAATGCTCTTGTTCTAGCTCTAGCTCTTTGTTCGTTTGGTCTAAATCCACCCTGATGTAAATCGACCTTAACGTGCTCGCGCCCCTGAGCGGTCTCTTCAAAGCGTTCTTGTGTTCTAGCGATTGTATACATATCTAATCTATAAAATTATGGATTGGCCTAAAGAAAAATGTTTATTAATGATAGAAGCCTAACAAAATTCCAGATGTCTGTGGGTTGTTGTGGTTGTTTTGCATATCCGTCATTGTTTCACCTACATTATGCAGTGTCCTTCGTTGCATTAAATTTGTAACCCACCAACGTCTCTTCCTTCTTTTATTTTTGAGTTTTTGCGACAAAATAATAAATGCAGCACTTGCAATTATGATATCGCTATCATAGTCAGACATAGCTAAGCACTACCAATACCAACCACAGAATTGACACGAAAGAGCAAAGAACATTCGTTCAGATGATCTAGCTTTCGTCACTAAACACTCAAAGACTACGAAAGAATGCTCTTGTTCTAGCTCTAGCTCTTTGTTCGTTTGGTCTATATCCACCCTAACACTGTGACACGAGAATTTTATGTATTAAATTTTAAACTAATATGGTAAAATTGACTATGCTGACTTAGATGTTCAACGTGGATTTAACAGCTGTGATTCTGTGGTTTTGTTATTGTCCTAAGCAATCTTAATGATCCTATAAACATTTATGTCAATTAATAGACATATTTAAAGTTTCACATCAAATTTTTAATAGTGAAACTAGAGAAAAAGATTGCAATTGTTCCTATTTTAATCTGTCTGACTCAAGATAATTTAAATATCTCATCTAGGATACTATTTGCTTCAATACATTTGATAATATGTTTGACTTTCTATCAAACTTATTCGATATTCTTTTGGTATTTTCTCTGTGAATTTGAAATAAATATCATCGTAAAATCTACTTACCCATATTCATTTGGTTCAAAATTAAAAGTGATATGCTCATTGTAAGCTTGAGGCAATTGTTCTCCATCATCGTTATTATAAACAGACAATATACTATGTTGCAAAGAACTATGAATATCTAAGTGAACTTTGACTGGAGCATGACAATTGAAAATTCCTTGGAAATATGGAATCCATTTGCATTTTGGTGTGATTGGTGATATACCAGTATATTGGTGGAGTCCATAAACACCACTAAGAGCTGATGCAACTGAATATGCGGTTTTAGCTCCCGGATACAGTGCGAAGAATTCATTCATCAACGCTGATAAAGCTTCCAAATTTCCGAAAGCGCTTTCCATTATCTATAGGATAACAAGCAAATTAGCATATTTCATACAGTTACCTTACAGATAAAACCTTCCACACAAATCAAGAGAAAAACTTCTTTATAACTATTTATTTGTATCCTAAACCAAAATTCAATAAATAATGTAATTTGAAATTTAAGTTACTAAAACTGAAGTTAATTAAGAATCATGCTTTACTGACTGCTATAGTAATGAATAGCAGGGCAAACTATTGTGGGTGTCAAATACCTATATTCTGTTGTTTTAATTTAAGTTCTTACAGCTTTAGAAATTTCAGGAGTAATAGGAACGTGATTAGTTAAACACTTCCGAGCCCAAGTGCCTCTCCAATACGCTTGTATGACAGTAGCAGCTTCGTGTTTCCTAATTACTTTCTCCCTTTCAGCTTTTAATAATCCACATGGTAGTTCTTCCGTTGCTAGTTCACAGACTTGAGAAACAATTGGAGGCTCTGGTTGTGTAAGTAGTTTGTCCATGACTTCTGGTTCTATTAGAACCTTTTCTTTTTCAATCTGTTATAAAAATAGTTTATACGTTATTTTGTATAATGAAATATATTTTATGAATACAAATATTTGTTCCACGTTGTAAAATGCCACATCACCACATGCCAAACCACGTCATGATTTCACGCGGATAATACTTTTAATATATCTTATTATGTTTAGTGGAGGTGAAAATATAATTTCATTATTTGATAAGTATAGTATACAATAACCACTTGTTCCTCCAACTGGTATTCTATTATTTCAATCTCTTCTGTTTCAGGCAGACCACAATCACAGGGGTCTAACAGTTCAATCTCCCGTAAAGATTTTGGAGGTAAAGGTTTTGTTAGCATTCCGAAATCAGGATCACAAAAATGTTTCCGTAAAACTGTACAAACTGCTCGAAACTCAGTGGGAAGAAGTCTTTTAATTAACAAAGATTGTAACGCTTGTCTGAACATCCAGTGCAATAAAGATTTATTGTATCCAACAATTTCTGGATTCCATTCCAAATCTGGTTGATATGATCTAAAATTTTATAAGTATTTTCTTTGTAATTGAACATGTTATATATTATTATGTAATTATACATACTAATAGTCGTATACAAACACCTTTTACACACCTAGTGAATCACATTAATGACTTAAACTATGAGCTATTGCCATGATACGACCTTAATGTATAATTTTATTAAAATTTCTAAATACTTATGTACCTATAAAACTCCTTATCACTTCCAGATATATTCATTGTGGATCTATTTACTCTTATCCAATTGGAGAAGGTAGAACCAAGGTTTGAGAGAAATCGTGCTGCCCAAGGGCACTCTTTTACAGCAGCACATTGAACTACGTCTCGTCTTCCAAGCAACAGCGAAGACTCACTGAGTAGCATTGCGTGCCAGTTCATCCGTGAATGTACCCATATCCTGACGAAAATTTAGATTGTATTTAATTGTAGAAGAATTCATTTACTTTTTATGGGGTATTATTTTAAGTATTCTAAGTGGTCTTGATGAGAGATAATAATCAATCAAGAAATAAATTATTTAAAAATTACTTTAATATTGTTCATAATAGCGTTAGGTTCACTATCTTTTAAGATCTTTAGGAGGGTTTTTGGCCAGTAATGAATGGCTATCAGTGACTGAAGTTAAACAGTTATGTATTGCGAGTCATTGAAATTCAAGCATAACAATACCTCATAACTTAACTATCATACCTGCAAATATGTCTACCAGGTGATAGTTTCAGCTCAACCGAATCGTATCCTCTAGTCTCGATAAAAGCCTTTGTCTTTGGTAAATCACAGTCAACGAACCATTCAAAAACTTCAAATATTAAATAAGCTGGTTCAATATAGTCGATAATCGGTACACCACAGTTTAATAGCACTCTTGGATGAAGTATATTTAGTGATATTCTTAGAACATTCTCATCGGGTCCATCTAGTTGGAGGTAAAGAGGTGCAAATTTCGGCGCTTGTATGTCCAAAGCTTTATTTGGAGCTGCCTTAGTTATTCTAATAGGTGGACTACTCGCTACTGACGTGAAAGAGTACATTGACGGATAGTACAAAACATTTACATTTTTAATTACTTTTTGTATCTGTAATCATAAAATTTTCAAACAGTCAAAGCTGTTATGATTCTGAAATTATAATCCTCGCTTTGATCAAATATTCCTAAATTACCGCATTAAACTGAATCCATTCTCGTAAATCCTCCTTTATTTGCTGAGCTACTGTGGAGTTGGCTGTCGTCGATCTATTTAGGTCTTTTGCTGCCTTCTTAGTCTTAAAGATTAAAATATTTTTAAAATACTATTATCAGGAAAAAAAAAATAAGCTTTAAATTATATGCATTTGTAATCATCTTATAACAAAATTTATAAAAGAAGAGAAAACTTAGTCACAACAATAATGGACAATTTTTTTTAATATCTAATAATTCTCTAAGACAAAAAAAATGAAAATAGTTCTTACCGGTGCAATTAATTTGTCATGCTCTTCTCTGAATTGAAAAGTTATCTGAAACAATAAGTGCATATTAAAGAAAAATTACTTTATTTGAGGACCGTAAAGTTGTAGTGGTACAATGCGAAAATTTTAATTAGAAAAAACAAAACTAAAAAACCGTCGGCGTTCCTGGGTTCGACTTTCATTCAGAGCAGGTATTAATGTAAATGTATTAATTTTTCGCTAAGTTTTTCCACCTCTCCGTAGAATCGAAGCCGTTTGCCTCTGTTCTTAATATAAACACTCGATAATATGGAAAAAAAAATTACCCAATAATTATGTCGCAATGGAGTAGCGAAACGGATTGAGTTCTAGCACGTGACAAAAAGATCTAGCAGTGAAACATTTCATTTATAAGCCATTGTAATTAAGTTTAATTAAGTATTTGATTTATTTTAAAACAAACTAACCGAATCCGTGCTTTGAACATCTAATAAATGAGGAGCATAAGAGAGTTTCAAGAGCCCGTTAAGTTTCAAGAATCTTGTTCGTGGACAGTCGTAAGCCTCGTACAAGCCGTGCTGTCGCGCCCAGTCGAGCCAGCGGTACGTCTTCCATAATGGTATACCTAAAATAGGTTAATGTATTTTTTATGGTATAAAATGGCCTTTTTACTAACTAAGCAAATGATAATTACTACAAGAATGAACTTTTAGGTTTTGAAACAAATGACACTATTCTTTTGTTGATCCTGATGATGAAGATAGTCGTACTGTAAGGTTTTTTGCCATCAGTTTGAAACTTTAAAGAAAAAAATACTAAAAAAAAATGCGTAGATTATAAACTGCTTTATTACAGATTAGTCCAAAGTAGCAACTACATTCAAAACTTATATTTTTATACTAGGTACCTACTACTATCTGAATTATTTGATAATTTATAAAAAAAGTATTTTTAAATCTTCGTTAAGTTAAATACAAATAAGCGAATTTCTATTCAATGTATTAAAAACTTACTTAAGTTATCAATTAAATGTCTATAGGATTTTACGATTCTACTTCAAAATAGCTTTACTAATGCGCGTTTTAGGTAAATCGGCGTTAAATACGTTATCTAATTATTATAATGAAAATTATTCTGTCCTTATTTTATCCGTAATCCAATTATTTTTCCTCAATTTTACTCAAAGACATATTACTATTAACCTGGTTCAGGTAGAGGTTTCTTCAATGGCAAATCTCTGACCATTATGACCAGTAAGTCCATTTCATGACCTGGTGTTATCCCTGGAAGGGTGTATGGGGGGAAATCCTTTGTATCCTCAATTACTATAGACGTCATTGACCCACGCTGTGTAGATATTTAGAAATCTAACGTTAATACTGTCCTTGTCTTTTCAAACTTTCGCAAAAAACTAGTAGTTTCGAAAAGTAGTAAAGTTTTACAACATTGAGAGGATTTGGGATACGCGCTAGCAATCGCAGCACTTGGAAAAATTTGTATAGGCCGTACACGTCTGTATGCGTCGGCCATACATAATTATCTGTATATATATTTTTTGCCTTTTTGTTTTACATGGTTATTTTCCTCAAAACACAGGTTTCACATCGTAATAGTTATTCTTAAACTCCTCAAGAATTGAATTACAAAAGTAAGACAAATCAAAGCTAGACAGATTTAAATTATAGACCTAATATATAAAATTCTCGGGTCCCGGTGTTTGTTGCCAAACTCCTCCGAAACGGCTGGATCGATTTTTATGAAATTTTTTATGAAATTTTGTGTGCATATATCGGGTAGGTCTGAGAATCGGCCGACATCAATTTTTCATACCCCTAAGTTACAAAGGGGTGGGATTAAGGGGTTTAATAGTATATATGGCAAAACAACGTTTGCTGGGTCAGCTAGTATAGATATAAGATTATTAAAATCCTCCGTAAGTTACCCTGACAACCGTTGTTTCTTTGGTTGTAGGTTTTTTCGTACTTTTCGTTTTGACTGTACTTGCGGTCGTGTCATCATCGTCATCCCATGAAAACACAGGTACCTCAGACGTTAAAAGTTCCCAAATTGCCTCCGGATCTATAAAAATAAGTCTATATCTATTAATTAGAATAATATAAAAGTTATACCGACTGCAAGTGGATCAAAATCTAAACTATATATTTTTAATTACAAAGATGTTTCTATATTGTCATAGTAACATGTATCAGACTGTATAATTATGTAATATAAGGCTCGTTCGATCAAGATTGCAGAACATATCAAAGGAGAGCCATAAAGTGGCTTCTAAAACAATGTATTAGAATTGGAAGGAGGAATTTATGTTGCTTATAATTAAAGATCAAAGGTAAGTACTCGTTATTAATTTTAGTTTTCCAATGCTGATGTAACCGTGTAAAAACGTTTTAGATTTATTGTACCTGTCAGATTGATTGAGGTTTCGCCTCGATGCAATATTTAAAAATAATAACGTCAGTTAACTTTTAGCTTCAAAACAGGAAGAACTCGACTCAATAAATGCATTAGCTTTGTATTCATTAAATAATGATAAATTGATTTTATAAAGTTATTATAATTACTAATTAGATTTTTTAAGGATAAAATTGGAATGACAGATCACTATATAGGCCCAGATTTGAGGAGGTGTGCAGTACTAAACAAACGTTTGACAAATATACCTAATTTTGGCTAGATTGGTGTTAGGCTATATCAGCAACTTTTGTCCTTAACATTTTAAAATAGGTACATTTTTGTTTAAAAAAAAAAAGAAAAAAAAAAAGACATTTTTAAAATCTTATAAAATCAATAAAAATATTTTAAAAAAATGTGCCGATTCGAAAAATAAATAGGGTAATCCTGTCCCTTTGTTACCTCAAAGCGTATGACCATCAAATCCTTCCCTGTCACCACGTTAAAAGCTGTCCTATTGTTTTATTTTCAAATTCTTATAATAAATAATTAGGCATTCCTGTATAAGTTGGTCATAATAAGTAGGTACTTAAACATTAACCTTACCCTTAAAATTATAAATCAAGTTCACAGCACCAGTTAAGGCGTGCACTATATTAAACTCTGACATCAATTCGTCTTCACAGTCAGCATCGTCAGAATTCATGTCAGGCGCGGCCAGCTTCAACAGCGCCTGTACAATTTTGATTAGCAATTAAACATTCACGCGGAGCGAACACTTCGTGGAAACAGGCTTTCAAAATAAGTTTTATAAAAACGATTTTAAATCGACTATGAAAATATTTAAAATGTAAATTATTGCAATACTTTTCCTTACCCCCGGTATGAAAAATAAACAATTATGAAGAGTAAAATCTACTGAACGAATGAACTCGTTACATTTTTATTAAATAACCCTATTGGGTTCCGATAGATGGCGTTATTTGATTCGTTTATTTACCATTTGATATGGTATTCATCTTTTTCGTAGACTAGTAAGCCTTTTTATGCCTATTTAGACAGTTGATCTGAAGAAGTAAACTCCAGTCGTGCGTCGAAGCTGACACACACACTTTTTTGACACAAAAAGTGATATAAAATCTCAATTGCAGTAAAGCCTTTACAATACATCAAAGAGAATGATAAAATAGATAGATGTTTCCATTACAAAAGATAGATATCATTTTATGAGTGTAATAAAACGAAAACATGATATTCCGAGTTAGCGCCTTTTATATGTATTGCTTTATCTTGTAATAAAATGTAAATAAATCTCTTAGTAGAGCAATTTATGCCTTCTACACTTATACAGATTTTATTGTTTAGGTATAATAAAAATGTTGGAATATACTTTATTTCGGTTAAGTAAATGTGACTGAGAGCTATTTACTTAATGCAAAAAGTCAAATAAAATATTAAATTCATAATATTGTAAATATTTGATTTTCAGTTTGTTTGTAAGAGATAAACTTAAAGACTACTTGACCGAGTTTAAAGTATCTTCCACCAATAGGATATTAAGATATCACTGAGTGACACAGGCTTTGGGTAAAGCCCTTGAGACTATGAAGGATAAGGGTCGATGCCAGTGGCGTATTTTGAGTTTCAGCGCCCGGGCCAACAAAGTTTGGTGCCTCTAAATTTTTCGGCTGACCATATTCCATAAATTCATAATTTTTTACATCCCTAGTATGTATGATAGTCTTATTCCGCCCCTCGTTTTCGGCTTGTGACGCCCCTCACAGAATCCCACCCAAGGCCATGGCCCTTTTGGCCCTAGGGTAAATACGCCCATAAGCGATGCTTAAACTACACGTTGCTTTGGATTGATGGATAATTTCCGTGTCATAAGTAACGGTTGCTATCAGATGTCTATGATAACAACCGGGACCCAAGGCTTTATGTGCTCATCAAGGCACGGCGAAGAGACCCAAAAATACACCGAGACCAAAATCAAATATTTGAACAAATACAACTATCTCCCCAGAACAGGAATCAAATCTATTCGCACCACTAATAAATCAGTTAAAAAAACTAGTGTGCTTTAGACCACACGACTGAAGTAAAACTTCTTTAGTTGCCCTTACAATAATATACGAAACGTAACTCTCTCTTTCTATCTTCACTAACTTATATCTCCCTCTCAACTTCCGTTCGTCTCGCCCAATCACACTTTTCGTAACGCTCTCGTCACGCATTCACCAGCTTACTCTCCAATTCAAACGCGCATTAAGAAGTTTTACTAAGTAATACAAATAAATAATAGGGAAATGTCTTTCCTTATTACGAGATCGGTCTCAGTTCGTTACCACTAACAAATCATGCTATTTTGCGGTATTTAGGAATTTTCGTTACGACATTATAACAAACTGTTTTAGGCTGTGTCAACACTATCAACTTATTAACAATTTTATTTTACAACATCTACCACTACATTGTTGTTAGGGATAGCTATGTAATAGAATAAAAAGTATAGTGAAAAGTTCTTTGAGGATGTGATTATCGTAAGTCGATCGTGTGAATTCGTTCTTATTTTTTATTATTTCATTATGTAAATAGCGTAACTTGGAATAAGTAGCTCTTGTGTAAGAGTCTCGATTTCAAGATAATATTATAGTATAAAGATTAGGAATTTGCAAACAGTTGAACGATTGTTGCAACTGCAATCACGAATCGGTCTCGTTTGGGAAATGTCGAGGTTTTGAAACTTATGAGATCAAGTCTGTATTTTGTAAAGTCTTTAGTTTCATTATTTTTATTCGCATAAATCTCATTCCACTGCTGACGAGTTTTTTATTTATTTATGTTAAATAATATTATGTACTAATATGTCCGAAGACGGGCAGCACCGTCTTCGGTGCGACAAAGCCAGCCCTGCGGTCACCAACCCGCCTGCTCAGCGTGGTGACTATGGGCAGCACACATGCGTTCACGCCATAATGTCGGGAGCGAACTTGTGGAGGCCTATGTCCAGCAGTAGACTGCGACAGGCTGAAGTGATGTACTAATAAAATTGACTGGTTCTTTGACGCATTTGACAGTGACTCTACTTCCCCTCCAAAAGTTGTGAGTTCGATTCTGCCTTGAGTATGAGTTTGATACACTTATATTTAAAAAATATTACAGTTGGCTTAAATACAAATATTATATTGCTTATCTTAGTACCAGAAGACTGTGTGTATAATTAACAAATACCTATTCATTATATTATATTTACAAAAGACAAAAAGTGTTATTTTAACGTTTAAAACTGATAAATATTTTTGTCACATTTTTACAATTTCTTTTATGTACATAAGAAAACTACTACACGCAGTATATACAATTAATATTATATAACTTCAAGAACTTTTCACACACGCATAAGTAGGTAAGTAGGCTCCAAGTAACTTCCTTTAACTGGTGAAAAAAATCTAAATAATTTTACCGCATAAAAAGTTAATTGTGCTCGCATTGTTTTCAGCATGCAACAATCAGTTAAAGAAAATCTGTTATATAATTTACCTGTTCGGTGAATGCGACTTTACTTATTGTCATAATTAAAGATGGAACTATGGAAAAATTATTGGGATTTACTCCTTAAGAGGCCATGCCCAGTAGAGGGATGTTAGAGGCTCAATCGCACTCCTTAAGAAACGTTATAGGGTCCGTAGGTTGAATAAAATGTGAGAAATTAAATCGAGTGAAACAAATGACGCCAACCCGCATTGTAGCAGCGTGGTGGATTAAGCTCGTATCATATGCTTAAAGTACATAGGTATTTATGTGTATAAAATTAGAATTGGTATGTAGTATGTATATGTGATTAAATTTCATTCCTTTCGCTTCTATTCACCCTGCATATACCACAAATGACAGGAATACACGACCTTAATTAGTCATGGAGATATAAAAAATGCATTATAATTATGTTCTAAGCGTGGAGGGATGATTCGAACGACCTTGAATCTCATGTTTCCATTTATATAGGCGTTGTATCGTATGCATCAATAGTGTATGATTTTGCGTGACATGATGGTAGTCGATTATGACTTAATAGTATTCTCGTCTGCCAACCCGCAGTGGCCTACGACAGCAGTGGGATGTTATTAGCTGAATCTTACGTTATTATATTAATAAAAGTACACACACACAATGCTGAGCAACAAGACTACATAAGAAAATAAAGTACCAAGTTTCACCAACAGTTTTTTTTTTTTTTTTCAGTTTAAAAAGTAAATTTAAACAATTATAATTATTACCTTACAAATCAACAGAGGCCATAGATGTACCACGTTAGAGGTGACTGTAGCCGCTTGCTTCACTCCTGGTTTAGCGAGATTAGGGCTTAGAAGAGGGGAGAAGGGTAAAAGTGGGGAATCGGTAGCGTCCACTGGAACCTGATCGCTGACCCAGACACAACGCCACGCACCGAGGTAGAAGAGACGAACTAGGTAACACCCTGTAATAATAAACAGTATTTCGATATACTGTGTGGTTACGGCAGTAAGAATATAGCCACTCCCTCTCTTCTCGTGGGTGTCGTAAGAGGAGACTAAGGGATAACTCAGTTCCACTACCACCTTGGAACTTATAAAGCCGACCGATGGCGGGATAACCATCCCACTGCTGGCTTTGAAATACACAGGCCGGAGACGGGCAGCAGCGTCTTCGGTGCGACAAAGCAAGCCCTGCGGTCACCAACCCGCCTGCCCAGCGTGGTGACCATGGGCAACACACATGAGTTCATGTTTTGGCGCAAACTTGTGGAAGCCTATGTCCAGCGGAGGACTGCGATAGGCTCAAGTGATTTCAATATAATTTTAATTTGTATAAAACAATCTTCATTTAGTTATATCCTACAGGGTGGACTCTTATAATAGTTTATGTGAAAATTTCTATTCGTATTGTATTTGAAATTGGATCAGCATGATGTATCCACTTATATGTGTTTGTTACATCTAGATTAATTCATGTGTAGTATGATTTTTATTTGTATTTACTGATGTGAACAAATATTGGTGAATAAATAATAAAATTTATTCAATTTGCATAAATACATACATATAATCACGCCTCTTTCCCGTAGGGGTAGGCAGAGACCACTTTTTTCCACTTGCTACGATCCTTACATACTTGTTTCGCTTCATCCACTTTCATTATTCCTTTCATACATGCTCTTCGGTTCAGGGTACTCTTGACCTGGCCTTTTTTCAAGACGTCTCTGATCTGGTCTTGAAAAGTCCGCCTAGGTCTACCCCTTCCAACACTTCCATTCACATTTGCATAAATATTTTTAACATAAGAGTCACAAAGTTCAATTTAAAAACGTAAAGCTTATAACAAATAATTAAAAGTAAGAAGTGCTTGTAACAAAAATAAAAACAAAGCGTGATTTGATGCATTCGATTTTGGATTCAAGAAAACAACAAGTCGGACTCGTACAAAAGGGGGGAATCTTCTGGGTTTAGAAATAAATCTAAAAACTTGCAAGTATCATCAGATACTCATCATCAGATCACTTTCAATTACACAAAAAAAAACATGAAAAAAATGTTGTATTGTTGTAGAAAGATAGATAAAATTCAAAAGAAGACTGAAAGTAGAAAGAGATGTTGGACATAAAATTGAATTAAATTGACCAAAACTATCTATTATAAAGACTATGTGACAGGTAAACAGGAAACTTAATAAAGTCTCCGTGACACCCTGAAGTTATTTTTCATCCGTCTTTTTTAAATATACGAATAAATTGCTCTTGTACATCCTTTAAGATAAAAAGGTCAGAAGCGTGAAAAAATTTCGGGTTTAAATTATAAATGTTCGGATGTTTTAAAGATATATTGTTTCATTTTTAATCTACAAAAAAATACAGTTTAAAAATTGTGTATAAAGAACTGACTTTGTTTAATTATTATTTGTGACTCGTTTATTGTATACTTAAAAAAATTAAGAATAGGAAATTAAGAAAAGGTTTACAAGTTTTTTTTAAATAATTTTTACAATAATTAAATTAGTTAAAAAATAGAATAGATTTGAAAAAAATTACGCAAAATTTTGTGCACACTTAATGACATTGAGAGACAGAGATGCTTCCGTGGGAAGATCCGAAACTCTTGACCGGAAGCAAGTAGGTTTATCATTAGAAAAATCTAAGTATTGCAGTGAGAAACAATACGCAATTATTTTTGTGCTTGCCGAAATACGGATTAATCTATTTATGTTTTTTCGTCAATGATTTTGTTAGTATTTATAAAAGTATAATACATCATTGCAGCCTTTCTTATTTTTGTCATTAGTTAAGATGGCAGATCCTTTGTCTAATACTAATAATTTTAGAGTTGTAGATCATTTGTTAGCTTCTTCAAAAAGGGTAATTATATTATTTATAAATTTAAAACAACTTCTTTATTCTACTAAGTAGACATTATAACAGAGATCTTAAAACATTATTAAGGTGATAAAAAATACAATCTTTATCGAAATTTAGCAGGTGAAGCCATGCGAATTTTCAACTATCAATATTATTATGAACCAACCATTTTTTGACAAAGTCGGACGGTGCTGCGGACCACCACCAGGCTTCATACCCGGAGAATAGATGTGAAAGCGCGATCTCCACCCTTCAGGAGCCATGCTGAAGACGAAATTCTCCCATTGGTGTTCTACCTAATATATGATAAACCATTTTAGTTGAGGTAGGACACAGCAGGAAATATTTTTCCCAAAATTTGGAGCAGTCTGACTGGAGAAGTACCTGAACATTACAAAATATCACCGTGAAATGATACTAAGCTCGAGAGGAAACTCGGGTATAGAGTCAGCGGTAGACTTGTTATACTTTTGATAATGTAAGCGACACTACAAACAATAAAACTTTTTTTCTTAATTGAAATTGATTAGCATAGTTCAGTTCAAAATTACATGTTCTACTTTTAAATAAATTAGACCAGAAAATAGAATATTCGCGACCAAACTTTGCAGGCTTTAATCTGGGTAAATATTGCAAAATATTTAAGTTCCTTTTTTAAACTTTCACCTCCTGCTTGGTCATAATAAATAACGTAAGGAAATATATGTCTCTCTTGAGAAATTCCAAGACACGTATTCACTAATCTGCAGTGACGTAGTGCGGCAAGCAACTCCATTTCTTTTCCTTGACAGGCTGTCATGAGTTCGCCCAACCTTTGACTAGCACTTTAGCTCATACATCATTATGCCGTTTTGTTGTGTTCTTTTTCTCTTAACTTTAAATTTCATATAATCAGTCGTCAATTAGTCAGTCGTGGATTAATGTCTCACTATTTGACTGATTAAAATTACTGTAACATTTGAAATTACTAAACGCGTCATTAATATTGGTGTCATATAAAAAAAAAAAGTATTTTATTGGTAACAAATAATAACTGTATCTCAGAATAACAGGGCTATAAGTGACGTTTAAATTTTGACGCACAATAGATTAAGTTATGAACTACTACAAGTTAATTAAGGGCCTATGTAAACCACGTTTTTTAATCGCGCCGTCGTCGTTTCTAAAACGCGCGTCGACAGCGCGTTTGTATCGCGACATACGCGCGTTTGCATCGCGTCTGTATCGCGTGACACGCGCGTCGACGGCGCGTTTTTATCCTACAGAGCAGTTTATTGGCGTTTGTATCGATTCAAACGTGCGTCGACGGCGCGTTTGTATCGCGATATACGCGCGTTTGCATCGCGTTTGTATCGCGTCATACGCGCGTTTGCATCGCGTCTGTATCGCGTTTAAAAAACGCGGTTTGCATAGGCCCTAAAAGCGAACCTATTTATAATGTCTATATATTTGAGACAACTAAGCTTTCTAATGAGGCGACAAAGGGATAATACAGTTCAATTACAACCTTGGAACTTATAAAGCCGACCGATGGCGGGATAACCATCCGTCTTCGGCGAGACAAAGCCAGCCCTGTGGTCACCAAATCACCTGCCCAGTGTGGTGACTATGGGCGACACACATGAATTCACGCCATTTTGGGCTAGAACTTGTGGAGGCCTATGTCCAGCAGTGGACTGCGATAGGCTGAAGTGATGATGAGTGATGAAGTTTTCTAATTATTAAATAAATAAATACTTGAGAAGCAAATAAATCCTTTTCTTTCTTCGATATTTAAATCGATAGAGTACAATTTTAATAAACTTTTAAGGTGGATAGGGCCATATCTAAAAAAAATTATATTCTTCATTTCTTTGACTTGTCAAATAATAAATTAATGTTATATAAAATCAAAAAAAAAATCAAAATTAAAACATTTATTTCGCCATAAAGTGATATTACACACTTAACGAAAGTCAAAAAAAAAACTAAACAATACAATAGAAAGTTAAGGCAGCAAACAAACAATAAAATAAAAAATAATTATTTATATCTTAACATTAGGTACATTAAAAACTTACGTAATGTACCCAGTGTTATAAGCAACCTTAACTTAGTCAAAATATTAAATTATGTTTATTGTTCCAATTCAACACTATCTATTGTGTTTGTGTAGATTTCTTAATGAACACTGATTAAGCTAGCACGGTAAATATATGCTATTAGACATTACCAAAGAGATTCAGTAAGCACGGTATTGCCGTTCTATTGTTAGATCACTGTGAGATACGTACAATAAGAATAGTAATGCTTTATTAGGCCTCGTTTACGGAGACGCAGAGCGTAGTGCGTAGCGTGTGGCGTAGCTTCTCGCGTGTGTCAAAATGTATGAAAATGAACGCGTGTAAAATCGCTTCTCCGTAAACGCACTCATACAACGCCCTACGTTTGAATTTAGTGCGTTTCGCCACGCCACACGCTACGCACTACGCTCCGCGTCTCCGTAAACGAGGCCTTAAGGTTTATTTAAAACTAAGACGTATGAAACATGACGGTTGTGGGTTCGACTCCCGCCTCGAGTCTGAATGTCATATATTCACTGATTTATATATACAGTGTAATTTATACATTAAATATTTATTATTACTTATATACGTATATTTATCGAAAAAAAATTTAGCTATATCATTCGGCTGTTATCTATAACACAATAATGAAGTTACCTTATAAACAGACCGTGCGTGTTAAGATATATAATTTATTTATTTGTTTACTTTTACTTATAATCGAAAATTTAAAACTGAAGTTAAGACTTGTACAACTTGAACAAAACGGGGCTATTTTTCCTTAGACACAAAAAAACCGACTTGAATTACAAGTAATACAAGACAAGGTAAAATCACAAAACAAGCATTATCTTTCAACCAAAACAAGAATCATCAAAATCAGTATAGCCAGTGAAAATTTATTCGGTATAAAACAACGCAAGTCAAAAAATTGTACAGTAAATAATTTCGGTATTATTATAACTCGAACAGTACTTGTCAAATTTAAATGAAATTTAAATGGGACAACATGACAAGCACCACCTTTAGATTTTAAATTTTTTTTTATCGAAATCGGTCCGACCAGTACAAAAAAAAATTACGACGGACGAATAGGAGGACTACGCATAAATCTATGAATAGAATCGATGTGTTTCCAAGCTGGCGAACATGACAAACTACTTCACTTTACTTTTATCATTTCCTCAAATCTATTCAATATTTACATACGTCGAATCCTATCCCAGTAAGTGACGGCGCCTACAAAATAGTCTAATAGAAAATAATAAAAAAAAGCTTCACGGAATTTCTTTCAAATTGAATAAAAATTTATTCAAGGCTGGGTATTGATAAATGACAGATGCTACTTTTGTTTTTTATTTATCTACGATACTTCCTAGTTTACACAAGAATTAATTTGTAGATAATTTATTAGCTTTATACTGTATTCTGCTAGAACCTTAATAATTTTGCGCAAGAAAGAAATTAATATTTACCAAAGGTCTATCTTGCGTAAGAAAAGAATTATATTTACCAAAGGTCAATCTTCAATAATTTGGACTTCCAGGATTCAAAAATTTCAAACTTTGGAATAAACAAAACAAAAGTCAATTCGAGAACCTGACCCTTTTTTATTTTCAAGTAGTATTACAAAAATCAGAAGTTAAACAATTGTGAAAATATTTAAATAACCATACACTTCTAACTAAGAACTTGCCGATTCGTAGAAAATTGAGATTAACTTGAAGATATTATGAATTTAGATCAAATTCTTCTCATTTTATTCCTCAAGAGTGGAATTCGATAGATTGCATTTTTCTTAGTGAGTATCTCCAATTAAAAGCAAAAGACAAACTTGGATCCGTAATAAAGGCTATTCTTGTGAATAGCAATATCCGTAGTCATTTTATGGTATAAAATAATGAAACTTTCTTTGACTTAAACGTTTGCATTTTAATCGAAAACGACAGGTTAGAAGAAAAAAAATATTTTCCAAAGTTTATCCAAAAAATTTTAATTAAGAACTGAGGTAGGTTGTAGGTTGAGGTAGGAGCGTAGAAAAAAATTTCCTGCTCAAAATATGGAGCAGCTCGACTGGGGTAGTGGGGTAGTACTCACAGAAGATCACAGCTGAATAATGCTGCTTTCTAGCAGGGTTGTGTTCCTGTAGTGCGTAAGGTAACCAGAGCTCCTTGGGAGAATTGGGAATAGGTGGGAATAGTGTTGGCAAAGTGCTTACGATGCTTCTGGTGTTGCAGACGTCTATAAGCTACGGTAATCGCTTACCATCAGGTGAGATCTTGTTTGCTGACCTAGTCGTATAAAAAAAAGAAGTAAAATAATTCCAATTTTGTTATTATCACAAGTTATTAAAAGTTATTAAATTAAGCAACTTAATGCTTTTTTTATAGTTAACAGTCGACTGATATAAATAAATACAAATATTACATACATAATCAGGCGGGAATCGGACTCAAAACCCCTAAAGCAGAAAGCAAGGCCACTAAAAACTGCACCAAAACGGTCTAGTAGTCATATGCAAGTTATTGTCTATTATACATAATTATATATATTTTACTCATGTGTTGTATTAAGTAGACTTTATTTTCTCCCAACAGTGAAATTTAACAAGCTTGTATCGAAGGACCTGTAATCTCCATGACTGTCTCTGACCCTAGAACTTTCACATTGCTAAGTTTGAACTAGTAAGGTTACGGAAGGTTGAAAGGTTTACTTTCAGTTTAATGTATTCTTAAGTGAATGTATTTTACATATACTTATGACGCAATGCTTATACTAACAATTAGGCCGTCAACTCGTTCAAGCATGTAGCATATGGACAGCACTCGTCTGCAGAACGATGACCTTAGGAGGACCTGAGCGTGACTTAACTGCATATCCATAATCGTCATTTTACCACCATTATCCTGGAAAAAAGTTATTTAGTTTTCGTCTATATGTGTTTTAATCATACATTTTTTTTTATCAAATCACTCACACTCACACTCACTTCAGCCTATCACAGTCCACTACTGGACACAGGTTCGCGCCCGACATTCTGGCGCGAACTCATGTGTTTTTCCCACAGTCACCACGCTGGGCAAGCGGGTTGGTGATCGCAGGGCTGACTTTGTCGCACCGAAGACGCCCGTCTTCGACCTGTGTATTTTAAAGCCGGCAGTTGGATGCCTCTTAAGACACGCACTGGAAGAGAGGGGGTAGCTATATTCCTTACTGCCGTAACCACACAGCGAATATATAATACAGATGTTTGCCGTGGTCTGGGTGTTTGTGCGATCCTTGTGGGTCTCCCCACCGTACATCGGAGAGCACGTTAAGCCGCCGGACCCGGTTGTTGTCATATTCACCTGATAGCGATCGTTACTCATAGTAGGGAATATATCCGCCAACCCGTATTGGAGCAGCGTGGTGGATTAAGCTCTGATCCTTCTCCTACATGGGGTAAGAGGCCTATGCCCAACAGTGGGATATTACAGGTTGAGGCGTATATAATAAGTATCTGATTAATACTGTTTATTGTTATTATTTTATTTTCACCAATACTTCAAATCAAAAATAATACTAGACACGTAGACTTGTATGATTATTAAAATTCCACACGAGGAGTTGCATTTCAATTTTAAAATCGACATCTATGTCAATGTTCTGCCAGATCTCGACAAGAACTAGCGTGTATCCTATGAATACGGAATGCGCTGTATGAACTTGACGCAAAATAAACAGGGGGGAAAATCGTCTGGCGTGGCACTTTTGCTATTCTTTCGATTTTACTTATATTTTCCCTTTATACTCTTTCGATCTTTCGAAACTTTCGTATCTTTTGTTGTGTCACCAGATGTCGAAAGGGTGATGTTAGCTTGTTCAGATGGGTTTGAACAACATATTGACTGAATATTTTGAATTTAAAGAATTCGATTTGTACAAATACGAATTTCCATTTGTTGTTTGTTTATTTATATTAAATTTTGAGCATTCGCTGCACACCAGCTGAAATACTTCATAACCTTAAACTACATATATTATATATAAAACTAGCTGACCCCGCAAACGTTGTTTTGCCATATTATATTATGTTATTAACCCCCGCAACCCCCTCTTGTGGGTGGAATTTCGTAAAATACGTTCTTAGCTGACCTATACTCGGCGAAAGAAATATTCCTACCAAATTTCAAGTCTCTACGCCTTATGGTTCCAGAGATATCGTGATGAGTCAATGGGTGGAAATCTCTTTTATATATATAGATATAGATTCTCGTGTGTTAGTTACACTACTCCTCTGAAACGGCTGGACTGATTTTTATGAAATTTTGTATGCATATCGGGGAGGTTTGAGAATCGGCCAACATCTATTTTTCATACCCCTAAGTTATAAGGGGGTACCCCTAAGCATTAAGGGGGTTAATAACATAGTTATATGGCAAAACAACGTTTGCAGTTGCTAGGTACATAAATGTCAGAAGTACAAACATCATTGATTCAGTTTAACGAAATATCACATGACATTATGATTTATGGGTTGTTGTTTTTTATGTATATTGAGTATTCATTTGATTTTATTTTCATTGATTAAGATTGTCCTCTATAAACAGGTTATATTAATAATAAGTATTGTTGGAAGAATCATTAATAAGCCAGTTTTTTTTTTAATTTAAACAGATTCAAATTCAGAGGACAACCTCTTCTGTTCTATTTAAGTTAAAAAAAAAAGAAACAAATAAATGAATAGAAAATTTTCATCAAAAAACTTTAATTGTTAATTAAATATTCTTAAATAAAACCTATTTTGTTTCGAAAAGTAAAATAGAGCTAATAAAAACAAGTTGCCTACCTATTGAAACAAATTGAAGGCGATCCTTTTATTTCCAAGGTTTTGCTATCATCTTCAAAGTTACTAATTCAGCTAATTAAGGTTAAAATATCTGAGGTCTTTGTTCAAGAGATTCATCGTTTGTTTTCGATTTCGCATTTGAAAGGAATTTCAAATATTGACTAAGACTCAACTGACGTTAAAAGAAATCATCGATAATAGAATATTGATAGGGTTATAAAAACCCAAATATGATGAAATTTAATTTAATAAAAATTATATTAGATCATCAAAACTATAAAGTTATATGCTAAAAATTATGAAAGCTATATATTTTCATTGTTTAAATTGACCTTAATCTTGTGATTAAGGTCAATTCGACTTGTTCTGCTAACAATGTCGTATTTTGATAAATGTTTGTGTAGATCAGACAGATGTTGCCCATGGACCTGCTGTTTGGTTCTCTATTAAATCTTTACTAATATTATAAAGAGGTAAAGTTTTTAACTTTGTTTGTTTGTAGGGGGTAATCTTCGCAAATACCGATCATGAAAATTCTTTCACGAACAGAAAGCTACACTATTCAGGAGTGACATAGGCTATATTTTATTGTTATTGAACAAAAAATTCAGTGAAAAATAATAGTATATGTAGATCAAGTCGGAGATGTGCGAACGAGATGAAAATTTTACATATATTTGCATCACAAAAACAATTAACGCCCAACGAAATGGGCACGGGTCGGCAGTTGGGAAATATAATATTTACTACTACACTGGCCGTGCCAATACATTTGTGGGTGATATGTCCCAAACTATTGTGTTGGCTTTTCATCCAAATAGTCAACAGAATTTTTGGTCATTATTTTCACGATTTGGGTGTTCAAATATAGAATCGAACTTTTTTCTTGTAGCCATTGGAATTTAAGACTAAGAAAACTTTTTACCTCAAACACAACCACTTCAGCATCCCAGCGTCTACTTGCCAGCTCCTCGGCCTTTACCCAACCATGTAGATATTGTCTCGCAGACTTCGGTAAAGGTTGCGTCTGGTCATCGACCCAAATCATTTCAGCTGTTGATTTACCTGTTTTACTCATAAAATGACTTGCTCGAAACGCAGCTGGTCCCTAAAGAAAAGTATATATTGAAGAATATATAGGAAAGTTTTCCTTATTATTTATTTAGTTTTTTCGATGATCTTATATCTCAGCGCAATTTTTTTCGTTCATTCATCTTCCTTTTCCATACCTTAAATCGATATAACAATATATTCTTTTCCAGTTATAAATATTCTTATTAATATTTTCTACTCAAATATACTATACAATTTTCCTAAAACTCCTAAAGTGAGTATTATTTACAAGATTTTTTTTAACTTCATCAGAAAAATCCCTTTTAACCATTATTCTACTATAGTTGAAGAATTAAAAAAGAAAAATTTAAATAAAATTCGACGTAACGAGACCAAAACATCACGAAGTAAATGTAGTAAATCCAACTTATTTGATGAAGCAGTACTTAAGTTCAATTATTAGCCGCTAATTCAATTCCTATGCGTAAAAATATCATTATTTCCTAGTTTTGGTGACTAAAAGAACATGCCAGCAGACATCTATCGACAATGACCAGGCATTGTCATTATTTTGCCACTATTGAAAAAGAGCCATCTGCCCAGCAGGGGAAACTTGACAGGTGGTCTTAAGCCTGGATCATAAATGTTCAGAGAACGATTCATTCAGCTTACGAGGCAGAATTCTACTTGTAATATAGTAAAAAACAATTTATATTTTATAACTAGCTGTGACCGCGACTTTGTCCTCGTGGAATTTAACAAAAAGTTATTGTTCAGTTCGCAGAGTCATAAAATAAATAAATTTCTAAAATAAAAGTAGCATAAGTTACTACTTGTTAAAAATCCTGTCAAAATCAGTCCAGCCGTTTCAAAGATTAGCCGGAACAAACAGACAAACAGACAGACAAACAAAAATTGTAAAAAGTGTTATTTTGGTTTATGTACCGTGTATACATCCATACGCATTTAGAAAAAAAGCGGTTATTTTAATATTACAAACAGACACTCCCATTTTATTTATTTGTATAGGAAATCATATTCGGTCGCGTCATAACTTCGTTACCGATCGTCACAGAGGAAAGAGTAAAATAAATCACGACAAATTGAATTCATCGAGTCCCATAAAAGATAGCACGTGTGACGTATTCGAAAATATTCATACCATTCCCCAGGAATCCGGTGATATTTCGTTATCCCGGAACTCTCGGAAGGGACACTCGGTAGGGTCTACTTGATGAACCAACACACTCTGTCTCGCCATATCACTTTTCTTGGACATTTTTAATCATTTAATCTATTACTCAACTTATTTTATTAATTAAATATTAACATTGCAAGAATTAATAATGTTAATTATATTATATTATATAAATGACATTGACGTAAATTATATTCTTATGACGAAATGAAACCTCTTTGATAGTTTTATTAGTACCGATTATAAAAATTACTTCATTAGCGAAATAAATTCTGTATATAAATATAGCAATTATTTCAACAGAGTGATTTCAATAATGGTTTGATATATTTTTATTTAGTGAAAATAATTCAAAATTAAGTGTTGGCAACTTAGTGAGTTTGACTCAATCTGTGGTTTGACTATAATTATATTCTTCAAACTGATAAAAATTCCGTGCTATCACAAGTTTCAATAAGTCAATTTTAAAGAAACATAATGTATAAGATCATTCTTATGTACATTCTTATACATATTCACATCTTAAGCATAGAGTAAAGAAG
Organism: Melitaea athalia; assembly: GCA_905220545.2. Lineage (NCBI taxonomy): Eukaryota > Metazoa > Arthropoda > Insecta > Lepidoptera > Nymphalidae > Melitaea > Melitaea athalia. The sequence continues at coordinate 18,892,532 of HG992184.1, read as the reverse complement.
CAAGCTTAGATAGACTCATGAACCTCACTTGACTCTTTTGGCATAATTTAATATTCACTTTTTTTTTCATGTTTTGTCCCAAAGGGGATGAAATGAAATGCCTCGATATAAATATTTATTTAAAAATATATATTTATATAGTAGTTTTTGAACAAAAATACAGAAAAACCATAAATATATCTCTAATTAAAAATATTACGGAAAATGACTGTTACATAAATATATTTAAAGTTTTTTTAATAAGTAGGTAATAATTAGCGTAGGTTCGTCGCTGACCCAGACGTATTAACCTCATTATATCAAATGGCGCCTACATAATTAGATAATTACATTAAAATAGTTACTTGAAACTTGAAGAATTTTGTGTTTTATCATCTATAGGTACATTGAACTTACGAAACTCACTTAAAAGATCAAAAGACTTCAAGAAGTAGTCCGGTTACATTCTCTTTTAGTGTTGGTTTTACATAAATGTTTTTATACATCACTTCAGCCTATTGCAGTCCACTGCTGGATATAGGCCTCCCCAAGTTTGCGCAAAACATCTCGGTTTTACGCAATCTTCATCCAGCTACCATCGGCAATATAACGTAGATCGTCGGTCCAGCGGGCCGGAAGATGTCCCACACTGCGTTTGCCAACACACGGTCTCCACTCCAGAATACGTCTTCACCAGCGGCCATTGGTCTTGCAACACAGATGACCAGCCCACTACCACTTCAACTTGCTAATTCTGTAGGCTATGTCGGTTACTTTCGTTCTCTTACGTATAGTCTCATTTATCTTTGTGAGAGACCCCAAGCATAGCCCGTTCCATTGCACGTTGAGCGACTTTAAACTTGTGGACTAGTCCTCTCGTTAGTGTCCACGTCTCGGCATCGTATGTTGAAACAGGCAAGACGCAATGCTCGAACAAAACGTAGTGGTTAATATACTCTTTGCTCGAACTCGACTTTTGGCTTGTCTTTTGTAAATGTTTTTAAATCTCAAATGTCAATTGCTCGTTATTATCAAACCTTTAAGATCCTTTAACACCTCATTTTCTTTAAAAAAATATTTAAGATAAGGTAATAATAATAATATTTTTTTATATAATGTTGATATATACCAATATAAAAAAATACATGATGAAAAGTAAAAAAACACAATGTTTTTTTTTCGGAGTTTATTCATTAATAAACAATATTACAGTTGTAAGTGAAATGCTGTAAAACATTAAATTTTAACAGTTACGAATCTTTTGTTTTATACATAATTATAATAACAAGCTTTTAGTTTTCATAAGGCTATAATTAATTAATCCAAGATTTCTAATTCATTCATGTTTATATTAATACAATCACATAGGTCGAAGTATACCCTTCTTGGACAGATTCTAAGCTAAAATTATCAACGTCTTAAATTTATAACTTTATGCCTTGTTGGTCCTTGATAGGGGTTGTAGCTTAAAATAAGGGTTTGACAGAGGATTAATAGTATTTTGAACATCTTGATTTAAATCATGGGATCGAAAACACAAAGGTGTAGTCGGTCTAATAGATTAACTAAACAGAAATTTGAATGTCTATTTGTATTGTTTATAGCTGCTGCCCGCGACGTCGTCTGCGTGCGTTCACTGCTCGTTCCCCGTAGGTGATAGCGTGATAATATGTAGCCTATGTTCTGACCCGACTACTTAATAATATTCGTGCCAAATTTGAAGTAAATCCATGCAGTACTTTTTGAGTTTATCCCGGACATACATTTGAAGAAATAAAGGTTCACTGCTCTTTTCCCGTAGGTGATAGCGTGATAATATATAGCCTATGTTCTGACCCGACTTCTTAACAATATTCGTGCCAAATTTGAAGTAAATCCATCCAGTACTTTTTGAGTTTATCCCGGACATACATACAGACAAACAGACAAACAGACAAACAGACAAACAGACAAAAATTCTAAAAACTATATTTTTGGCTTCGGTATCGATTGTAGATCACACCCCAAGTATTCTTTTAAAAAAATATTCAATGTACAGTTTTGACTTTTCTACCATTTTATTATATGTATAGATTTCTATTGCTTATATTAGCATTATGAAAAGTGTAATCGGGCGAGGTGAACAGAAGTTGATATATAAGTTAGTGGAGATAGAAAGAGAGAGAGTTACGTTTCGTAAGTTTTACTTCAGTCGTGTGGTCTAAAACACACTCGTTTTTTATTTCAACCTTTTTGAAGTGAAACTTCTTAACGCGGCAGCATCATAACGATCGGTACTTGGATGGGTGACCACCTGGGAACACCGTGACGCTGTTTTTTTGTTTTTTGTTTTTCAACTTTTTTTGTATTTGAAATTCTTTTTCATTAGTTTTTTTTAAAATAATTTGCCAAAGAAGTTTCACTTCTAATTGTGTACTTTGTACGCACGCAATTTTTTTTTTATTTCATGCACAACTTATGATAACTGATTTCTATTTTTTGTTCTTATTATGCAAATATATAACAAAGCACATGCAAATCTTTAGCAAATGTTTTTTAAAGCACGCATTACGAATACAGTCCAAAGGAAATCAGATTTTTTTCTAAAATATTCTGAGCACAAATTCAACGCTCTTTGGTCGAACTTTACGGAATTCAAAGGCAAAAGCACAAACACTGTCTTAAACCTGTTCACAGAACAATGATAACAAGACAATCTAATATCAGAATTTATCAGTCTGTCCGTGACAAGATTCTTTTTGTGTGAACGACCTCGCTTTTGTTCGGTCCGCGAATATCTGTAAAAAATCTTACTCTGAGTAAAATGTTTTTAGCTTTTTTTTTTTTTTGTTGTAGTGTAATGATTTTATTATCAGCAGTGTTGTTTTTAATCTGTACTGCTGCGTGTAAAGGGAAAAGATTTGTATTTTTTTTAATTTTTGAATGTTTTAATGGAACGGTAGAAAACGGAACGGCCGAAACTATGTAATTCACACAAGCGAAACCGCAAGCGGATGACGAGTTTATCAATGAGTTAGTACACATAATAGTAAAATAAAATATATCTATATATATATATATATAAATGAATCGCTGAATGTGTTGCTAAGCGCAAATCTCGAGAGCGGCTGAACCGATTTCGTTAATTCTTTTTTTATAATGTTCCTTGAAGTACGAGGATGGTTATTACGGAGAGAAAAATTTAAAAAAATGCCTGAAAATGTCTAAAAACAACACTATATTCTATATTCCCGTGCAGAAAGATACGTAATCTTATACTATTAAAGGAGCAATTCTTGTATATATATATATTTTCTGAATCTCGGAATCGGCTCCAACGATTTTCGGGAAATTTAGTATGCAGGGGATTTCGGGGGCGAAAAATTGATCTAGCTAGGATTCATTAAAAAAAAATGTCGTTTTATCCCTGTTTTTAGGCAATGAAAAAATATCTTTAGAATACGAAGCTTAATTTCACTACTGTCAACATAGCTTTATTAGCGTAATTAGGAAATCGGCGGGTCAAATCGTGTTGACCCGGGTTCGAATCTCAGTCTCCAGATTAATTTGTTTTCTTTTTTTTATTAATTTCACTCGTGATTTATTATTTAAATAAAATTAAAATATAAAAATACCGAGAAAAAAAAAACAAAAAATAAAATGAAAATACCGAGCTAGGCTCGGTCACCCAGGTACTAATACTTAAAAGTCAATTTGAACTTTAATACCATACCATAAAGTTTAAGTGTTAGTGGAGGGGTTCCGGGAAGGCAAAACAATTGAGTGACGTTAGTAAAGGTTTTATTACTTATAAAAAAAAATTAAAAATAAAATAAAAAAAAAACATTGTGTGGACACCATCCAAAAAGGTACCATCCCCTTTGTGTACCGAATGCGGCATCATTGAAGATGAAGTTCACATTATGGTGGAATGTGTCCGAAATGAAGATATTAGAAATGATATGCTGCTAATAACTCAAAATTTTAAAGAACTTGGATGTTGTAATTCAATTTTGGCGTATCCTCTCTCTGAACCGGCTAAACTTTTGTAGAAGATTGTAATCATTGGTATGCGACGACGACCTCATTAATTTCTTGTATGTATATGTGTGATGTTCCTATGAAGTGTCATAGTCCTTATGGACTAAAACTCCTTAAATAAAGAAAAAAAAATTCTATCAAATTAATCGTATGTTGCATAGCTCTCAATACAAGTTAACTTTTACGCAATACTCATATCATTTCACTGCCTCAGTCATTGTATTCAATACCACTACTTGTAACTGCATGCTTGTATCGATATTTAAACATTATAAATTTTCTTGGCGGGCGTAACGAAGGCTTTCACAGTAAACCGGTACTACGCTTTACTTCCTGCCCTGTAAATGTCGATCCATATTCGTCCACTTACGTGTAGGAAATTTAAAGAAATCTGTATTGGTATTTTAAATGTTTACTCTGTGTCTTATGAGAATAGTTTTGTGAATGTGTGCTGTGTGATGTCTTGCTCTTGTTTAGAAATGGCTTTGTTATTTGAAATATAGCTTTTGGAGTTTAATCCTTAAGAATCGATTTTCATATAAGGCACGATAAAAACATATGAAAAAAATATGAGGAGTAAAATCTACTGAACGAATCACCTCGTTACGTTATTGTACAAAATCGAAGAGTTTATTTCTAATTAAACCTTTATAAAAAACGTTTAGAAATGAAGATACCCATAAAATGTTTAACTGAGGTAGGGCACAGCAGGTAATTTCCTGCTCAAAATATGGAGCAGCCCGACTGGGGTAGTACCTCGACCTTACAGAAGACCTCAGCTAAATAATGCTGTTTTCAAGCAGTATTGTGCTCCTGTTGGTGAGTAAGGTGACCAGAGCTCCTGGGGGGGATTGGGGATAGCTCCTGGGGGGATTGGGGATAGGGTCGGCAACGCGCTTGCGATGCTTTTGGTCTTGCAGGCGTCTATAGGCTACGGTAGTCACCACAGAGTACATTGTAATAGTAGGGGTAGTCACTTACCATCAGGTGAGCCGTACGCTTGTTTGTCGACTTAGTAACATAAAAAAAATGTCACTGTCACGAATTTCGATTTTATTTTATTACTAGCGACCTCTGTCCACCCATATTGTTTTACGCGATAAGTAATTACCAACATATTATCTAATAAAACAATTTTCAATAAAACATTTATTACAATAATAGATAGATCTAACTTAATTAATTAACAAAATTGAAAAGGAAAAATATCTTGTATTAGTTTAATTTATCTTATATTTATTTGTAGTAGTAGCCACTGTAATACTATCTAAAGATTTCAAGTACCTTCCTCTCTATTTACGAACATCTTAGTGACAGGTCTTCGACGGCGCCCTTTAGTAACAAAAGCCTAAAAACGTACTATTAATAACTTTGATTCAAAGCATTACGTAACCTAATAACGCCTAAATATATAAAAGATAACACACACATCACTACATATTATAAAACAAAGTCTCTTCCCGCTGTCTGTCTGTATATATGCTTAGATCTTTACACTACGCAACGGATTTTGATGCGGTTTTCTTTAGTAATTAGAGTGATTCCAGAGGAAGGTTTATATGTATAATACATGCATAATATAGTAGAGGAACACTGATAGTTTTAAAGTTTTCTAATGTGATGTCGTAAATAAACACATTTTTTGCGCTAAGATTGCAAATATTTATTTTATATTTAGTATCAGCATTGCACCCGTGCGAAGCCGGAGCGGGTCGCTAGTTTACATATAATTATAATAGCAGTTTATGTTACTTAGAGAAGTAATTAGTGGCCTTTGATCTGCTAGAACTAAACCAGTTATAACTAGTACAGACAGCGGCGAGACTTCCTGGTAGGTACTTGTAATGTATGATGTCGAATGGATTGTACTATTGATGAATAAGGCTTTAGGAGATCTTTATAGTCATTATCATTGATGTTATAATATTGTAGTATTAATCCGTCTGTCAAATGCTCATAGTCACACACACGGAATTTAGATTTTTTTTAGAAAACCCATATAATTTATTATTCTACATTAATGATTTAAAAATGAATTATGCCTTCTTGAATAGAGCATTTTTTTTGCTTTTGATTTATTTTTAAAGATTTAACTGTTACAAAAAAAGAAAAAATAATATTTATAAAACGTGGGTTTGCTTGATACTTATGTTTTTAAGACTATAGAAAGAACTAGCTGCTGCCCGCGACGTCGTCTGCGTGCGATCACTGCTCGTTCCCCGTAGGTGATAGCATGATAATATGTAGCCTATGTTCTGACCCGACTTCTTAATAATATTCGTGCCAAATTTGAAGTAAATCCATGCAGTACTTTTTGAGTTTATCCCGGACATACATTTGAAGAAATAAAGGTTCACTGCTCGTTCCCCGTAGGTGATAGCGTGATAATATATAGCCTATATTCTGACCCGACTTCTTAACAATATTCGTGCCTTTGAAGTAAATCCATGCAGTACTTTTTGAGTTTATCCCGGACATACATACAGACAAACAGACGAAAATTCTAAAAACTATATTTTTGGCTTCGGTATCGATTGTAGATCACACCCCAAGTATTCTTTTAAAAAAATATTCAATGTACAGTTTTGACTTTTCTACCATTTTATTATATGTATAGATTACCTGATGTAGGGCACAACAAGAAATAGACTTCTCAAAATCTATAGCAGTCCGACTGGTGAAGTACCTCGACCTTACAGTAGATCACAGCTAAATAAAACTGCTTTCAAGCTGTGTTGTGTCTCTACGGTGAGTAAGGTGACCAGAGCTCCTGCGTGGGATTGGGGATAGGATTAGCAACGCGCTTGCGATGCTTCTGCTGTTGCAGGCGTCTATAGGCAACGGTAATCGTTTACCATCAGGTGAGCTGTACGCTTGTTTGCCGACCTAATTATAATATGAAAATAATAATAATAATAAAAATATGTATACTTGCTTGAGCGTGGGGAATTAAGCTCCGATCCTTCTCCTACATGGGGAAGAGGCCTATGCCCAATTGTGGGATATTACAGGCTGAATCGTGATCGTGATCGATACTTGCTTGAGTGAGCGATTTTTTTGTACTTCGTCTTTTGTATTATATTGGGTCACTTAAGGCATGCAATAGGTATCGAATGCATTGAGATATTAAATAATTGTTCCAATGCGAGTTTGCAGCAACACCGGTATATTAAGGTCAATTGCAAAATGTAATAAGTCTGGTGAAAGTGGTTCTTAGCGACTAGACCGTTTGACCTTCTCCACCCCCTTCCAGTTATGAGTTATATAGAGAGAACGGACGGCTGTGTAGGTATCGACGAGGTTCAAGTTAAAATGGTTAGTACAGGAATGACTTTTGCAGTTTAGGTAGGTTCTCTGCAATTTTGTTAGATTGTCTTGTGTCTTTGACTATCTAAACGATGTTATAATAAGTAGATACTAAAATATAAAATTAAAATAAAAAAAATTTAGCGTAAAATTAGCTCTTTGAAGTTGAATAAAGAAGGGTACACGCAAATTCTATCTTAAAAATTTGTGATTCAGGTCAATGAACCTTTCACATATCTTTGTACAATTTTTCAATTTCGTTAATAATGTATTGTAATTGTTTATAATACTTCCTATGGCATTTTTTTGTAAATTTTTTTATATACTATTACATTACCGATATAGCACTCTTTGTGTGTGAGTGTTTTGTTTTTGAGTGTAAGAAACACGTGTGTACATCAACAAGGAATAATTCTCTAGAATTGAAATAATTTCACACATTGAAATCGGTTTAAAGACAGCTCTTATTTACGAAACACATTTAGTTTCGTATTTACGATATTATCGGTTTTAAATTTCAAATTTATACGGATTTCGTTCACCTAATTCAATTTAAATAACTTTTTTAACTTTTTCAACGAAAGCAATATTTTTTTCATATTCGACTTTCTAATATAAATTATTTATTGAAATTCGAATTTTTTATATTTTCGTGCATTCAAATTTCGAACATCGTAATATATATATAGTTCTTCAAAAAAAAAAAAAAAACGTGTGTAAATTTCAATGAGTTCTTGGTTGTATTGAAAATACCCGGATTGGACCCGGTAGATAGCGCTGCTTTCGGTATGTCAGCAATCAAATTTGGTAGCTTATTTTACGAGCAGAGCAATATCTGCTGGGTCCGAAGTATTCGTATATTTATCGAAGTGATATTAGGTATAACTATTTTTAAATTAAGGAAAACGCAGAAACGAATCATTTGTCGTACACAAAACTTTTAATTTATTTTCAAACAAGTTTGTTTGAAACCAGTTATTTTAACATTAAAATATAATTTATTTTGGAAGTTAATTAATCAACTGTATAAAAATAACAACATTAATTTTGTTTATTATTAACTGTTTAATATTCTGTGGTATCCTTGAACTTTTTAATTGACTAGTTTGACTCTTGGTTTCACTGATGGTATATCTGTAAACAAAACAACTTCGTTACCACTATAATTGTTTACCTATACTGTAAAAGTTCGAAATGGCGTATAATGATGTAGCCTCGCTTCAGCCTATAATATCCCGCTGCTAGGCATAGGCTTCTTTTCGCATGTAGGAGAAGGATCAGAGCTTAATCCAACACGCTGCTCCTGCGGGTTGGCGGATGAAGCCTCCACTTGGTTTTAACTTAGATTTTCAAGTGCTCTATTTAAGTAGAGCAGATTTTGCACGACGTAGGAATTAAACATACAGACAAACAGATAATCGTAGATAGAAATTCTAAAAATAATCGTATTGGCTTTTACTACATCGGTAAAACGATCCGTTTTTTTTTCCAAAAAGAAAAAAAGAAACTAGTATAGACATCTCCTACAAACTCATTATATGTATAAATTTTGTGGGAGATCATCTACTCGGTTCTACGACGTCGTTCTACGGTTTTTTATGGCGAAAGTTAATTGATTTTAATAATTGTTTTTTAGTGAAGAGTATTTATGTGAAAGTTAATTTATATTTACGTATAAATAATTTTGTTCGCTCGCAAACGAAAAATACCGATTTCAATTAAATCGACAACTAATTTAGTGATAACTCAAGAAACACTAATCAGATCTCGATCGAATATAAATGAGACTACATGACAAGCTGCAGCTTTGGATTTAAAAAAAAAAAGAACAAAATCGCTACACGAAGTAAAAAAATATTAGGTAGCACACATAATAAATAAAAATTTGAATTCGTTTAAAAAACAAATCGAATTTGGTGTATTTTTGTCACTTTCGACATCATTAAATCAGAAAAGTCATTTGTAGCCCTTATCTTAATCGAAAAGTAGGTACTTTTCTTAAAAAGCCTAATTTAGCTTATTAGCAGTGACACATAATTATGTATACTGCATTTCACCTAGGATGGGTACGGTGACACATGTCAAATTAACTCTATAGTGATGTGACTATGCATAATTAATTTATGTGATTCGATTATCGAGTACAATTGCGGTTAACCTTTAATCGATTATAAAATAAATACTTTTAACTGCTTATTAAAAAATTACTTTCGTATTCCCGCAAGCAGACAACCAATCATCATATAATCCGTTTTCACTACTGACATTATTATACATTTTTAAACTCTAAAATACGCCACTATCCGTTTATTGTGGATATATGTTGTCGATTCGAAATCTTTATTTATAATAAAAAATAAAAACGTTCTTTAATTTTAGGGGAGAGTTTACCGTATCGATGGGATGAACATTAAATGTTTGACAGTTACCAAACACGAACATTATACATCATATTTCCATACATATTTTCATTCCAATCTTTCAACACCCTACACCCTTTTTTCGCATTAAAAAGTAGCCTATGTCCTTTTTCAGACTCTTAGACTATCTGTATACCGATTTTTATTTAAATCTGTTCAGTAGTTTTGGCGTGATTGCGCGACAGACAGACAGAGTTACTTTCGCATTTATAATATTAGTATGGATTATCTTGACTTTTTCACAATTAACGTCTGTCACTAGTGGTTAATTGTTTGTTAAAAGAAATATTCGTATAATTAATGAGTGTTAACGAGAACTTTGTTACCAATTACGTCTCAGTGCACTTTCACTTCCAACCCGACGAATGATTGAACATGTCGGTTCTGTCGTAACGTCGTCAGCGGCATTTATTGCGATGTTTTTATAAACTAAAAACATGATATTTCAATTAAAATCACATATTTTATACAAATGATTTATTTCGAAGAGCATTTGTCAAAATAATAATAACTAACGCACCGGATACTCTTTGTTGTGGAACTAAATTTTAATTGATAAATCTGTGATCTATACTAATATTATAAAGAGGTAAAGTTTATAACTTTGTTTGTAGGGGGTAATCTTCGCAAATACTGAACTGATCATGATAATTCTTTCACTAACAGAAAGCTACACTATTTAGAAGTGACATAAGCTATATTTTATTGTTATTGAACACAAAGCAGCATTTCACCCGTGCGAAGCCGGGGCGGGTCGTTAGTAATATATAAAGTCAAACCACTTAGGTATCAATTTTAGAAATATTTTCTGAATACGGCCCTAGAATCTTTAACTTGTTGCAACTAAAAATAGAAAACCACAAGCTACCTCTAGTAAATAATATTTCTATATCGGGGATATGTAATTAACTGAGGTAGACTGTAGCAGGAAATACCCTCATCAAAAACTGTAGGAGTTAAACTGGGAAAGTACCTCAACCTTACAGAAGATCACAGCTGCAGCAGTAAGAAAGCAGTATTACTACTTTCAATGTACTCCTGGGGGGATTTAAGGGTGCGTCGGCAACGCGTTTGCTAAGGTCGTGTTGCAGGCGTCTATAATCTATGGTAACTACTTACCATGAGATTATCTGTACGATTGTTTGCCAAGTTGAATAAAAAAAAATTTCACGAGCAGATCGAATCTATGATCAATGTTTAAAGTTATAGTAATAAGGAATAGTACTTAAACTACTCAATTAATATACAATACAACATTTTGCTACATTATTTTGCTTATTTAAGTACTGTTAAATTACGAGCTTAACTAGAAATCCATTAAAACAATAATTGAATGTCATTGTTCGCTCTTGAACTTAATGACTGGTAGGAAAAGTACTCAAAAAATTTTCTCAACTACAATCTTTACGTCAAAAATCTTTTTTTTTCTGTATTATGTAGGTTAAGAAAAATATTGTATAAATAGGCCTTGATCTTTAAATTTGTTTAATTAAACTACAGTTAAATGAATTGTGTCAAATACATGTACTGATAAATTAAAAAATAATATTTTCGTTTTTTGCTACCAATCGAACATTAGCTCTTGCAAGAGAGACATTTGTAAATGTATTATTTGAGGTGAAAATGGTAGAAGTTAAGATTGGAGTGATCGAGGATGTATTAGTTATGGATATTATACATCAAGTGGCTAAAAGATTTTCTTGTTATTTTCTTGCTAGAGAATGGTGATTAGGATTGGGATCTGTATAGTTACGATCAATAGCCACAGATCGTCCAGATCAATTGACTGATAATAAATGATCAATGCTCTAACACAATTAAAAAATTATACTTTAAAACAGGTGTTAAAATTAAGGTTTCATACAAACGAATAAATGTATGCACAACTTTTTTGATCACTGAGAAAAGAAAACGTCTAAAGTTGGAATTAGACAGGGGTCTAATTTGTTAAATTATTAAAGCAGTCATGCTATTGCATACGTAAGTGAATTATCTAATGTCTTCCTGTACCTGTCCTAGAAATACCAATGAAAGTCGCATGAACAGATAACGGAGTCTTAGTAACTAATTTGTATCATTACTTAAAGCATCAGTAATAAAATATCTCTCATATAAAGTTCCATTTTCTAATACTATTAAATAATATTAAAAGATTCAATAATTGTATTTGCTAGCAAATGAAAAAAACTGATTTCAGTTACATCAACAAGTAATACAACGTAAATAGACGAAATAAATTAACAAACGCTACTAGTGTTGCCCCTACGATTTTCGAAGATATCTCTAGGATGCCATCATCAGATCCTAATTTCCTTATCACGGCACCACCCTTTTGATACCGCCGTTCTAACAAAAAAAAAACATAATAATCAGCAAAATCGGTTCATAAACGACCAAGTTATCCGAACACATATTAAAAAAATATAATTATAATAGGTATACCTACGATCGAATTGAGCTCCTCCTAATTTTTTGAAGACTGTTAAAAATATTATCAAACCTGAATTCTCATACTACACTACACTCATCTCTTACTACTATAGCATAAAAAATATGCTGGAGTGCCATACAAGCTTTCGTGCCCTACTTCACCTCTTTAGAGGTTGAATAACAAAACAATCTTTTTAGTCCTTGTCTTTTCATAAAAGGATGAAGAGCGCAAAACTTTTTTGTTTGTTATTCTAGTATGTTGTGTTATGTGTCAGTTAGTCAGATTTATCTTTTAGGTGATATGTTATATGTTTTCCTAATCTTCTCCTTGACAACCACTATGGTGTAGTCGCACGAGTAGTTGCCTAAAACACCGACGGTTTGCGGGTTCGTTTCTGCTCGGGATGGATATTTGTATTTGTACAAATATTTATTTCCAATTTCAATGTCTGTCTTTGTAGGTCACCCCACCGCGTCTCAGAGAGCAAGTGTAGCCGTTGGTCCCGGTTGTTATTATAAATACCTAATAGCGATCGTTACTCATCGTAGGAAATATATCCGCCAACGCGCAGTGGAGCAGCGTGGTGGATTATTTGGCGTGGTGCTTCGATCCTTCTCCTACATGGAGAAAGAGGCTTATGTCCAGTAATGGGACGTTACAGGCTAAATTCGAATCTTCTATATGGAGAAAGAGACATTTACAAGGCAGTAGCACAGTGTAATAAAAATAACCTATGAATCATTAGGCTGTGACAGTAGGATGTTGCATGCTAAATAAATCAATACAAATGATTCAGACTGTAATGTCCTACTGCTTTATATCAATCGTATCTACTGATTTTTTCCTATAAAAATATTTTGCAAATAAAATGTTCCAAATATGACTCATTAGGTCTACATCTACCTTCTCAATTTGGTAAGGCGATATCTAAAGATATTTAAATGCAAATATTATGCATAATTATTCAAATAACCTTCCTCAATTAACAGGTAATAGATAATACAAAAAAAAATTATTAATTCACGGCTTTTTTATAGACAAGATAAAGGAGAGAGATTATAATCAACGCCGTCCTTTAATAAACAGGCTTTGCAAGGGAGGTTTAAATTTGGCCTTCAGTAACAAGTAACAAAGAAAAACTGGTTTGTACTAAATATTAGTATAACGTATTTAATTTTAGTATTCTGGTATATCAATCAAGAATTATTTATACATTAACAATATTTTACTATCAATAATTAAAAAGATCACCATAAAAAATATCAAGGTGATTAAAAATTAGGGCAAATCATGAATATTTATATTTATATTCACGTATTGTTATGAATACTGAAGAACAGTATTCATTTCGCAGCGCTTTGAAACCTTAAATAATAAATAAATTTAAAAATGTGTCTGATAAAAATTGTTCCTTAAAATATTATCTATAAAAATGGTCTGATATTATTTTTTTGTAAAATGATTAGAAAAAAAGTTTTATCAACAAATAGATTTTTTTCTCTCAAATTTTTATGGATTTTCGCTTATTAACTTTTCTATTTATGATTCTACGACTAAAAGTTACTGAACAAAAGTTGTAGTTAATTTTATTTGCAACAAAAAGTGTTAAATAATTTTTTTGTGAGACTTATAGTTTGGCAGATAAACCATAAAAACCATTTGAACCTCTTTTTCCAAGATGGCGGCCGTTGCACAAGGACTACAAACCCACAAACTTGGATTTAACATTAGACTAGCCCCCCCTTCATATCTAAAAAATAAAATTGCGTCCTCTGACAAACGCAACCCCAAATGTAACTTTTCAATGGACTATACCCCGTCCGGCGACTAATGATCTTTTTGACACTTCAAGAAATTTTGACATTAGTGACTGCCTCAAACGTTATTTATTCGATTCAAAATAATAATCGATTTTATTTAAGAAGAACTTTCAATCGATTTAATTAAATATTTAGTTTAAAAATATTATTTATTTATGCGTTTATTAGTTTTTTTAATTATAAATGAAATATATAAATAATAAATAAATGAATTTACAGAGTTATGGCTCTTTATTCTTGGTTTGCAATTAAATTTCAAGATTTCGACTTAATTCCTTGCAAGTAATTAATCTTGGGGTCATAGATACTATTTTTATTTCCTTTTTTGTATTAAATTTATAGAAACAATAATCACATGACGTAAAATTATTTTTATCATATGATCGATTTATTATCGATTTATTATTTCAAGAACTGTTTCATAGTCTGTGGTTGTTTGTTATGCACAGGGTACTTCACTCAATCAATCAAATCGTCAATAAAGTATGACATTACTGTAAAAATTTTTGTACGTTATTCCGGAAAAAAAAACTGTAATTTATAGGCGTGAGCTGTCAAAAAGCTAATTAGTCGCCGGACGGGGTATAATTAGCAAATCAATATTTCATTAAATTATTTGAGGAGGTATTTAATATTGTAGGTAAATAAATCGAGATTATTTTTAGATAGATTAATTAGCTTCTGTTTACTGTTCCTTCGTTAAATTATTTGTTTGGGATCTTATTACTTACAGGTAAAATTGTAAAAGTATTTTTGTTTGATATTGTTTTGCTACTATGTTGTATAAATAAGAAAGATTGGGTTGTGCAAAAGGTTTCTCCGTATTTTATATAGAAATTTATAAAATATATGAAACCTTTTTTTTTTCGATATGTTGCTGCCATCACGTAGGTAAAGATAGGATTCCGTTGATGTAGAAATTTTGGGACTTCTCTTTAAAAAACCGTAACAAGTAGCTTTGATAGTCCTTTCTTGGTGTTAACTTTACACTACCTAAATAATTTCGAAGAGACCGAAACAGATGGAAATATGAGGGTGCAATATCGGGGCTATATGGTCGATTCGTTAAGATTTTCCAGTCAAACTCTCTAAAGACGCATGTGATCAAGCATTGTCGTGATTAAAGATCACACCTTTTCTGTTGATCAATTCTGGCCACTTATTCTCAATTTCTTTCTTAAATCACATCAGCTGTTGACTTGTTTTGCCCGGCGGTAAAAACTCATAATGAATGATGCCCTTCCAATCCCATCATACAATCAACATCATTTTATTGCGTCTCAACCTGGATTTTGCGATTGTCTGTGCTGCAGTGCTGCTTGACCGACCATTGAACACGATCTCTTTTCATCACCAGTGATGAATCTTTTCAAAAATGGTTCGATATCATTACGTCTTAAGAGGGAACAGTAAATGATTACACGGTCCATTAGGATTTTTATGGTCCAATTTTGATAATTAAATTAAGGAAGTGACGAAACGTTTTAAAGTATTGTGTCTAAGTGAATAAGAATAATACTGATGTTTCCCTCTTACACTTATAGTAACATTCGTGCAGGGTGAAAGGAGACGTGCGTAAAAATTTTATTTTTAACAAAAATTTAGTGTGGTTTGTCGTTCGATTAGTCTTGGTACTTGAAGTACTTCTATTTAGTAAAGTTTTTAATATCGAATATGTTTGCAGCGAGAAATAGGTCATAATAAACACTTATATCACAAATCTACAAGATATTTTTTTATCTATAAAGGAAACTAAGATACTTTTTAAGATTCTGCATTGATATCCAACGTTCAGTCTTTGGTCGACAGAAGTTAGTGGCTGCTGGTAATTTTATCCAAGTGGTATTTCCGCCTTGATAGTCGTATTTGTAGGTTTTTACTCCAGCTTTACACTTTCAGTTTTGTCACTTAATCTGGTTTCCATTATTTTTAAATGGAAAACATAGTTACGATGGGCATTGCTGTCTCTGTCTAACCAACTGACTTACCGTGAGCTGTTTATAAAGATCACAGAGGCCCTCAATCGAACTGGTCTAGCTCAGCTGGTTCTAGGACCTAGGAGCTTTCTTAAAATTCGTGACTCAACGAGATCATTAGTATCAAAATTTAACGTAATTATCTAATCTCCAATTATTCCAACTCTTTATTTACTGTTTTAAGAGATGGCTCTATAAGCTAACGTCGAAAAGCAAAGTTGTAAAAACGATTTTTTTGTCCAATAAATATATTTTATGATAATATTAATAATACACTTACGAATGTTTACAAAGGACGGTTCTTGAAGAGAACTCAATACGTATTTCTTAAAACTCGAACCAAAGTCTTTAAATTAAATGAAACAGTTTCTGCGTATCAGTAAATAACTGGAGGGCTATGAATTAAGCACTTTCAAAGTATAAGCGGTTTTAAAATAAGTTTCGAAATTTCAAATATTTTGTAGTTGAGTTTCAGGCACTTTAGATACGTAAAACTTTCTTGAAGTCTGAAAGTTGCATTTATTTAAATTTGAATTTTTCATGAACGAATACAATTCAAAGGCAGAATGTGTGAATGTGAATAATTGTTCATTCGTTCTTAAGTTGAACATTCATGATTTATAGTTGCTCAAGTATCAATTTTTTTTTGGTTGGTTTTTTATAAAGATAATACGCTTCCCGCTTCCGCCCCATGTGGGAGAGGAGAGGAGAAGGATCAGATAATCCACCACGCTGCTCCAATGTGGGTTCGCAGATATATTCCCTACTATGAGTAACGATCGCTATCAGGCGTACATGATAACAATCGGGACCGACGGCTTAACGTGCTCTCCGAGGCACGGTGGGAAGACCCATAAGGATTGCACAAACACCCAGACCACGACAAACATCTGTATGGCTAATAGTTAATACGAATGTTTGCCATCTCACCAAGAACTCTCACCAAGAACCAACAAGGATAGTTAACAGACCCACCACCATCATCCATAGTACCCAGACCGAAAATAAATATTTTTACTAGTACAAATATTCATCAGATCGAACCATCATGGATCCTTATGAGGGTTCCATCTTGATATATCAACAAACACTTTTTGAAAGCAGATGATCTTCTTACTTTTAAAAGCACAGAACAGAACATGTCAGTCACGATACGTTTTTCCTAGTTCCGCAGTCGGCAACTTAGTTGATAATGAGATTAGCAATGACATTTTAAGTATACATATATTTTTACCAGATGACAATTATCGCAAAAATATGCAGAGAGCTTTAGAGAGCTTTCTAATAGCTTTTAATGTACTTTTACTCAACGATCCCTAGTTACTTATCCACACTTAGTTTAACAACTGATAAATTATATCTCTTTGCCGATGGTTATTTTGTAAAGAAAAAAGTTTCTTTTAGCAATTTCAAATTCAATTTTGTTTTCATTTACGTCAATGCAGTTACATACACAAAACAGTCCTAATTATGATTAATGTTAACCACAAAAATGTTACCGAAATCACTGATAATATTAAGTCATACAATTTCGTCAATAATAAATCACTTTCATTTTTTTTAATATTATTATTCACGTCAAAGTATCAAGACAGTTAGGTCCGGTGCGCGTACGCACACCGCTTGAATCGTTAAACGGGGCGAAACGCCGCACTTTCGGTACGATTCAGTCCATAGCCATCTTTCCATCGTGTCAGACAGGACAGAAATGTTTTGTAAGACGACTTGAGTTTTTTTTTCTTCTGATAATAAGTGAACTGTTTTCGTGTCTGTGAGCGACTGTAGTAGCGGTTTTTGTGCTGTGTAGATATTGTTATTTCTAAGTGTTATTTGTATTTGGTGTAAATTTAAAAATGGTAAGATTTTTTATTTAATTATTTTTTTTAGATTTTAGGCATCCGACAAATTGTACGAGAAAGCCTGAAAAGATTTTTTTCGGGAATAATACCAATTAAAAAAATAATTATATAAATAATTTTGTAAAGCACAAAAAATTATAATTTATTCAAAGTTATATATTTTAATTTATTTTTTATTTTAATATAATTGGTATATGACCTTGTTTATTAATTCCATTCATTAAATGATCGTTTGAAAATCACCGAATCATAAAAATATCGTCTGATTAATCAAAAACAAATTAATGATGACTTCGTGACAGATTTAAAACACGGAATTTAACTTTAACTTTATTAATATTCGATTTATTTATTATAATAACTAACGATATACATTATTAATTTATTTATTTTTAAAAAAATATTAAAGAATGAAGGTTACATGCAAAACTTAATTTAAAAGTTAAAGTTTTTAAATCAAGCTTATAATAATTTAAGACAAATAACTATTTAAAATAAATCAAATTCAATCTAAGTTTAATTTTTAAGATCTTTTTCTTTAAAGTTTTATTTATTTTTTTAATCATTATTAAATTATCGACAGCCAGTCAGCCAGTCTTGTCCGAACTCGTTTAAGTCTTTTCCTCCGCAGGTTTTGTAATTAAAAAATATATTATAATATTAATATACATACTTTAAGATAGTTTGAAATTCGAAATCTGCTATTTG
Organism: Melitaea athalia; assembly: GCA_905220545.2. NCBI lineage: Eukaryota > Metazoa > Arthropoda > Insecta > Lepidoptera > Nymphalidae > Melitaea > Melitaea athalia. Next base: position 18,874,013 of record HG992184.1, on the reverse strand, counting down.
CGTAGTAACGTCTGTCGTACAATGGATAAAACATAGTTTCACTAAGAGAAAGTTGCGGGTCCGTAGAAATCGCGAATGTATATAATGTACTAATTTGATCTTTATACCTTGTATGCATAAGGACTATCTCAGCTTGAACGTTTTGTGAAAATCTATGTGATTATTGTCATTCGTATTGTTATTGTCATATACATAGTTTTTTTTTTTGTTGATGATTTATATATTAATGAGGTTGAATAGTTTTAAATGGTTTTTTTTTTAAATCGTTCAATAGGAAAACAAAAAATATAATTATGTATATTGCTACTCGATACTCTAAATATTAATTTAAAAAAAATTTGCACATACATTTTTATACAGATTTTTTAAATAGAAATTTGACAGTTTTACCTGACGAAATATTAAAAATAATTTTAAAAAAAATTAACCTTAAGTTCATTTACAAATGGGGAATACCCCTACATGGGGAAGAGGCCTATGCCCAACAGTGGGATATTAAAGGCTGAATCGTGATCGTGAACATTTACAAATCGTTTGAAACAAAAACATATTTTCAATATTTACACAAGCACACAAACAGTTAGAGTTAACGAAGCCTGGTACTTGCCATGTTGTCCTAATAAAATTTATTCGATATTTGATTATATCTTGGTCTAGATAGAATAATATATAATAATTCATTGCAATACTTGAATACTATTAAAACATTTTTTTTTTAGTTTACTCCTACAATTACCGTGACATTTAGAAATAAAATTTAAACATGAAATGACCGAATTCGAGGCTTCGCATCTTGAAGTTGTTCTAAGGGTCAAGCCAGGTTACTGTTTATAAGATCTGGGAGCCTGGTAGTTATTTTCCATTTTGGAACAAAACTTGCATTAACAGCTAAAAGGGTCACTCTCAGCGTCACTGCCGTTTAATTGTTTCACACGATACTCTCCATATCATATTTCAGTACCTGGTTGACCGAGCCTGGCTCGGTATTTTTTTTGTTTTTTTTCTCGGTATTTTTATATTTTATTTTTATTTCAATAAAAAATTAATAGTGAAATTAGAAAAAAAAAGAAAAAGAACAATAGGTCGGAGACGGATTTGAACCGTGGTCTCATCGGTTGATCCGGTGACCGATGTTCCACCAAGCTGTTATAACTTAATTGAGATACGTGAAAACTTTCCTATTCTAAAGATATTTTAGCCATTTTTTCATTCCCTAAAAACAGGGATAAAACGACATTTTCTAAAAATGATTTCTAGCTAGATCAATTTTTCGCCCCCGAAATCCCCTGTATACTAAATTTCACGAAAATCGTTGGAGCCGATTCCGAGATTCAGATTCTATATATATATATATATATATATATATATATATATATATATATATATATATATATATATATATATATATATATTTATATACAAGAATTGCTCGTTTAATAGTATAAGATACTGCGCATCTTAAATCTTTATTTTGAAATAGAAAGCTTTAAAAATTATAACTCTTTTTTATGGGATTTCTCTATCGATGATTGTAATAGGAGTTTCTTTTTAAATTAAGTGCGATAATCCGTCTGATAATAAATAATTACCGTAGCTTACAGCATAGCAAGCGCGTTGCCAATCCTAACATTGAGTCTTCCCAGGATCTACGGCTTCCTTACTTACCACAGGAACACAACAGTGCTTTAGAGCAGCGTTATTTATCTGTGATCTCCTATAAGGTTGAGGTACTTTCCCAGTCGGGCTGCTCCAGATTTTGAGCATAATATATCCGGCTGTGCCCTACCTCAATAGAATGTTGTAATGTGTACAGAAAAATAGTCGAACGGGAGATGACATGTGACGGAAGGCTCTCTATTTTGCTCACATCAAGGGAATTGCTGTATCAGCATTTATCATTGTGTGTGTGTGTGTGTGTGTGTGTGTGTGTGTGTGTGTGTGTGTGTGTGTGTGTGTGTGTGTGTGTGTGTGTGTAATGCTTTTACATTTATACGAGTACTTCATAACCACGTTCACTATTATAAATTATAACACACATTAAAATTAATTATATTATAACTGGAAGTAATTTCAGCGTGTTATTAAACCAGCTGATGACCTTAACCGAATTACATTTAAAAGAGGTTCAACGTTTTAAGTTATTACGAAATATTATCTGTTATTGCAGACTAATCGTTTTTCTCAGCGTTCGTACTTCCTTTTTAAGTTTTTTTAATTGATATAATTATTATGTAAATAAAATAACTTGGTTGGGAAAAAATAGTTTAATTATATATGTCATAATTATGACTTGCCCGTTGGCACAGTTTGTAGTGCCCTGCTTTTTGCTCCACGGGTTGCGGGCTCGATTTGCCTTAGTCTGGGTGTAATATTTGTATTTATTTATATATGCATTATATCTGTATATCAAATTCTGTACATTGAAGCATTTATTTATGTATTCATTGTGCTTTTTCTACTTACTTTATAATTTAATATATTTGAAATGATATTATTTGGATGAGGATTGCGGGAAACCGGGATGTTTGGCGTAAACTTGGGGAGGTTTATGTCTAGCAGTGGACTGCGATAGGCTGAGTTGATGATGATGATATTATTTAAGTTTTTGAGTTTAACTAAAATTTAATAAGAATCAAGGTTTATTTTCGTAGTGATCGAGTAGCTAGAGGTCAAGTTGTAAGTATGTACCGCCTTAAAAGTTATATGAATATTTTAGATTCGTGAATAGATTTCGACGAACATTATATGTGAGAGAATGTGCATGACATTCAAGTAGTTCGTTAAATACACGTGTATTTTTTAAAGAAACATCCGGGTTTTATGACAAAATTTGAATTTAATTTAGTAAAGATATTATATAGCTTATTTTTAAAGTTCAAGTACTTATTCAAAATATTAAATTAATTAATTTAAAAAAAAGTATAAATTAAATTTATCTACATACAGGACTTCATTTTAATTACGGTTGTTAGGTTTGAGTTAGTTATTTTTTATTTATTTATTTACTTCTGAAACTGTGTGTCTGTTAATTACAGTTACTAATTTTGTTACGAAATATGCAAATATTATTTACTGCTCACTTAGAAGTTATAAATTACAAAATTAATAAAAGATTTAAATTAAGTTAAGTACAAATAATGTTCGTAAAACGAATCACATGAAAGCATTCCTTTTAAACTAATACATTCATTTATATTCTCGCTAGAGACCTCTGTCCGTCCATATTTTTTACACGATAAATAATCTCCAACATATTATTATATAATAAACCTGCATATTATATGTAAAACGTTCTCCAAAACGCACGCTGCATCTTATGGTATAAGTATTATTAAGATCAGTTAAGTAGTTTTTGCATTATAACCGAACAAAAAACGGGTCTCCATTTATTAGTATAATTATAAAAACAGATATAGGAAGTTACATTATAAATGTCAAGATTTGTAACATTAGATGTAACTCAACATCTTTTGTTACAAATCTTGTAACAAGTTAAGCGCAGTGAGAAAATGTAACAAAGGATTTGTGATACAAATCGTTTACCATTTTTTGTATTGTATTGTATTTTTGTCTAATTAATTAAAAATGTAATCATTATTAAGTAAATTTAAAATGTAACTATTATATTTTACATATGTAACCTTATGCTTTATGAACTTAAATAATTGTGTTGGCTCGCAAATGAAAAAAAAAATCGAATTCAATTACATCAATATACAACGTAGAGACGGATAAATAGTCAAGTAAATACGAATTATTAGAGATAATTCAAAAACTGCTCGTTATATCTCGATTCAATTTTAATGGGAATTGGGACCACATGACAAGCAACGCCTTTCGATTAAAAAAATAATTATCGAAGTCGAGACACTTAATAAAAAGTTATGAGGTAAAAAAAAACCGTCGAATTGAGAACCTCCTCTTTTTTGGGGTTTGTTAAAAATAAACAAATTTAGATCAATGAAGATAAGAAGTTATTTTAAATGGTAAATAAGTAAATTAATTAAAGTTTTAATTTAATTTTCTCAATTATTTTACTATGTGTAGTTGCTTAAATATATAGTTATCAAAAATAGGTTTAAAATACATGTTAGTCGATTTATTTAATGAGTGCAAAATTAAGATAGATTCGAAATGCAGACTCTGGTAAGAATCGATAAGAAGGTTAAGATTTGAAAAAATGATTTTTTAATGTATATTTATATTATATGTATCACTATGAGGCTTTATAAACCTCATTCTGTAACAAATTACAAACTCTATGACTCAGCACTTTCTAAAGTTTGTTTCAAAGAACAGAAAGTCATGTAGAAGAGATGCCTTGTCACCGAATATAGCAAATTATTATGAATATACATACTACGATTATAAAAAAATAATCTACACATTTGAAATTTCATTATAGTTAAAACAATTTATTTTTAAGTCTTAAAATTCGTATATACTATTAAAAAAATAATCACCCAGTTTACGGAATACACATCATGATGAATTAAATTATTATTTCCTTATTTCCTCAAGAAAATTCGTTCTTACGGTACCGCTATACGTTATACAAGTAGAATCTATAAAAATGAATTAACACTGCAATAAAATTTACATTATTATACGCACCTACATAATCCTTAACAAATAATAATTAAATCTACTAATACAGCTAAAGTAGTCTAATTCAAAAAGTTTTTTTTTTTCATAAAGAAAATTTTTTATTTCACAATAATTAACGTTTATATCAGTACTTTAAAAACTAAATAAAAATATCAAATTGCTTTAAAATATACTTATAAGTACATTTTAGCTCCCACATATAAATTAAAAATAATATTTGAACCTTTAAAATCAATGTCATTTCCAGTTATCCCTATTCTGTATTTACCCTAATGAAGGGCCTGACTATACCGCTAGGCGAGGTATTGGAATGGTTATTTCTGAAGACCGTTAGACCGATCAGCTGAATACTTGGGACAAATAACGGTACCATACTTTGTATCAGACGACACGACTACGACACTATTTCCTATGATCGCAATCTTGTAAGCTTAATTAGCTCTGCTGAACTAAGCACTAAATTGAAGTCACGACAATATCAAAAATTGACCTCAGATCTTCATCACCCATTATCACTTCAGCCTATCGTAGTCCACTGCTGGACGTAGGCCTCCAAAATTTCGCGCCAGAGATTATGGCGCGAACTCATGTATTTTGCCTTCTGTGGTCTGTGGTTTTGCCCATAGTCACCACAATACACTGACGGCTTGGTGACCGCAGGGCTGGCTTTGTCGCACCGAAGACGCTGATCAGTTCTTAAAGGTCTTATTGATAACCCTTTATCCTTGATGGTGTTACCTAAGTTGGATGTTTTAATACGATTTTTTAAAACAATCGATATATTTATTATTATTTTAATGACAATGCTACCAACGCGACGCTTCAGGCTTAGTGGTCTACAGTAGGATACACAATACGTACACATTTTTAATTCCACTCGATTACTGGAATAAGCTTGAAATACCAGAATAGCATTCCACAATATTAAGGTATTTTGGGATGCTATAAACGAATCTAAAATCATTTTGAAGAACGAGAATGTAATATTAAAACCGACTTCATTTTCCTCCCTCAAATAACACGCATCGGAATTCAAATAAAAAAGAATCATCAAAATCTTTATATTACCCAGTAATATGATTGAGCTCACACGAAAAAAAAATACAGTCGAATTGAGAACCTCATGTATTTTTCTACTTCAGTTAAAAATGTTATATTTTAAAGTTACTCCGCTTTCAAAAACAAGGTCAGTTATATTGGGAAATCTTTATTTGAAACGACATGCGTGATCCTAACCGCTAAAGTGATTATATTAAATTGCGTTTGCGTGCGTTTGTTTGATCTCTGTTCGATATTTTCTTTTACAATGTTTATGTAGTTATCTGTGTTAGTATTTCTATTTTATACTACATAACCACGCGGTTTCACCCTTCCTTACGGTTTTAGTTATATCAATAAAAGTGAAGTCTACATGTGGAATATGTAAATAAATCACAGGTAACTGTTAATGATTACGGCAAAAAACAAAAACGTAATATGTACATAAGAATTCCGTAAGTATTTTCATAATAAAATACAAGTAAACTTTTGTAATATAACAAATAAAAATAATCTGCAACATTATATAACTTTAGACAAATATTTCTTTTGGATTACAACATTTTTTTTTTCGTCAGTTTCTTTATTATTTCGTTTAAAACGTTATTGCATAGTCATTTCGGACGTTAAAGTTTATAGTTATATTTACCTTGCAAAACGAGCTCACGAACTCTATTTTAAAATATTTACAAATAATATAACACTTACGAAAAAAAAAACCAATTAAGAATTCGAAACGGCTGTTTAACCAGGGACGTCCTATAAATGTTGTAACTAACTTACATACCTACATAATTATGTTATTACTAGCGACCAGCCCCGTCTTCGTACGGTTGCAAAAACTATCATTGTTCCTCTACTATATTATGCATGTATTACACACATAAACCTTCCTCTGGAATCACTCTATTTACTAAATAAAACCGCATTAAAATATAATAATCCGTTGCGTAGTTTTTAAGATCTAAACATACAGACAGCGGGAAGCGACTTTGTATTATACTCGTACTATGTAATGATTAAACATTGTTAAATGATACATAATTCGTTTTACGTTCACACACGATCGTCTGCTTCTAAGGTAACCAACTTAATGATTGTACTTTGGGTATAGCAGGGAAGTGATATAAAAACTTAATACTTTAATATAAGTAAATATTATTCAATGAGTATATATGTATGTATGTAGGTTTCATAATAATATGTCCACAAATATATATAATAAGACAATAGACATGTACGCTCTATCGATTTTGATTCCCTTAAATGCTTTGTTGCTATATGCGAAGCTATACATTGATTTTCATCATGCAAAAATGTTGTATGAACTGTACATGCAGATATTTATTTTAAAATGGTATAACTAGATACTTTACGATTTATATGACTACAACAAGATTTTTATGCTAAAAGTATACAATCGATGATTGATGATTATAATAATTTATTTATCTATTGCTAGCTTGTAATAAATATATGTGTATATTTAAATAGGAGCTTAATCGTCCATACTGCCCACTGTGGTCAGCGCTTAATTTTTAGGGTTCCGTACCTTAAAAGGAAATAACGGAACCCTTATAGGATCACTTTGTTGTCCGTCTGTTTGTCAAGACGCAAGGGAATCAAAACCTACAGGGTACTTTTTTTCTTTTTTTTTTTTATGTAACCAGGTCAGCAAACAAGCGTATGGCTCACCTGATGGTAAGCGATTACCGTAGCTTATAGACGCCTGCAGCACCAGAAGCATCGCAAGCGCGTTGCCGACCCTATCCCCAATCCCCCCAGGGGCTCTGGTCACCTTACTCACCAACAGGAACACAATACTGCTTGAAAACAGTATTATTTAGCTGTGGTCTTCTGTAAGGTCGAGGTACTACCCCATTCGGGCTGCTCCATATTATATACATCCCGTAAACTTAGAATCTTGAAAGTCCGACTCGCACATGGCCGGTTTTTTATCATGAGTAACAATCGCTATCAGGTGCGTATAATGACTATCGGCACTGACTTCTTTATGTACCTCAAAGGTTATTCGGGTGACTTACAAGGACACCCAGATTAGAAACAAAATATTGATTCCGAACAATAATAATTCAAACAAAAAATAAGTATTAGTATAAATAGTAATATCTGCTCTGAGCGGGCATTGTACATTACCACTTTAGAAGAATAGAATCAGCTCTATCGAAAAAAAAGAACAAAAAAAAAAATACAAGTGTGCTTTAGACCCCACGACTGAAGTAAAACTTCTTTAGATCCATCTAACTTATATCTCCCTCTCAACTTCCGTTCGCCTCGCCCGATCATACTTTTCGTAGCGCTCTCGTCACGCATTCACCAGCTTACTCCCCAAGTCAAGCGTGGATAAAGAAGTTTTACTTCAAAAACAACACATCGAAAACTGTGTTAAATCTCGCTATCTATACAGCGTGAAAGCAGGACAAAAAAGACTTTCACATTTCTTACGCTGAGATAATGACCATCGATTCATTTCTTAATAGAATGAAACTACGTAGCGTTAGAATAAAACACGCTTTATTATAGGTCAGTGTGGCGATACGGTCCAGTTGCTCTTTTTAAAACTCACGGACTCAGTAAGTCGAAGACAATACTTAGATCTATTTTTACTTATGTTCGTTTTTAATAATGTATCAATCTCTGGTTCTTCTTTATGCGATAGATTTTTGACACAATGTGAAGAACCAGAGTCTGCATCAAAATTCCTTCTATAGTAAGCAAATTAAGAGATAGATAGAGGTAGATAGATAGAGGGAGATATAGATAGATAATTGAAACTAAACGTTTAACAAATAATTGAATTAAAAAAGTTATTTAATCTGTATCTATAGAATAAACTAGCTGAACAGAGAACTTCGTTCTGCTATTTGTTTTCGTAAATGTATCGTTTCATTTTTCTAAATTTGAAATTTTAAAAATCTTGTCTTGACAATATCGAACACAACAAAAAAAAATCACGTATACATGGTTTAGTGCAATCGTAATATATAAATATAGATAGATTTATGATATTGAATACCAATAAAAAATAAAATGTCCTTGATACTTACATAAAAAAGTAAACAACATTTTTTCCTAGACTCGCCACCGCCATATTGTAAAAACAAAAAGTTTTGTAGAGTTCGTATATTATCGTTTCTCTTGTGTGACTTTTAGTCAATAGTATTATTATAATGAATTCAACAAAATCCTTAAAAACTTGTTTGAAACTGGTTATTTAAATATCCATATTCGATCAATAGTTAATGCTTAGTAATCAAATGAATGCGACAAACGCGACAAAGAATTGTAAAACATTGACTTTTTGTTAAGCACGTATTATAATAATACGCAATAGTTCAGATATTAAAGCCTTATTATGCATATGTCACGCTGACATGGAAAGTTTCCGTATTAACCCGGGAATCTGAGAAGCACTCTCAACAGAGCGGTCAAAGTGGCGCCAAGAACTAAAAACTGGCATGGCGTAGCACGACGAAGTTTGGCTGGACAGACTGAATCAGAAAAGACTTCGTCTTTTTATTTTTATAGGTATATCACTAAATCGGCAAACAAGCGTACGGCTCACCTGATGGTAAGCAATTACCGTAGCCTATAGACGCCTGCAACACCAGAAGTATCGCAAGCGCGTTGCCAACCGTACCCCCAATTCCCCCCCAGGAGCTCTGGTCACCTTACTCTCCAACAGGAACACAACACTGCTTGAAAGCAGTATTATTCAGCTGTGGTCTTCTGTAAGGTCGAGGTACTACCCCAATCGGGCTGCTCCATATCTTGAGCAAGAAATTTCCTGCTGTGCCCTACCTCAGTTAAAAGTCGTCTTCGTGCAAACGAACGACTCGCGTGTCATTTGCGAAAAGTGTGGCAAGATTTGTCGCGCTGCCATTGGCTTATATAGTCACAAGCGCAGATGTGGTGCCCCGAGAACTTCGTGAATGTTACCCGCTAGCGCTGCAACAATCACCTGACAAGATGCTGTGGCCAATGATGATGATCATGCATATATTTCTTAATGTTCGAAATTTTCTGTGATTAGATTTAACTGAGGTAGGGCACAGCAGGAAATTTGATGCTCAAATTATGAAGCAGCCAGACCTGGGTAGTACCTCGACCTTACAGAAGATCACAGCTAAATAATACTGCTTTCAAGCAGTGTTGTGTTCCTGTGGTGAGTAAGGTTACCAGAGCTAATGGGGGTATTGGAGGTAGGGTCGGCAACGCGCTGACGATGCTTCTACTGTTGCAGGCATCTATAGGCTGCGGAAATTACTAACCACTAGGACAGCCGTACGCTTTTTTGCCGATCTAGCTATATATAAATAAACACAATTATGTTATGCATCTGATTACACACATTTAGCTTTGTGAAAGTCTAGTTTGGTGCTTACCTATTGTGGCTTTCACGTAATAATCAATTATGGTTTTCTATTAAAAGATGAAAGTTTAAACAATGGTAATTTAAAACTTAGTCATGGCATAAGTTACATAAAGTAAAAAGTTATTAATTAGAAACGTTTAAACATTAGGCTTGAATTGGCTACGGTAACATAAGAATCATGTCGCACCACTAGATGATAACTCCCAACTCAAAAAACCAGTTTTTTTCAGAAATGACGAAAAACTGATTTCGGAATATTTACTTGAGATATCGAGAAAATAGTAATACATAGGTACATAATAGTCACAATTGTATCTGAGATCCAGAAATGAAACATAAGAATGTTGTGTAATTCCCGATGGTACCAGTAGGTATCCACTAGCTAATCAGCTATTATCACTGTGTGACATAGCTTATATTTTAGGGGGAGAAACTAAATGAAATAAAAAGAGGGAGAAAACGTAATAGTTATCTTGTGTAATAAACGAAGGCGAAGCCACTAGCAAAGCCTAACGCACATTTTTTGCATAATTATATTCAATATAAACTAACTAGGGAGTTTGGTAATCATTTATTGATAAAAGTAATATAAAGACATTATCCAAATTAATTTTTCCTCTCATTCAATTCCGATCTCTTTATTGTGTCATAAAACAATATTTATATTACAAAAGTAATTGAATTATATGATTGGAGCCGCGATCCGTATGATTCGGTTACAGTAATTGTATTGCTTTGTATTTCGCTAAATTGGGACATTGCTTTTACCTTCTTTTTTGACGATTGAGCCGAGATTGTTAAGTAAATAGAGTGCTTGGATCTCAATCGTGTGTCATAGGTTCAATTTCAAGCTCGACTAAAAAGATCTTATTTAAATTCGTTTTAAAATAGTTTAGGAAGAATTCTCTAAGTATTGAATATAGGTTTTAGAAAAATATTTTGCACATGTATTTGCAAATCAGTACAATAAAAAAAATTGACATACTTATTATAGAGTTTGGGAACAAGTCAGAATCGTTAAATAGGATCATATCTATAAATTACCATTTCTAAGTTTTGTATAAATATCAGTCCAATAAAAACAATAGTTTAGGCACGGGATGTCTTTAAGACTGAATTTAATTGTAATTACGTTATTAGGCTTAATTATGGTACCTACGTTAAAATTATCAAATATAAAATAAGTAAATATTAATCGAATGTATCATCAACATAAACACGTTATTTAAATACACCTGATGATGCATATTAAGTATACATATATTATGTGGACCTGACCATCTTCGTTGCGACAACAACAAACAGAACCTCGTATGAACAACAAGTCAATATTGATTTAAATTTATAAACTTGATATGACATAATTGTTAACACAATATAAGCCATGACATTTGAATATACAGTAAGAGCCTATTTAACTACTTGCTGATAAAGAACATATGGCATATAAGCTACTGATAGGATATATTAGCTGGAGGTAAGACAGGCCTATTTGAATTTCTTTTTTTTACTGATTTGTAAATTTCAGTATATTTTATAATATAATGATTATATTAAAGCGACAAAATTATCTTGCGTAATCTTTAATAATTGTGTAAGATGATAAAATTGCATTGCAGGAAATTACAATATTACTTGTTGAAATGTAACCGCAATAATAATGGCAATTTTTAAACGGGTTAATTCAGAATAAAATAAAAATAATTAAAAAAAAATAAAGTATAAATTTTGATATAAAATTAAATAAATAATAAAAACTCCACGGTTGTTGCCTAAACAGACATAATTATAATGTTTGTTAAAAATCAGTTCAAAAGCATTATTTATACAATTTTAATTTCGAACCCTCCGTAACAAATGACACAAAAATTAATTTCGCTTAAAATACATAAATATCCACTTTTACGCGACAGATAGCATTAAAAAAAGATTGTTATCTTTTATTAACCTCTGGTATACCGGACTCGCCCAGCGCGAACTCCCGTTGTCTCCCGCAAGGTTAGATCTAACCTCAGCACTGAGTCTACCGCACCGCCCGCACGACGCTGACCTCGCATTTCCCGCGGTAATATGATTCGATAAGCGCGCGTTACTTGAGTCGTAGTTTTTTCCTCATAACTCACAAGTTTCTACACTTAGAACAAAAAGCTTATATTATTTTGAAGAGTATGAACTAAGCTTTAATTTAATGTATAAAAAGTGTTGTACATGTGCGTATATCAATTATAAAATCGCGCTTGTTTCAGAGGGAGAGAGAAAAAGGTGGTCTTGGTGCAAAAACATGTCGAAAAAATAAAGTATTATGATACATTTGTCGTTAATTCTACGTATTCTGTTTGCCAATAGTATCTATCTAGCTCTAACAGCAAAATAAATAAATTGTGATACAGTTCAAAGTTTCTTTTTTATACTTGAAAGTAGGTGGTCTAGATTGAGAGCGCTTGAATTACGATCGACATTTCAATTACACCTTGTAAAGCAATTACCTTAGGTACGGGGTTTCTACTTCATAGTTAATTTAGAAAAACTAATTAAAATTAGTATTGAAGATGAAGAACGCAACGATAAAACTGAAAACAATATTTTTTGGACAATAATATCAAAAGAGGGCGAGAAAGTAGGATATTTTTTTGAAAGCAAACTATACATATTTTACGTATTCTCGACAAATATCATTATAAATATTTATAAAGTACACAAAATACACTTTGCATCGGTGTATAATATGTATACAATTTTCTTATTAAGAAAATAAGAAATCTCGATCCAAACATAGATCATAACGGTGCAGAAATTGATAGGCATGGGGTGACGTTAGTGACCTTGGTTAATGTATGACACAAAATCTACAGCATGTTCTTTTTCGTTCAATGCATTTTATGCTCGTTTTCAATATAAACGTAGTTTTGGCCAATAAATGAATTTTAAGTTAATGGGTTCGGGTTGTTTATGTAATAAATACGCTATGTAATAATAATATATTATGTATATATATAAATAAATAAAATTGGAGTGTCTGTTTGTAATATTAAAATAACCGCTTTGACTAAATTTTTATGGATGTATACCCGGTACAAATACCAAAATAACATTATTTACGTCTATAAGCTACGGTAATCGCCTACCATCAGGTGAGCCGTACGCATGTTTGCTGATCTAGTTACATAAAAAAAATTGCGTGCGTACAGAGTACACTTTACAGAAGTGAAACTTCTTTGGCAAACTAATTGAAACAAAGACAACATCACGCGGTGTTCCCAGGCGGTCACCCATCCAAGTAGTGACCGCGCCCGATGTTGCTTAAATTCGGTGATCGGATCAGAACTCGTGTATTCAATGTGGTATAAAATCATTTACGATGCGTTGCCTTTGTCTCAAATTTTACCCTCATGCGCCTAAAGAAGTTTCACTTAAAACAAAGTTTTTTTTTCGATTAAGTAAAATAAAAATTGTATGGCTCAGTATGGGATTGATCTTTACAACATACAGATATCTATTTATTTTCTGTTTTTCAGATGAAATGATGTAGTAATCCTGTGAACGATATGTACAAATAAAAAGGCAGCATTTTTTTAATAATTATCATTTATTAACGAATACAACTTATAAAAAACGTTTTCCTGTTTGTTGGCCGTCCAGGAAAATGTACTTCGATTACAAAACCTATCAGGAACATGTATCTCTTTGCCAGTACAAGAAAACTAAACTAATAAATATTATAGAGGAAACATTCACATTTCTGTTTTTCCCAGTGCTAGAAAACTAAACTAATCACTATTACAGAGGAAAATCATGTTTGCCATGTATGCGCGTCGCGTATATAATTATATATACATGTCGCGAGAAACCCATTACAATTCCGTTCCTTTTAAACCGACGTGAGAAGAGAAGAGATGTCGCAACAAACCCATTAGAGAGCATTTTTTTCTAATAATCTTAATAATAAAAACATTTTTTTATTTCAGGTAACAAATGACCTATTAAGTCAAACAATTCTTCTTAAAATGGATCAAACAAATAAAAGTAAAAATTACGACAATTTGCAAATACAATAATAAAATCATAATAATAATAAATAATACCAAATTCAAATAAATAATTTTAACAATAATTTCTTTACAAACTAAAACAACTAATTACAATAACACGAAAAAAAATCAAAAATGAAAACTTTTATTTCGCCATACCCACTTAACGAAAGTAAAAAAAAAAAACAGTCGAATTGAGAAACTCCTCCTTTTTTGGAAGTCGGTTAATAAACAACATTATTCGGTAAGTCTAGACTTAACAATCCTAACCTCATAACTTTAAACGTGATATCTCCATAACCATGGGATTACTGGGAGTGGGAGTGGTACCAGAGGATAAGCCACCCCACCCCTCTCTCCCCTTCCCCCAAAACCTCATAAATCCAGTGGTACCAGAGAGTAGCCCTCCCCTCCCCCCCCCGCTCTTCCCCAGAAACCCCATAAATCGATTCCGCACATGGTGGGAGTGGTACCAGACGGTTAACCACCCCCCCTCCCCCACTCTCCCCACAAAACCCCATAAATCGATGTCCGTCTTTCTAAAGCTTAGCCCCATGAAATATCTCCTTTCCAACAAAAAAAGAATTATCATAATCGACGAATTTAAAAACGATGAAGTTATCCGCGAACACCTTAAAAATATAAATATACGGTCGAATTAAGAAACCTCCTTTTTTTGAAGTCGCTTAAAAGTATAATGTCGCAAACTTTACTTGTTCGGGTTGAAAACTCAAAAACAATCATCCTGTGTTTTAAAAACGTTAACCGGCCATTTTGAAGCTCACGCACACATAAACAAATTTGAATATGCGTAAGTAGAAAAACAGCCATTTCACATTTACCTATGAAAAACAAAATATTTACGGAATATATTACCAAAACAGTAACTAATGCGTAATCTGCAATAACTTTACTTTACAATAATTACATTTTTTACTAAGGTCTCAAAGAAAAAAATAAAATATCGCACGTTGAAAATGTTGTAAAGGTCATCTACGTGTCTAAGTACATTTTCTATTTGAGTTTTTTTTGTAGGTACGGACATTAGAACAGCCAATGATTGTATTTGCTGTCATCTTTATGATATAATTATACTGTAAAAAATAACAGTAACTTACCTTTTCGTAATAAAGTTTAAGAAAAACAGTATAATAAAATACTATAATAAAAAATGGAACGTCTACACGAAAGTGAAGACTTTGACTGGTTGAATCTTGGAAAACTTATATGAAAACTAAATTAATGTTTGGTCTAATTGGTATCTAATTTCATACTGAATATACTAAAATACGCCTGTAAACTATTTTAAGCTCTATTTTTGTTAAATAAGGTTTCAAAACGAGTTAATTACCTGAGGTTAGATATAAACGCGCGGGAAACAACGGAGAAAAAATTTGTCGTGTAGATATAACCGCGCGGGAGACAACAGACTACAAAACGGATGAGATCGTGACATATGCGTAGATAAATAATTTGAGGTTAGATCTAACCTCACGGGAGACAACCTATTAATTAAAACAATAGGTTACATACAGATAATAAAAGTCATGGCCGTGAAGCTTTGAATAAAATTATTTGAATTTGGAATTCGTATTCGAAACGTTCGTTAGTCTGTTTCGTGACTAAGAACTCGCAATACGCTTAACATAAATAATGCAAACGATAATGTAGCCTATTGTTAATGCAATTAGTGCCTTATTTGGGTCTCACATTTTCATCATCATTTATAACTGACCACTGTATGTTGTGAAATTCTTTTGTACCGTTTAAAGTTGATGAAAAATATCGACAAAAATGAAATATAATATTAGAATTATTTAATTAATTTTAAAGTAGTACTATTTTTAAAATATAACAATGATTTTATTATAATTAGGGCTCGTTGTTCAATTTTGTATTTTGTATGTCATTATTAATTCTTGGCATGCAAATTGACTACGCCGAACTACAAAGAAAAAAAATAGATATTATTTTAAAGCGGCAAGAAAAGGTCAGCAACACTAAACATTTATTTATTGTTAACCGTTAAAAATAAAATTTTGTTAGATAAAATAATTGATTTTTTTGTTACAACGACAACTACCATTTTCGCTGTAGTTAAGTAAGCGATGTTGAAAGCGCACGCGCAAGGCCGGCCGGTTGTAAAGAATGAATAGCTTGCTGTTTATTTGAATGTTTCATACAAACAAAATTGTGTTGACACTTACGTCTACCGTTTGTATTTTAAATTGTTTATTTATTTTTCTATGAATACCTGACTACTAAGCAAATATCTATTGCCAAATTCTATTTGAAATCAAAAAAATACAATCATAAAACTATTTACTTACTCAAGTTTTCAAATGCACTTTTCAAATTGTCATTTAATGAATTTTAGAAATAAGCGACGCCATAAAATTATTTGGTGGATTATTTATGCATATTAGAAAAAGATAAGAACCTATAATTGACCCCTGTAAAACGCCCATTTTCAGCATAGCAGAATATTAAGAATAAAGCATGAAGCTTCTTCTTTGTTTCTTCTACGCTGTTCTTAGATTTAAGGATTAAATAATCTATAATTTTACAGTTATTTTCTTTGCTGCTCTAATTAAGTGATGTAAGAATATAAAAATTGCAGTATACAAACATATCTGCTCATTTGGTGCTATCTGATACATATCGAGCAAGGAATTAATATCACCCCCCTTTACTCATGTCCGCAATCAAATACGGTAATGTGTTTACTACTTGTTTACAAATATATCTGGATATTACTAAATTTAATATTACAGTTATATATCATGTGAAGAACTTTTGAGTCGAGCATCCGTTAGGTGTAATAATTTACAACATACAAATTATAATAACACCACAAATATTTTTCTAAAAAAAAAAAACGATTGAAATCTAAAGACCGTTTGTTATTGTAGTTGTTTTGATGTTAATGGAATTTTTTTGATTTGTATTAACAGAAAGCGAAATTAGTATAAAGGTTCTATTCAACCTTTTGGTCTAAAACATCCAACACATCCAAATTATGTTCAGTCTGTATCTGGTCATATTGTTGCCCTTACAAAAAAAAGGAAAAATATTTTATCATACGCTCACATATGCGCATATTAATTAATGTATTCAATGTGGGGCAAAAAAAAAAAATATAAGACGCATCCGTGAAGACGTGCTTTCAAACGCTTTCTTCACTCTACTTTTTGTTCATTGTGAAGCGACACGCGCACAGGACCGTATATTAAATATTCTTTTATTTTCGTATGGTGAAAACGAATACACACGAAATATCATAATGAGGAGTTCAGAAAGGAAACTTAAATGTGTATGACTTCATTGTGATTTAACTTATGTTTTATATATTTAACTGAGGTAGGGCACAGCAGGAAATTTTCTGCTCAAAATATGGAGCAGCAGGTAATCACTTACTACCAGGTGAGGCGTACGCTTGTTTGCCGACCTATTTAGATATTTAAAAATATTTACTTTTCTCTTACAGCTTGATATTTTTATCTCCATTAATAAGAAAAAAAGGTTTAATAATATTATATTATATATATAGAATAGCAAATCTATATTTGAACGTAGAAATAATACATAATTAAATAAATATTACATCCAGACTCAGGTGGGAATCGAACCCGCAACACGCGGAGCAGAAAGCAGTGCCACTACAAACTGCGCACAAATTGCTAGTCATACTATATGTAATAATAGTGTATTTAAAATACAGATAAACAATCATTTTAACGAAAGCACATACATACACAAAAAAATTTCGACCAAAAACTACTAAAAATAAAAGTCCAAATGTCTGCCAAAATCTCACCAAAATCCTTTACGTTCTTAACAATATTCAACATCTAAACGAATCCACGGGATAAAATTAAAGTGTAACAAGCGATCGTTAGCACTGTCCCAATTATTTAAATTGGTGTATATGAATAATGTATGCACTGTCTTGTAATGTTGTAACTAATTGAAGATTCGTTACCGCTGCAGTTATCTCTTATAAATCTCTACTAATATTAATAAAACTGAAAATTTTGTTTGTTTGTTTAAACGTGCTAATCCCAGAAGCTATTGATTCGAATTGGGAAATTCTTTTTATGTTAGATAGCCCATTTACCGAGGAAGGATAATTTTTTTTAATCAAATTAACGCGTGCGAAACTAGCCGAAGCCGTTTGTCAGTTCGCAGGTACATCTGTCTGTACATGAACATTAAAATTACAGTAATATAATAAAAAAGTGAGAAAATTATTTATATTTTTACGTAACGTTTTATTTCTCTCATTATATTTCTATATTTATTAATTTTTATTACCAATAGTAACCGCGAATTCAGTCTGAATTCGCGGCACAAGTATTGTGTCAAAACCAAATCTTACTAAATTGAATACTTTTGACTGAAAATATACGAATATTGTGCTAATTTTCTCGGTCGGTCTCTTCGGTCGGCAAACGAGTGTAAAACTAACCAGCCCCCTTAGCCAACTTGACAATCTACAATCGATGACGCTATTAGAAAAGTAACAAATGTATGGGAATGACACTAGCGTTCGTCGAACAACGTCGATTGTAGGTTGTAATGTGGTAAGCGATTGCCGTAGCTTATAGACGCCTGCAACATAAGAAGCATCGCAAGCGCGTTGCCGATCCTAACAAACTCTGGTCACATTACTCACCACAGGAACACAACACAGCTTCAAAGCATTATGATTTAGCTGTGATCTTCTGTGAGATCGACGTATCTCCCCAGTCGGCCTGCTCCAAATTTTTAACCGAGTATTTCCTGCTGTGAATGAAATGAATAAAATCTAAATACTTGAAGCATTTGTATTTGACATTTTGTTTGAGCAATCAATTACATTTATAGTTCTAGTCAAATTATAGTACTGGGAACGACTTAATTAGTTGTAATTTGCTGCAGTAATTAGTATTAATTACCTGTTTGAAAAAAAAAATGCTTTCAATGTACTAAACAAGTTACTCAAC
The DNA here is from genome assembly GCA_905220545.2 of Melitaea athalia. Lineage (NCBI taxonomy): Eukaryota > Metazoa > Arthropoda > Insecta > Lepidoptera > Nymphalidae > Melitaea > Melitaea athalia. The sequence continues at coordinate 18,854,958 of HG992184.1, read as the reverse complement.
TACGATTTCGTAATCGAGATCTTAAAACTTTTCCAATGAAAGATCGCATGAGATTGAATACCTATCTGTAATGGTCGATTTACATCAGACGAGCGAATGCTCATTCTATCCCCACTATATCAAATTCTTATCAAATTCTTTTAGTGTAAACAGGCGTAGAGCATTCTCTCGTTGTTATATATATGAATACGAGTGTTCGAAGATCAAGAAAGAATGTTCTTGTTCTAGCTCTATCTTTGTTCGTTTGGTGTAAATCCACCCTTAGACATAGCTCTATCTTTTAAATAAATTGACGTCTTAGCGCAACGGTCACGCACAGGTTTGTGACTGTTGCGCTAGCGGCTGCGGATTCGATTCTCGCACATGGCAAACATTTGACATTTGACTAGCCCGTTGGCGCAGTTTGTAGTGACCCTGCTTTCTGTTCCGGGGGTTGTGGGTTCGATTCCCACCTCGAGTCTGGGTGTTATATACATATTTATTTATATATTTATATTTGTATTATTGATAAGTATGTTTATCGAAAAAAAAAATGTATGTAGCTAGACCAGTCGGCTGTTACCTATAACACAAGCATTAAGTTGCTTACTTTAGGAACAGACGACCGTGTGTGTATTGTGTATATATTTATTTATTTATTTGCATTAACCATACAAATGTTTGCCGTTGTCTGGGCGTTTGTGCTTGTGTATTATGTGTGTTATCGAACACAAGACACAGGAGTAAATAGTGGCCGTTGCGTGTGAAACGTTTATTATTAAATAATTTGCTGCCAAATAAAAGGCAGATCACCTTTAAAAGTCAAATTTTACAACACATTTTGTTAGTTAAGTCACTAAAATGATGTAAATCTTAAATTATCGATTTTGGATATCATAAATGGGCATTAGCATATTTCTTTGACTGATTGTATTCAAAAACAACCTCCTCGCAATAAATTTTTATAAATCTATACTAATAATATAATAAAGCTTGTTTGTTTGTTTGATTGTTTGTTTGTTTGATTGTTTGTTTGTTTGTTTGTTTGAACGCGCTAATCTCAGGATCTACTGGTCCGATTTGAAAAATTCTTTCAGTGTTAGATAGCCCATTTATCGAGGAAGGCTATAGGCTATATATCATCACGCTAAGACTAATAGGAGTGGAGTCCACGCCGACGAAGTCGCGCGCAGAAGCTAGTGTAATAATATTAAAAGAAGGATATTTTGTTAGTTTTGTTACTCTATTCCTCAATAACTGCTGAAGCGATTATAAAGTAATTTGATAAGATTGATGGATGGACACAGACTATTTTTAATTCCAAAATTCTATCACAACGAAACTGCATTTGAACTAACGCAGAAACCAAGAGAATATTTAATTGACTAAAGAGACTTTACGCACCTCTTTGCCGCGTTTAATATCTATGCTGTACGTCTACCATGAGTTTCCAGAGACGATACACGTTAGCGAGTGTAGTTTTATATACGGAAAGAAAGATAAAGATATTAGTAAGTAATACGCAATATAACGCATTTAAAACTATAAGTCTTATCGAGTGCTCGATAGACTCTATAGTAAAATTTAGAAATACTCATAATAAGTATGGTATAGTTAAATATTCCAGTTGCGTTTATACGTTTACTACTGTAGTTACGTCATGTGCGCTTGTAACAAAAACTCATGGTAGACGTACTGTGTCGTACACCCAAAGGTTGTCTGGAAGAGATCGCTTTTTGAACGATATGAACGTCTCTGTACATAAGATTTTAAATTAACATGGTTACTTCTATTTCTAAAACTATTCGAAAACGGGATATTTACATTTCAACATTAACTTCGAATGTCTTGTTCATGAGACTTCGAAACATTAGCAGTTAATGTCGAAATATCGAGCTCCGCAAAACGAAAATAATAAACATGGTAAATATCCCGTTTTCGAATAGTCTTCGTACATCTTTCTTTACTTGTAATAATTCAATATAGAGGTGTTTTTAATATGTACCATCAATTAAGGCGGTTATAAAACTGACGAAACTAGTTATCTAGAAAATTCAAGGAAGAACTTTTATGTTATAAGTAGAATATTTTTCATCAAATACGTTTTGGCGGCATTTAATTTTTGATACGCAATAAGGAAGTTTGAACACGTATAACGAATTTAGATCTAGTTCATTTGAATACCGGTTTCATAATCATACGTTAATAGCATGAAAAAATACCGTAAAACCATGAACAATTATTGAAACGAAAACAAACTAATTTAATAGCTACAAAAAATTGTATAATTTGACTGATATTATACCTGTCATATCGTCTGCATTTATTTTTTAAATACAAAGAAACAAGTGTGCTTTAGAGTTAGAACACACGACTGAAGTAAAACTTTATATCTTCACTAACTTATATCTCCCTCTCAACTTCCATTCGTCCGATCACACTTTTCGTAACGCTCTCGTCACGGATTCACAAGCTTATTTCCCAAGTAAAGACTGCGTAATGAAAATTTACTTGAAAATGCAAGAAGACATGGTTACGATTTAATTTTTTTTTTGTCATTTTTTTATGGTATATAAGAATGAAATCTACTTTAGATTTGAAATAAGACCTTTAGAAACTTAACTGTGAAAACCATATTGAATTTCGTTAAGAAACGATATTATGATGCCGTAACAAATACACATACATAAAAAACAATCTATAACAATTGGTGTTCGTTTCACTGCTCTCACAAATACACTTACATTCTGTTTTTCTTAATTTTCTCTAATGTATAAACGTCGGCCAGTTACATTTTTATTACTAATACAGACTATACATCATCGGTGATATTAAATCAGCATACTGATTATGTCTTTTAATTTTGTAATAATTTCAAAACCTGATAATTATTAATAGCATCCTGTTAGTGTTACAAAATGTCTATTGACCAACTTAAAAACCGTGGTGACGCGGACGGTACAAACTATGACATGACACAACATCACAAAATATGTAGGTATGGAAATATGTAAACGATCATAGGCATAAACCTATAAATTATTATAATTATAGCTCGCTGCAGCTTGTAATATCACACTGCTGGGCATAGGGCCCAATGTAGGAGAAGGATCAGAGCTTAATCCACCACGCTGCTCTACTATGAGTAACGATCGCTATCAGATGTACATGATAACAAGTAACAACCTGGACCAACGGCTTAAAGGCACGGTGGGGACTAGGAACCACAAACACCCAGACTACGGCAAACATCTGTATGGCCAATACAAATGTGTCTGCCACGCAACCACCACCCCAACAGCCACAAACCAGTGCTGTAACCGTTGCGCTAAGGCGTCATCAGTCGTCGAATAAAGTATGAGTAATCATGAATAAACGATTTTCCTCATACTCAATTGTTAGTTATAAAGTAGATCATAGAAATATACAGTCGAATTGAGAACCTCATTTTTTTAAAAATTGGTTAAAACAGGCAAAACAGTCACTTTAATGGACAGCTATGACACTAGTTTTTTAACGCAAATAGGTTTTGTTTGGCGTAAAATATCAAAGTATAGTACGTTAGCGTAGGTAGTAGTTAGTAATATAACACTTACGTAAAAAAAACCAATTCCGAAGGCTGTTTAACCAGGGACGTCTTAATGTTGTAACTAACTTACATACATAATTATGTTATTACTAGCGACCAGCCCCGGATTCGCACGGTTGCAAAAAGATCAAAGCATACAGACAGCGGGTAGCGACTTGGTTTTATACTATGTAATGATTAAACATTGTTAAATGATACATAATTCGTTTTACGGTTACACACGGTCGTCTACTTCTAAGGTAACAAACTTAATGCCTGTCCTTTGGGTAGGCAGGGAAGTGATACAAAGACTTATATATATATTTTTTAATATAAATATTAATCAATGAGTAGATATATGTATGTATGTGAATTTCGTGATATTACGATCACAAATATATGTAACTAGCTACTGCGCGCGACTTCGTCGGCGTTTACTCCGCTTCTATTGGTCTTAGCGTGATGATACATAGCCTATAGCCTTCCTCGATAAATGGGCTATCTAACAGTGAAAGAATTTTTCAAATCGGCCCAGTAGTTCCAGAGACTACCGCGTTCAAACAAACAAACAAACAAACAAACAACCAAACAAACAAACTCTTCAGCTTTATATATTAGTATAGATAAGACAATAGACATGTACGCTCTATCGATTTTGATTCCCTTAAATGCTTTGTTGCTATGTATGTATATGCGAAGCTCTACATTGATCTTCATCATACAAGAATGTTGTATGAACTATACATGCAGATATTTGTTTTAAAATGGTATAACTAGATACTTTATGATTTATATGACTAAAACAAGATTTTTATGCAAAAAGTATACAATCGATGATTGATGATTATAATAATTTATTTATCTATTGCTAGCTTGGAATAAATATATTTGTATATTTGCATTGGAGTTTAATCCTCCACACTGCCCACTGTGGTCAGCGCTTAATTTTTTATCATGAGTAACGATCGCTATCAGGTGCGTATAATGACTATCGGGACTGACAGCTTTATGTACCCCAAAGGTTATTCGGGTGACTTACAAGGACACCCAGATTAGAAACAAAATATTGATTCCGAACAATAATAATTCAAACAAATAATAAGTGTTTGTATAAATACTAATTTCTGCTCTGAGCGGATTTCGTACATTACCACTCTAGAAGAATAGAATCAGCTCTATCGAAAAAAAAAACAAAAAAAAAGTACAAGTGTGCTTTAGACCCCACGACTGAAGTAAAACTTCTTTAGCTCCACCTAACATATATCTTCCTTTCAACGTCCGTTTGCCTCACCCGATCACACTTTTCGTAGCGCTATCATCACGCATTCACCAGCTTACTCCCTAAGTCAAGCGTGCATAAAGAAGTTTTGCTTCAAAAACAACACATCGAAAACTGTGTTAAATCTCGCTATCTATACAGACGTGAAAGCAGGACAAAAAAGACTTTCACATTTCTTACGCTGAGATAATGACCATCAATTAATTTCTTAATAGAATGAAACTACCTAGCGTTAGAATAAAATACGCTCTATTATGGGTCAGTGTGGCGATACGGTCCAGTTGCTCTTTATAAATTAAACTCACGGACTCAGTAAGTCGAAGACAATACTTGGATCGATTTTTACTTACGTTCGTTTTTAACAATCTATCCATCTCTGGTTCTGCTTACTAGTTTATATTATATTATTTTCAAAAGAGTAACTGCGGAGTTTCTTGCAGGTTCTTCTCTGCAGAATCTACATTCCGAATCGGTGGTAGCTTCAATTTTCAAAAATAACTAGCTTCTGCGCGCGACTTCGTCGGCGTGGACTCTGCTCCTATTGGTCTTAGCGTGATGACACATAGCCTATAGCCTTCCTCGATAAATGGGCTATCTAACACTGAAAGAATTTTTCAAATCGGCCCAGTAGTTCCAGAGATTACCGCGTTCAAACAAACAAACAAACAAACAAACAAACAAACAAACAAACAAACAAACAAACAACCAAACAAACAAACTCTTCAGCTTTATATATTAGTATAAGTATTGATTAATCACTATAAAATTTAATTTTCGTTTAATGACGATTTTATAGTGCTCTTGGGAGCTATTTGAATAAAGTTATTTTTGATTTTGATTTTAGAGATAGGTTTTTGACGCAATGTGTATGGAGTCTACGTCAACATTCCTTCTAAGCAAATTAAGAGATAGATAGAGATAGATAGATAGAGGGAGATATAGATAGATAATTGAAACTAGGCGTGTAACAAATATTTGAATTAAAAAAGTTTTTTAATCTGTATCTATAGAATAAACTAGCTGAACAGAGAACTTCGTTCTGCTATTTGTTTTCGTAAATGTATCGTTTCATTTTTCGAAATTTGAAATTTTAAAAATCTTGTCTTGACAATAACGAATACAACAAAAAAATCACGTATACATGGTTTAGTGCAATCGTAATATATAAATATAGATAGATTTATGATATTGAATACCAATAAAAAATAAAATGTCCTTGATACATACATAAAAAAGTAAACAACATTTTTTCCTAGACTCGCCACCGCCATATTGTAAAAACAAAAAGTTTTGTAGAGTTCGTATATTATCGTTTCTCTTGTTTGACTTTTAGTCAATAGTATTATTATAATGAATTCAACAAAATCCTAAACTTGTTTGAAACTGGTTATTTAAATATGGCCATATTCGATCAATAGTTAATGCTTAGTAATCAAATGAATGCGACAAACGCGACAAAGAATTGTAAAACATTGACTTTTTGTTAAGCACGTATTATAATAATACGCAATAGTTCAGATATTAAAGCCTTATTATGCATATGTCACGCTGACATGGAAAGTTTCCGTATTAACCTGGGAATCTGGGAAGCACTCTCAACAGAGCGGTCAAAGTGGCGCCAAGAACTAAGAACTGGCATGGCGTAGCACGACGAAGTTTGGCTGGACAGACTGAATCAGAAAAGACTTCGTCTTTTTTATTTTTATAGGTATATCAATAAATCGGCAAACGAGCATACGGCTCACCTGATGGTAAGCAATTACCGTAGCCTATAGACGCCTGCAACACCAGAAGTATCGCAAGCGCGTTGCCAACCGTACCCCCAATTCCCCCCCAGGAGCTCTGGTCACCTTACTCTCCAACAGGAACACAACACTGCTTGAAAGCAGTATTATTCAACTGTGGTCTTCTGTAAGGTCGAGGTACTACCCCAATCGGGCTGCTCCATATCTTGAGCAAGAAATTTCCTGCTGTGCCCTACCTCAGTTAAAAGTCGTCTTCGTGCAAACGAACGACTCGCGTGTCATTTGCGAAAAGTGTGGCAAGATTTGTCGCGCTGCCATTGGCTTATATAGTCACAAGCGCAGATGTGGTGCCCCGAGAACTTCGTGTATGTTACCCGCTAGAGCTTCAACAATCATCTGACAAGATGCTGTGGCCAATGATGATGATCATGCATATATTTCTTAATGTTCGAAATTTTCTGTGATTAGATTTAACTGAGGTAGGGCACAGCAGGAAATTTGATGCTCAAATTATGAAACAGCCAGACCTGGGTAGTACCTCGACCTTACAGAAGATCACAGCTAAATAATACTGCTTTCAAGCAGTGTTGTGTTTCTGTGGTGAGTAAGGTTACCAGAGCTAATGGGGGTATTGGAGGTAGGGTCGGCAACGCGCTGACGATGCTTCTAGTGTTGCAGGCATCTATAGGCTGCGGACATTACTAACCACTAGGACAGCCGTACGCTTTTTTGCCGATCTAGCTATATATAAATAAACACAATTATGTTATGCATCTGATTACACACATTTAGCTTTGTGAAAGTCTAGTTTGGTGCTTATTTATTGTGGCTTTCACGTAATAATCAATTATGGTTTTTTATTAAACGATGAAAGTTAAAACAATGGTAATTTAAAACTTACTCATGGCATAAGTTACATAAAGTGAAAAGTTATTAATTAGAAACGTTTAAACATTAGGCTTGAATTGGCTACGGTAGGATGAGAATCATGTATCTGAGATCCAGAAATGACACATAAGAATGTTGTGTAATCTCCGATGGTACCAGTATCCACTAGCTAATCAGCTATTATCACTGTGTGACATAACTTATATTTTAGCGGGAGAAATTAAATGAAATGAAAAGAGGGAGAAAACGTAACAGTTAACTTGTGTAATAAACGCAGGCGAAGCCACTAGCGGAAATCTAGATAAAACCTAACGCACATTTTTTGCATACACACACACACACACACTACAGCATATCACAGTCCACTGTTGGACATAGGCCTCCACAAGTTCGCGCCCGATATTATGACGCGAACTCATGTGTTTTGCCCATAGTCACCACGCTAGGCAGGCGGGTTGGTGACCGCAGGGCTGGCTTTGTCGCACCGAAGACGCTGCTGCCCGTCTTGGCCTGTGTATTTCAAAGCCAGCATGGATGGTTATCCCGCCATCCGTCGACTTTTTAAGTTCCAAGGTGGTAGTGGAAAACTGTGTTATCCCTTAGTCGCCTCTTACGACACCCACGGGAAGAGAGGGGCTGGCTACATTCTTTAGTGCCGTAACCACACGGCACATTTTTTGCATAATTATATTCAATATAAACTAACTAGGGAGTTTGGTAATCATTTATTGATAAAAGCAATATAAAGACATTATCCAAATTAATTTTTCCTCTCATTCAATTCCGATCTCTTTATTGTGTCATAAAACAATATTTATATTACAAAAGTAATTGAATTATATGATTGGAGCCGCGATCCGAATGATTCGGTTACAGTAATTGTATTGCTTTGTATTTCGCTAAATTGGGACATTGCTTTTATTTTCTTTTTTTGACGATTGAGCCGAGATTGTTAAGTAAATAGAGTGCTTGGATCTCACTCGTGTGTCATAGGTTCAATGTCAATCTCAATTAAAAATATCTTATTTAAATTCGTTTTAAAACTGTTTAGGAAGAATTCTTTAAGTATTGTATATGGGTTTTAGAAAAATATTTTGAACATGTATTTGCAAATCAGTACAATTAACAAAAAATAACATACTTATAGAGTTTGAGAACAAGTCAGAATCGTTAAATAGAATCGCATACGAGTATATAAATTACCATTTCTAAGTTTTGTATAAATATCAGTCCAATAAGGTTCTCCAGGTCTAGGTTCTGCCAGAATATCAGCGTTTTTGGCAGCAAATTTTTTGCTGTCAAAAACAATGCTGAGGCAGTAACCAGTTGGCCTATTTTTATTTTTATTTTTTTTGTATTCGTCGTCCTTTTTTTTTTTCTTTTTCTTGTTATTGTATCGTATTGTTATTGTTAAAACATTACCTATAACGTATGTGCTATTTCAAAATTTGTAAACTGGTCGTAGGCCAATAAAATGTTTTTCTTTCTTTCTTTCTTTCAATAAAAATATGTCTTTACGTCACAAGATGTCTTTAAGACTGAATTCAATTGTAATTACCATATTAGGCTTAATTATGGTACAGAAAAATTATCTAATATAAAATAAGTAAATATTAATCGAATGTACTTATCATCAACATAAACACGTTATTTAAATACACCTGATGATGCATATTAAGTACCTATACATATATTATGTGGACCTGACCATCTTCGTTGCGACAACAACAAACAGGACCTCGTATGAACAACAAGTCAATATTGATTTAAATTTATAAACTTGATATGACATAATTGTTAACACAATATAAGCCATGACATTTGAATATACAGTAAGAGCCTATTTAACTACTTGCTGAGAAAGAATATCTGGCACATAAGGTACTGATAGGATATATTAGCTGGAGGTAAGACAGGCCTAATTGAATTTCTTTTTTTTACTGATTTGTAAATTTCAGTATATTTTTTAATATAATAAATATATTAAAGCGACAAAATTATCTTGCATAATCTTAAATAATTGTGTAAGACAATAAAGTTGCATTGCAGGAAATTACAATATTACTTGTTGAAATGTAACCGCAATAATAATGGCAATTTTTAAACGGGTTAATTCAGAATAAAATAAAAATAATTAAAAAAATAAGCTATAAATTTTTGATTTAAAATTAAATAAATAATAAAAACTCCACGGTTGTTGCCTCAACAGTCATAGGTATAATGTTTGTTAAAAATCAGTTCAAAAGCATTATTTATACAATTTTAATTTCGAACCCTCCGTAACAAATGATACAAAAACTAATTTCGTTTAAAATAAATATCCACTTTTACGCGACAGATAGCATTAAAAAAAGATTGTTATCTTTTACCTCTCGTCTACCGGACTTGCCCGAACCATAGAGCATATTTAGAGAAGAGGTGTCACTTCATAGTCAAGACAAGACTTCAAATTTTACTATACCCTGGGGTACCAACTTTGCGGTTGAGCTCTATTTTTTTCGTTAAATTGGTAATAATGAAGCATAGTGTTGTCAACTGCTATCGTACCGGATATCGATAATAGTGTGGAAAAAGGTCGATAAATTAGTCGATAAAATTATCAATATTTTTCCGCGTAGCCACTGCTTGCTAGGTTTTTTTGTTTTATAAATAAAACAAACTTTTTTTAATTATTTATATTTTAAACTCTTCTAAAATATTAATTATCCTCTGTTTAATTTATTTTAATTATTACAAATTAACTTAATCCTAGTATACCAAAATAAATAAAATTATGGCAAAAATCTTAGTACATCATAATTATATATATAAAAATCTTGTGTCACGATGTATGTTGCCAATAAACTCCAAAACTACTGAACCAATTTTTATCAAAATTTGTAAGCATCTGTAATTTGATCCAACTTAGGAGATAGGGTAGTTTTTATCCCAGTTGGATCCGGTAGGTGGCACTGCTATCGGTATGTAAGTAATCAAATTTGGTTGCTGTTTTCCGGGCAGGACAACGTCTGCCGGGTCTGCTAGTAAATTTCTAAAAGAACAAATGTTCACTATTTCACATTCTCAACAATTTGCAAACTTATTTATTTTCAGATACCACCTGTAGCACAAATCTACATTGACATTATACGTCTAACTTGTCTGGACAATATTTAAAATAAATTTCTTTTTAATATAATACATCTATACATATAATAAAATGGTAGGAAAGTCAAAACTGTACATTGAATATTTTTTTTAAAGAATTCTTGGGCTGTGATCTACAATCGATACCGAAGCCAAAAATATATTTTTTAGAATTTTTGTCTGTTTGTCTGTTTGTCTGTATGTATGTCCGGGATAAACTCAAAAAGTACTGCATGGATTTACTTCAAATTTGGCACGAATATTATTAAGAAGTCGGATCAGAACATAGGCTACATATTATCACGCTATCACCTACGGGGAACGAGCAGTGAACGCACGCAGACGACGTCGCGGGCAGCAGCTAGTATTTACAATGTAAGACTCCAGAATTATATATTTACAGTCAATTTTTTGGCTTTCTAATGCAAGAAATAAAAATGTAAATGTTGTTCTTAAAACTAAATTGAAAACTCAAATGATCAAGCTCAAAACAATATGGATGGATATGGATAAACTAATTAGAACGACATAATATTCTAATAAAATTAGTAAAATTGTGTGTTAGAATATATATACAGAAATCCGAAAAATACCCAGAATCCAATCCGAGCACCCCACTATCCACGTGGTCTTGGTCTGTCTTACCCCTAGAGTGTTCTGTTGAGAGCCCGGAGCGGATAAGGTCTCCTCCGCTCCCTACGCATTCGTTCATGCGCTTTCGCACAGCGGGAGAGGTCTGTCCTCCTTCCGCGCCGGAGCCGTGTTATACTAATTTCAATGGTGGTAGGTTAAATTTTTTTTTCGTAACGTAATTATGTGGATAAACCGTCTAATTTTGAAGTTAGATAGGTTAGGGTTCTTTATTTATTTTTTATAACGAAATTATGTCGATAATCTTATTTATCTAAGCTCAAAATTAAAAAGATTTACGATTAAATAGGTTTTGCCTTCATATAAAAAAATGTATTGAAAAGAATCCCGACTGAGTAGGCTGTATGGTCTTAGACTTTTGCCTGTTTGATAGATAGAACGAAAACATCTACATCGATATGTCAGTTCATATTAATCTGTTCTTCGTATCACCTGTGTGAACCTAGCATCAACAAATTAATTTTAATTAATCGGGTATAAACAAATCGTTTGTTCGTCGTTTGTTCTTAATTGTTCGTTAAAAAAATTCATTTGTTCGGGTATTGTTTATTTATAAAAAATTAAACAATTTTTTTTGTGAAGTTAGCATTTTCATTAATTTTAATTAATCGGGTATAGACAAATCGTTTGTTCGTCGTTTGTTCTTATTTGTTCGTTAAAAATATTCATTTGTTCGGTTATTGTTTATTTATAAAAAATTAAACAATTTATTTTTTTGTGAAGTTAGCATTTTCATTATTTTTTATTAATCGGGTATAGACAAATCGTTTGTTCGTCGTTTGTTCTTAATTGTTCGTTAAAAAAATTCATTTGTTCGGTTATTGTTTATTTATAAAAAATTAAACAATTTTTTTTTGTGAAGTTAGCATTTTCATTAATTTTAATTAATCGGGTATAGACAAATCGTTTGTTTGTCGTTTGTTCTTATTTGTTCGTTAAAAATATTCATTTGTTCATTTATTGTTTATTTATAAAAAATTAAACAATTTATTTTTTTGTGAAGTTAGCATTTTCATTAATTTTTATTAATCGGGTATAGACAAATCGTTTGTTCGTCGTTTGTTCTTATTTGTTCGTTAAAAATATTCATTTGTTCGGTTATTGTTTATTTATAAAAAGTTAAACAATTTTTTTTTGTGAAGGTAGCGTTTTATGGCTCTAATTTGATTTTTTTCATAGGATTTTTTTTATTGTTTGTTCGAATTATTTGATTGTTTGTTTGATCGTTTTTTTACTTGAATTTAATTTTTTTTAACAATATTTTTAGTTTTTTTAGTTAGTTAGGTGCATGCCGCATGTGCAGTCGTAAAACTGTTAAGCGACTCTTGACCCAGTCGCGCGGAGACCCCGTTATCAGCGTTAAATTAAAATTATAAATAATGGAGATAGGAGATTTTTATTGGAAATTTTCTTCTCTCAGAATCTTTTTTTTTTTTGAAATTTCTTGAATGATATTAATAGTTTATGAAATATTAGCAAAAAACAAAAAAGCATTTTTTTTCATCTTAAATCTTGTATTATATATATAATGCTAATGTTCGTTTGAAAATACAAGGTTTTCTCTATCACCGTCAACTTGAATTAACTTCCCGTTGGGGTGGTAAACATACCTCTTGGTCTCACGGTGAAAGTAAGGGAGTTTGGTCGCAGTGGGTGGAAGTGGGTGGTTGTGGGGGGTGAAAATGTGAAATAATATATCTGTCCTTCTCTAACTAATGTAAACATCTGTATATCTGTCCTTCTATTACTAATGTAAACATCTGTTAAATTCTCAACATCTCGGGAATGATCTAGAAAGTTCCAGAATGTGTGCAACTGATGTAATCAATCTAGAAAGTTCTAAGACTTTCTGGAATGATCGAGAAAGATTCGAAATGTATAGAACTGTTTGAATCAATGTAATGAATATTCTACAGTGCGTTCAACAAGCCGATATACTAAATGTAAACAAACCAAATACGACGTCAATTTTTAAAATGTAAAATATATTTATATTTTATAATTCTTAAATAATAATTATCAAAATATAAATTTATTTTAAATTTTACCTTTCAAGTTTAATTTTAGTTTAATATAACATTAATTTATAAGTTTAATTAATAATAAATTTAAACAATTAAATAACAAAAACAACAACTAATACTACAAAAATAGCCCGGACAATAAAACCATGAATGTAGTTTTTAAACAAGTAATATAAAAAGAAGTAAAAAATGTAAATAAAATAAAAGGTTTAAATACATAATAACCTCCAGGTACGTTTGATACCTATAATGATAATGGAGACTTGATAAGGTCTGGTACTTGGAGAAATGTAGTCGTTCAGTAAGAAATTGTAATAATTTTATTTTATGCTGAATAAAATATTTTGAATTTGAATTTGAATGATAATATTACCGTTTTCCTACCCTTACAAAATTAACCACGTAGATCAACTAGTGATGCTTGTTCGGTCAATTACCGAGCATTTAGGTTGCTCAGCAAAACGCACGGCGCCGCGCTAAATAAATTAGGCCAACGCCGTGCATTTTACTTCAGTGCATATTTTACCGTGTGTTTCATCGGATGCGCTCATTAACATAACAGTAACATAAATAACATTTTTTAATAAACATTTTGAGCTTTTATAGTTCTTTCTAATTTAACATTTAAACAAAACAATTCGCTAAGGCTCAGGCACCCTACAATGCTATTCAAATAAGAGTACATTTCATGAACTACATTGTATAATAATAGAGAAAAAAATATCGTGATGAATTAAGCTATTTTATTTTATTTATTTACTCCATCTTCGGTGTTTATAACACTGTTGATTGGTATAGGTACATCTTTTAAAAAACTTTCCATGGTATCAAAAAATGGCCATGATGGCGTATAGATTTCGTCAAACCTAGCCCCAGATCTCATGAAATCTTTTTTCTTTTTTAAATGAGTACGGAAAGCCGTCATTAAAGTTTCCTTTTTCTTTTTTAACTCGCTTATTGGAATACCCCTCGCATTAGTATTTTATGGTTCTTCTACATAATGGCCCATCATAGTGGTCCACTACGATGAGCCAGCGTATGGAGTGCGTAGTGGGGTCGAATGGCTCATTTAAGAATTTTTCATTATTAAAGAAATTCTAGTTCACGGAACTCTATCTCCATTATTTATAATTTTAATTTAACGCTGATAACGGAGTCTCCGCGCAACGGGGTCAAGAGTCGTTTAACAGTTTCACGACTGCGCATGCGGCATGCACCTAACTAACTAAAAAAACTAAAAATATTGTTAAAAAAATTAAATTCAATTAAAAAAACGATCGAACAAACAATCAAATTAATCGAACAAACAATAAAAAAAATCCTATGAAAAAAAAATCGAATTAGAGCCATAAAACGCTAACTTCACAAAAAAAATTGTTTAACTTTTTATAAATAAACAATAACCGAACAAATGAATATTTTTAACGAACAAATAAGAACAAACGACGAACAAACGATTTGTCTATACCCGATTAATTAAAATTAATTAAAACGCTAACTTCACAAAGAAAAATTGTTTAATTTTTTATAAATAAACAATAAACGAACAAATGAATATTTTTAACGAACAAATAAGAACAAACGACGAACAAACGATTTGTCTATACCCGATTAATTAAAATTAATGAAAATGCTAACTTCACAAAAAAAAATTGTTTAATTTTTTATAAATAAACAATAACCGAACAAATGATTTTTTTTAACGAACAATTAAGAACAAACGACGAACAAACGATTTGTTTATACCCGATTAATTAAAATTAATTTGTTGATGCTAGGTTCACACAGGTCTTCGTATCGTATATTACTCTTGTCAATCAAGAGATATTTTTAACGTGAATACGAATAATATTATGTATAAAAGTGTTACAAATAGTTTCTACGTACATACGTGTATTATTACAATGTGTGTTTTAAAAGCCACGGAACGAAGTATGAATGCACTTCTACTTCTTGCAGCATCGGAGCTAAAATACGTATAATTAAAATTAGGTATTCGGTAAGTATTTAAATAATTTTTACCTTAAAATTTTTTGCCGTGATATCGTTATAATCATGAGATTGCTGGAGATGGGAGAGGCACCAGAGGATAATCCACCACACCCCCTCCCCCCAATTTTTCAAAAAACCCCATAAATCGAAATACTATTGTCTAAAGGCTTACCGAAATAAAATACATATTATACATAAATAACCTCTTTCTTAGAGTAAGTGACATTTGGAAAAAAAAATTATATACTTGACGTTTATGACGTTTCACACACTACATTACTGCCAATTTATACAAAAATTCAAGTTTGGTATACAAAGTATAGTAAATGAGTGTCACCAAATTGATGCGTCAGATAAATAATGACAGGTTAGATCTAACCTCACGGGAGACAACCTATTAATTAAAACAATAGGTTACATACAGATAAAAAAGTCATGGCCGTGAAGCTTTGAATAAAATTATTTGAATTTGGAATTCGTATTCGAAACGTTCGTTAGTCTGTTTCGTGACTAAGAACTCGCAATACGCTTAACATAAATAATGCAAACGATAATGTAGCCTATTGTTAATGCAATTAGTGCCTTATTTGGGTCTCACATTTTCATCATCATTTATAACTGACCACTGTATGTTGTGAAATTCTTTTGTACCGTTTAAAGTTGATGAAAAATATCGACAAAAATGAAATATAATTAGAATTAATTAAATAATTTTAAAGTACTACTATTTTTAAAATATAACAATGATTTTATTATAATTAGGGTTCGTTGTTCAATTTTGTATTTTGTATGTCATTATCAATTCTTGGCATGCAAATTGACTACGCCGAACTATAAAGAAAAAAAATAGATATTATTTTAAAGCGGCAAGAAAAGGTCAGCAACACTAAACATTTATTTATTGTTAACCGTTAAAAATAAAATTTTGTTAGATAAAATAATTGAATTTTTTGTTATAACGACAACTACCATTTTTGCTGTACCTAGTTAAGTAAGCGATGTTGAAAGCGCACGCGCAAGGCCGGCCGGTTGTAAAGAATGAATAACTTGCTGTTTATTTGAATGTTTCATATAAACAAAATTTTGTTGACACTTAGATGTCCACTGTTTGTATTTTAAATTGTTTATTTAAGTAGGTATTCTTTTATGAATACCCCAATGCTAGGCAAACATCTATTGCCAAAATTTTATTCGAAATCAAAAAATTTGAATCATAAAACTATTAACTCAAGTTTTCAAATGCACTTTTCAAATTGTCATTTAATGAATTTTAAAAATAAGCGACGCCATAAAATTATTTGGTGGATTATTTATGCATATTAGGAAAAGATAAGAACCTAGATTTGACCCCTGTAGAACGCCCATTTTCAGCACAGCAGAATATTAGGAATAAAGTATGAAGCTTCTTCTTTGTTTCTTCTACGCTGTTCTTAGATTTAAAGATGAAATAATCTATCATTTTACAGTTATTTTCTTTGCTGCTCTAATTAAGTGATGTAAGAATATAAAAATTGCAGTATACAAACATATCGCCTCATTTGTTTCTACCTGGTACATATCGAGCAAGGAATTAATATCACCCCTATTTACTCATGTTCGCAAGCAAATACGGTAATGTGTTTACTACTTGTGTACAGTTATATCTGGATATAACTAAAGTTAATATTACAGTTATATATCATGTGAAGAACTTCTGAGTCGCGTATACGTTAGGTGTAATAATTTACAACATACAAATTATAATAACAGCACAAATCTATACTAATAAAATAAAGCTGAAGAGTTTGTTTATTTGTTTGTTTGTTTGTTTGTTTGTTTGTTTGTTTGTTTGTTTGTTTGTTTGTTTGAACGCGCTAATCTCAGGATCTACTGGTCCGATTTGAAAAATTCTTTCAGTGTTAGATAGCCCATTTATCGAGGAAGGCTATAGGCTATATATCATCACGCTAAGACCAATAGGAGCGGAGTCCACGCCGACGAAGTCGCGCGCAGAAGCTAGTATTCTTCTAAAAAAAAAACGATTGAAATCTAAAGACCCTTTGTTATTGTAATTGTTTTGATTATAATGTTTTTTTTTTTGAATTTGTATTAACAGAAAGCGAAATTAGTATAAAGGTTCTATTCAACCTTTGCGTCTAAAACGTCCAACACATCCAAATTATGTTCAGTCTGTGGTCATATTGTTGCCCTCACAAAAAAAGGAAAAATATTTTATCATACGTTTACATATGCGCATATTAATTAATGTATTCAATGTGGGGCAAAAAAAATATAAGACGCATCCGTGAAGACGTGCTTTCAAACGCTTTCTTCACTCTACTTTTTGTTCATTGTGAAGCGACACGCGCACAGGACCGTATATTAAATATTCTTTTATTTTCTTATAGTGAAAACGAATACACACGAAATATCATAATGAGGAGTTCAGAAAGGAAACTTAAATATGTATGACTTTATTGTGATTTAACTTATGTTTTATATATTTAACTGAGGTAGGGCACAGCAGGAAATTTCGTGCTCAAAATATGGAGCAGCAGGTAATCACTTACCACCAGGTGAGGCGTACGCTTGTTTGCCGACCTAGTTAGATATTTAAAAATATTTACTTTTCTCTTACAGCTTGATATTTTTATTTTCCATTAATAAGAAAAAAAGGCTTAATAATATTATATAATATATACCTACCAGAGTTTAAGAATAGCAAATCTATATTTTAACGTAGAAATAATACATAATTACATAAATATTACACTCAGAATCAGGTGGGAATCGAACCCGCAACCCGCGGAGCAGAAAGCAGTGGCACTACAAACTGCGCCAAAGGGCTAGTCATACTATATGTAATAATAGTGTATTTAAAATACAATAAACAGTCAATTTTAACGAAAGCACCTACATACCCAAAAAATTTCGACCAAAAACTACTAAAATCAAACTAACTAAAATCAAAACTACCATAATCTTACTTTCGATTTACCACCTGCTAGTCGCCGTGCTTTTTAGATATATAGATGTACTTGGTGTAGGTTTTGTAGCATTTGTTTGGCATTTGTTTAGTCACTGTATTGCATATCATATTTTCTGTTTGTCTACTGAATTGTATTTAATTATATGCATGTGGTGTTTACCTACATGAGTTGTGCACTTAGTTTAAGCATAATGTATGTTCCGTTTTGTATTGAATGTTTTAGTGTAATAACTGCTGGTAAACCAATAAATAAATAAATAAATAAATAAATAAAAATAAAAGTCTAAGCCAAAATCTCGACAGAATCCTATACATTCTTAACAATATTCAACATCTAGGCGAAGCCACGGAATAAACCTAAAGTATAACAAGCGATCGTTAGCACTTTCCCAATTATTTAAATTGGTGTATATGAATAATGTATGCACTGTCTTGTAATGTTGTAACTAATTGAAGATTCGTTACCGCTGCAGTTACCTCTTATAAATCTCTACTAATATTAATAAAACTGAAAATTTTGTTTTGTTTAAACATGCTAATCGTAGAAGCTAGTGATTCGAATTAAAAAATATTTTTATGTTGGATAGCCCATTAACCGAGGAAGGCTATTTTTTGTTCACCAAATTAACACGTGCGAAACCAGCCAAAGACCGGCTGAAAAAAACCAGCCAATTTTTTTATTATTAATTTAGTAATAAAATCTGGTTTAATTACTCACCACAGGAACACAATACCAATTGAAAGCATTATGATTTAGATGTGATCTTCTGTGAGGTCGACGTATCTCCCCAGTCGGCCGGCTCCAGATTTTGAACAGAATATTTCCTAAACATTTTAAAAATCATATCAAATTTTTTCGATCCAGCGGGATTTGAACCCGCGCCTTCTGACGTGCCGTGTCAGCGCTATGCCAACTGAGCTATAGAAGGATCCACATCAAGCTGGGTCGAAATTCTTGATATGATGATTTTGGTTTTTAAGCAAACCTTGGCGCCGTCTATAGCGAGTTCTTTACAGACCCCGCTACTCAAAGATTTCATATTACAATGAATTCTTTTGACAGGAGACGATACCACGCTATCTTTAATTTGTTTTATTTTTTATTTTTGTGTTACCCACACATGATAAAATTATAAACATTTTTAAAATCAGAATATTTCCTGCTGTGCCCTACCTCAGTAAAAAGCTCATTTAGTGAATATTAGGAAAAAAAATAGTAAATACTTGAAGCATGAATCATTTGTATTTGACATTCTGTTTGGGCAATCAATTACATTTATAGTTCTAGTCAAATTGTAGTACTTGGAACGACTTAATTAGTTGTAATTTGCTGCAGTAATTAGTATTAATCACCTGTTTGAAAAAAAATATTTTCATTACACTAATGACTAAACAAGTTACTTAACTACGATTTCGTAATCGAGATCTTAAAACTTTTCCAATGAAAGATCGCATGAGATTGAATACGTATCTGTTAAATATAGCTGAGATCTTTTAAATAAATTTACGTGTTAGCGCAACGGTCACGCACAGGTTTGTGACTGTTGTGCTGGTGTCTAGGATTCGATCCTCGCGCACTATTGACCATATAGATGTTTGTTGTGGTCTGGGCGTTTGTGCTTGTGTATTGAGTGTGTTTCCGAACACAAGACACAGGAGTAAATAGTGGCCGTTGCGTGTGAGACGTTTATTGTTAAATAATTTGCTGCCAAATAAAAGGCAGATCACTTTTAAAAGTCAAATTTTACAACACATTTTGTTAGTTAAGTCACTAAAATTATGTAAATCTTAAATTATCGATTTTGGATATCATAAATAGGCATTAGCATATTTATTCGACTGATTGTATTCAAAAACAACCTTCTCGCAATAAATTTTTATAAATGTAATAATATAAAAAAGAAGGATGTTTTGTTACTCTGTTCCTCAATAACTGCTGAAGCGATTATAAAGTAACTAGCTTCTGCGCGCGTCTTCGTCCCCATGGAATAGGACTAATTCTGTCAAACATGATTTGAGCGAAACTTTAACCGTTTACGCCGTGGAAGCTCTCAAAAGGAAAAAAAACCCGATTTTGAAACATTCTTCATTGGTGTTACGCTCCTATTGGTCTTAGCGTGATGATATATAGCCTATAGCCTCCCTCGATAAATGGGCTATCTAACACTAAAATAATTTTTCAAATCGGACCAGTAGATCCTGAGATTAGCGCGTTCAAACAAACAAACAAACAATCAAACAAACAAACTCTTCAGCTTTATTATATTAGTATAGATTTGATAAGATTGACGGATGGACACAGACTATTTTGAATTCCAAAATTCTATCACAACGTTACTGCATTTGAAGTAACGCAGAAACCAAGAGAATATTTAATTGATTAAAGAGACTTTACGCACCTTTTTGCCGCGTTTACTATGCTGTGTCGTACAACCATAGGTTGTCTGGAAGAGATCGCTCTTTGAACGATATGAACGTCTATGTACATAAGATTATAATTAACATGGTTACTTCTATTTCTAAAACTATTCGAAAACGGGATTTTTACATTTCAACATTAACTTCGAATTTCTTGTTTATGAGACTTCGAAACATTAGCAGTTAATGTCGAAATATCGAGCTCCGCAAAACGAAAATAATAAACATGGTAAATATCCCGTTTTCGAATAGTCTTTGTACATCTTTCTTTACTTTGTAATAATTCAATAATGGAAGTGTTTTTAATATGTACCATCAAATAAGGCTGTTATAAAACTGACGAAACTAGTTATCTAGAAAATTCAAGGAAGAACTTTTATGTTATACCTAAGTAGAATATTTTTCATCAAATACGTTTTGGCGGCTTTTAATTTTTGATACGCAATAAGGAAGTTTGAACAGGTATAACGAATTTAGATCTAGTTCATTTGAATACCGGTTCCATAATCATACGTTAATAGCATGAAAAAATACCGTAAAATCATGAACAATTATTGAAATGAAAACAAACTAATTTAATTGCTTCAAAGGATTGTATAATTTGACTGATATTATACCTGTCATATCGTCTGCATTTTTTTTTAAATACAAAGAAACGAGTGTGCTTTAGACCAGTGTTCTGCAAACTTTTTGTGATCAAGGTACACCTAGGAATAGGAAAATATTTTGGAGGTACACCACAAATAAAAAATCATTTTTTAAGTAACATTAACCACCATTTATTTATTAATCACTGAAACTATATTTATTATTAATCAATAAACGTAAAGTTTATTTTTCTGAGGCACACCAATAAACGACCACGGCACACCAGTGTGCCGCGGTACACCCTTTGCGGAACACTGCTTTAGAACACACGACTGAAGTAAAACTTTATATCTTCACTAACTTATACTCCCACCCGTCACCAACCCGCCTGCCCAGCGTGGTGACTACGGGCAAATCACATGAGTTCGCGTCATAATGTCGGGCGCGGACTTGTGGAGGCCTATGTCCAACAGTGGATTGTGATAGGCTGTAGTGGATAGTGGAACTTATATCTCCCTCTCAACTTCCATTCGTCCGATCACACTTTTCGTAACGCTCTCGTCACGGATTCACAAGCTTATTCCCCAAGTAAAGACTGCGTAATGAAAATTTACTTCAAAATGCAAGAAGACATGGTTACGATTTAATTTTTTTTTGTCATTTTTTTATGGTATATAAGAATGAAATCTACTTTAGATTTGAAATAAGACCTTTAGAAACTTAAATGTGAAAACCATATTGAATTTCGTTCAGAAACATTTCAGTGATGCCGTAACAAATACACATACTTAAAAACCAATCTATAACAATTGGTGTTCGTTTCACTGCTCTCACAAATACACAATTACATTCTGTTTTTCTTAATTTTCTCAAATGTATAAACGTCGGCCAGTTACATTTCTGTTACCAATACAGACTATACATCATCAATGATATTAAATCAGCATACTGATTATGTCTTTTAATTTTGTAATAATTTCAAAACCTGATAATTATTAATAGCATCCTGTTAGTGTTACAAAATGTCTATTGACCAACTTAAAAACCGTGGTGACGGTAAAACTATGACATGACACAACATCACAAAATATGTAGGTATGGAAATATATAAATGATCATAGGCATAAACCTATAAATTATTATAATTATAGCTCGCTGTAGCTTGTAATATCACACTGCTGGGCATAGGGCCCAATGTAGGAGAAGGATCAGAGCTTAATCCACCACGCTGCTCTACTATGAGTAACGATCGCTATCAGGTGTACATGATAACAAGTAACAACCTGGACCAACGGCTTAAAGGCACGGTGGGGAGGCCCACAAGGAACCACAAACACCCAGACTACGGCAAACATCTGTATGGCCAATACAATTGTGTCCGCCACGCAACCGCCACCCCAACAGCCACAAACCAGTGCTGTAACCGTTGCGCTAAGGCGTCGCCAGTCGTCGAATAAAGTATGAGTAATCATGAATAAACGATTTACCTCAAACTCAATTGTTAGTTATAAAGTAGATTCTAGAAATATACAGTCGAATTGAGAACCCCATTTTTTTAAAAGTTGGTTAAAGCAGGCAAAACAGTCACTTATTGACAGCTAGGACACTACTTTTTTAACACAAATAGGTTTTGTTTGACGTAAAATATCAAAGTATAGTGACGTACGCGAATTTTAGCGTAGGTAGTATTCGTATTATTTTTATTTTTGTGTTTCCCACACATGAGGAAAATCGAAAATGTTTTTTATTATCATATCAAAATTTCGATCCAGCTGGATTCGAACCCGCGCCCCTACATAACGTGTCGGTGCTCTAGCCAATTAAGCTATGGAACGATATCCCGCCGAATCGAAGTTTTTGATATGATTTCATTCGGTTTTAAGCAGTAGTTCGTAGGTAGTATTGTCAAGTAACTTACCACTGAACCTATGAATTTGTTTCGAATGACTTCGATTAA
This sequence comes from Melitaea athalia, assembly GCA_905220545.2. NCBI lineage: Eukaryota > Metazoa > Arthropoda > Insecta > Lepidoptera > Nymphalidae > Melitaea > Melitaea athalia. Next base: position 18,831,775 of record HG992184.1, on the reverse strand, counting down.
ACATATTATATTGTTTTCTAATGTTTATTAAGTTTTTTAAAAGAAAGACATTTCGGATACTTTTTTAGGTATATAATAAGTTTTTTCAAGTATATACGGGCCCGTGACCATGGTTGCTGTAGAAGTGTGGAGTATCCGAAACGTCGGGCTTTTAAAAAAATTTAATATACCACGATAAAATCCGACAAAGTTGTTTCATTATAATAAAGTTACTTGTGTTTTAAAATTAATGATTAAATCATCTATTCCTTGATTTATGGTTGTAATTAGGCGATGATAAAGATCAGTGATTAATTGACAATCGTTAGTGTGCGTCGTTTGTATCAGAAACGGAAATCGAAATATACGCTAAAATGATATACGATTTCAAATATTGCCATTCTCTTATTGAATTATTGTAACCTGCTTAAATGTAAGTTCCAATATTATTCATTTATTTGACAAAAGATAGCGCTGTAGGTTAAGGAGTCCAACATATAACATAAACATTAGATTTTATTCCTTGACAGATCGATTAGTGGATGCAAAAATACCGAACTATTTTGAAAGACAAGAATAAAAGAACTCATTCAAAAAATTAATGAAAATGTGGTATTCATAATTATTTTACCTTTAGAGTACTTTTAAAAAGACTTGCCTAAAAACTCAAATCGACTAAATCTAGGACCTTTCGTCGTCCTAACTATAATCTGACGTTTTAAAATAATAACGAGATAAAGTAAACAAAAAAACGCAATACACTTACATACATAAATTTACTTAGCGCCCACGAAACTCGTTTCCAATCTAAAGGTTCAATTGCGAAACCGTCACGGCCCTTACGTAAGAGCGGTCGTTTACAAAACGGCCTATGTAATTTGTAGTGTTACGCGATGGATATAGCGTCACTAGAGCTATTTAGAAAAAATATATAACTATGGTTGTGAAAATCTAAAAGCTGTGGTAGGGCACAGCAGGAAATTTCCTACTCAAAATATGGAACAGCTCGACTGGGGAGGTACCTCGACCTTACAGAAGATCACAGCTAAATAATACTGCTTTCAACCAGTGTTATATTACTGTTGGTGAGTAAGGTGACCGGAACTATTGGGGGGAATTGGGGATAAGGTCGGCAACGCGCTTTCGATGCTTCTGGTGTTCCAGGCGTCTATAGGTTACGGTAATCGCTTACCATCAGGTGAGCCATATGTCTGTTTGCCGACCTAGTTGTATAAAAAAAAAAACTTTAAAAAAGACTGGATTTGGATTTTTTTTGCGTTCGTTATTATCAGGAAATGGTTTTTATAAAGAAAATAAAAAATAAAAAAGAATGTGTGTACTTCATTGGCAAGCTAAGTTCACGTTGCCGGTTTTTTTCGTGACGATGTGCGCGCGCATCGTAAAATTTTACTCTCATCATTTTCCCTAACACGCCATAAGAAGTATAACTTAAAAAAATAATATAGTCTCCAAAAAAGGTGTCGTCACGAAGTTTATCGCAGTTTACAATAACTATTGTTAAGATATTTTTGATTTTTGTGTCGTGGTCTGGGTGTTTGTGCAGTCCTTGTGGGTCTCCCCACCGTGCCTTGGAGAGCACGTTAAGCCGTCGGTCCCGGTTATTATCATGTTAACGATCGTCACTCATAGTAGGGTACTCATAGTAGGGAATATATCCGCCAACCCGCGTTGGAGCGGCCTGGTGGGTTAAACTCTGATTCTTCTCCTACATATAGAAAGAGGTCCACGACTAAAGCATACTCGTTTTTTTTTCATACTAAAATCCTTACAGTATCATTAATTTTCCATTAATTACACTACTCGTCAATGTCCTCATCAAGTCAATTAAAAAATCAAAGTTAAATATTTTACTTTCCCAATCTATCCAATATACATAATTATTATCTACTCTACTACTGTGACACAATCGTATGGACACGAGGCCTATAATAAAGGCATACATTACCACACTGACGGCCATTGCACACTGCCCCTTAAACAGTAAGCCACGAAATTAAGCAATACACCCAACAAATCAACATACACCAAACTACTATCCTATAGATTCTTATTATCATCGACATAAGTTTGAAATTCAAGTAAATAAATGTTTTGCAAGTTTAAATATAATTTTGTGTCAGCTAGCTCTATGTTGCTGTCACATCAATCATAATACAGCTAAATAGGTGTTATTTTGTAATGTGTTATTATTGTTTTTGATGTGTCGAGATAATAGTGACGTATTTTTTATCACGTTAGATAGTACCTAGATACTTTTTCTATCTAGATAGTCTTTTGCGGCAATACTTATTAGTTATTACGTAGTCTATCCCTTTGAAACGGCAGCAGTAACCTTGATTTTTGCTTCAGGGGTTGTTTGATTCCAAACCAAGTCTTGGTGTAATTTATATTTATTTATGTATGTATCATTATACGTATATTTTTTTTTAAAAATTTAGCTATATCAGTTGGCAGTTATCTAAATCAAAGGCAATAAGTTGAATACATTAGGGACAGACGACCGTATGTGTATATCAAAGATGCCAGCATTAATTTTCGTTAATTCCCGTACTATTTACCATTCTAATCTTATGAATAACGTTATTTTATATACCTTGTATACCAAATTAACATATTAATATTACATACTAAACTATCTATAGTAACTAATATTCATTATTAATAACTTTTCCATAGTTTAAATTATTATAAATGTTCTGTTATGTTTAAAAGTAAAATATGCAATATATATGATTAGGTACATAAATAAGCTTCAGACACTATGTAACAGGGAGCATATCATTATTTAGTGCTGACGACGTAGGACCTATATAAACATTTACTCTTTGACGCAAAGTGTAAGGATGACCTGAAGGATTTTCGTTTAATCATATATCTTGTGTAAAAATATTAATATTGTAAACTAATGTCGCAAACAGGACAAAAAATAAGAGTGTTTGTTTAATTAAGATAACTGCTACAAATTTATCAAAACGAATTATAAAAATAAAAAAAATAAAAAAAAATAGTTAAGCCGATTTTCGAAAGGAGGAGGTTCTCAATTAGACTGTTTATTTTTTATCTGTAGCATTTTACTGATTTATGGATTTTGATGATTCGTTCTTTATTCGAAAGCTGATGCTTGTGATATAATCAGTGTCAGTCAGTCTTTTTAAGTTATATTTAAAAATGCGTAGTGCATTGATTAATTATTTGTTTCGACAACACAATTACCTATGTATATTTCAGCACTGCATACTATTTCATCAAATGTAAGAAATATATATTATGTACAAATAATGACCGCGCTTTCAATTGTAATTTTATTTGTATATATACATAGGAACAGAATTTAGAAACTAATAATAAATAAAAATTGTTGTTATAAGCTTTCGTATAGTACCTACTTCAGCATTTAGTTACCAAATAAATAAGATCTAGTGCAAAGAGAAATTGCTAAACTAATATTTAGGTAATCATAGTCCTGCTTTCACCGCGCATGTGTATTTAGGAGAAACTTTTTTATTTATTCTTAAAATGTAAGGTGAATGTCAAAAGAAAGTGTTTTAAGGAAAAAAATATACAAAAATGTCATCAACAGAAATTTTTAATTTTTGGATGATAGATTTTTTTTATAATTTCCGATCTAAAAAAATATATCGCGGGCTTCAAGCCAGAGGGGCGTATAAGCAATAACGCGGTACGACTTTCTGGCATGAAAATAATATCTGACTTCAGTTATACGCCTGAAAGTATTTTATTAATATTTTCTAAAATAATTTACCTACAGTTAAGAAAAAACGGAAGTGATGTATCGATAAATTTAGATGTTGACGTAATAAAAAAACGCATTTTGTTTATACGCCCCTCTGGCTTGAAGCCCGTGATATATTTTTAAGATTGACTCGTATTTTATATTTTGCAAGTATGTTTTAATTGTTTTTTTTTTTAATCTTTTAAATTTTTGTTCCTATATATTTTTTTTTTTCGATAACTGTACTTTATTTTTTATTGAGTAAAAAAAAGTGTGTTCTTTGTTACTCAAACATCATTTAGATCAAATTATCATTAAAAGATCTTTAGTTTCAATTAACATGTGAATCGCTCCTTACATTTACGATTACAAAAACCGATGTCAACGTACTCAAGCTAGTGATGACCCACTAACCGTAACTAGTGATGTGATAGCGGTCAGACGACTCAAGGACGCCCACTAAACGGGTTAGGTTGAAATTTGAACACCATCGAGCGTGTTATAGTTATGACTAATTGCACAGCTGCATTATGTAATACATATTTTGAAGTGGATAGTGTTGTAAATACAGATCTTACTTCTAGTTTTGTAAATTGTCTGCAATAGGACCTAGGTCTTGTTTTGTTAGTACGTCTAGATTAAAAATCATACTTATTATGGTTGTATTTAATATATGACTATGACCGTATTTTTCGTATCTATATTACAAATATTCCTTCAAAGAAATACTTAATACTGTTTTACGGTTCAGCCTGTAATATTCCACTGCTGGGCATAGGCCTCTTTCCCCGTGTAGGAGAAGGATCTGAGCTTAATCCACCATGCTGATTTAATGCGGTTTCCTGACATACATACTGACTCGTATATTCCCTACTGTACTGTGATACTATTTTAGTGCAGTAATATTGTTTATATCTATACTAATATTATAAAGCTGAAGAGTTTGTTTGTTTGAACCCGCCAATCTCAGAAACTACTGGTCCGATTTCAAAAACTCTTTCAGTATTAGATAGCCCATTTATTGAGGAAGGCTTTTTTTTCAAATTATCGCGTGTGAAACCGCGGGGCATAGCTAGAGCAGTGTAGAAGATTAAGCGCCTTCCCTTCTCCTACATTGAGAAAGAGGCCCAGCAGTGGGATAATACAAACTGAATCCTAATATCCGTTTTACCTAGCTTCATAATGAAACTAAAAAGTCTCAAAAGTTATTTAATAATAATGTATTCAACTTTAACCTTCAAATATAATTGTATCTATATTATTGTTGTATATCTATATAAAATAGATTTCCACCAATATATTGACTCATCACGATATCTCTGTAACCATAAGCCGTAGAGACTTGAAATTTGGTAGGAATATTCCTTTTCCCGAGTAGAGGTCAGCTAAGAACGGATTTTACGAAATTCCACCAACAAGAGGGGGTTGCGGGGGTTAATAACATATATGGCAAAACAACGTTTGCAGGGTCAGCTAGTTTAATTAAAACATGTTTAGGTCATCGGGACCCTTTTTTATAATTTTACCTATTATTTATAAGGATAGCTCTTTCTTTAATATTTTTTGTAATTGTAAATTAATTATGATATACATTTTTTGTGTATAGGAACCCAAAAAAAAAAAACGTCAACGATAAAATAAATCGATAAAAATTAACAATGTATTTCATCAGCTATAACATTTAGAAACCCTGGCCGGAGTTGCGAAAACTAATGAGTATTAGCATATATATTTGTGAAGATCAAAACTAAAATAAATCATCTGACATTTTTATATACCTCGGTTATCTAACAAAAAACTAGTTTTGTGCTCAATCGACTAAATAAAAAATAAAAAAAGGTTTTATGCAAAAAGTTGCCAGATCAAAAAAGTGCCGCCATCTCAAAAAACATAATTATTATGATTAACTGATGTTTATCAAAGGCGTTATTTAAGCTTATACTAAAATAACTTTAAATAATACTTAGGTATCGATGCATAAAAGATTTCAATTAGAATAATACCAATGCTAATTCGAAAATTCTTTTCTCACAGAATTGTTAATAGCGTAATCATAATACAGTAGTCCATTTTATATGTGGACAAATTTTTAGTGTTTATTTCCTAAGAAACAACATGAGGCCTGTTAGTACGCTACAATTATGGGAAGAAAATTGGTTTAAAATAGTACCTAACGCTAAGCATTGACGCCTGAGACCAGCCTATTTTTAAATATCAGACATTTTTTTTTCTTATTAAAATTACCTACTATTACTTACTACATTAAAATCAAAACAGCAACAACAACAATCTTTTGATTTTAATTGTATTTTTTTTAAAGTAAAACTTCTTTACGCACGCTTGACTTGAGGAGTAATCTGGTTAATGTGTGACAAGAGCGTTGCGAAAAGTGTGATCGAGCGAGGCGAACGGAAGTTGAGAGGGAGATAATTATAAGTTAATGAAGATAGAAAGTTTTACTTCAGTCCTGTAGTCTAAGGCACACTTGTTTTTTGTTTTCAACATTACTTCTTAGTAGGTACCTATGCCTAATGGCTAATTGAAAAAGATTTTAAAAGCTTGGCAATTTTATTTTTATTTTTGACAGAATATCTAACCTATTGCACCGTATTATCGTAAGAAATATTAATATCTAACCTTCAAATTATAAACAACAAGGTACCTTCAACCAAACCTTCTTCCAAAACTGTAATTTGAATATTTTTTTCTTTTGATTCGAGCCGGACGATCGAAACGACCGCCTGCGTCTTTAAGCTGAATAATAAACTAAACAGTTTATATTTTTTTATTTTACAATCAAAATTAACTAAATGCAAATACAAAAACGATGTTATTCGATTTAGGGCTTACACAGGACGAATTAATAACTTATAATTTTAAAATGTAACCCGACGGGCCCTGTTTTCCGTACCAGAGTTAAGGTGATATTCGATTTTCGTCTCGAGTCTGAATACAATAATTATGTATAATTATACTAACATTTATATTAATAATTTAAAGAGGAAAGGTTTGATTGTTTGTTTGTTTGCATTGAATAGACTCCGAAACTACTGAAGAGATTTGAAAAATTATTTCACTCTTGGGAAGCTACACTATTCGCAGGTGTGGGCTATATTATATTTAAAAAAAAATTGGAAAAAAAATGTTTTGAGTTTTTTCTTAAATACCGTAAGAAGCCGTGGCGGTGTGCTAGTTTATTAATAATTCTAAAAGTACTTGTCAGATCTCGCTCAGTTTACATTATCATTGATTTAACGTTTGGCGAAGTTAAAAAAATGTAATTAATTAAATACACATTATTAGGAATTAATCAAAATGTACTATTCAGATCTGAATCAAAATGGTACCACGAGACAAACATTGGATACATTTTTCGAACACAAAAAGAACCATGAAAGTCGGTACACTCAGTAAACATTTATGAGCTAAAACTCGTTAAAAAAATTCGTGCGTACAAAGTACACATGTCAGAAGTTAAACTTCTTTAGCGAACTAATTCAAAAACTAATTTTAAAAAAATCTATTTAAAAAAAACAATTTAAAATACAAAAAAAAAAATTGAAAAAAAAGCCAACCTCACGGTGTGTTCCCAGGCGGTCAATCATCCAAGTACTGACCGCCATGACGTTGCCGCGTTACCGGTCGCTCAAATTTTACCCCTCATGTGCCTAAAGAAGAAATTAAAAACACACGCATTAATTACCTTAGGAACGATCAACCACGTGTGGGTAGAAAAAAAAAACAATGCATTATCATAATTCTTAACTTCCCGGTCCACAGGCTATATTCTTCAACAAGGCGGAATCCTTCATTTAAAATTTAAATTTATAACAATAATCCGATTTGTCGTGCTCTAAAGAGCTTGTCGGGTTCATTTCTTTGAAATATTACGAGGACCTCGGGATATTGACCTTTAACTTAACTGTGTTTATCCGACCGTTTAAAAAGATGTATTAAGTTCTAAGGAGTTAAATTATTTTATATTAAACAGTATCTAAAGGTGTTTAACGTATGATGGAGTAAAGGTTTTTCGTACTATGTATTATGTATGGAAGTAGCTAGAAAACCAAAATGGTCAATTAAAAATACCTTAACATTTGAATATAATAACGATTTTCTTTTTGGTCTAAGATCCGAGATAGCTAAATATTCCCTTTTTTTTTTTTTTTTTTTTTTGGTATCGCAGGGTAACCCATTTACGGGTGATATCCAGGACGCCCGGGTAGGCAGTCCTAGACCGTATGTCGGACTCAGCATTTGGGGTGCTTGGGTGCAGGCAACAGGATCCCTCCAGCGACAGGCTGGCCTCGGCGAAAAGGCCAGACTTCTCCTCCATGGGGACTGTCCGGCTCACCTCTGAACAGTCCCGACGACGCCGTGTCTAGCAGGACCGGGTTCCCATCCCGGCCCGACACGGGCACAGGGGCGTTACTGGAAGCGCATTAAGTAGCGCCTCCTACGCACCCCCATTCGTCGCCCACGGGTGGAAGCCACGTCGGCGGCCTCCTCTCTCACCCGCTCGTCGGCCTCCTTCTGGGACATTACTGTCTCGCAGAAGGAGACCATCGCCTTCCAGGACTCGTCGTCGCCGAGCATCGCGGTGATGACGCTCGGGAGTGACAAGTCCCCTCCGAGGACCGACGTCAGACCCTGACGCAGTGCCGCCCATCTCGGGCACACCTCGAGAGTGTGCTGGGCAGAGTCCACCGCCGCGCCACAATCGTGACATTCAGTCGTCGTCCTACTTTGGGCCGTCCGACACAGGTAGTCACCAAAGCAACCGTGCCCGGTGAGAACCTGCGTCAGACGGAAGGTGAGGGGCTTGCGTTTTCGACGCATCCACCGCTCAAGGACCGGGCGCAGGGCAGCCGTTACGCGTGTGCCATACGGCTCCTCCGCCAGGTCCTCCCCCCACCTCCGCATTAGCGCTTCCTGCCCTATCCGGCGCACTCGCAGGATCCCGTCCAACGTGGGGTTCTCACCAAGAGCCCTCCTACCCGAGACGTATGAGTAGGTCTCGGCAAGAACCTCCGCCACGAGTTCCCACGGGGGGTCGCCGGCTAGAGCAGTAGCTGCAGCCCACGATACCGTACGGTACCCCCGAATCACCCTCACCGCGATGGTCCTCTGCGCAGAGCGCAGCGCGGCCCTATTCCTCGCAGTGAGGCGATCCGCCCAAACCGGGGCACCGTACGTCGCCATACTCCGGCAGACACCGGAGTACAGCTGCCTGCAGGCGGCGCTGGGTCCTCCGAGGTTCGGGAGGAGTCTGCCCAGTGCACTCGCCACCTTCACGACCTTTGGTCCCACCATAGCGAAGTGTGGGCCAAAGGTCCACCCTCCATCGAGAATGAGCCCCAGATATTTCATTTGGGGGCTCATTCTGACCCTCCCCTCTCCGATCTGCAGGGTAGCCCCCGGTGGGGGTCCCTTGCGTCCGGTCCCGCGGAAGAGGAGGGCTTCGGTCTTATCAATTCTGACACGAAGCCCTAAACTCTTTATGCGGCTGATCAGCTAAATATTCCCTCATCTGTTAATTAGATGAAACAATTTTTTACAAGCTGATTTCAATATTGTAAATTTATAAAAACAACCTCTGCCACCATAAGCCTGCTGCAATATTTTTTTTAAATCTTTTCCCTCTCATGTTAATTACATGTAGTAAGCTAAAACCGTTAATATTTTACGTTATATACCTGACTGTAGTAGGCAACCATCTCTATGATTGCTATACTTACCTGCAGCCAGGTCAATTTTGTTTCATTTTTAGAATTCTACAATTCTTGTTCAAATTTCAAATTTGAATTCCATAAGGATTTTCTACAAAGTATCAGTGACGTAGCGACTTAACTCGCGACGTAGGCACAATACTTTTTAGCCCCCCTCCTCTTCCATTCGAAAACCATATTTTTTGTCCAGCAATTTTTGTTTTGGCGCCCCCTTTGTGAGTAGCGCCCGGGGCATGCCCCCGCTACGACACTGCAAAGTACCTATTAGTAGATTAAAAAAAACAACTGGATCGATCCACCCGTTCTCCAATATTGAGCTTAGCAACACATTTAGCAATTATTTTTAACCGCCTTCAAAAAAAGGAGGAGGTTTTCAATTCGACTGTATTTTATTTTTATTTAAATAGAATTTTTTTTTTTATGTTACTAGGTTGGCAAACAAGCGTACGGCTCACCTGACTGATGGTAAGACCGTAGCCTATAGACGCCTGCAACACCAGAAGCATCGCAAGCGCGTTGCCGACCCTATCCCCAATCCCCCCAGGAGCTCTGGTCACCTTACTCACCAACAGGAACACAATACTGCTTGAAAACAGTATTATTTAGCTGTGGTCTTCTGTAAGGTCGAGGTACTACCCCAGTCGGGCTGCTGCTGAATACTATAATTATCAAAAATACACCTAAACATGAAGAACAAAGCACTTTTCAAGTACATATAATTTTATATAACATTTGATGCGAGCGCACTTCGCTTATATTATTCAAGTACCAAGACTCGTGTGGCAAATACATTCATATATAATGGCAGTATATACCGCAACTGACGTAATATGTTCCTTAATACTAATGACATTTATGTGACATGTCTGTCTGTTCATTCAAATTTATTTATTTAAGAGTCATACATCATACATAATAATCATCAATACAAAAGTTATACAGTAATTATTATTCAAGTTTTACTGACACAAGCTATTTAAAATGCATTTAGGATTAAAAGTTAAAAAAAAAGTGTGTGTGTCAACTCCGACGCACGACTGGAGTTTAATCTTTCAGATCTAATGTCTAAATAGGCACAAAAAACGCTCACTAGTCCAAAAAAGATTAATACCATATAAAATGGTAGGTAAATAAGCGAATCAAATAACGCCACCTATCTATAGGTAGATTAACGTAACGAGGTCATTTGTTCAGTAGATTTTACTCCTCATATTTTTTTTTCATATCGGGGGCCTTATATGAAAATCGATTCTTAAGGAGTAAACTCCAAAAATACAGTTATATTAATAATCACTAACTGAGGTAGGGCACAGCAGGAATTTTCTGCTCAAAATATGGAGCAGCCCGACTGGGGTAGTACCTCGACCTTACAGAAGACCTCAGCTAAATAATACTGTTTTCAAGCAGTATTGTGTTCCTGTTGGTGAGTAAGGTGACCAGAGCTCCTGGGGGGGATTGGGGATAGCTCCTGGGGGGATTGGGGATAGGGTCGGCAACGCGCTTGCGATGCTTTTGGTCTTGCAGGCGTCTATAGGCTACGGTAGTCACTTACCATCAGGTGAGCCGTACGCTTGTTTGTCGACTTAGTAACATAAAAAAAAATCACATCAACTAGTATCATATACGTACATATACGTATGTATATACATTATATTTTATTCGATCGTTTAATAATCTTTGAATAAAGCAATTTTTAATTTAGTTTTGATTTTTTATTTTTCTTATTATCAGAATATTAGAGTACAATGAAACATAATATTAGTAGGTATACGTAAAAATAATCACGGACAAAAGAATGCTTTATTAAACAATACGCTTATCGCTCGCTTATTTGTATTATATTGCATAATACAGACTTATTAAGGTTTCAGTAAAAAAATAATGGCTTAAAATAAATAATAAACAGAAAAAATAATTATAGTAGTTAACATTATGATCGACTACCTCGATAGCACAGGTTGCTTTCTTTTTTACTACAATACATTAATACATGTATACTCTATTAATACAAGTATGTACTATGTGTACATTTATCAAATAACCCTAAGATAGCATCAGCACACATCAGCATTAAGTGGCCTATCGTAGGAACAACCTACCGTATCTCTACGTTAAAGAGGTTTCAAAAAAATATCAGCATTAATATTTTAATCGTTATGTCGGTTAAAGGGCACTTAACCGGGATGTTTGGCGCGAACTTGGGGAGGCCTATGTCCAGCAGTGGCCTGCGATATGCTGAAGTGTGTGTGTAGGTGTATGTCCGTTAAAGATATTTAAATATATATAAAGCCGCGAGTAAAAGCTTGTGCCGGGAATATGAGCAGTTTTGGAACATAACAATGTCATAGTACATATCAATGCCTAGCTAAGTTTGCGCTTTCACGTGAATTGTATAAGACTCGAGTCTATATTGGTAGTTCAGAAATAGTTCTAGCTCGGGTTTCGGAATTAATCTCGTAAGTTATCGGTCTTACCTATATTTCCGCGGCTACGTGCTATTTGCGCGTATTTTTGTGCGAAATATTTGCGCGGTCAATTGTACCCACGTCGTTGTGACATGTTTAACAGCATTTTTTGTTTGTTATTGTTATGATGACGCCGCGTTGGCGCAACGGTTACAGCACTGGTTTGTAGCTGTTGCGCTGGCGGTTGCGGTTTCGATCCCCGCACATGACAAACATTTGTATTGGCCATACAGATGTTAGCCGTGGTCTGGATGTTTGTGCAGTCCTTGTAGGTCTCCCCACCGTGCCTTGGAGAGCACGTTAAGACGTCGGTTCCGGTTGTTATCATGTACACCTGATAGCGATCGTTACTCATAGTAGGGAATATATCGACATGTCCTATGTATAAGGGCCAAAGCAACAATTTAAGCATTTTCACTTTTTTGTTTTAAATGCTTCCTTTTAGTCTAGTTTACAAGTTGCATTAAAAAAATAGACATTTATGGGTGCAAATACTATTTTTTTCTGCAGTATAAGGGCTTATTTGACATAATTTTTGACGTATAAAGGCCAAACAGTTATTTCGAGACTTGTACGCGGGGGAATCCCGCGTCTAACGGTCTCCCGGATAACGTATAAGTCGCTGTCCCCGGGCAATAAAGCGGTAATATCAAAAATCAAATTTTACAGGAGAAATAAAACAAGCTAATTTATTTATAGTGCAGCGTACAGTGATCCAAAACAGATGTTCAATATGTCAAATAAAAGCTAATTTTTTTTACCAATTTAACCTTTTAAAAATAATTTTAATGGTGTAAATATTAATTGAAATAATTGAAAAAATGTATATTACAATTTATAGATGATACTATTTTAATTGTAACATCATTAATAACTTTTATAAAAAAACCAACCACTGAGATTCAGGAATGTAAGAAACTAATACGACGTAATTTCTACTTTAGATTTCGAGCGTATCAGCCGATTACCACCTTCTTCAGAAATTTTTTTAAGGCGTAATAGCATTGTACAGAATAAAATCTCTTGTGATTATTCAGTATTAAGTGTTTACAGTTTATTGATATAATACGTTTATTTCCAAAAGCGCGGTTATATTTATTACTGTTACTCTTTGTTTAAAAATTTAGTGTAAAGATGTTCACCGGTTTTTTGTGTTATGTTTTCTCCATGCAATAAAACTGTTATTGTCATTTATTCTAAAGAAATATTAATACGAAAAATCTGAAAAAAATAAGAGTGATAGATTGATACTCAGAGAAGCCAAAAATCAAATAACATTAAAAAAGGCGTAACTGGCGTTTACCGCTTTATTGCCCGGGGCCAGCGAAGTGTCAATGTGAAATAATATGTCATATAAAAATTATATTATTATCATTCATTTTAAGTTATTTATCTATGTTAAATATTTGTTATAAAACAAATGTTCTTTTAAAATTAGTTTTGCCGAGTTTATTGACCAAAATGACTCATTGGCCTTTTTATTATTATTTTTTCAATATAATCAAAGTGAAAAAGTCGCGTATATAGGCATATCTACATTAGGTAAAAAACTAATAATATACAAATAAGTCAATATAGCTAGAAAAATTAACATTAGGTGTCATAGTAACTATGCAAAATTTCAATAACATAAGTTGAAGCATGTAAAAATTATAGCAAATTGAAACTTTGAGAGCCTCTACTGAAAAGTTGTCATTTTTCACATTGGCCCTTATACATAGGACATGTCGATATCCGCCAACCCGCATTGGAGCGGCGTGGTGGATCAAGCATCGATATTTCTCCTACATGGGGAAAGAGGCCTATGGCCAACAGTGGGATATTACATGATATATGTGTATATGATATTTTAAAGATTAATTAATAAGTACAGTGGAATATTTTTTTAATTTATTTTAAATTTATGACAGTGTAACTATTTTACGTATCTCTCACATTGAATTACCTTCTTCAAAGTATGTAGGTAAAAAAAAGAACGAAAACAAGCGAGAATAACTAGGCCAATGTAATTTTGTTTTCATTCATGTATAAAATATATGAAGTTCATTCGCATTCTTAAGAAATCTGTAACGAATTTTGTATATTAACTATTCTGGCAGGAAATAAAACATAACACGGATGAAATCGGGACATACAGAAAAATTATAGTCTTGACAATTTGTGTTAGCACTTCTGAATTTATTTTAGAAGCTTTTATTTACTTACATAATGGCTTATATCCATTATCTACCTTACCATATCTTCCTACATACATGGTGGCATATCACGTGGAATTTTATATGTGTCCTTACTCATAACCACTTCCGAAATGCTATTAAATCCGTTCAATATATCAACCTTCACTATTGTTTCCAGCGGAAACTCTTATTTTCGTACATCCAACTTATATACTCATCTACGTTAACCCTTATTTCAAATGCAGTAAGATTCAAATTAGAATAAAATATATAAAAAAATATAATTGTAACCAAAGCTTTGGAAGTCTTAGTTCCAGCCATGCTATTAAGTTTGTTATTTATGAGTAATAAAGGCGAGATTTCTGTGTCAACACAGAATCCAAAATGAGCTCAAGTTAATAGATCTTATTATAAGGGAATAAAGTATATAATTGCTCGTTTTTTAAAGTAGTTACAAAATGACCTCAGTAATTACATTTTGTATTGAAGTGAATGGTAAATTGTCAAAATAAATCGTGTTTTGTTAACAACAGAAAACTTTAATTGTTGATTGATCAATGTGACTGTCGGTTTAATGGTCGGTTAGCTTTATTTGTTTTAATTGATCTAAATATTGTAATTATGTATCGTATGTATAGTTTTGAATATTTTTGAAGTAAAACTTCTTCACGCACGCTTGACTTGGAGAGTGAGCTCAGTAATGCGTGACGATAGCGTTACGAAAAGTGTGATCGGGTGAGGTGAACGGAACAAGAGAGGGAGATGCGAGCACACATTTTCTTTTTCTCTTTCTCTCATCGCCAGTTACGTTTCGTATATCTAAGACACAGTTCAGGCCCATTGTGAAGGCTTATTGCTAAAGAAGTTTTACTTCAGTGTCGTGTGGCCTAAAGCAAACTCGTTATTTATGCTTATTAATGTGTTTCTTTTTGTTTTCAGGTACGTATCAGATCTACTGTGAAGATTGTTACATTACAGACACCGAAGTAAGATCTAATCCGTGATCACAAAGGTTATATTTTGTTCTTTGCTAGTGCAAACTTTAATTTTAGCCAAATTAAAGAGGAATTTAAATTGACAACTGTTGGTTTAGTATTGACAACTGTTGGTTTAGTAGTTCGTGTAGTGTGTAACCTAAACAACTCCACTGTTCGATTCCCACTTGGGGTAAATATTTGTATTTATACAAAAAAAAAACCGATGGGTGAATATTCTTTTGGGTCTCCCTACCGTACCTCGGAAAGCAAGTTAAAGTGTCGATCCCGGTTGTTATCATAGACATGAGATGATCGTTAAGGGAAACTATTCGGAAACTAACAGTAAAGCACCGTGTCAGATTAGTAGCGACCCTTCTCCTATAAGCTGGACTGACGATCTACGTAAAATAGTCAGTGTAGGCTGGATGAGGATTGCGGAAAACCGAGATGTCTGGCGCGAACTTGGGGAGGCGTATATCCACCAGTAGACTGAAATAGGCTGAACGGAGGACTGACTGACTTCTATTATGTTGGTACATAGATAAAAAGGTATTTACTTATCAAAATTGTAACGCTTCAAGACTGTTTCAGTTCAGTTCAATTCAATGATTTTGCAAAAATTAATTATTAAAATATTCTGAAGTCTAGATTTTGTAAGTATTTGTAAGACTCACATTACATAAACCATAACGTAATTACGTATGTACACTTAAATATCTGTACGTAATATTGTTTTGTAATAATTTAAATGGTAAAAATAATAATGTATAAAAAGCTAAGAATTTCTGATACTTCTTTGCTTTCATAACCTCCATTCAATGCCGAGATGGTTCAGTGGTTATGTTATGTGGATTTTGATTGCAAGGTAGCTAGGAGTAATTCCATTGAAGTAATAAATTTCAATTTTAATTTTTTTTTTTTTTTTTTTTATATATTTATACTTTATTGTACACCACAACTACATTTTAACATTAAACACATTTAAAGATATTTACAGACTGTGAAGTACAATGGGCGGTCTTATGGCTATTTAGCCATTTCTTCCAGACTCTACTCCGGCGGGTTTTAGGTTTGACTCCCACCTGAGTCTGGGTATACAATTTGTATTTATACATATATTTATTATTTCCTCCTTTACCTCTTCCTCCTCCTCTTTGGAAGTCGGTTAAAAATGCTAAGTAGTAGTAGAAAATGTTTTAAAAACGTTTTTTTTTTATGTAACTAGGTTGGCAAACAAGCGTATGGCTCACCTGATGGTAAGACCGTAGCCTATAGACGCCTGCAATACCAGAAGCATCGCAAGCGCGTTGCCGACCCTATCCCCAATCCCCCCCAGGAGCTCTCTGGTCACCTTACTCACCAACAGGAACACAATACTGCTTGAAAACAGTATTATTTAGCTGTGGTCTTCTGTAAGGTCGAGGTACTACCCCAGTCGGGCTGCTCCATATTTTGAGCAGGAAATTTCCTGCTGTGCCCTACCTCAGTTAAGTAGTGTGTGTACGGTGTTCTACACACAACACATACACACCAATACATCATATTCGGCCGGTTAAACTGTCATATTATCGTGAATACACAGATACATGAGGATAATGACATTTAAAAAATTAATTTTAGTTCTGCAAAAAATATACCCAACATATCCGGGAGTTACACAAAGCTCGTGTCTCGAACTAATGAGAAACGCGGAAATGGTCAAGTAATAAGTAGGCGTACAATTTACCGCCTACAGGCTATATTAATAATATCACATTTTTGATATTAAAATCGATTACCCAAATGAGTATGATGTAATGTCGATCTGTTTTAATAAGTGGAACTATTACTAATATTATGAATCATTCCTATTAATGCATTCTCGTTTATTTTTTAATTAAAATTTGTGATAGAATATGTTTAATTTATTTTAGTTTTTTAAATCATTTCCTTAAAAAAAACGACTATGATTTAGACCACTTCACTGAAGCAAAACTTTTTAGGTACACCTAACTTATATCTCCCTCTCAACATCCGTATGCCTAGCCCAATCACACTTTTGTGCGTAAAAAAAAATTATACATACTTCAAAAATTTTCGTTGTATTTCTTATATTGTAAATTAATTTTGTATTTTATTACTAAAACCGTTATCTGGGTATAAAATCGTGTTGTTAAATAAATTAAATTATGGGGGTTGTAAAAAAATATATTATAAGTCTTATGAAAAAGCGTCATGTAGGGTCGGGACCGCGTTTGCGATGCTTCTGGTGTTGCAAGCGTCTAAGAGCTACGGTATCCTACGGTAAGCCGTGTACCAAGTTAGTTGATAAAAAAAAAAAAAAAACAGTTTCCTGTATTATCTAATAATGAAATTATCGCCTGATTCCATTTTAATCGTTTCCTGTTACTGCTGTTAAAAATTTTATATAATAATTTAGTTTTTTATAATGCTTCCTTTGTTAAATTGACATTATTTATTGGAGGAAGTATATATTAAGTAATATATAATGTAAGATAGAGGAAAAGCTTTTTTTTCAATAAACACGCTGATACTTAATTTAAAATATGCATAATTGTATAATTGCAGCACCAGCACTGCTTTGTGCCTGTTGCGTTGGCGGTTGCGGGTTCGATCCCCACACATGACAGACATTTGTATTGGCCATACAGATGTTTGCCGTGGTCTGGGTGTTTGTGCTGTCCTTGTGAGTCTTCCCACTGTGCCTGGGAGAGCACGTTAAGCCGTCGGTCCCGGTTGTTATCATGTACACCTGATAGCGATCGTTACTCATAGTAGGGAATATATCCGCCAACCCGCATTGGAGCAACGTGGTGGATTAAGCTCTGATCCTTCTCCTACATGGGGAAAGTGGCCTATGCCCAACAGTGGAATATTACAGACAGAAGCTATATGTAATTAAAAGTAAAATAAATTCTTTATTGTTATGGAAAGTTTTAAACTCTGGTCTAATTATTTCAAGAATACTTTATAGGAATAAACGCTGTTCCACGTCACCTTGTGAAGGTTTAAATTAATGATTAGTTGAAATACAAAAATACTAATATAAGAGACGTTATTATCGCTAAGTAGCGACATCTTCCAGACAACCTTTAGATGGAGGAAAACATGTAGTTAATGGTAGGGTTGGCGATAAAGGTAATATCAGAATTTTAAGAAACTTAAGTAAAAAATAATATTTATACTAATATGTTACAAAAAGTGTGTGTGCACAATTCACACTCGGCAGAAGTGAAACTTCTGAAAAGTAGGGAGATTTTTTTCCCCGAGAATATAAAATACTTTGTAGTGTTTTATCTCATTCTCTCATTACTGTGTTTGTTTCTTTATCATGACGAATTTTTGTTTCATCGAGTTTCAAATCACAACGATTCTAGAGAAGTTTTACTTCAAAAAAATTGTTTAGAATATTTAGTTTGATATGCAATTACAACAAAATGAAATAGCCTTAAAACTACTTTTCTACTAAATTAATATACCTAATATTTATTTATATGGTTTACAAATTTAACCAAAAAAATTATTTTCGACATATAATAGTATATCAAAGAAAATACAATCGTCTGTATGAACCCTACCCTTGATTAATGCCAGGGGTGGCAGATGTGTGCGCGCGAAGGCCGAATATTAAATATCAATGTTAAATTATTTATTAATTCTACCCAAAATAAAAGCAACTGAAATTGTTTCGGGTTCTTTTAACTTTTTTTTTGTTTCAAAATACAGTACCCTGGAATTTATTTACGTCACATATTTTTATAAAATTAACTTATATGAAAGGTTTTTTTTTACTTTTTAAATGTCATTGCTTTTTACGTAAATAGGTTTCATATGAAAAATAAACTAAACCACATAATAACTGGCTTTGGTTATATTAATAAGTATAAATGTGTCACTTTTTGAGACAAACACTTTTATAACATACAAAAAACTGAGATAATAACGCCATGAATAGGTATACTAACATTTACACAAGATAGGAAGTATGTGCATCGTCACTAATATAATAAAGGGAAAAGATTAATTTCATTTTTAGTCAAATTTGTTTTAATCAGACGACTCGATCTATTATAAAATTAATTTTTGAAAGTAATGTTATGAGATTATGGGTCAGTTAAAATCATGAAGTCCAAGCGGGTGGAGCCGCGGTGTAATGCTTGTATTAATTTTATTAATTTTAATTTAGTTTCACAGTTATCTACATACATTTTTATCAGCTTGCAAAATTGTGGAATTCATATTGCATGCCACATCCTTCAGAGTTATTTTTAATAAATGTTTTTGTTTTGCATACTTTGATACAAACGCTGTTGTTTCGCTTTTCGATTGGATATTAAATATCATCGTATATTATTTTTGATTCCGTTTATTTTATTTGTAAAATAAGTAGTTATTAGGCAGTTAGGTTGATGCCCTTAAACAAATTAGAATTTAAGGCTCTCTAAGGTCCGATAAAGGTACTGGTTGTTAGTATGAGTGATGGCTTGTTCATAAAGTATTTAAGCTTATAAAAATCCAAGTATAAAATAATATGAATATAAATTCAATAACATATCGTAATATTTTGCTGTAGCAAATGCAAAAACATGTTAAATTGAACAAAATTAATTATCACGCATTGAAATTAATGTAACGAATGTTAAAGATTTAAAGACATTTACCAAGTGAACTGGTTTGGCGACCAGTCCGACGATCTTGTTGACATTTACTCAAAGTCTTGCGACAAAAAGGGATTCCAACTATTTCGCAAATTTTATTTTTTTAATAAATATTAAAATGTCCAATCACTTTCAAAATGAAATTGCCGATTTTAATTAAAAATATTATATCGTACGTAATCAAAATCGATAATACGTAATACAATGAATGAGAAATAAGCTTGGCCTACTCGGATGTATAGTTGAATGGGAGCTTGTATGAAAGTTGGTCAATAAAGCTATCCAAATTGCAGTCCTACAGAAGGACACCCACTGACCTTAAGTATGTGTATATATTCATTGGTTTGTATTCATAAATGGTAATATAAATCTAGTAAATGAAAACTAAATCTTTGTTTACAAATCCAAACAATTAATTAATGAATTTACGTATACAAGACAATTTTGTTAATACTTAAAAGCCTAATGACCCTTAACGTTTAACAAGATGAAGTTATATAACGAATAGAATCCGTAAACCACTTTTACTTTCAAAGAATTAAAAAAAAATAAACTCAGTTTTAAACTGGTCGAACAACTGGTTGAGTAACAGTACTAGATTGTTTTAAGTACCATTTTTGACATTACTCAATCGCTCAATGAGATTTCGACTGGTAAACATTGAACTGTATCACTTTTGAATAAAAAATCAGTTACGAGTCTTATAATTAAAGTTTTATATGTTATACAAAATGTTACATGTTTTTTTCTTTAATCGGTGAACATTAATTAATGTTAATTAGTATATTTAGTACGAGATTTAAAAGAAAAATGAGGTTATTGAGTTAAGTAGCAACGATTAAAATTTTCCGTTGAATTTGTTTAAGAAATCAGTTTGTAGAGGTCTATTACTAAGCTCAAAACTTTTAAGGCTTAGAAATTTAGTCAATATTCAATTCTAATCAGTAAAACTATTATAATTAATAGTCAAAATATAAATAATATTTTGATATTCTGTTCTGAAATAAATTATGGAGCAACTTTGATAGTCGCAATTAGCTTAGCAAATATTTAAGCTAATTAATATAACATATTCGTTTAATAACTCTTAATAGAATCAATGGTCTAGGCCCTATTGCTTGTAATAAATAATTGGTAACATCGATAAATTGGTAACAATTCTTTAAAGAGTCTGAGACACACATCTTCATACCTAATCAAATGATAAAATATCTAGTGTAGCAAGTATATTTTAATACATATTTTTATAACATGACACATCAATTTAATTTATATAAAAATGAATAATTCAAATACTATGACCCGTTAAAACATTTCTTAAACGCGTTAAACACAGCGTCAGACTTGTGCCAAGTACAAAGCACTAAATATCAACAGAATTTGCATTTTCTTTAACGAGTTCAACTGATTTATGGTCGGGACGTGTTTGGGAAATTTTGGGAAATATGTGTCTTGGAAAACATAGTAGAGGTGAATTATTGTTGGATAAAATATTAGAATTACTGAAGATTTTGGAAACGACTTATAATTATGA
This sequence comes from Melitaea athalia, assembly GCA_905220545.2. Classification (NCBI taxonomy): domain Eukaryota; kingdom Metazoa; phylum Arthropoda; class Insecta; order Lepidoptera; family Nymphalidae; genus Melitaea; species Melitaea athalia. Next base: position 18,810,502 of record HG992184.1, on the reverse strand, counting down.
GCATTTGATATTAGAAATGAGACTCGAGTTACAATAGTTATATACATGAGAAAAGTTATTATGTAAATAAACTAGTAACCTATATGATAAAATAATAAATACCACAAAATAAGAACATTCACACTCATTTTATTACTAAAGAAATATTAAATTTACTTTGTAGTCGAAAGCATTTCAAGAGAAAAACTTAAAAAAAAAACCACTTCATCTTTGTATCACAAAAAGTATCTCAAATAAAAGAAGTGTGCTATCAATGATACCAATGAACATTAATCACGAGTTTTTCTTCATTTAGTTTATTTTTAGTACTCTTAAAACAATTCAAAAAAGTTAAATGTCATTAAAAATGAATGTAAATTACATTCCAATAACAATAAATCACTTAAATATCAAATAGTTTAGTTTAAAATAAATAAATATAAATAAACGCCTCAAACTTATCTGTTCCCTAAAAATTGAAAACCCTGTGTTGAAAAAATGTAAAATACGAGTGCAAACTCCCACATAATAACATCTAAATTTTCTAGTATAAATGTTTTATCTGTGATCTAAATTACAATTTAGATCACAGATCAATTTGGGTTGTCTGGAAGAAATGGCTAAACAGCCATAAGTCCGCCCATTGTACTTCACAGTCTGTAAATGATATTTGTAGTTGTGATGTACAATAAAGTATAAATAAATAAATAAATAAATAAATTCCACAAAGATTTCTCATAATCTAAACCAAATTGAACCTGTAATTGATAGCGTAAAAACGAATTACTGTAACCTCTGCACCAAGTTATCTATACTAATATCAAAAAGTTGAAAAATTTGTTTGTTTGTTTAATGGCCGCTCTTCACGTTGGCCATCATTGCGGCGAACATCGTGGCGAATATGTTGGCGAACAGATTGTGACGACATCCACACGATGGAAGGTCGTTCAGTCTGCTTCGGTACAGGCCAATGTGTTGACGTACTCGTAAAAATGGATATTGAGGCGATAACAGCTGTTGCGGTTGCTTTATTCACAGCATACCGCAACTAAGTAAATGTGTATGAGAGAAGGGTGATCAAAAAGATACGATATATAATTATTATATATTACGATACGACGATATACTACAACGATGCGTAACTATAAAATTAAACTACAGGTACACGTGTGCTCGCTCTGGGAGCTCGCAAGTCGCAGCAAACTAACTAGTTAACCAACGTGTGGATGCGTCGGCCACAACTGTGCCACAACCCTTTGATCTTTTGTGAAAAACCGACACCACACGGATTTATCGCCAAGTTGTGGGCTATCATTCCAATACATTCCAACTACCCCCTCTTCATGATGGCCATAGTAGTTCGCCATCTATGTTGGCGATCATATTGGCCAACGTGAAGAGCGGCCTTAAACGCGCTAATCTTACTAATTGCTGGTTCGAATTGAATCGAATGCAATAGGATATTTTTATTCCTCAAATTAAAGAGTGTGAAACCGTGGGGCGCAGCTAATCATAATTTCAATTAGTTTTATTAATATAAAAACGTTAATAACTTTTTTAATGAGTTCAAATTAAAATTAAGCCTTTCAAAAAGCTAGAACTAAACCATGAAGTATAATTAAAAATTCCGTCACTTTTTCATCGGTTCGGTGAAGCTAAACTCCAGCACTTTTTTTCGGATAAGCTTCTCCAAGCGGCATATATTTTACCTAAAATTCCTATTATAAATAATATTTTTAAGGTGTTTACTTAAGCTTTATAAACTGCATCCATAAAAATCCATGAAATATTGTTATCTAGGCTTCCCCTGCGACTGCATTTAGTTATTTGCTTTAATTGGTTAACTTTTATGGTAAATTATTTTTTATTTCATACCACTTTACTAGACTAGGCAAACAGGTAGGGGATCCTCCATATACACGTGAGGCTTCAAGTGGAGGGAGGTTCAGGAGAAAATACGCGAAATATCACAAGGGCCCCCCCCCCCTTTTTGAGACTTAACATGTATTTATTTGCCGTTTAACACGCGTTTTCTGAATTAAAAAAAAAAAACCAAGATACGTTGATTACTGTCTAGAATATTGCGATTCTGTAATTAAAGATAATGTTTTGAAAATTTCATTTTATTTAGCAAAAAAATACACGTGAGTTTTGGGTAGAGGCTAGTCTAAATCCTCATATCACCAAGGGGGGAAGGGAGTTAAAAAGTTACTAAAAAACATGACGTGGAGGACGACCACTACGCAAACATGGTTCACGTTGTAAGGGGTTTCTTTTGTCTATGCACAATGCTAACATCAGGATTCTACTCCTAAGCCTAAGGAACTCTGGCTATCTTCTCACAACAACACAACTGCAAGAAACACGACGCTTGTTAAGTTACTAGTACATTTAGATTATTCCTACTATTGCGCTCAAGAAGTTCTGCAACGTAATCTGTGTAATTTGTCATATATGTACATAACAGTAAATAAAGAGTAAAAGGCTTTACTTAAAGTATTCTTAACATTAATTTGATTGAAAAATGTATATGCAATTATCTTGTACTTGTTGCCTGTATTACATAATATTATTATGTAATGCAGGCTTTTATTTCCACTGATTTTTCAATAAGAACTGTACATATCCGCTGCCCCTTTCTCTTTATGTTTGAAGTGCTCGTATTACATTATAGGTTATTAAAATGATGTGTAGAGAAAATGTATGATTTTCATTGACTTTTATTTACTTTCAAAGATAGTGCTAACGATATTCATATATGTACTGATTTTACTTGTATAGGAGAAGGATGAATTAAAAATGCCTTTTAAATAAATAAATAACACCTCACACTTAACGTTCCCTACTATAATTTTCTCCTATCCAGAGTTCTGAATACCCACATTATACACAGGTACAAATGACCAGACTACGGCAAAACATATGTATGGTCTATAACAATGTTTGTTCTGTGCAGGGATCGCACCCGCGACCAATAGTGCAACATACATAAGCTAGAAGAGCTATGACCGATGCGCCAAAGCTTCGTCGTATTATTACAAGCTTTTATTTAACTTGCACTGTATGTATGTAAATTTAATGAATGTTTGTTCGGGTGAAATCTTGCAACTCAATTTTGAAGCAGATATCTTCAAATGATTGAGCTGAAATTTTGTATACAGGTTCAATTTAGATGACAATGCATGATTTGTATGTATTTATGTATGTATGTTTGTTTGTTCGGGTGAAATCTTGCAACTCAATTTTGAAGTAAATATCGTCAATCAATTGAGCTGAAACTTTGTATACAGGTTCAATTTAGATGACAATGCATGGTTTGTATGTATTTATGTATGTATGTTTGTTTGTTCGGGTGAAATCTTGCAACTCAATTTCGAAGCAGATATCTTCAACCAATTGAGCTGAAATTTTGTATATAGGTTCAATTTGGATGCCAATGCATGGTTACCTTTGTGACGTCATTCTAAATCCAATAGGGCGGCATATCCAAGAGTGCGGACTAGTTATTTTTAGTGCACTTCTACAATATGGGTATCAAATGAAAGGGCTTGCTAAGAATAATTCGAATAAAGTGACGTGATAACCGACTAAAAAGTCAAAAATAAATTAAAAGTAAAAAACCTTTTTAAAAAACAAGCTTTTATTTGAATGCACTAAAACGAAAAAAATAAATATTTACCTTAAAACTTTTACTATCTACTTATAAAGTCATTACACATAATCTATATGATATAAAAGCTTGTCGCGAGATTTGCTTGTAAACAAGTAAATTAAATAAATTGATGTGATTGATTTTAACTATTAAAATTTTCAAACTAAGGAAATACGAGTACTATCTTGCGACAAGCTTTTATATCATATAGATTATGTGTAATGACTTTATAAGTAGATAGTAAAAGTTTTAAGGTAAATATTTATTTTTTTCGTTTTAGTGCATTCAAATAAAAGCTTGTTTTTTAAAAAGGTTTTTTACTTTTAATTTATTTTTTAAAATTCTATTGTGGTTCTAATTTCAAACGCACCGATTACTCACCTTCGCATCGTCCCTATTTTCGTCGTTTCTCCCGTGGAAATGGAATTTCTTCTATTAGCACTAGTGATAACCATCAATTCAGATAAATAATAATTAAACCTACTATTTTTACGGTCTTCAAAATTAATCTAAGTTTGTTAACTCGACCGAATCGACCAATCTCCTCTGCGTTCTTTCAATCTTACGTTGTATTCCCGACATCATTTCTGATTTTCTGGAACTGGTGGAAGCTGTAGATCCAATGTTATTAAGAATTTAAATAACAATTAGTTTATTTGTAATTATTTAATGTGATTATTTGAGAATTTTGGAAGTTGATTTCTTCATTGGTTGTTTAAAAGGAACCGAATGATTCGAGTTCTTGAATACAAGTTAAGTTATACGTGAAATTACATTCAAATGAGTACAATTGAATGAGAGAACTTGACCCAATATGCTACTCTTATCCCTTTGTGAAATTATTTCTATTCAAGAAGCGGATTAAAAATGATTAAGTGTATTCTTTTTTTTTTCATTTCTCAACGTGAAGAAATATTTTAAATAATATAAACATTCGCAATTCGACTTATCTATAAAGATAATAGAATTATGACACATTACTGAAGCCATTCTGCTTTTCTAATAGTATTTGAATTTTGTATGTATTGTGTTTGCAGGATAATTTTTAATTTTTATAATGGCGTCGCATTTGTCTGATAATGTTTTAAAAAGAAATATATTAAAACGAAGTTATAAATTGATAAAAACTTTTTAAGATATTTAAGAAAAGTTCCTTGAACTCATAAATATAAAAAGATTTTAATTTTAAGTTTGTATGTATTCATAACTAGCTGCTGCCCGCGACGTCGTCTGCGTGCGTTCACTGCTCGTTCCCCGTAGGTGATAGCGTGATAATATGTAGCCTATGATCTGACCCGACTTCTTAATAATATTCGTGCCAAATTTGAAGTAAATCCATGGAGTACTTTTTTAGTTTATCCCGGACATACATTGACTTTCCTATCATTTTATTATACGTATAGATATGTGAAGAAGTCTTACAGTTAGGAGATTTAAGCTTAATAGTGGGACAAGTATAAATTATTAACTAGTCTTTATTAATTAAAGATAAGAACAGGAAAGATAATAGTCGCTGTCATTCTCCGTGTACGCTATGACAGCATTATATCTTGCGCCACGAGCAGCCGCGTGTTGGAAACTTGGAATCCACCACGCTCTAATTACCGCGATTGTACCACTTGTCAATTTCTAAGTAAATATTTCTAATTCGTGCTAACTATGCGATCGTAATCTTGAACAAATTACTTACAAAATCATCTTTGTGCGAAGAATTTCTATGGACGAGATGTGACAGGTTATATTTACTACTAGCTGCTGTGCCCGCGACTTCGTCCGCGTGGAATTTACCAAAAAAGTTATTGTTTAGTTCGCAGTTATAAAATAAATTAAAAGTAAAAAACCTTTTTAAAAAACAAGCTTTTATTTGAATGCATTAAAACGAAAAAAATAAATTTTTACCTTAAAACTTTTACTATCTACTTATAAAGTCATTACACATAATCTATATGATAGAAAAGCTTGTCGCGAGATAGTACTCGTATTTACTTAGTTTGAAAATTTTAATAGTTAAAATCAATCACATCAATTTATTTAATTTACTTGTTTACAAGCAAATCTTGCGACAAGCTTTTATATCATATAGTTTATGTGTAATGACTTTATAAGTAGATAGTAAAAGTTTTAAGGTAAAAATTTATTTTTTTCGTTTTAATGCATTCAAATAAAAGCTTGTTTTTTAAAAAGGTTTTTTACTTTTAATTTATTTTTGACTTTTTAGTCGGTTATCACGTCACTTTATTCGAATTATTCTTAGCAAGCCCTTTCATTTGATACCCATATTGTAGAAGTGCACTAAAAATAGCTAGTCCGCACTCTTGGATATGCCACCATATTGGATTTAAAATGACGTCACAAAGGTAACCATGCATTGGCATCCAAATTGAACCTATATACAAAATTTCAGCTCAATTGGTTGAAGATATCTGCTTCAAAATTGAGTTGCAAGATTTCACCTGAACAAACATACATACATACAAACCATGCATTGTCATCCAAATTGAACCTGTATACAAAGTTTCAGCTCAATTGATTGAAGATATTTACTTCAAAATTGAGTTGCAAGATTTCACCCGAACAAACATACATACATACAAACCATGCATTGTCATCCAAATTGAACCTGTATACAAAGTTTCAGCTCAATTGCTTGAAGATATTTGCTTCAAAATTGAGTTGCAAGATTTCACCCGAACAAACAAACATACATACATAAATACATATAAATCATGCATTGTCATCTAAATTGAACCTGTATACAAAATTTCAGCTCAATCGGTTGAAGAGATCTGCTTCAAAATTGAGTTGCAAGATTTCACCCGAACAAACATTCATTAAATTTACATACATACATACATACATACATACATACATACATTGCAAGTTAAATAAAAGCTTGTAAAAAAGTGACCTAAGTTACGCCTTATTACATCAGCTATCTGTCAGTGAAAGTCTCGTCAAAATCGATCCAGCCGTTTCAGAAATTAGCCGGAACAAACAGACAGACAGACAGACAGACAGACAGACAGACAGACAGACAAAAATTGTAAAAAAATGTGTATACATCCATATGCATTTAGTAAAAAACAGACACTCCAATTTTATTTATTAGTATAGATGTTGCGTTTTTTATATTTATTTCTGCTGAGCTAGTATAAAATGCTTTTTAATTGTTTAGTTAGCTATAGGTTATGAAAAAGTTATAGGATTGGTCAGTCTTTTGTTTATCGATTTTTAACCCACGATGGATTCAAAATCGACAAAAATCTGGGCATTTTTGTTGATATTTTGCATGTTCCCTATACTCCGTTTTTTTTCGGTACGGACTAAATTGACATAAGCTGTGTTGCTAGTTTTTTGCGAATCATTAATAGTGATGTGCCACTACCGTAACTTTACGTAATTTACAATCTAGTATCGTTTTTCAGTAATAATTACAAAAATCATTGTCTTTAAAATTTTTGAATGAGGCGAAAACCGTAATGTACCTATAGGCATACCTATATAATGTATGTACCTGTATGGCTAATGTATAGATTTATGATAAATGAAAAACAATTATTTTTTAAAGTATTTATTAATCTTAGTAACCATATGCAAATTGGAATGAAATGAAATGAAATGAAAACATTTATTTCGCCTTAAGGTGATACACACACTTAACGAAAGTAAAAAAATGTCATTTACAAAAAAAAAAAAAAGAAAACTAAACAATAATAAAAGAAAGTTAAGGTAGCAAAATATCAAATACTCAAACAATAAAATAAAATATTTTTTTTTTAATCTTAACATTCGGTACATTACGCACTTAGGTAATGTACCTAGTGTTATGAGCAACCTTAAGTTAGTCAAAACGTTAAAATATTAAATTACTCAAAATTTCTGTCTCGGTAGACATTACCTATCTATTTTATCCTCGGCTTTATTAAATACCTATTAATAAATATTTTTTTATCTGTGATGCTCCATAGTTATCATGATTTTTAAAAGATTCGTCTATTGTCAAATAATAATAAAATTATGTGGTAAAAGTTTAAAGTTACGATTCATAAAACCGGTATTGTAATTCATAAAATCGGTATACAACACTATTACAAAAAAGCTGGTATCATTATTTCGAAAATTGACATTTGCATGTGTCAATTTAGTCCGCACCGAAAAAAAACAGGGTATATATCCGATAGGATGTTGCAAACTATTGAGATTAGCTTACGGTTATAAATATTGAAACGTTTAAGTTAATACCTTAATGTTTCATTGTTAACAATCTTTGTAATACAAGTGAAACAGTATAAGCGGCCTTGTAATATAACACAAAACTTTATTCTATCTAACATCACTAGAACAACAGTTTGTCTTAATAAAAACTTCGTTATTTTCCGTCAAATTTCCTCTCAAATCAATTAATCAAACGGGAAAGTATTTCAATGAATACAAATGAAAATTTTATCAATATCCGAGTTTTGTTACGGAAACTTTAAATTGTGTACAGAGCCTTCCGACTTTGAAACAAATACGCCATCAAACTTTACACAGAATCGCGAATCTAATTTTCTTACAGCGAAAATTTTGTATTACTGGAAATTGTTATTGAATTAATAATTCATTTACGAAATTAAGATTGAGTAACGCTTTGAAACAACAGAGGTGTCTTAATTTTCTCGCTAAGAAAGTTTATATGCAGCGCTCTAATTCTATAATAAGATAACGTTAACTTATATTATAAAATACTAGCTTCTGCGCGCGACTTCGTCGGCGTGGACTCCGCTCCTATTGGTCTTAGCGTGATGATATATAGCCTATAGCCTTCCTCGATAAATGGGCTACCTAACACTGAAAGAATTTTTCAAATCGGACCAGTAGATCCTGAGATTAGCGCGTTCAAACAAACAAACAAACAAACAAACAATCAAACAAACAAACTCTTCAGCTTTATTATATTAGTATAGATGAATGATATTAAGTGATTTTATCTCAAATTTCGTTATTATTTATTTTTCCTAATAATTATCTTTGTAAGTAAACTGCTGCATTTCTTTTCCAATTAATTAACATTTCCAACTACACTATAATTTGTAGCTTGATGTTTTATTGCCTACTAGCCGACCTGTGCCCACTTCGTTGTGTGTTAATAATGTAAGCGCAAAAATGTGTTTATTTACGACATCACATTAGAAACCTCTAAAATTATCAGTGTTCCTCTACTACATTACCACTACAGCCTATCACAGTCCACTGTTGGACATAGGCCTCCACAAGTTCGCGCCCGACATTATGACGCTATGTATTATATACCTCTACTATATTATGCATGTATTTTATATATAAACCTTCCTTTTGAATCACTACATCTACTAAAAAAAACCGCACCAATATCCGTTGCGTAGTTTTAAAGATCTAAGCACATATAGGGACAGACAGCGGGCAGCGACTTTGTTTTATAATATGTATTGATAATCTTACTCAGTAAACATTACTTATTATTTATTATTATATTACTATGATAGCAATATGTACTGGTACAGATAATCTCTATCTCTATAATATATAAAAATGGATCGCTGAATTTGTTGCTAACCGCAAATCTCGAGAGCGGCTGAACCGATTTCGCTAATTCTTTTTTTATAATATTCCTTGAAGTACGAGGATGGTTGTTACGGAGAGAAAAATTTAAAAAACTCTCTGAAAAAGTCTAAAAACAACAATTTTCTATACTCCCATACAAAAGATTCGTAATAATACTTAAAAGTCAATTTGAACTTTAATACCATACCATAAAGTTTAAGTATTAGTGGAGGGGTTACGGCAAGTATTAAAAAAAATAAAAAATTAAGGAATCGACTGTTAGGCGGTACGAAGTTCGCCGGGTCAGCTAGTTATGTATAAATATAATATCTATACTGTGATTTGAACAATTCTTAAAAATGTTTCGGGTAAAAACTGACAGATGCGACTATTTTTATAGTTATAAGTTTAGCTTTAAAATAGATACGGGTATAAACTAGTGTCAGATGTTCACCTTACCGTTAAAATAAGACAACAAAAGTCAGATTAGTTCTTAAAATACCAAAATAATACCATAGAATTATGATTTGATTTAATGTTCAATAAAGGCTTATAATTATATTATTACTAGCTGTGCCCCGCGGTTTCACCTGCGTTGATTTGAGGGAAAAAAATGCTTTCCTTTTTTTAATAGTATAAGATTTAATTAGCTTGATATATTTTCCTTAGTTTACACTAAATAAATTTCTGAACGCACGCATAAATATTTGACCAAAGAGTATATTATAACCTCTACGTTTTATATTTGACAACCAATATATATTATGTCAATCCGTTTTCATTACTGACATTATTATACATTTTTAAAATGTAAAATACGCCACTATCCGTATATTTTGGATATATGTTGTCGATTCGAAACCCTTATTTAAATACGTTCTTTAATTTAATCGGAGAGTTTACCATATCGACGGGATGAACATTAAATGTTTGACAGTTACGAAACACGAACATAGTTCCATACAAATTTTCATTCCCACCTTTCAACCCCTTACACCCTTTTATTCGCATTAAAAAGTAGCCTATGTCCTTTCTCAGACTCTAGACTATCTGTATACCAAATTTTATTTAAATCTGTTCAGTAGTTTTGGCGTGATTGCGCGACAGACAGACAGACAGACAGAGATACTTTCGCATTTATAATATTAGTATGGATTAGTATGGATTTTGTCCATCTTTCAAACTTAAGTTTTTTTATACACGTGGTAGTATAACAATAAAAGGACTTACAATAAGAAATATTTGAAATTTATAATTATTTGAGTGTGTGTTATTAAGGTAATTAATTATGTCTTATGGACACACAAAATTTTCCTCGTAGGTAAGCGATAAACGCGGAATCGAGGCGCAAAAATGTATTTACGATTTGCGTTGTCGCATAATTTGTCCTTCGTTTTTAAACTAAAACATCTCTGTTTATATCTCGTCATATTCTCGTGAAACTGGGCTAACTTGTCATAGTTTGGATAGATTTAATCTAAAATCGTGACAGAATAAGAAATACACTCGTCGCGTAAATGCTTCTTTGGTTTCTCAGTTAGTACATCCCGTTGCTTGAGACGTTATTTTTATACATTGGTTAAGCTAACTTATCTATAGTAACAGATATAAACTAAAAATGTGACACACTAAGAATGACCGTCATTGCGTGAATAAAATTGTGTTCGTTGAATCTCGTTGCATTCCTGCTAATTTCACTTTTCAGTAGGTACCTATACTGAAAACAATAAAAAAATTACAAATGGAAAACATAAAAAAACATGAATTATTATGCTGGAAAATTAATACTATGCTATTCGTATTGTTAAAAAACGCAAGATTAAATTATTATTTTAGAATTATTTGTCAAATATAAAGCATAAAAATGTTGTCAGCATCAATAAAATGTATTTTCCAATCCTCATTATAATTTCCGTTCATTTGGGTCAAACTTTAAAATCAACTACAAAATAACACAAAATAGATCCATTTGATCATCTCCGAATAGCTTAAATTGACAGAGCTAGGCTAATTCTCAATTATCTCTAAATAGCCAAATTCATTTAGCAATACCTTGAGCAACGTATAGTGATGTACAAAACCGCCAATTTTAAATATCGATACTTTGAAAACATATTACATTTTTTTTTTGTTTTTTTTTTTGTTTTTGTGTGGTATAGAAAAATGTCAATGTCAAAATTAAAATGTAAAATACGATAATACATGATAAAACAAAATTAAATAAAATTGGACTTAATGTAACCCAATAAAAACTGTACAATAAAAATAAAATGTTAATAAATAATAAAAAAGTGAAAGTTTTTAAAAAATGTGTTATACGCGGTTGTAGTCCGATAATTTGCACCTTCCAGATGATTTCAAGACAAACGTCTTGTCAAATGAAACAAAATTACTTCAGTTTCTTTAACTAATAAAATTAATAAAGAAGTCATGAAATCAGCTTATGACTGATTTGAAATTTTACTGGACATTGGATCAAATTCAGGAACAGTTTTATCACCAAATAAACACTATAAGAAAAAATGAGACACGTTCAATTGAACCAGAACCGAAGCGTAAACACAAAAGAAAGAACCATAAAGCAATTGAACAGAAGTCAGGAATGCAAACATATTGTCACTAAGCTTAGAAAAATATAAATATAAAAATATCCTGATGAAGATAAAAATTTACTAGAAAATGAAGATAATAAATATGAAATGGGAAACACATTGCAACTTGACGAATTATCATAATAATATTATTAACATATCTCATTATTGATTCCCAAGGAGGTTTGATGTCAGGCAGGCGGCCGGTCGTAAAAAATAATATTATGCCAAATCACTTACAACATGAGTCTGAGGAAGAGTAGAACATGTTGTGCCGACCCTATATAAATAGGATAAGGACAGGGAGATGATGACTTTGAAAACATATTTTTAATAATTGTTTTTATTGCTATATCTTTTTTTCAATCAAAAAGTTCTTTTTTATTACCTAAATATACATTTTGAATTAAAAAAAACTAATAAACTAGTAAATTATAAAATATAAAAACTCAAACGTTACGTAATTCACCCGTTTAATAAATATGTAGCCGAAGTGACCTTTAGAAATGTGCTTTGAACCTTGAAAACTATGTTAATGTATATTTAACAGGCGAACGAGATTATATTGTGAACAAAAACAGTGATTAAGATGAATGATACAATTTGTAACTACGATAAAATCTTTATATTTGTAGTATTACAGAAATTATAATATGATTAAAAGTAGAGTTGTAATAGTATAAGCGTTTCGAAACATAAGTTCTAATTTGTTTTATTAGTTTGTTTTTATATTATGATATAAATATTGCTGATTGAGATTAAAAGGAAATTTCAAATCCATTGACCTTCAAGGTTATTGTGACATCATGACGCTTATAATGTAAGCTATGGCAGTAATCAGACTGAACGTTGAAAAATAAAAACTTTTATTGAACCTGTTGCTCTAGACATACATTCTTTAAAGAAAGAAACAAAGTATTCGTTGAACTACGTAAATATTTATAGTATAATACTCGTACAATCTGACGATGCGTTGGCGCAGCGGTCACAGCACTGGTCGTGGCTGTTGCGCTAGCGGTTGTGGGTTCGATCCCCGCACATGACAAACATTTGTATTGGACATACAATGTTTGCCGTGGTCTGGTTGTTTGTGCAGTCCTTGTGGGTCTCACCACCGTGCCTCGGAGAGCACGATAAGCCGTCGGACCCGGTTGTTATCATGTACACCTGATAGAGATCGTTGCTCATAGTGGGGAATATAATATCCGCCAAACCGCATTGGAGTAGCGTGGTGGATTAAGCTCTGATCCTTCTCCTACATGGGGAAAGAGGCCATCAGTTGGATATTACAGGCTGAAGCGCGTACTCGTACAATCTATTTTAATAATCAAATTATTTATGTACTTTTATTTGACATATAACTTTCAACATAAAATGTTTATAGAAAGAAACGGAGGTTGCGTTACAAAAATATATTTTTAAGACCAACGAGACGAGTAGATTATCAATTTAAAAACATATATATATATATATATATATATATATATATATATATATATATATATATAACTTAATACACGTCTAAATTTAAATTTCTTATTCGTATGACGCAGGACGCCTATCGTTTCTTAGAAAATTTTATAGGCTGTACGAAATTATGACCTTTTGAATCTGAATAAGTAATACACAATATCTGTCGAAGAAAAGTAACGACGCATATAAACCTACGACGCAAGTCTTGTTTTGTGTATTTCATCTTTGACCTTCTCAAATAGAAATGATACATACATCCAGTTGCTATGAATACATTCATTTTATTGTTATTTTAATAACAAAAATTATTGTAAGATTAAAAAAATAAAAGTGTTCGTTACGATAACCTGTTATAGATATATAAATTAAACCCGAATGTAATTTATGGTTTTATTTCATAAAACAGTTTAGTAATAAAATTATATGTGATTTATAAAATAATAAAAAAGTTTTAACTACTAATTAATATACAAAAATGTAAATTTGATTAATATAATTAAATGAATATTTAAAAATCAGTTTGCTATAAAAGAAAAATATTATTATAATTATATGTAAATTCTTACACATTTTTAATAAAAAAAAATATATAAATAGGCTTTTCCTTAAGACAAATATAAATTTATTTGAAGTTTAATTTAAAATAATAGCAGGTTGTTGGTTTAATTGAACAGCATATTACGTGAAAAATATAGTGTTACTTGTATTTCTATACCTATGAATGAATCTTTCATATTTCTCTATTTCTGTTATTAAAATTTTTTACGAATACAGTGTTAAGTTTTCTTAGTCGTATGGCATATCAACATTTACCTATAAATAAATAAAAAAAATATCAAGTTACTTTACGTTTACCTTGATTACTTCTTCATATAGCGACAAGTACACAACTGGTTTGCCACTGGACAAATGTTATTACATGTCACAGAACCTACTTTAAAAACATCGGCTGTCTTTGTCTAAACCTTGGATTTCGAGTGAGACGAATGACTCGAACAGTCGATTACAACCTTTATGACCATATATTTTTATAGTGACAGAAATGTTATTAAAAATATGTGATAAAGTTTTTTTTTAAATAAAAATCGATGATTTATATTTAATATTTAAAATTGTTATATTATCCAAATATATAATCTGTTAAATAATGTCAATGACAAGGTTTATAAAATGTATATTGTCTTTGCCCTCCTCCTCTTGTCTATTATACTCTGCAAAAATGGTGTCTGTTATAAAAATGTAATCGGGTCAATATGGTGTAAGAAAGTTTATTAAATATAGAAGTTAAAGTCTCCTCAAGTGTATTTTAATTAAAACTTTTCCAACATGGTAGCAGTCCGTGGTTTAAAAGTAAAACAATAAAATAGTGCGATACTTCGATTGTTATGATACGAATAAATAAATAAAAAGTTTCAAGTTAAAGTCACATGTGCTTCAAAGAAAAATCATCGTAAAAATATCTTTTTCTTTATACAATATAATTACCTACATAATGACTAATCAAGCTAAAATAGAAGACGTTACATTGCCTATTTTTGATGGCGTCAACTATTCAAGTTGGAAATTAAGATTGCTAACCTTATTAGAATATAAAGAGTGTAACGAGCCCGCCATTACTATGACCTTCGTTCCGGGTAAAGACGAAAAAGCTGAGGCGATATGGAAAAAGAAAGATTTAAAGGCAAGGACTATATTAATGAGCACTATTTCAGATAAACAATTAGAATATATTAGCGAATGTAAAACAGCTTATGAAATGATTAGAAAATTTGACAAAATGTATTTAACACAGTCTACTGCTATGCAAATTATATGTAGGGGAAAAATTGAAGAAATTAAATTAAATAATTATGATACTTTAGAAGATTTTTTTGTCGATTTCGAAAAAACAATAAACGCATTTAAAGTCGCCGGAGGAAAGATTGATGAACCTGAGAAGTTGAGATACCTTCTCAGAGCGCTTCCACCAAGTTATAGTTATATTGGAGATTTTCTTGATGTAATTCCAGAAGAACAAAGAACAGTAGATTATGTACGATCTAAAATAAAAGAAAAAAATATTACTTCAGGCGACTCGGATGAGAAAAACAATGTGAGTACATTTACAGCTAAAACCAAACCCCGTTGCTTTGTTTGCGGTAAGACTGGCCATCTCAAGAAAGACTGCTGGCACAGACAGATTAATAATCAAGTTCAACAGAATTATCAAGGCAAATATCAACCCAGTCATGGTCATCGAGGACTACAGAGAGGTTTCAACAGAGGTGGATTCTACAGAGGTCGTGCCCGAGGTAGAGGTCAAGGTCATTCCAGAGGTGAGACATCAAACAATTATTCAGTGGAGTCGTGGACAGCTCAAGTATGTAATCCGGTAGTCAATCAGGTATTTGGGTGTACTGAAAATGATGAATGTATTAATAATAACAATAATATTAACTTACTTTTAGATAGTGGGTGTACACACCACATAATAAATAATGATACCTACTTTTATAATTATGTAGATTTAAAAATACCCGTAAATGTAAAATTACCCGACGACAAAATATTAAAAGCAACCAAAGTAGGCAACGTTAAAATTTGTTTCAAAAATTATTATAGTCATAAACATGTAGATTTAAAAAATGTTTATTTTGTAGAAGGTATTAAGCAAAATTTGTTGAGTTTTTCAAAGATTACTAAGACTTGCACAATAGTAGCCAAAGATGCGAATGCGAAAATTTATAACCAGTCTAGAGAACTGATAGCCGTTGCAGATAAAATAAATGATTTGTATCATATGAAAGGTTTTGTATTGAATGACTATAATAATGAAATGTATGTACACTCTGTAAAGTTAACTCATAAAGAGAAATGGCATAGGGCACTCGGTCATGTAAATTTTCAATATCTAAATAAGTTAATTAATGATAAATTAGTAGATGGTTTGCCGGATAGGATTGAAAGCATAGAAATGAAATGTTCAAATTGTATTCAAAGTAAAATGGCTAATATACCTTTTGAAAATAATAGAAAAAATACAACAGAAATTTTAGAATTAATTCATACTGATTTGAACGGTCCGCATAACACAACTGGGTATGGTGGAGAAAAATATTTTCTGACATTTATTGATGATTATAGTAAGTGTACAAGGATTTTTTGTATTAAAAGTAAAGCTGAAACTGCTAGTTGTTTTATAGAATTTGTAAATCAAGTAGAAAATAAATTTAACAAAAGAATTAAGAAATTACAGTGTGATAACGGTAAAGAATATTTAAATAAGGATATTTATAATTTCATAAAGCACAAAGGTATAGAGTTATTACCATGTCCACCCTACGTCCATGAATTAAATGGAGTAGCGGAAAGATATAATAGGTCTGCTATGGATATAGGTAGGTGTTTAATGAGAGAAGCTAAAATTCATAGAAAATATTGGCCCGAAGTAATAAAAACAGTAGCTTATTTAAAAAATCGAACAATTGCAAATACAGTAGAAAATAAAACTCCTTATGAGATATTTTTTGGGATAAAACCAAATGTAAAACATTTAAAAATATATGGAAGTAGAGTTTATGTCAGGGTTCCTGAAGTTTTAAGAAAGAGTAAATGGGATGATAAAGCACAACTAGGAATTTTAGTGGGGTATAATGAAAATAGTTACAGAGTTCTATTAAATAATAAGATAGTTAATGCTAGGCATGTACAGGTAGTCGAAGAAAATACTAAGTTAATTTGCTTAGAGAAACTTGATGATCAAAGTGTAAAAGATAATGATTTGGAAACTGATTCTACTTTAAATATCTCAAATAAAATATGTAAAACTGAATACAAAGGTCATGAAAATTATATAAATGAAGTTGAAAATGAAAATTGTAATAATAGTATGAAAGATCTTGTAAGTAATGATAATTTAAATGATGATAATGAGGATGATATGCATGTAGGATTAGGAAAATCAAAAAGAAAGAGAACTCCAGTTTCTAGATATGGTAATCCAGTTTCACATTTTATATATGTAAACTATATTGATGCAAATGTACCAAGTACATTTGAGGAGGCGATGAACTCCGAGGATCGTGAACTATGGCAAAGAGCAATGGACTCTGAAATGAATAGCTTAAATAAAAATAATACGTGGCAAATTGTTGAAAGGCCAAAAGATAAAAAAACTATTGATGTTAAGTGGATTTTTAAAAAGAAAAGCAGTAATGTTTATAAAGCTAGATTAGTTGTAAGAGGTTTCCAGCAAACGGAATATATTGAAAATGTTTATTCACCAGTAGGAAAAATGCAAACTTTAAAAATTTTATTGTCGTACTGTTGTAAAAATAATTTATTTATTGAACAAATGGATGTCGAGACAGCATTTTTAAATGGTTATGTAAAGTCAGAAGTATATATTAATCAACCGAAAGGTTATGAAACTGGAGACAATAAAGTTTATAAATTGCAAAAGGCTCTCTACGGTCTCAAAGAAAGTCCTAGAGTATGGTATGATTGTTTCGATAAGTTTATTACAAAGTTAGATTTTATTAGAAGTAATTATGATTACTGTTTATATGTAAATAGAGCAAGCAAAGATCCAATATATATATTAATATTTGTCGATGATCTATTAATTTGCTGTAAAAATAAAAATAAAATTGAAGAGATAAAAACTAGTTTAATGAAAAGATTTGCAATGAAAGACCTTGGGAAAATTAAAAGTTATATTGGCATAGATATTGATTATAGTAAGGATAGAAATATATTGACTCTAAATCAAACAAAATATATTGAATCTTTGGCTGCAAAATATAATCTGGATAATACTAAGTTATATGATACTCCAATGGAAACTAATTTAAAATTAGAACAAGCTAAGGAAATTGATGAAAGTATACAGTACAGAAATATAATAGGTGAATTATTGTATATTAGTACAGGCACAAGGCCAGATGTAGCTTATAGTGTTAATTATTTGAGTAGATATCAAAATTGTTACAGTCGAACACATTATAAATATGCAATGAGAGTTTTAAAATATCTGTATAAAACTAAGGATTTAAAGTTAACATACTATGGGAATGTAGATTCTGAAATATTAGATTGTATGGTAGATTCCGACTATGCAGGAGATAATGTGGATCGGAAATCTACATCAGGTTTTGTAATTAGATTGTTCGGAAACTTAATTTTTTGGAAAACACATAAACAAAATACAGTTACTAAATGTTCAACTTTTGCAGAGTATATTGCTATGTCAGAGGCAGTGACAGAGGTACTTTTTATTAGAAACTTGTTAAGTGAGTCATTTAATTTAAAATTTTCTGAACCGATTAAATTGTATGAAGATAATTCTGGTGCGATTGCAATAGCTAAATACGGTAACTTTACAAAAAATTCAAAACATATTGAAGTGCAGTATCATTATATAAACGAGAACTATGAAAAGAAAATAATTGATATTATAAAAATTGATTCAAAATTTAACTTAGCAGATATTTTAACAAAAAGTTTAGATAAAATAAAATTTTTAAAGAATAGGTTAGAGTTAGGATTAATATAGTAGTTCAGATTAAAATATTGTGTTTAGATTATAAATTTGAGGAGGCGTGTTATATTATCCAAATATATAATCTGTTAAATAATGTCAATGACAAGGTTTATAAAATGTATATTGTCTTTGCCCTCCTCCTCTTGTCTATTATACTCTGCAAAAATGGTGTCTGTTATAAAAATGTAATCGGGTCAATATGGTGTAAGAAAGTTTATTAAATATAGAAGTTAAAGTCTCCTCAAGTGTATTTTAATTAAAACTTTTCCAACAAAAATTATTTTAAGACAGAAAAATAAAAATAGTTTCATAGTCAGACCGGCATACCAATCTGCTAATAATAATAAAAAAACATGAAAAATTGTGCTTATAAAATACAGTAACAATACATACATACACGTATTTTATTGTACACTCAAATAGAGATAAACAAAAAAAAAACGATATTATCAATAGACTTTATTGAGGTAGGCACGGCAGGATATATCCTACTCAAAATCTAGATCAGCCAGTCTAGGGAAATTACCTCAACCTTACAGAATATCACAGCTAAATAATACTGCTTCCAAGTAGTATGTGTTCTTGTCTGTGGTCAGGAATAGGGTCTACAACACGCTTTCAATGCTTCTGGTGCCGCAAGCGTCTATAAGCTACGGTAATCGCTTACTTAGGTGAGCTGTTCGCTTTTTTGCCAATGTAGCCGTGTAAAACAAAAAGACAGACGGTTTCTTCCAGAAAACATTTGAGCATAGCACACGACACATCAGCAACGGTTAGGAAGTGTAACACATAAAAATATACAAAGTATTGATGCGAACAAAATAAAATAAACGAATTCAAATCCGTCGAACAATTCCAGATTTTGCGATAATTTATACAAAATACATGATTTTCATTCAAAATGAGCAATGACCATGCACTGACCTCGTTAGCTTTTGGTATTTTTTATCACGGCCACTTAAATTATAGGTTCATTGAACATTTAAAAGTATTTATTTTTGGGTAAAAATCGTAAATTATACGTTAAATAACCATTCAAAATGGATCCAGGTATACACTATATGCATTATATTTTAAAATTATTTAAGAAATGACAAAAAAAACAGTACAGATATTTTTTAAATTGTATTACACAATTTCATAGGTCATATCATTTTCATAAATTCACATTATGTATAAAATTAAAAAAAAATGAAATTTTTTAACTTTATCGATAGTTTTGTAAGCTTGTAAGTCGCCATCACTAACTTTAGTTTTGGGTCAAGCTGCACAAAAAAGGTCATTGGATATTTATTTGCTGAACAACCTAATTTTATTTCGCCGACTGCATCTGAAAGCTTATAAAACTTTAATGAAAGATACATTTTGGGATTTCAAACTATTCACGTGAAAGGTGTTCTTTGTAAAAAATAAAAAAATTGGATTGGTCTGAAAGAAGATGTAGTGACAAAAATTGAGAAAGGTATGCTGAGATGGTTTGGCCATGTCGAGAAAAAGAATGAAGAACAATTGACGGAAAAAGTGTATAAGGTGAGTGTAAATGGAAGTGTTGGAAGGGGGTAGACCTAGGCGGACGTTTCAAGATCAAATTAGGGACGTCCTGAAAAAAGGCCAGGTCAATAGTATTCTAAACCGAAGAGCATGTATGAAAGGAATAATGAAAGTGGACGAAGCGAAACAAGTATGTAAGGATCGTAGTAAGTGGAAAGAAGTGGTCTCTGCCTACCCCTTCGGGAAAGAAGCGTGATTATATGTATGTATGTAAACAAATTGAAACCGTACTTTGTATTTATTTCAGCATTTAGAAAAAAAAATTGATGTCGCTTTAAATTATTGTAAGCAATATAAAAATTCCACGATGCGAATAAGTAAAGTGTTAACACTTTTTTGATTTAATCATACAATAGGTGAAATTATTTTAATTAGGTACGTTTTAATTTTTTTTTAATAGTTATTCTAATTCTAAAATTTATATTTGTTCAAGAACAACGTAACTAAAACGCTATCGATTCTACAATTTAGCTTTATTATACTGTAACAAATTAATAATTTCAATAAATTTCATATTTTGTAACATCAACACATTCATTTCATAAGGATAATTAGTTTGAACATTGTATAATTAGAGAAATATAATCATACACACAATAGAATTAAATATAATTATACATTGTATAGTAGTTACCAAGTGCGTTGCCGACCATACCACCGATCTGCCACAGGAGCTACGGTCACTCACCACAGGAACACAACATTGCTTGAAAGCAACATTATTTAGCTGTGATCTTCTGTAAGGTCGAGGTACATCCTTAGTCAGGCTGCTCCATATTTTGAGCAAGATATCTCCTGCTGTGCCGCTTGCTCACTTCAGTTTAATTATTTCCATTGCATGAAAACCTTCCTCACAAATACTGTCAAATCTAGGTTAACGAGAAAACAAAGTTTATCTTCGTCAAATGGGAAAAAATTCTACTTATGGTTCAAATTACTTAAGGTAATCTATACTAATATATAAAGCTGAAGAGTTTGTTTGTTTGTTTGTTTGAACGCGACCAATAGGAGCGGAGTCCACGCCGACGAAGTCGCGCGCAGAAGCTAGTCTATACTAATATAATAAAGCTGAAGAGTTTGTTTGTTTGTTTGTTTGTTTGTTTGAACGCGCTAATCTCAGGATCTACTGGTCCGATTTGAAAAATTCTTTCAGTGTTAGATAGCCCATTTATCGAGGAAGGCTATAGGCTATAAATCATCACGCTAAGACCAATAGGAGCGGAGCCCACGCCGACGAAGTCGCGCGCAGAAGCTAGTTTTATATAATTTCATTTAAAAAAATGTAGTCACTAAAAGTTCAATTTTAGTGAGTTAAAATTCATGTATGTAAACTTTGTGAACTAAAATCCTAAGGTTTATTAAACAATATAACATTATAAAAAGACTAAAAAAATTTACCCGATCTCGGTTTTCAAAAGTAGGATGAAATAAATATTAAATCGATTTCGAAAAATCATATAATCTATACTAATATAATAAAGCTGAAGAGTTTGTTTGTTTGTTTGTTTGAACGCGCTAATCTCAGGATCTACTGGTCCGATTTGAAAAATTCTTTCAGTGTTAGATAGCCCATTTATCGAGGAAGGCTATAGGCTATAAATCATCACGCTAAGACCAATAGGAGCGGAGCCCACGCCGACGAAGTCGCGCGCAGAAGCTAGTTTTATATAATTTCATTTAAAAAAATGTAGTCACTAAAAGTTCAATTTTAGTGAGTTAAAATTCATGTATGTAAACTTTGTGAACTAAAATCCTAAGGTTTATTAAACAATATAACATTATAAAAAGACTAAAAAAATTTACCCGATCTCGGTTTTCAAAAGTAGGATGAAATAAATATTAAATCGATTTCGAAAAATCATATAAAATTTCTTTATTACACATTATTTTATACAATGTACACAATATTTTATACTTAGCGATAAATCAAGTACTTTAAATAAAAATTTACTTTGATTTCAATTTTATTTATAAAGCTTTTCGCATGAGTTGTCAACTAATTTTATTTGACAAGTTTATTATAAAAGCTATTCATCACACACGTACAGTACGCAAAGCTTTGCAAGTCATCATAAAGATTGACGTTGTAAATATAATAATGTTAAGCGCTTTTATGTATAGCAAGATATAATAATATTCCAGCTTTTACTATACCGATACGAAAAACAAAAATCAATTTATGGTTTATGAAGTTATTGAAGTTATATTTCTTTTGGGGCGTTAGGGAAAAATGATGAGAGTAAATTTTTACGATGCGTGCGCACACCGTCACAAAAACACGACACACTGAAGTCAGTAGTAGTAGAAGAAGTTAGTTTACTGAGGTAGGGCACAGCAGGAAATTTCCTGCTCAAAATATGGAGCAGCCCGACTGGGGTAGTACCTCGACCTTACAGAAGACCACAGCTAAATAATACTGTTTTCATGCAGTGTTGTGTTCCTTTTGGTGAGTAAGGTGACCAGAGCTCCTGGGGGGATTGGGGATAGGGTCGGCAACGCACTTGCGATGCTTCTGGTGTTGCAGGCATCTATAGGCTACGGTCTTACCACCAGGTGAGCCGTACGCTTGTTTGCCAACCTAGTTACATTAAAAAAAAAAGTTAGGTAGTCAACGAAGAAGAAGTTAGCAACGGGAAGTTAGCTAGCCAATGAAGTATAAATTCTTACGTTCATACATAAGTATACGCACAATTTTTTTTATTACTAGTAAAAGCGGGAATAACCACGTAATCGTAGTCACCATACAATAGTAGTTATTATTATATAGAAACTTTTGTTGTTAAAGCTTTATATTAGCTTATCAATAAAATAAATCAATTTCTAACATACACACACGGTCATCTCTTCCTACGGCAACATAATGCTTGTGTTGTCACAGCTGACTGTTTTAGCTACAAATTATTTTTCAATAAAATATAAATAATACTTATATATAAAACTCCCATACTCAAGGCGGGAAACGTATCCACAACCCAAGAGCAAAAAGCAGGGTCGCTACAAATTGCGACAACGGTTTAGTCAATTCCCTTCAAAAACAAGTATATTAATATTAAAACACTGATTCGTACCTGTTGCTATCGAATTATTTGATGTATCATTTTCTGACGCGTAATGATGATAAATGGGTGAATCTGAACTAGAATATTATTTTTGATGATATATTCTGAATTTATATCGTGCAATCCGATGCTGTGATTTATGACCGGTGTGAGGCTTCTTTTTTAACGGACAAAAAGGAGAAGGTTCTATCAATTTGACTGTATTTTTTATCTGTACCTTAAAACTTTTTACTGACCTAATACCGATTTTGACGATTAATTTGTTTTGAAAGTTGGCCCTTGTCATGTGGTTCCGATTAGATCTAACAAATTCTTTTATTAGTTATCGCTCATAATAACGCGTATTTCGTTTGATTATTTTTTCGACCTACTTTGTATTAATTGTCGATGTACATTAATGTCGTTTTTTTTGGTACAATAACTTTAAAAGGAATATCATTTCTATTGAGAAAATTTTGTGTTAACCTTAAATCTATTTTGTCCTAAGTTAAAGTATATATTAAACAGTATAATGTTTGTGTAAATTATAGGTAGAATAGCCAACCTAAAATATCACTTTCATTGACTGAAATTAATTTACTTCTTAATTTTTTCTTTAATAAGATCTTTTCGAAATTGTATATCGTATCTGTACCTAACCATTTTAAAACATTCAGTATAGGAATTTTTATCATCGATCGTTCATCAACATTGATCAAAATATATAAAAGTCAAATATGTATTGGTTGTTATCATGTACACCTGATAACAGGGAATATATTCGCCAACTGGAGGAGGGTGATGGATAAGCTCTGATCCTTCTCTTACATGGGGTAAGAGGCCTGTGCCCAGCTGTGGCATATTACAGGCTGAAGCGTATGTATTATAGGTATATAATGTGTCTACGTATAAATAATATAAAATAAAAAAACTTATATATGCACTATTATTAAATAAAAAATATATCAACGTCAAGGTACAATAAATATTAAATTAATATACATAAAGGTATAATTAATAAAAAGCAGCGTACAATTTCTCGCAAGTTAGCTGATAATATTAAGCAATAATATTATATTCAATGATATTAAAAGAGTCCTTAAGACCTCAACGGAGTCTACACTCCGTGCTGTGAAGCTGTCACGTGGAAATGACACGACAGATTTGTAAAGTGAAATTTCAAAAGTTCTCACAAAAGCCTACTTGAATTAAATTTGTTTTAAGTTTGTGTTATCTCAGAAAACGTTATAAAATAGAGGACAAACAATAACATTTCATACGATTAGTTCAATTTTGAAAACGGATCGTAAGTAAAACTAATCGTTTGTAAGTTATAGAAACGGGTTTTTAAATATTCTACTAAGTTAACAAATACTTTACAGTATTGAGATAAATTAACATATGTCCAGCGGTTCTTAAAGGTCTAACCGACAGTAGTGACCTTATCTAATACGTGGACACAGAACAATGAAACTACAGAGAAATATAATTTCATAAAGTTACAATTTTCGTAAATAAAATAAATAAAATATGATTATTAATCCCTATTTGATAAATTTTTAATAATAAAATATTATATAAAATTTCAAATATTAAAACAGAGACATTTAAACGTGTTTTATTAATAATAATATTTACGCTTATATATAGTACCAACATATTATATAAACAAAAATCCTTAGCTAGTAAACATTCCACTAAAATCATAAAGAAAGTAAACTTAACAAAAACATAAGTTATAAACTTAACTTATAGAAATAATAATTATTAAACTGTTACATAGTTTAAAAAAAAAACGAGTGTGCTTTAAACCACACGACTGAAGTAAAATTTACAAAACGTAACTCTCTTTTTATCTTCACTAACTAATATCTCCCTCTCAACTTCCGTTCACACTTTTCGTAACACCCTCGTCACGCATTCACCAGCTTACTCCTAAAGTCAAGCGTGCGTAAATAAGTTTTAATTCAAAAAGAAATTCTTGTTTTTATTATATGCTTTACCCTAACAAAGAAAAATATTTAGTTGTATAGGAGACTTACCTTCTCTGTGATTTTAGATTCAAATCAACACGTTAAATAGACCAGATTCTTTGCCATAAAAACCATAAATTAAATAAAGTTTTAAAATGAGAGACTATTAATAATTGAAAACGTTTCCACATTTATACAATTTGATAATTTTATAAAAATTATACAACATGATAAATATAATTATATACTATTAAATGGAAATCACAATTGTGAATATATCTGCAATTTGTCTGTTTCTATTGCCGATTTCAAATAATCATTTAATTTAAAGATAATAACTTCGAAGATTATTATCAATCATTTGTTATAACAAAAACTTTAAAAATTTCAATATTAATATTCTTTGAATATAAGTTCTTAAACTTTGACTATCACTGTGACTTTTGATTTTACGGGAATCACCGCGTTTGTTATTTTAAATCTCCCGATATTGCCGCGACCATAAAGCATGCAACGTCGCCTTAGAATCAAAAATTATCTATGAATATGAGAGATTATCAAATATAATGTATGAATTAAATTATGAATCACTGACCAACATTAAAATAATAATACACGAGACAAAGAAGCGTAACAAGAAATATAATTGAATGACAGCTGACAAACAAAATGGCGTGATAACAAAACAAAAATATTCAAGAAATTTTTTTTCTGTCTGCTAACTACTGGCTATATTTAACGGGAAAGAATTGAGCTATAAAGTGTATTTGTAAGAGACCTTTAAAGTCAAAATTTACTCAATCTTTTTAACAGAAACCTCAGTTACACATTTAGTTTCGTGGTTCTGTCGTTGGCTTCTGGTGTTGTAGACGTCTATAAGCTACGGTAATCGCTTGAGCATCAGGTGAGCTGTACGCTTGTTTGCCGACCTAGTTAAATAAAAAATAAAAATTGATAGCAAAGTATTATCTGAACTCGGGCTAATCTACCGCTCGAGTCCGCTCCTTTTCCTTTCATTTGGCCTTGCGCATGCGTGATACAATAACGTTAACGGCGAACTGCGCATAGGCACATTTAAAATGATTTAAAGGAATTTCGATTTAAACATTTTTTGTAAATTTATTAGAACCAATTTTATTTGAATATGTTTTAATCGTTTTCGTGCACGTGGTAACTGCCATTTTGTTTGAAATATTATTTTATGTTGAGATACATGCTTACGATTAGTTCTCTTTGTGGCTTCTTGGTTGATTTTCGTAACTTTTTTAGCAACGGTGAAGTTTTCTTTGTTAAGAGTGAAGACACTGGGCATTTTCACATAAAATGGGACACTATATTATAATGAGTGAAATTCGCGTAAACATTAGAAAAAATTACATAAATACTAGTGCGAGTATAACTTATTATAATTATTTTGTTTCATCTGTAGCGTACCCACACATACGAGTATATGAACTTTTTATATTAGAATAATATAAAACCTCGTATCACTTTAAATATGAAATTTAGCAGAGAAGTAGATTATAGTTAGTGGACTTCCGCTAATCTTAAAGGGGTCTGTCTAGCTGTCACAATTTTATACGAGTCTTTCATTTTTTGAGCTACAAGCTTGAAAACTGCTAGGAAAGTAAAATCTGTTTTATTTTATTGTCAAACGTAATTAGGCGGTAAAAAATAATTGATTTCTATGAAAGTTTGTATCTTGTTAGCGTTTGTGAAAAATAAACATTAAAAATACTAGAAAATATCAATAACACTTCTGACCTCTAAACAATTATATTTAGAACAAATCCTCGTTCTTAATAAAATAAACAAACACACACTGACATTGACCTTAAAGCGTTTTTTTTTTTTTAAATTTATTTTAACTGTTTTTGTTTTTCAAATGACTTTGGCTTGGAAACTTTTTGGGAAAAAAAAATTTGCTCAGTACTAAAAAAAAGTTTAAAGATACAAAATAAAATCGCGATTTTGTTTAATAATCAAAATTATTTAATATTTGGGAAACCAAAAGTACAAATACATATTAATAGTAGTAAACAACATTTGGCTAATAATAGTCCTTCACGTACCTATAACAACTAGTTATACTTGCATATATACAAAAAAATTAAGTATGAGACACTTCCATACAATATTTTAAATAATTGCCTCATACTACAGACGCTAATTTAATGTAGATTAAATCCTATTTCGGGACCCGAGATCAGGCTTCAAAAAGTATAAAGAAGGTATAAATAATGTGAGATGAAGAGAAGACTGTAAGATCACTTTTAAGAATAATATTAATAATATTCAGCGAACTACAAAGAGACGCACTTAAAGTCGCTCAAAAGAAAGTTTCTTTTAAAAGAATTTATTACAAACGAGTTCTTTTAAAAGATATCAAATCAGTACGTTAGTGTTGCGAGTAGTGTTTCATTAAGGCTCGCTGTGAAAAGATTCCTGGGTATTTTAATCTTAGGAAAGATTATGAACCTTTGCGTTCGTTTTAATTACTTTTTTTTTGTGGCCGCGAACCCATTGTTGTGATTTTAAATTAAAAATGCCTCGGGACTTGTCCTTATTCCAGTATACTGGAGCAGGTCGAGCAATTAAGTTTTAGCCACATTCGGTTATCGTTTTATTTAGTTTACAGCGAAACAAATGATGGAAAATATAGTAATTAATGAAGATATTCGATCTGTTTTTCTATCAGAGTACCTAAACAATATCGACGGGCTCTACTGCTTGTGCCTATTGTTAAAACATTGTGCATTATAGGTAGGTACTTATCTTACACGCAACTAATTAGAAAGTGAGAAGATCAACAGTCCTATGACTTCTTAATAAATTTAGGAGTTTATAATCTGTTGATGGTTGTAGTTACAATCCGAGAAAAATCTTAGATCGTTATAAATAATTATCTGTTTCATAGAACAACTCTTATAAGCAATAATTGTTATGATTAACAGCTTAGATCAGGAATGACAAAGATACGGCCCGCAATTGCAATGTGTCACAGAAAGAAGAATCATGACTTCACTCGATTTCTCTACGGAAGTTTTAAAATGCGCACACTACATTAATAAGATTTGAATCTGGCCCGCCAACACGTTCTAAATTTAATATACAGACCTCTGCAATATCGAGTTTGATACCCCTGGCTAAGATTACATTGGTTTATGAAGATTAAAATTTCCATTTAATCGTTAAGTGCTTTGAAACAGGCTTAATTTCTAATCATTATAAGTTCATCGTAAAACTTAACGGTGTAACTACCGCCAACTCTATAGTATAACCTTTTAATTTTTATTATCCTACGCTTTAGTATAAGTAATGAAGTTGTTAGATAAACCTATGTTTAATTACACATTATATGTATAAATGTATAATCAATAACACGTTTTCCATTAACTTTATAAATACTAAACATTTTTGACGTCACAACGTCTAATAAATCGATGAACGCCGGCTGCATGCACGAAAAAGGATGACTCACTGTAGTGTTATGCTCATTGTCCCGTTACGCTCATTGTACGCTGGCGCCGAACGTATGTCTCTTCCTCCGAGGACCAGTCCGAGGAGATGTTTTGTTATGACGTTGTCACTTTAAACTATCGTCTGTGAACCAACTTTACAGTAATGTAATGTATGTGTACTTTAAAGTAATGTCACGTAAAAAAAGAAATATTAAAATTAAATATTAAAAAAAAATTATTAAACAAAAAAATATATAAAATGTATCGTAAAAGTGACATTTCCTTTCTCCTTATAGGAGACGCCACAAGTCAATGAAAAAATCATACAATAATCCATTATTAAAAAAAGTACAAAAATAATTTGCTGTCAGTACCTTGGAATTGAGATATAGCTCTCATTTAACAAAACCTTAAGGGATTAAGTGTAATCCAGATGTTTTTACTGCTATTACTCTAATACCTATCATAAAACCTTCATCTTTAATGGATTCTTATAATTAAGACTACTATTAATATCTATACAAATATTATAAAAAAACGACCATTTTAATTTTTTATTAGAATGTAATAGATAATCTAAAAAAGTAGGAACAATTTTAAAAATTCAATTATGTAGATATTGTTACCAAACGGTATATTTTTAAAAGTATACTTACTTACATTACGTCTATCGAAGACCAAACTGTACTTAATGAAACTTCATTGAGAATTCAATGAACACTTAAAACGGTTACAAAAAACTTCCAACTTCACCTATTACCCATTTACCTAAAAAGTAAGAGTACAAAAATAAACTTTTACTCCCAAACGACGCGCGTTAAAAATTCTGTTACCGAATTTCGTATAACAGTCCTCTAACAAACTCAACTATTCCTGAAATTCGTACTCGACACATTAAATTTTGATTTATGGATAAAAATGTGTAACGTGCTTAAATCTAGTTAAAGTTTAGTTCACGTGAAATTCCTCACGTGCGTAAAATAATACTTCTAGCTTTTTTTACACACTTTTTATTAACTTCACCGGTATGTATGTTTGTAACCGACTCCTTTGGACTTCATTTTGACCTACTTCAAACGTTCAGATTTCATTCAAACTTAGTAGACTTATCGGGGACCGATGACAATACACTAATTTGATAAGATTATTCCTTTTTTACTAAAAACGAATAAGCGTGTTTTTTTAATATTATTTATTATCATAATTAAACATATTACTGAAAGGAGATTAGAAGATTTTGTTTTTTCTTTTCTAGTAATTTATTGATGATTATTATAGAATGAAAAATTGTGATAGTTATCTTCACACGTTTGACAGTTCGTGCAAAACTAAATCGCGCTATCTGTCATCTAGTATACAATAAAATAAAAAATTAAATGCTGTATTTCCGGTTCCCGAAATGTTGCCCCACTGGGGGTCGATGAGCATAAGTCGATTACACAACCTTTAAATTTGGATTAAGCTCCATTCCTTCTCTTACATGGAGAAAGAGGCCTTTGCCCAGCAGTGGGATATTATAGTTTGAATCGATACAATTAGGTCGGTAAACAAGGGCTCACCTGATGGTAAGCGATTACCGTAACTTATCCACCACCCCCATTCCCGCCACCTTACTCATCACAGGAACACAACATTGCTTGAAAGCAGTATTATTTAGCTGTGATCTTAACTGTGATATAACTCTGTTAATTAAAAACAAATCATCGACCGATCGTGAAAACGTGACGTTATATCCGTTTATAATATTAGATATTGTGTATCGAGATACCTTTCCTCGATTATCCCTTGATAACCTTTTTAAGTAACCGGATAAAAAGTATCCGTTATCCGTATTGTAATTACGTTTACCCGAAATATAATCCCTCAATATGAGACTTTTAATAACAACAAATAACTTTTTTTAATTTATTTTCTGAATTAAGTTATATTGAAATTTCCTCGTGCTCGTGCACAATGACCCATAACATTAATTTATTGATAAGACCTTACTAGGTACCTACTTATTTTTCCATGACTATACTAGTTGTACCGGCGACTACATATTTTTTAAAGATGTTTCTAAAATTTAAAAAAGGCAACAATACAATAAGACATTTCAAGGTTTTTAATTAATTTTTTTTTAAATATATAACTAGGTCGGCAAACAAGCGTACGGTTCACCTGATCGTAAGCGATTACCGTAGCTTATAGATAAATGCAACACCAGAAGCATCGCAAGTGCGTTGCCGACCATATTGGAGATAGGATTCTCCCCAGGAGCTCGGGTCACCTTACTCACCAACAGGAACACAACACTGCTTGAAAGCAGTATTATTTAGTTGTGATCTTCTGTAAGGTCGAGATACTACCCCACTCGGGGTACTCCATATTTTGAGCAGGTAATTTCCTGTTGTGCCCTACCTCAGTTAAAAGTTGATATAATTTGATCTTAGAAGTGGACTTCAATGCAGTGTTTGTATTAAAAAAAGAAACGTATTTAACATGTCGCTGGCTCCGGGCAATAAAGCAGTAAACGCCAGTTACGCTTTTTTAAATGTTATTTGATTTTTGGCTTCTCTGAGTATCAATCTATCACTCTTATTTTTTTCGGATTTTTTGTATTAATATTTCTTTAGAATAAATGACACTAACAGTTTTATTGCATGGAGAAAACATAACACAAAAAACCGCAGAACATCTTTACACTAAATTTTTAAACAAAGAGTAACAGTAATAAATTTAACCGCGCTTTTGGAAATAAACGTATTATATCAATAAACTGTAAACACTTAATACTGAGTAATCACAAGATATTTTATTCTGTACAATGCTATTACGCCTTTAAAATTTTTCTGAAGAACGTGGTAATCGGCTGGTACGCTCGAAATCTGAAGTAGAAATTACGTCGTATTAGTTTCTTACATTCCTGAATCTCAGTGGTTGGTGTTTTTATAAAAGTTATTAATGATGTTACAATTAAAATAGTATCATCTATAAATTGTATTATACATTTTTTCAATTATTTCAATTAATATTTATACCATTAAAATTATTTTTAAAAGGTTAAATTGGTAAAAAAATTAGCTTTTATTTGACATATTGAACATCTGTTTTGGATCACTGTACGCTGCACTATAAACAAATTAGCTTGTTTTATTTCTCCTGTAAAATTTGATTTTTGATATTACCGCTTTATTGCCCGGGGACAGCGATGTCTTAAAACACAAAAAAAAAACGCGTAAAATCACAGGAAAAATATACAATATATGAAATACTATCGTTTACAAGTCCACTTTCCATTACTCAATGAATTATAAAATTTTCGTCTCTTGAACCCTCGACAAGCACGAACTCTGAAATTAAAATTCGCTCTTAACCCAGTTAATTGGGTTAACTTCTACATCTTCATACTTGTGACGAAGAGGCGACGATGTAAAATTATACCTGGAATTGTCTATAATAGGCTATATTATGTAACATGTGTACATTCTCGTTTGAATAGTATTAACAGATATACGTATTACAGGATTTTGAAAATTATTTATATTAATTACGGAAATGTACACAAGTATTTCACAGTTCATAACTAATACTGATAGATTTGGAAAAAACCTTTAATTGAGCTATTTTTATATAAAAGTAATGAATTCTTAGTCCTCAATCACCTCCATCCTCCACCTCCTCCACCTCAAATTTTTATATAAAAGTAATGAATTCTAGTATTCAATAAAACAAACAATGAAATAACAAACAATATGATCTTGCACTGCTAGTAATATCATCTGTTGTTGTACTTCTCACTGACACGTACACAGTGTCCAGTGTGCGATTGTACACTACGAAAATTATTATTTTGTAAAGAAATAGTGGTCTAAGATCCGGAATATAACAAAATCTTCCCTCATCTGTTAATTAGATGAAACAATTTTTTATAGGCTGATTTCAATATTCAGCTGATTTTAATAGTCAGGCATATAATGTAAAATATTGACAGTTTCAGCTTACTACATGTAATTAACATGAGAGGGAAAAGATTTTTTAGAAGAAAAAAAATTTTTTTTAAGTAGGTATTATTATTTGCAGCAGGCTTATGGTGGCAGAGATTGTTTTTATAAATTCAC
The DNA here is from genome assembly GCA_905220545.2 of Melitaea athalia. Taxonomy (NCBI): domain Eukaryota; kingdom Metazoa; phylum Arthropoda; class Insecta; order Lepidoptera; family Nymphalidae; genus Melitaea; species Melitaea athalia. The sequence continues at coordinate 18,777,601 of HG992184.1, read as the reverse complement.
AATATTGAAATAAGCCTATAAAAAATTGTTTCATCTAATTAACAGATGAGGGAAGATTTAGCTTCTCGGATCTTAGACCATAGAGAGAAATACAAAAATATAACAGTTAAAATAAAAGGAAGATTCTCTATTGAAATTCGAACAAACAATTATACTTACGAGTGTATAAAAATATATAAAAAATTTCATATTCAGTTAGTTCAACATATAAGAAGTTATATGTAATACAAATACACTTTTTAGCTAGTAAAATTAATATAACACACCCAGGTGGTCCTCTAATATCCCGATACATTCCTGCATTATTCATTGAGACCCGAACAGCCTGATTTACAGCGGAGTCGTTTATGAAAATAATGTATATTTATGTACGAGAACTTTATATAAAAATATACTGAAAAGATTCACAATTCTATCTTAAAGATAGTTCTTTTTGTTTAAAAGAATCCAATTAAACTCTCTTTTAACTTTTCCGGCGCAGTCGAAAAATTTTTGTTTAATAGATTGATTGTATCCGCCTGTGATATCTTAAGTTGTAGGCTTAGTTGAACAAGTCAGATTTATTTTTACGTAATCAATAAATGGTTATAAATGCTATTTAAGCCATGTGGGCGTCCGTGATTACTTTTTAATTGTAAAACAAAGTTCAAACTTACGTAAAAAACGTTAAGTAAAAATTTTTTTGCTCCTACAGTAATATACGAAACGTAACTCTCTCTCTTTCTATCTTCACTAACTTATATCTCCCTCTCAACTTCCATTCTCCTCGCCCGATCACAATTTTCGTAACGCTCTCATCACGCATTGACCTCACTCCCCATGTCAAGCGTTCGAAAGAAGTTTTACTTCAAAAATTCTCTATACATCGTTATACAAGCATGTATCTAACACATATTTTTTTATTGTTGCAGTGGCCACCCAGATTGTTACGGTGGGCGATCACCGTGTTGCTGATAGTTGCTGTCATTGCTCCCACTTCAGACTCTACCAGTAAGTATTCATGATTAGGTTATGTAAATATCATCTCAACATTAATTCTATTAAATTCAATAGTATTTTAAAGGCTACGAATGTATTTGGAAGTGGATAAGTAATATTTTTTTCTATTTTATCTAGTATTGTTTAAACATAATTTGATAACAAGTTAATTCTTTTTTTTATTTACTTTTACGATTTTTTAAGGAAAATAATTGATTAATTCTAATTATTTTTTATTGATAACCCAAATATCATGCTCATAGTTACGTTTTCATTGTAATACAAACTTCACATTAAAGTTTTACAAATCGTTTTTATTTGATACATTGGTACTATGTATTAATTATTATACGAGCACAGAGAAATAATAATTATATTGGTTGCAATACTGAAGTAGACAACGGAAATGGAAATTTGAAAATGTTTTCAGCAGAGACTTCAGGTTACTGTTTTCCGTTCCGAGCGATAAATTTTCTTTATTTTGAATTCAAAGCCTCATGGGTTGAATTGTTCAGAGAATGAATTGTATATTATTATATTCTTTACTGCGTTGAGACAAGGTGCATTTTCCTTTGAATTGCGCATTAGCACTGGTGGCATCTCTGCGTGCCGCGCAACGTTTGTTCCTCATGACGGTTATTTATGGAATAAAATATAAAATTGAATTAAATGATCAGATAATTTAAATATTTCATTGTGAATATCAAAGTACTAATGATATAATACTGATATAAATGCTGAAATGAACAGGTGTTTGAACATATCAGAAATGCTGAACGAATCTGGATTAAAATATACATAAAAAAATAGTCGTAGTCTGGAATAGCACACGGCTATTTTTTATTAAATAAATAACAACAGTTTCCTTGAAATATTTTTACTTAATCTCATCATTTTCTGCAAAATTAAGTATTGGAGTTACATCATTTTTATCAGAACTCTTGAAGTGAAACTTCTTTACAATCGTTGTGGTTTGAAATTTGATGAAACGAAAATGGAAAATAAAAAATAAACATATAAATGTATAGGAGAGAATAAGATAGAGTACAACACTGCTTAAAACGCGTAAGCGACGCGTTTTGAATGTCCCTTACGACCTTTTTCACGAGACAGTGATCACTGTCGATAGAATAAATCGCAAAGGCCTACCTACCTACGACTTTTTAGAAGTTTAATTTCTGCCTTGTGTGAATTGCAAACACACACTTTTTTTGCTTTTAAATCAATAAATCTCGGGATTCGTGTATATGAAATTATTGAACCATATTTCCGCTCGAAAGATTCCATACATTGTACGTAACTACAAAGTTTTCACAAAAACATTTAAAATAACATTATTTTTTTAAACATTTGATACACAAGAACAGATACAAAAGCTTGACTAATGATTTTTGGAAATACTTTATACCGCATAAGATTTAAGTTAAATTTTTCAAATTTTTAAACATAAATCAACTTCGCAGGCGTCCGCAGAAGATTACGAAAACCCAGCAAAATATCAACGTCAGTGTCGACCAGCGTATCGAGATCTACTGATCAGGTGATATCTGCAAGTGTGAACAGGCCAAAGATACGTGGACGGCCTAGCATAGCCAGCCGCAAGTCATCTGCAGCTATCGATAATTCCGTTGGCACTGATGACCATAAGGATAAAGATGGCTATAAGGTTAGTGATTTATTAGTCTTTAGACCTATATCTGGTATTAATATGGGTATGGAAAAGATATTGATAATTCTAAAATAGATAGAAAACTATAGAACGATAATTCTAAAGATAGAAAAAATTCAGTGTAGGAATTTGGAGTTTCAAATTTTTAATTTAAATATTTTTATTTCTTGGGAAAGTATGTTTTATTTAAGCGACGTTAACCTATAATTAAAAACCTGCAACCTTAATATTCAACAAATATCTAATTTAGAGAGAACCCGAACATTATTGACAAAATAATTTGGATGTAAGCCCGAGGGATGTGTCCGAATCAGCTCTTAGTATATGTTATGTAATTTGTTCTTTTTATTATTATGTTTATATTTCATATCTAAATATTGGACGGCTTAATTTGTTGTTTGAACTACTAGAAAAATATTTCAAAAACGTTTGCTCAATCCATCTTCCCAAAATTTTTGAAGGAACCCACCCCTTTTTAATTTCGTCAAAATAATTTGAATTGTAACTCAACTAAAGAATGATAATAGTGTTGTCACGTAATTTCACGGGTTCATGACTTTCGTAATAAATTTTAGTTTGTTTATTTAGTCTCATTACGAATGAAATCTGAGGATTAGGAAAATGTTCCTAAATGTTGATTTTATTTAAGTCTTTAAAAAAAAAAGGAGTAGGTTCTCAAATTGATTGTATTTTTATGTGTCTTAGCTCCTAACTTTCTATTATTTGTATCGATTTTGATAATTCTTTTTGTATTTAAAAACTTAATGTCTGTAGTGGTCTCATTTAAAATTTGATCGAGATCTTACGATTGTTTTTTTTTTTCAGTTATACCTAGTAATGCGTATTTGGCTTCTCATTTTATTACTTGTCGACGCAATTTAGTCGTTTTTTTTTTTCTTTTCTTTTCGACACATAGTTATTCTTGACCTAGTTACTTCTAAACGGTTAAGCAAAATATACATATTTTTTATATTCCGTTGGATAATGTTAATGAAATCTAAATTCATAACCATATGTGAAGCAAGGACAGCGGATACTTCTAGATGTGATTTAAATTAACCATTATGTATTTATGATCAGTAAATATGTCCTTATCTAATTTTACAAATAAATAAAATTACAATGTTTGATCTGCATGCATATCATAAAAATCAAAACCCATAGAAAAAAAATAATTCAACTCTAAAAACTTTTTTTTTGTCATAATATTCTTAATTGTCAGTTAAAGAACTAGAATAAAATAAAGCATAGATAAAAAAGTTAGAGAATACAGCGGAATACATTTAAATGCGCAGAATTAACCTGTCAACGAGTTTAGAAAGGCAATATAAATTTCCCTTAGAAGCAGGCCAGGAAACGACCAAGTACCAAGTGGAACCTTGCGAACAACAAGATACAAATTTAAATATACCAAAAATGTGAACGAAAATCAACCTTATTGCATTGTAATAAGCAATGAAGGTGCAAATTCGGATACAGTCTAAAATATGTCACAGCAGCTATAACGCGGATGTGGACAGAGCTTTTCGAAGGCGATAAAAGTATAGTTGTTAACCTTCAAAATAAGCATGTGTCTGCGAATAGCTGAATGCCATTAAGGTTTCTATTTCTTTAGGTGGTAGGGTTAAATTTCCTTGCGGTTTGTGTTAGGTCAATAGCATACATTTAAGGACACAATATCCTTTATATATATTCATAATAAGGATGCAGAATTGTGTACTACAGTATAGTATAATTGTCTTGGCGGATATCCCTTAGCTAATACCTTTTTTATAATGTACGTGCTAGGTAGGTACTACTGAGGTAGGGCACAGCAGGAAATTTCCTGCTCAAAATATGGAGCAGCCCGACTGGGGTAGTACCTCGACCTTACAGAAGACCACAGCTAAATAATACTGTTTTCAAGCAGTATCGTGTTCCTGTTGGTGAGTAAGGTGACCAGAGCTCCTGGGGGGATTGGGGATAGGGTCGGCAACGCGCTTGCGATGCTTCTGGTGTTGCAGGCGTCTATAGGCTACGGTCTTACCATCAGGTGAGCCGTATGCTTGTTTGCCGGACTCGTAACATTAAAAAAAAAAAAAAAAGGTCTATGGAAAATTTGTAATATATCGTACGCAAAATAGTTAATTTTTTACGTAATTTTTAAATAGCTAAATAGTTCAGTTCAATTCAGCCTATTGCAGTCCACTGCTGGACATAGGCCTCCCCAATAAAAGTAACTATATAGTTATACGATTATTCTACGTTCTTTATCCTCAACTGTGGACATAGGGTCTGGTATAGAACAAATTGGCTGTTCAATTTTTTTTGTACAGACGAATTTTTCGGATTCCTATCTTTTGAGACGTTCAGCATCGAACATAATGAATATTGATGTAGGAGAGTGTGTCATTGGCTGTCCAAAGCTTCAAGTTGTTTTGCTATTATATTTTTAAATTTCTTTCTCAAAGTTCCCCTCGAGAAAAAGCATTTAAAAAATATGTAACACTGAAAATATTTCTTAATAAAATCGATCTTTATGTATATCGGTCTTATTTACCCCATATTTATAGAAATGCAACAAAAACACCGTCCGCCGAACTTAATACCGAAACCGAAATCGAAACCTCAAAGTTAATATTAATGTCACTTAGTTACTCATGTACGAGTAAAGTACAGTAAAAAATAATTGCTATTTGCCATAAATTTTAACTTCTAAGAAATTGTATGAGTCGTATGACATAGAAAATGAGACAGTACTAAAATCAGGTTATCCTTACATCATATCACAGTAATATTTTTTAATCGCTTTTAGCCTTCTTTTTATCACGACATTAGACATTCTTCAACTATAATTATCTGATTATTTATTTTGTCTTTTTTTGTAACTTAGTAGTAAAATAAAATATAGATTAATTAATTAAGTATCTAAGGGTTTTATCGAAAGATTTTAAGACTACATTAGAAGTAGTACTGTATTTTTAAATGCTAAGTCTAAGTACAGAAAATTTTTGGCGAAATTTTATTAGAGTTTTATCTGCAAGTTCATTTTTTATTTTACTTATAAGGCCTTCAATCAATAAAAATTTACATTCTGTCATAAAACAACATAGCGAATTTATAAATATAAATAAAACGAATTATATGCGCATTATAAATATTTTACCTTCAATAAGTTTATTGTCATATTATCTTAATCTTCCTGTCTTTCCCATCAGGTCGTCTGCTACTACACCAATTGGTCCCAATACCGCACCAAGATCGGAAAGTTCATGCCCGAAGACATTCAGCCTGATCTCTGCACACACATCATCTTCGCCTTCGGATGGATGAAGAAGGGAAAACTAAGTTCCTTCGAATCTAACGATGAGACTAAAGATGGAAAAACTGGGTTATATGACAAAATCAATGGTCTTAAAAAAGCTAACCCAAAATTGAAGACTCTTTTGGCTATCGGTAAGTTACATTTTGTTTAATTCTTTATTTTGTTTAGATTATAATGTTTTTTTGCATGTACAGTTAAAATATAAGCTTAACTGCAAGAAAACAGGGGTTATATGATATTTGTATTATATTATATATTTTATTATACATATAATATGTATATACATATTTATACGTAGATGAGTATTGCTTTATTTTATATTTATGAAGCGAATATATGAATTTATATTTGACTATTTGAATACGTATAAAAAAATTGAAAAGAGTTGAATTTTGGCACAAAAACTAGATTTCTAAATCTAGTTTATACAGGTCTTTTTGGTATTCTCATAAAACTGAAAAGTCCGCGTAGATTTGGACGATGCAAAACTATGCACGTGATGTAAAAGATCGCAAGAAACAATTTACCGTAAAAACATTTTATTCGTTACTTTTACCGAAAAATTGACAATTTTTTTTAAGGTTATGGAAATTTTCTTCGTAAATTTACATAATATGCGTATTTTTATATAAGCATGCTCGAGATAATTTAATCTCCATAACGACTTTTTAATTTTTGTCAAAACATCAACTTTGCATTTAATTTTAATTATTTTAAATTAAGAATTTTTTATAATTAGATTAAAATTAATTCAAAGCGATTATTATTATGTAAATTTTAAACAATTCATTTACTGAATATTTTATTTATTTTAATGTATATATAGAACAATAATAAGTATTACTTTGAGAAGTTTGTTTGTTCGTAAAACATATTTTCAACCAGATTGTCCACGAAAATTGTAGGTTTTAAAATTCCTCATTAAAGTTTAGGATAATCTGCAATACTGCCAGTATTCAGTCATAAAAAAAAGAGAAAGAATTATTTAATAGCTTTTAAATTTTTGTAAAGAAAGACAATGTTTGTGTAAAAGCAAATTTTAAAATTGTATACATTCACGAAAAACTAAATATCAACTAGTAAAAATGTAGAGTTCCTTAACTTCATAAAACAGTACGAAACTCTCCGTATACGAGTAATGTTCTCACTAGGCTGGCTGTTCATACTATTATGAAAGTGTCGAGTAAATGATCAATAGTTTAGAAAACATTTTTATTCACGATGCAGTATCACAATCGATTTCCTTAAGGTTACTTAAGCGCCACATATGTGTGTTACACACTGCAAACAAGGTTCCGTAACCGATGCTAGTGTTGTGGCCATATCGTTTTTTATCGATAACATTTTTAAAATTTTTAATTTATTAATATTTTTTTTCGTGTCAATTATTCATGCTAGTGTCGATTGTGACGTGTTCATGTCAGTTTTTTTTGAAGCTAGTGTTTTAATCATATAATTTTTTATCGATAACACTTAATTATTATTTTTTTGATCCAGTTTTCCTTATCGTTTAATTTTATTTATGTATTCGAAGTATTACGTACAGTGTCGCTAAGGCAATGTTCCTTAAAAGGGTTTAATTATGTAAATCACTACTTGTCCCTTATCTAAGTGAAGTTTTAGTCCCAACTTTCCCTTTTATAGATAAAATAGTTATATAAAACAAACGTTTCCATTAAAACAGACATCTTTTCTAAAGCTTCACTAAAAAGATATTTAATTTATTAAAGACATATAATAAAAATAGTTTGTAAAACAACGATTAAATTGTTCTTTTTAAGACTACTTAAATAAAGTAAATTTTGAATTTGATTTGATTCTACTTTTGAAAAAAAAAACACAATATTATCTAACAAGCAATAAATGAAATGTTTATAAAAAATATTTCTCTCGTGACCATGGGTGCTGTTAAGTATCCGAAACGTCGAGCATTTAAAAAAAGGTGTGTGTGAGATTCACACACGATAGAAGTGAAACTTCTATGGCAAACTAATTAAAAAAAAAACGAATTTAAAATTAGCGGCTTGCAGCGCGGCTCGTCCTTCTCTGTCTTTTTGCCGTTGCATCCGGTTTGAAATCACAACGATTCTGAAGAAGTTTCACTTCAAAAACTTAATAAACCGCGATGAAATCCGAAATGAGGGAAATTAGCGTAAACATTAGAAAACAATACCTTTTCATAAAATTTATATTATCAAAGTTTTTCTTTATTTTCTTTAAGAGATCACCATTAGAGATGTACTTCCTTTGCATTTTATTAAGTTATAAAGTGAATATTGTTATTTTATTTAATGTAATAATATGTTTATAAGGTAATAGAATGTGCAATAAAGTATTAAATTAATTAATTAAAGGTCATGCCTTATTACTTGCTTCATTTAAAACGTTTACGCAATAAATATTTATTGCTAAGGATCTTACTAAATATATTACTATTTCCATATATAATCAATTTTATCAAGGCAATTAGATCGCGTGTAAAGTCAGTAAAATTTTTGATTAAAGAATCAATCGTTACAACCAAACGATGATTAATTGCCTTATTATTTTTAACCTTTCCTGTATATTTCCGGTTGGTTATGTCTTAATATAGTGAATATACAGTTTTAATTTTTAATCGTAATTATAATAATACAAAGAATTTTAAAGGGTTTAATTAACTGTAAAGTTTTATGTAAGAACTATCTACCTATTAATTGTAATTGATTGTAGTTTAGTTTTGTGCACCTTTCTTTTACTGTTTCGCTTATGATATCAATACAATTGTGTTTGCTCGCAAACGAAAAAAAGTGACTTCAGTCACATCGACAAAAAATACCTACAACGTAGGTAGACGAACATATAGTCAATTAAATACGTACTATTAAAGATAACTCAAAATGTACTTCTTCTTCTTCTTCTTCTTTGGCTTTAGCTCCCTTGCGGAATTGCCAGTATCTCTTATCTGCTCTAGATCAAATTTAAATATGACATGTGGTCACATTTAGCAACACGTTTCGATTAAAAAAATAATTATTGAAATCGCTCTACACAGTAAAAAGTTATGAGGTAACACACACAAAAATGCAATAGAATCGAGAACCTCCTCCTATTTTGAAGTAGGTTAAAAAACAAATAAAATAGTTAATTAACATTCATGACGAAATCTCTTATTTCGCTTCCTTATAGTCAAATACAATCATTAATGTTATACTTCATCTTTATCAATAAATTAATTTCTATATAATGATTAAATCAATAATGAAAATTAATTACATTTTCAATTAAACGAAACATCAATATAATTTTAATTATTTATTATTACGCACATATCGAAATACCATTAAAACATAATCATAATATTTTATGGGTGTTCTTGCATTGTATGAATTCAAAACGCTTTGACAATGTGTCTCGTATATCCACAGTGAATTACATAATTGAAGTCCACATTGACGCTTATATAAATAAGCCATACACTTTCTAATGCATACGCTATGATACTTCCGCAATCAATACCACTATATAGGATATAATATGCTATATAAATGACCCTTTGTATATAGACATGTGTCGTTTATATCTCTTCCTGTTATTTTGTAGACGGAAGCAATTTTCTCGTTAGAATTAGAATCATTTAAAGCAATGCTCGTATATCAAGTATGGTAGAGATAAATTATTTTAATCTATATCAAATTTACCTTAAAATTTAAATATTAGATGATAACAGCTTATAGTAACTATAACTAATCTATACTAATATTATAATGCTGAAGAATTTTTATCAAATTAACGCGTGTGAAACCGTGGACATACTTAATAAAAATCTAAAAAGCTAATAACAAGCTACAATAATTATGTTCAATATATCGATTAAGTATTTTTTGGTTTAGAGAACTTCATGACAAAAGAAATCCGTTCATAAATTACCAACATAATTAATTCCCATACAATAAAAATCACAGTATACCATCAACACAAAATAACATCGATTAAAAAAAACTATCGATACATCCGCACAACACTGGCATGTGTGAACATAACACCGCTCTCACGGTACAAAGTGCACGATATTTTCACCTATTTTCACGGAGCCCCAGCAAAAAACCTCGCACATTTTCATAAGAGCGAAACGTGTTGCCGCAACAAAGGTGCTTTAAATAATGTAATCGACATACGTTTTTGTCACATCACTAGTATTTGAGAACTATTGTTGTCGAATAATAATATCAGTGTAACGGAGATTGGAATTTATTCGCGTTTTACGTAATACGTACTATCTTATTTTGTTTTACAATTTAAAGGCAAAAAAGTAAAATAAGTTGCTTGGGAATAAAATATGAAACGTAGTTAAAAATGTTGAAGATTTGCTCAAGTTTTAAGGTAACATAATATTAGCGGTACTTGAAAAGTTTTTAAAAAACCACTGCTTGATTGGATTAATCAACTATAATTCTTCTCGAAGTAAGATTTTATCAAAAAACTTCGTAACTCCTTACCTTCAGGCTGTAAGGATTTGTAACACTTATTAATAAATAGGCCAAAAATTTCAAAAATAAACTAGTACTTTCTGAAATCATATTCAGACAAACGACTTAGCTCTTGTATGACGTATACCTGTGTAATATCCCTTAAGTAACCCACTGCTGGGATTATAAATGTTTCATAAAAATACTAGCTAATAACCTACTTCGGTAAATAAGCAAACCAACACAAAAATATTTTTTAATTCAAACCAGTAGTTTTTCAAATTAGCGCATTTTAACAAACAAACAAACTTTTCAGCTTTATAATATAAAATAAATAAAAAATATAAATATAATCACTGAAGTAGGGCACAGCAGGTAATACCCTGAAGTAGTCGGGAAATACCTAGACCTTGCAGAAGATTACAGCTAAATAATACTGCTTTCAACAAGCTTTCAAGCATTGTTGTGATCCTGTGATCCGTAAGGTGAACAGACGGGAGGTACTGGGGATAAGGTCGGCAACGCGCTTGCGATGCTTCTGGTATTGTAGGCGTTTATTGGCTACGCTTGTTTGTAGATCTATCTGTATAAAAAAAATATTCAAACTTTATACCCAATGCTACAGAATTATTATTCCTTTACCGAAAAGGAATACTGAACCAATATTATTAAACTGAACCAATATTATTTATTATTGGATTGAAACTCCGACCTAATGTATAAATTCGCCTGTATACAATGTACAATACTTTTGGCCAACTTGACGCTCACTAACTTTACATAGACATATAACTCTCTATCTTTATTACAATATATTTAATATATATAACCAGTATTAAATAATGAGAAATATTTATTCATAATTTCATTAAAATCTATATTCAAATAAGCAAACCATGGTAAATCGCAAAATACTTGGACTGTTTTAAACTTAGAGATTACGAAATACAAAATAAACCTTTCGATTGCTTCGCTAATATTACGCTTTGCAAATTAAATAGCTAAATAAATACTTATATTTACTTGAAACCTTCATTTTTAATGAAATAAGAAAATGTCATTTTTTTATTTTTTATTTTCAGCAATATTATTACTAAGTATTAGGACCTTGAATAAGTTCTCGCTGTTTTTTTTACAAAATTAAAGTTTTATTTAAATTATAAGGAACAAAAACATTTCATTCAAAGTATTGTCCATCACTAGCGACCACTTTCTCCCATCTTTCTGGCAGTATATGAATTCCGCGTCGGAAAAACGACATGTCTTTTGAGGCTATCCAAGAATCGATAAATTTTTTAGCTTCTTCATAAGAATGAAAGCGCTGGTCAGCTAGGCCATGTGCCATCGAACGGAATAGATGAAAATCAGAAGGGGCTATGTCAGGTGAATACGGCGGGTGGGGTAAAACTTCCCATTGAAGCGTTTCCAGGTAGGTTTTCACTGGTTTAGCAACATGAGGCCGAGCATTGTCATGTAACAAAATCACTTTGTCGTGTCTCTGCTCGTATAGCGGTCGTTTTTCTTTTAAGGCTTGACTTAAACGCATCAATTGAAGTTGGTAGCGGTCCCCCATGATAGTCTCATTCGGTTTGAGCAGCTCATAATAAATTACACCCTGCTGATCCCACCAAATACAGAGAAGAAGCTTCGAACCATGGATATTTGGTTTTGCAGACGGTGTTGATGCATGGCCAGGCTTACCCCACGATTTTTTACGCTTTGGATTATCGTAATGTATCCACTTTTCATCGCCAGTCACGATGCGGTGCAAAAAACCTTTTCTTTTCTGCCGTTGAAGCAGTAGTTTACACGTAAGAAAACGCCGTTCGACGTCTCTCGGCTTCAATTCATACGATACCCAATGTCATTGCTTCTGGATCATTACTAAAAATTTTAAACGTTTTGAAACAGTTGATTCATCTACTTGTAATGTTTTTCCAAGTTCTGCTAGCGTCTGACATCGGTCTTGATCGAGTAATTCCTCCAACTTTTCGTCTTCAAATTTTTTCGGTGCGCCAGAATGATCTTTATCCTCAATTTCAAAATCATTATTTTTGAAGCGTCGAAACCAGTCTCTGCATGTCGTATTCGACAAAGCATTGTCACCATAAGTCTCAACAAGAATTCTATGTGCTTCAGCTGCAAATTTCTTTTGAATAAAGTAGTGTAATAAAATTCCCCGCAAATACACTTTATTAGGCACAAAAGTAGACATTTTCAGAGCTAAGAAAATATAACTTTGTTTACACCAAAGTGAACTACCATACACTCAAATTTAAGGTTAGATACACTACTGCCTTGCATGTGTTCGAAATTCAAAATTCTACGAACGGGGTACTGCTACTGCTATCTTTGAAGAAACAGCGAGAACTTATTCAAGGTCCTTTATACATTCGTATTGTGATGGTATATTTCTTCAGACATTAAGGTCAATTAATTTTTTTCAATCAACTATCAAGAGTTCTTATTTGAGATTTATAACTTACAAAACTTCCGTACATAGTTTTATTTTTTATCGAACCATCTTATAATTTTATATCTGTGTCTTATGTATAAGTGTATTTTTGTATTCTATTGCTTATTTCTTTTTATGAAACTATATATATTTGCTTCAGGTCTTATAACATTATAAAACAAAGTCCCCCGCCATGTCTACCTGTCGATTTTTACTTTTTAAAGAATAAATTATATTTGTTTACATCTCAATTGTAAAATTAACGATCTTACATTTGTTTTTACGACCAAATCCTTTGTGGCAGAAATCGCTGCTTAGCGCTAGGGCCGTAAACTGTACGTAATTAAAGCTCAACTTTTTACTTAAGTGTACTTAAATTAGAGTTACTTAGCTATTTTTTACGATGTTATTTCTTGTAATGCGTCCCCCGCTATATGACACTCTCTCTCATGACCATTCGTTAACTGGAAGAGAACTCTTCTAAGGATAAGTCCATCTTTGTCATCAACCATACATGTAATTTTCTGTATATTCTTTTTAGTGCAATAAAGCATATATAAAAGGCATATTTTTCTTTTTAAAGTGAAACTTTTATTACATCGTCTCAAACTTTTTCGTGTGCGTATCGCATGTCGTTTTGACGGTCGGCCACCTAGTAGACACTAATGACAACATACCGCTGATGTTAGTTACCTTTAGTTTGCATAGATGGCGTGCATTATCATTATACTATTTCATTTCAGTTCCTTGAAAAAAAGTTTCACTTTTACCGTGGTTTCATAAAACCACACAGGCGGTTTTTTTCTTTCTATGTTTCTTTCTTATCAACAAAATTTTTCATCACCAGGTGGTTGGTCATTCGGAACGCAGAAGTTCAAGGAGATGGCAGCTACGCGTTACTCGCGGCAGACTTTCATCTACTCAGCGATCCCCTACCTAAGAGACCGCAACTTTGATGGTCTTGACATCGACTGGGAGTACCCTAAGGGAGGAGATGATAAGAAAAACTACGTGCTACTACTGAAAGGTAAGTTATATAATATATTTTATAAACTTTTTCTATACTTTATAGGTATTTTGCGCGTGGTGTCTGGCGTGGACTTGGGGAAGCCTATGTCCAGCAGTGGACTGCAATAGACTGAACTGACTGACTGATAGGTATTTTAAATAAGAATAAGATAAGGCATCTTGAGAAGACAAAGTTTTCACGAATCTGAGCTTCCAATTTGTAGAAAGAATCACATACCCGATACTGGTAATAGTGTAATGTGTGTTTTCGAAACCCCAACACAGAAGTGAATCATAGCAGGGGCAGTCGAGTGTGAGATGTTATTTATTATTATTTACTAATAATAACAATAATTATGTCAGTCAGTCAGTTCAGCCTATTGCAGTCTACTGCTGGACATAGGCCTTCCCAAGTTCGCGCCAGATATCCCGGCATCCAGCCTACACCGCCAATCTTACGTAGATCGTTGGTCCAGCGGGCCGGAGATTATTTTCTTATAGACGACTTCAAATATACTCGTATATAATTCTTCTTCTATATGGAGAAAGAGGCCTATATGCCCCGCAGTAGGATGTTATAGGATGACTACGAGTTAAAACAGTACTTATGAAATAACATAGAGTAATTTATAAATAACTAGCTGACCTGGCGAACTTCATACCGCCTTTTTTTCTTTTCTTAAATATAATAATTACATATACCAAAATAAAATATAGCCTATATTTCAAGTTGGATCAAACTGCACACGGTGTGCAAATTAGATTAAAATCGGTTAAGTGGTTTAGGAGTCCATTGAGGACAAACATTGTGACACGAGATTTATATATATTAAGATTAGGCATTTATTATCTGCTAATAGAAAGCATAACCGAATGAGTCAAAAGAAATGTTTATTTCGCAAATTTGTTTTGAAAGTATTCGCTTATTCAGCTTTCATTCGCGTGATTCATATAATTACGTTTGGAGTATCATGTTTTTGTTCCCAATTTCATTATTAAACGAACGAACGGAAGTTAAAATTTGCGGAAGAATCGTCATAAATATGCTTGGTATGTACTTTTTTGTACGACCGCGACCGCTCTGATAAAGTGTTGCCATGATTCATTGACGATGATGTTTGCGAATTTGTATTTACAAATAATATTCTATAATTTTATTTTATTAATACTTTATAGCTTCGAATATAATAATTTACAGTTGTTTGTGTTTTTGATTCTTCCTACCGCTCAAGAAGAGCATATAAAACAATCAGTGATTTTTGTGATAAAAAAGGTTGATAGTGTTGTCACTTTAAAAAGGATAATTGTCCACCGACCTATTAAATTACGCTGGCTAATATACATGAACCTCACGCGATGTTCCCAGGCGGTCCCATCCAAGTACTGAACGCCATGACGCTGCCGCGTTTAAATTTTACTCTTAATCCCTTAAGAAGTTTCACTTCAAAAACAAAATGTAAATAAAGTGATTTTTGCTTTATTTAAATAGGCTTCAAAAGCATTTGTTATTTTAAAAAAAAAACTTTAATGTGAAGCAACCAACGATTCAGAATGTAGATTCTACAGAAAAGAATCTGAAAGAAACTCCTCAGTTAATCATTGTACTTGTTACTTTACGTAATAATTATAAATTTCTGAAAAATTCGATACACACCAACTCATTCCATTATATCCGTTGGTATCAGGTAGCCAGTGGTCGGCTGTTACGACAGACAGTATCATGTTATTTACACGACATCTTGATATCATTATTATAAGCTTGAGAATTTCGCTTATATAATGTGTACCTATTAACGAGAAAATTTGTAGATCTAGTGCTGGTGTCTACAGTTTTGGTATGTTGCAATAAAATGCTACTGAATGTATTTTAGAAAAAAAAATACAATTAATTTAAGAACTCTTTATTACAAAACTAGCCGACCCGTGCCCACTTCGTTGGGCGTTAATTATTTTTGTGATGCAAATAATATACTTATACTTAAGTTTTCACCTCGCTCACATATAACTACCACCCCCTGTTTCAACCCCAAAAGGGGTTGATTTCTAAAAAATACATTATTAGTACACCTCCACACCATCTATAGAGCATACATTTTGAATTTCCAGTCTCTTACTTCAAAAACATAGGAATTTCAACCCCCGTTTTACCCTCTTAGGGATGGAATTTCGTAAAACCCGTTCTTAGCGGATGTCTACTCCCTATAAGGAACCTACTTGCCAACTTCTTCTTGGTTGACTAGCTAACTTCAGGGTGTCGGTTTTTTGTGAGGATGTGAGCGTACATCGAAAAAATTTACTCTCATCATTTACTCTCAACGCGCTAAAAGAAGTACCTATAACTACAATAATTAATTTTCGGTAATTAATTCATAAAACAAAAGTGTACTAAAATAGGAGTTAAAAATAATGGATCTACAAAATTGCCTACTTTATGCCCGCTCGGTCTAAAGGTTATTTGAGGGAATATCGATGGGGTCGTCGCGACTCCACCTGTCACCAACACTACGGCAAAAAGCCTCGGAAAGGTTCCACAAAATTACAGTGTATTTTTTGTTCAAAAACCAATGGATGAAATATGTCGACGTTTTGATTGACTTTAGGCAGCTCTGATTTTGGCTACAGATAAATAATCTTTGTATATTTGAGGAATTTGTAATATAATTAACAACGGATATTTTTTATTACTAAAAGAAAAAGGTATACAATATTAAATTTCCTTTTAGTTAACTTCATTCTTTTTATAATGAAATGATAATTGTGTTTGCTAGCAAACGAAAAAAACCGACTTTAATTACATCGACAAGTAATACGACGAAAAAATTAACAAGAGCACTAGTCACCACTACAATTTTCGAAGATTCCCCTCGATTTCTCTGAGATGCCATCACCAGATCCTGGTTTCCTTTTCATGGTACTACCCTTGCGATACGTCCTTACCAACAAAAAGAATCAGCAGAATCAGTTCATAAGCCACGAAGTTTTCCGCGATCACACATAAAAAATATAAAAAATATATACGGTCGAATTGAGAAACCTCCTCCTTTTTTAAGTCGGTTAAAAAAGTGCAAATCACAGCTTTCGTTGTCGTTTTGTTTGGACTAGTAAATTTTAATAAAAACCTACTTATGGTCTTAAGTTTACAAAAATATATATATTTTTTTTATTTCTTCAGTTTTATTGCACACAAATCAGATAGAGTAGCTTAAAATATTTTACAATTGTATTCAACCTCCTTAGAGGCTAATATTAACCTATCAAATACTATTAAATTTTTTATTAAGAAGCTCGTATCAAAAAATTCTTTCCGCCATGTTTAACTATATATAACTAACTATCTGCGCATAATTATATTCACTGATTACTTTTCACTTACGTAAAGATATGTAAATCAAGTGCCAAGGGCTAACGCTACAGTGAAAGTAATGATTCACCGTAAGGTCATCACGTAAAATGACCCCATACACATTGCCAAAGCAAGCACGTGCAGTCACCATCACGATGTCTACCACCATCTATAGATGCTAGACAATATAATTTTTAAGCGTTAAAGTTGCTTCAGACGATATTTTAAAACGCTGCGTTTTTTTCAAACATAAGTTGAGTCTTATAAAACAATAATCCATCCATTTTATCTACGTTTAAATTATTTAGATACATAATATTAACTTATGATTCAATTGACTAAAAACATTAAAATGTGTAACAATTATTTATAGGTTAACACCACAGTGTTGGTGCACAAAAAAACGATTACTGTAAGTTAGGACAGTGTTCCGCAAAGGGTGTACCGCGGCACACTGGTGTGCCGTGGTCGTTTATTGGTGTGCCTCGGAAAAATAAACTTTACGTTTATTGATTAACAATAAATATTGTTTCAATGATTAATAAATAAATGTTGGTTAATGTTACTTAAAAAATGATTTTTCATTTGTGGTGTACCTCTAAAATATTTTCCTATTCCTAGGTGTACCTTGAACACAAAAAGTTTGCGGAACACTGACCTTATTCCTAGGTGTACCTTGAACACAAAAAGTTTGCGGAACACTGAGTTAGGATTAATTTCGACTAAATATAATTATATATTTCTTACCGTGTAAGTATATTACATAGTAAATAGAACATATATAGTAGTCTAAAAATATTTTACGATCCAAACAAACAAATGTAAAATCTGCTGTCTAAACCGTTACAAATATAGATTACTTAAAGCAAATATAGAAGTTATCAGTTGTTTGAAGACTTTATGTATTTGTGTGCTTGCAAAGTATTATAATTATCTACACAAGAACTCAAGCGATAATACCATAGATTATGCCATTGTTGGCAGAAATATTATTAATATAATTATGTAAAACATGTTTAATAACATAATGTCTGCGTTCAGTAACTGTTTACCATAAGATTACTCGCTTATACATTCGGCATTATATTATTGTGTACTCGGTTTATTTTATATAAGTGTAATGATATAATACATAGCGTGGGAACGACATGTGTCCTCAAGTAACGTATAGGCAGAATAAAATACAATGATAAAAATTTCTTCCGCAACATGGTGGTAAATAGAACGGAAAGAATATTCTAAACTAGCTTCTGCGCGCGACTTCGTCGGCGTGGACTCCGGTCCTGTTGGTCTTAGCGTGATGATATATAGCCTATAGCCTTCCTCGATAAATGGGCTATCTAACACTGAAAGAATTTTTCAAATCGGACCAGTAGATCCTGAGATTAGCGCGTTCAAACAAACAAACAAACAAACAAACAAACAAACAAACAAACAAACAAACAAACAAACAAACAAACAAACAATCAAACAAACAAACTCTTCAGCTTTATTATATTAGTATAGATACGTATTTTAAATTTGTAACTCAGGAGTGTGAGTCTTATAGGAATTAACTTCTTGATACTGTTCTATCGGCCATCTTGGCTATTTCAACTAAGTATGTCGTTATTTTAAAAATGCTATTTACATACGCACTACAAATAAGATTTGACTAAAAAGAAGAGAAAAGAAAACAAAGAGAAATATGAGAAGTTCTTATTTGGAATGTATTAAGACATTTCTTTGAAAAGATATTAGTTTAAGAACGCTAGTTAAAAAATAAGTTAGATGTTTGAAAGCTATAAGTTGAATTTCAAAAATACTATCTAATAATTGCTCACACAGCTTATGAACGTAGTTGAGAAAAGAAAAAGTCTTGAATTAATGTCTAAACATTACTAACGTTATGATACCTGTAACACTGCTGTCATTTTTAACACTTATGAATAAAACGTATAACATATTCACACCTCGTTACAAAATTACATTTACAAATTTAAGTAAAAATATTATGTATTTTTTGAAGTAAAACTTCTTTACGCCCGCTTAACTTGATGAGTAAGCTGGTGAATGCGTGACGAGAGAAACGAACAGTGTGATTGGACTAGGCGAACAGAAGTTGATAGGGAGATGTAAGTTAGTGAAGATAGAAAGAGAGTTACGTTTAGTATATAACTGTAGGAGCAAAAAAACTTTTCCTTTAGTCGTGTGGTCTAAAGCACACTCGTTTTTAATTTCTTCGTTTTAATTTAACATTCAAATTGTAGTGCAATAAAAACATATGCATGTCTATGTAAATGGGGAATATACACTAATAAGATAAAAACTCTAAAAGTATTTATTTACATTATTAATTTATTTACAAATAATAAGCATGTATTAATACTATATTTACATCTTTGAAAATATGAGTGGTTCAACATAATTTGACTCCATATTAAATCTCATTACAACGAAATAATGAGGAATCATTTTATTTTACGTTCATGAAGTGCTTCTGACAAGACTTTAAATTGTTTATCCCGTAGGCCTTATTATACTACCCATTAAAATATTCAAATAGATTATATGAACGTAAAATTACCTGCCTGCATAAAAGAAAATGTATTCATAGAAATTATGATGATTTTAAAATGGACAATTTGATATGTTTACAATTGATTATTTTTGCTGATTCTTACAACATAATCTGTATTCTGTTTTTTTTTTAATACTATTTGATCGGCAAACAAACGTACGGCTCTCCTGATGGTAAGCGATCACCGTAGCATATAGACGCTTGCAATACTAGAACTAGAGCCCACAAGAGTTCTGGTCATGTTACTCACCACAGGAACACAACACTGTTTGAAAGCATATTTAGCTGTGATTTCCCTTAAGGTCGAGGTACTTCCCCAGTCGAGCTGCTCCTTATTTTGAGCAGGATATTTCCTGCTGTACCATACTTAAGTTTTGTAGCTTCATATTATAATAATTAATTAAAAATTAAGGCTTCGAAAGTGCTCATAAGCCTACTTAAACAATGAAATATTTGTGTGAAATATAAGAAATCGCAGGTGAAACTACAAGGAATTCTTAGTCATTAACATAAATAATCTATAATATAAATAATAATCTGGTATTTAATATGCACGACAACACTTTAAAATATGTTTCGTACATTCAAATTAAAAAAAAATTGTAATCGTTTCTGTTGTCAACCGTCGCGCGTGTGAAAACGCTCAAGACCTATTTGGTCCTTTCGTAACAGAACGTGATGGGCAACTCGAGTACCTAACGCAATAACTATCAGATCTCTTGTATAATGACGTATCGTTAAATTAAACGTCGTCGAAATGTTAACAAAGGCAGCAAATATTACAGCTTGGGTTGTCTGGAAGAAATGGCTAAATAGCCATAAGTCCGCCCATTGTACTTCACTGTCTGTAATTATCCTTATTATTTGTATTTTAATATTTTTCTGGTGTACAATAAAGTATAAATAAATAAATAAATAAATAAAATAAATATTATAGCAGTGTTTTCAAATTTAATTTTGTCATTTATCATCCTTCTTTAGAATATAATTGATGCTTCGTATTAACGATGGAAAGATATAGGCTTTATTAAAACTTATGTGCTTCATTTTACAAGTAGTAGAGGCTGATTACGAGTTTGCGGATTATTCAGGTATCTGGACTAGAATACCCCAATTTTCAGTTACGAAATTTGTTTAAAAATTCCTAGCTTAGCGCTAAAGGCAAAATTGCAGGAAAATCTAACTGCTAACCCACAAGAAAACACAAACTTTGACAATGCTCTATACGTATTTGAATTTGTAAAAATGGTCCTTTCCGGTTTGAATGTCTATCTTTGTGGATCTCCCCATCGTATCTCGAAGAGCACTTTAAACTGTAAGTCCCTCATCATGTACATCTGATAACGATCGTTACTCATAGTAGGGAATATATTCTCCAACCTTCAGTGGAGCAGCGTAGTGGATTAAGCTCCAATCCTTCTCCTACATGGACAAAGACGCCTATGCCCAGCAGTAGGATCTAACAGGCTGAATAGTATTTGTAAAATTATGTGTATAAAATGTCAATAAAAATATATGTGTAGACACAAATAAGACAAATGGTAAATATAAAGGACACAAAGTACATTACTACGTTTCAATATAAAATTGTGAATACCATATATTTACATACTAGCTGCTGCCCGCGACGTCGTCTGCGTGCGTTCACTGCTCGTTCCCCGTAGGTGATAGCGTGATAATATGTAGCCTATATTCTGACCCGACTTCTTAATAATATTCGTGCCAAATTTGAAGTAAATCCATGCAGTACTTTTTGAGTTTATCCCGGACATACATTTGAAGAAATAAAGGTTCACTGCTCGTTCCCCGTAGGTGATAGCGTGATAATATATAGCCTATGTTCTGACCCGACTTCTTAACAATATTCGTGCCAAATTTGAAGTAAATCCATGCAGTACTTTCTGAGTTTATCCCGGACATACATACAGACAAACAGACAAACAGATAAACAGACAAACAGACAAAAATTCTAAAAACTATATTTTTGGCTTCGGTATCGATTGTAGATCACACCCCAAGTATTCTTTTAAAAAAATATTCAATGTACAGTTTTGACTTTTCTACCATTTTATTATATGTATAGATTAGTTATATTTGTATATGACTAAGATTCTTTTACTGAAGTATGATGTCGTTTTAAGAAAGTTATTTTTATTATTTTCCTTATAAAAACTTAGCGGAACATTTAAGAAGGTTA
Source organism: Melitaea athalia (assembly GCA_905220545.2). Classification (NCBI taxonomy): domain Eukaryota; kingdom Metazoa; phylum Arthropoda; class Insecta; order Lepidoptera; family Nymphalidae; genus Melitaea; species Melitaea athalia. The sequence goes on along the minus strand of HG992184.1, from coordinate 18,755,639 downwards.
ATCGCTCCATCTTTGTTAAAATTATTTAACATTGAACCATTATTAATTACTTACAGATAAAGCCTATCATTATTCGCGAATGCTTTTAACAAGTCTAAATACATAACCATTTACTATTGATGGTATATAGTTTGCGAACAATACTTTGGCGTTCCCTAACTGTTTTATGCATGTATGTGCACATCGTGCAATCTAAATATATTGTTTTAAATTTAGTTAAATATCGGCAAATAAAAAGAAATTTAAAGTCGACATTGCGCTTGCGATGCTTCTGGTGTTGCAGGCGTCTATAGGCTATGGTAACCGCTTAGTATCAGTTGAGCCGTACGTTTGTTTGTGGTCATGTTCGTACAAAAAAGTATACCTATTAACTCTTTTTTAAGCAACCATCATAAATTTATTGATTATTTATAGATGTATAAAGTGAGAACTTAAACTATTACTTCTCGTTCAAGGCCTCTATTTACGGACAAGGTACATATTGTTCTATATTTATGAGAAATCGTAGTAATAATGTCATCAGCCTCTTAAATTGCGTGTCGACAGTCAACAGATTGCAACATTAAACAAAATATTCTGTCGTCTGATTTTATTGTGTCCTATTTACTTTCGGGGGTAGTTCGAAACTCTTGAGTATCAAGCAAATTTCAACCTTATTGTTAAGAAAATAGGGTTGCTTTTAGGAATTTGTTCCATGTAGTTAATACCAAATTAATGGATGTACGTGAAAGTGACAGGCTTTGCTGAGAGAAACTTTGGAATGGCAGTTAAACATCTTTTAGCTACGTGAGATATCTTATGGTTTACTTGTATCGACTACAGTCTAAGTTAACAACAAAGTTTCTGATTGTGACAGCATTGTTAATTTTTTATTTGGTACATATAGGAAGGAGTAACTTTTTGATGATGAAAGACAACATACCCGAGCTGGTTTTGTTGATGAATCATCATTTTACTAAACTTAACAATTTAGTTATGGACTCGTTAAACGAAGTAATACCATTACGTTTGCTAATAGTAAATTCCTTTACTTGGTTATATTTTATAGGGTAAACGAAGGGAAACGTTGTAAAAAAAGTTGTGACTTAAGATTTATATATTATAAAGACATATAATATACAACATGACTTCTATATATACTTTCATGTGGTAATGTCATTAGGGAACTTCTGATTAAGTGACCCCCATGGCATCTGAGACTTCCACAAAATATCAGGTGTTTTAATTCCCCGACTGGGAAAGTACCTCGACCTTACAGAAGATCACAGCTCAACAATACTGCTTTCAAGCAGTATTGTGTTCCTGTTGGTGAGCAAGGTGACCAGAGCTCCTGGGGAGATCTAGGGATAGTGTCGGCAACTTGTTTGTGATGCTTCTGGTGTTGCAGAAGTCTATAAGCTACGGTAATCTCTTACCATCAGGTGAGCCGTACGCTTGTTTGCCGACCTAGTTATATATAAAAAATATATATTTTAATGTATTTTATAAAACGGTTTCTCAACATAACTGTTTAATATATAAATAACGAAACTTAACTGTCACTAGGCTTTGGTAATTTACTAAATGCTCAGTAAACTCGACGAACTCAAAAGACATATGCTCAGTGTATCTTCCCGCTTAAAGTTTGACATTTGATCTTCTCAAGTTTGTGTCGAGCTTTTATTTAAATTTGTATTCAAAGCCCTCATTTTAAGTAAGTTTTAATTTTGTTACGTATTTCTTATCTTTTGAGTAATAAGTTTATTGGGATTGAGAATATTTTTAAAGAAATATAATAGAATTTTACACAAAATATTTATTTTACGAATCAAATTAAGATTTTGAAATACATAATAGTTAAAAAAAAATAAAAAACACGCTTTTATAAATAAAACGAACTAAAAAGTAGAAAGTATTTTTTTTAGTAATTCAAATTAAGGATAGAGTTATAGATAAAAGAAATTATTAATGTAAAAAAGCGTGGGGTGCTTTCTGAAAATATTTCGATAATGTCGCTTCTCCTATCAGTATCTAGTCATGTGAGGCAAGTGTAAGGGTACGCAAATCCATGTATTACAGTCCAAAGTGAATGGATTGCGCATACTTACCCATAGCGCATACTTACCCATAGCGCATACTTACCCATAGCGCATACTTACCCATAGCGCATACTTACCCATAGCGCATACTTACCCATAGCGCATACTTACCCACAGCGCATACTTACCCACAGCGCATACTTACCCATAGCGCATACTTATCCCACACGACCCTTTCAATGGAAAACTGTCATCAGTATCGATGGTCTGTTGGATAGCGATAGGTATCTGTCAAATATCGTTATCCATAAACAGTGAAACGGACCAAAATATATGTAATTATATGACGCACTCATCGTCCAGTAGGTATAGAACCTAACCGTGACGTCATCAACGTGTTACCAAAATCAATAAGATCTTACCTTCCTTAACTTAATTTGGTAAAGTTAAATGTATTTGGGGTCTAGAGGTGGTAAATTGTTCCCTTATCGATTTTCACTTAGACCTTAAGTATAATGGTGAAGTGGTTTCATTTCGAAGTTCGGAGGCTTATTGCGTCTTCAATAATAATTATAATGCAATTTGGAGCACTGAACTTATATGCGGTACACGATTCTCGTGTTACGAGTACTAACTTTAGAAATGTTATTTTTGAAGTAAAACTTCTTTACGCACGTTTGACTTCGGCAGTAAACCTGGTGAATGGGTGACGATAGTCTTACGAAAAGTGTAATCCGGCGCGGCGAACGGAAGTTGAGAGAGATATATAAATTAGTGAAGATAGAAGAAGAGACAGTTACATTTCGTAAGTTTTACTTCAGTCGTGTGGTCTAAAGCACACTCGTTTTTAGTTTACCTCATAAGGGACCTTCAGAGGTTTTTCAGTACAGTGTTATTTACACAAATGTCAACTTGATCGTCATAAGGGACTTCCGAAGTTTTTCAGTATACACTATCAACTTTCTTTGTAACAATGTAACTTTTGAAATTTATTAAATTTTATTATATTTTTTTATAACGTAAGCGCAATTAATTGTTGCATTATATGTTAACTAGTATTTATTCTCACTTCCAGGTGTTTCTAAATATAAAAATGTGTGAAATAGAACTGCTTGAGACTATTTTTAAATAAAAAGATGATGTGTTAAAGGATCCATTCGTATATGTAACCACGCTCACAGAAACAAAAAAAAAATCAAATAAATAACAATAGTGAATCATCTATCATCCACAGTTCACGAAGTATTTTTAAATTTTATATTCTTTTAGAAATATCTACGTAAGAAAAAATATATTTATCAATTGAAAATATCCTTTACACGATAATTCAAAACATCAGTTTAAACATTTTAAGTTCGATTAAAAACCCTATTTTAAAAAGATTAAATGAGAAAGACTAGATTCTTTTACGAAGCCTTTTGTAAGAGCCGAAATGCATTTTCGTGGAAAGCAAAATCAGTTGTGTAAACTCTTTTGCGACGCCATGTTTGATTGTCCGGAATGTTTTTTATTTGTTTTCCATCGCATCTGATCTAAATGTGATGCACCTTTGTTTTTAGTGAACAGTGTTTCAGATCGAATGGGTAGATATTAATTTTTTAAAAGCGTTTGAACGTAATAAACAGGATTGGTTCTGTTAATGTATTCAGAACAATATAAGGTTTATTTTCAGTCAATAGAATTTATTATTGATACTGTTTTAAATTACTATTGTTACATTTATTTATTTTTTGTTTTAATATTAAAAGAATATGTGCAGAATCATAATATTTAAATTATATTTTGTATGCCATTAAAATAGAATATTACATAAAAAGCTATATACAAAAGATATAGCCTTTTGTACTAATATTCTTTGAAATAAAATAAATATTGCTAATAATTAAATATTATTTCTAAGAAAAATATAAGACGTGAATTTTTTCATTTTTCTGTATAGAAAAGAAAATAAAAGATAGGTAAGAAAACTTAGAACAAGTTGTATAGTGGTCATGCAGATTTAAATGAAAAAAAAATAATATTTTTTTATTGAATATATAATTATTTTATTTTTCCTTTACAGAATAAAACATTTCATTATTTATACTTTTAATTACCTATTTTACATTTAAAATCATGAAACTTCTTAGAATCTGAGTGTATTTATGGAAATGAAGTTGAATAGATCGCGAAGTGAAAATATTCAACGCTTTTAATTAGTATAAAATGGTATAAAAAAGTGCCTTTTTATCAGAGCACCGCCGTAAAGAAAGTCTTCTGAATGATCTATCTGAAAGAGTACTAATGTAAATACTAGATTTTGTTTTGTCAAAGTTTTAACGAACGAAATAGAATCTTTATATAATTAACACGTTAAATAATTAATACACTTAGCAATTTGAGAGTTAATAAAAAAAGCGTATAAGAATAAAAATCATCAGGAAATGAAAAATTGTACATGCAATTTATAACATAGCCTACAAATATAAGATTTCAAAATTCAGTTCATTCATTCATCCACATGAAAATTTTTATTACTGAAATTATTCAAAAACGGGATATTTATCATGTTTTTTATTTTCATTTTGTGGAGTTCGATATTTATAGTGAACAAGACATTCGTACATAATGTCGAATTATGTTTATGAATAATCTTAGTGATAGCCCGCAAATAATATCTAGCAATTTTATTTACTCATCATCATCATCATCATCATCATCATATCAGCCTGTTGCAGTCCACTGCTGGACATAGGCCTCCCCAAGCTCGCGCCAGACATCCCGGTTTTCCGCAATCCCCATCCAGCCTACACCAGCAATCTTACGTAGATCGTCGGTCCAGCGGGCCTGAGGGCGTCCTACACTGCGTTTGCCAATACGCGGTCTCCACTCCAGGACACGTCTGCTCCAACGGCCATCGGTCCTGCGACACAGATGACCAGCCCACTGCCACTTCAACTTGCTGATTCTGTGGGCTATGTCGGTTACTTTCGTTCTCTCACGGATAGTCTCATTTCTTATTCTGTCCTTGAGAGAAATACCAAGCATAGCCCGTTCCATAGCACGTTGAGCGACTTTAAACTTGTGGACCAGTCCCTTCGTCAGTGTCCACGTCTCGGCTCCATATGTCAACACAGGCAGGACGCATTGCTCGAAGACTTTTGTCTTCAAGCATTGCGGAATTTTCGAAGTGAAGACTCGACGAAGCCTGCCAAATGCCGCCCAGCCCAACCGAATCCTCCTATCAGCTTCCTTCTCGAAGTTGTTTCGGCCCAGCTGAATGGTGTGGCCAAGGTAGACATAATCCTGAACAACTTCAAGAAGGATACCGTCAACCGATACCGGTCTCGGTATGACTTGGTTGTTAAACATAACTTTCGTTTTGTCCAAGTTCATACCGAGACCGACTCGTCGGGAGGACTCGTTTAGGTCGCCCAGCATTTGACCTAGCTCATCCAACGTCTCCGCAAAGATGACGATATCGTCAGCAAAACGAAGGTGAGAGATGTATTCGCCGTTGACGTTGATGCCTCGTTCCCCCCAATCCAAGGTCTTAAAGACATCCTCCAGCGCAGTGGTAAACAGTTTCGGTGATATTACATCTCCCTGTCTTACCCCACGCCGGAGGAAAATAGGTCTCGTTCTCTGGTCTTGGATATGAACGGTCATCGTCGCCGCGTCGTACATACATCTCAGTACCTCGATATATCGCCAGTCGATATGACATCTCTGCAGAGAGTCCAGGACAGCCCAAGTCTCTACAGAGTCAAAGGCTTTCTCGTAGTCCACAAATGCCATACACAGCGGCTGATTATATTCTTCTGTTTTTTGAATAATCTGCCGAACAGTATGGATGTGGTCTACGGTGCTGTAGCCATTTCGAAACCCAGCCTGCTCCGGTGGTTGGAATTCGTCGAGTCTTCTGGTGAGACGATTCGTAACAACCCTCGAAAACAGCTTATAGACGTGGCTCAGAAGTGAGATCGGTCTGTAATTCTTTAACAGAGACTTATCGCCTCTCTTAAAGAACAGCACCACCACACTCCTGGACCACGCCTCCGGTGTGGTACCTCGGTGGATGACGGAGTTAAAGAGTTTTGCCAAGGCTTTTAGGGCAGGTCGCCCTGCGGCTTTAAGGAGCTCAGTCGTAACTCCGTCATCCCCCGGGGCCTTTCCGTTTTTAAGCTGCCCGAGCGCTGCACTAATCTCATCTACTTCGATGTCCGGGATGTCCTCCGAATAATGGCGCACCAGTGGTGCACGTGGATCTTCGGTGTCCCAAGTCTCAGGCTTGCGTGCGCTCGACGAGTACAGCTGTCCATAAAATTTCTCGACCTCTTCTCGAATCTGAGGGCGAGAACAAACGGTTCTGCCATCCGCTGTTTTTAGCTTCGCAAGAAGGCTTCTCCCCAATGGTCTTTGGAAGACTTTGGACCCCCTATTCTGCTCAATAAGAGTAGTGATCTCTCTCGTATTTGAGCAGCGGAGGTCTCGGCGTACAAGTTTTCGTATCCTCTTGGAAAGAGCCTTCTGTTCCGGCGAAGCTGCTTGAGCAGCGGGTAACTCGCGCCTCTGCCGCATCAGATCTAAGGTTTCGGGAGAAAGTTTGGACTGCTTAGTTGACTTCGTCGGCGGAAAGTGCCTGCGACCCAGTGTACGCACCGTTTTCACCACGTTATCGGTCATCTCGTCCACGTCGCTAGTAGTTTCCAGCGAATCGAATCGGTTTTGGAGTTCCAGTTGGAACTGCTCGGAACCACATAGTATTTGGGGCAGCGTAGGTCGGAGAGTAGATTTCATCAAGCGGGCCCGCTCTTTTCGGAGGCATATATTCAGAGTGCCCCGTAGTAGCCGGTGGTCGCTACCGGTATTAAACCTATTAACCACTGAGACATCTCTGAATATATGCCTTTTATCCGCTATGATGAAATCTATTTCGTTCCTCGTCACAGTATCGGGGCTTTGCCATGTCCACCGCCTTTGGGGCTTCTTCTCAAAAAATGAGTTCATCAAGAAGAGCCCCTCCGATTCGAGGAAGTTGACAAGCATCTGCCCCCTGCGATTCCTGTGCCCCAATCCGTGTGGTCCGATTATCGATCCGTCTCGGTCTTGTACTCCCACTTTAGCGTTGAAGTCTCCCATAACAACGTTGTAGAAGGTCGAAGTAGTGCCATGTATGGCCCTTGCGATATCTTCATACAAGGCTTCGACCTCATCGTCAGAGTGTGCCGAGGTCGGCGCATATACCTGTATCACTTTCAGGGAGTACCTGTCAGTGAGTTTCAGTACGAGGTTATTTACTACTAATGAATATACCTGATGAATTGAATATACTAAAGGGAAACAACCTAGGATGAACTATAACCTGCACACACAGATGAGAAGACTTTCCTACAACAGAGAGCTTTGTGTACAATCATTCAAACATAACCTTCCTTTTTCAAAGTACGTTAAAAGGATTAACAATAGCATCTATATTTAAAGGACTCCGATATTGGACAAAGTCCGGCAAGTTTATTTCGTAACGTTTTAATTTTTAAAAAGGTCGGGTCGGTCCGAAATCGGAACTTTTATTTATTTTACGTTTTAGTCCATGTAGGTTATGTCCACAACGTTCGAATAACGTTATATTTAATTTATTATTATACTGTAAGATAAACGCAGCTTTCGAAAAATTGCGCGCTTACAAAGTACACATGTCAGAAGTGAAACTTCTTTGGCAAACTAATTAAAAAACTAATTAAAAAAAACTAATTTAAAATACAAAAAATTAAAACTAATTGAAGGAAAAAGAAAAAGCCAACGACACGCGGTGTTCCCAGGTGGACACCCATCCAAGTAATGATCGTCATGACGCTGCCGCGTTACCGGTCGCTTAAATTTTACCCCTCATGCGCCTAAAGAAGTTTCACTTCAAAATCATTGAATTTGGCGTAATAAATTGTCGTGAGTGAAATTTTGAAAAATATATACCTATAAGTAACTTTAACTAAGGTAGGACTCGAACTTATAGAATATCACAGCTAAATAATACTGCTTTCAAGCAGTGTAATGTTCCTGTTGGTGAATAAGGTGACCGGAGCTCCTGGGGATAGGGTCGGCAACGCGCTTGTAATTCTTGTGGTGTTGCAGACGTCTATAAACTACGGTAATCGCTTACCTTCAGATGAGTACGCTTGTTTGCCGACCTAGTTGTAAAAAAAGCAGGATCACAACACATCGCGCTGTCGGGCTAGTCAAAATATATACTTCAAATATATTAATAGGCAAAACTTAACTTTAAACTTTTTTTTTTTAACTTTTAACTTTTTTTTAAGCCTGATATACAGAGGTTTTTTTTTTTATAACAACACTGTGCCCCGGGACGTGATCCGAGACTTTAGCTACAATTTTTTTCCTACTCTTATTTATTTCTATTTCTTGTATATATTTGTTCATATTTTTGTATTCCCAGGGTCTTACAATCTATTATACTTTTTTTGTTACTTTCTAATACAAAGTTTCAAAATCTTAGTCTAGTACTAATCTTCCTTCTTACATAAATCTAACATTCTCGAACTCAACCTATGGAGGCTACCGTTTAGTTATATTATAGTTATTTATTACACTTATGGCTTATCTATACAACTTATTTACATTTCTATGCAAAATTTCATTAATTTTTACATAAAAAAGAAAAACATACCAACTTATTACTAGTCCTGCTTTATATTCTATTTGTTAATGGTTATACAGAGGAAGTTAATGGATATACAGAGGTTTGATCTTTATACAGTTAACAACATTGACGTCATAATCACACGTCAAATCGATATAGCTGTTATAGCATACGTTGATTAGGGGAGATTAACGGGAAGCCGACATTTTCCATAATAATTTCCCATTTCCCTATACTTAGCTCCCCTTTACGCATTTCCTCTCATTAGCCAGAATATTTGATGTTCCTCTTGCTCTGATTGTTTGAGGGTATTGAATAATCAACTATAGATGACCTGAATGTTCGGTGGCTTTTTTTATATATTTCGTAAATAAAGTAAAGGTCGTTATTATAAGCCTTTACCGCACGCCTTCTATAAGAAGACTCATTCTCAAGAGCGAGTAAGCCGGACCGGTCTTAGTTGTATTGATGGAAATTGATTTGAGGAATTCATTTTCAACCTTATCAAATAGATATTTATTTCGCTAAGAATATATACTTAATAATCATAATAAAATTATTATAAACGTCAGTTCAAAAGGTGAGGTCAAATTATAAAGAGAAAACAAATGATTTACATATCTATATATATAAAAGAGATTTCCACCCATTGACTCATCACGATATTTCTGGAACCATAAGGCCTAGAGACTTGAAATTTGGTAGGAATATTCCTTTTGCCGAGTAGAGGTCAGCTAAGAAAGGATTTTACGAAATTTCATCCACAAGAGGCGTTTGCGGGGGTTAATAACATATAAGGCAAAACAACGTTTGCGGGGTCAGCTAGTAGTTTATATTATAGAAAAGGAGTGCAGAATGCTAATATTTTTTTATTGTGCATAAAAAATACACTAAATCAGTAAATAAACATTACACACACTACCATGTATTTGACACACACGCGCATATAATATACTTTTTTATTTAATGTTATAACTTTAATTTAAATTAATTATGGTCGAATTTCGAACGCTGGGTGACCACTAGTACTAATGAATAAATTCCTTTCACAATCATAGACATTGTTAAACAAATTATAAAATAAATACGAATTATTATTACCTTATTACTTATTGTTAGAAGAAATAATTTACAAATATATGGTAAAGTAAACAGCATTCAAAATTTGTTATAGTACTTAACAGAATTGTTTCAATAACACGATTTTATATCCACAATGTGACTAACTCACTAGACCTCGACATTTAGAAGTAACTTCGAAGATAATTTTTTACGTTATTTTATTATTAACATCATCTCACAATGCATACGATTGTCTAATGACAATGCGTAAACAGACGCACAATACAATTGTTTTTATTGTATTTTTATAGAAATATCAATAAAATCGTTAATGGGAAATGATCATTGTTAAAACAATGTTAAAAAACGTACAAGGAATAATAAGCGTTTTGATGGAAGTTTGTTACTTTTCCCCGTTTAAACTACTGAACCGATTGCAATGAAACTTTCTACGTAGATAGCTGGAAATCTAGAATAATTGATAGACTACATTTTAATTCGTATTATGTTTATTTTTGTTTACCACACATGAGGAAATTCGAAAATGTTATTTATTATCATATCAAAATTTTTCGATCCAGCGGGATTACAACCCGCACCTCCCGACATTCCGTGTCCGGTGCTCTAGCCGTTGAGCTATGGATCTGTGTCCAGCCGCATCGAAATTCTTGATACGATTTTATTCGGTTTTAAGCAACCGTGGTTGCCATCTATAGCGAGTCTTTTACAACACTCACTATTCAAAGTTTCATATCGACGGTGGAAAGGCAAAATGTATTAACCGCCATTTTAGGCGATATAGAGTTATATATATCGTTGGAATCAGGAAAAAAAACTCTTTCGAATGGTCCTGGTTTCAGCTCGATCTGATGACTTTTATGGTCGTTAATACACCAGTGATTTTGAAGTTTGTCATATTTTTTTGTCTTTTAAACTGTATAATAAGAAGTGGATTTTGTCATTAAAACACCTCTCAACTAAAAAAGTTAACCTTATGCTACTTTGCCTTGCTTGACTTTAACTAAATTTAAATATTAAAACAATTTACCAAATTGTAATATTATCATTTTTGTAATTGATACATTATACCCAACTTGACTTTTCTTCATCAGTAGACTTAAAACATTTTACTCCGATTTTAAATGTTAGTAATTGTAAGTTAATACATTTTACCCTACTCTAAAATGCTATTTTTTTTAAGATAATACATTTTACCTATCCAAAATAAGGTAACATTATGCGTTGAGTCGTTTTTCTGTTCTTTCTAGAATCTATTTTCATACAATAAAACAAATTTACTTGTTTTTTACTAGTTTTATTTTGGGCATTAAACTACTTTACATTTTTTTATCGCACACAAAAATTGGTGGTTAAACTATACAAAATAAAGCAAATTACTAGTAAATCAGACGATAGTATTTAAGTAAGGACTGATGCGTAGACGCTTAAGTCACCCCTCTCGTGTAGGAGAGGATGGCTGCGCGCACTTCATACCGTTGTCAAACGTCGCGGTTCGCCATTATTTTAAGTATTTTAGGTAAGTTATTGTTTAGTTACGTGTTGTTTATTGTTGAAGTACATGCTTTGATTTTCCGTCCTTACCATTACCGTCCGCCTAGGTCTATCCCTTCCAGTACTTCCATTCACACTCGCCTTATACACTTTTTTCGTCAATCGTTCTTCATTCATTCTCTCGACATGGCCAAACCATCTCAGCATACCCTTCTCAATTTTTGTCACTACATCATCTTTCAGAGCACAACGTTTCCTTATCTCACTATTTCTTATCCTTTCACTCAGTTTAACACCTATCACATACTTCTTAACGCTCTCATCTCAACTGCATTTATTCTGCTTTCATGTTTTTTCTGCATTACCCAACTTTTACTTCCGTACACGAGTGGCGGAACCAACACCCCCTGATGCCCAGCCAAAAGAGTCTTGTTAGACACCTTCCGACTGCTCATAAAGGAGTGCAAAGCTCCATTCACCATGTTTCCTGCATTCAATCTTCTATCAATATTACTCTCACACTTTCCATCTCTTGTAAACTTTGAACCCAGATACACAAACTCATTCACCTGTTCTATTTGTTCATCTCCAATCACGATATTGCAGCATGTCACTGACTCATGTCTTTCAAACACCATCACTTTCGTCTTCTTTACATTCACCTTCATTCCCTTTCTAACAAAAGCTCCACTCATAGCAGTTACCATCTCCTGCATGATTTTAGCCAAACAATTTTCGGCTATGCACCGCAAAGAAAAGACCAGATCCGTACATCCCATTCCCTTTCTAAATCCCGCTTTTGCATCGCATACTTTTTCTTATGTTTCATTCACAACCCTTTCAATCAACACATTCGCATACAATTTACCGACAACGCTGAGAATGCTTATAGCGCGGTAATTTATGTAGTCTTGCTGTGACCCTTTTCCCTTATATAATGGCACGATTATGGCTTTGCACCAGTCTCCCGGTACTTGAACATTTCGCCAGAACAGATTGAAAAGGTGGTACAGCTGGCTAGCCCCTGTGGCGTAACTCGCTCCGCTTGCCGCTTGGAACACACAGCGATATCACGCCACTCGATGAAAACAATAGCGCGTCTCCCCGCTGCGCCCGCGCACCGCTTCGTAGCCGCCGTCGCCTGACCGCCACACTTTGGCTCTGCAACTTACGGTGTAGCTAGGCGCTCGCGTGAAATAAAATTAATTCTCTTTTGCTAAGTATATGTTATCTCTGTATGATTTTTATTAAATTCTTTGTCGTAAATTTAAATACAATCTTCATTTGGCTTTCTCTCAGTTCATTCTATCCTACTTCGTTATCTAGTGGCCTTCAATAACAGTATCTATTCAATATTAAATTTTCGAGTAACAATAATTATTATTAAAGTGATTAAATATAAAGAATAGCATTTAAATTGCTATACTGGTGACCCCGACGTGATCTGAACACGCAACCTTCTGATCTGGCCTGTCTGTCCCTCAGCATTTCGACGGTAATCCTGTCATACCCTGCAGCCTTACCTAATCTCATACTATTCAACGCTTTTACTATTTCATTCATGGTTATCTCACTTTCATCAACATTAATAATAGTTTCCATGGAAGGTGCCGGATGTTGTACTTCCAAACAAACTTTCATAATGCTCTTTCCATCTCTTTAACACACATTCTTCTTTCTTTCTTTTATAATGCTTCCATCTTGACTCCTGATTGTACTCAGCTCCGAGGTAGAAGTTTTTCCTCTGGCTGTTTTGATGGATTTCCAGAAAAACTTGATGTTTGACTGGAAATCTTTAGTGAGCCTCCTATCAAAATCATCCTTTCGTTCTTCTTTCTTTCTTTCTTTCTTTCTAGACACAACTTCTTTCGCTGCTGATTTCAGTCTTTTATACTTCGTTTTCGCTTCCTTTAACTCGTCATCCGTTGCCTTTTGAGCTTTTTGGTTAGCTTTTGTTGCTAACCAATCCAACCACGCTTTCTTCTTTTCTTGCACAGCCCTTTGAACATCTTGATCCATCCACACATTATATTTCTTTCTTACTTTATTTCTTTTAGCTACACCGCATACCTCAATAGCAACATCCACGACCCCTTTCTTAAACTTCTCCCACAAATCTTCAATCACACCTATCTCTTCTGTGCCATTGAAACTTGCTTTCAGTTTATCTACATACTCGTCTTTCTTTTCTTCTTCCTGCAAATTTTCCACTTTCACTCCGTCCAAAACACTCGTAGGCTCTGCCCCTCGGTGTCGCCACAGTTTAAAGAGGCCACGCATTCGGGCTATGACCAGGAAGTAGTCTGTGTCGAGACCTACACCGCGGTATGTCCGAGTTTCTAGCACTTTCTTCCTCAGTCTTTCATCCACAATTACAAAATCAATCATACTTCTAGACTCACCCTCATCTCTTGTATACAAATGGATCTTTTTATGGTCAAACATTGTGTTGGTCACGCAAAGATTCCATTCCAAGCACACTTCAAGCAGGCGTCTCCCATTGTCATTCACTCTCTCGTCCCCAAACGTACCCAGAACTCCTTCATACCCATCACGCTTTACTCCAACCCACCCATTAAAGTCCCATAACGTCAAGATCCGTTCATTTTCTCCGCATTTATTCAAGACCTCTCTCACGCTATCCCAGAATTCCTCTCCCTCTTGTTGGGCTTTTAATGATCCACCTCCGCGTAGATCCGTCGGTGCATAGACCCCAAGGATAAACAAGCGAGTGAGTCCGACTTTTAGCCTAATCCAGAGGAGTCTTGGACTTACACATTCATGTTCCATCATACATTCATCTATTCGAAAGGAAAGAATCACACCAACTCCATGACAGCTTCGGCTGGTTTGGGGGACTCCCGACCAGTATGCTGTGTAGGGACCTTGAACCGTGGTGTCACATCCTTTCCTCTTGGTTTCGTTCACGCACAGAACATCTATGCCTCGTTCGTGTATCATCTGACATACTTCATCTACCTTACCATTAATAATTTAATTTAAATTTAATAATAGAGTTAAATGTTATTTATTATGTTTGTAAACGTCAGTATGAAAGTTTAATTCAGTTTTTTAATTGTAACTTTATGATAAATATAATTTTAGTAAAACATTTACCTTCATTTTTCATTTTTTTTTACAATATTCAGGATTTTATTAAGTTTTCCAAAATTTAGTTTTTGGCTTAAATTAGTGTTAAGTGTATGGTTAAGTCACGTGACCCTCTTTGTTCGAATACAATGATGTCTGTACAACTGTTTTTCCAGGTTCGTATAGATATGAAAATGTTACATAAAAGTATTTACCTCTCTCTGGTCATGACTGGATTTGTTTTTAAGTCATTTTACGCGATAGCAATATCACATTAATTTGGATATAAAACAATTTACTTGAAATTATTAAATTATATTTTGGATATAAAACACTTTGCTTGAAATTTTTTGGATAGAATATTTGGATATAAACTAATTTTACCTATCTGAGATTTTATGGTATTTTGTATTAACTCCATAAAATAACACAAATATTAGACATACGTTATTTTTTATTAAATGTATACATTTGTAATAAATTTAATTACTATTTCACTTAATTTCATAAATATATCGCCAATATTTTAAAAGTTATGAATTTTTTAAAACTTTAATCGTCTCTCCTGAACATTTTACTAGATGGCGGTTAATACGTTTTGCCTTTCCACCGTCGATATTACAATGAATTCTTTTGACAAGAGACGACACCAAGCTATTATTATTTTTATTTTGGTATTTACCACACATGAGGAAATTCGAAAATCGAAGACTACATTTTATCCCGTGTCACCCACTGCATTGAAAGTTATGCGGGTAAAAACCAAAAGCCTCAATTAGAGATGCGGCTAGTTTACCACTTGCCAAAATATTACCTTCTTTTTTATATCTTTATTTTTCCGCACATGCATGCCACATATGTAACAACACACAACATAAACAAATGTACAATTAATTAGTGATTTATTTTAAAAAAAGTAGAACATTAAAATTATAATATTATAAATTATCAAAGTTATGTATTTGTGTAAACGCCATATATATATATATACTAGCCGACCCGTGCCCACTTCGTTGGGCGTTAATTATCTTTTTCTTTGTGATGCATTACCTATGTTGTGTAGTTCTTAGTATTTACTAAGTTCTATTAGGTTCATTGTTTATAGCAAGTATTGGACGTATACACTCGTAATAATATCGTGTATTTATTATTTTAAATTACAGAACCAAATAACATACTAAATTTTATAGCACTTATACCCCGTCCGGCGACTAATTAGCTTTTTGACAGCTCACGCCTATAAGATTACAGTTTTTTTTTCCGGAATAACGTACTAAAAATTTTACAGTAATGTCATACTTTATTGACGATTTGATTGTTTGATTGAAGTACCCTGTGCATAACAAACAACCACAGACTATGAAAGAGTTCTTGAAATAATAAATCGATAATAAATCGACCATATGATAAAAATAATTTTACGTCATGTGATTATTGTTTCTATAAATTTAATACAAAAAAGGAAATAAAAATAGTATCTATGACCCCAAGATTGATTACTTGCAAGGAATTAAGTCGAAATCTTGAAATTTAATTGCAAACCAAGAATATAGAGCAATAACTCTGTTAATCATTTATTTATTATTTATATATTTCATTTATAATTAAAAAAACTAATAATCGCATAAATAAATAATATTTTTAAATTAAATGTATTTAATTAATTCGATTGAAAGTTCTTCTTAAATAAAATCGATTATTATTTCGAATCGAATAAATAACGTGTGAGGCAGTCACTAATCTCAAAATTTCTTGATGTGTCAAAAAGATCATTAGTCGCCGGACGGGGTATAAATAAATAATATGTTACTTCAACGCCATCTATCAAAAATCCCGAAAACGACGTCGTTAGACTAATAAATAGTGTTCTAATGGCGATAGATGGCGGCGAGAGATGGTAGTACATTTACCATTTTTGAGTTATATTTTTATCTTTTTCCTTTTATCTTGTCACTCCTGAATAGTGTAGCTTTCTGTTAGCGAAAGAATTTTCATGATCGGATCAGTATTTGCGAAGATTACCCCGTATATACAAACAAAGTTATAAACTTTACCTCTTTATAATTTAGTATAGATAATCACATGACGTAAAATTATTTTTATCATATGATCGATTTATTATCGATTTATTATTTCAAGAACTGTTTCATAGTCTGTGGTTGTTTCTTAGGCACAGGGTGCTTCACTCAATCAATCAAATCGTCAATAAAGTATGACATTACTGTAAAATTTTTAGTACGTTATTCCGAAAAAAAACTGTAATTTATAGGCGTGAGCTGTCAAAAAGCTAATTAGTCGCCGGACGGGGTATAGTGCACGTGACGATATATTTCAATAATGCAATTTGCTTTCAGATCGACGAAGTGTTAGACAAAAATAAAATAGAGAAATATTTGTATTGTAATATTGAAAAATCGATATAAATATCCCGAAATTTTAATTACCTGTACGTAATGTATCTAAGCCGATAAAATAAAACAGAAAGTAAAGAGAAGAAAGTAAGACTGAAGCTAAAGAAACAAAAAATTATGATAAACACAAATTAGAGTTATTTCTGAAAAGACTAAACAACAAATAATAACTATAAGAAATATTATAACAGAAGTAGTTATAGTACTTAGTAGAAATTAAAATGCAAAAATAGTTTTGCAGAAAACTTTTGACCAAAACTACGTCCGGAGTACCGATAAAGTAAAACAGAAAGTAAAGAGAAAATATATAAAATAAAAAATAAACGGCAGCGGGCGCCTACAGCGATGAATAAAATCGTAATAATATCGTGTATTTATTATTTTAAATTACAGAACCAAATAACATACTATAGAGAACAAATTTTAAACCACTTAAATAAATAATATGTTGACAATAGACAGTAAATAAAATAGAGTATTAAATAGTTAAATCTAACAGCGATAGATGGCGTTCGTTTCTTTGTCATTTTCATAATATATTTTAATATTTTTCTATTTACTGATTTTTTTGTACAATTACAATAAAATATAGCCTATGTCACTCCTGAATAGTGTAGCCTCTCACTATTTTCAGCAAATCAGATAAATATAAATGTTTTAAAATCACCAATTAATTTCTAAGGCAAATAATAATGCTTGATTAGATTGAATTGTTGACACGGCACGTCAGATGACGCAGGTTCAAATCCTGGTGATTTAAAATCTTTATACATTTTTATCTTTTTCCTTTTATCTTGTCACTCCTGAATAGTGTAGCTTTCTGTTAGTGAAAGAATTTTCATGATCGGATCAGTATTTGCGAAGATTACCCCGTATATACAAAGTTATAAACTTTACCTCTTTATAATATTAGTATAGATATTTTAAATAAGAGACGTCTTGATAAATTCTTAAGTTGATTTTGCTTTGAGAGCCAGTTAATATACAAACAGGCTAAAGTATTATCATAAAAATATAGATTAAAGAATACAAATATCTTTATATGATACTGTAATTCATTTTTTTTTACTCTTTATTTCCAGAAACCGCTATTTTGTCTTAAAGCTTATTCCTAAATACAATTTATCATCTTAATAAATTCGTTCCATTCACTCAAAAACCTTCGGATTGTGGGAAATATGTTCCTTTGAAAGTATTAGCTTCTGGCTTTATGTTAATTCTCGATTGGAGAATTGTAATTTATTATAATATTCGTTTATTACCGACTTAATACATATTAAACCATTTTACACTTTTTTGAACAATATATTATTTATTGCTTAAACATTAAACGTCTTTTATTTATTATTTTATAATGAATCTTATTCTTGTGATTTTTTATCAAATAATTTTAACTACATAGCTAATAATAATGAACTAAAAACCGCGAGCTTGTGACCGTGGCGGCCATTTTGCCTTCAAACTTAAACCAAATATCAAAATCCAACAACAAAAACAATTATATACAAAAGCGAAATAGTTACTGAAGTTTTCAAAGCAGCAAAATAATCTCTTAGGACACAGAGCTTTGTTTGCGGAGAGATATTAAAAATAGATAAACGACATTCGAGAGAATGGCTATAAATTGAAACTTTGAAATAACTTTACATTTATATTTATTAAAACATTTCAACATTAAGTTTTTTTTTTGTGGCTGAATAAAATAACACCATAGCTTTTTTAAGACGGACGTGTTAAGAAACAATTTGGCGCCATTTCTACGCATTTTTTTTCAATGGGGAAATATCTACAAAATCTAATTTAGAATCGTAATATGTATATTTAAATAAAATTATATTGTTAAAAATATATACTATTAAATTAAGAAAGAAAATATTTGTTGCTAGAAAATAATAAAAATATTTGATTATCTTTAACTTTTATTAATTCGTTGACTAGAACAGATGAAAATTAAATAATCATAATAGATGTTGCATATATAAAGATTATAATACATGACGCTTTAGTTTGAAGATAAAAATGTACTTATATCAAACTCATTTATCAATTTTTAAGCACTTTTTAGAAACAAAATTAAAAGAAATACTATAAAACTATCTGGTAAAATAAATTCTGATCTTTATAGCGTTTTTTATTATTTTAAAATACAAAAATAAGATATAAAATGTGATATTATAACAGTAAATAAATAATTTAATCATTATGTTGTCGTGTACCGCAATAAATTGAAATACTTTTATTACATATTCAACGAATTTTCTGCATTATTTTATATTTTACTTTCTATTTAATTTACATAGCTCCATGAATCTTAAACAAATAAAATTAGCTTTAAAAAGGAATTAAAAGGGAAAGTTATAAAACTTATAATTAATATTTATATTATTAACAATTTAACATAAGTATTATTTTATTAAATGAAAAATAAAACACTAACTTTCGCATAATATCATTATTTCCAACCCGCATTGGAGCAGCGTGGTGGATTAAGCTCCGATCCTTCTCCTACATAGGGAAGAGGCCTATGCCCAACAGTGGGATATTACAGGCTGAATCGTGATCGTGACATATGTGTTATTGTGATATTGTGAATAATAAAAGGAATCTATAATTATATAGTAAAGAAAAGTGCAATAGATCAAAAGAACTTTAAAATCGCAGAAGAAACTTTGATACTACTCATTATTTGAATGTTACAGTTCACAGTATTTCAAAAGATATAAAACAAAAATAATCTTTAATTTATGTTTAGAGCCGTAATATTATCAAAATAATAAAAAGAGTTTAAATCTTCATACAAATAAAATCTTATGTACCTACGTATATAAATCACGATTGTTATAACCTAGGCATTTCGAAGTGACCTTGCTACGGATAGGTCCTTTCTAAAATTCCTCTCCGCTAAATGTCTCTCTTGAGACTGCAATTATTTTTGGATTAGTCCAAATCTCTAGTGGACCAAAAGTATAAAATTATGTGGGATATGTCAGCTTAAACTTTAGAAATAAATAAAATTTGAAGTATTTTTCTAATGTCATAATAGTAACCTTATATTTTCACTCCTAATCGTTTGATGCTTGGAGCTTTGGAGCGATTTAAAATGCGTTTAAGGTTAAAATTTAGTATTAAATAATTCATGATAGATGATTATAAATTATTGAAGTTAAATAGTTTGAACTTGGCCTGAATGATTTTAACTATTGTTACCTATGAAAAAAAAATTTTTTTTCAATTTTTTTCGAAAATTCGACTGAAGGAGGACTTATAGTTACGAAAAATACGAGTACATAACTAACACGAAATGAAAGACCTACTATAAATACATTAACAAAAGATTTCTGTAACAGAATTTGTTGTTGAATAAGGGATATAATGGGACTGACATGTTTAGCCTTACCTACTGAAAAAAGTCCCAAAATCTACATATAAAAAAAGTCTTAAAATGGGATTTACGTTAAAAATGTGTGTGTGTTGTGTGTTAATAACTGAGGTAGGGCACAGCAGGAAATTTCCTGCTCAAAATATGGAGCAGCCCGACTGGGGTAGTACCTCGACCTTACAGAAGACCACAGCTAAATAATACTGTTTTCAAGCAGTATTGTGCTCCTGTTGGTGAGTAAGGTGACCAGAGCTCCTGGGGGGGATTGGGGATAGGGTCGGCAACGCGCTTGCGATGCTTCTGGTGTTGCAGGCGTATATAGGCTGCGGTCTTGCCATCGGGTGAGCCGTACGCTTGTTTGCCGACCTAGTTACATAAAAAAAATAAATGTAAATTTGAAAATACATGAAATCAATAACCTTGGGAATACAACTAGCCAACTTACTTGGCAAAGAACCTGAGATGAAATCTCGTGAGATAAGGGATTGAATCGCGTTGAATCCGCAACTACTTTGTTGTTAAAACCACTGCAAGTTCTCTTATCGAAAATTGGTAAGTATATAAAGTTTTGTACTATCATATACAATTACGAGTATATTAATACGACATATAGTGTATGATCAGGACAAATAGACACATGGTTGAGTCTTTTATATCAGTTTCTTTTGGAAATTTATGGATATAAAACTGTTAAGCTACTTATTTGTCATGTCCTTTTCATGCTAGAGGTTGTCTGGAAGAGACCGCTCTTTAAGCGATAAGCCCGTCTTTTGTACATGTTTATATTTTCCTTTCGATGTAAAAATCGTCTCTGTTAGTGTACAATAAAGAGTATTAAAATCTGAAATTTATATTTCTTTCTTGATCATAATTATAGATTTTAAAATACGCTATTCTCATAGCTACTGCTTTTCAAAAGTATATTAAGCCGCCTATTTCACAATAAATTTGTTATTTTGGACATTCTCATACATACTTATAATTTCCACGTCTTTTACGAAAGAATGAAGTACTTTCAGTTCTATCTCCTGATGAGGTCTATTCGTTAACTCCATGTAAGTTTATTTTTACGTAACTTCTTAATCAAGTCAGAAACAACTGGCAAATTTCTTACCTTTACTACATTAATGAGAAATTCGAATGGTTAATGAGTAAGTCCTGAGTTTATATAGTCAATTAAGTTAAAAGGGAATGATGGTGTACAATATTATATTTTTCAGTTTCAAAGCAAATCCTCTGTAAATTTATCTCTTGCTCGGGGATAAAGAATTTACCCGGGTGAACGCCGTAAGCTTCTAACTATCCTAAACTAGAAGAGAACAGCGTAGAGCATTAAACGTCTGTCCTTTCCCTTTTTTTAATATGTATATCTGCCAATCCACAGTATAGCAGCAGTATGGCGTATTAAACTTGTCCTAATAATTAATCTTCAGGTGATTCAAATAGCAATACCTGTTGTATTAGCGTATTGATACAGTATAGAATAAAACCATTCTAATAGGACAACCAATTTCATTTTGTCCCAATATCCAAGTACAATCAAATTAACCAACATCAAAGTAGAAAACGAGTGGAACCTACTGGCAAGTATACTCAACGATCTTAAATCTACACTTCAATAAATTGGACACTATACCGCGCGAGACTGGATAATGGCCCGCAAATTGGCAGTTGGGTCACCAATATTCATAGGTTGGGCCAAGTGGTGTCGACACGGTCGTTGTCACTTGTCGTTACTGGCTTATTGCTTCATTAGACTTAAGAATGTTCACTGTGCCTTGTTGAGATAAGTGTTATACATCGGTTCTTTATAAAATATCTTGAAACATATATTTTTAGCAAATACAAATAGGACCCGAAAAATTTATACACATTTTGTAGAACATTTATAGTCTTTTTTTTGTAATAGAAAAAAACAGTCAAGTCTTTAATCTTTCGACCTTAAAACTTTATTTAACTTATTATATTTCGTAACATTGACCGCTACAGAATGCATAGTTCATCTATTTTATTTCAATGGATTGAAATTTCGCGTCAGATGAACGGACGTATTTAAGAGCAGCATTACAATAGGATTCCAATTGGACCCTATCGTTACAGAATGTAAAAAACGAAGGATATCAAAGCTAATCAAAATAAACCTTTAAAAGTGTGTTACTGAGTACGACTTGTAATTAGCAATGTAGATCTTTTTTTTTTTTTTCGTTGATATCGCAGAGTAACCCATTTACGGGTGATATCCAGGACGCCCGGGAAGGCAGTCCTAGACCGTATGTTGGACTCAGCACTTCATGTAGATCAATGGGACGAGTACTCATTATGAGTTATAATTAGCGATATTATCAATATATAATGTATTTGTTCAACCGTTCATATTAAAAACTTTACTGTAATTTATATGAAGGTTTATTTACTAAGAGCTGTTTTAAATCTGTAGAAACACCGTGTTACGGTCAAAAAACGCATAAGCCTACGTGTAATTGAAACTAACCTGTTTCGTGTAGAATCACATCGTTGGTGAGGTCCCAAGGGATTAGTAATACTCTGTTTATGGCCCGTGAGAGAACGTATAGTGGTTAGTTCCGATTGTCATCATAAACATCTTTGTAAGGTATTTATGATAACAATCGTTATTTATAGAACGGGTTAGGAAAGCTATTCTTTTTTAATCGACTTCAAAAAAGGAAGAGGTTTCTCAATTCACTGAACCGATAATGATGATCCTTTTTTGTTAGAAAGGAGATATCCCAGGAGTGGTACCATGATAAGGAAACCAGGATCTGATGATGGCATCCCAGAGAAATCGATGGGAAACTTCGAAAATCTTAGTGGCGACTAGTGCGTTTGTTAATTTTTTTCGTCTACTTACGTTGTATTACTTGTCGATGGCATTGTAGTCGGTTTTTTTCGTTTTCTAGCAAACACAATTATATCTGTAATGGAGCATATATTAGCATCAAGCTCTATTAATTTTACATAGCGAATAAGTGAAGTGTCAATTCGATATACTCGTAGTTACAAAACTAGAGAAACAAAAAATACGCGGTTACTAGTTGGAGCCACAGACACTTTTATTTATATGTAAACAATTTCTTGTATATATTTTATGGGAAATGTTCAATATAATATTTTTATTGTCTACAGAACTTCGTGAAGCATTCGAAGCAGAAGCACAAGAAGTGAAGAAACCTCGTCTTCTCCTCACAGCTGCGGTGCCCGTTGGTCCAGACAACATTAAGAGTGGTTACGATGTACCAGCCGTCGCTAGGTATGTTCAAACCAAAAAATCCATATTAGTATAAGTTACAAAAAAAGTAACGTACTTAGTTATTTTTGAGAAAAATAGAGTACCTACTTAGTGATTGCCGTCATATAAAATAATAACATATAGAACAATTAAGCAGTCTCGTAAAATAGTGAAAGATATGAGATAAACAACATTTTAGTTACATTTAAAATAATTATGTTTCTTTTTCGTCATAACATTTTTAATTCTATTCTAACGAAGCGCTCGCGCAGTGGTCATAGCACTGGCGGTTGCGCTGGCGGTCGCGGGTTCGATCCCCGCTCACGATAGACATTTGTATTGGCTATATAGATGTTTCTCGTGGTCGGGTTGTTTTTGTGCTTGTGTATTGTGTGTGTTTCCGGACCCCCGACATAAGATAAAATCCCCCCCCCACTAGTAGAATTGAGTTGAGTGTGAAGCGTTAAGTTGAGTTGAGTCCCAAGCGCACCAGCCTTTAAATAAATCTAGGGTTTGAAAAAAAATTACAAATAATATCTAAAATATTTTTAAATTTTTGTTAATAATTATATGTTATTACATAATAATACATGTACAGTACATACCTGCTCGTATAAATAAAAGTAAATATATGAGCTCTGTGAAGTTATTTCAACACAATTTTACGCCCGAGTCTCAAAAGCTTATTTGAAATATGAATACGTAACAATACATAACCCGTGAAATTATTATTAACGATCATTCTGAAAATCCTTTTTCACTTTGTGTAATAGAATACTTTTCGTAGATTAATTATGTTTTATAATGTGCTTTAAGAACTAAATATTTATCAAATCTACATAGCTCTACATATCTCTACAACCATTTCACATATACTAGTGGTCGCCCCAGTGGTCGAAATTCGACCATAATTAATTTAATTATAAGTTTGAACATTACTAAGTTCCGTCTGATCCTTCTCCTATATGGGAAAAAAGGCCTATGCCCAACAGTGGGATATTACAGACGAACTAAATCAATTACACTGTCAAATAAACTATACCAGTATAAGCTCTAATAATTTATTGCAAAATACATTTAATAGTTTAATACAACCTTATTGACAGTAAATAAAAAAGTTAGTCGGCATTTTGCGAATTCCCTCCCTAAGGTAGTGAAATGGGGCGTGAAAGTTTATATGGGAGTTGTGATATTTAAAAAGTTAATTAAAGCTATAATCGTGAAACGTTATTGGGGCTTAGTTGGGCTTTGGTTACGTTCTACTTCTAAGCACTTAAAGCCACGGGCAACAGGTTCTAGACATTATTTTTTATGCCAAATATTTTTTTGTCTAGTTAGAATTTTGTATTATCAAGGTTTCAGCAACATTTCGCCAAACTTAGCTATGAAAAAAAAGAATCATATATAAAGTTACTAATTATTATTGACTAGTATCTTAGCATCACTTCAGCCTATCGCAGTCCACTGCTAGATATAGACCTCCCCAAGTTCGCACCAAAAATGGTGCGAACTCATGTGTTTTGCCCTTAGTCACCACGCTGGGCAGGCGGGATGAGTATAGGTACTCATCCCGTAGATATTAGAGTTCTAAGCACTACACAATAATATATTTTTAAATTGAAACATAATCTGAATATATTGCTTACAAAATGTGCTTACTAATTTATTATTATTTTTTAAATTAGTAAAACGGTACTTAGTACAAAAGTCATTGAGTTCGTTATCTTCAAGTTATGTATTCTTCCAACAGTTATCTGGACTTCATCAACGTCATGGCTTACGATTTCCACGGTAAATGGGAAAGAGAGACCGGCCATAACGCTCCCCTATACGCGCCATCTTCTGACTCTGAGTGGAGAAAACAACTGTCTGTCGACCACGCAGCGCATTTGTGGGTGAAACTTGGAGCACCTAAGGAAAAACTCATTATTGGTAAGACATTTAACCCTTACAAACAAAATCATCTTCTCTATAAATAAGTTTTGGGGCAAAAATATTTAAGTGAAAAATATTGAGGAGTCTATGATATTATAATTTTTAAATTGAAATTGTAACATTTCTTTGGTTCTTATTTGTATTTATTAGGCAGTAATTTAATTTGAATCAGTGTGTTTCATAAATTGCAATTATCTTCTTTTAGGGGTATGCAAATCGATGTCAAAACGAACCAAATAGTTATCAAATTCGATCAATATGGATACCCCTACAGACCTTAAACAATACATTCTTAAAATATATATCTGTATAACTAATACAAAACAAACCCTTTATTAAAGCTTCATATCCCAAGTACCCAGAAATCGTCGTCAAGAATCGTTTGAAGAACTATGTAAATTTCAGGTATGCCAACCTACGGACGAACGTTCACTTTGTCCAACATGGACAATTTTAAAGTAAATTCCCCGGCGAGCGGGGGCGGCAAGGCCGGGGAGTATACAAAGGAGAGCGGCTTCCTCGCGTATTACGAGGTGATTTTAATTAAAAATTATTACCATGTTTATTTGGGATACCGTTTACATTTTCAGCAAACTAAGATCTCACGATTCGATTTTTTTTTATATTTACCAGTTTTTATCGTTATATGTTTTATTCTTATGCTCGAAATGTATTTAAGGTAATAAGGAATTAAGGACAGGTTTCTTGTACAGATAATAATCCTTTGTCGATTCTCCTGAAATAATAAATATTTTTGTTTGATTGCGGATTTTAAAATACGAGTTAGTGACAGCAAGTACTCAAATACACTACCTCAAGTTGTGTTAAAGCCCAAGATTTATTAATTTTTTTTTAAAGGGAATTAATAAAAAATATTTTTTCTGTTCAAATATCTGTACACTAGGCTAAACTATTTGAATAAATCGTAACAGTAAAATGTAAACGTGCGCTACGATCGTTTGAGGTATTACAGGCTGTCTCATAAGAAACTTAGTATCTGACAAGATCTCTCATTTCAAGGTTAAAGACGAGATAAAAGGTCTTTTATTTTTGTTATTTGCAATTTACAGCTAACTTAATGAGTAATAAAACGTATTACACGTTTAACGTTTATTGATCCTGTAGGCTGTTAAGATAAAAGCTTTAATTCGATTTCACTTTATAAAATAAAAAAGTCCGTATTATTAAAATTATTAAACTGTGTGCCATAAGGCATCGTCTAACTTTTAATCAGGAATTATTAGATCGATTACGTATTTTTTTTTTTAGCTTATTACTAAAATTTATATCGTAATAAAGTTATTTATTAATTATTCGCCAACTTCATAGTGTAAAAAAACGAGTGTCCTTTAGATCACAAGACTGAAGTAAAACTTTTTTAGCTTCCTACAGTCATAAACGAAACGTAACTATCTCTCTTTTTCTATCTTCACTAACTTATATCTTCCTCTCAACATCCGTTTGCCTCGCATGATCACACTTTTCGTAACGCTCTAGTCACGCACTCACCAGCTAACTCCCCAAGTCAAGCGTGCGTAAAGAAGTTTTACTTCAAAAAACGTTTTCGAAATGAAGATTTTAACTTTTTTAAGCTTAATATTTCATTCAAATAAACGTAATATTAGTTCAAAATAAATTTCACTGTCAAAATATTTAACTCTAAAGCGCTCTCTAATGTGCGGTTCAGAAACAATAGTGACGGTATTTTAATAGCCAGGAACAAGTTTCGTAATTAATTCATGTCTAACTTTCGCATTTGGGGCTACAGTTAACCTTTACCTCTTTTCGTTAGGTGTGCGAAATGTTACGTAACGGTGGAACGTATGTGTGGGATGATGAGATGAAGGTGCCGTACGCGATCAGTGGTGACCAGTGGGTCGGATTCGATGATGAGAAGTCCATCAGGAACAAGATGAGGTGAGTTTTCTTAATTCTTATAAATATTATCTTATTCAAACACACACTGAATCAATCACTCAATCAATCACTCAGTCTTTAAATGCCTCACTCTTTGAATAGTTCACTCTTTAAAATGTTCACTCTTTCAATGGTTCTTTCTTGAAATCACTCACTCTTTAAATCTCTCATGCTTTCAAAGCACTCACAGTTGCAATCAATTACTTTCATTACTGATTCTATCAATCAATCACTTACTCAATCATACACTCTTTCAATCTCAGTTTTAATCACTCAATCATTTTATAAATCAATAGAGAGTAGGTTGAACACAAGATATTAAGTGACCAAAATCAAGCATTTTATCACTCTCTAACGCCTTGTTGGTTTGAATAAAAGATAAACTAGAAAAGAAGTACCAATTGACAAGGGATAAAATGGAAGTAAGAGAAGGATTAAAAAACTAAACCGCTAAACTAAATGGAATTTAGACAACGGTGTAGTATTACCGCAGTCAACGTGTCTTCATAAAATATTGCAATATACCTACCTATTTTATTTTATGTAATAAGAAGTCTCTTACAGTACATTTATTTCATTAAAATCGTAAATAATTTAAAACAATGTTTATGTAACATTAGCGTAGCCCAGTTGGTGGTTTTTATCCGCTTACCGAGATTATATTGAATAATTTATACTTTTCATAATTAAAATCAACTGTAGACGTTAGACGAGTAACAGTATATTTAATATTTAATCATACTTCTGTTATTTATGCGGAATTTTGATGTTTGCTTGTTACTCAAGCACGTAAGAACGACTGAATGTAACTAGATTATATATTTGGCACAGAGATTATTGTGTCGAATATTTCCACAAGGACGAACTCGCTGAAAACGACTTGTGGATAATACATACGATTGTTATTTTTGAATTGAAACTTCTTTAGGCGCTTGAGGGGTAAAATTTGAGCGACCGCTAACGCGGCAACATCAGGAACGGTCAGTACTTGGATAGGTGACTGCCTGGGAACACCGCGTGACGTGGGCTTTCTGTTTTTTTTTTGTATTTTAAATTAGTTTTTTTTTTACTTAGTTTTTTTAATTAGTTTGTAAAAGAAGTTTCACTTCTGACATGACGTGTACTTTGTACGCACGCATTTTTTTTTAAATTCAAACTACCAATCAACTAGCCTATGCGATACTTTTATTCTGATACCAATAAATCATACGAATAGCATCTCATACTCACACACATTTTCGTCATGTTTTATTAATTAATTTAATTAAATCACGATTGTATTATACTATTCCTGATTTCAATATTACGTACAATGTATTATTAGCTATTATATATGTTATTGTTAATATAGATGGATCAAGGACAATGGTTTTGGTGGTGCCATGGTGTGGACTGTTGACATGGACGACTTCTCCGGTAGTGTTTGTGGGGGGGATGTCAAGTATCCTCTTATTGGAGCAATGAGGTAAGCTTGTAGTCTAAAATTAGTTCAAAAATCGTATAAATGTTAAACATATTTCTATCAAATACCTACTTTTTTAATTTTTTTATAGAAATTTCAGTCAAAAAAGTATTTAATACAAATGACATTTTATTAAAATAATTATTCAGAAATTCAATAGGCTATATAAAATCAAGTTATGACTGTTGGTAACGAAACCGTAAATGACTAACCCTTGAAATCGCGTAGGACATCTTGTATAATATATTTCATAACATTATAATTATTTTCATTGATAAATGATTTTACATTAAAGATTCATAATTTAAGATAATAATGTCAGAAATACGAATGTTAAATATCAAGTTATATGACAATTACGTCCCCCTAATGCCTTTTAGAAAAGACAGATCACAGAACAGAAAGGTATAACAGAACTGATATGTAAAAAATATATTAAAATGTCATTTTTTTTTTTTGTCCAAAACTGTGATACATTTATTTTATATTTGTACAAAAAAATACTGGCTTAGTGGTATTCATTAAAAATAAATATTTAATTAATGAACTCAAATCCTTACTTAAAAATAATGCACAATCTAAACCAGAAATTCTTCATATTAATATAACTTAAAGCACATGTATCATTCTATTTTTCTTTATATTTAAAAGTAACTGGTAAACTGGGAATTTATAATATGGCAATTAATTAATTGTCTGTTTATTTAAATATGTTTATTACTCTCCTGTACCCATTAGATGTTTCTGTTCATAAAATGAACTATAAATGCCTATTTCACCTTATACTAATAAAGCCTATCAGCATTCATTATTTGAAAAATAACTACTGATTTTCTGCTTTTATATCAAATACACATTTGTTGTATAAAAAATCGTAAGACCAAATCAATTCTATTAGTACAATACTCGTTGTTCTGTGACAAATAATCAACAACTGAAGAGAGAACAAAACGAAATGGTTCGTAAACATTCGTCTTCAAAGTTAATGGAGTGTACGAATCAAAATATACTTTATCACGTAAAATTCCACGAGGAGCGGAACTTTGCTCAAGTAGGTATATTTAACATTTATTGTGGGCAACATTTTTTTATATATTAAATTGAAATGTCGAATATTTAACGCGTCAATAAATGACATTGACGTACTCATAAACCTTCAGAATTGGGTTTCGTGAAATATGTTAAAAAGTGTGTGTGTATTTATGTACGCACGTAACAGGTTATACTTCATTTGCTAGTTAACTTCACGTTGCTAACTTCTTCTTACTTGACTAGCTAACTTCAGGGTGTCGGTTTTTCATGACGGTGTCGTAAAAATTTACTCTCATCGTTTTTCCCTTACGCACCAAAAGAAGTTATAACTTAAAAAATCAACAGATCTTAATGTGCTAAAAAATCACAAAAAGTTATGGTAGCAAAAACATTTTTAACACTTAGTTTGTTAAAAACTTCGGTAATAAACCCAGTGTAAGGAAATAAGCATAAGTTAAAGATAATATTTAACAAACAAGTCTATAAATATTTCTCGATCGATAAATTTTTCAAAGGAAACTTTTACAAAGTTTGTAATATCAGAATGTTAAAAATAAAAAATTACAACAAAATGCTTATAAATGTTACCAGAATTTTATTGATTATAACAACTGGCCAATGTGCTTTAGTTTTTTGTGTTAGATGAATGTGTGACGTGATCGGGATGTACATTATTATATCTTGTAACACACAGGATATCCTAGTGAAAGCTGTTACGTATTTGACTTCATTTTGTAATGTAGACAGTGCTCTAAGCCATTATACAAATATTTTGTAACTCGAGCAGACACTTAAAAATAGTAACAAATTTAATGTCTATTAATATGTTTAAAAAAACACACACACACACACAATTAATACAAATTTGAACTAAGATTTCTGAGTTTACCGAGCATTTTTGTGTCTTTAATTTAGAAGTAACTAAAGCTTAATTAAAACTTGAATGCTAACCGTTAATACGCTTTCATAAAGACTTCTAACTTGGCTAGTATCTATTGAGTTTCTGAGAAATTACAAAAAAAAAACAATTGTTTCTTAAACTTTAGGATTTTCCACTACTAGTAGTTATATTTTTTACAAAGTTGACTACAATTTCTATAACGTTTCAAATAAGATACCTTTAACATCATTGAATGATACAATAAAAATACAATTATATTTACATTAATTTTATTTTAAAATAATTATTATTATTTACTCTTAACAGCTACTTTTACAATTTTATACAGCATTCTGGTTTCTTCAGATAGCGGGTAAGCCAGAATACAGTTACACTTGCCCACCTCATACAAATCCACTTGCAAAACTAATTTAATCTTTCGACTTCGTTCCGAACACATTCTACCATAACGTTATAATATGCGTCTTCGTTTTAATTACAGTACCTGGGTGACCGAGCCTAGCTCGGTATTTTCATTTTTTTTTTTTAATTTTATTTAAATAATAAATCACGAGTGAAATAAAAAAAAAAAGAAAAAAATTCTGGAGACTGAGATTCGAACCCGGGTCAACACGATTTGACACCCGCCGATTTCCTAATTACGCTATTACAGGTATATTGACAGTTGGTGAAATTAAGCTTCGTATTCTAATGATATTTTTTCCGGGACTAACGTTGGAAAATATGCTCCTCTCAACAGATTAATGGGAACATACAACGAATTATTGTTAAGGGGTGACATTGATATATTTTTTTCTATCGATTGTAAAGAGTTTGTCAAAAATTGTTTGGAAGTTTACAATTCGTTAAATTAAATTAACAGTATTCTTTTACTTATTGGAATTTTGTAATTTTGTTTCTTTTTTTTTATTATTGATTCATACATGTCTACTCTGTGTTCACTAACTGTTGTATAATAATAAATGCTGTATACACCTTAAAAGACAAATCATACTGTATTGTACTATGTTTAACTGTATATTTCTACTTGTAATGTTCTTATGATGTGTCGATGGTGTGTCTATTTAATAAATAAATAAATTTCTAATTTCATTCCTAAAAACAGGGATAAAACGACATTTTTTTTAAATGAATCCTAGCTAGATAAATTTTTCGCCCCCGAAATCCCCTGCATACTAAATTTCACGAAAATCGTTGGAGCCGATTCCGAGATTCAGATTCTATATATATAATTATATATATACAATATATACAAGAATTGCTCGTTTAATAGTATAAGATTCAGTGCAATTTGGCGAGTTGGTTTTACTAATTAGACACAAAAATCCGTCAGTCTGACGAAACCCTCTATAAATAGGTAATAAAGAATAAAAAAAATATTATTATTTAATTTTAATTTATCAAAACAGGGAAGAACTCCGTGGCATATCTCGTGGTAAGAACGCCAAGGACATAGACTGGGCGCAAGTCGCTGGAACAGTTGTCATCGAAGTGACAGAGAAACCTCAACCGATCAAGATCAGCCTTTCTGACGTTCTCAGCAAGGTCAAGAAACCGACTAAGACGATTATTATCAAGAACAACAATGCTTTGACTGTGGATAAAAACAGTAAGTACTAAGTAATTAATCATTATAGATTGTAAGGGTTCAACCCTTGATCAAATGTGTTTCAAGAAGTAAGTACAATAAACTTTAATGTAACGATACACAAGGTAAATTTGTTTAAAGATTCTTAAAGAAAATTAATACAATATTTTTTTAGTAGATACACGTATTCACATGAACTTAAAGTAACAATTGATATAAGTTGCAAAAGTGAAGGTAGATTTCATAGTATTCAAAAAGATAAAAAGTGATATTTGAACTTAAGTAGCATTTATACTCTTGGATATTTTAATAACAGACTTTAAAGTCAATGGAACCAGAATATACAAATATAACCGAACCAATGTAAATAGTATTCGATTGAGCTTGAACAAAAAGTTATTTAGGGTGATTGTATGTCTACCTGCAAATTGGACTACGAGTAATGCAAAAATGAAAAAAAGAAAAAAGCAAGTCTACTCTACTTTTACAAACATTTTTCGAAAATACTTTCAAGGACGGTAGCAGACAGTACTCGCTTGGTAAACTAACATACAATAAAACAATAAACTGTATGATAAAAATGTCCGACACCTAATTTTAATAAGGCGATTAAGTTCCAGTCCTTCTCCTAAAGTCTGAATAATTATTATCTAGGTATATAAAGATAAATTGAAATAATTTCAATGTCTTTTAAGACATTTATTACATAATTTAAGAAACTAGAACTTGATATAGAAGTTATTAACAGTAAATCACTTAAACTCAATTTTAATTTGTCGAAAAATTAACTTTTACATAATAAAATAAACTCTACACTCTCAACGCCCCCAAGTAGGATTTTCTCCTGTATCGGGGATCCGGAAACACAATACACAAACACAAACGCCCAGAACCACGACAAACATCTTTTATCAATATCTATTATTATTTTAATTATTTTATAATAAAAAAAAATGCGTGCACCAAAGAACACATGTCAGAAGTGAAACTTCTTTGGCAAACTAATTAAAAAAAACTAATTAAAAAAAAACAAATTTAAAATACAAAAAAAAAACTAATTGAAAAAAACAAAAGGCCAACGTCACGCGGTGTTCCCAGGCAGTCACCCATCCAAGTACTGACCGTCCCTGACGCTGCCGCGTTACCGGTTGCTCAAATTATACCCCCTATGCGGCTAAAGAAGTTTCACTTCAAAATATTTAATCACTTATAACTTTCAATAATATCAAATAAACCGTTATAAACACGATAATAATACCCCGTATCAAAATACGGCTACCGTATATTATTAAGCCATCAAAACATAATTTAGTGAAACGTTATATCAAACGGCAGCTTGTGAAAACTTTCACTAACTTTTTCAACAGCAATCGGCTCGGCTCACGCCTCATATATTAGTTTTATTTTCGGTATACCGTTTATGTTATTCTCATTAACTTTCTAAGCTGATTGGGCGTATTTATTTCATAAAGTATGAAGAAATAGCTGTTACATGACTTGCGATTTTCGTTTGCATTTTTATTGTAATTTTTTAACACAACATTTATTTAAATTGATTAATTAAATACGTGTAAACAACGTTTATACTGTTATGTAAAAGATTTAAATAGTTAAAAATTATACAAGCAAAAATAATATGCTATATAATTATATTTGACAATTCAAAATAAAAATATGAATTAAAAATGCATAAAACTATAATATAAAAAGTATCTAAAACTGTAAGTACCGATGAAGCAGTTACGAGAATTCATTTTCGTAAATTCACATTTTACACACCCAGAAAACAAGTAAACCCTGTTCGTGACGCTAAAAGCAACCAATCTTTAATGGGGTGCCACAAGGGTCATTTTTAGATACCATTTTTTATTTCCACTGCCAAGAATGGCTCTGAACAACGACAGCCCGCGACATAGTTACTAAAAGTTTCAGACATCGAGAGCTTTCACGTTCGAGCTTTCGACGACCAAGATATCAAGACCCACAAAACGGTAGATAATATTCAATTTCGGTCTATAATAGAAAGCTCACAGGGTTCTAAACTGCTTGCCATATTTTTGCATATTTTATGAAAGCTATGATTTAAAGTTACAATTTATGATACGTTGAGCGGTAATATTTACAAGTAGGTACGACAAAGTATTACAAAACACTATCTTGGCGATCGAAAAAATATTTAATAATTTTCAAAAAGATTCCTCAAAATAACGTTCATTGATTTTTTCATAGATGGATACATTAAAATTCATAAATTTATAAATTAAATGGTTTATTATATAATTTATTTTAATACGATAATTAAAATAGAAGTAAGCCTTTCCTTAATTTAATAAATAAATTATCATAATTACAAAAAGATGATACATCATTAAAAACTAATAAACTTTTGTAATAATATTTTACAAATTTCTTTTTCAAGTTTCAACTAATAACAAATCTTCCAGATATTAATAAAAAATCGGATCTTGATGGATGAAAAAGTAGGTAATTTATCTCTAATAGGATTTCTCATTTTTCTGATTTCATAATAATTTGATTATTTTACGATGAAAGGAAAATTTATATCTATAGTAATATTTTAAATGCGTTTTAAAAAATAGAACACGTTTAATCATTTCAAAATTAAAACAATCTTTTTTTTCTTAAATCTAGTGTTTGTTTTTTTAAGTTAATATTATGTAATATGTAATAATATGGCAACACTAAGCCCATTAGAAGGAATATTTTATTTCAAACACACACGTTTACACAGCTTGTGTTATTACATTGAATTCCAATAAAATAGTCTTACGCTTTCTTATTGAACACGTTTAATCATTTTCAAATTAATAATTACCATTATCAAAAAATCCTGAAAATGAAAGTAAAATTTAAAAAATAGATCTAACGGTAAGATTCTAGACTTGCTAATTTATATCAAAGTCGTGATCTTGTATTCTAAGGCGAAATGGAACAGTTAATAAATCATTACCTCGCTAAAGAGTCTACGTACTTTTTATAATGAAGACTTTTCTAATGAGGCTCAGACTGTTACAACAATAGCGATTGTTAGGTCTTTATAAACTCTTTCTTCGTTATCTAAATTATCTGAAAAAGATTCTTGTATTGTTTTAATAATACTTTTTATTGGTCGCTTCAGCCTCTAATATCCCACTGCTGGGCAAAGGCCTCTTTCTCCATGTAGGAGAAGGATCAGAGCTTAATCCACCACGCTGTTCCAATGCGGGTTGGCGGATATATTGCCTACTATATAAGTAACGATCGCTATGATTGCGATGAGTGATCCTTGTGGGTACAAGGACTAACAACCAGACCGGAAATAAATATTTGTATAAACGCAAATATCCACTCCTAGCGGGAATCGAACCCGCTACCGCGCGACGCCGACACGGCACACGCAATATTACACCAGAGCGGTCGGCGACACAACTATTATTTTATTAAGACTTAGCTATTAGTATACTTTTATATAATTTTTATCTTTTTAATGATTTCTCTAAAGATAAATCATTAAAAAAAAATAGTTTTTTAAAACAGTAGGTCGTAAAATTTAAAGAGACGAAATAAATAAATAAAAACTAGAAAATTAACAGTATCACTCATTATTTATTTGAAGACAATGACATAATAAGAATAAAGATAAGATAGTTACGATATCTTAACAGCATACATAGTTTTAAATAGACAATTGTGTTTGAAAATTCTTATTAAAGTTGAGGTTGTGGATTGTTGTTGTTGTGTGGGTTGTTGGTGTGTGAAAAAAATCACAATTTGACTTTTGTTGCGAGTGCAAGAAGCTCATGCGGTAATAAGCAAGTACTGTGTCATTGACTGACTATTAATTTTTCTTCTTCAAGCTTGTTATCAGAATAAAAATGTTGTTATACTTTTTGCAACATATCGCCACTTTTTTATTGTTTATTTTCTAGCTATTACAATTTTAATAACAATAATTCTGAAAAAAAAAGAAAAAAGAGAAAAAAATGTTAATAGTTAAACAATAAAATAATTAGGAAACTAACAAATATACGAAATACAAAGAAGAAACTGGCTGTTTGTAGTATGTTACTGTTTAAAAAAAAAATTGCGCGCGTACAAAGTACACATGTCAGAAGTGAAACTTCTTTGGCAAACTTATTGAAAAAAAAACACTAACAACAAAAACGAATTTAAAATACAAAAAAAAACTAGGTAATTGAAAAAAAAACAAAAAGGCAACATCACGCGGTGTTCCCAGTCGGTCACCAAAACAAGTACTGACCGTCCCTGACGCTGCCGCATTAGCAGTTGCTCGAATTTTACCCCATGCGCCTAAAGAAGTTTCACTTCAAAAATCTTTAAATCTCTCAATAGGTTCTCTACCATCATTGTAAATCTTCCTCAGAGCGCGAACCTCAGATCCTTTGCTACCTCACATCCTGGTCTTCGAAGAGACCGAGCGCTGGTCGCTTCATGCCAGACAACGTTGACCCATCACTCTGCACACACGTCATATACGCCTTCGCCACACTCAAGGACCACAAGCTGGCTGAAGGAAATGAGAAGGATGGAGACATGTACGAAAAAGTCGTCGCTCTAAGAGAGAAGAACCCGAATTTGAAGGTAGGATTTATTGTTTTAGTTTTTGTTAATTAGTTAGTAAATATCGTCCCTTCCAACGTCAAATAACTTTTTGTCTCCTTTTGTTTTTGACCCTTATATACCCCATGACCAAAATAATTTATGAGAGTTTATTTATTACCTAAATATCCAAAAGGCCTATGCCCTTACTTGTTTTATATATTACGTAATATACGCACTTTGTAGGATAATTTTAACAATGAAAATATACAAAATAAAATTGTAAAAGTCTTAACACATCGATTCGATTATTAAATTTGACCAACTTGGGAATCTCTTTCTTACCCTGAAATAGGGTATATTCATTTTAAAAATCACATAACAGTTACCCTACATTGCGCTCCTTTACATAACAAACCATAATTTTTAACTTTTAATTTTTTTTAAGCATTGTTAGATAAACAATGCTTGATTAAATGAGAAGTTTGTTCTTTAAAAAATCGTTTCGGAGATCTCTCAAGATTATAATGGAATTCGCTAAGTATTTCTAGACGTAGACCTCAAAAGAACACAAAGGCTAGCTTAATTGTATAGACCGAGTCAGTGGCTCTCAACCTCAATGACAGACACTTTTCGTGAGCGGAAAATAAAAAGAAACGGCAACAAGCATTGAGTAACAAAAATGTGCACGAGATGTTATCAAGAGCGCAAACAACGCTAAAAAAGGATTTACAATTTAAAAATTTAAAGAACCAAAGTGATTTTGAAAACATTAAAAGACCTCGTAGTCCTTTAACTAAACTAATCAACTATTGAAAGGGAAAAAAGCCACAAGTTAAGCTTTTATACCCGTGTTTTATACTTTCAAAACTTATTCAAAGCTTATATCAAAATAACTCGTGCTTAATTTATTAAAAAGTATAGAACTTATTTTAGGTTAACGTTTAAGTTTTTTTTTTTGCTTCGTTCAATTACTTTGATATTTCTATAAATTTGTCATTAACACTTTATAAAGTCAATTGTTATTTTTAATTGTATTTATATATATTATAATTATGACAATGTATTGGTGTAACGGCAACAATGGGCACATAACTGAGGAAGGGCACAGCAGGAAATATCCTCCTCAAAATATAGAGCAGCCCAACTGGGAAAGTACCTCGACCTTACAGAAGATCACGTCTAAATAATACTGCTTTCAAACAGTGTTGTGTTGCTGTGGTGAGTAAGGTGACCAGAGCTCCTGGGGGGAATTAGGGGTAGTATCGGCAACGCGCTTGCGATACCTCATACTCGCTTACTATCAGGCGAGCCGTATGCTTGTTTGTCGAACTAGTTGTACAAAAAAAATATGGTTACGCTGATCCGGTTGCGGGCTCGATCCTCACTCATGACAAACATTTTTTTTTTTCGTTTAATAGACGTATGTCTTTGAAAGGAACCACTGAAATATGAGTAAATCTTATAGGGCCCTGTTGATTATAAAGTGTATAATTGTGGTAATTTAACTAAATATAACAAATAGATACTTGTGATGTATCTTTACATTACATCTGTGCTATTTATTGTCAATACCTGGAGTTGGCGCTGTACGCCGTATAATTATTGTGAAATTTCTGTCTAACTACAACATCTAAGTATAAATGTGCATCTTGTTTTATGAAACAATAAATTATTATCATTATCAAAAAAAAATTAAAACTAATTATAATTTAATAAAATTCTATGGAAAAATTTCAGACATAATTATTTCAAAAAGTTTGGAAACATCTGCAGCTATTCTCTTGTTAATAACAATACTCGTAATTCGCTTTGAAGTTATTCGAAGTGCCTATCTGGGTTAGAATTAAATTAGGATGTTTCTTCAAATACAGACTTTAACGTCAATTTCCTTTAAAATTTTCTTTTTATACAAAATCAAGAATAACTGACATACGAATCTTTAAAATTTATAACTTATTTAAAAAGTAAAAAAGAAAAATGTAAAATTTCTATGAAAAGGTTTTTATTTTTATTATTTTTAACTATTTAGTAACTGATAATTTTTCAGCGTAATTAAACCTTCCATTTCCTACTTTTTCTCACCTTTAGATTAGATTAATTTAATAGCGAAAATTATTTATGTATTTTACAACATAAGGGTTTTCCCGTGGTAGTAGTCTCAGATAAAATTTGTTACTGGGTTATCTTGTTTCTATTCATTTATATAGTTTTTTTAAAGTTTGTTTCTTGAATATAAGTAAATAAAATAATGTAAGATATTAAAGTATCATAAAAGTCTATCCACGTGAACATAAAAAATTCCAAAAATTCATCTATGACTCTTCAAAGATATGTGCGTACTAATGCCAATTTTTTTTCTTTATTCAGATTCTCTTAGCTATCGGCGGTTGGGCGTTCGGTTCGACTCCCTTCAAAGAGCTGACGTCAAACGTCTTCCGTATGAACCAGTTTGTGTATGAAGCGATCGAGTTCCTGAGGGACTACCAGTTCAACGGTTTGGACATCGATTGGGAATATCCAAGGTAAATGATCTTTACACTATTTTTGCTGTTATTGTGATACGATATTTTGTTTAAATTTCCCACTGCTGGACAAAAACCAATTCACATAGGTTGGAAGAAGGTTGAAGCCACACACACACACATATCTCTCAGAATTTCCTTAGAATCGTACCGGTGGTTATCCTCAAAATTTGTCTTGACTTCTATCCCATAGACAAGTATTTTGTTTTCGATCCAGAATTTTCTGGAAACCAATATATCAGTATACGACTGAAAATTACTTACTAGGATCTAAAATGTAATACCTGTTTGTCAATGTTATTAAATTTTGTCAAATAAGATATTTTCACTACGAATCGTCGACATTCAACACCTCAATATTATTCAAATTCACAACGCATTTGAGAATCGCTTTCGTAGACAGATAGCGATCTTCGATTTCGACCAATAATTTTATCCTTAAAGACTTTTGAAGAAATGCGATTGTCACCATTTGTAAAATAAATTAATCTATACTAATATAATAAATCTGAAGACTTTTTTTGTTTGTTTGTTTGAGCGCGCTAAACTCAGGATCTACTGGTCCGATTAGAATTTTTTTTTTCAGTGTTAGATAGTCCATTTATCGAGGAAGGCTAAGGCTATATAGGGGAGAGTGGGGTAATCACGGACGCGGGGTAATCGCGGAAACGTTCGTTTGGCTATGTTAGAAAAGGGTAGAAGCTATTCCGAGTTATGCAATCGTGAGTCGATCCCAAACGTAGTGCCGAACAAAGAGTGGTGAAGCAGCAACGCACTCGGTGTACAAGGTATGTTAACTTTTAGTTTTTTCAACAATTTCATATAATTTTCGATTAAACATAAATAGATATAGAATTTTTTTTGGGTTGACATAAAAATTCGGTATCTTTTTTATGAATTAACGTCTAATTCAAGGATGATTTTAAGTATTTGCCACGTGTGTCACGCGATTCTAACTTTTAAAAAAAATATAGTTTTGTGTTACTGTGTCTGTCGGGTAATGACGGACGATTTCTGTGGGGTAATCCCGAACGTTCATTATTATCCCTAAACAATCAAATGATGGTCTTTTATTTTATAATTTATGTTCAGCAGTCGACTGTGTTGCGCAGATGATAAGAATGATGAATTTAGATGAAATAAGTATATTTGTGGAAGTCTGTTTGTATGTTTCTTTGCTTTCAGCCCTGTACCTTCATGAACTTATTTATACCTACTCAAATATGTTGCAGGTGCCACGAAATTACAAAAGTGCCACAACTAAAAAATAAAACTTTCAGGACAAAACATTCAGCTATAATAACCAGTAGTCCTATAAAAAATATTTCGGAAGAAAATGAAAAGAAAAATAAGGAACACATGAAAGGAAATGAAAAGGCTGCTAGTTCCACTGAAGGTTCCACGAAAGGCGTGAAGAATCGTCAAGCATTTGCAGATACTAATATTAAGATAGAGGTTCAATGAAAGGACGTACCGCGCAAAAAAGGCAAAAGTAGATGCGAAAGAAAATGAGTATTTTTGCTTAGTTTGTGATTAAAAATATGAAGATCCTGCACATGAAGATTGGATAATATGCTCCAAATGTAATTTATGGGCCCATGAAAAGTGTACGAGTGGTGAAAGTACATCAAAGTTATTTTTATGTGATGGTTAGATTATGTCCGTGATTACCCCCCGTACTGTGGGGTAATCCCGAACCCTATAGTTTTGTTTTCTTATTAATATTTTATTTCATATGGAAAATTTATCTATGTTGCTTATTAGAACTTAAGGTTGATTAGTTAAAGTAAACGTTAATTAATAAATGACATTCCTAACTTAGTCTGGTTTTGTTCAATTTCAGTTTTCCCTTAAGTGTTCGTAATTACCCCACTCTCCCCTATCATCACGCTAAGACCAATAGGAGCGTAGCACCAATGAAGAATGTTTCAAAATCGGGTTTTTTTTTTCCTTTTGAGAGCTTCCGCTGCGTAAACATGTATGACAGAATTGATCCTATTCCATGCGGACGAAGTCGCGCGCAGAAGCTAGTCTTTATCTATATGGCCGTTATGATGCTTCAAATGTTTCATTGAGAAATGGGCGTGTGTATTTTGTTTGAAAATACTTGTCTGTTTGGGATATCCAAAACTTACATCTTATCTCAGAAGCACGTCAAGTCCGCGGTCATTTGTTTTGTAAACACTAGCCATGTACGAGTATAACTAAGGTTTGAATTGATGAGGAGTATTTTTTTTTTCTCATAAATTATATCGGATTCCAAGTTTCAAAATAATTTTGGTTGAGAATTATACAAAATCAGAGTCCAATCACCTCACAGTTTTCGATGTTTTTTACTAACTTGCACAAAATATTTCTGTCATGTTATATAATAAGTACCTGGGTGACCGAGCCTAGCTCGGTATTTTCATTTTATTTTTTGTTTTTTTTTCTCGGTATTTTTATATTTTAATTTTATTTAAATAATAAATCACGAGTGAAATTAAAAAAAAAGAAAAAATTTATCTGGAGACTGAGATTCGAACCCGGGTCAACACGATTTGACACCCGCCAATTTCCTAATTACGCCATTACAGCTATGTTGACGCGTCGTGAAATTAAGCTTCGTATTCTAATGATATTTTTTCATTGCCTAAAAACAGGGATAAAACGACATTTTTTTTAAATGAATCCTAGCTAGATCAATTTTTGGCCCCCGAAATCCCCTGCATACTAAACTTCACGAAAATCGTTGGAGCCGATTCCGAGATTCAGAAAATATATATATATACAAGAATTGCTCGTTTAATAGTATAAGATAAGATTATTATATTCAAATAAATAAAATTGGAGTCTCTGCTTGTAATATTAAAATAACCGTTTTTACTAAATGCAAATCGATGTATATAATATACATATTATGTATACCAAATATAACATTTTTTTACAATTTTTGTCTGTCTGTCTATCTGTTTGGTCCGGCTAATCTCTGAAACGGCTGGACCGATTTTAACGGGCTTTGCAGATAGCTGATATTATAAGGAGTAAATTAGGCTACTTTTATTCTAGAAATTTATTTATTTTACAACTCTGCGAACAGAATAATAACTTTTTTGTTAAATTCTACGCCGACGAAGTCGCGGCCACAGCTAGTTTTTCAATAAAATAACTCGTAACGTCAATTCAAAAAGTTGTCAAGTGCTCTTAGAAACATGCGATAAATTATTTTTTCATATTCCATTATTAGAAGACAATAAGTGTTCTCTTATCTTACAAAGAGATAATGTGACCATAAACAACTTTATTGATATATAAAACATTATCCTTTGAAATGTGAAAGTAACTAAAGCTTCAAAGTATACTCGGATAAACCGTATGAAAAAAACCTTTTAGCGGATCATGTGATAGCCGTAAAATATTATATCTAGACATGTTTTTTCCATTCTGTGAAATTAAGGCATTAATTTACCGGCTAAGTTTTTACACCTGAGCGAGGAGAAACGATGCCTTTACGAGATTGACACAGACTAAATATCGACAGAAGTGACATGAATATTTAAAACATTTATTTATTTATTCTTTTTATATATCTACTTTGTTAAGATGAAATTTGGCTTATTAATCGTTTTCAATATGAACCTTTAAATATTCACATCACAATATATAGCATACTAGCCGTCCCGTGCCCACTTCGTTGAGCGTTAATTATTTTTGTGATATACTATATCCCTGGGTTTTTTGTCTTCATCATTTCATTTTGGAAATTTGGGCATAATTTTCTTTAATCGAAGCACGTCTAAAACGAAATGACAGAAATGAATGACATTACAACATGCTTGTTCTGTCAACACTGAAAAAGTTTCAATTTGACAGCAAAATCCCCATTAACAAAATGGTCCTCTTTTGTTACAAAAAATGTAATAAATGAAGAACCGCTCGACCGATTTTGTGCAAACTTCACATAAACCATCTACTAAATAGTCCAAACAAAGTCTAAATATTTGGTTTGGATATGTGAGCCCGTTCTTGAGTTATAAAATTACAACGAAAAGTGGCGTTGATTTATATATATATATAAAGATAATCATAAAAAAGAACACTAGAAAAAATACAAACAAAAGAAAGAAATACTATAAAAAATACTAGCGACCTCTGTCCGTCCATATTTTTTTAAACGATAAGTAATACATACATATATTCACGCCTGTATCCCAGAGGGGTAGGCAGAGATTACGCCCCTCCACCAGCCACGATCCTGACAAACCTCTCGTGCCTCATCTACAGTCATACATCTTCTCATACACTTTCGGCGATTGTGCGTACTTCTTACTTGGCCGGTTTCCAAGACTTCTCGGATTTGATCCTCGAAAGTCTTTCTTGGACGGCCTTTCGGAACTACGCCCGCCAATTTACTTTTATAAATACCTTTCGTAACCCTACTCTCACTCATCCTTTGAATATGTCCAAACCAACGCAGCCATCCCCTTTCTTACTTTCATAACCACATCTTCTTTCAAGCCACATTTTTCCCTTATCACACTATTTCTTACTCTATCAACCAGTCTTAAGCCACACATATTACGCAAAGAGCGCATTTCTACCGCATTCAATCTACTTTCATTCTTCTTCTGCCACACCCAACATTCACTTCCATAGGTCAATGTGGGGATGAGCACGATAAGTAATCACTAACATAATTACCTATCATATACTAAAACCTTCTCCAAAACACGCTGCATCTTATGGTATAAGTATTATTCCGATCCCTTCAGTAGT
Organism: Melitaea athalia; assembly: GCA_905220545.2. Taxonomy (NCBI): domain Eukaryota; kingdom Metazoa; phylum Arthropoda; class Insecta; order Lepidoptera; family Nymphalidae; genus Melitaea; species Melitaea athalia. Next base: position 18,711,608 of record HG992184.1, on the reverse strand, counting down.
TTTCGCAGTATAAACGAATAAAAAACCGTCTCTATTATCTTATTAGTAATATTTAGCAATTCAAGAATACAGTGCGGGTGAAATTGCATTAGCGCAATCTCCTTTCCTACACTTTTTATCAATGAGATCTATTGAGCAAATTTCTTTTCTTATCCAACTAAGATGTCTGGTTTTATGGGCACAAAAATATATATTTATAAAAATGAATGTTTGTCTGTACATCCATTATAGAATCGTAAAGTATGCATTTGATCATGTCATGATCTTCAGCAGTGTTGTGCATGAGGCCACAAAGGTTTCTGAGTTGGTACAACCAAAAATAATAATAATAATAATAATTGCGTGGGTATAAAGTAAACATGAATGTCAGAAGTGAAACTTCTTTGGCAAACTAATTTAAAAAAAACTTATTAAAAAAATAATTTAAAAAAAACTAATTTAAATAACGAATTTGAAATACAAAAAAAAAATAATTGAAAAAAACAAAAAGCCAACGTCACGCGGTGTTCCCAGGCGGTCACCCATCCAAGTACTGACCGTCATGACGCTGCCGCGTTACCGGTCGCTCAAATTTTACCCCTCACACGCGTAAAGAAGTTTCACTTCAATAAAAAAAAGCTTAGCAACGCGTGCAGGGTACAGTTAATAGTAAATAAAAATACAATCTTTTGTCAACAGAGGAGCGGACGACCGTGCCGCTTTCGTGTCTCTCCTCAAAGAACTGCGTCTCGCATTCGAGGGTGAAGCGAAGACCTCCGGCCAGCCGCGTCTCCTGCTCACCGCAGCTGTACCAGCTTCCTTCGAAGCCATCGCCGCTGGTTACGACGTGCCTGAAATATCTAAATACTTGGTGAGTTATTTACATATGTATTGTATATGATGTTAAAAAAGTTCTTTTGATGTTTACCTGAATAGAAAAAATGGTAACAAAATTGTAGCAATTAAAGTGTATACTTATATGTACCTATACATATACATGTTTGTCTATTACATTTATTTGATTTCTACCAGATGTTTTGTTTACGCAAAATTTAAACTTATCGTGTTCCAAAACGACTGCTTCTGATCGATTTTTATGTAACTTATAGATGAGTGTTTGAATATATTCTGTATACATATAAAGTATAAATTCAAAAAAGAAGGGACAATATTTACAAAAACAAGTAAATATTTTCAAAGCGAAGTTCAGAAGATATAACTTCTTCTAAACTTCACGCCTGTGCCAACTTTCTTCAAAGCACTATGCCACATATAATTTTACTTAAAATATCTATATTGTTGTTTACTTTAGAAATAAGTAAACTGTTTTTAATTAACATAGGCTAATAGATTTAATGAATTTTGTGATTATCTTAAAACCGTTGAAGGAAATTAAAAAATAACATTCAATTTTTTGTCCTGTTTTCTCTGACACTTGATAGATATATCATTGAAAACGTAAACATGAAAACAGAAGTTAAATCTTATAGTTCAACTAGCTGACCTGGCGAACTTCGTACCGCCCTTTTTTTAAATATAATAATTATATATACCAAAATAAAATATAGCCTATCTTTCAAGTTGGATCAAACTGCACACGGTGTGCACATTTGATTAAAATCGGTTAAGTGGTTTAGGAGTCCATTGAGGACAAACATTGAGACACGAGATTTATATATATTAAGATTAGTCTTGTGTCACTTCAACAATTGAAAAAGGGAGAAAAAGTATACCTTTACTTTTGTAACCGTTTTTACGTTGAAGTCTATAAAAGCACTCACTTTTTATCACAAATATTAAAAATCTCTTCAGTATCTTTACGTTCTCCGATATCATTTACAAAGCCCTTTAAATGAATTCGCAAATTTTATTGCCGATTTTAATATTGCAAATTATATAGCGTCTGAGACGTGTTTTATAAAGTCTTTCGTCGCCTTTGAGAAGATTTATTTAAATGTTTTAAATTTTTGGAAATATTTGAGATATAATCTCTTTATAATTAAGAGGATTGGCACATTATTATCACTGCAACTTCTCTTTAGACTAGCGGTCACAAATTCGATCCTTGCTGAAGACAATATTTTATTTTCGGTAAAAATGTTTTAACTTAACTAATCAACAAAATAACCGAAAGAAAAAATTGGTATACTTCGAGCTACCTTTTCCTCACATTCCTACCAATCTAGACTAGCCCGTTGGCGCAGTTTGTAGTGACCATGCTTTCTGCTCCGGGGGTTGTGGGTTCGATTCCCATCCCGAGTCTGGGTATAAGGTGTAAGTAATACATATTTATTTATATACTTAGTACCTGGGTGACCGAGCCCTGCTCGGTATTTTCATTTTATTTTTTGCTTTTTTTTTCTCGGTATTTTTATATTTTAATTTTATTTAAATAATAAATCACGAGTGAAATTAAAAAAAAAAAAGAAAAAAAAAGTAATCTGGAGACTGAGATTCGAACCCGGGTCAAAACGATTTGATATCCGTCGCTTTCCTAATTACGCTGTAACGGCTATAATAATAATGGTGAAATTAAGCTTCGTATTCTAATGATATTTTTTCATTGCCTAAAAATAGGGATAAAACGACATTTTTTTTAAATGAATCCTAGCTAGATCAATTTTTCGCCCCCGAAATCCCCTGCATACTAAATTTCACGAAAATCGTTGGAGCCGATTCCGAGATTCAGAAAATATATATATATATATATATATACAAGAATTGCTCGTTTAATAGTATAAGATATACATGTATTATTTATAAGTATGTTTATCGAAAAATATATATATGTAGCTATACCAGTCGGCTGTTACCTATAACACAAGCATTAAGTTGCTTACTTTAGGAACAGACGACCGTGTGTGTATTGTGTAGATATTTATTTATTTATTTAATCATTAACGTCTGTGCAGTGACGTAGCTTAACTCACGCCCGGGGCGCAATACCTTTTTAGCGCCCTCTCGCTCCCCCATTCGAAAACCACATAATATGTCCAGCAATTTTTTATTGTTCTGCTAACCATTTTTGTGCCCCTTTGTGAGTAGCGCCCGGGGCATGATGCCCCCCCCCCCCTCGCTACGCCACTGCGTCTGTGCTGTTTTACTTTTAGCAATATGAAATTTGTAATTTCTTTCTAGGATTTCATCAATGTCATGACATATGACTTCCACGGTCAATGGGAGCGTCAGGTCGGACACAACAGTCCCCTGTTCCCACTCGAGAGCGCCACCAGCTATCAGAAGAAACTCACTGTGGTAAGTTAAACTATAATTTACTATGAAACAACTTTTTTGGATTTTAACGCGGTTTATTAAGCTTTTTAGATGCCCGACGTTTCTAATACTTTGCAGCAACCATGGTCATGGGCGGACTGGAAGGACCGCGATAAAATCTGAAAAAGTTGCTTCATTTTAATGAGTGAAATTCGCGTTAACATTAGAAAACAATATATTTTACTAATTAAAAAGAATATCGGCCAACCCGCATTAGAGCAGCGTAGTGGATTAAGCTCTTATCCTTCTCATACATGAATAGATACTATTTATACGTATAGATATAAGCTGAAAATATAGCGATTTATATATCTTAATTTTGTTAATTATATTTTCTTAAGAATATTACACTACATGTAAATTATCTTAATAAATCAAGCAAAAAACAAAATAGGAGTTGCTTAATACATTAATCTTAATGTTTTATCGTTTTGAACATTATTATTTTATTACTGTCTCTAAGGGGCGGGACGAAATTAATTTATTCACTACATTTGTTGTCTTTCTACAACGGTTGAGAAATATTACTACTTTATTTCGCGAAAAATTATTGACGTGACAACGTCTAAAAAATCGATGAACGCCGGCTGCATGCACGAAAAAGGATGAGTCATTGTGGCGTTACGATCATTGTAGCGTTACGCTCATTGTAGCGTTACGCTCATTGTAAGCTTGCGTTGCATCTATCTCTCTTCCACTCAATTGACCAACGCATCCGAGCAGATGTTTTGTTATGACGTTGTCACGTTAAACTATCATCAGTGAAACAACTTTACAGACAACCAATTTTTTTAAAAGCAACCGGTTGTTTAAGAAATTGACTTTGATAAGTTAAACTCGTTTAAAACAATCGCATACTTTAAATGACTTGAAAAGTTTTTATCACTACCGACGTCTGTTTCCTCGCTAGTTTTTACTTAGTTAACAAAGAGAACGATTTGTACTTTGTAAAGAATAATTTGATTTTTATTGAAGTGAGTGTTAAGTTTTATCGTGAAATTTACAGGATTATTTAGGGATATACGTCGATTGTTTGAGTTCTAAAGTTCTTTCAATTTTATTTAATAGATTTTTTTTTGCTCAAACGTTTTTTACTTGACAATTGTCTAATGATTTTTTTTACTTACCAAAAAAAATGTTTTAACATAAAAATAATAATAATCTAAAGTTTTAGATTTCCATTCCAGCGCCATCTAGTTAGTTTACAATGTAATACTATCGATATTCATATTAATGTTTAATGTTAACATTTGTAGTTTCTATAGTACATGCTAGGTGGCTCTGTTGTTCGACAAAAACGTCGCCGTTGCACATACGTTTCTTCCGTAAAAATGTTACCCTAATGCGCCTAAAGAAGTTTCACTTCAAAAACGTTGCTTAAAATATTTGTTTATTATTTTTATAAACGTAATATAGATAACTGGGTGCCAGATCGTAAGAGGTTGATAGCTGTTCGTGTGACGTTCTTTAACTTTTTTTTCAATTCTCTTTAGCTTAGAACTAAATAAATGGTTTTTCAAATTCTGAAAAGCTAAATTTAAGTAAGCACGTTATGTTAACTACTGTTACTACTTTATTTTGTTTATTTATTCGTTTAAATTTTCCAGGACTACTCAGCTCGAGAATGGGTGCGCCAAGGTGCTCCTAAAGAAAAGTTGATGATCGGTATGCCAACGTATGGTCGCTCGTTCACTCTGATCAATGAAACTCAGTTCGACATCGGTGCCCCGGCTTCTGGTGGTGGTGAGTCCTTCTTGATTTTTTTATAATAAATGGTCTATCTACACTAATGCTTAAATTTTTGATCCTTAATATTTAAAAATTCAAAAAAGGCTTGACAATGCTTACGTCGCAATCAAATTCTCGATATTTATTTTATTTATATTAGTTCTGGAAAAATGGTAATCGTTTAACCCGCCAACGGTGACTTCGATGTCTGAGAGACCGGGCGTTTAAAAAAAATCGAATAACTTTTTCCCGCGCAATCGATTTTCGTCGTGATCTCGAGTAGCTGCCGCATTTTACGCGGCCCATCGCCAGTACCCCCGTGACATCGAAGCGGACTCACGTTCTGAAGTTTTGGCCCCATCCCGGTGCGTGAGACCGGCGTCACCGATTATGTAAGTAAAATAGTCATAGTTGAATTTTTGATTGTTCGTATTTTATCAGGGCTATATACATTTTTTACTTACTATTTTAGTTTTGTTATTACTTTATTGTATTTGCCTAAAATCAGTTAGTTTATTGGCATGATTTTATCGATATTTCACGAAAATAACATGTTTCAAATTATAAAATTTATTTCAGTATGTCATTCGAAAATGAACAACGTCGTCTCGAGTCTTTTCTACGAGAAGTACTCGACGAGGACGGGCGATCCACGCAATCAGACAGTGAAGCTAAAAATGGTATTAGGTCTGCGTCCCTAGTACCTTATTGTCGGGTCATAAGTATCAGGCTGAAACTTTCTAGATCGCTTCATTTCAGTGAGTCGGACAAACTTTTTATTTGACAAAAATCTCGGTAGTGGGGACTAATTTTGCTAGAGGCCTTGAAACATGTCGATAAGTCCGGGTGCCAAAAATTTGCTAATACCAAGCCGATTCTTACTGAAATTTAAAGATTAATTTATGAGAAAGTCAAAAAGTAGATTGTCCGACAAAATTAATGGGGACTATGCGCCAGTCGGACATACTGAAAATGTTGGAAATTCCAACTCAAAAAAGTGATTAATATCAGGCTAAATTTTTTTTTATGGGTTCATAAAAATTAATATAATACAACTGTAACGTTGTCCGACAAAATTTATGGGGATAAGCGCCAGTCCGACACTCGAAAAATGTCGAAAATACCAGCACAAAAAAGTGATTAATACTTGTCGGACAAACATGAGTAATTGTAGATTAGATCATTTATAACCGAAATATAGTGATATCCGACAAAAATAATGGGTCATATCGCTAGTCCGACAAGATTAGCCTAACCGCAAAGAAACTATATCTATATATACGCTCTTAGAAACGCTTTTCGCTTTCGAGAGCTCTGTTAGTGTATCTGTCGCACTATATAGTATACATGAGGTTTTAACCTCTCTACCACAATTACAAGTTTGTGAATAAATGTAGCTGTACTTGGCTCAAGTTTAATGTATAAACTTTTTTTTAAGCTACCCTTTTTGTTTCTAATTAGATAATCTTCTATACTTATTATAAAAATAAGTCCCCCGGCCGCGTCTTTCTGTCCTCCTGTCTGTCTGTCTGTCCTCCTGTCTGAACGCGATAAACTCGAAAACTACGCAACGGATTTTTATACGGTTTTCAACAATAGAAAGAGTGATTCTTGAGGAAGGTTTAGGTATATAATTAATTATGTTTGAATGTAAATTAGCAGAAATACGGCGATAAATGTTGAAGAGGTCGCAAAAAATCTTGCCAACGGGGAGCTTTCCACGCGAACGCTGCGTAAACTAGCAAAGATATAGTTGTATAATGTACTAGCGAATTCAAAATCTATAAAAATACTACAAAAAAGTCCGCGATAGCATATCTCTATCTCTTAGGGTTGACTTACAATAACCACTTTTATGTTTAAATTTTTAATTAAAAACATTACGTTATTTTTAAAGATATTTTCTTTAGTTCAGTATTAATCCTTATCCAAATGAATATGATATTTAGCTTAGGCATTTAATGCAGATTAAAATTGCCCTTTACACTGTATCAATCAGACAAATAGTTTTTGAGATATCATCGTTAGAAGTAATTAGCAGCGAAACATTTAATGCTCGGCGAGCTAGCGTTATTTCCTTGAGATGCCTACGGCGCGGGCGACATCCCCTCTGCCCCGCATCGCTCGACCGCCTGCTCATGATAATAAAGGAAATCAAAGAATATCAAAGATCATTTTATCGAACTTTTTTTTAACATTTTTGTTAAATTCCACGCGGACGAAGTCGCGGGTACAGCTAGTAGAAAAATAATATTATGTTGTTTGATAAATAAAATATTAGTTTTATTATCACACATTTAGAAGTTTTTCATAAGGGCCTATGCAAACCACGTTTTTTAAGCGCGCCGTCGACGCGCGTTTCTAAAACGCGCGTCGACGGCGCGTTTGTATTGCGACACACGCGCGTTTGCATCGCGTCTGTATCGCGTGACACGCGCGTCGACGGCGCGTTTTTATCCTACAGAGCAGTTTGTTGGCGTTTGTATCGATTCAAACGCGCGTCGACGGCGCGTTTGTATCGATACAAACGCGCGTTTGCATCGCGTTTGTATCGCGTCACACGCGCGTTTGCATCGCGTCTGTATCGCGTTTAAAAAACGCGGTTTGCATAGGCCCTAAAACTTGACTCAAAAAAATTGGCAAAAAATAATGACTTCTCAAATTTATCAATTTTAATTGATAATATTGAAAAAACTATTAAATATCTAAGTAGTATATATACAACAAATGGTTTAAGAGGCTACGACTTCAACCGCGCGTGGTTTTCACACGCTCAATTTTTTGCTAATACGTTATCTCATGGAGTCAAGCGATAAAATTTTTCTTGTTTTCTTCTAAATCATACATAAGACGTGTCACAATACGAGCTTACAGATTTTTAAAAAATTACAGATTAATAATATAATAATAATATAATTATTACAGATTTTTGAAATCGATTAATCGAAGAATCGATTTTTCGGACCAAATAAATCGATTTTTTAAATCGATATGTTGTACTGAATACACATAAAAAATAACACATAAAAATTTTTTTATTGTTAAAACTGAAAGATTAACGAAAGATTTGTTTTATATTTTAGTTTTGAGACTACAGCGTAGTCGTTTAGTTTTTGAAGTAAAACTTCTTTAGGCGCATATAAAGGGGTAAAATTTGACCACCTGTTTTTTTTTTCAACTATTTTATTTTTTTTGTATTTTAAATTCGTTTTCCTTTTAATTAGTTTTTTTTAATTGTTTTTTTAATTAATTTTTTTAATTAGTTTGCCAAAGAACGAAACGAAATTTTATTTAATTATCGTTTCGTTTTTATTATTTTATTTAAAAAAATATTTATGCTAATTTTTTTAAGTGAAACTTCCGTAGGCGCATGAGGGGTAAAATTTGAGCGACCGGTAACGTAGCAGCGCCATGAAGTTCAATACTTGGATGGGTGACCGCCTAGGATAACCTCGTGACGTTAGCTTTTTCTTTTCTTTTTTTAACTACTTTTTTATTCGTTTCTTTTTTATTATTATTATTTGTTTATTTAATTAGTTTACCAAAGAAGTTTCACTTCAGACAAGTGTACTTTGTATGCACGCGATTTTTTATTTTATTTTAGTTTTTGAGACAATAAGGTTGTCATTTTGTTGGGATGCTCATCGTTTTATTTTTGTTACAACAAAACGTTTAATTTTACTGAAAATTTGTATTAATAATGATATTTGGTTACCTTATTCCTCACCTTGAAAGTTTAAAGGAACTTTCACTTTGATTTTTAGTTTTGAATTGGTTATTTTTTAATAATACTTTTTATTTGATTTTTAATCTGATAAATTCTAATATGAATTTTATTGGAATATGAAAAGCACGTAGATTTTTGAATAATAGAAAAAAAATCGATTTTTTCTCAAAAATCGATTATTATTTTTACTAAAAATCGACTAATATTTAATCAAGAAAAATCTATTTTTATTTATTCGATTTTTTTTACATGAATGTCACATCCCTAATATATATAGGTATACTTAAATGCTGTATACAGAACGAATAATTTTAATAGATATTTTATCGATTTTTATTAGTATTCCCCACATTTCTTGTCGGACAATCGTAGAATCACGTTTGAAACATTATTTTATTACTGAAAAAATAAAAATTAGGTTGATATCAATCACTTTTTTGTGCTGGTATTTTCGACATTTTTCGAGTGTCGGACTGGCGCTTATCCCCATAAATTTTGTCGGACAACGTTACAGTTGTATTATATTAATTTTTATGAACCCATAAAAAAAAATTTAGCCTGATATTAATCACTTTTTTGAGTTGGAATTTCCAACATTTTCAGTATGTCCGACTGGCGCATAGTCCCCATTAATTTTGTCGGACAATCTACTTTTTGACTTTCTCATAAATTAATCTTTAAATTTCAGTAAGAATCGGCTTGGTATTAGCAAATTTTTGGCACCCGGACTTATCGACATGTTTCAAGGCCTCTAGCAAAATTAGTCCCCACTACCGAGATTTTTGTCAAATAAAAAGTTTGTCCGACTCACTGAAATGAAGCGATCTAGAAAGTTTCAGCCTGATACTTATGACCCGACAAAAAGGTACTAGGGACGCAGACCTATATTGAATTGGCGAATCCTTCTCCGGCTAAAAAGCTGTGTGGCTACGGCAAAGAATATAGCCTCCCCCTCTCTTCCCGTGGGTGTCGTAAGAGGCGACTAAGGGATAACATAGTGCTACTACCAGCTTGGAACTTAGAAAGCCGAGTGATGGCGGGATAACCATCCAACTACTGGCTTTGAAATATACAGGCCGAAAGGCAGCCCTGCGGTCACTAATCCGCCTGCCCAGCGTGGTGACTATGGGCAAAACACATGAGTTCACGCCATTTTTGGCGCGAACTTGTGGAGGCCTATGTCTAGCATTGGACTGCGATAGGCTGCAATGATGATGATGATGATGAAGTGCAAAAAATATTTGTTTTTTGAACATAAAGTGCCTTCCTGCAGAAGCTGTTTGACTGAAGAATAGTCATTTTTCAGATCAATTTTTTGTTATTTTTTTGTTGGTAGGATGCAACTTTTTGTTTATTTTATGTATGTTCCTAGTGTCCTAAAAGGGATAAGACTGAACTAATAAAAAAATATATTAACATTTGTGTTTTCTATGATCTAACAAAAGTTATGTTTAAAAAGTTAACAAATTTTCTTGTTATAAGTGACATTGTTTTAAAATAAATAAAAATATAATAAACGTGCTGTGATTAACAGAATATCTTTGTTTTATTATCAAAGAACATATATACATAAATATAAAATAGACAGTAAATAAAATATTTATGTAAATCTTCATTGAAAAACCCGGCGGTCTAAAATTTTAATAGTTAAAATCAATCACATCAATTTATTTAATTTACTTGTTTACAAGCAAATCTTGCGACAAGCTTTTATATCATATAGATTATGTGTAATGACTTTATAAGTAGATAGTAAAAGTTTTAAGGTAAAAATTTATTTTTTTCGTTTTAGTGCATTCAAATAAAAGCTTGTTTTTTAAAAAGGTTTTTTACTTTTAATTTATTTTTGACTTTTTAGTCGGTTATCACGTCACTTTATTCGAATTTTTCTTAGCAAGCCCTTTCATTTGATACCCATATTGTAGAAGTGCACTAAAAATAACTAGTCCGCACTCTTGGATATGCCGCCGTATTGGATTTAGAATGACGTCACAAAGGTAACCATGCATTGGCATCCAAATTGAACCTATATACAAAATTTCAGCTCAATTGGTTGAAGATATCTGCTTCAAAATTGATTTGCAAGATTTCACCTGAACAAACATACATACATACAAACCACGCATTGTCATCCAAATTGAACCTGTATACAAAGTTTCAGCTCAATTGATTGAAGATATTTGCTTCAAAATTGAGTTGCAAGATTTCACCCGAACAAACATACATACAAACCATGCATTGTCATCCAAATTGAACTTGTATACATAGTTTCAGCTCAATTGCTTGAAGATATTTGCTTCAAAATTGAGTTGCGAGATTTCACCCGAACAAACAAACATACATACATAAATACATACAAATCATGCATTGTCATCTAAATTAAACCTGTATACAAAATTTCAGCTCAATCGGTTGAAGATATCTGCTTCAAAATTGAGTTGCAAGATTTCACCCGAACAAACATTCATTAAATTTACATACATACATTGCAAGTTAAATAAAAGCTTGTAATAGACAATCCATCTGACGCTGAATATGTTTTAACATAACTTTATGAGAACTCCTAAGTCTTTTTTTTAAGCACCCAATATTTCTTCTTAGGTCAAGCCGGACGTTACACAAACGAAGCTGGTTTCATGTCCTACTACGAAATCTGCGACTTCTTGAGAGAAGATAACACAACACTTGTATGGGACAATGAACAGATGGTGCCCTTCGCGTACAGAGAAAATCAATGGGTTGGATTCGATGATGAGAGATCGCTGAAGACTAAGGTATAATTATCAAAACGTGCTGTGAATTATTATGAAGGAAGGCACTTTAATATCAATGATATCTAATTATAAGAACTAACAAAGTATCCAGCTGGATAGGAACAAAAGCTTTTTCAATTAATCTTTTGTCATAAAATAAAGATTTAAAAAGTATTTCACGATCACGATCACGATACAGCCTGTAATATCCCACTGTTGGGCATAGGCCTCTTCTCCATGTAGGAGAAGGATCGGAGCTTAATCCACCACGCTGCTCTAATGCGGGTTGGCGGATATATTCCCTACTATGAGTAACGATCGCTATCAGGTGTACATGATAACTCCGGGACCGACGGCTTAACGTGCTCTCCGAGGCACGGTGGGGTAACCCACAAGGACTGCACAAACACCCAGACCACGGCAAACATCTATATGGCCAATACAAATGTTGTCGTGTGCGGGAATCGAACCCGCAACCGCCCGCGCAACAGCCAATCGCAATCCAGTGCTGTAACTGCTGCGCCAACGCGGCGTCAAAGTATTTAAACTATTTAAATTGTTAAAGTACTGCTTAGCTAGAGTTCGTGGCACTAAGTAGCACTAAGTAACGAGAAAAAATATTTCTCAAAATTATAAAATTAATAATTAATATTTCTAATAATTAGATGACCTGGCTCAAAGAAGAAGGTTTCGGAGGTATTATGGTCTGGTCGATAGACATGGACGACTTCCGAGGCTCATGTGGAACCGGCAAATATCCGCTCATCACCGCCATGAAACAGGAGCTCGGAGACTACAAGGTGAAAATGGAGTACGATGGACCTTATGAGTCTTACAACCCCAATGGACAATATACTACTAAGAATCGTAAGTATTATTTTCTACTGGTCGTTTGAAGTATTGAAATGAGGTATATGTCGAAAATGTCTTAAATAATAATAATTATATGTAATGGCACGCCAATAATTTCGTATAATTTTTTCGCCAACTTTATTGATATCAGTCAGCTGTAACAAACTTTTCAACTTTTGCTATAAATTCATCGACAGTAAACGTTAAGCAGGCTATGAGACAAAAATATAAATATATCTTTGTATAACTGTTATCAAATAAAACCTATTTTAATTTCTAATGAAAAAAAACTTTTTGCAGCTAATGAAGTAACATGCGAAGAAGAAGACGGTCACATATCCTACCATCCAGACAAAGCCGACTGCACAATGTACTATATGTGCGAAGGTGAACGTAAACACCACATGCCATGTCCTCAGAACCTGGTCTTCAACCCCAACGAGAATGTATGCGATTGGCCAGAAAACGTAGAAGGTTGTGCACACCACACCCAAGCACCTGCTAGAAGATAAGAACTTCTGGAATATTCTAGAAGATTAGTCTAGTACTATCATTCTTCGTTTTTGAATTAAATTCTGTAATTTTAATAGGCTTAGGTTGTGCCAAATGGAAATTGTGAAAGATTGGATGATTGTTAAGAGTTTACCCGAAATTTGTGGAATAAAATTGGGTATATTGATGGAAAAGTTTAGTTGACTCAATTTGTCAGTTTCGTTATTTTGGTGCTTAAAATTGTTTTACGAAAGTAATTTAAATTATAAAATTGTTTTGATAACGATTCCATTTATACTGGCTTTTATTATCTATAGTATTTTCTTGATTTATTAAATCTCGATTTTCAGGCAATTTAAGTAATAGTTCCAGTTATGAATTAAAAATAAATCAGAATTGCGAGAAGGAATGTCGTTATCTATCGCAATCTAAGCCGACCAGTTTTAAATCAAATCGTCCACTAATTTTAATATTTCTAACGCCTAATCCACCTGTAGTCTAAATCAACCCACGTCGAAATATTTATTAGTTTAACGATGGCAACATCGAACAGATCGGATGAAAGGGTTCGTGTGATATAATGTAAATTATAACATTATTGGTGAATATTATTATATAGAAATTAATATAAGCCGACATGATAATTGGGCAAATTTTATTTAAAAAGTTATTTTTCTTCATATTTGAAACGATCATTTGATTAGTGCACTTGGTTCACTTTCTCAAGATTATAAGCGTTCATGAACAAGTTTATTTGTCACAAGAGACACAGAATAAAAACAGAATCTCTAGTTTCGCAAATGGGTTTGCGCAAATATACTAAATATATTGTATAATAAATCAATTTAACGAAGAGCTTTAATTGATTTTTACCGAGACATTTTTCAATTGGTTAGTTATTTATTAGTTATTTGTCTGATTATCATGATTAGCTAGTGATAGTTAACTCCCAAAGGTACATAATTCTGAGAGACTTAATAATTCGATACGGAAGAATTTTTAAGTTCTCGCTCAACATAGATTTTCGGAGAAATTTATCATTCTTCTATAACGTTCTACATTTGAAACATCTGGTAAAAGAACACGATAATTTTTATTTTCGTTTTTGTTATCTGTTTTATGATTAACATTATCAAATTGTGTACCTTTGTGATCATATTTATTAGCGCTTTTAGTATACTCAAGCTTATCATCTATTAAATCAGCAAAATCACTGCCTTTGACTGTCTCTATTTCATCATTATTTACGGAAATTGTTCGACAGTTACAAAATATCATGACATCGTCATATAGTTGAGGTTTTATATTTTATCGTAAGTAGAAAAATAATTATAAGTTTTTGTAAATATTGTATCTAAATACAAAACAGATGTAAGAGTATTATTAAAATTCTTTTATAAAATTGTGATGTATTTTTTTTTCTTTTTAATAATTATTTTTAGCCTGCTGCCTAATGTTATAAATCCTAAAGTACTGATACGAATGTCCGTCTGCAGTTTTCTTTTTTTTCGTAATCATCAAACAGTTTTTAATTCTTAAAAAAAACAAGACATTGTACTTTTTGAGTCCATAATTCAATTATTCAAAATTTCTATTAATGAATGGAAATTAATTCGAATTATAGAGTAAAGTCATCGAATCATCATCTCATTACATTTCAGAACAGAAATCCGTCACATTACTAAGCACCTGAAATATGTTCCAACCCGCCAACAACCATTTCTAAAACAAACAAAACCTAGCACGTAGTTTTGTTATGTCATTGATTATGTATGTAATAGCTTTTAATATATGCATTAAAATATTACAATAGTTAAATGGATTAGGATATTGTGTTATGGGAATATAAGTATATTGTCTTTATTGTTTCAAATCCCATATCCGGATGCCAACGTTGAACGAATTTGAACAACTAATCTTAACCCATACAAATGATTTTAAATCTTACAACAACATCCTAAAGTCTAAATTTAAATGTAAGTTAAACAGTTACATCGGATTACTATTAGCTATGTAGCTAAGGAGTAATGAGCTTTATACATTACGGGTAAGTAATAATTTTGTTTGAATGGTGTTGTAAACAATAGCAACGAATACAATACACCGCTAATGGAATCAAACACAAATTCAGGCATTTATTCTGAAACAATTTGTGTGTTACATTCGATTTTGATTTCGTTGGAATGGATCATAAATAGTAATGAAATGTTGGTATGTGCGTCAAAGCTATGCACAGCTAAAATAGTCACAATACGAATATAGCTTTTAAGTTAGTTTTAGTTGTAAAATCTAGTAGTTCTAATTTAAGATTTCTGTATAAATATTAAGATTGCTATTGTCTGGCTCGGGTAGAATAAAGAATTACATTTCTACTTATGGCCCTGTTGACTTATTTTTTTTATAACAATTAAATTTGTAAGTGAACAGAAAAGAAAGATTTTATTGAAAAATTAAGACAAATATTATTATTGATTAAATTCAAAACATTGTGTTAAATATTTTACCCTCTCAGTATGTATTATAGGTAAATAATATTATATTTTTAAACTTATATTTCAAGCTACGTAGATTTCGATTTACACAACTGCTTTAAACTTTAGTCGTTTGCGGAGCGACATTAACGGACTTACGAATGAACAAATAAAAGAGCAATCGCTGCTTGATTTTTGTACGTTCGTGACTGTACAATTGTCTTCGGACTCTTAAAGCCGAGCCTTACAAACTACGCGTTTTGTATTAACGTAGATTTCAAACGTGAGTTGTTTACGCTAATGCTTAAAAATTACTACTTCTATGTATGAACATAAAGTGGACTAGAGTATGAGTATGATTTAGTAATAGTGCGTGTTACTTCTGGGACATACTCCGTCTCGCTGTACTGACGATCTATGTAAGATTGCCAGCGGAGGAGGCTATGTAAGATTGATGACGGAAAACCGTGAACGCATAAACTTGTGGAGGTCTATGTCCAGCAATGGACTGCGATAGGCTGAAGTGAGTATCCCCAATACATACTCATAAAGATGGGCGGATTTTTTTAAAGAAATGATTGATTTTCTATACAATTTAAAAAGTGCTAGACAATGCATGACAATTTTTAAAGGATTCTTGATCTTACAGTATGTACGTTGCTTTAGAACTTTACTAATATTTGTCTCTTCACTGACATGGAAAGTCGTCTGGAAAAGTGGTTTGTTTTTACAAGTCTGTTCCAAAGGAAAAAAGACAGAATTTTGAGTATGACTGCTTTTCAAGTATATTATATTTTCTTAAAATACAGAATTTTACGGTAGCACATTTTTGTAATATATCTTGATTAAGTCAGAACTGCTTGTCACATTCTATTAAAGACTATTTTGTAAATATTTTTCATAAAATTTCTAACCAATTTAGCCTCTAAGCAATCCAATCCTAGGCATAGCCTTCTTTTCTACACGTAATAAGGGTAAGTAGGCCTCCCCAAAGAGATAATAATTTATATTAATAACTTGGGGAGGCCTGTGTCCAGCGGTGGACTGCAATAAGCTTAATCCACTATACTATTCTACTGCTGGTTTGCGTATAATTATTTTATGTTATGTTCTAACATTTGTGTTTTTTAACCTACCTAAATAGATTGATTTTTTATTTCTTAAAAAAGGCTATCTATGAGGGCTTTTAAAATAAGTATGAATCATAAAAGCGGACTTTAAATTAAATGTCAAATAGTGTAAAAATAATGAAGTAGAAAACGTCTAAAAACGCGTGGGACATCTACTAAATATAATAGATTCGTGTAAGTCTTATCACAAGATAAACCAAGCCAAGCGAAGCCTAAACTTTTAACAACAACGTGTTAAAAGTTTAGTCTTTGTAAACACATACAATAACGATTATAGTTCAGTCTGTAACATCAAACATATTGCAATATTTATGTCTATATAATTCATCATTTTTAACATTTGATTCATCATTTTATAGTTAACTAGCTTCTGCGCGCGACTTCGTCGGCGTGGACTTCGCTCCTATTGGTCTTAGCGTGATGACACATAGCCTACTATAGCCTTCCTCGATAAATGGGCTATCTAACACTGAAAGAATTTTTCGGCCCAGTAGTTTCAGAGATTACCACGTTCAAACAAACAAACAAACAAACAAACAGACAGACAAACAAACTCTTCAGCTTTATATATTAAATAAATAAAATAAAATAAAATAAATAAAATAAAATAGCCTTTATTGCTGTTTCTTTCCTTAACATAAATACATAATATAATACATGCCTATTTTCTAAAAATAACCAAATTGATTTAATTAAATCTAAATTCAATTTAAATGATCGGCAACTCGGTGTTTGTGTGGAACAGCTTGTCTGTCGACAAAGGCCTCCTCTTCCATATATCCAGCTTTATATATTGGTATAGATTAAATTTTACATATTATTATACCTATGTGTATATAATTGCTTAACACTTAGAACTATGTTCAATTAATCCCTTACTGTTTTTATGTTACAGCCTTGTGACAATCAGATAGAAAAACAACAAAGTCTTTGTAATAAATTTTCATCGACACCCTTTGGCTGTTAAATAAAAAGCGCTATCCGAATCGACTGTCTAAACTATTTTAGCTCTCGCAAGATTTTATCCGTTCTCTTGAATTTTGTCCTCAATTTATTCACCTATTCCTGTGATTTATTAGATTTTATCTTCTCTTGAGGCATTAACGTCATTCCTACCTGTCTTTCTTATAGAGTCGACGTTTTCTTGAGGAAAAAATAAATTTAGTGCCAATTTTTGGTACTCGGTTGGTAGGTAGGTAATTTGATTGATATGAACAAATTATTGTCTCATTTCTATTATAAATGATGAATGGTTGTTTTTAGTCAATCACACCTGAAAAGAAGAAGTCAGCTGGATGTAATTGGCAACGCTAATTTTTATTTCTGTAAAATGTCTCCCTAGATCCGGCTTCCCTAGTTTTTTTTTTTTTTTTTTATATAGAGCGAAGAATCGAAAAGATATTTTTCGATAGTGATAGTTACAAGCCAGAGAATTGTAGGCAGCATTTAATTCCGCAACAATATTCTATATAGTAATATTCTTATATAGTAAATAAATAAATATCTATAACAACTTCGGTAAGCAACTTAATGCTTGTGTTATAGGTAACAGCAGATTGATATAGCTATATCTTTTTATAAATAAAACTTAATAATATATAAATAAATAAATATCACACCCAAGCACCCCCCCAACCAACCCCCCCCCGGAGCAGAGAGCAGGGTCACAACAAACTGCGCCAATGGGCTAGTCGTAATATTTATTACTAGCTTCTGCGCGCGACTTCGTCGGCGTGGACTCCGCGATGACACATAGCCTATAGCCTTCCTCGATAAATGGGCTATCTAACACTGAAAGAATTTTTCAAATCGGCCCAGTAGTTCCAGAGATTACCGCGTTCAAACAAACAAACAAACAAACAAAGAAACAAACAAACAACCAAACAAACAAACTCTTCAGATTTATATATTATATAGTATAGATTATACTAGCTGACCCCACAAACGTTGTTTTGCCATATATGTTATTAACCCCCTTAATCCCCCCCCCCCCTTCATTTGTAACTTAGGGGTATGAAATATAGATGTTGGCCGATTCTCAGGCCTACCCTATATGCACACAAAATTTCATAAAAATCAGTCCAGCCGTTTCGGAGGAGTATTGTTACTAACATTGTGACATGAGAATTTTATATATAGTAGGTATCTTACACAACGTTCACTATAAATCAGTATTTCATTTGATAAAATAGAAGATATTCATCAAAGTGAACTGGGTATCAAAGCAAATGCCGCAGTGCAACGCAATGCATCTGTTAAGTTACGTCTACACTTGTGCAGGAAATGAAATAACTGCAGAGATCCTCACACTCGCTGAATCACACATGTGTAGCCGTAACATATGATTCCAATCCGAGAATAGTTTATAGTTGACGTTTTGTTTGGTGACACATTTATTTTTTGTTTTTATTGTTTATTATTTACAACCAACAACTCTATGGCATTTTACTTGACCACAAACATTTTTATTTTTAACCACATTTAAATTTTTGATTATATTCCACCGGTGGCTGATATGTCTTAGATATTACGAGTAGTAACGATATTCAACAGATCAGATCACTTTAATTCATCAATTCACAGATCCTATAACACTTATTGGTATAAGTGAAACAGTCCCAAATCTCTAGTTAAAAGTGTATAATCTATGGTCCCAAATGCCTAAATTAATAGGCAACTAAGGTAAACTATTTAATACTCTAAGAGGTCATTTGATCTCTTAGAGTATTTATTAGTTGACCATTAAGTTATTGCGTACATATGTAGGCTTGATCATGTTAGATATAAACTTTAATAAATATTATTCCACAAACTCTAAATTAAAATGAAAGAAAACCACCGCTCTGGTATAGTGGGGCGTGTAGGGGCCTAAAACACCAAAGTGTTGCGTGTTCGATTCCCGCTCAGGATGGATACAAAATATTTCTTACTGGTTTGGATGTCTACCCTTGTGGGTTTCCCCGCCGTGCCTCGAAGAGCACGCGTTAAGCTATCGGTCGCGCTTGTTATCATACATACCTGATAGCCACTATGCCCAACAGTGGGATGCTGCCGGCTGAATCGTGTTCGTAAATTCTAAATTGCGTAAATATATATTGTAGCTGGATTTATCGACAATTAAATTAAAGTAAAGTTAACCGAAGTTATTACTCTATAATATTTAATGTAATCTCGGGATTTCGTCGGATTTCTTCGCAGCTTAACCTTTGACTTTGTTTCTTCGGGTTTTGTATATTAATACAGGATTTCAAGGTGGATATTTTTAACAAACAACAATAAATAATTAATGATTTTCTGAGTAATAAGCAGAAATTGTTTCTATATTTTACTGCTCGTTTTGTTCATTTTGTTCTCATACTAACTGATCTCATACCTTCATTTAGCTCTCAAGAGAACAATACCGAATTTTGGTGTTCAAATTATTTGATAAGCTATAACTTAATATGGACTTAGTTTCGCCTTTACATTCAATTTATAATTTTTTTAAAAATTAAATAATTCTTTACTACTGAAATTAATAATTATTATTGCAATACTTTATTTACCAAAAACATTTATTTATTTATACTTTATTGTACATCACGACTACAAATATCATTTACAGACTGTGAAGTACAATTGGCGGACTTATGGCTATTTAGCCATTTCTTCCAGACAACCCAAATACCTATATGTATATTTCCTACTATGAGTAACGATCGCTATCAGGTGTACATGATAACAACCGGGACCGACGCCGACGGCTTAACGTGCTCTCCGAGGCACGGTGGGGAGACCCACAAGGATTGCAATTTGCACAAACACCCAGACCACGGCAAACATCTGTATGGCCAATACAAATGTTGTCGTGTGCGGGGATCGAACCCGCAACCGCTCGCGTAACACCCAATCGCAATCCATTGCTGTGAATGCTGCGCCAACGCGGCGTCAGATTTACAATTTTAGTTAAAAAAATAAATAGAAATATCATCATGAATACAGAAAATGAGAACTGTGTAAAAGTTTTGTTTATGTTAGTGGACCCGGCAGACGTTGTCCGGCCTGGAAAACAGCTACCTTTGATTGCTTACATATCGATAACAGCGCCACCTACCGGGTCCAATTGAGATAAAAACTAACCTAATCTGTAATTTGATCCAACTTGGGAGAAGTTGGATCAAATTATAGATGCTTACAAATTTTGATAAAAATTGGTTCAGTAGTTTCGGAGTTTATCGCGAACATAAATCGTGATTCGTGACATGAAATTTTTATATATACATATTATTAGATTTTTAGATATTATAAAAAATAACTTGAGTTTCATATGGATAACATAAAAGTAGGTATTGTATTTCATTACAAAACAACTTGAAGCTTTAATAAATCTTTTCAACAGAGCATCCCTTAACAATATTACGTAATTTTTCATCGCAATAATAGAAAAAAGTTTAACAATTCCCAGTGTCATTCAAGGGAATTGATGCTGTATTTTATTTTGTTAACGCCGTTTCTTGATTGATCGGAGTAATGATTTGAAAAATTCGATAACTTATTGAACTTAAGATTTTTCCTTTAATTTCTTTTAAATATAAGTAATCTCATATAACGCCTATATAATTATACACTACAACGACTATATAGTAATAGATTCCGCGTTGGCGCAGCGGTCACAGCACTGGTTTGTGACTGTTGCGCTAGCGGTTGCGGTTTCGATTCCCGCACACAACAACATTTGTATTGGCCATACAGATGCTTGCCGTGGTCTGGATGTTTCTGCAGTCCTTGTGGGTTACCCCACCATGCCTCGGAGAGCACGTTAAGCCGTCGATCCCGGTTGTTATCATGTACCTACACCTGATAGGGATCGTTACTCATACTAGGGAATATATCCGCCAACCCGCATTGGAGCAGCGTATTGGATTAAGCTCCGATACTTCCCCTATATGGGGAAAGAGGCCTATGCCCAACAGTGGGGTGTTACAGGCTGACACAGGCGGACAGGTGACTAAAAGATTTTATTCTTGATTTAGTTAGATGTTTATATAGGTATCTTTATCAATAATTTTTCATTGAGATAAAGTACAGAAATATCTCTATATGAAGTGACTCCAACACATTACAGTAGATCACAGCCAAGTAATACTACTCTCAAGTTATCCGTTAGTATGGTGAATAAGATAGCTACAGGCTCTTGAAGTTCTAACTAGTAGAAACGTACCCAATATTTGTTACAGGTTTATACACAGGATAGAATTTTTATATTCATATTTTTTACATATACTAGTTGCCACCCGGGACTTCGTCTGCGTGAACGCTATACAGCACCAAAAAAACGTTCACTGCTCGTCCCCCGTAGGTGATGGCGTGATAATGTGATAATAATGTGTAGCCTATATGTTGACCCGACTTCTTAATAATATTCGTTCCAAATTTGAAGTAAATGCATGCAGTACTTTTTGAGTTTATCCCGTACATACATACAGAATTACAGACAAACAGACAAAAATTCTAAAAACTATATTTTTGGTTTCGGTATCGATTGTAGATTACACTCCAAGTATTATTTTAAAAAAATATTCAATGTACCTACAGTTTTGACTTTCCTACCATTTTATTATATGTATAGATAAAGGCAATTTAACAAAATTGTATTTTATATTCAAAAAATCAAAATTATTTTTATTCAAATAGGCTTCAAAAGCACTTTCGAATCGTCATCTTACAAATTAAAATTTTAAGTGGTTATTTTTAAAACCGAAGCTACCGCCGATCCGGAATGTAAATTCTACAGAGAAGAATCGGCAAGAAACTCCACAGTTACTCTTTTGAAAAGTATATAATTATAAACTGTCTTTTAGTACTAATAACACTTCACGATCCATACCGCAATAGGATATGAATGAAGGATATGAAATATAAATGTTTTTAGACAAGTTTTTCATGCACGAGGATCAAACATGCGCAGCAATTCTGTGACTGCTGTCCTAACGTCAAAATATGATTTTATTTTGTATACCAGTTGGTTATTTTTTGGTACTTTTTAGTTAAAAATGAGAAGTGAAATATAATAGCAATTTCGCTCACAAACTGTGTTTTCTGAACTTTCTTCTAGGAGAACTACACACGTACGTACAAAGATTAGAAATACACCAAATACATTTACAGTCACTGATATAATAGAATGAATAATTCGTAGGTACTGATTGAAACGGTAATAGGTTTAAATCCGTATTATGTTTAAAAGTTTTTAATTTGTTTGAAAAAATTTCGTACCTACAAAGTACCCCACACATGTCAGAACTGAAACTTCTTTGGAAAACTAAAAAAAAAAAAACTAATTAAAAAAGCTAATTTAAAATGCAAAAAAAAACTAATTAAAAAAAAAAACAAATAGCCAACGTCACGCGGTGTTCCCAGCCGGTCACCCGTCCAAGTACTGACCGTCCCTGACGCTGCCGCGTTACCGGTCGCTCAAATTTTATCCCTCGTGCGCCTAAAGAAGTTTCACTTCAAAAAATTATAAGACATTCACATCCCTCAATCCTCAAAAAAAAATAGCATAGAGTTATTACTCTTAGAACTTATTAGTTCTTCACTTTCACAGAAAAGTCTTAGCCAAAAGACAATAAAGAAAGTTATTAAAATAGTCAAAAAATCGTGTTGTATAATAGTATAAAAAATTATAAAAACCGAAATAATATATTTGGTTTTGATCAGAAATGGAAAATATATATTTTTAATCAACAAAAATAAAGATAAACACATTCAACAAAACCTTTCCAAGAACACAAAAACTACTAAAGAAGACTAAAATTTCTTTTAAGACCCGAGCTCTAGAATTCAATTTCAGCTTAATTTCGACTCGGGTACTAAAAGTGACTACTTAATAAACGTTGAACTTCGGTCTGTTTGGACACGAACGCCGGACCGTGGTGTTTTATTAGTCGGTTTTATTAAAAAATATTACAACCGAACTTTTCTCATCAACACGAAAACGAGTATCTCAAAGACATTACGTGACGTAAATTTTTAATAGAAATTTTACGGGTTTAATAAAAAAAGCTTATATAATATAATTCATTCTCTTGAAAAAAATGTAGAACAAGAAATAATTAAAAAAAAGTGTGTGTATATTTATGTACGCACATAAGAAGTTATACTTCATTGGCTATCTAACTTCACGTTGCTAATTTCTTCTTTGTTCACTAGCTAACTTCAGGTGACGGTGTGCGCACGCATCGTAAAAATGTATTCTCATTATTTTTCCATAACGCGCCAAAAGAAGTACAATTTCAAAAATAAATAATTTAAAAATGATGCACCGACTGGATTTTTGACATTACGATCAATACCGATTTGATACTTTAAAGAACAGGCTGAATATCAACTCGTACCTTTCTGGGCCAGTAAATCCAGAATTGAACCAACATAATTTTCGGCTTTCAAGTTAATTTACCACAAAAATTCCCCCTAACGAATTTTAGCCCAACACAAAATTTTGCTTAAATTATTCGATTCGATTTTAACTAAGTAAGATTTATGTGAAGTTCATTTTAGTAACTTTTAATGAAAAAAAGTTTTTTTAACAACAAAATAAGCACAGAATATACTAAATCATATTAATATGTATAATAGAATTCTTGCAGAAAATAAAATATTCTATAATTGAAACGCAAAACTATAGTTATCTTAACAAATCTAGAAAACAATATATTATTACATTTTTAGAATATGTAGTACATGTACATAACTTTAAAAATGCTATATTTTTTCCTAAATAAGCTTCTTACATACTAAGCTAGAATCTAGATTCCAGAACACGTAACCTAGCTGTATCTTCAACGTGAGGAGACTCGGATGCAACAACAACTCTACATTCCCTTACTTGTTACAGATCTATCTACATTTAAAATGTGTGTTAGATTTATCTCGGACGAGCTAAAAGTGTCACTGTATTAAATTGATGCTAGCTAGTACCTAGGATGTAGACCTGGAATGACTTTACAGTTTGTTACCTTGCCGATATGATAACTTCTGGTCAGCAAATAGTCAATTTGAAACTGTGTGTTTATTTATTTACCAATTAAATAAAAGTGACAAAATAAATCTAAATCTAAATATATATCTAAAATGCTTTGTTAATACGTAAATACACTGTTTTCTCTATCACCACCAAACCCAATCAACGTCCCGTTGGTGAGGTAAGTACCCGTTGGTCTACAGGTAAGGGAGTTTGGTTGCGGTTGGTGAAAGTGGGTGGTGAAAATATTACAACATATATTTTTGTCCTTTTCTAACGCATTAGGACATCTGAAAAGATCTCAAAATTTCTGGTCTAGAAAGTTTCTGCGATGTATTTTAACCCGAGCAAAGCCGGTTTTCGCTGCTCTCTCCCTCTTGTCGGTCCCTCATGTCTGAGGATCGTGGTCAGCATCAGGGTTGTATCTGGAGCGCATGATTTGCCTCCACCGGTCTCTGTCCATGGCGTCCACGGCAAGATTACATTACAGATAAATAAATAACAAGAATGGATAGAGGCTTTTAACTTTCTGAAATTAATAACATCATTTTCCAGGATATATAATGTAAGACACATCCGAAAAAACAAATTGATTGCAGCGTCTTTCTGACCTACAATCATGAAACATGTTTAAGAACCTGTTTTCAAGAAAAATCTATGTAAAGAACAAAAAATGTCTTGGCGTAGAAAGCCTGGTGTATGTTGTAGCAGTTACTCATTTAGATATAAGTTTACCTACTAGAAATGTAAGCGCTTAATACTTTTTTGGGAAGAAAAACGCAAAGTCGGAAAAATTTTACTAGAAGCTAAATCTGAGATGGGTTTTCAATAATGCCTTACACTTATTATTTTAACATTTAATTTTTAGGAAGTATAATTGTTTTGTTAAATATATTATGTAGTTTTCACTAAAACTTGTCGTTATAGTTCGGTAAATTTTAAGTAACTTTTGTTCATTCTTTAAAACCATATCCAAGACCTAGATTAGGTACCTAGGTACCTAAAGACATTCATACATCTCATAATCCATCATCATTTTTTTTTATAGAACTAGGTGAGCAAGCAAGCGTACAGCTCACCTGATGGTAAGCGATTACCGTAGCTTATACACGTCTGCAACACCAGAAGCACCGCAAGCGCTGGTCACCTTACTCACCACAAGAACACAACACTGCTTGAAAGCACTAGTATTTAGCTGTAGGTAAGGTTGAGGTACTTCCGTCTTCGTAAGCGATTACCGTAGCTTTAAAGACGCCTGCAATACCAGCAGCATCGCAAGCGCGTTGCCGACCCTATTCTTTTGCTAAATATACTACTCGTATGTTAAAATTAAGTTTCTTATATAATTTTAAAATGTACGGTTACGTTTTGTAAATTGTTGATTTTTATTTTAGATATCATGTTTATGATGTGTGATTATATTTAATATTTATGTGATTGCGGGCTATAAAAATCACTACATAGCAGTTCATGGAAGCGTGAAGCGATATGTAAGTTGAGCAGTCAATCTTGCAAGCGTCGATATTTAATGCTTGTTGTGGTTTAATTTAATATACCCGCACGAAATCTCTTTCTGTTATTTCTTACAAGACTGTATTTTTTACCTTCGCTAACTTTTTACTGGGTGAACTGATTTGAATGATTCTTTTTAACCGACTTCAAAAAGGACGAGGTTACTCAATTCGACCGTATAATATATTATTTTTTTATGTATGTTCGAAAATAACTTCGTCGTTTGTGAACCGATTTATGATACTTAATTCTTTCTTTGTTGGAAATGAGATATCCCAAGTTTGGTACCATGATAAGGAAAACAGGATCTGACGATGGAATCCCGAAGAAATCGAGGGGAACCTTCGAAAATCGTAGTGATAACTAATGCGTTCGTTAATTTTTTTCGTCTAATTACGTTGTATTACTTGTGGAGTAGATGTAATTGAAGTCGGTTTTTTTCGTTTGCTAGCAAACACAATTATTGAAGTTAAATACTTCTTTTGGCGTATTAGGGAAAAATGATGAGAGTAAATTTTTACGATGCGTGCACACAGGGTTACAAAAAACCGACATCCTGCAGTTACTAGACAACGAAGAAGAAGTTAGCAACGTGAAGTTAACTAGCCAATGAAGTATAACTTATTACGTGCGTACATAAGTACACACTTTTTTTAAAATCGAAAGCTGACGTATCACGTGGTGCCGTTTAAATTAGATCGAGATCGAGTACTTTTTGATTAATCATTACAAGTCAGCCTATAACAACCCATTGCTGGGTATAGGCCTGTTTCTCAGTGTAGGAGAAGGATCGAAGCTTAATCCACCACGCTGTTCAACTGCGAGTTGAAGGATATATTCCCTACTATGAGTAACGATCGTTATCAAATATTTATGATAACAACCGGTACCGACGGCTTAACATGCTCTCCGAGGTACGGTTGGGAGACCCACAAAGACAGATATCCAAACCAGAAAGAAATATTTGTACAAATACAAATATCCATCCCGAGCGGGAATCGAACCCGTAAACCGTCGGTGTTGTAGGCGACTACACGGACCACTACACCAGAGTGGTTGTATAACACAATACTTCAGTCTATTTTTAATTTTTTATTTTGCTCGTTTTTCTTCTCTATTGACTTCTTACGCTTCAGCCTGTAATATCCCACTGCTGGGCATAGGTCTCTTTCACCATGTAGGAGAAGGATCAGAGCTTTATCCACCACGCTGCTCCGCTGCAAGTTCGCGAATATGTTGCTAAATATGAATATGAGTAACGATCGCTATCAGGTATTTATGATAAGAACCGGGACCGACCGACGGCTTAACGTTCTCTCCGAGGCACGTTGGGGAGACCCACAAGGACTGCACAAACACCCAGACCACGGCAAACATCGTATGGCCAATACAAATGTTTGTCATGTGCTTCTTAATTGCATCATAATATGAGTGCTTCCAAACCGAGATATTTCAGTTTAAGTAGACAAACATACCTAACACTATTGTCTATTGCTGTATTATTCATACCTAATTGTATATTCATTACGTTTCTAGCTAATAATATAGTACAGTGATACCACAAACAGCTAATCATGTCTATTAACATAGAAGCACACTAATGATTGTGCCGCTAGACTTAGCCATGAGCTATGTAAGGAACTCCGCACACGGTACAATATAGATAAATAAAAAGTGTGTGTGTCAGCTCTGACGCACGACTGGAGTTTACTCCTTCAGATAGACTGTCTAAATAGGCACAAAAAATGCTTACTAGTCTAAGAAAAAGATTGATACCATATCAAATGGTAAATAAACGAGTAAAATAACGCCATCTATCGGGACCCAGATTACAGGAGGGTTAGATGGCGCACGAAAACGTAACGAGGTCGTTCGTTTGGTAGATTGTACTGCTCATATTTTTTCATACCAGGGACCTTATATAAAATCGATTCTTAAGGAGTAAACTCCAATAACGCTAGCTTTATTAAAAATAATAATATACAAAATTATATTTGACAATTAAATCCCTGTATAAAGATATTGAAGATATATGCACGGATATGATTGAGAAGTCTAAAAAAAAATGGGTTTGTTAATTTTGAAATATATACCTACGCTATTGATAAAATTCTGACGCTGACGATCAGTGACGCTGAAAGTAACGTTTTACAGCGCTTTTAAGCTATTAATGTATGATTTAGGAATAATTAAAATTAATTATATTGAGCCAGAATTTACTGTACCGATGTGAATAGCAAGCATCAATATATAATATTAAGATTTGAATGTTTTATTAATTTAAATGAATTTGACTTTTCAATAAAAAAATTGACTTTGAAATATCACAGTAATTATTCGTAAAGACTAAACTTCAGTTGCATGCCTGAGTATGCAGTTGTTTTTTTTACATAGGTAATCTTGACACCTTGAGTTAACTTTAAAAGCAAAACCGTAGTGTCAAGACGGCCTTAACGATAAACTAGTTGACACAGTGCCCCGAGAGCGGTGTAATGCGGTGATAACAGTGCATTGTCTCTGACACACAAGCTCACCTTTGTCTTCAGCTCCAGTGCGACTAAACGTATTGCATTAATTAACTGCTTAATACTATAATTATATTATTACACAGATGTGATAAAATTTATGTGCACTTTTTGAAGTAAAACTTCTTTACAAACGCTTGATTTGGGGAGTAAGCTGGTAAATGCATGATGAGAGCATTACGAAAAGTGTGATTGGGTGAGGTGAACGGAAGTTGAGAGGGAGATATAATATGTTTGTAAAGATAGAAAGAGAGAGGGTTACGTTTCGTATATTAAGTTTTACTTCAGTCGTGTGGTCTAAAGCACACTCGTTTTTTATTAGTGTGTTGTTTTGTAATGGCTGGGGCACAGCCGGATATATCCTGCTAAAATCTGGAATAGCCAGTCTGGGGACTTACGAACCTCAACTCGAAGAAGATCACAGCTAAATAATACCGCTCTCAAGTGGTATTGTGTTCCTGTGGGGGAGAAAGGTACACACGTTCAGGAATAAAATTGACATCGTACTTCTTGGTCTCAGATGAAATATAACAAAATAATATTCCCTCATCTGTTAATTAGATGAAACAATTTTTTATAGGCTGATTTCAATATGGTGAATTTTTAAAAACAACCTCTGCTACCATAAGCCTGCTGCAAATAATAATACTTAAAAAAAATTTTTCCTTCTAAAAAATATTTTCCCTCTCATGTTAATTACATGTATTATGCTGAAACCGTTAGTATTTACAAGCTTTTATTTAACTTGCAATGTATGTATGTATGTATGTATGTATGTAAATTTAATGAATGTTTGTTCGGGTGAAATCTTGCAACTCAATTTTGAAGCAGATATCTTCAACCGATTGAGCTGAAATTTTGTATACAGGTTCAATTTAGATGACAATGCATGATTTGTATGTATTTATGTATGTATGTATGTTTGTTCGGGTGAAATCTTGCAACTCAATTTTGAAGCAAATATCTTCAAGCAATTGAGCTGAAACTTTGTATACAGGTTCAATTTGGATGACAATGCATGGTTTGTATGTATGTATGTTTGTTCAGGTGAAATCTTGCAACTCAATTTTGAAGCAGATATCTTCAACCAATTGAGCTGAAATTTTGTATATAGGTTCAATTTGGATGCCAATGCATGGTTACCTTTGTGACGTCATTCTAAATCAAATATGGCGGCATATCCAAGAGTGCGGACTAGTTATTTTTAGTGCACTTCTACAATATGGGTATCAAATGAAAGGGCTTGCTAAGAATAATTCGAATAAAGTGACGTGATAACCGACTAAAAAGTCAAAAATAAATTAAAAGTAAAAAACCTTTTTAAAAAACAAGCTTTTATTTGAATGCACTAAAACGAAAAAAATAAATTTTTACTTTAAAACTTTTACTATCTACTTATAAAGTCATTACACATAATCTATATGATATAAAAGCTTGTCGCAAGATTTGCTTGTAAACAAGTAAATTAAATAAATTGATGTGATTGATTTCAACTATTAAAATTTTCAAACTAAGGAAATACGAGTGTCTCGCGACAAGCTTTTCTATCATATAGATTATGTGTAATGACTTTATAAGTAGATAGTAAAAGTTTTAAAGTAAAAATTTATTTTTTTCGTTTTAGTGCATTCAAATAAAAGCTTGTTTTTTAAAAAGGTTTTTTACTTTTAATTTATTTACATTATATACCTGACTATAGTAGGCACCCATCTCTATGATTGCTATACTTACCTGCAGCCAGGTTACTGCTGACTTTGAGGATTTCTGATGTCAGCAAGCTCTGTATCCTCTTACCATCAGGTGGACGTACGCTTGTTTGCCGCATTATTCATAAACGTCAATACGAGTGAAAATACAATGATTATCTAGTCAGAAAAATATATAAATTCCCCTAACAATAACAAACACTGTTAAAATCAAGAATATAAAACAAATTATCCTTCCATGATACCCTAAAACCATTTCCGAGCTAATTCCATACAATTTATTGTGAAAACCGCGATTTCTAAGGGGCTGTCTCCACGAGCGAGCGTATCGCCGGCGATAGTATCGTCGTGCCGCCTATTTCTATACACTCTCTATGGAGCTGTGTACAGTAATCTGTATGGAAATGTCTCCGCCAGCGAGCGTATCGTCGGCGATACGCTCGCTCGTGGAGACAGCCCCTAACGTAGGTATACCCTACAACGTTCTCTGTCAACATGTCGACTTGATTTAATATAGTTTTAGTTTCAAATAAATGAATGTTTGGCGAGCTTTAATGTGCTCAGAACATGCTCCGAACAAACAAGATACATTATGAATGAACTCGATTTGAAAATGTTAAAATAAACTTGGATATCACGTTTTACTTTAAACGATATTGGCTTTAAGTTGTCTATATCAGGAACAGACTGTGTGTATGTTAAACATATAATTATTACAGCATACTTATCAAACGGAAGTTACAGGTACTGGAGATCCAGATTAAGGTGTAAGGTTTTTTGTATACAACTAGGTCGGCAAACATGCGTACGGCTCACCTGATGGTAAGCGATTACCGTAGCTTATACACGTCTGGAACACCAGAAGCATCGCAAGCGCTGGTCACCTTACTCACCACAAGAACACAACACTGCTTGAAAGCACTAGTATTTAGCTGTAGGTAAGGTTGAGGTACTTCCCCAATCGGGCTGCTCCAGATTTTGAGCAGGATATATTATATATTGCTTTGCCCTACCTACATATGTTACTTTTTATGCTGAATCCCAGTAAATAAAAAAGTGTTGTTGTTGAGTTTTCTTGTCGATTCTAAAAAGTTCAAAACCTACTTAGATTCAACCTGTAACATCCCACTCCTGGGCATAGGCCTCTTTCTCCATGTAGGAAAAGGATACTTGCCTACTTGGGTAATAAAAAATTATATTATTATTAATTTTATATGACTATATAACTTCTGAAACTTTCATTACCAATTCATTTGATCTATATGGATGAGGATTGCGGAGAATGAGGAACTGTGGCACGATCTTGGAAGGCCTATGTCTAGTAGTGGACTGTGATAGACTGATACACTACTAAAAATGTATTAATGTAGTGTTATCTGAACGAAATTCTTGAGAGAGCTTCAGCTGAATCCACCACACCGTTGCAATGCAATGGACTACACTACACGTGAAGTTAGTATAATTATGTATAATAGTTAAAAATTGTCAATAAATGTACAGTTCTCCTTAGTAATTTTGTACTAAATGAATTCTTCACTATTTTTTTAATTGAATTATTTTTGATATAAAGATAAAGCTTGTAGTGTCGAAATAATAAAAACTAAAAGGGTATGTAAATAGATTCTTTTAGCATTAAAAAATTAAGAATACTTATCTAAAAGAATATAGGCTACAAAACACGTCAAGTAGTGGAAAAGTTTGTTAAAATATACGTATATGTAAATCTAGAAGAATCCATTAATTATTTTCACTATCCGAACCAAAAGTTATTGGACGAATATTGCGCAATAATTGCAAAAATTCCTGTGCGAGTTTCGCATTAGAGATATCAGTCAAGTCGTTTGTCCGGTGTAATCGAATACGACCCGAGCGAAACCGGGTGTGACGCTTGTGAATAACGAATACAGAATATGGATTAAGGGTGGTGTACATATCGGCCTTTAATATATTTTGTTACTGTTTGAAAATATAATGAAAATACGAAGATTGTAAACGCGAAAATTTTTGGGCATAAATGGATGAATGTCTGTTAATCTTTCAAGTAAAAACTAAGAATAGGAGCAAATAAGATTTAATTGATTGTTTTTTCTTACAAATATGATATGATTGAAAAATAAAAACTAAGTATATTATACGTATTCCATACTTTTTGAAAAGAATAATAAGGTGTTACAACGAAATCTGAGAAACAAAATTATTTGCTCCCACCTGATGTCAACGCCCTAAATGAAGGGGAAGTGGGAGGGAGGCAGGGAGCTTATGATGGGACAAATAAGTGGAAATTCAATCATTATGACAGAAAAATTTGTGAACTGAATGATTGTTATTTTGAATCAATTAATTTTTTTAAATGGTATGAAAATTTTTGCTGGTAAATGGTATGAATAAAAAGCTGAATCGTATCGCATCATTCATTTGTATATCAATAATAAATACTTATACTTCACATATCACACTATTAGACAATTAACAAAAACCAATGAATTATTATAATATATTAGTAATTTATTTATTTATTTATTTTTATATTATAAAAATAAACGACATAGCTCATAAAAACTATAATATAGGAAACGGAAGATCCGAAGGCGGTGCACGCTTGACCAAGTTTACGGAAATCGCCCATGCGTCTTTAAAACTCGTTCTTGTAATCCAGTGGACGCTATATTATTTGTAGACATATCATGCTATTTTAAAATACCACTTGATTACAAAGCTTTTTACCTACACATTAAACTAGTAAGTAAATAGAATAATGAATCCTAAGTCAGATATTGAAGTGAAAACAAAATGGGAATCGAGTTTTTTTAATGTTTAATTTTAAAATTGCTTATAAATATGATTGAAAAATCAATCAAGAAGACATAAACTACTAATTTTTTGTACTGTTTCTGGTCAGTTCCTCTTGGAATTCGAAGATTAAATAATTGTATTAAAGTAAAACAAAAACTTAATATCAAATATAAAACCTTTTTCAACAAAATCGATAACAAATGTTTCAAAATCTTATAACATTGGTGTATATTTTAATTATTATTGTTATTTTTGTAAGGTCATTTAAACATGTAACAAAATAACAATTCACAAGAACACTTTACACTTAAAATTAAAAAAGAACAACATCAAAAAAATTATATCTAAATAATACTAAAATTTTGCTTTATATTATTTGTGTATATAGCAGTGATTTCTAAAGTACTGCCTCAGTTGTCAACAGGAATGTAAGCTTAAATCAATGCGCCTGCACCGACGACGCTATCATTCAGTTGTTTAGGTCATTTCTTCGCGGACGCGCGCTTTTATGACGTTTATTTTTTTAATTCTCGACGCGGGAAACACCGCGGAGGTTTATTTCGATATTTGAAATGTCATTCGAACTTCGATGTCAAATATTGACCGATTAAAAAAATAAAAAAAATAGTGATTTGAGTCTGTGAACTAGTGTTGTTGGATATTTTAAAAAAAGTGTTGTATTTTTTTAATTATATGGTGGGATTGGAAGCGTGGAATGCACACGTATTGGAGGTAAATTAATATTTAATGCAGAACTTTCTTTGCAAATGTTTTACAATATTTTACGTAATGTATGAGTGTTTATTGAGTATCGTATAATGAAATGAAATGTTGATTTTATTGGTGCACTTTAATACTTGTAATTCCGTATTACGTTACTTGAAATAATTATTTCTTTATTTTATTTTCTTTTTTAATATTGTAGATTAAAAAGGTTCAATTTATGCAATTAATTTGCTTTATATTATAAACTAGCTGTGTCTGCGACTTCGACTTTGTTTTGGGTATTTACATGTTCAACGTGATTCTTTAAATTGACATAAATTTTTCATTAATATTTAGGAATCGATTGACATAAAACATACAGTTAATTTTAAGTTAAGCCTACCAATATATATTAGTGAAAACCACATCGAAATCAAATAAACCGTTTCTGAGATTAGCTTGCACAAACGCACAGACAAACAGACAAAAATTCTAACAATCTTTGTTTTGGGTGCTATTTGCGTTGAGGTCCCAATAATATTTTTTTTCGTATATCTTCCATTTACAGACGGCGACCCATTACGTTTTTATTATATGCATTGATTGATAGATTGATGGAATTATTATTAGGTAGAGCTCAACAGATAAAAAAAAAATATTTTCGAGTTTTTTTTATATGGCTCTAATTAAAAAATAATTTTTTTTTGATCATTATACAAACATTTAAATACTTGAGCAATTAATTATTGATTGTAAATTACATTTTACCTTAATTGTTAAATATTAAGGTAACAATTAGAAACTCCAGTCTTAGTAATAATCGAAGCCGGTAAATTACACATCAACTTTTTTTCGGAAATTATCTTTTTTTTTAAAATTTTATGTACCTGTATATTAACCTCTTCCTGATAATAAATAACACAAAAAGTCATTGTCATATTTGGCGCAATCGTTAGGAAATTAGTTATACTTGTAGGTATATAATATGTCAACCAGTCAGGCAGTTCAGCCTATCTCGGTCGACTTCTGAACATAGGCCTTCCAAAGTTCACACTAAACATCCCGGTTATATGAATATTTTTGTACATAACATTTCGACAATTAATTTCTATTTGTATTTATACATTTAGTAATTACAGTTTTAAAATTAATTAAATATTTAGTATCGATGTCATTTTGAAGATGTCTAATCTCTTTAACTAGATTCTTTTTAGATATTTCTGGTTTTTTAACATGGCAATAATTCAAAATAAAGAAAAAAACAGACTTTATCGTATATCTTCTAGCCAATGAAATCTTGAAGTATATAGTCCTCTTAGTGCAAAAAGTTTAGTCAACTTTCGAGTAGATGTAATTAGTTTTAATTATATTATGTCGTTACGATTTTTAAGTTGTTTAAGTTGTCTATTGACTACTTGGAAAAAATTACTTTTTTGAAAATATAA
The DNA here is from genome assembly GCA_905220545.2 of Melitaea athalia. Taxonomy (NCBI): domain Eukaryota; kingdom Metazoa; phylum Arthropoda; class Insecta; order Lepidoptera; family Nymphalidae; genus Melitaea; species Melitaea athalia. Next base: position 18,676,515 of record HG992184.1, on the reverse strand, counting down.
TGTTATTAGATTTTTTACTATAACAAGAGTCCTCTGCCTTCACAAAATTCTTCTGTACTTGATATTCTGACTTTATTTACAGGAGACACTCTCACGCATTGTTTTTCAGTGCTTTGAGCATATTTATGATAAAGGTAGATGTTCGCATACGAAAACAAAATACATTGACAAAAAAAATTATTTTGACACGTTCTTTATGTCAAAATTAACAAAAAAAAAAATTACATTCACCTATCCGACGTGAAATTTATTCGATTCAAAATTAAAAAAAAACCTAGATAACTTAATTTAAATTAATTAATTAACTTTATTACAAGACGAATGGAAAGCGATTTGACCTCTATAAAACGGTGACGCATAATAAATCCAAAGTTAATTAATCGTCACCGAAATCCGATTATATCCAATTACTAATTGTATTATTTCTAACTCAATGAAGTCTGTTTTAATAATAATCGCTATTTAAATAGACTTCAAAAGAACTTTTTAAACGTCATTTTACAAGTTATAATAAATTGTATTTGCATTTAGTAAATTAATTATGTGAAGCTACCACCCACAGAGTACATTATATTATATTGCTACCGCCAATTCGATTGACTCTAATAGTGCTTAAAATAATAATTTCATTTTAAACATGATAATTAGAAAAATAAGTATCAAATTGGAAAAATAAAACAAGTATTACTTATTTCGAAATTCTTTAGTTGACCATAATTATTGACAAATGAGTTCGTAGGTATTATTGATCTAACTACCACATCATGATGGAGCCAATGAACAGTGAAATATTTGTGATTAGTTTTACGACAGGGCCACAACATATATACCGTTTCTTTAAATCTTTAAATGTGTTTGACTACTTGTTTATTCCGGCTATCTGACTTAACTGTATTTTGTAACAGCTAAGCTGATTTTTATGAGAATTTACTAGTAAAAGTCTATATTATGTAGAAATCGGTTAATTTCGATTTATTATTTAAATCAAATTGTCAACGTGAAGTATTTTACTAGCACAAATAATCACTCACACTATCATTTCTATCGCAGTCCACAGCTGGATATAGGCCTCCCCAAGCTCGCGCCAAACATTCTGTTTTCCGCAATCCTCATCCATCCACCACTGGCAATCATACTGCGTTTGCCAACACGCGGTCTCCATTCCAGGAGAGTAATAAATAAAAATAATAAATATGTGTATTATACTTAATATGAATTATACATTACAATCTTGGATTGACTGCTTTAGCAATAATGCTTGTACATTACTCTCATAAATATTTACTCAGATGTTTGATGTGATAAAGAGTACCTATTATTTTATTCGATCACGATCACGATTCAGCCTGTAATATCCCACTGTTGGAAATAGACCTCTTCCCCATGTAGGAGAAGGATCGTAGCTTAATCCACCACGCTGCTCCAATGCGGGTTGGCGGATATATTCCCTACTATGAGTAACGATCGCTATCAGGTGTGCATGATAACAACCAAGACCGATGGCTTAACGTGCTCTCCGAGGCACGGTGGGGAGACCCACAAGGACTAAATAAACACCCAGACCACGGCAAACATCTGTATGACCAATACAAATGTTGTCGTGTGCGGGGATCGAACCCGCACCCGCCCGCGCAACAGCCCATCGCAAATTATTTTATTCTTGTTATTTATTTGAGTATTTGTAAGGAGAATTTCTCAATACTCATTGGAGTAGGTATAATTTATCCTTAGACTATGAAGAGTTGTCAATTGCTAAACAGACGGGCAATATGACACCGTGCGGTTCAGTAAGCCACATTTGCGTGGTTTCCGAATTAGGTAAAGCTGAAGTATTTGATGGCTAGGTAATATCAAATTACTAAGATCTCTGTTTTATATACAAGTCTTACGGCTAAAAATTTAACTTATATAGTGTATACATCATTACATATTATTATGTTTGTTAGTGTGTGTAGTATTTTGTATAGACCAGTGGTTCTTAATCTTTCAGTGATGAGGGAACATTTGTCAAAATTTATATTTTGCCACGGAAGCAACTGTTTTGGAGGTATATAGTTATACTTCCATGTACCACTGGTTATAAACCACTGCTGTAGATTAATTGAGTTTTGCATCTATTAGTTATATAGATATCTACACTTGGGGTTTTAAATTATGAAAAAAAAAATAAGTACCTACGATTTCTTTTATAAAGTATATAATATTAAATAAATAATTAAATTAATAATTATTTTAAATATTATATAAATTATTTATAATAAATTTAAATGGGACCAAATGAAAAGCACAACCTTTGTATCTATTAAAAATAAAATCATCGAAATCGGTCCACAAAGTAAAAAAAAAAGTTATCACGTAACATGCAAATACAGGACCTTCTCCGTTTTGGAAGTCTGTTGGAAATATAGTCCCTACATAATTATATTTTTTGTTTAACATAACTTAGTAGAGTTACTTTATTTGAAGTTGTTGTTATGATTTGTCTTGTCCGTTGTTATGAATTATGTAATTATGGAATCATTAGTAGTTCGATGACTTCATAATTGTTCTTCTTTATTCATAACTAGCTTCTGCGCGCGACTTCGTCGGCGTGGACTCCGCTGCTATTGGTCTTAGCGTGATTATACATAGCCTATAGCCTTCCTCGATAAATGGGCTATCTAACAGGGAAATAATTTTTCAAATCGGCCCAGTAGTTCCAGAGATTACCGCGTTCAAACAAACAAACAAACAAACAACCAAACAAACAAACTCTTCAGCTTTATATATTAGTATAGATGTAATTATAGAATCATTAGTAGTTCGATGACTTCATAATTATTCTTGTTTATTCATAATTGTCACAAAATATAATCATAATAATATTATACTAATACATTATTTTAATAAAAAACCATCTTTACAAACGTCATTGATCAATTAATATTGCAGTGTGATTGCGCCCCGAAAGAATTCAATAAACTTTTCCCAAGTTTGTTTTGTTCCATCCATATTTACTTTATGTGATAAAAGTTACGGAAAACAGTATTTAATTTTCACTCTTTCATTTTACCACAAAAGGAAATTTTACGTAAGCGTTTCACGTTTATCATATTACAAACAAATAATTAAATATTTGCACGGCGTTGATTGGGAGTTCGATTTTAATGCAATTATTTAAGGAAAATTACACACAGAGCTTTTATTCATTTATATACTATGTATATAAACTACTGGTCGCCCAGTGGTGGAAATTCGACCATAATTAATTTAAATTATAAGTTTGAACATTATTAAGGTTCTGTTGTCAAAGAATATATTTCTATAATAACAAACAAGAGTGTAAGCGTGTGTGTCAAATACATGGTAGTGTGTGTAATGTTTTATTATTATTGATTTAATGTATTTTTTACGCATCATAAAAAAATATATATTAGCATTATGCACTATGTAAACTATAAGTGTGCGAAATTTCATACTCCTCCATCCGCGCAATTTTCGTTAAAAGGGGTACAACGTTTTTGCTTCATGTATTAATATATAGGTAGTTAATGTATAATAAATGTAAATGCAAGCGTAGTTAGCGGCAAGCCTTATTTATACCTTTCTCTACAGTAAAATAATTCACCTCGCTACATTAATTTCACAATATTAATTTCACATTATCACTTTCAATACGCTGTCGATGAAATTATGTTGACATTTTCTCTTGTTTAAATGTCTTGTTTTTATCAGTATCCGATAATATGTATACTCCCATATTTAGTTCATTAATTTAAATTCTACTATAATTATAAATGTGAAAATTTCTGAGAAATTATGTAAAAGTACATAATAATTACCTATGTTTTTTACTTTTTCACGCAAAAACTAATTGACCGCTTTTAATGAAACATGGTACTTATATAGCTGGAAATCTAAAATAACAAAGCAGTTAGTATGAAATAAAGATGTAAAAAATTCCCATGCGATCGTCTGTTTGTAAGAAAGCACATTCAATGTCTTTCGTGGCAAGCGGGTGATATACACTTTTTTTTTTTTGTAAATAGGTTTTAATAACAATTTTGACGGTGGCTGATAAAGTATTTAGCAGAGTGCCTAAATTTTAATCTAACGTTTACCTAACGACCTCTGGGCTCTGACTGTTAGTTAAACCTTGATCTGTTTTTACAACACAAGAACCCAGTCAAGCATAAATATTTTTAATTATTTAAGCCCTCTTTTAAAGGTCATACTGTAAATTCGTAATTTATTGGTGAGCGTAATTTTATTCAACTACAATAGAAAGTGTCTTTATAAAACTTGTAGAAGTTATTTTTAGATAATATTCGCCGATATGACGTCTTATCTAAATACTAAATATGGGCCTTATCCCACCACCACTACAGCCTATCACAGTCCACTGTTGGACATAGGCCTCCACAAGTTCGCGCCCGACATTACGACGCGAACTCATGTGTTTTGCCCATAGCCACCACGCTGGGCAGGCGGGTTGGTGACCGCAGGGCTGGCTTTGTCGCACCGAAGATGCTGCTGCCCATCTTTGGCCTGTGTATTTCAAAGCCAGCATGGATGGTTATCCCGCCATCCGTTGGCTTTTTAAGTTCCAGGGTGGTAGTGGAACTGTGTTATCCCTTAGTCACCTCTTACGACACCCACGGGAAGAGAGGGGGTGGCTACATTCTTTAGTGCCGTAACCACACAGCACATGGGCCTTATAAGAAGGCTCAAAGTTGCTCAGCGGGCGATGGAGAGAGCAATGCTCGGTATTTCGCTACGTGAAAGAGTTAGAAATGAGGAGATCCGTAGGAGAACTAAGGTAACATAAGGTAACGACATTGCTCGAAGGATTGCAACGCTGAAGTGGTAATGGGCAGGGCACATAGCTCGAAGAACCGATGGCCGATGGGGCGGAAAGGTTCTAGAGTGGCGACCGCGTACTGGAAGCGCCGCAGCGTTGGTAGGCCCCCCACGAGGTTGACCGACGATCTGGTCCGGGTCGCGGGAAGCCGCTGGATGAGTGCTGCGCAGGACCAATCGTCGTGGAAAGCATTAGGGGAGGCTTATGCCCAGCAGTGGTCGTCTGTGAGCTGATATGATGATGACTTATCTTTAACCCACTAAATTCATTTTTACAGGGCAATACAAAAACAAATCAGGAATTACGGAATCTAGTTATTGAAACATTAAACAATGCACAATACCTTGTCGCGTGAACTACTGTTATATAAAGTACACGAACTATATATATATAACTATATATATATATATATATATATATAACTCTATATATATATATATAACTCTATATATATATATATATATAACTATATATATATATATATGTTTCATATATACAACATTTAAAAGCCTTCAGAAAAAGGCTAATCAAATTATGCGTGACGCGCACAGGTCATATACTGAGCAGATACAGAAGAACGAAACTTATTTAAAGTATAAATAACAAGACACATGGCAATACAGATAATAAATAAATAAAAGCCTAATAATCAACAATCCCTAGTAAGATTCATTTCTGTTCTGTGTCCGGATACACACACAATATTCAAGCACAAACACCCAGGCCAAGTTGACAATCTATATAGCTTGTACAAATGTTTACCATGAGCGGAGATTGAACCGCAACCACCTATAGCCAGTGTTGTACCCGTGACGACAACCCGTCGTCTAATATAGGCGTATTATAAAAAAAAATCCCCGACTTCGGAAGGAGGAGGTTTTCAATTCGACTGTATTTTTTTACGTAGGTATGCTACCTCAGAACTTTCGATGATTTTTTTAAGTCGAAATCTGATGCGTGTCATGTGGTCACATTTAATTAAGGTCTGACAAATAAATTTTAAGTTATCGCTAATGTGTAATAATGGGTATTTATTTGACTAGTTTTTCATCGACTTACGTTGTATTATACCTCATAACTTTTTACTAGATGTGCTTGTCCTCTATTCTTATTTAAATTTAATCGAGATCTGATGACAACTTTGGAGTAATATTTGATGACACGTATTTACTTGACTATTGTTTCGTCTATCTACATTGTGTTACTCGTCCATGTAATTTAAGTCGTTTTTCCTTTGCAAGCAAACATAATTATTGACATAATAACTTTATATTAATTATAGCTTATTCCTCTAAATTTTGACAGCCTCTAATAGTATCAGAAAATATCGAAAAAATATCAAACGACCACCTGATGAAACTTTATAAAGAGACCCCAATCGGCCACCAGATAAAGCGGGGTAAATGGGTATGGATCGGTCACACCCTCCGAAGGGATCCCTCTCACATACCGAGACAGGCCTTAGAGTGGACTCCTCAAGTGAAAAGGAAACGTGGCCGCCCCAAGCAAACGTGGCGTTACTCCGTCACCGCGGAGATGAAGAATGTCGGGCTTTCCTGGCCCGAGATTAAGCTCATAGCCCAGGAACGAGCGAGGAGGCAGCGCACTGTGGACGCGCTCTGCCCCATCCAGGGGACATATGACTTAAAGAAGAAGAATAGTACCATGCTTATGGGAAAATCATTTTTTCTGGTCTCATACTTCATTAACTCCTTATTACCATACGTCATTGGTATATAAGAAGGAGAAGAAGAAGAAGAAGAAATATATTTTATTGTACATACAAGTTGACATACATAGTTATCTTAAAAACTAAACTTACAAAATAATATGCACAGAGGCGGTCTCATCGCTAGGCAAGCGATTTCTTCCAGACAACCTTGTAATTACAACCATATAAATTATTCCGTAAAATTTGTAACCATTTCGATATACTGTGATAGAGATTAACAACAATTAAATATTACATAAAACTTTTATTTATTTAGTTTCACAAGAAATAATTACATCAAACACATACATTTCCTTAGAAACTACTAATTACTAAAGGCCTCACCAATTAAGGTAAAATACTCGTATAACACAAAAAAGGAGAAATTACTTACATAAAAATAACATTACATATTTACAATAATAAATAAAATACAAAAAAATAAAAGTGGAAATATTTGTTACGTTTCTTAACAGTTATAATTCTTTTATTTCATATTTGGCGTGTTATAAATACAACTTATATAATATACATATAATAATTAACCGTAAACAATTATTTCCTTGTTTCTTCGTCTGTTTTGTAACGTTAATCGATATTACGATGTCAATGAATCGCGTATTTATTGAAAACATTTTGAAAATCCATATTTTTCAGTTCATAAAATAAACGATCTTTAATTTTGTTTGCTCACAAACGAAAAAAAAACTGACTTCAATTACATCGACTAGTAATGTAGGTAGACAAAAAAATAGTCAAGTAAATACACGTTATCAGAAATGACTGTAATTAATTATCAGTGATTCGTATTATTTTTATTTTTGTGTTTTCCACACATGAGGAAATTATAAATTGTTTGATATGATAATAAATAACATTTTAGTCAATAAGTGGTCATCAAATCGTGACCAAATTTAAATGACGACAAAACAAGCATCAGCATTCAATTAAAACAAGAATCATCAAAATCGATATACCCAGAGAAAATTTATACGGTATAATACTACGTAGGTCGACAAAAAAATAGTCAAGTAAATACGCATTATTAGATATAACTCGCAAAGTACTTGTCAGATCTCAATTAAATTTATATAGATTGGACTTCATGATATGTACGTCTTTCGAAAAAAGAAAAATCATCGAAATCGGTCCATCCAGTCAAAAGTTCTGAGATAACATACATAAAAAAACTTAAAAATATATACAATCGAATTGAGAACCTCCTCTTTTTTTGGAAGTCTGAACTAAAAAAAAACTATCTTGTGCCTAAAACATTGCTTCTAGATATAGTATTACTTTCTTCTTTCTTGACGCCGCGTTGGCGCAGTGGTCAAAGCATTGGATTGCGATTGGCTGTTGCGCGGGCGGTTGCGGGTTCGATCCCCGCACATGACAACATTTGTATTGGCCATACAGATGTTTGCCGTGGTCTGGGTGTTTGTGCAGTCCTTGTGGGTCTCCCCACCGTGCCTCGGAGAGCACGTTAAGCCGTCGGTCCCGGTTGTTATCATGTACACCTGATAGCAATCGTTACTCATAGTAGGGAATATATCCGCCAACCCGCATTGGAGCAGCGTGGTGGATTAAGCTCCGATCCTTCTCCTACATGGGGAAGAGGCCTATGCCCTAACAGTGGGATATTACAGGCTGAATCGTCATTACTTTCTTGTTGTGCGTAAAAACTTCCAACATTCATTTTTTTTTTGTGAAATTACTACAGAAATTTTTAACAGTGAAATTATCAGAGGCTATGGAATTATATGAGAATTTCCGTGAGGAAGTCCATGTTTTTATGAGGTTTATTAGATTTTTCTACAAGATTATCTCAGTGTTTTCGATGGGCTTCGATATCATTCAAAATAAATATTTCTATAGGCCATGTCACACGTTTTTCTTGGTGAAAGTTTGTGACGGTGTTATATGTGTTTTAAAACACCGGACAACAACATTATTTATACTCTTATATTTTAAAATTCTTGTGTCACCAGTGTCACAGTGGATTTACCAATAGGCTGAGTAGGCTAGAGTCTAGGGCGGCAAACTCTAGGGGCGGCAATTTTATTTTTGAAACGTTATAATATAGATACAGAAAATGAATGGAGAGGGCCATGCCCACAAGGTCAGCCGAAATAATCGCAACTTGGCCGTTTTTCGGGTGGCTGTGACCACAATCTTTTTGGGACCTGGATCCGCGCCTACAGAGGTCACTACGGGGCGGCAATAATTTTATAGTCTACTAGCGGCATATTTGTAAATCCGCCATTGCCTGTGGTATTAAAATGCATGATATTTAACAAAAGGCATGGACATTTTAGACCCATGGTTGTTAATTTAAGAAAATAATAATAAAAAAGAACAAAAACATTCGAAGCTATGCATCCAAAAATACCAAATCACGATAACAGATGACTCTGTACGTTATTAGATCGCGCTAACGTTTCGTTTCTCAGGCAGTATATAAAGCTAACGTGAAAATGTAAGGATATGAGGATATTCCTCTATAGAATCTTCACTATAAGGAAATTTTTGCAAACCCGCGTCTTTTTTAACGCGGGTCCAAGAATCCTAAGACCAAGTACTAAACTTGTACTATTTAAAATTAGTGACTCTGACAAGTGATTCTAGTCTATAATCACTTTAAACAGAATTTTACAGGAATAGACCAGTGCTTTTAGCTTTTGAAAACGAAGAAATTTATAGTAGGATATCATCTCTATCTTTATTTTACTTAATTTTTTTTTAGGAAAACTTACGGCTAGACAAATATAATATATAGTTTTGGAATTACTACTACAAGGCCAATTACAAGTTTTTACTGTTAGGTAGACATTAATAAAGTGTAAACTTAAAGGTATTGCGCTACAACCACAAACCCATTATTATTCAATTAACTGCAGAATTTTCAAATATAGTTAGGGTCAGGGGGGCAAAGTGCGCCATACTTTTTTCATAGTTGACTTTGGTGCAATATTTCTTGTGTTTAAGTTCACGAGTGATACTAAGTCATGGTACCATAAGGATCTGTGATGTTTTGCAACAACAACCAATGTCGTGTCATTAGAATCTGACAGCAAATTAATGAATTTTAGCAAAAAATTTGAAAACAGTCTTAATACCAGGCGCACTTTGCCGACAAATCGGGTAAGTGCGCCTTGTATTAATAAAACGTAATATTACAGCATTAGAATAAAAACAGCCATATATTATTATAGGAAAACAAGAAACAAAACGAATGATATTTATTTTTTTTCATAGCCACATTCTAGAAGAATCTATGCATTTAAAACCAAATTTCGGCTAAATGCGCCATACAATCTTAAGTCAGAGGCTATGAACCTTTTTTCCAAATATTGATAATCGAGTGTCAAGTATATTTTTACTTTTATTTACGATGAGAATACCCCATGGTATTCCCATCGTAAATGGAACTACTTATATAAACGGACTGAAATAAGAAGTTAGTCATTGAAATTAGTTATTAAGTGTAATATTTATTTTCTCGCCTTAAAACAAAAATGGGAAACATGACATTTTTGAACAACATTACGATTTTCTCGAATTTTAATATTTCGTATTGCCTCCTCGTGCTTCCATTACTACGTTTACCCAGTTTGGCATGCTGTACACCAAGTTTTTTGTACGATTTTGGGGAATATTCTCCCATTCCTCTGTGAGAGAAATTTTGAGCTCACGAAGCGTATTTTTTTTACGCATCTCCCTAGCTAGTCCCAAGCATGCTCGAACGGATTGACATCTGGGCTGCGTGCTGGCCACTCCATACGAGTAATGTTCATCTCTTGAAGGTAGTCACTCACAATCCAATATGTATGAGGTCGGGCATTGTCATGCATAAAAATAGCATTCTCACCCAAATTGACCATAAATGGACCAACGTGTTCATTCAAGATTTCTTTTTCAAATTCATTTGCAAGATTTGACCCGACCATACAAACAAGCAAAGAAACATTGCAAGTTAAATAAAGACTTGTAACAAAGACACATTTTAAAAAGTTTGTAACCTCTGGATTGCGGCGAAGTGCGCCATATAAAAAGTCAGTATGGCGCACTTCCCCAACTATATAAATTTTAAGTTAGAATATTTAACTGCAAAAAAATATATAAATTTTACTAGATAGGAGTGAGATATAGTCAGAAACTTAAAGAAAAATATTTAAATTGTGCATTTACCTCACTCGTATGTTGGTAAAAACTAGATTTCTTGAGATTTACGAAGATGATCAACCCATAGTCATCTCTGCTCATCACTTTGAATATCAGTGAAAATAAAATGGCGCGTATCTCAAACTCACATGACTAGAGCCATCTGTGACTTTCACCAAGAACTTTGTATTAGTTTGTAGCATCGATATATAGTGTCACTACTAGTATCCAATCGGTAGTTTTCGAGATATTTGTGGTAGGTGCACTTGCCCGGTAGGCGCACTTTGCCACATTAACTCTATATAATTTATTTTTATATAGCTTAGAAATGGACTGTAGTATATGTGGCTCAATTTACCTCTCGCTTATCCATCCAGTACACCTCCATCCATCATTAAAATAGTTAAAGCCTTATTTCTAAAGCAAAACTTAATGTTAAAGTCACCACGCTAAGCTTCTACTATAAGCGATTCCTTGAGAGTGTTACGTTACAAAAGAATGTACGAGTTACACGAGTACCATGTTGATGTCTGTTCAAGTCACTGTCAGTATGCGACGCGCGACGCTCGCTTTGAAAGAAACACAAAATATGCAACCTGTTTGACGTTGACACGAAAGCCTATTTGAATAAATTATTTAGAACGAGATATATGGAAACGTCGATAAAATTTAATTTCGTATATTTTAAGAATATCAAGCGAATGCTTGTGATGATAGAACAGTTTTATAAAGCGTATTCAAATGACCATAGCGGTCCACGGAGGCGGCGTAACGGCAAAATCCTTTTTATGCATTCAGAGTACTAGATAACTGATATTTTTAATATAAATATTTATAATGTTTCTTTGCGAGAAATACATTTTTTCAAATGGCATTCTAATGAAAGTAGTTGGTTTATTAAACGTTATGCTGTTGTTAACTTTATTTTACGCTTCAATATTCATTTTAATAATGGTTGTCAACCAATCGTAAAATATTAAAGTTATTGACACCACTCTTTCAAAATTAGTAAGCACGCCACCTTAACAACTTAAAAGAAAAGAAAAAAAAAAGTGTTTTATCAGCCGTTTCTTAACTACATGAATGCTAATGACAATATTGCCATGTAAGAAATACACATAAAATTATAATGAAACGAACAAAAACAAAAAAATATATAATAATAATACATACAGAAAATACAACAAAAAAGCTAGGGTAGACCGAGGCGAATCGGATCAAGGGGCGAAACGGATCTTAATAAGAAATCCGTTAATATTTTAAATAACGCGTTGTCAAGGAACATAAGGGACTAACGTCTTATGAACCTACCCCCACCCCTCACATCCCGCCATCGGTCGTGTTTTGATTCGACAAGTACATTAGTGTCAACGCTGCTCACCAGCTAATCGGATTTTTGTGTGCATTACAATTTTGACGCACATCTAAGGTACGTTATTACCATTTTTCTTGTCATTTCAAAGATTTTCGTTAAAAGTTTGAATTATATGTTTTATATTGATTGAAAAGGGTCCTAGTTTGAAAAACATTTTACTTTTAAAGCATAATGTAATAGGTTAATTTTTAAAATATTTATTTCGAAAGTCTTTAATATGGGGTTATTCGGATCATGTCAAAGGGGGCGAATTGGATATTGTTTTTTAATTGTATTATTTTATATTTAAGGTACCTAATGCATTTTCATTTCATTGTAGATGGTTCGTATGTACCAAAGAAAGACTAATTCCTTCCATTGGTTCACAACAATCTGATACAGCCCAAGCACCCAGCACACTACTGGAGTTATCAAAGAAATTCTTCCATTCCCTTTAAAGCCACCACCGGCTGCTATTAAGAAATCTCGTAAAACTACAAAACTAGTTACAAATTAACTACAAACTAATTTTGCATTTGATATCGCTCAGCGTAAGATTAGCCTTCTCGTAAAAGATGCTAAGAAAATTTTTAAGACTGATAAAAAAGCTCCGGAGAAAAAGAAAAAGACTGTGTCAAAGAAAATTTTAAGAAAAATAAGAAGAATAAAAGAACACGTGGAATAATAATCAAAGGTACGCAAAACAGAGAGATTGGTTTTGTATTTACTGCTCAGAAAATTCATTCATCCACCACCAGAAGATTGGATTCAGTGCCATGCATGCGAAGAATGGTGTCACGAAAAATGTGCTGATTTAGGAGGGAAAAAAGGCCCGTATAAATGTGATTTATGTGTTAGTAATTAATATTGATCTCATTACTCATTATAAAAATTGTATTAATGATTCCAAAACCTAAACCGATTAGAAAATTTTAATTTAGCTAAGTGTTATGTACGATCCGATTCGCCCCAAGAATTGGGGCGAATAGGATATTTCTGTCTTTAAAGTTTTTAGTTAATATTTCGGATAAATAATGAAAAATTTAAGTTTTGAAATGTTTATTGTGTAGCTGATTTGTTACTTATTATTATTTTTTCAATAAAAGTTACGTAAATTGCATTTTAGTATGATTTTCGTACTATCAAAAAAAAAAGTGATCCGATTCGCCTCGGTCTACCCTACTTAACTACGAGTACTTGTTACTTAAGTAACATACCATTTTGTATGAGTGATCTATAATTATTATCAATACAAAAACTTTCTATGACAAGTAACACGGAAGGAAATACGATATTTATGTATATACATATGTATTAAAGTTTATTATAATAATATTAACTAACATTTTATATAAGCAATAAATAATAATTATGGATTCATAAGTAAATAATAATTATATAATGTAGTAAGCCTTGAACGTTTCTGGTTTGTGGGCTTGTAAGTCATTCTTATACATATTGTTTTTCTAATTTTTACGCGAATTTCACTCATTACAATGAAACAACTTTTACGGATTTTATCGAAGTTTTTTAAATGCCCAACACTTCGGACATTCGGAAACGTCAGGCTTAATAAAACGCGATAAAATCCGAATAAGTTGTTTCATTCTGATACAACTTACTCGTATATGTTAAATACAAAAAAAAAAAATATTAAAAAAACGAAATTTATTTTCAAAGTTTTCTATACATTTCTTTATCGTATAATGTATAATATGCATTTATATTGAAGATCACAGCCAAATAATACTGCTCTGAAGTAGTGTTGTGTTCCTGTGCTGAGTAAGGTGGCCTCAGCTCCTGGGGAAAGTCGGGTTAGAGTCGGCTACGCCCTTTCACGCGATTGGTATTACTCACTTACTGTTATTTGCCATTCCAGTGATGTAATTAGTACGGGATCCCTAGTACATATTTTTCACCTGATTACTATCAAGCTAATTTTCCTGGAGTAGCTTCATTTTGATGAGACGAACAAAAAGTTCCTCTTCGAAGAAAACTCTCGATTGTGGTAGATAATAAAGTTAGCAGGAGATAGAGCAGCAGTGAGCGTAGGACCGGGATAACGTACCACGCAATTTGTAGCACAATATTACCATCAAATTATATAAATATTAACTAACTAAAAGAAAAAAATACCTACCTAAATCTTTTTCATATTCTTTATTAAGTCTATATATTGGACTCCTACTACCACTAAATCAAGATCAAAATACATAGCTTTATTTAAATAGACTTCAAAAGTACCATCGAATCGTCGAAAATTTTAATTATCGTTAAAAGTGAAGCTACCATCGATTCGAAATGTAGATTCTGGAGAATAGAACCGGTAAGAAACTCCGCAGTTACTCTTTTAAAATAATAAACTGTGTTTTAGAACAAGCTTAGTAATTTTTTTGCATGAAATACAGCGTCACTACATCTTTAATCTATTGTTTGCCGCCCCAGTGATGTATAAATCTTTTTTCATATATTTGATTCCTATTCAAATCACGAGGATCCCGTAAAGTTGGTAATATTGTTATCGAACCTTCTTGACCTTGACCGCAAAGGGTAACAGATTGAAATACGAGTAATATCACTGTTATATAAAGCAACATTTATACATTTATTCTAAATATATCTTTAAGGAAATTTTCGTGAGAGGAACTGCACGTTTTTTTTTTTTAATTCGCAAAGGCAATGACACATATTTGTGATATCACTCTTTCATATAATTGTAAAAGGTTGTTTTAACATTTAAATAAATGGTCTAGTCCGCGTTACTATTTTTTACAGAAAAATGAATCTAATTCATAATGTTCATAGGTGGACTCACTATTTAATTTATCTCAAAATTTGTTTTTATTGTAGTGTACAGTGAAAATACAAATCTATATTAACACAAGAATTGTTATAGATGATCATGATTCGGCCTGTTATATGTGGGATATTGTGTTCTGGGCAGAAGCCTATTTATCTACGAGAAGGGTCGGAGCTTAATCCATCACGCTGCTTCACTGCGGAGTGGCGGATATATTCCCTACTATGAGTATGAGTCGATTGTTATACACACGTTGCAAAAATTGTCCTTAGGATTAGGAATAAATACCTTTACAATTGTTTTATATAGTCTCAACACTGCTCTGTTATTTCATTATGTGCCATTGTTGGTTTCTCATTGAGTATAATTATTGTCATAAAGTAGTATTAAATTTAAAAGTACTTTTAAAAGACACTAGCGCGCTTAGTGTAAACAGAGATCATCAATCAATACCTAACTTGTTATTTACAAGAAATTAATGAGCTGTAAAATTACATACACTTGATGTGAAAGTATGAGGAAGTTTTGAATGTTAATAAGTGTTTTGTATGAATATTGTTTTGATTTAAATATAGCGGTTTTGTGAGTTTTTTTTTTGTGAGCGTTTTTTACATACAGGACTTTTTACAGCTCGCAAACAAAGTGGTTTGAAAAAACACGAGAAGGGTAAATACATTTTTACTACGATTTTATAAAACTGAATTCGAAAATAAAACAAATGCCTGACCAAAGCTTTTAAACTGAATGTTGGGTTAAATTTTTCGATGCAATATTTCAAAATATATTTTTTTTAATATTTCAATGTATTTCCGTCATTTTTTTAAAGAATCAATGGTATATTTAACACATAATATAATAGAGGATATAGCTGGAACAGATGTGTCCTGGAGTTCCGGCCGTAAAGATTGACGGTGTAGGCTGGATGAGGATTGCAGGAAACCGGGATGTTTGGCGCGAACTTGGAGAGGCCTATGTCCAGCAGTGGACTGCGATAGGCTGAAGTGTGTGTGTGTATATAAATATATACTCAAGGATGATGCATTTTCATTTTGAATTAAAAGACCAACAAAATAACAATAATTTTAAAAGTAAATTAAAATAAAGTCTCTTTTTACCTTTATGCTCATATGGTACCTACCTATGTATTTTTTACCGTGTTTAAAAAAAATCGCTTTTTATTAAATACATATATATTTATAAATAACAATTTTGGAACTGTATAAATATGTTATTAATTTAAAAAAATTCTATTTTAGAAATAAACATTAAATATCATTTATTATAACAATAAACAAAATTAAAATTTATATTTAATCATCACTTTTAATCACATTAATAATTGGTTTTCGGTAACTAAAATATCATACGTATGTTTGAGATCTAATGTTATTGTAGTACAAGAAGATGTATCGAGAAAAAGTCTTGTTACGCTTTTTTCGTGTACTGCGCGAAAGAACTTCGTTACAAAACTACATATTTACTAAAACTCCATAAACTATTGAAAGCTTTGTTTTCACTAAAAGTCTAGAACTCGAGATAGTCCATTGAAATGTTACATTTTTTTCGGCTTACCTTGCGTTTGTCAGAGGACGCAATTTTATTTTTTAGATATGAAGGGGGGGTTAGTCTAATGTTAAATCCAAGTTTGTGGGTTTGTAGTCCTTGTGCAACGGCCACCATCTTGGAAAAAGAGGTTCAAATGGTTTTTATGGTTTATCTGCCAAACTAGAAGTCTCACAAAAAAAATTATTTAACATTTTTGTTTCAAATAAAATTATCTACAACTTATGTTCAGTAACTTTTAGTCGTAGAATCATAAATAAAAAAGTTATAAGCGAAAATCCATAAAAATTTGAGAGAAAAAAATATATTTGTTGATAAAACTTTTTTTAAAATCATTTTACAAAAAAATAATATCAGACCATTTTTATAGACGGTGTTTTAAGGAACAATTTTTATTAGAAACATTTTTAAATTTATTTATTATTTAAGGTTTTACAGCGCTGCGAAACGAATACTATTCTTCAGTATTCTTAACAATACGTGAATATAAATAAAAATATTCATGATTTGCCCTAATTTTTAATCACCTTGTTATTTTTTATGATAATATTTTTAATTATTGATAGTAAAATATTGTTAATATATAAATAATTCTTGATTTGATGCTCTACCTACGAGGTGGAGTCTGGAGGAGCGTTTTTTTTTTACGTGGTATCCGCAGTAGGCATAATCCACGGTGATTTTCTAAATCACAACAGCTACTGTCCTCGATCTTGCGGCGAGTGGCTGGTTGGCTTTTTATATTAAATACTTGAGGGAGAACCGAAGAAGAAAGTGGTGTAAATGTCAAAATGTGTGCACGAATCATTTTCTTCAATTAATTTCGAAAGCTCCATTATTTTGCTGCAAGTCTCCCCATAAATATATAGAAAAAGGTTCACCAATGATAGTGAGCAGTGCAAGGTCAACTCTCTTGTTGAGTAACAACGCCGTTCCACTTGCTAACTCTAGATGTTTCTCCAGGGTTTTCAGAAATTTGAGTTTACCCATATTGTAAGCACCTGAAATTGTGTCACATCCTGAAAAAGCATGGAGAAACAGCAAGTTATACGCAATAAGGTCTCCGTACATAAAACCACTTCACACTTCTTGCTAATTTACTTCTCCGGTTCCCCCTCAAGTATTTAATATAGTAAGCCAACCAGCCGCTGAGCCTGAGCTGAGCTTGGTCCATCAAAAAGACCGAGGACAGAGTAGTTGTGATTTAGAAAATCACGCGCGTAAAAAAAAACGCGCCTCCAGACTCCACCGCGTAGGTAGAGTGTCAAATCAAGGATTATTTATATATTAACAATATTTTACTATCAATAATTAAAAAGATCATCATAAAAAAATAACAAGGTGATTAAAAATTATGGCAAAATATACGAGTATTCATGTATAGTTACAAATACTTTAAGAATAGTATTCGTTTCGCAGCGCTGTAAAACCTTAAATAATAAATAAATTTAAAAATGTTTCTGATAAAAATTATTCCTTAAAATATTATCTATAAAAATGGTCTGATATTATTTTTTTGTAAAATGATTAGAAAAAAAGTTTTATCGACAAATAGAGTTTTTTCTCTTAAATTTCTATGGTTTTTCACTTATAACTTTTTTATTTATGATTCTACGACTAAAAGTTACTGAACATAAGTTATAGATAATTTTATTTGCAACAAAAAATGTTAAATAAATTTTTTTGTGAGACTTATATTTTGGTAGATAAACCATAAAAACCATTTGAACCTCTTTTTCCAAGATGGCGGCCGTTGCACAAGGGCTACAAACCCACAAACTTGGATTTAACATTAGACTAGCCCCCCCTTCATATCTAAAAAATAAAATTGCGTCCTCTGACAAACGCAACCCCAAATGTAACTTTTCAATGGACTAAGATGGCAATTCGCATACCGCAGACTGACATTTGACTACATCGTATCGCGTGCTCACGATCACGATGTATGAAATACAATACGTGAATGCAAAGGTGGCGAGCACTATGCATTCTGTTTTATACGAGTACTAGCTGCTGCCCGCGACGTCGTCTGCGTGCGTTCACTGCTCGTTCCCCGTAGGTGATAGCGTGATAATATGTAGCCTCTGTTCTGACCCGACTTCTTAATAATATTCGTGCCAAATTTGAAGTAAATCCATGCAGTACTTTTTGAGTTTATCCCGGATATACATTGACTTTCCTATCATCTATACTAATATATAAAGCTGAAGAGTTTGTTTGTTTGGTTGTTTGTTTGTTTGTTTTCGTTTGAACGCGGTAATCTCTGGAACTACTGGGCTGATTTGAAAAATTCTTTCAGTGTTATATAGCTCATTTATCGAGGAAGGCTATATGCTACGTGTCATCACGCTAAGACCAATAGGAGCGGAGTCCACGCCGACGAAGTCGCGCGCAGAAGCTAGTTTTATTATATGTATAGATGTACTTATTTCTAATATATAAAATGTGTTTGTTGCCAAACTCCTTCGAAACGGTGGGCCGATTTTTATAAAATTTTGTGTAGGTACATATCGAGTAGGTCTGAGAATCGGTTAACATCTATTATACATATATAGTAAAAAATATAATTATATGGCAAAACAAAGTTTGCTGGGTTAGCTAGTATTTTATAAAGGTGTTCACCTAAACATTTTTACTTAAACGAAACTTTTTAGTATCGGGGATAATACTATATTTACGATCATTGTATACACTTTTTACTGATTTACATATCAGTGAGCGTTAGATTTTTCAAATCGGACCAGTAGATCCTGAGATTAGCGCGTTCAAACAAACAAACAAACAAACAAACAAACAAACAAACAAACAATCAATCAAACAAACAAACTCTTCAGCTTTATATATTAGTATGGATAGTCTCAACACTTCTCTGTTATTTCATTCTGTGCCACTGTTGGTTTCTCATTGAGTATAATTATATTGTCATAAAGTAATATATAATTTAAAAGTACTTTTAAAAGACACTAGCGCGCTTAGTGTAAACAGAGATCATCAATCAATACCTAACTTGTTATTTACAAGAAATTAATGAGCTGTAAAATTACATACACTTGATGTGAAAGTATGAGGAAGTTTTGAATGTTAATAAGTGTTTTGTATGAATATTGTTTTGATTTAAATATGGCGGTTTTGTGAGTTATTTTTTTTTTGTGAGCGCTTTTTACATACAGGACTTTTTACAGCTCGCAAACAAAGTGGTTTGAAATAAACGCGGGAAGGGTAAAAAGATTTTTACTACGATTTTATAAAACTGAATTCGAAAATAAAACAAACGCCTGACCAAAGCTTTTAAACTGAATGTTGGGTTAAATTTTTATATGCAATATTTCATATATTTTTTTTTAAATATATATCAATGTATTTCCGTATTTTTTTAAAAGAATCAACGGTATTAGAAGACTAACAAACAATAATTTAAAACTTTAAATTAATTAATTTGTTACAAGTAAACAAAATATTACATTTGAATTTGGAATCTGTCATTTTTATATGATTTTTCATTTTTGAAGTGAAACTTCTTTAGGCGCATTAGTAAAATAAGTAAGCAAAATTTGAGCGACCGGTAACGCGGCAGCGTTAGGGACGGTCAGAACTTGGATGGATATGACACGTACATATGTTTGAGATCTAATTTTATAGTACAACAAGAAGTGTCGAGAAAAAGTAATTGTTACGCGTTTTTCGTATACCGCGCGAATGGACTTCGTTACCAAATTATTTCCTATGATAAATTATTAACCAAAACTCCATAAACTATTGAAAGCTTTGTTTTCACTAAAGGTCTAGAACTCGAGATGGCAATTCGCATACCGCAGACTGACATTTGACTACATCGTATCGCGTGCTCAGGATCACAATGTATGAAATACAATACGTGAATGCAAAGGTGGCCAGCACTATGCATTCTGTTTTATATGTACTTATTTCTAATATATAAAATTCTCGTGTCGCGGTGTTTGTTGCCACACTCCTTCGAAACGGCTGGCCTATTTTTATAAAATTTTGTTAACCGACTTCCAAAAAAGGAGGAGGTTCTCAATTCGATTGTATTTTTTTAATGTATGTTAGATCAAAACTTTTGACTGAGTGGCCTGATTTCGGTAAATTTTGTTTTGATTGAAAGGCGCTGCATGTCATGTGGTCCTATTTAAATTCTATTAAGATCTGACAAGTGCTTTTAGAGTTATATCTAATAACGCGTATTTACCTGACTACTTTTTCGTCTACCTACGTTGTGTTACTTGTCGATGTAATTGAAGTCGGTTTCTTTTTCGTTTGCGAGCAAATACAATTATGTGCATATCGGGTAGGTCTGAGAATCGGCTAACATCTATTTTTCATACCCCTAAGTTACATAGGGGGTGGATTAAAGGGGTTAATAATATATATGGCAAAACAAAGTTTGCTGGGTCAGCTGGTATTTTAGAAAGGTGTTCACCTAAACATTTTTACTTAAACGAAACTTTTTAATATCGGAGATAATACTATTACCTATATATACGAACATTGTATACACTTTTTTAACCGACTTCCAAAAAAGGAGGAGGTTCTCAATTCGACACGTATTTTTTTTTTATGTATGTTAGCTCAGAACTTTTGACTGGGTGGACCGATTTCGATCAATTTTGTTTTAATTGAAAGGTGTTGCGTGTCATGTGGTCCCATTTTAATTTAATTGAGATCTGACAAGTACTTTTAGAGTTATATCTAATAATGCGTATTTACGTGACTACTTTTTCGTCGACCTACGTTATATTATACCGCATAACTTTTTACTCGGTGTACCGATTTCGATGATTCTTACTTTAATCGAAAGCTAATACTTGTCTTGTAGTCTTGTTTAAATTAGATCGAAAACTGATTACACCTTTTTGAGTAATCTTTAATAGCGCGTATTTACTTAATTCAAAATTCAAAATTCAAATAATTTATTCATTTTAGGCTGATACAGCACTTGTGAACGTCAATGAAGCTACGCCATCGGTTCGCAAATCCTACGGCGGGAGACCTTGTAACGAGAAGAACCGGCAAGAAACTCGTCAAGGGCTATTTTTTTCTCCCTGTCTTATTTCATACAGAGTCGTCAAATTGAAAAATGACTTTGACTTAATAAATTAAGTAAGGTCACTTTCCATCACAAATTTATCTTAAATTTATAAACAAAATAAAATACCCGGTAATCATAGCAGTAAATAATTTTCAATTACTTAAGAACTAGACACCTCCTAAAAGGTAGTTTCTTTAAAATGCGCTCCAAACAAATAGACAAGTAACTGTTTAGACGTGGCGAATAAAATACAACTACAAGTAAAAATCATTGTCAGCTTATGACCAAGTTGTCCCGTCATTTAAATAATCTTTGACAGTATAGTAGCCCTTCTTGAGGAGGCAATTTTTTATACGATTCTTAAACTCTTCAAAGGGTAACTCCAAGATATCACTTGGAATCTTGTTAAAGATATGTATACCTTGACCCATGAAGGACCCACGCACCTTCTCCAATCGGTACAGAGGCATTATAAGGTTATTCCTATTCCTTGTATTGCGACCATGCAAATCGCCATGTTTGGTATATAAGTTAATATTACGACGCACAAAAAGAATACAACTTGACTATTTTTTCGTCTTATTACGTTGTATTATTTGTCGATGTAATTGAAGTCGGTTTTTTTTTCGTTTGCGAGCAAACACAATTATACTGATTTACATATCGGTGAGTGTTAGATTTTGTTTTTGTCATAATAATTATATAAAGAATTATAGGTACATATGAACACTTTTAATTTTACGTGACTTACCGGGACATACGCCATGGTCACGAGTGCATCACGTTTGCACGCGTCGTTTAAAGTCCAATGCATACGTAACGTGGACGGGACGGGGACGGGACGGAGACGTGAAGTTTTGGAATATCGTTTCATACAAAATGTATAGCAAAGAGCAAGAGACGTAGAGGACAATGCATACGCAACGGAATCACGTATGGGACGGGGCACGTGATTTTGTATGAAACGAACTTCACGTCCCGTCCCGTACGGGAAAAAACAGGTTACGTATGCATTGGCCTTTAATATAATTTTCAAAATGACAATGGCAGTAGGTACCGTATAAATGAAAGCGTTCTCAGTAGGATATGAATCCTGTGCCCACAATACACAATCACAAACACCTAGACCACTCAAATATCTGCATGGTCAATATAAAATGTTTGCCATGAGCGAGAATCGAACAGGATATAAGTAACATTCATATTTTAATAAATACATTTTTGAAGTGAAACTTCTTTAGGCGCATGAGGAGTAAAATTTGAGCGACCGGTAACGCGGCAGCGTCATGACGGTCAGTACTTGGATGGGTGACCGCCTGGGAACACCGCGTGATATTGGTTTTTTGTTTTTTTAATTCGTTTTTTTTTGTATTTTAAATTCGTTTTTTTTTAATTACTTTATTTTAAATTAGTTTGCCAAAGAAGTTTCACTTCTGACCTGTGTACTTTGTACGCACGCAATTTTTTTTAACCCGTGACTACCGTATATTTAAGGAATGAAGGAATGTACATTATCTTTGTTAAAAGATACACTATCCACAGCGTCGAGCCATCAGGGCGTTGAATTTCATTACATTACAGAAGTGACGCGTGTCATTGCTTCATCATTCTTCATTTCATCTTAGTTGATCATTTTATGTTTTATTGATTTACCTCGTGCTTGCCTATTAATGATCGAAAAGAATTTTTTTTAAATAAGTAATTAATAGACTAGTTTGTTGTTTGGTGGACATAACTCTACTTTCATCTGCAAAGTTTTGCTGTGTTGTCCAAATAGTAATGTTATACCTACATGTACAAAGTACAACAATTAGAAATATGTTTACTACGTTAAGAACTGATGGCTGTGTGTATAAGTTAATCGATCAATCACATCATCATAATCTGTGGTAATGTATTCTGGACCTACTTCTGTTAACATATTAAATATCAATGCAAGTGCTTTCGCCGCTTTTGTCTTAAAGTTACTACCCTTCACATTTATAATGTTATCACTATAGATCTTAGCTAGCTGTTTTAAAATCAATAAATAATCAAACTTAATCAGTTTTCGTGAGATAGGATAGATTCGTGATGAGGCACATCAGGAAATATCCTTGCTGGTATAAGCCCGACTCAGAACGCTTCTAATATCTCCTTTACAGAAGATATATTTACATAATTGGCGTATCTAGGGTTATATTCTTAAGGAGGCCTGGGCGTGACCTCCAAAAATAAACTGAATTGTGACAGATTTCTTCGTTACCTAGCTTAGAATTTCAGGCAATGACTTAATATCCTTATGTGAACACAAGACCGTACTGGACTGAGCACGGCACACCTATGATCTTTATATAATAGTATATGTATTTTTGTATGTATGTATTTATATGTATATGTATTTAAGTAAATATTTTCACACGTTTATGTCACAATTTGTACACCTACACCGACACAATGCCATCTCCTCTGCCCCTAGGTTGCCTGGAAGAGATCGCTTTTCAGCGATAAGGCCGCCCTTTGTACCTTATGATACTCTGTTAAAATCAATCTGATGTGTATTGTTTCTTTTTTGGTGTACAATAAAGTGTATTGTTATGTTATGTTATGTTATGTTATGTTATAGGTAGACACATATCACAGTCAAGTAATATATCTCTATCAATAAAATTAAGTAACATAAAAATACGAGTAACATGTTACAAGTTCGATGCAATATAACATAACTAGTACCGTTTTCATTGACCGAAACTAATTGCCGTGTACCGGTCGATTTTGATTTGATCGAAAATAGCGGATCGAATATTGGATCTCTTACCGATGTGAACCGATGAGATCTGTATAATATTTTATTATATCAAAATGCACCAAATCAGTACACAAATGTGTGCGTAAGTGTGGTATGTGTAAGAGAGAGAGAGAGAGAGAGAGTAGACTTATAAAGGACTAACTAGGATAAATTCCTGTGTCGAGGGTCCGGGAACACACATTACGCTTTCACGTGTCGTCAAATTTGGCTATTCCTAGACATTTTAGTTTATTTTTTTAATATAATGTACCTATAGGTTTTTATTGTAAATTAATACACAAATAGTTATAGGCGTATCTTGTAAACAACGTAAGAAAATCAAACTTACAAAGTGTTTTTTAAAAGAAAATATTAATAAATACATGTCAAAAATGTTTACAGAATTGAATTTAAACGACATCTCTTCAGATCTAAGTGCACATCACATTACCATCAGTAAAAAAGTAGAAATCATGCATAAAATACCCATTAGTATAGAAATGTTTTGCAGGAACTAATGCATTATTAATGCCTCAGCAATGTCGCTAATAAACTTGGTCGAGATTAATCTTAAGGGACATCGGAGAAATGTAATTCCAACTATCGAGGCTACATCAATAACTAGATGCCTAGATTTCAATTTAATTTTATAGTGTCATTCGATGTCTATAATAAACGCTTCAGTTGGTCGTTAAACTTGTCGTAATTTGGATGTGCGTGTACTTATAAATACGATGCGTAGATATATATGTGACATAAACTATCCACTAGGATATAAATAAAAGCTTTTTTATTAAATATAATATAAATTATATAATATTTTTTTTTATTAAATACGGCAAGTAGGGTTGTGTTTGTTTAATAAGGTAGCTAGACTCCAGAGTTCTAACGGGGATGTGTTGGGTGCAAGGTCAAGTATTGCAGGCGTCGATAGGCTACGCGGTAATCTCTTATTATTAGGCATAACCAAACATTTGTTTGCCACCCAAGTTTAAATAAATAAATCAAAAAACTTGACAATTAGATGCAATTTTTTTATTATTTTAATTTTCGAATAATATAAATCGACATTTTCAACATGTAATTTATGTATAAAAAAGCAAAAACAAATAAATAGAGATTAAGGCCGGTGAAACCGCGATGTTCATTGACTATTAAACTCATAATGAAACTAGGCGTTATTTGCTATCATTTACTATAAAGTTAATAATAAAAAAATATATACCATTAGACCATTTTTATTGTAAAAAGCGGTTTGAACATTTATTACATGTAAACACACATTTTTATAGAAGCTTATAGCTGAATACATATTTTACGAAGTACACAAAGGTCAATTAAAAGTTTCCAAATAAGTAGGTATTATCGATATTTCGTATCTTAAACCAGAATTATTTATTTGATTGAAACTTATTGAAAAGCTTTTGAACTAAGATAATTTAACTTAATTTCTAAATCCTCTCTCAGTCTCCTTGATGTTTTATTGATACAGACGACTCTCTCAAGACCTGCAAGATTCCTATAAATCGAAGCGCTGTTAGCTACAATCGCTTTTTACTTTCGATGATCTTGAAACGTCTTTCGATTAAAATAAACCACAAATGGAAAAGAAAGCTTTATACAAATATGTTTATATCTTTTGTATAATGTGTTAATTATAAAATATATTTGATTTGTAAAAATCTCTTGATTCATTTTATTATATGACAGATATTTTATCGTGGTTATAATCGTTCTTGATTAGCACTCGTGTTATGCGGGCGTTTCAAAATGTAATGATACGTAAAAGTATTCTTGAATAAAAAAATTATTATGTGGTAATACATACTTAGTTTTACTAAGAAATGTCATACTGTCATGTTTCTAATACCTACATGACATTTGGGAACAAATATATATTTATTATTCCAATCGTTTATTTTACGTAAATATGTAAAATAATTATACATTTTTACATATTTTTTTCTGATTATATATACCGTTCGTACTAATAACTGTACTAAATGATTTTTTACGTTTTTATTTTTTTGTTTTTTAGAACTGGAGACCACACTTTTACTAGCATTAGAAAAATATTGTTATCGAAAGCCTAACAACAAATATTAAATATGTATACATATTAATTTCTAGATTATCTTAATATGAAAAAATCTAGTCAAAAACGGTGAAAGTATGTAAACCTGTTAAGAAATCGACTTTTAGATTTAGTAAAATTAGCGATAGTAATTCTATAAAAATACTATCTGCATAAAATGTTTGTTTACTTTCGTCGAGGCTTTCTTGAACAATTTATTTTTTATTAAAACCGAACTTTTTTTACTTTATTGTGTTTTCTGATTTTTTTCATCACGTCGCTTTTTTTTTGTTTTAACTTCATGTATCTTTCATTTTCTACCCGTGCTAAACTTCATATCTAATCCCAGTAAGAAAAGTAAACCTAAACCGATTATACAATTGGAAAAAAATTAATTTGAAGTTTATGTTAAAAAATAATTTAATAGCTGAAACGTATTATATACATAATTATAGTAACTAGCTGACCCCGCAAACATAATTTTGCCGTATATGTTATTAACCCCTTAAAACCTACCCCTTATAACTTAGGGGTATGAAAAATAGATAACGGGCGATTCTCGTCTGAGATGATACGATATGCACATAAAATTTCATAAAAATCGGACCAACCGTTTCGGAATAGTATTGTAACTAACATTGTGACACGAGAATTTTATATATAAGATAATCGGAATCATAACGAAGTTTGGGCTTAGCGGCGCTGTATTTCATGCAAGACATGACTCTGTTTATAATTATTAATTTTTTATTTCAGTAACTGCGAAATTTCTTGCTGATACTTCTCAGCAGAATCTACTATAATTAATTTATTAAAAACTATTATAACTGTAGTTTACAAAATGACGAATCAAATGTGATTTTTAAGCCTTATTGAAAAAAGTATTTTGATGTAGATTTCCGAAACTGCAACGTTAATTGCGTTTGCTCGCAAACGAAAAATAACCGATTTCAATCACATCGACAAGTAATACAACGTAAGTAGCCGAAAAATAGTCAAGTAGATATGCGCTATCAAAGATTACTCAAAAATTAGCCATCAAATCTCAATTAAATTTAAATGGGACTACATGACACGCAATACCGTTCAATTTAAAAAAATCATGGACATCGGTCCAACCAGTCAAAAGTTCTGAGTAACATACATAAAAAACAATCGACTTAAGAACGTCCTCCTTTTTTGGAAGTCGGTTAAAAAGTAATTAAAAACAAATTTTCTACAAAACACGAGAAAAAGTATATCACTAACATTCATAATATGAAAACACCGAAAGTAAATAAATATTAGTTAAATAAACGTTTAGCGTTTACTTGACCGGGTAAATAGCAAGCTAGAGTGGATAAGTAGGCTCTTGTGCGCATGAGTAGGGAAATCTCTGTCGCGTTTTCAGTAAATATTACAGAAGTAACGTGCTATGGAATTCCGCGGCCTTAAAACAAGCAGTGCTGTACGTTGAAATTGATAAAACTAAAATAAACGAAAGCTCTGTAACTATGTTATTTATAATGATAAATGTAATGACATAGTATAAAACAAAGTCTCTACCCGCTGTCTGTATGCTTAGGTCTTTAAAACAACACAACGGATTTTGATGCAGTTTTCTTTAGTAAATAGAGTGATTCCAGAAGAAGGTTTATATGTGCCTATACTTAATACGTGCATAATATAGTAGAGTAACACTGATAGTTTTAAAGTTTTCTAATGTGATGTAAATAAACACATTTTTTGCGCTTAGGTACAATACAAATATTTATTTTATATTTTATATTTAGTATCAGCATTGCATCCATGCGGAGCCGGGGCGGGTCACTAGTTGATTTTAAAGTAAAATCAAATATACCAATCGATTGCTAGCTGTCTATCACTGATGGCTTACTTATCGTTAAAATTATTGCTTAAAAAAACGAGAAAACAAGGAGGAAGTTAATGTCCTTATTATCATATTTTGTAAGTGGCTCTTCTGAACTCATCTTGTGTACCTATATGAGTGTTTATGAGCGGTAGTAAATAAATATCGCGGTAGTAGTAGGTATATTTTATGGTTCACTTATTCATTTTTTTCTTTTAAAAATCACTTAACAAGTTGTACTATTCTATTTTTTTATTATCCATTTAACACGATCAATATAAACTTAACAAGTAAGATATCATAACGACCAAAAATGATAATATCATTTTTAATGATATTCTTCAACCAATTCCTAAAGACAATATTTTATAAGAAAAAACATAAAAAATAATTAGACATCATAATTATATATTAATTAAGATGTTTGCCTCCGTTTTTAGAAAAAACTTCACAATTACTCCACATAAATTATATATCATTTTATAGATAATTGCTTGCTCTACCGACATCTACATCTAAAAAATTTATTATTGCTTTTGTTTTTCTAAATTAACAAATTATTAAAATGATATATATGACGGCTTTAATATTGAAACAACGTCAACATGATTGACGGTCCGTACATTTTTTACTTATTTAGTGCGAATAACGAGTATTCGCACGGGTATTTCTAATTGTAAAAGAATATTTATAATCATTTTGTTGACATTCTAGAGACCATCGTGTAAATAGTTTTACTGACTTTCCATATGTACACCTAGCTTTCGCAACTTAAGCATTGTGAGTGGTTCCATTGATTTATGACCTATATGTGTTATTTCTAATTCGTTATGTCCGTTTCTGTATTCAACTAACTTATCACTCATGGCTTCACCTGTGTAAATTACATTAGCGTTAAAATTTAGACTATGTCATTCAGTGATTACAGAAAAGCCCATTGAAAGAACCTTTAAAATCGATGCAGTAGTTTTTGAATTAGTCCATTACAAACGAAAATTCAAATATTTTCTCCTTATAACATAGTAATTTAGACATCTAATGAATGTTTAAATGTTCACACGGGGATTAACGCGAACAAAATTTAAGGTAAAATATATATATTTTTTATATTTTACTACTATATTTTACCTTAAATTTTGTTCACGTTAATCCCCGTGTGAACATTAAAATATAATAATGCAACGCGAAAGTTTAAAAGTTTTTATATCTAATGAATGCTAGCGAAATATGGTATCTAAATTATTATTTACTTTAATATGATAGAAAGGTATTCGGTATAAATAAAAAAAAACGGAGGTCTAGTATTGTCTGCGTATCCTTAAATAAACGTCTTACTAAATTCAAAACCTAATAAAATTTTAATTCGTAGTCATTTGTCCCTTATTTATACAATACTGATGAACAATTCGTCAGCGTATTTAGTGATGGTAAACAAACATGATTTACAAAAAGAAACTCATAAGCAAAGAAAAGGTTCTTTTTCTTTATTTAATTTTTTATAATTCTTATATAGAATAAGCTATTCATAATACTAAATCAACGCGCTAATATAATAAAATTTTATAGATATTTATAGATATAATAACGGTTGAGTGAAATGTGTTATGGTAGCGAGGCATACTCGTATATCTCCTCTTCTATCAATAAATTACATTGGACCTTAAGCCTTGGTTCCATACTTTATACATATTATTATATTGCATATGTTTGAAAACTTTGAGACAGCTATGCAGATATCTTCACCCAGTTTTCATTTGTTTCAATTTTCTTTCTTAGGATCTCTATCTATTATAGACACGTGGCAGTCAAGCCAAGTTCAAGCAAAAGATTAAAGTATACACTACACATATGAGTACATACACAAAAAAACAACAAACAACAACTGATTAGTTTATACTTTACGTAATACGATTAAAAAGCAAGTGATTGCACGATGACAGCGCGATTATAGCCAATTGCTTAATTTTAAGTTCTTCGTTTTCGGATTAAAACGGTTCAATTGCTCAATAAGTGTATCATACTGTTATTATGTGATTATCCGTAAATGTTATGTTATGAAAGAATTTTAGAAAGACGGAAGACTATTACGTCATATGTAATAACTGTTGAAAGCATATTGCTATTGAACTCCAATAAGTTATTGTCAAAAATTATTGTGTAATAACTTAACATCAACACACTTACAAATTTAAAGAATTTATTCGCTATTATCGTAATTGAACTCATTTGAAGATTAAAACAAAATTATAGAAAAATATCGAACTGGTGAATCACATTACTTTAAATTATCATCATCACTTCAGCTTATCGCAGTTTACTGCTGGAACTCGTTTGTTTTACCCATAGTCACCACGCTGGGCAGGCGGGTTGGTGGCTGGCTTTGTCGCACCGAAGACTGTTTCCCGTCTTCAGCCTGTGTATTTGAAAGCCATTAGTTAGATAACTATTACTTTAAGTAGCCGTCATCATTTTTATTGACCAGAATACGTTGTTGGCAGTAACCCTGCTTTCTTCCCAGATGGATGGGTTCGATTCTCGTCCTGATTCTGGGTGTAATAATTATGTATCACTTTTAAGTAAGTATGTAAAACTTTTAAGTCCGTAAGCTGTGACCTAAAACATTAGGTTTAAGTTGTCTGTCTAAGGAAAAGTCCACTACTAACTGCTCTTTTGTCATCTTTATACGAGTATTACATTTATTACCACATGTAACCCAATAGGAGTCACAAATGTGTTGCTGACTCAAGAAATAAAAGCGAGAAATTGATAACTTAATATGACAGCCGTGAGACATTGCCGTCAATCTTTCTTACTAACTGATGTTTTGCCAAATCCTGGTCTATTTTTTTTTTTGCTGAAAATGTTCATATTAAATAACATTTTGTTGACTTAGGGATAGCTGGATATAACTTGCTTAAAATTTGGAGCAGTCTGATTGACAATGTACCTGTTGAGGTACATTCATCATACAGAAGATCACAGCCAAATAAAATACCACTGCAGAGAAATATTGTGTTCCTGTTATGAGTAAGGTAGCCAGAGCTCGGGGAGGCTTTTTTATATAACTAGGTCGGCAAACAAGCGTACGGCTCACCTGATGGTAAGTGATTACTGTAGCTTATAGGGTAAAACCGGGATAGATGCCCCAGCGGGATAGATGCCTCAGCCTCACATTCTAAAAACCTAACTTCCCGAACTCGCGACTAAAAGTTAATCACATGAGTAGGAGCCGCAGTCACCCTGTACCTAATATACCCACGGACAGTTGTGCGACGAGGACGCGTTTTGCTAGTGTGTGTAATTATTTCCGCGGCGAAAGTAAAAAACACGTCAAAGTTATAAGGGTTAGTATTTAAGGTTGTATAACTTTATAATTAGTAATAAATTCTGTTATATTTTTTATTACGTCAATAAACTGGTTCATTGAGTCTGTATCTAGGTGTAAATAAATGCTGTTTTGTTTACAATTTATTTAAAAAATACGTGGGCATCTATCCCTATCACAAAGGATAGTTGCCCTGATTTTTCGAGGTATAGGTGCCCTTAGGGGCATCTATCCTTTCATAGACCATATACGGACTAACTGTATATTTTAAAAATATGTTTATTGTCTGTTATATTTTTTATGTATTTACGTATATTTACATTTTAATAGTGGTCGCCCAGAGTTTGAAATTCGACCATAATTGGAAATTTTGGTTCAAGAAAACCAAATAATTATGAAAAAAAGAACCTTTTTAAAAAAAATTCTACTTGACCACAGACTTTGACAATCAACAAATGGTGTCAATATGCGTGTGTGAGTGCTGTAATGTGTAATGCTTTTTTTATTAATTTAATGTATATTTTATGTATAATTTTGAAAAATATTGGCATTCCGCACTTCTTCTCTATATAAACTATAAGTGTGCGAAATGTCATACT
Source organism: Melitaea athalia (assembly GCA_905220545.2). Classification (NCBI taxonomy): domain Eukaryota; kingdom Metazoa; phylum Arthropoda; class Insecta; order Lepidoptera; family Nymphalidae; genus Melitaea; species Melitaea athalia. Next base: position 18,644,425 of record HG992184.1, on the reverse strand, counting down.
CCTACGTACGCACAATTTCCGTAAAAAGGGGTACAAAGTTTTTGCTTCACGTATTAATATATAGATATTTAGACATTTTACTTAATTCTAGCAGAACGATGCCACGAAAATATAAAAAAGGAAGGCTCGAGCTAATATAGAACAAGAAACATTTTCGAAAATGCTAATAGAAGCTTTACCTATTCCAAAATCTCCTTTGACCATGGCTAAGAGGGCGAAACAATCAGCAGATATTTATAATTCAAATGAAAATATAAAACACAAAAAGGATGTAGCTGACAGAAAGGAAAAACAAATAAAAATTAAGTTAGACCAGAAAAACAAGACTGAAACTACCAAAGAACTTAGGAAAACAAAGAAAGGAGCCACAAATAAAAAACAAGACAAAAAAATTCTTTTAGTGAAAATGACGATGACAAACTAGCTGATTTGTGTGATACCTAAAGAAAATGATAATTATTTAAAACTATACCAAGAACGAGCATTATTAAAAAGACAAATTATTTACAGTGCAATCAGCGAAGATGAAGACAATCCACATAATTTGAAAATTAAAGGAAAGAAAACTAAAGATTTGCCCCTAAAGAAAACTAAGAGAGATGGACAGGATAACCCTAAAAGTACAAGTAAGGATAACTGCATTGAATGTTTTGAAAACTATAAAAATACGAAGTCGCAATCCGACTGGATTCAATGTGTAGTCAGCCAGAATAATACAATTGAATAAAGTAGTAAGAAATTGTAATTGTTGTATTGAGTCATTCCATGTCAAATCAACCAATAAAAAATGTTTTCAACCTGACCCTTTCAGATTTGGCTGAAACTTTGTTAATTTATACTCTCTGACATCCTGAACTCAAATATAGTTTTCAAAAAATTTAATCTTTGATAGTTTTTTAGTTATAAATTTTTAAAAATCACAAAATCCGCGTTTTTTGACGTGCACTAAAATATAAAATCTTCAATAACTTTGGTTATTTTAGTGCTAGTGAGCTAAGTAATAGCTCACTTTAAAGAGGGTTTAATGGGCTTTAATGTGATACCCAATTTGAAAACATTAATGTACACAATATTTTTTGAGTAAAACTCAAAAATCGTTTTTGAAAAATCGTTGTGTTGGTGTTTTTTAATTTTTTTCAAATTTATATATGTTTTTATGTATAATTTTGTGAGTACACCATAAAAATTTCAGAGTGGGACCATGATAGGATCGGGAGATATGTTAAAAATACATCAATGAAGTACCTTTCACAAAATTTTCAGTGCTAATAGCCTGGATCTGATACATAGGCTATATAAAACATAACTTTGGAAATGAAATACAAAGATTTTTACAGCTATTCTGCTTTATTGCACATTTAAAATACAGTAAATACTAAAGTTACTAACTTATACATTAATTCAATATCGATTAAATGCTTATTAAATTACAACTAATTATAAAAATATTATACTAAAAAAAAATTAATATACTAAAAAAAAAAAAAGATGAAACTAAAACTAAAAACCTTAAAAATTGTAATATAATAATTAAAATATATTATTAAAAGGAGTCCCTTTAGGCAAGGTTCCGAAGATACTGGCAGCGTTCCCCCTTTGAATAGCTAGACTAATTCTTTGTCCGAGGTAGCTGCCAGCTCTTCGGTCACCTGTGATGTCGACTAACCTTTTAGCTATTTCCTTAAAAAGCCTTAAGGCGCTAGGACCCCACGGACCAAGGGTCTCGACACCGAATGGGACAAAATCATATTCGGGGCCTAGACCCCTGTATTTGCCTGCTTTAGCTTTTTCAGCCGCTTCACAAGCCGCACCAGCTCTATTGTTGGTTCCATGTAGATGGGAAGGGGCCAGCGTGTCTGAACAGGTTGCATCCCATACCAGCACCCTGCCCATCTTCCATGGAATCAAACTCATACCGTCCGGTCTCTTGCCATCGTCTCTTGCTATACCAGTTGGCTCAAGGAGACTTGGCACGTTGATGGTGGCAAGGGACCGGCGTATGATATCATTAAGTGCGGCATGTCTCGAGAAGCGGCCTGCACTTTTTTGGCAAGACAGTCCGTGATGTCCCAGCTTGTCGACATCGCTGCCACAGGGACATTTATGAGGAACGCAGACCGGAACCCCAAGCCGTAGACAGGTTGCGATTCGGAGCGTGTCAGGCTCAAGAAATGTTCCTGTATTTGGAGAAGGATAAGCGTGAAGCCAGTAGCCGGCCTCATGCGTACCCACGGCCAAAAGCCTGGCACGCGCCGAACCTGTACTACAGCTTAAAAGATCGTCAAAGGTAAATTTACAGTTAATGTCGTCCCAGCTCCTCTGTGAATTTGTAGAAACTGGAAAATTTTGACCTGGGCATGCAATTAAGAAAGCGTTTCTAGCTTCTTCCAAGCCAGCAATCTCAAAGTTTGAAGGGGATGCCCTTAAAATTTTACTTATGAGATTTGCTGAACTATGGACAGAAGATAGGAAGGCTGGTAAAGCGACACTGGAAATTTTGCGAATCCCTAAACCACCATAACGGATGGGTAAGGATGCTTGGCTCCAAGATTGCTCATTCAGCTGCATATTAAGAATGGATTCTAGGCTAATTTTGATTAACTTGTCTACTTTTGTCAAAAGATCTGGGTGATTCCAAAACGAGCAGCAACGGAGCACATATGTAAATTTTGGGACGAAAAGACAAAATTTTAAGATGCAAAGTGCATAATGTGAACTAATTTCAAGGAGACGGTCTACAGAATTTTGAAATTTAGTAATTGAATTATTAATATATTCAGGAATAGAATCATCAAAAATTGGAGAACCTAAGAGGTAAAGGGAATTACTGTTAACTATTTTAATATTTGGAGCCAAAATATTAAATTTTTGTTTTATGTCATTTAAATTTAAGACGCTGTTATTTATAAAAAGTTCGCATTTGCTAAAATTAAGCTCCAAACCAATGGCTTCAAATTTATTTTTGATTAAAAAAAGGTCCGAAAACACAGTATCCACATCACCTGCTAGGGTTCCGTCATCCAAATACCAAACGTTGAATTTAGAATTTAAATTTTTTACTATCGGATTTATAGCCAAACTAAAAATTGCAGGCCCAAGGGGATCACCCTGTTGACAACCTACTTCCGAGGACAGTTCATTAGAGCGATATAACAATTTTGTTGGGTCACCGTAACTGAGAAGAAGATAATTGTATAATTCCGGTATGTGTTGTTTTATTTCCGTCAGCAGGGTATCCCTATTTATCGAATTAAAAGCATTTTTGACATCAATTTTGAGCAACACGTCAGGCTGCCCGTAAGTTAGGAAAGAGCGTAGGGCATGGACGGCTGCCTCACACCCTCCTTTTACACCGAAGCCTAACTGTACGGGTTCAAATTCCGAATTTAATTTTGGTAAAATATGGCGAACAGCAATTTTGGAGGCCAGACGTCGTAGTGTTGATCCAACAGCAATTGGTCTCACCCCTCCGTCCTTTTTGGTGAGGGCAATGAGGTTCGCACCGAAAAGAATGGGAACAATTTCGGGATTGACATTACCGGAATACATGAAGTTGATTAATTTAGTGATTGAATTTAAAAGTTGCGTACCTGCATCACCCACAGAATGCGATGTCAAGTCTTTCAAATGTTGGGGTGAGATTCCATCCAAACCTGAAGCCGAACCTGGTTTAAAAGATGATATGGCATTCGTAACATCTTTGTTTTGAATTTGAAGGCACGCTTGCCCTGCTGTTGGTGGGTCGAGAAAATATGGGTTTACTGGAGCTGGGGGATGTTTTGTCAGTAAGGCCTGAAGGGTGTCAGGGGTATCTGGTGATAGCACGTCGTTGGAGAACAAAAGGCGAGCGGCACCTTTGAGATCTCCGTCACAGATTTTGTTTATGATGAGTTTTTTGCGATTAAGAGGGTCATCATGTTTGATTAGAGGTGCGGGAGAAGGCGAGGAGCTAGCAGCACACTTATTCTTAATCTTTTGTGTCAATGACAAATTCGGTTCATCAGTTTTTATTATATGTAGAGTGCTGTATGAAAATAAAAATAGGTTCTGCCAGTCTTGAGTACAATTGCTTATGTAACATTTCTGGATTAATTGTGATAAATGTGTAGCAACGGTTATTCGAGCTCCTCGAGGGATTCTTTTAATTATAGGTATACTATTTTTCAAATGGCTGAGATAAGTGTGGAAAGGAATTTGATCGTTGGATGCATGAGAAGGTGTATTAGGAATAATGGGATGGGTGTCTACAGATGAAATGTCTTGGCTAAAACATTTCCTGTGTGTTTTTGTAGTATGTATGTTAAGGCCTTTCAAAGATTTGAAAGACTTGTTGCATTGTGTACATGTATGGATCGTGTTCGATGTGCCATCACCAGATTGGGTCACGGACTGCATTCAATACATATAAATACATTCACAAAAAAAAGAATAAGCTAAAACAAATATAGAAAACAAAGAAGTAACTTAAAAATTACACTGAAAAAAAATAATAATAAAAAATCAAAAGCACTATTGTCTTGCTTTCTCCAAGTTTGCGCATGAATTGCGCCCCGAGAAGTTTTTGCTTCTTTCTTAATATTATTTAATACTTGACGTATATTATTACTCTTTGACTTGACGACGTGTTGCGACGGCCGGAATCCAAAAGAATGTAATTTATTTATATAACTTTACTTCAGCGTCTCGTTTTTAATCTTATCTAGGTATTTGTCGGACGATTCAAACACCATGGTTGCATTAACAAGTGTTCGTAGTTATCTTGAAAATTTAATTGATTGGCTTTATGGCTTTCAGTTGTGCCAGTGAGGCACGGTTGATTCCGCCAAAGTCACGTAGAGTGGAGAACACAGGTATACTATTATTGTATTGTTATTATTTTTTATTAATTTATTTCACAGAATAAACACTATAATTTACTAGAAATTTGCCTGAAAATTGTATTAATTTATTAAAATTAAAATTTAAAAATTTGACACACGTCTGTCACAAATTATTTTTCTTTTTCAAGTCCCAAAGATTTTTATTTATTTTTAACCGAGTTCCAAAAAAGGAGGAGGTTCTCAGTTCGATTGGATTTTTTTTTTAATGTATGTTACTTCAGAACTTGACTGGGTGAACCGATTTCGATAACAAGTGTTTTAATAGATAGGTGGAGCGTGTCATTTGATCCAATTTAAATTTATTTGAGATCTAAGAATTACTTTTCGAGTTATATCTAATAATACGTTTTTACTTGACTATTTTTTCGCCGAGCTGCGTTGTATTATACCGTATAACTTTTTACTGGCTGTACCGATTTTGATGATTTTTGATTTAATCGAAAGTTGATGCTTATAATGTGGTCACATTTAAATTTCATTGAGATCTGATTACAACTTTTTGAGTAATCGTTGATATCGCGTAATTACTTGAATATTTTTTCGTCTCCCTACGTTGTATTACTTTTCAATGAATATAATGTGTAATATATTTAAAACACATTATTTTTATATTTAAAACATAAGAAGTAGGCCTGCATAACTTAAATTATTCAACATTAAATTGAAATAAAAAAAATTGTGATACTTCAGTGATGTATTTTTAATATATCTCCCGATCCCATCATGGTCCCACTCTGAAATTTTTATGGTGTACTCACAAAATGAGGATCAGTAAAGTTCTAGCAAATTCAATAGAACTAGTATCCACGTTATTCTCTATGACATAAGAATGATATTTCTTTTTGAATTATCCAAATCGGACCATTACTTACGAAGATATTAAGTTATAAACATTATGCCGTTCCTGCCGCTACGTCAGTGTACGCGGGATGCGTGTGACGTCACTCGGACGTTCCATGCCAGTTAGCCCATAGTAGCGACAAGCTGCGATGGTGTTTTCATTTAAACTATCTGTCCTACAAAAAATTTGTAAGGACATAATTTGTAGCAAATTGCTTTGCCTACAAATATGTTCATATAACTTTTTGCCGAAATTTAAAAATTAAAGAAGTTATAAGCAAAAAAGTGATAAAATTTCTATAAAGATTTTCTTTTTTGCTCTATAACTTTTTTTTTATACATTTCACAAAAAAATACCTCTGACCAGTCTTGTAGATGGTTTTTTGAGGAAATTTTTCTCTACAATTTTTTGAATTTCATTCATTTAAAACGCTGTTACACCGCTCCAAAGTTGACCGGGTTCGTCAATGCTCATGAGAATCCGGTCAAAACGAAATGCTTAACTTAGTTTTATGATCCTTTTTTTATTGTAAATATATTCTTAAAAATTTTTGTTAAATCCCTGCCTACAACTTTACTTATTCATTGGCATAAGCTGTCTGTGGGGTAGGCCTCCTGGGAATACCACGTTAAAAAAATATGATTTATGAGATATTTGATTACCTAAGTAGATACATTCGAAGAAGATTAAGAGAAGTCAACGCATTTTTGGAAAACATTAGTATTTCCGAAACTGGTTGAGACTCAAAAGTACTCTTCTACACATAAGTATTATAAGGATCAATAAAGTTATACCTAGAAAATTCAATAAAACTAGTATCCACGTAATTCTCTATGATATAAGAAAGATATTTCTTTTTGAATTACCCAAATCGGACCATTACTTACGAAGATATTAAGTTATAAAACTTATAAACATTATGCCGTTCCTGCCGCTACGTCAGTAATAATAATAATAAATAATAAACGTTTCACACTCAACGGCCCCCAGTAGGATTTTCTCCTGTGTCGGGGGTCCGGAAACACACACAATACACAACCACAAACGCCCAGACCATGACAAACATCTGTATGGCCAATACAAATTTTTGTCATGTGCGCGGATCGAACCCGCGACTGCTAGCGCAACAGTTAGTGCTGTGACCGCTGCGCCAACGCGTCGTCATGTAAGCGGGATCAGTGTATGCGGGATGCGTGTGGCATCACTCCGACTCATAAAACTCACTCCGGATCATAAAACTAAGTTAAACATTTCGTTTTGACCGGATTCTCATGAGCATTGACGAACCCGGTCAACTTTGGAGCGCTGTAACAGCGTTTTAAATGAATGAAATTCAAAAAATTGTAGAGAATAATTTTCCTCAAAAAACCATCTACAAGACTGGTCAGAGGTATTTTTTTGTGAAATGTTTAAAAAAAAAGTTATAGAGCAAAAAAGAAAATCTTTATAGAAATTTTATCACTTTTTTGCTTATAACTTCTTTAATTTTTAAATTTCGGCAAAAAGTTATATGAACATATTTGTAGGCAAAGCAATTTGCTACAAATTATGTCCTTAAAATTTTTTTGTAGGACAGATAGTTTAAATGAAAACACGTTCGCAGCTTGTCGCTACTATGGGCTAACTGGCATGGAACGTCCGAGTGACGTCACAGCCTTCCGCGCCGGCCGGTTAGTAAACTCCGCTAGTAATTTGATCATAACTTCGTCAATTTTTGTCGTAGAACAAAAATTTTTGCACTGTATGTTAAGGATTTCTTAGTTCTATAAATCTGCATTCTCATCTAAAAACGTTACGGATCCTCATTATACATAAAAACATATATAAATTTGAAAAAAATTAAAAAACACCAACACAAAGATTTTTCAAAAACGATTTTTGAGTTTCACTCAAAAAATATTTTGTACATTAATGTGTTCAAATTGGATATTACATTAAAGCCCATGAACCTTCTTTAAAATGAGCTATCATTCAGCTCTCTATCTGTAATAGAACCAAAGATATTGCAGATTTTAGATTTTAGTGCACGTCAAAAAACGCGGATTTTGTGATTTTTAAAAATTTATTACTAAAAAACTATCAGTGATTAAATTTTTTGAAAACTATATTTGAGTTCATTGATGTCAGAGAGTATAAATAAACAAAGTTTCAGCCAAATCTGAAAGGGTCAGGTTGAGTGCCTTGTTGGTTTGACGTGGAATGACTCTATTGTATTGTAAGAAAGTGTACAGATTTCATGTAGCCAACATGAAATCTGTACACTTTTCAGAAATTATTGCTCAAGATGTGGAAAATTAAAAATACTATCCGGCTAAATTTCAATTAACTTGGTTAAAATAATGAAGATAATTATCTTTATTTTATTATATTATATTTATTATAATTTATTATATTACATCTTTATTTTATTATAAAAAAGTATGATTGTGCAATGTGCATGTTGACACTTGATATGAATTTATATTTTTGTTGAACAATTAATGCTTGTATAACTTAATTTCACAAAAAATATGATTGTATGTTGAAACTTAAGACTTGATATTTTATTAAACAAACTCTTTAAAAATTTAATTACAGTGATTTGTATGATATTAGAATTATCTTCTAAAGATAATAATTAAACGATTTAAAAAATCATAAAATGTTTTTCATTACTATGACGCGTGTTTTTTGGAGACAATTGTTGTTTTAGGAGTAGAACTATTAGCATTTTAATTGGGTTTTTCGTTTACACGGTACAAAGGGCATCTATCCTCCACTGCAGGCATCTATCCTTCTCAGGATTTTCATGGTGGGGCAACTATCCATACAGGTAGGCATCTATCCTCCAAAAAAGGTTCCACGAAAAGTTAATTTCTGCTAAATATGCATTTGATAGGTTAAAAAATAATAATAATTATTCAACATAAAGGATTGAACTAGCTACGTTACTAAAAATTATTCGTATAAAATTCATATTTTTAAAATTAGGTGACTATTTCAAAAAGTGAGGCATCTATCCCGGTTTTACCCTAGACGTCTGCAACACCATAAACATCGCAAGCGCGTTGCCAATCCTATCTCCAATCCCTCCCAGGAACTCTGGTCACCTTGCTCACCAACAGGAACACAATACTGCTTGAAAACAGTATTATTTAGCTGTGGTCTTCTTTAAGGTCGAGGTACTACCCCAGTCGGGCTGCTCCATATTCTGAGCACGATATTTCCTGCTCCGCCCTCAGGATCAGAGTTAGGGTCGGTAACGCGGCTTGACCTGCAGTGCTCCTGGCTAGGATTACATCCTGTTATTACAGGTACCCATAAGCTATGATATCCGCTTACCAGCAGGCGAATTGTACGCTTGTTAGCTACCTTTGTACTAAAAAAAGTTCATTCAAAATGATTTTTGTGTTCTCGAAATATTACGTGTTATGTTATTTCTTGAAATGACACCAAGCCATCTCTCGTCAAACCGGTCTAGATATGAAGATAGTAAACATATAAATTCAAATTAGCTGATATTTATACATTTTTATTCTTATTTATTGTATATACCGTTTGTCTATTATCGTCTTATGGTCGATTTACATCAGACGAGCGAATGCTCATTCTATCCCCACTACATCAAATTCTTATCAAATTATTTTAGTGTAAACAGGCGTAGAGCATTCTTTCGTTGTTATATATATGAATACGAGTGTTCGAAGATCAAGAAAGAATGCTCTTGTTCTAGCTCTAGCTCTTTGTTCGTTTGGTCTAAATCCACCCTTATAACTTTTCTTAATAATTGGTATATTGATATTTTTGTATGTGTTAAGTTTCCTGCTAATTCTTCTCAGCAGAATTTACTCCCGAAAGCTCTTGTCTTATCCTTAACTTTAATAAACACATAAAAGATTGAATAAATACATAAAAGGTTGTCTCGAAGAGATCGCTCTTCTAGCGATAAGACCGCCTTTGTACACTGTTTTTTTTTTTACTTTTAAAATGTTATTGTGTTGATTGTTGTGTACAATAAAGAATATAATAATTATTATTATTATTACTAAGATTTTTTTTATACTTTGTAAAATGATAAATTAAAAGTTCTTTTAAATCCTACGGTAAAAGTTGAGTTAAAGGCTACGGTGACAGCTTTCTATCAAGTAGATCATAATGCCTTTTTGGCAACTTATTCAAAAATGCTATTGTAGGTAAGGTTATACTAGATATTGTTATGTGCCTATCGTGATATAACTTCTTTGTTTTCAAGCCGGTTTTCATGAGTCCTTTTGAACAGAATACGTTAAAAAAGATAAGACATTATTAAATGAATATTCATTGACTTTCGATTCAAAAATATAAATATAAAAGAAATTTTATAAGAATAGCAGTTAATTTTCTAATCTTCATCTGTCTAAAAATCTGCATTCAGATCTGTGTTGCTTTACATTAATTTCTAATGTGAATATTAAAGAACTATTAAAAATCAACCACGTATTCTTTCTCTTGAGGCCGTCCATTAAATCTGAGGATCGTGGTCAGCATAAGGGTTGTATCTGGTGCGGCGGCCCACTGGTTCCTGATTAGAGGATCTTTTGCGACAATCTAGCAATTAAGGGACGCGGAGTGTTTTATTTGATCGGTACATCTTGTTGGTAAGCGCTCGCCCGATATTTTGCCCTTCAGTGTTCAAGCACGTATACTAACTGTACAACATTTCTTCAGTTGTCCAAACTACGTGTTCAAATTACGTGCTTTATTTAATTTACTATCTTATATCTTAGAAGTGGTATATTGTACGGGTGATTTTATTTCATGAGTGTCGTTTGTTTCTTCCATGTACAAATAATGTTATTGTTTTGTATTGAATTCAACTTCCCGCAAAATCATTGCTAAATTTCATATTAAATTTATTTCTGAATAAAAATTTAAAAGTATGAGTGATTTTGTCTTGCTTTTTTGTTGATCGTGTTGTTTAATAAAAAATAAAAAAAAAACAAAATGTTAAATCAATTTCTTCAGAGTTGATTTAATATTTCTAAAATTACCATTAATTACTCAAAATGTATAAGCACATCACTTTAAAAATAATAGGAATTTATAAAGAATAGGAGGAACCAAAATGCCTTTTTTCTCGTGGGTCGCGAGACGGGGTGTTTATTTAGACCGACAAGTCGTGAAGGTGTTTACCAACCAACTAATAATAAATATTAATAAAATAAATTAACTTAATGTAAAAGTTTTAAACAGCACTCTGGTTTTATAACAGCCAAAATCAATTTACAACACAATATATATGATAATCTTACATGGTTTTCATGTTAATGACGCGATTTGTTTTGAATATCCAATTAAATTTTTTAACACCTTAGAGTTTTAGAAAAATAGCTCTTAACTTTTTAATTTAAGTAAAAACAAAAACATATCATAATTAATTTATAGTAAACAATAATATATAACATATAATATGTATACACATACCTAAATAAAATTGGAATGTCCGTCTCTGATTTTAAAATAACTTTTTTCAAGTGAATAGAGTTATTTACACGATACTAAAAGACAGACAAACGATTTAAAAATATGTGTGTGTCTTTCTATTTGTCCGGGCTAATCTTCAGAGCGGCTGAAATAATTTTTATCGGACTTTCACTATAAGATAGTGGAGGATGTGGAGCAACATATTGGCTACTTTTGATCCCGGAATTGGAGCGAAATTGGGTTTTGCTGTTGAATTGAATAGGGAAAAACTGTGTTTACCGCGCCCGAATACTTACCGCCCCAATTGATATGAAATAACCAAACGTTTTCTATTAAATACGACAATTTTTGATAACAAATCTATACATCTACGACTATAATAATAATAGCTTTATTTCATTCCACAATAGTTATATAGAAATAATATATTGATAAATAAAAATTATATTGCTAAGTAATCGTAATGAATTAATGAATCTATTTATGAATTTAACTCATGCAATTTAATCCCCTTCTAATGTGGACCCCCTTAGGGTAAAAGCCTCCTCCAAAGATTTCCATTTTCCCTTATCTCTAGCCATGGTCATCCAGTCTCTTCCTGCCCTGGCCACGATCTCGTCCCGCCACCGGGCGCCCGGACGACCTCTTCTTCTAACGCCATGCGGTCCTTTCCATTTTTTGGTCTTAATTGTCCATCGATTGTCGCCGTATCTCCCAACATGGCCAGCCCATCTCCATTTGAGACTTTGAGGGAAGTGTAGAGCATCCTTTACCTTGGTTGTTTTCCGATTTTTTATGTTTCTTACTCTATCCCTCAGCCTTATGGGCCCCGTAAACGATCAAACTTGTTTATCAAACATGTTTGATCAAACTTCATGTTTCATATAACAAACATATAAAAAAAACCCGCAGCCCCGCACACGATCAAATAATTTGACAAACACGTTTGACAAACAGAAATTTAATATGAAGTTTGATCAAATATTTGATCGTCTACGGGGCCCTTTATATTTAAACAGCTCCTTTCCATTGCCCTCTGCGATGTTTTTATTTTGTGTCTTGCCTTGTGATCGTAAATCTATGTTTGGCAGCCATAGGTTAGACAGGGTAAGATTGTTGTATCTAAAATTATCCTTTTAAATTTAATCGGTAGTTGCGATGTGAGAATCTCCTTTTGTGCCCAGTACTTTCTCCGTGTAATAGCTACTCTCCTGTCTATTTCCTCTATGTTTCTGTTTTTTCTAAATGAAATTTGTTTCCCAAGGTAAATGTATCTCTCCACGTACTCGAGTGGCACTTGGTTAACCATCTACGACTATACTGGTTCGAATAAAAAAAAAATTGTTTTACATAGCCCATTTACCGAGGATAGCTATATCCTTTTTATCTCAAATTAACAAGTGTGAAACCACGGAGCACAGCTAGTTATAGAATAATGATGCAAATTTTGATATGATTTTAATTAAATCAATTAAACACTTCAAATCAGTGTCGATACTAAAGTTGGTCAGCGTAAACGCGTAATCAATTTCAATTAATTTTCTCCATCGTAATATTTACGAACATTCCTATATGCTAATCGTTTATTTATGTTAATACCTGTTAATATACATTGTCCGCTACTCGCCTCACATTACTGTTACTTTAATAGTATTTCTTAGTAGTTTTTTTTATGAAATGTTACGCTCGATTTGTCAAACAATTCTTTCTAGTATCGTAAAGAGAAATGTTTTGTTTGTTTGATTCGACTAATATTACAAATATATTTCTTATGATATTTTCACGTTATCGCTGAGGGTCTTAAGTTATCCACAAATAAAATAGATACAATACAAACTGTCTAATCTAAATACAATTAATATTTCCAGTACGTAGGTACAATGTAATTTGTTGCTTATGTAGCGACATCTATCCACGAACTTAAGAACTGACGATATTCTACATCGCGCTATCGAAGTTTTCAGAGAAAACGAATATATATACAAGAACCCGACAACCACCGTCGGGGCAGTAGCCCTACCAGACGCAACACCTGTCTGGTTGGAGGATCCTCCCTTTTCGGTGGTTGATGAGGAACTTAACACACTGTTCCTCTCGCCTCCAAACTTAGGACGGGCAAATATGTGTTTAGTAGCGTTAAATCTAGCTTTTGTGTCCAAAGCAACAGTCAACATTTTTACGACGCGACGCCATTATCATAAGTAGGTACCTATTAAGTAAATACATTTAGTTTAGTTAGTTCCTTTCATTCCATTTCATTTCAGAACTTTCGAATCGTCATTTAACAAATGAAAATTTTAAATGTGATTATTATTTTTATAAGTGAAGCTACCGCCGATTCGGAATGTAGATTCTGCAGAGAAGAATCGGCAAGAAACTCCGCAGTTACTCTTTTGAAAATAATTATAAACCGTGTTTTAGTACAAAATTAGGAACATCTTGCATGAAATACAGCGTCACTAAGTCCAGACATCTTTATAATTTATATAATCCTGCACCGAATGATACGTTTTATCTGTTAATTTCTTTTTAATAAACCATTTAAAGTTAGAATACGTAAGACCTATCTAGATAGGTCAAAAGATAAAATTACGAACTAAGCTATAGAAAACAAGAACCCAATGTCCCAATATTGATTCGTATGTAACTTTGTCCGTACCAATTGGGACGCTCGTGTTGACTTAGCCGAGCACATTTCGTTCAGATGTTTAATAAAATGAAAACATGATGTCTCTGTCCTCTTCCGAGAAATCGATAAAAAGCAAATTACTCAAATAATGTTTTTAAAAATTTACTCAATCTACTAAATTATGTTTGGTGTAACCAACATTATTAAGGACGAAATACAGTACAAAATACCAAGTTTTAGACTTTGCAGAATTAAAGTTTCCTGACTTGAACAAAGTACCCGTTCCTTTAACAAATTTTCGCAGAATTATTGTTGTTTTGTGACCTTAATTTGTAACTTGTTTTAAATTTGTAACTATTATTCCTTGCGGAGACAATAAAAATAAATTTATTTAGTTCGTGTTTAACTTCTCGGATGTTTAAGTATCTAACGAACAATAAATTTGTTGATTTGTAAAAAGCTTAAGTTTTCAGTTTCGAGCAAAATGTTATCAAGAGAATCTACATTTTCAAATAATTGCTTTTTAAATCAATTAGGTAAATGAGAGAATATTTTTATGATTTTTTTTTTGTATTAATATTAATTTTATCGTATCATATAAATTTAATTTTGTTTATTAATTTAAATTTGATTATTTTATTCTTAACTTTATTGTAATAATTTTATATACGTATTTACAATTCAAACTTCAGAACTACATATTTACAGATATGGTACAAATCATGTCCGCGTGGAATGGTGCCAAGAATTTTGGCAGCATTTCCCCGTTGAATCGCTATGCCGATGCTCTGGGCAAATAATGCACCAGCCCTCTTGTCACCAGTGGAGGCAATAAGGCGAGGAGTTATCTCATTAAAAACATTGCACTGCTTCTCCAAGGTGTTTCGACTGCAAACGGCACCAAGATGTCATTTGGAATTAGTGACGAATATTTGTGCCGTTGGTCGTTTCAATACTTACAATTAGTCGTATTTTTTCATAGATTACGTAAAATACAAAAAAAAAATTGCGTGCATACAAAGTACACATGTCAGAAGTGAAACTTCTTTGGCGCACTAATTAAAAAAAAAAAACTAATTCAAAATAAAAACGAATTTAAAATCCAAAAAAAAATGAAAAAAAAAGTCGACGTCACACGGTGTTGCCGGCGGTCACCCATTCAAGTACTGAACGTCATGACGCTGACGAGTAACCGGTCGCTCAAATTTTACCCCTCATGCGCCTAAAGAAGTTTCACTTCAAAAAATCTGTACATTCAATTTCCTAAAATCACAGGCATCAACAACCGTCAATAAAAATACAGCTCAGTTTTGCAAGTTTAATTTCCACTAGAGCCTAAACCATTGAATACAGATTTATCGGTCATTGTGGAGAGAGATTTATGCGGTGTATTGTATGCGATCGCCAATAGCGTAGTCAATTATTTCATATAAATTATAATAGCCATCCGCCTCGGATTCGCTTGGACGTATTTTATTATTGGGTTTCCTAGTAACTATTTTCATTAATAGATTTATTAGATATTGTTAGAATATGAGGATGTAATGCTTGGTATATTCGGTGTTGTGCTGGCTTGACAGATGTCACGTTCTTTTTTATAATACGACAAAAAATAATCGTAATTTTTTTAATGGTAATAAATTAATTCAACCTTAGTCTAATTAAAAATATTCAAATAGTATGTAGACTAGTTAGCTGTGTTTATTCTCTAAACAGCTATATCTATACTGATATTACAAAGCTGGAGAGTTTTTTGTTTGTTTGTTTGGTTGAACACACTACTCTCAGGAACTAATGGTCCGATTTGAAAAATTATTTCAGTGTTAGATAGCCCATTGAGAAAGGCTATAGGCTATTTTTTTTCAAATTAACGCATGCGAAACCGCGGGGCACAATCGTTAGTTTATAAAATTAATAATGTTGTATTTAATTTCTCTAATTACAAGTTATTTTATTACTCTGGTAAAGTAAAAACAATTACTTCACGTTTAATATCGACTCGACAATTAATTACTCGTACTTTCTCCGGTAAATCTATTACGTTGAGTAAAGATTAATGGCTATACAAGACCAGTAGACTAGCTTACAAGTTTTATAAAGGAATTTCCTTAAAATATAATGAAGCCTCTTATAAAATACTAGCCGTGGACCGCGTTTTAACACGCTTTAATTAAAAAAAAATCCTTCCTCGGTATATGGGCTATCCAATACAAAAAAAAAAAATTCAATTCTAGCTAATTCAAAATAGCGTGTGTAAGCAAACAAACAAACAAACTTTTCAGCTTTTTAATATTAGTAGAGATATATCATTACATAGTATAAAACGAAGTCGCTTCCCGCTGTCTGTATGCTTAGATCTTTAAAACTACGCAACGGATTTTGATGCCGTTTTCTTCAGTAAATAGAGTGATTCCTGAGCAAGGTTTTACATGCATAATATAGTAGAGGAACACTAATAGTTTTTACAACCGTGCGAATCCGGGGCGGGTCGCTAGTAACATAATATATAGAGCGAAAAACAGACTACATTGTTTCTATAACAACCTTTTTAAACAAATAGTATTATTATACAGTCACCTAATTGAGAAAGGTTATTTTGAGGGTAGGTATACGATATCATAATTAGGGTTCCGTAGCCAAAGGGTAAAAACGGGACCCTATTACTAAGACTTCGCTGTCCGTCCGTCCGTCCGTCCGTCTGTCACCAGGCTGTATCTCAAGAACGGCTATAGCAAGAGAGTTGAAATTTTCACAAATTATGTATTTCTGTTGCCGCTATAACAACAAATACTAAAAACAAAATAAAATAAATATTTAAGAGGGGCTCCCATACAACAAACGCGATTTTCTTGCCCTTTTTTGCTCGATATCAATAATGGCAACAGGTAGGCACTTGAAATATTCACAAAATACTTAGTTGTATTTTTACTTTAATAATAAATAATAAATTTAAAATAAAAGTAATATTTAAGGGGGGCTCCCATACAAAAAACGTCATTTTTGCCTATTTTTGCTCTCATACAATAAAAGTGATTTTTAGCCGCTTTTTGCCCGTTATTACAATCAATTTACCTAGTCAATGGTACGGAACCCTTCGTGCGCGAGTCCGACTCGCACTTGGCCGATTTTATTCAAAATGGAAAGTAGAGGGTAAGAGGTGTAACAAAACTTGAAATTCAGTTAATGTGCAACAAAAGTAAAACAAAAGTAATAAACATAGCTAACATTAGCAAGCTGAAGAGGCTGTGGGCTGGTCGCCTGTGTTGGCGATGGCCATTGGAGCAGACGTGTCCTGGAGTGGAGACCTCGTGTTTGTAAACTCAGTGTGATCTACGTAAGATTGCCGGTGTAGGCTGGTGAATATTGCGAAATACAGTGATGTCTGGCGCGAACTTGGGGAGGCCTATGTCCAGCACTGGACTGCGATAGGCTGATGTGAGGATGATCATGAAACAGCAAACTACTTTTTGTTTTCGATAAAAAAGAAAATAGTAGGTATGTTGTGTTAATGTTAATGTGTTTTTTTTTTTTGTATTTTACTACCTATTAATCAATAATAGAGATAACGAGGAAATATATTTGCCTATAAATAAAACTAACCATGAAACATCGTGATTGATTTATAGACTTATTTCATTATTATAGAGAGATGATTTATTTGACAACGATATCTTTTGTTATACTTGTTAGTAGTAATTTGTTCCGAGATTTCTTTTAAATAATAATTATTGCGTAGAATTATTCGAAGGGTAAAGTTTCAGCTGTGTTCACTTCACTTCAGCCTATCGCAGTCCACTGCAGGACATAGGCCTCGACACGTTTGCGCCAAAAATGGCGAGAACTCATGTGTGTTGCCCCCATAGTCGCCACGCTGCCGCTGGGCAGGCGGGTTGGTGACCGAAGGGCCGGCTTTGTCGCACCGAAGACGCTGCTGCCCGTCTTCGGCCTATGTATTTCAAAGCCAGCAGTTGGATGGGCATCCCGCCATCGGTCCGCTATTTAAGTTCCAAGGTGGTAGTGGAACTGTGTTATATCCCTTAGTCGCCTCATAAGACATCCACGGAAAGAGAGGGGATGGCTATATTCTTTACTGCCGCAGCCACACAGCTGTACTATTTAAGGGTTATTATGTTTTAGAGTTCCGAATTGTAAGTTTATTGATATATTAGATAAACGGTGATCGTGAAGATGAGATCTTTGATAATATCGACGTAGTTTAATATCAATCAAATGGTATAATTTATTTCATAAGATAAAGCCGTTTTATCTGGAGTAATGGTAACGTTTGTGTTATTAACACCGATAGTCGCGTTACGCTTTCCACCTGATCGGATTATAGGTGTTATGTGACGCCCATAATGTACAAATTTTATTTCTATGAAATTGCCTTGTGATTTTTGACAGGTACGCTTGCACAATTAGCGTTGAGTCTGATTTTTGCTCGAGTAGTGTGGATTCTATTCCCTGTGTCTCTGAGACTTGAGAGTATTATAATATCGATACATCCATAAAAATGATTTATAATTAAAAAGGTTTTAAGTTAGAGTCATAATAATTAATATACGTTAATAATCAATACACGAGATAAGAGAATAAGTTACATATATGTGTATATCTTAATTAATAGTACAGAACCGAGTTTCACAAGAAAAATTTTGCGCTCCAGTATTTCAATCAAGCAAAGAATATTACGCAAAAAAATATCTATGAGCAAATTATCGTATCCAATAAAGTGGCGTAAGTCAGAGAGGCAACAAAGGCGTATCTAAGCAAGAAATTTATGATAAATGCGTCATTATTCCAGTAGACATTATTAATGTGACTTGGAACAAAACTTGGCAGTAATAAAAAACGTTACAACGTATTTCGGACTGAGATAAATTCGAGTTAATACTATCTACGTTGGAGCCTCTCAGTCAAGTGGCTCACGAGAAAGAATTTCGTGTGTATCCGAAATAAAGTGTTCGGATTTCTCGAGTACATTTGTCAGTTTTCTTGGTATAAACGTACGAGGAGTTTCATCGAATGTTATTTATTTCGTTCATATTTTTGTGGCTATTAAGTAAAATAAGATAAATTGTTCCTTTCTTATATTGTGTAATAGAATAGTTTATTAAAAATACCGTTCTTTGTATTAACGATACTTTGCTATTTTCACGTTTTATATAATATTTTTTGTCTTTATGTACATAATTATTTATTTGGTCAATTTTAGGTTTACTATTTAGTTTTAAAATAACAGCAACTATCATTAATGTTAATTTAATTTTGTAATCAAATAATGTCATAAATTATTTATCCATAATTATTCATCCAGTTACGTGCGATAATTTATATGCATTTTTTGGAATATTTTCAAAACAATAAGTCCCTTCCGATTGTTTTCATCATCATTTACCATTAAATCTGAAAAATGATATCTACTGATATTGTTATCCGCAGCAACCTTAATTTTTCTGTTTTGTCTACTTTTCGATTTTCCATTCACAACTCGAAGAACTATTAAAATTAATTTTAGATACCACACGATGTGCTACGTATATCGTTTTTGATATTAGTTTCTATTACGAAGATTTTTCCGAATAATTTCAACGCATATTTTTATATTTTTATCAAATATAATACCTAGCTTTATATTAAAATATTGTTAAGAAATCATTCCTAATTTAACAATTGTAATTAACAGAGCAATATTCATTAAAATCGCTAAAACAATATCGTTCATATTGTATGTAAAAGTACCAATGTATATATTTTCAGAACTCCTATTCACCGCCCAACACTAGTGACTCAAATGTCTTGAAAACGAACTTGAAATGGGGACTGGCTTCAGCAGCGCCAACAGCCGAAAGTGGACGAGGAAGGATGCTCCGAACCCCGAGTCTTCCAGAATACTCTTTCTCCTCTACCTGATACACAGGACATGGAACGTCGTAGTTGAACATATGGATTCAAAAAGTACAAGGTATTCATTGATGAATATTAGTTTTTGCTTCAAATTTTAGTGCCTGATTTCTTTTGTGGTTACATTTCACTTCCATCACCTCTCACAAGAGATATACTGAAACTCGGGGCAAAAATCTTTCTCAAGATTCTTTCTCTCAGTATGTCTCAGTCATGCCAAAATGACTGTATTAGAAAAGATTTAATTATTTCTGCATTACGCTTGACCAAAACACAGACGGGCAGACAGACCAAAAATAAAAATGTGGTAGTAGTTTTAACTTTCGTTATGATTGTCTCCAAATTTTTCTAAATATATTGTTACGTGTTAGGGTTCGAACGATTTGGAGAGAAAGACCTGCTGACTCTTTTAGAGACTTTATTCACTAGCACTAGGTCCGACACAAGCACTAGGTACAAATACTACGCACTAAATACAAGCACTAAGTACTAGGTACACTCACTGATCACTAGGTACACTTCACTAAGCACTAACAATGTCCGAGGTCGTAGCCAATATCGTAGGTTTCCGCTGGTATCACTTCTAGTCTTCACTTCGAAGTCGCTTCGTCGTTAGCTCAAACTGAACTGACTCCGCTCGGCCTCAATCGGCCTTTTTATACCGGGCCGAGCCTACACCCAGACAGTTCTAGAACGTTCGTGCGTGTACTCGATCCTGAGTTCATTCACCTATATGTCCTCTAGCGCCATCTAGTAATGAGTGGATGTTTTCACGTTGTCTTTGTAACAAAGTGGTTTGTACAGCACACAACGTGGTTCCTCCGCTCCCCGCTAGATGGCGCAAGCTCCTTTTTTTTGTGTACTCGTAACACTACTCCCCTCTTAGAGATGCTCGTCCCGAGCATCGTTGTTACTGCCATGGTAACGCGCCAGACGGTCTATGTGTACCACTTTGAATGTCCCTCTTGGTTGCTTTTGAATTCTATAAGTCACATCATTCATTCGGGTAACCACTTTGTATGGACCGTCCCACTTGGTCTGCAACTTTGGAGATTTCCCTTTCCGGCGGGTTGGGTTATGCAGCCACACCAGTGACCCTTCCTCGAAGCCGCTTCTTGTGTTCGATTTCCGGTCGTTAACAGTCCCCTGTGTCGTAAGACTATTCCCGCTGCATGCCTGGAGGATAACAGTTTTCAGGGTTTCCACCGCGTCAGCCAGAACTCGTCTCTTAGTCCTAGCTTTCATTCGTTTCCCTTGATCCCGGGCAGGGAACGAAGCCCTTTGCTTTTTCAGCTCCTCTATTTGTTCCTCGATCCTTTTCATCCTTGCCCTCTGGGTCTTCTTCTGCGGGCAGTTGAGCTGAAGATGGCCCCTCTCGCCGCACTTGTAGCACATGACACCAGAACGTTTCTTCGTAGGAGCCTTAACCTCCTTCTGCGGGCAGTTGAGCTGAAGATGGCCCCTCTCGCCACACTTGTAGCACATGACTCCATAAATTCTCTTCGTAGGAGCCTTAACCACCTTGACTACCTCAGAGACCTCACGGATCTCATGGGTCTGCCTTATGTCATGGCGAACAGCCTCGACCTCCAAAGCATGCGCCAATGCTTCCTTTAGCGAGGTATGGTGACGAAGCCTCACTGCAGCTCTCACTTCCAGGTCTTTGATTCCGTCCACAAATGCTCGAACAATATTCGTATCCACCATCTTGATGTCGGCTCCTGGGTGTGCCTTCCTGACGAGTTTTTCAATCTCCAACGCCCATTGTTGTAGTCCTTCTCCTGAGCGTTGGACTCTGTCACGCAGTTGGGCACGGAACACGTGCTCCAGGTGTCGCTCCCCGTATCTGGATTCAAGTGCCTCTATCAGGTCTTGGAACCCATGTCCTGTATGTGGCAGTGCTTCCAAGACAGACAAAGCTTGCCCTCTGAGCGCAACAGTGAGCGCGGTCAGGCATTGTTCTTCCGTCCATCCGTTGGCAGTAGCAACAGTCTGAAATTGCTGACGATAGGCGTTCCACGAAGTAGTGCCGTCGTATGGCGGCACTTTCACTCTTGGTCCTTGCGCAACTCCGGTAGTTCCACTAGACATCGCAACTCCCGTGGTTTCAAGGCGCGCTACTCTCTTCTGTAGTTCAGCGAGGACGGTTTTCACATTTTCGACATCCAATCCTAACCCGGTAACTCGTTCTTGCACTTCGTCAAAATCTTTTCGGAGCTTACCCACCGTGTCACTAACATCTTTTATAGCCCAAAGCGCTTTTTCCTGTGATTCTTGCAACGCGCTGAACTTGCGTTCTTGTGATTCTTGCATTGCCTTATGTGATTCTTGCAAAGCGCTGAACTTGCGTTCTTGTGATTCTTGCATTGCCTCTTGTGATTTCTTCATTGCCTTTTGTGATTCATGCAAAGCGCTGAACTTGCGTTCCATGAATTCAATTAAACTTCCTAATTGAAGTGCCACTTGAGGGTCTGTAGTAGCTACGGTGCCACTAGTGGGCGTGGCCTGTCCGGTGGGCGTGGCAAGGTGGGTGGAGCCAGTGGGCGGGGCCTGAGTCAAAGTGGGCGGAGCCTGAGGGGCGTGGTCAGTGGGCGGGGCCTGGTGGGCGGGGCCTGAGGGGCGTGGCCAGTGGGCGTGGCCTGGTAGGCGGGGCCAGTGGGCGGGGCTTGGCCCACAGTGGGCGGAGCTTGGCCCCCAGTGGCATCCGCAGTTCGTTGTGCCCTCGTCCTGACCCTCTCCTTGGAGTTCTCTCTCGGAGTCAATGGCATCTCCAAATCTCACTTCCGACACCAGTTGTTACGTGTTAGGGTTCGAACGATTTGGAGAGAAAGACCTGCTGACTCTTTTAGAGACTTTATTCACTAGCACTAGGTCCGACACAAGCACTAGGTACAAATACTACGCACTAAATACAAGCACTAAGTACTAGGTACACTCACTGATCACTAGGTACACTTCACTAAGCACTAACAATGTCCGAGGTCGTAGCCAATGTCGTAGGTTTCCGCTGGTATCACTTCTAGTCTTCACTTCGAAGTCGCTTCGTCGTTAGCTCAAACTGAACTGACTCCGCTCGGCCTCAATCGGCCTTTTTATACCGGGCCGAGCCTACACCCAGACAGTTCTAGAACGTTCGTGCGTGTACTCGATCCTGAGTTCATTCACCTATATGTCCTCTAGCGCCATCTAGTAATGAGTGGATGTTTTCACGTTGTCTTTGTAACAAAGTGGTTTGTACAGCACACAACGTGGTTCCTCCGCTCCCCGCTAGATGGCGCAAGCTCCTTTTTTTTGTGTACTCGTAACAATATTCAATGTACAGTGTCTGTTACAGTTTTATTTTAGTCTTAAGTTGTTTAAGTTCTTTTAATTTTGAAAGTGAAATATCACACAAACTAACTTGCTTATCAAAAGTCGTTTATCACAAACAAAAACAATTTTGACGCCGCGTTGGCGCAGCGGTCACAACACTGGCTGTTGCACTACCAGTCGCGGGTTCGATCCCCCCTCACTACAAACATTTGTATTGGCCATATAGATGTTTGTCGTGGTCTTGGCATTTGTGCTTGTGTATTGTGTGTGTTTTCGGAACCCCCGACAAAGGAGATAATCCTACTGGGGCCGTTGAGTGTGAAGCGTTTATTTATTTAACTATTGAACCAGTATACCATAACAATTTCCAGGTGGCGTGGCTCTCACGCCCCTAGTTTCGACGGTGCTCAGCACTTTGACTCCGTGACCCTGGACTCCGGCTCGTGCTACTCAGCCTGCAGCTGCAGTTACTGCCGTCTCCGGGACTGCGCTCATGACTCAGTCAGGTAAATTCTTTTTTCTTTTTTTTTTTGTTATCTTACTACATACATGCGTAACTTTTGCGACATTTTAGGAATGTTCTCTGATGATTATGATAATAATATTGAAAATAACCTTGAAGTCGCTAAAAACTTTTTTACAATAAAAATATATTCTATTGTGAGTTAATAAAAAAGACGACGCATTGGCGCAACGGTCACAGCACTGGTTTGTGGCTGTTGCGCTGGCGGTCCGGGGTTCGATCCCCCCATATGACAAACATTTGTATTGGCCGTGCAGACTGATGTTTGCCGTGGTCTGGGTGTTTGTGCAGTCCTTGTGGGTCTCCAAATCGTGCCTCGGAGAGCACGTTAAGCCATCGGTACCGGTTGTTATCATGTAGACCTAATAGCGATCGTTACTCATAGTAGCGATTAAGTTCTGATCCTTCTCCTATATGGGGAAAGAGGCCAGCAGTGGGATATTACAGGTTGAAGCGCAATCATTATGAAATTTTATTTACTAGGCAATTAACCAAAAACGAAATTTAAATTAGCCTTAACGACAGAAGTATTTTGCGATAAAGAAAGTTTTGTACAACTAAATTACTTTAGTGATTCACAACGAATTTGAGTTAATCGACAAAAACGTCAATGTCCCAAACCCATTAAGATGAGATTAGTTTTCAAAATTGATAACCAGTTAACTAGTTTTTATAGATATTAATAACAAAATTTCATTTTATTTATTTTGATAGTAATAAACTTTTTTCTCTATTTTCAGGTATGTCAAACGCAGACAATTTTTCAAATAACGTGAGAATTCAAGAAATTAGACTCAGTAACAAATATTTCATAGATTAAACGACTAACGTTAACAATAAGAGTTTATGGTTGCTTCTCCTAAAAGCCTCGTAGCGTGACATTATATAGCCCACTAGCTTCTGCGCGCGACTTCGTCGGTGTGGACTCCGCTCCTATTGGTCATAGCGTGATGACACATAGCCTATATCCTTCCTCGATAAATGAGCTATCTAACACTGAAAGAATTTTTCAAATCGGCCCAGTAGTTCCAGAGATTACCGCGTTCAAACAAACAAACAAACAAACAAACTCTTCAGCTTTATATATTAGTATAGATATTTAACTCAATGAGCAAGTTTTGCAACGCAAGGGCTTTTAAAACTGACTAGTAAAAGACATGACTCGATACACATCAATGTATCAAATATATAAGTAATATTAACAACAATTTTACTGTTCTATGCCTGAAATCAATCTTATACATTACCATGTTTATTGATCCTTTTTTTTGATATGGCAAAAATCGTCGACTCTATTTGATGATATATGCCATACGCCATCATCGATAACTTACATGAACATATCGTCATTATATTAGTGCGCTAAGATCATGACATTAGTACGCCCAAACCTGTGGCCCAAACACAAAACCAGATAAAACTGTGACCATAGTTGTCGAAATATCTAATTAAGTTAATAAAGTACACCATGTAGTGTACTGTTACGGTTATTCCCACTCGATTTTCTTTTATAAAATGTAATTCTAATAAAGCTATATAGTATATATATGTATACCTAAGTACACTTATCTTGATAAATGTTCAACTTTCATCCACTTTGTGATTGATATAAAAAGTTATTTGATAAATGATAAAACTTATCTGCTCAGATAAGATGAATTTTAATTAAGATGCGTATTAAAGTTCTTTTATAAAATGAAAAATTTATTTAAGATTGAATCGTATAATAAAGTGAATTTTTAGACTCCCCTGTTAGCTTTATCTACCTATACAAGTTTTAACTTGTAGGAAATGGTTTTTTTTCATTATATTAAAATTTGAAGGAATTTAAGTGCACATTTATGTATATGTATTAAAATAATAGTTGGCTATTTTGTGTCGAAATATTATAGTGTTTAGGATCGGTACAATATCAAAAAACATTAGTATTTAAAAGTAATATAAAAGAGAACAATTAATTAAGAAAGACGCTTATGAATATTTGTTTTAGAAATCTTCCTGATGAATATAAATATAAATACCAACCGTAGTAAATTCTTCATCAGTCCTTTGTCCACCTTGAACTAAAATCATAAATTTTATTATAAACTAGCCGACCTGTGCCCACTTCGTTGGGCGTTAATTATTTTTCTGATTCAAACATATTGTAAAGATTTCCTCTCGCTCGCATTTCTACGATTTGATTTACATATACTAATATTTTTCACTGAATATTTAGTTCAATAACAATAAAATATAGCCTATGTCACTCCTGAATAGTGTAGCTTTCTGTTAGTGAAAGAATTTTCATGATAGGATCAGCATTTGCGAAGATTACCCCCTACAAACAAACAAAGTTAAAAACTTTACCTCTTTATACTATTATTATAAATTGAGTATTATTTTTTATTATAAAAATTATAAATATTAGCGTGAAAATGATATAAAAGCGTATTGTTCCTCACAGTTTCGTCTTTGGCATTAATGACTGCATTTTCGGTACTATGCGTGATGTTTTAAATTTTAGTGTTATTCACAGTATTAAGCATAGATCTAGTCTATGGTATTAAGCATAAAAAGTACCAGCGCACGTCTTGTACGGACGAAGGCTGTCGCATCAATGTCACACAAAACTATGAATAACTACAAGCCCACATACAACAGAGTGCCATAATTAACTAAACTACCTACAGCTACCTAATATTTATTTATGTAAATTTTAATGTTTAATAAATTATTATTAATTACTAGCTGACCCGACTAACTTCGTACCGCCTAGCAGTCTATTCTTTAATTACTTATTATTTTTTTTAATACTAATATCCTTCCAGAAACCCCTCCACTAACACTTAAACTTTATGGTATGGTATTAAAGTTCAAATTGACTTTTTAAGTATTATTACGAATCTTTTGTATGGGAATATAGAAAATTGTTGTTTTTAGACTTTCAGGGAATTTTGTGAATTTTTCTCTCCGTAAGAACCATCCTCGTACTTCAAGGAATATTATAAAAAAAGAATTAGCAAAATCGGTTCAGCCGCTCTCGAGATTTGCGCTTAGCAACATATTTAGCGATTCATTTTTATATATATAGAGATTACGTAAAATAGGTAGCAGATTGCTTACTAACAAACATCCATTATTAATAGGTAGGGATCCCTAGTACATTTTTTTCACCTGATCAGTAACAAGCTAATTTTTTGGGAGTGGCTACATTTTGATAAGGCGAACAAAAAATTCCTCTTCGAAAACTCTCGATTGTGGTAGCTAACAGAGATAGCAGGAGGTAGAGCAGCAGTGAGCGTAGGACCGGGATAACGTACCACGCAATTTGGAGGACATTATTACTTTTAAATTATATAGATAATCACTAACTAAAAGAAAAAAAAATCAGCGGTTAGTAATATTTTTTGATGACCTTACGAGGTCATCAAGTTGATGACCTCGTAAGGTCATCAAAAATTAATTTTTTTTCTGATTTTTTTTTGCTTTTAGTTAGTTAATATCTATATAATTTGATGGTAATATTGTCCTCCAAATTGCGTGGTACGTTATCCCGGTCCTACGCTCACTACTGCTCTATCTCCTGCTAGCTCTATTATCTACCACAATCGAGAGTTTTCGAAGAGGAACTTTTTGTTCGTCTCATCAAAATGTAGCCACTCCCAAAAAATTAGCTTGATACTGATCAGGTGAAAAAAATGTACTAGGGATCCCTACCTATAACATTACAATTAGAATAGATATATCATCTCAGACTGGCACGAAATTTAAATTACTACAAGTGCTTTCCGTTACATCACTACAAATACTGCAACATACCATTAGGTTATTACTAAAATCTAGATTAGATTACCGGTTCGGTTTATCTGGTTTCCAATATGTGGAATTGGCTAATTTAGAGCAAGTATCTACTCTCGAAATGAAGTTGAGATAACATTTGGGATCAGCTTTAAGTTTAATCAAATCATAAATTCCTATCAAGACTTCAAAAGCACTTTTGCGTCATTATTTTATCAAATATCTAATACCCGTTAATTAAATGATTATAATTGATGTGAAGCTACTATCGATTTGAAATTTAGATTCTGCTTAGAGGAAAGGTGATACTCAACGGTCAGTCCTTTAAAATTGTTAAATAAATTACACAAATATTACATTTTTAACCATTAAAACATAGTTTTCTGAGGTCCCTACCTGAGAAAAAACGAATTTTAATAGTAGTTTCTTTACTTTTATACTTTTTGAAGTAAAACTTCTTTACGCACGCATCATCGGGCGAGGCGAACGGAAGTTGAGAGGGAGATATAAGTTATTCAAGATAGAAAGAGAGAGAGTTACATTTTGTATAAACTAACTAAAGAAGATTTACTTCAGTCGTGTGGCCTAAAGCACGCTCGTTTTATTTATATGTATACTCTTCATATATAAACTTAGTAGGATAATATTACGTGGATATTAGTTGTCAATGCGTTTCTTTACACATCGTGAACTTTAACTGAGGTTGGGTATAGCAGGAAATATCCTCCTCATAAACAGGAGCTGCTCGACAGGGGAAGTACCTCATTACACACATAGGTACAGAAGATCATAGCTAAATAATACTGCTTTCAAGCAGTGTAATATTCCTGTGGTGAGTAAAGTGACCAGAGCTGTTAGGGGGAATTGGGGATATCGGCAACGTGCTTGCAATGCTTCTGGTGTTGCAGGCGTCTATAGGCTACGGTAATTAACGCTTGTCAACCTAGTTGTAGAAAAAAATTGAGTAAATTCTGATAAATAAAAGTCTATAGTTCTATACACCTATTTCGGTGTTGTGATTTAATTTTGCTATTATTTTTATGATCATAAAGATAATATGTATATAGGACTAATTCTATTCTCTGAGCACTTTCTGATTTCAATAAATGTATAATTGTTTTGATTATTAAATTAACAATAATGTTTTATGGTTGTTGCTATTTAAACAATCTTATATTTTGCTAAATTACTCGTATATAAATACTGGTCTAAGATCCGGGATATAACAAAATATTCCCTTATCTGTTAAGGCGCCTGGGGGGGCAAAACGCCGCGCTAGCCGTTTTTTGTGCAGTTTTTTGAAGCTATCTACTTTTTATTGGAAAGAAATATAAAACTAATACAAACACATTTAATTTCTACATAATTTTGATTACATGATGGTCCTTTTTTTTAATTTTTTTAAAGGATTACATTTTAAATAATCGCCTTACAACGAAACCACAAAAATGAGAAATAATTACTGATACTGTGCGTCTCCTCGTGAAGTAAACATTATTTTATTTTGCTACCGACACTAATGGATTGACAATTTAATAAGGAACAATTCGCATGAAAATTTTTTTCGAAAAGACCTAAATTTGATGTGTTATTGATTTTTTTCTAAAATCTGGGCGTATTCACTACTGTACTCAAGCGCGGTTGTATTGGAATTCAGTCTGCCGCAAGGTTTGGAGGGAGAAGCTTGTGTCGTTTGTCACCGTCTCGGCTAGCGCACGCTCACGTCATATTATAAATCTATACGTCTATACTCTATACATACAAATAAATAAAAGTGGAGTGTCCGTTTGTAATAATAAAATAATATCCTTTTACTAAATGCATATCCATGTATACACGGTACATATACCAAAATTACATTTTTTACAATTTATTGTTGTCTGTATGTCTGTCAGTTTGTTCCGGCTAATCTCTGAAACGGCTTGACCGATTCAGACGGGACTTTCACAGACAGATAGCTGATGTAATAGGCTGTTACTTTTATTTTTATTTTGTATCTCTGCGAACTGAACAATAATTTTTTTTTAATTCCACGCGGACGAAGTCGCGGGCACAGCTAGTAAACAATAATAATTTATTAGCAATTAGCATATTGTTAGCATTTTTTGTTCACTTTTGTTTGGGTTAGTTTTTTTTTTGTTTGTTATTTATTGTGAAAAAACGCTCTGTGTGTGTATTTAAAACTATTGAGTTTTTTTTAAAAACGCTATTGTTGTGTAGGTATCTAAACAATGGTTTTAGCACCTTTGAAAATTATAGAAACGACACCCATGATAAAGAGTTTTGCTAGCTAATTTAATTTGACCATGTACCTATAGGTTTTTACTTTTTACCTAGACCTACGTTAAAATAAAAAAAAAATCTCTATATATGTATATAAAAATGAATCGCTGAATTTGTTGCTAAGCGCAAATCTCGAGATCAGCTGAACCGATTTCACTAATTCTTTTTTTATAATATTCATTGAAGTACGAGGATGGTTGTTACGGTGAGAAAAATTAAAAAAAATTGCCTGAAAAGTCTAAAAACAACACTTTTCTATATTCCCATACAAAAGATTCGTAATAATACTTAAAAGGCAATTTGAACTTTAATACCATACAATAAAGTTTAAGAGTTAGTGGAAGCGTTTCGGAAAGGCAATTGAGTGATGTTAGTATCGTATAAATATTAATGTCAATATTTGTCAATATATTAATTTATATATTTTTTTGTTTTTACATAATGTAATTGTTGACTTATCAACTTTCTTTTTTCTTTTTTTTTAATCTTTTTACTAGCTGACCCAAATTGCCGTTATCCCGAATAGCAATTGAGTGACGTTAGTATCGTATAAATATTAATCTCAATATTTGTCAATATATTAATTTATAATTATTTTTTTTACATAATGTAATTATTGACTTATCAACTTTCTTTTTTCTTTTTTTTATCTTACTAGCTGACCCAAATTGCCGTTATCCCGAATAGCAAAATAAGTATTTAAAAAAAATAATTAAAGAATCGACTGTTAGGCGGTACGAAGTTCGCCGGGTCAGCTAGTTATTTATAAGTTTAAGTAATTATACTTCATTGTTAGTATTTATTGAACGTAAGTGTAGTCACTGAATTCATTACCTAAAATATATACGCACCAATTAACATTTATTTCTTATAAAAAAATAATATATTTTTTTATTAAATGCCGTGCGGTCTGCGGATCCCTAGATCTGTAATTTTTACGTGTATTCGTAAGTTGTAACCAAATGCCGCTAGATGTGCCGCGAGAGGTGGGGTGCGGCAAAGAGGGATCGAATGCTCAAGGTTATTTGCTTGGCATACCGCCTTAATTAGACGAATCAATTTTTTATTGACCGATTTCAATATTGTGAATTTATAAAAACAACCTCTGCCACCTTATAAGCCTGCTGCAAATAATAATACTTAAAAAAATTATCTTTTCCCTCTCATATTAATTACATGTAGTAAGCTAAAACCGTCAATATTTTACATTATATACCTGACTGTAGTAGGCACCCATCTCTATGATTGCTATACTTACCTGCAGCCAGGTTACTGCTGACGGAGGTTACTAACCAGGCCGTTCCGTGTGTGTGTGTTGTGTGTGTTGTGTGTGTGTGTGTTCCGTCTGTCACCAGGCTGTATCTCAAGAACGGCGATAGCTAGACAGTTAAAATTTTCACAAGCTACGTATTTCTGTTGCCGCTATAACAACAAATACTAAAAACAATATAAAATAAATATTTAAGGGGGGCTCCCATACAACAAACGCGACTTATTGCCTATTTTTGCTCGATATCAATAAATGGTAACAAGTAGGCACTTGAAATATTCACAAAATACTTAATTGTATATTTATTTAATTATTTAACAGGTTTACCTACAGTTATTTACATTAATATAACTTAAAAATAATTACAAATATTAAAAAATTAAATGTAATAACTACTTACAGGTAAACACCACATGTATAACAATAAAGACATAAACATAAAAATTACACAATTAGCAAACTTAAATAACTAAAGATAATCAAAACTAGAGACAAAAAAAAAACAAAAAAAAAGACATTTGACGGTACTAGACAATAATAAAATTACAAAAACGTTGTCAAAGACTGTTTATATATTTTAACACATTTCCACGATAGGAATAGATGGAGTCAGCGTGAAGGTCAACCAAGGCACTACAGCCGTTTATAAATTTAGATATTCGTGGCACAAGGGAACTAGAGACTAGAGCCTAGAACAGTTCTTCTAAGAGGGGGGCATAGAGGGGTAATTGGTCTCCTAGGGGTACGTTTGGGAGCACGGAGGCTAAAAGAGTATAGCAATACCATTAACTGAGGTAGGGCACAGCAGGAAATTTCCTGCTCAAAATATGGAGCAGCCCGACTGGGGTAGTACCTCGACCTTACAGAAGACCACAGCTAAATAATACTGTTTTCAAGCAGTATTGTGTTCCTGTTGGTGAGTAAGGTGACCAGAGCTCCTGGGGGGATTGGGGATAGGGTCGGCAACACGCTTGCGACGCTTCTGGTGTTGCAGGCGTCTATAGGCTACGGTGGTCACTTACCATCAGGTGAGCCGTACGCTTGTTTGTCGACTTACTAACATAAAAAAAAAAAA
The DNA here is from genome assembly GCA_905220545.2 of Melitaea athalia. Taxonomy (NCBI): domain Eukaryota; kingdom Metazoa; phylum Arthropoda; class Insecta; order Lepidoptera; family Nymphalidae; genus Melitaea; species Melitaea athalia. The sequence continues at coordinate 18,612,486 of HG992184.1, read as the reverse complement.
AAAAAAAGCAAATGTGGACAATCAACCAAAAATTTACTTTAATAATATCTATATATATATATATATATATATATATATAAAATGGGCAAAGTGCGAGTCGGACTCGCGCACGAAGGGTTCCGTACCATTGACTAAACTAAATAAAAGTATTTATTCTTTTTTCTGTAAAATATTTATTTAATTATGACGCCATCTATGATGCTATTAGAAAACTACGATTATTAGTCTATTGACGAAGTTTTCCAAATTTCTGATAGATGGCGTTTTAGACTAATAAAAAATTATCGCCCCCCTTAAATGTTTATTTTATTTTGTTTTTAGTATTTGTTGTTATAGCGGCAACAGAAATACATAATTTGTGAAAATTTCAACTGTCTAGCTATCGTCGTTCTTGAGATACAGCCTGGTGACAGACGGACGGACGGACGGACGGACGGACAGCGAAGTCTTAGTAATAGGGTCCCGTTTTTACCCTTTGGGTATGGAACCCTAAAAATGAATCGCTGAATGTGTTGTTAAGCGCAAATCTCGAGAGCAGCCGAACCGATTTCGCTAATTCATTTTTTATAATATTTCTTGAAGTAGGTACTAGGATGGTTCTTACTTAGAGAAAAATTTAAAAAATTCCCTGAAAAAGTCTAAAAACAACACTTTTCTATATCCCCATACTTTCGTAATCTATACTAATATATAAAGCTGAAGAGTTTGTTTGGTTGTTTGTTTGTTTGTTTGTTTGAACGCGGTAATCTCTGGAACTACTGGGCCGATTTGAAAAATTCTTTCAGTGTTAGATAGCCCATTTATCGAGGAAGGCTATAGGCTATGTATCATCACGCTAAGACCAACAGGAGCGGAGTCCACGCCGACGAAGTCGCGCGCAGAAGCTAGTAATACTTAAAAGTCAATTTGAACTTTAATACCATACCATAAGGTTTAATAAGTGTTAGTGGAGGGGTTCCGGTAAGGATAAGTATTAAAAAAATAAAGAATCGACTCTTAGACGGTACGAAGTTCGCCGGATCAGCTAGTAAATAATAAAATTAAAATTAAAAAAATATAATTATATTTAGGGGACTCATACAACTGCTGTGTGGCTACGGCAAAGAATTTAGCCTCCCCCTCTCTTCCCGTGGGTGTCGTAAAAGGCGACTAAGGGATAACACAGTTCCACTACCATCTTGGAACTTAAAAAGCCGACCGATGGCGGGATATCCATCCAACTGCTGGCTTTGAAATACACAGGCCGAAGACGGGCAGCAGCGTCTTCGGTGCGACAAAGCCAGTCCTGCGGTCACCAACCCGCCTGCCCAGCGTGGTGACTATGGGCAAAACACATGAGTTCACGTCATTTTTGGCGCGAACTTGTGTAGGCCTATGTCCAGCAGTGGACTGCGGTAGGCTGAAATGATGATGATGATGATGATGACTCATACAACAAGTGACTTTTTGCCGCTTTTTCCCGATATTAAAATCAATGTACCTACCTACTGTTGTTTACCTAGCCAATGCCAATGGTACGGAACCCTTCGTGCGCGAGTCCGACTCCCACTTGGCCGATTATTTTTATTAGCATACAGTACAAAACATTGTTATATAATTTTGTATATATTGTTTATTGTTTATTGTTTATAAATACTTTTTACTCTAAATAATTTCTAGGCAACAGTAATTTTTCATGGTAAAAGCCTGTATTAGTTAGTATCTAATGTATGGACCGAATCTTTAATTCCTAATTCAATTCGGCAGACTGCCAATAATGACAGACCATTATAATTATTTATTCACCCCCATAAGTTAATATGGGCCCTCAAATGAAATGGTAAGCTGAGAAGAATACGAAAAATAAGGTTAAAATGCAGATCAAAAATGAAAAGTATGGTTGAAAATTATACTATCTACTTTTTCAATTTGAGGTTTTAAAATTGCTGTAAATTTCGTAGAACAGGATAATTGAAAACCATTTTAAGTAATACTTTAATTAATACTACAAAAACACGCTCTCTTAAGAAGATAGTTAGATCAGAAAGAATCTTGCGATAGGCTTTAAGTCCTTTAACTTATATCATCACTACACATAGTATAAAACAAAGTCGCTTCCCACTGTCTGTCTGTATGTGTATATATGCTTAGATCTTGAAAACTACGCAACGGATTTTGATGCGGTTTTCTTTAGTAAATAGAGTAATTCCAGAGGAAGGTTTATATGTATAATACATGCATAATATAGTAGAGGAACACCGATAGTTATTGCAACCGTGCGAATCCGGGGCGGGTCGCTAGTAGACCATAAAACTCACATTTAACCCGTGAGTAGGCGCGCTATGAGCATTTTGCTCACGCAAAAATTTGTTGCGGTTTATTTCGATTACTATAAGCTCGGGCACTATAAGCTTCACAGTACCTTCCTAACTATTCACGCCCTTTCCCCTGACGTGACTCGTGCACAGCTCGGTGCCGCTGCATCCGCGTATTGAGGAGTTCGTGCGCAATGCATCGTGAAGTGCGGCATTTTGCTCATTGCGCGCCTACTCGTGTAAGTATTTTTTTTAGTAAATGAAAAATATTTTGTATACTTGTTCTTATTTTTCGTATATAAAAAATTAAAAAAATTATTGATTTATTGTTCTAATATTCTGTTTGCTATTTTCAGCATACAAAGTCTAAAATGGATGCCGACAAACCTCTAAAATTTGTGCTTGGCTAGAAGAGCCCGATTCTGAAGAAGGGAAGTCAATAGATTATGAAGATACGGTTCAAAATCGAGTAGATGACGTAGAAAGCGACTGTTCAGTCATTCACAGCTCCCACGAAGCCTAGGGCAAATGGTTATTGTGAACTATGTCCCAGGAGGAAAAATCATCATCATCACCATTTCAGCCTATCACAGTCCACTGCTGGACATAGGACTCCACAATTTCGCGCCAATAATGGCGTGAACTCGTGTGTTTTGCCCATAGTCACCACGCTGGGCAGGCGGGTTGGTGACCGCAGGGCTGGTTTTGTCGCACCGAAGACGCTGCTGCCCGTCTTTGGCATGTGTACTTCAAAGCCAGCAGTTGGATGGTTATCCCGCTATAGGTCGGCTTTTTAAGTTCCAAGGTGGTAGTGAAACTATGTTATCCCTTAGTCGCCTCTTACGACACCCACGGGTAGAGAGGGGGAGGCTATATTCTTTGCTGTAGCCACAAAACCACAAAAAGGAGGAAAAATAGGCGTTCCAAAAAAGCATGCACTTTGTGCAGTAAATTACTCTGCACCGAGCATGTGATGTTTATGTGCCGTATATTTTATAAGAGACGTACATCTCAAGATGTCATGGAAGAATAAAACATTTCAATTTTTATTGCAATTATTATTTTTTTGTCTATTTTCTAAAAATTAGCCATAAGTTGAGGGCAAAGTTTATAAGATTTTTAGTTTGTTCATAAGTTTGCATTTTTGTTATTTAATTGTAATAAAACATTCTATTTCAATAATATAAGACTTTTAATTTATTATAATAAATAAAATTTATAATATAATTCCTTTTTTCCCCACGAAAAAGTCATTTGAAGAGTGTGAGCATTTTGCTATACGTGCGCCTACTCGTGTAACTTTTTAGGGCGCGCCTACTCACGGGTTAAAGCTACTTATAGGAAAGGAGTACAGTCACAAATGCCACAAATATCGGGAAAAGACAAATAAACGCGAAACTGGTAATACCATTTGCCGTAATATTCGAATGCGTCATGCCATTGCCTCTCTTACGCGTGCCAGTCTAATTTCAATTTGAATTATTTACTTAGCGGCTTTCATTTGCATCGAGGGAAGATAATAACGACGCGACAGCAGACGAGATGATTGAACACTGCGGCTGAAATTACACCGTCAATTTGAAGACGACCCAAATAAACGGGGTTTAATTAATAATCCTTCATTTAGGGGAATATAGATGTTTACTGAAGTACGTAGCTTTGTAATACATTGATCGGTATTGCTGAAGATTTTATTTGTTGATTCGTCTTAAATTCGATTCGATTTAAATATAAAAATATTTTTAGTTGATTTGTATGTTTAAGAATTTTCCAAACAAACACAGTTTAATGAACAATCCTACCCTTCGATTCAGCCTGTAATATCCCACTGTTGAGCATAGGCCTCTTCGACCTGTAGGAGAAGGATCAGAGCTTAATCCACCACGCTGCTCCAATGCGAGTTGGCGGATATATTACCTACTATGAGTAACGATCGCTATCAGGTGTACATGATAACAACCGGGACCGACAGCTTAACGTGCTCTACGAGGCACGGTGGGAAGACCCACGAGGACTGCACAACACCCAGACCACGGCTAACATCTGTATGGCCAATACAAATGTTGTCGTGTGCGCGGATCGAACCCGCAACCGCCCGCGCAACAGCCAATCGCAATCCAGTGATGTGACTGCTGCGCCAACGCGGCGTCACCTATCCCGCCTACCCTAGTACCCTTAAAGGAATGTAACTGTGTACTGTATCTTTACCTTATATTGATACAGTATGCACTGCTCGAAAGCAGTATTATTTAGCTATCTTCTGATTTGTGTGTCGAGGTAGTTCTCCAATCGGGCTGCTCCAGATTATGAGCAGGATATTTCCTGTTATACCCAACCTCTGTTAAAGTGCTCGATGTGTAAAGAAACGTACGGGCAATTAATATTTACGCGATGTTGTCCTACAAAGTTTATATATGAAAAGTACCTATACCTACTTAAAACGAAAAAAATGAGTCTGCTTTAGACCACACGACTAAAGTAAATCTTCTTTAGTTGCCCCTACAGTAATGTACGAAAAGTATCTCTCTCTCTCTTTCTATCTTCACTAACTTATATCTCCCTCTCAACTTCCGTTCGCCTCGCCCTACCACACTTTTCATAACGCTCTCGTCACGCATTCGCCAGCTTACTCCCCAAGTGAAGCGTGCGTAAAGAGGTTTCTTCTTCTTTCGTAAAGAAGAACTTCAAAATATATATAAAATACATACATTAGTATATTTATTTGAAATACTAAATGAATACAAAAGTATTTGCGTGTTCAAATTCTTAGCAGCGGTCGAGTAATTAATGTGTATTCTCAGCTGTTAAGAGGAATTTTTCACATTCTCCGTTCAGTTTTTTCGCCTCACAAGACCGCTGAAACTGTTTAATTAAATATTATTTAAAAAGGCGAGTTTAGCTATTTATCCTACTTCTAATATGCAAGGAGAGTAATGTTTTACACATTTTTATTCATCATTTCAACGTAAAATTCACATACTTGTCTGGACTTTACAATGATTCATGGATATAGTAATGTGATCGTACATTATTATATAGAACGCGTATCAGCGAATTTTTTTAACACAATATTTATGTTATTATCGGAATATTATTATTATCGGACTATATTTGAAAACCATTAAGATACTTTTATGGAATTAGCCTTCGAAAAAGTAGATACAGACTTAGATGAATCTGTAAAGGCTAAAATTGAAATGCGATTCTGTTCATCTGTGGATTGGCGTACAATTTTTCCTATCAAGATTTAGGTACTAGTAAATGAAAAATATTCGTTTATAGTTACTTCAGTAGTATGATACCGAACACAATCGGACGCAGCTTCGTAATTTTCGAGGCATGATATGAAAATCAAGGTAAACTAATACCCGTATCGGATTGAAAATTTAGGGACTTTGGAGATTATATATAAGGGACTTAAAGAACATTCAGGGCTTTGTTTAACAGTAGGGCGTTTGTATACAAAAGTTATACATAAATTGTGAGAACTGAACCTGTAAACACCCCACTTCTAGGCAAAGCTACTCTTGACGTATGGAAGAATACTTGCAGCCTTAATCACGCGCTGACCGCACTGGGTTGCCAGATAAAAGTATCTGCCAACTGATCGATCTTATTGGCTTTATGATCATATGACATATGATGACATATGACGTTGATGGACATACAACAAGCCCATAAATAAATATTTATACAAAAACGAACAACTACCCCAAAAACTATAACATTCAGTAACTGCGGAGTTTCTTGCCGATTCTTCTCTGCAGAATCTACATTCCGAATCGGTGGTAGCTTTATTTTTAAAACTAATTGATCTCTTCAAAATTTAATTTTTGTAAAATGACGATTTGAAAGTGCTCATTGCTATTTGAATGAAGTGGTTTTTGACTGGGACTGTTTTTGTTGACCCATAAAAAGGGTAGTGAACCATGATATTACCCTTGACCTCCTAGCACTGCAAAAGATTAAAAGTAAAAGTAATTCGGTACTCATTTCCGAAAGAATAATAACTTACCTTTTTCCTTGTTTTAAAATACTTTAAACAATAGGAAAAAGTTTTAATTCGTAAAGTGCTGAAACATTTCCAACTTATCAAGCAACGCCTCAGTTCGTTAAAGGAACTCTTTTATTTCCAGAATCAGATTTGAGGTATGTCCCACTATCAACGTTTTGTGATAAAAAACATTTTAATGAAAATTATTTGGAACATTATTTTTTATTCGCAAACGAAAAAAAAACGACTTTATTGACATTGACTAGTAATACAACGTAGGTAGACGAAAAAATGTTCAAGTATTTACTTCACGTATTATTAAAGATAACTTTAAAAGTACTCATCATACATCAATTAAATTTAAATAGGACCACATGACAAGCACCACCTTTCGATTAAAATAAGAATCCTCGATATTGGTCCAGCCAGTAGTTATGAGGTAACATACATTTAAAAAAAATAGAGTCGGATTAAGAACCTCCTCCTTTTTTAAGTCGGTTAAAATTAACTTTCAATGTCACTATGGATTATACTAGAAATATATAGTACGATAGACGGATATCAGGTATAATCAATAATGTTTAAATTAATTCAAAACTCATTTCTCACACAGTTGATTTAATATATTTTTAACCGAGAGCTCCTGGGAGGAATTGGGGATATGGTCGGCAACTCGGCAACGCGTTTGAGATGATTCTGGTGTTGCAGGCGTATATAATACCTATAAGCTACGGTAATCGCTTACCATCAGGTGAGCCGCTAGCCGTATCTAACTTCAAGTTCCTAACTTCTTTTTCGTTGATTCGCTAACTTCAGGGTGTCGGTTTTTTTCGTGACGGTGTGCGCGCGCATCGTAAAAATTTAGTCTCATCATTTTTCCCTAACGCGCCAAAAGAAGTATAACTTCAAAAACCATATTCATCTTCTTATAGAAAAATTATGAGCGATGAGGTTAAATTTTATTTAGTGTTATGATTACATAAAACATATAAATATTTTTAATAGGTAGCGGTATTATTAACAGTCGCTGCTAGTAGAACAGTACGACGCCCGCATGCCTCTTGATTCTTGAACAATTAAAATCCCGCTAAGACGGGCTTGAGCGTCCGTATCTATTGAAAATACGAATCTCGTCGGGAATACAATCTTTGTCGTTCACAGCTGTTTGCATCATTTTGCTTAAATACTCTTTTGAAATCGTCGGTAAACGATCTCTTAAGCCCGGTTTTTACATCCAAATATATAATTGTGTTTGCTCGCAATTGAAAAAAACCTACTTCAATTACATCGACAAGAGTAACGTAAGCAGACGAAAATGTAATCGAGTAAATACGCATTACTAGAGATAACTCAAAAAGTGCTCTTTGGGTCTCAATCAAATTTACATGGAACCACATAACAGGTACCAGCTTTCGATTAAAAAAAGAATTATCAAAATCGGTATACCCAATAAAAAGTTATGAGGTAACGCATATAAAAACAGAACATAATAAAATTTACCGTCGAATTGAGAACCTCCTAATTTTTGAAGTCAGTTAAAAATAATTTGTTTTGCTAACGACACGATCGGATTTAAGGTTTTATTTAATTTTGCATAATTATGTAATTAATTAATAATAATTTTATGTATGTAATTTTTTTTAAATAAATATTACATTAAATTAAGATCTACATATTTAAATGATGCCACATGACAAGCACCAGATTTCAATAAAAAAAAAGAATCACAAAAATCGTTACATCCAGTAAAAAGATCTAGGGTGACAGGCGTAAAAAATACATTCGAATTTCGAATTTCGAACCTCCTTCATTTTTTGAAACTGGTTTATAAGAAAAACCGCAAGATCCAACTTGTTTATTGTGTTGACGTCATAATTCCCAAAGCCTTGTTGAAGTTAAATGTATTAAGAACGTGACATATATCTTATCCTCCGTCACACAAAGGCAGGATTAGCTATTATCTTAACTGGAAATTTCTCGAAGCTTCCACCAGCTATAGAGTGAACTCTGACAGCTGTCAGATTTGTTGACAGTTTTTACGTCACCTGAGATTCTTTAAGCTGCGTCTTGCGGCTTTACTCGCAACTTTCGAACCCATAGGAATTTGTTTGTCTAGTTATGTATCTTCAGCTCTTTATTTATCTAGTTTTATAGTGAACAGTTTAGTGTTCTTACTCGACTTCTAAGAAGGATTATGTCTTTCGCGCGTATCTTGTTTTATTACCCGACTTCCAAAAAAGGAAGAGATTCTCAATTCGATTGTATTTTTTTTAATGTATATATGTTACTTCAGAACTTTTGACTGGGTTGACCGATTTCGATATTTTTTTCTTTAATCAAAAGGTGGTGTGTGTCATTTAGTCCTATTTAAATTTATTTGAGATCTAACAAGTACTTTTCGAGCTATATCTAATAATGCGCTTTTACTTAACTATTTTTTCGTCGACCTTCGTTGTATTATACCCATATTATACCGCATAACTTTTTACTGGGTTTACCGATTTTGATGATTTTTAATTTAGTCAAAAGCTGATGCTTACCATGTTGTCACATTTAAATTTCATCGAGATCTAATTTCAACTTTTTGAGAAATCTTTGATAACGCGTATTTACATGACTACTTTTTCGTCTACCTACGTTATATTACTTGGCGATGTAATTGAAGTCGGTTTTTTTCGTTTGTGAGCAAACACTAACACAACTATAATCAGTGGCGGCCTTAGGGGGTGGCGAACGGGGCAATCGCCCGGGGCCTCGCGCTTGCAGGGGCCTCGCGCAACAACCCAAGCAAATTAAAAATAATATAGATTTTTAACTGTATTTGTTTAAATTAAAATTATTAAAACATATTTGAGGAATTCGATGACACAAGATCGGCTTTCAGTCCTTGCTATTCTTTAAATCGAAAATAACGTAGCTCATTCGTTAGATTATTGTGCTTTAGTAAAGATTTTAGTCTTAGGAAAAGCCGAATAGTCTAGTCGACAAGTTGAAAATGGTCGAAAATAGAGATACTACTCTTAAAAGTATGTGTGATAGCTCGTTGGATTCGGAATGACGTCTAGAAAAATGCTCTAAAAGCGTGCACATAAAAAATTGCAAAAGTTATAAACAAATAAATTAACAATTGTGTTTGCTTGCAAACGAAATAAAAACGACTTCAATTAGATACATCGACAAGTAATACAACGTAGGTAGACGAAAAAATAGACAAGTAAATACGCGTTATCAAAGATTACTCAAAAAGTTGTAAACAAATCTCGATGAAATTTAAATGTAGCATGATGATAAACACCAGCTTTCGATTAAATTAAAAATCATCAAAATCGGTAAACCAAGTAAAAAGTTATGCGATATAATACAACGTAGGTCGACGAAAAAATAGTCAAGTAAAAACGCATTATTAGATATAACTCAAAAAGTACTTGTAAGATCTCAAATAAATTAAAATGGTACCAAATGACACGCACTACCTTTCGATTAAAATAAAAATCATCGAAGTCGGTCCACCCAATCAAAAACTCTGAAGTAACATACCTACATAAAAAAATACAGTCGAATTGAGAACCTCCTCCTTTTTTAGAGGTCGGTTAAAAAGGAAAAAATTAGCATTTCGTTTTTTGCCAATATTTCATAAACTATTAATATTTAATTTATTTGTTGAAAAATTAACTTTAAGTTAAATTTTCAACGGGACTTGAGTATTTGTAGTGTTCAGAATACACCATAATTTTTTCAAATTTATGAAAAAAATTTAATATCTATACTAATTGATTTGTATTTTTGTGTGTATGTTTGTAATAAATAAACTCAAAAACTACAGGACCGATTTAAAAATTCTTTCACCATTTGAAAGCTTAGTTATCCCTGTGTAACACAGGTACTGTACTTTTTATCCCGGGAAAATAATATGTTTCCACGGGAAATTGTTTGCGCACACGGGTGAAAGCCGTTGAGAACAGCTAGTCTTAAATAAATTAACCAATGTGTCGTACTCGCTTTTGACGCCGCGCGCGCAACCATGAAATGTCACGTGGAAGCCCATTTTCAGTTTTAAATTAAAATTATAAATAACGGAGATAGAGTTTCGGGAGTGAGAAGTTTTTTATTGGAAATATCCTCTTCTTTCAGAATCTGTTTTTGAAATTTCTTATATATATATATATAGAATCTGAACCTCGGAATCGGCTCCAACGATTTTCGTGAAATTTAGTATGCAGGGGATTTCGGGGGCGAAAAATTGATCTAGCTAGGATTCATTTAAAAAAATGTCGTTTTATCCCTGTTTTTAGGCAATGAAAAAATATCATTAGAATACGAAGCTTAATTTCACTTCTGTCAACATAGCTGTAATGGCGTAATTAGGAAACCGGCGGGTGTAAAGTCGTGTTGACCCGGCTTCGAATCTCAGTCTCCAGATTATTTTTTTTCTTTTTTTTTTAATTTCCCTCGTGATTTATTATTTAAATAAAATTAAAATATAAAAATACCTAGAAAAAAAAAAACAAAAAAAAATACTAAAAATACCGACTACCGAGCTAGGCTCGGTCACCCAGGTACTTAATAGTTTATGAAATATTGGAAAAAAACGAAATACCATTTTTTTCCCTTTTTTAATTGTTTATAACTTTTGCAATTTTTATGTGCTAAAACACGCTTTTAGAACATTTTTCTAGCCGTCATTCCGAATAAATTGTGGTATCACACATAATTTTAAGAGCTATATCTTTATTTTCGACCATTTTCAACTGGTCGACTAGACTAGAAGGACAAAGGGCCTCGCAAAGACTTGCCGCCCGGAGCCTCGCAATGGGTAAGGCCGCCTCTGACTATAATGTATGTAATATTATTTACACTATATTTTACTATTTCATAAATTTAGTTTTTTATGTACAAATAAAAAAAAACTATCTTACTTTTTAATCAGTGTAAAATAGTATTAAAATTAAAATCTCTTCTGATTGATGATTGATGGATTAGATTATTTTTCCTGAAGTTTGTTAATAATGCTGTCATCTAGCGAAGTTATAGAAAACAACCAACTTATACTTAATTCCAAAAGCCGTTAATAGATGTCACTACAACAGAGTAATGAACACAAGATTGCTATAAGTAATAGAATGTTTTGTTTATCTTTTTATGTGTTCTTAACTTTATTTGACTTGAAAAATCGTATGTGAAATGAATTTTATTAATAAATGTATAATTTTATTTATTCTTTCGTTATTTATATAAATAGTGCTGCCATCTAGATACTAACAGTACAACTACAACTAGCTGTTGCTCCAGTTTGTACTACAACTTATAGTAGTGTAAGAGTAATTTGATAGATGTCACTATTTGGTAGATTTAAATTTTAAAGTCATAAGTAAGCATTTCGTCAAAGGGTACCAAAACTATTACTATAATTAATATCTCTATTATTTATCTCACTTATATTTTAGGTCTATATTGTAATCAATAGTAACATTATAAAGCTGAACAGTTTGTTTGTTTGTTTGAACGCGCTAATCTCAGGAACTACTGGTCCGATTTGAAAAAAAATCACGTATGACAGGATTGTTCTATTCCACGCGGACGAAGTCGCGGTCAGATACTAGTATTATAAATACGTAAATATATATCATTAAGCTCACAGCACAGATCACCTCTAAGGAGGTGATCTGTGATTAAGCTAGACAGTGGTTCGGAATCCATCTTACGGGTGTCAAATTCATGGTCCGGAAGCCAGTGACAGATTTTCAAGATAGGGAATTTATATTATATGAATATTATATAAAAAAAGTTTTTTTTTGTTATTTCCTGCCACTTTTAAATTTGTCGGATTATAGTTTATCTGATATCTTGAAAAGGAAAATAATATAATCCGACAAATACCGTACTCCCCGAGTCAAGCGTGCGTCAAGAAGTTTTACTTCAAAAAGTAAATGGGCATGACGACAGTACCAAAAAATCGTCAATTTAATGATTTCAGGGGAACACTCATATTTAAAAAATTCAAAATACTGGTTTAGTTTTATGTAAAATAATAAGATTATTGTGATTTTCAATAAAATAAAACATTAAAATACTGCAATCGGCCATTTTGAATGAAACACAAATTACAGCGCAGACGTCACAACATAACATAATACGTCAGGCGCGCTCCAAAGAGTAAAGTAAAAAGTAAGGCCCAGATTATTTTGTGACGTCAGAGTCGACGCCATGACACCTGCAGCCGTTTTGCCACCCTCATTGAAAACATTTTAGAAAAATAGTTTTAATCTTCCTTAAACCTAAGTTTATTACCGAAATATAGGTATTTTCGTAAATAGTAAATGTGTAGCCACATTACGGAAGAGGTTTTGAAAATCTTTCGTCATGCCCATTCTCAATAATGTTCAATAAAAAAACAATTTCGACGTTTGAAAGGCAATAATTACCAAGCGACACTTTGGGCGATATTGAGTTATACAATATACCGTTGAAATCAGAAAAATAATTGTGTTTGCTCGCAAACGAAAAAAAACCGACTTCAATTACATCGACAAGTAATCCAACGTAATAAGACGAAGAAATAGTCAAGTAAATACGCGCCGTTAAAGATTACTCAAAAATTTGTAACCAGATCTGAATCTTATTTTAACAAGACTACAAGACAAGTATTAGCTTTCGATTAAAGTAAGAATCATCAAAATCGGTACACCGAGTAAAAAGTTATGCGGGATAATACAACGTAGGTCGACGAAAAAGTAGTCAAGTAAATACGCATTATTAGATATAACTCTAAAAGTACTTGTCAGATCTCAATTAAATTTAAATGGGACCACATGACACGCAAAACCTTTCATATAAAACAAAATTGATCGAAATCGGTCCACCCAGTCAAAAGTTCTGAGCTAACATACATAAAAATAAAAATAAAAAATACAGTCGAATTGAGAACCTCCTCCTTTTTTGGAAGTCGGTTAAAAATCTGCGCCGATTGGTCTTACTCTCATGGCGCTATGACGAAGTTTGTTGTCGCTTGGTAACTTCAAAAAAAAAACAATATTTCTTCCATCGCAGGAACAGGAAGACAGGTCAAAACAGTATGTATCATACGATACTGCAAACAGTACATTGTTCCTTTCCGAGAATCGTTCTCGTAATAAAATACGAAGAAATGTCGACAGAATGAAAAAGAGTTATAACTTTGTAAATTACTGTATATAAAAAGATTGATTGTCGTTTGATGTTGTTGTGGAGCTTATCGTTTTTGACTTTTTGATAAATAAGATTCGTCATTAAGTGCATAGTTTCAAGTGTTAATAAACTGAATAGTTCAGTTTTTTATCAAATCCAAAATATTTCTACCAGTAAATAATCAAATATGTCCATATTTTATACCTAACTGTTTGAACATCTGCCTTATGTAACATGAAAATGAGTTTTTGATTTCCAGAATACTTTGAAAATTAAAAAAAAATGCTCGAAAATATCTTGCAAGATTATTGTATGAGGTCCGAACTAGATATGAATTTCACCCATCTGCTTAATGGATGTAACTAAATTATTTTGTATTTATACTATCTATAGTATATTAGAAAAAAAAAATCCGAAAGGGTGAGCAGAAAATTTCCTGGCCATTTAATTGAAAATTGAAACATGTATTTTTATTTAAAAATGTACCTACGAGTTTAAATAATGAATATAATAATCTACCAACAGTATGAAGCCTGTAAAAAATGCAAACGTCAAAAACGTCGGGTTGTCTATTATTTTCCTGGCATAACTACTGGGTTGGCAAGTATAAACAGGTATACAATATATCAAATATAATAATCGATTGGTTGATGATGAGGGGTTGATTTAACAACGCTACTCACCGGCCAGGTCCGCAGTTCCGTGTTGGGGTATAATAGAAGAAGTATGTGATAAGGTTTCAGCTTGCCTCAAATACCTACCCAAAAATTGGTACCAGCTCTCCTACTATAATCGGTTACAGTAGACCAGTGGTCGGCAACCTTTTGGTAGGCAAGGGCCACGAGGTGGCCAAATAAACTAAAGGCGGGCCGCACTTATGATTTAAACCCTAGACTCTACCTGATACCTACGATATAATTGGTCATATCCCAATTCCCATAGAAATAATGAAAATGCTATTAAAATTTTTAAAAAATATGGAATTTAATACGTACACGTAATACTTACATTATACAGCACAACAGCATTTTTGTTGTATGGATTTTTTTTATGGATCTAGCTGCATTTTCTACCCTAATTCTAAATTTGTACTCAGATTTTTGCTAGCGGCTCTACATTTTGAGATATGAAGGGTAGCTATTTTTGTCAAAAAAACATGGTTTCCCGTCGTAAACAATTTATTTAAACAACATTTTCTTTTATGTAACTTTCTTGAATAAGTTGGAGTTTTACTACTATTCTGGATAATCCAACAGTAGTCAGCCATCATACTTTCACTCCAATAGCCCTGGTAGCGCTCCTCCATGAAGCGAATATCCTGATGAAAGCGTTCTCCCTGCTTCTCGCTTAAATGTCCAAGATTTACAGAAAATCGATCAAGGTGGCTATAAATGAAATGCATCTTAATGCTCATGTTGTATCCAAGGTGCTGAACGTATAATGGTAACTGCTTGACGTGGTCAGGAAAGTCGACGGACTTCTTATTTCCCGAAAAGTTTTTTACAAGCCAAAAAAACTAATTACAGGTATTTTTTCAGCTGTTGTCATACTTTCAGTAAAATTTACATCGTTTATTAATTTTTTTAATTTGTGGTCCTTCGAAAATTCCAGCTTTTAAATTCTCAGCACTCAATTTTGGAAACGATCTGGATATACAGTGGAGTGTAAAAGTTTTGGGCCACCCTGTTTTTTCCATATAACTGACAAAATATTTTTTTCTTTCACTTGTTCTTAGTTCGAGTTGTTTGAGAGGACCATAATAAAGACTATAACGTTAATAATTATATGAAATATAATATTGTACAACGGTAAATGACTTTCAACAGTGTGCAAAAGTATTGGGCCACCGCAATTCACGAATTTGCCGGACCTTACTGCACAAGATTTTTTTCTCATTGGTTTCTAAAACGCTATGCACAAGAAATATGTTAATAATTACTATTATTTCTGCCTCAATGCCGAAAATTTTTAACAATAAAACTTGAAATATGCAAACATTAAGCTCTGTGAAATTTTGTTCAAACCACGTTCAAACTTTATTCAGTAAAAAATTTCACACGTTTTACACACTATATTGGGTATCCAGTGCTTGTTGTTTGTTTCCAATGGCCGTTGATAGTAATGCATGTAAGCATTTTTAACGAAGTCTGACACATTTAAACAGAATTTTTTGAATGTATATTTGCCACAAATGTAACAAAATCTATTTGGATTGTTTACACAGGTCTTCCTAGACGCATGTTGTGATTGATCTGCAATGTAATGATATTGCAGATCAATCACGTTCATTTGTAAATGACTCGGTACTTCCTGAATATCACAGGAAAAAGGGTTTGCAAAAATCTTCTTTGCTTGAAACTTTTCAAACTCACCAAATCTGTCGCTGAATGAAAAATGTCACATCATATATCTGCCAGTTTCGTTTTAATTCTACGTGTTACGCGATCGCGGTTCGTTCATGCATTTATGTTGATATTTATAACTTATTTACAAAACATTCACGGGCCGCAAGTAAGACCTCCGCGGGCCGCACGCGGCCCGCGGGCCGCGCGTTGCCGACCGCTGCAGTAGACTATAGCAGCTAAATAATACTATTCTCGCGTAGAAATAAATGTTACTGTCACAGATCACCCCCTGATTTTTGTGGTTCTTGTAGTAAAGTGGCCAGAGCTTTAGAGGATCGGGAGTAGAGTCGGCAATGCGCTTGCGATGCTTCTGGTGTTACAGGCGTCTTATAGGCTATGATATCAGGTGGGACGTATACTTGTTTGCCGAATTAGTCGCATAGAAAAAAACGAAGTGTACTACTCCACCGTACCATTACCAAAGAGTTTATTACACGTTACATTTAAAAGATTTTTGTTTTTTCATATCGATTAATGTAGGTATGTCTAGTTTCTAGTACTACCACAAACTGGCTTTTTAGATTTTTGTATCTGAGATAGTAGTCAGACAATCAGTTCAGCCTATTTCTGTCCACTGCTGGACAGAGGCCTGTTCAAGTTTGCGCCAGACACCTCGGTTTTCCGCAATCCTCATCGATAAACTCCTGAGATATCGATAAACTTAAATTGGATTAAATGACCTTTGTTGATAATTGTATGCTTATACAAGTTCTCTTCAATTATTTAGTTTTATTACTTGTTATAAAAGGCGTAGACTCGCATTATTGCAATTTACAGTCAAGTTTATTGTTAATTATCTACCACCATAAGCCATAAATTGATGTTTTATAGCCTATAATCTCGCACATAATAGGCTGTATAAGATAACAAAAATTTTAGTTTTATAATTATAGCTCCGTTATATTATTTGTAGAATATTGATCGAAGCCATCTTGTGACAAAATTCATTTTAATTTTAACCTTCTTCAAAAAGCAGGAAGTTATCGATTAGGTAGGTATTTTTTTATATAAACACAATTATGTACATATCGATTATGCTGAGATTTCCGACCACCAGCTTTCCGATTTCAAGCCTTCCGATAGCATATACAAATAAAAGTGTTTTATTAAAGGTAGTAAAAGTAGAGGTTTGGATAAGAAGACGTATTTCAAGTTAAATCTTTATTTAGTTATACATATTTTGCTTTTCAGTTTTTAAAGAAGCTTTTTAAACGTAGTATTTTTATACAGTTATTGCAGTTAAAAAAAAACAATGTCAATTTATTGCGTCTCTACGTGATCTTGTTGACACAATAAATTTTTTATTACCTTCTTGTATTGATTACAGCGAGAAAGTATTTATGGGCATATCGCTATATACTATATACACAGACATTTTTATTATATTTAAATTTTGAAACTTCAATGAACAAAATAATTAAAATCATAAATTTTTTATTCCAATTAAAAATAATCAAAATTTAAGACAGTATAAAAATATTTTTAAACTGTATCCTTGGAAAAAAAAAGTAACTAATAATATTAAATAATAGAAAATTATCCAGCCTTTTTTAAACTATAAATCTATATCAAAACAATACGTAAATTTAAAAAATAAATTGCTTTTCACACTGTATACTTTGTATATCGTGATTTTCTTTTATTTCTTTCAACGTTTGCCATAAATAAATAAAATGTTTGTACTTTACTCGTTCAATTTTTTTTATTATATTTTAAAAATCAATTAAAATAAGATTCAAAAAAACGCTTACAACAAATTTTCTTATAATTATAGCAACATCTTCTACTTTTAATTGTATTTAACATTTATTTTGGCTTTAAAGCACAGAAGTCAGAACATTTACCTTTGAAAGTTATCGTTAGTGCTTTAGTGCTTTACTATGCAAACACCATTCCTATACAACAGCTCTGTAACGGACGGACAGTGGAATCCTACACTTAATATAGTTTTGTGTGAATTGTGTGGATAGGAAACTTAGAAGTTTAGAACCCTATCACATTTTTAATTATTGTTTAGAATTAAAAATATTATTTTTATAACAATATTTAAACTCAATCATTTTTTTACAACACATTGTTGTCATTGAATAATATGTGTACTTAATTGACCACCTGGTGTATGGCTATGCATCATACATATATAAAAAAAACTGGCACACCTTTGAACGTGCGTGTGGGAATTTAAATGTCAACTGAAATGTGTTACATAACTTTATAATTTGAGAAAAAATAATTGTGCTATATTTAGACAACAATACATACATAACTAAACGCTTAATAACATTATAATACTTATATATTTAAAATTCTTTTTATATTTAGTGTGCTGCATTTTTTTTTGTTCAGTGGTTTTTAACCGACTTCTAAAAAGAAGGAGGTTACTCAATTCGACCGTATACATATAAAGGCATATTTTTAAATGTATATATGTTCGGGCATAACTTCGTCGTTTGTGAACCGATTTTGATAATTCTTTTTTTTTGGAAAGGAGATATCGCAAGTTTGGTACCATGATAAGGAAACCAGGATCTGATGATGGAATCCCAGAGAAATCGAGGGGAACCTTCGAAAATCGTAGTGGCAACTAGTACGTTTGTTAATTTTTTTCGTCTGTCTTACTTGTCTTACTTGTCGATGTAATTGAAGTTGGTTTTTTTTTCGTTTTCTAGCAAACACAATAATTATATAATAGAAAATTAAAGCTAAGCTAACGCTATTCAGCCAACACTACAATACAAAAACCAATGAAGCGGCAGCAAAGTAAAATAAAAATAAAAACCTGCATAATTTTAACATTCTACAATACATTAACGTCTTAGATAACAATATATATAATGATATATTGCCTTATAAAACGTACTCTCTTGTTAAATAGGCGAAAAAAATCGTGGTTACAATCGAGGCGCGGGTGAGTGACCGTGGTTACGCTACCGTAGCTACCGTAATCAATGAAGACATTGGGTTATTCGAATATATCGCTTCATAAACGCTTTTATGTATCGGTTTATTTTGAAATTTATGATAGCTTTGTGAAAGAGATTTTACGTTTTACGCTTGGAATATTAGTGAATATTGTATGATAATATACTTCTTTAAGATTGTTATAAAATTTTATAGTGTTACACTTAAGTTTACAAACTTTTGACAAACTTATTTTATTGACTTTTGATATTAAAATTGAAGCCTTTTCGTCATTTTTTTTTTTTTTAATAACACCAGTTTTTATTAATATACACCAGTTTTTGCTTAATTTATCTATTTAATTAATTGACTAATCGTAAGGGCAGCCTAACAAAAAATTTACTAAACGTTTAAAAAATCTTACATACTTCGACAAATTATTTACTATACCTATACAATGAAAATACTAATTACATTTGATGGATAAAGTTCTGATTAGCCCGTACCGCTTTTTTTCTTGAAATTTCGTATACTTATGTATTTAGACTCGCTGATCACGAATATAATAGTTAAAATTGGCGCAAATGTCATTTTCAACGTCAAAACTCGGAAAAATTGATAAAAAACTCATTTTTCACAGGTTTTTCTACGCTACCTCAATAAATATTGATCTTAGAGAAAAATGTTTACCATAGAAGTTGTAGATTATCAAAAAATGCACGTTTTATGTCTTAAGGGCCCCGTAGACGATCAAATATTTGATCAAACTTCATATTAAATTTCTGTTTGACAAACGCGTTTGTCAAATTATTTGATCGTGTGCGGGGCTGCGGGTTTTTTTATGTTTGATTAAAACATGAAGTTTGATCAAACAAGTTTGATCGTTTACGGGGCCCATTATACATTTTTCGTCTAAAACAATTTTTTTTTTCGACGAAAATGGGAAAAACGGTCGTCACCGCGTGAAGGTTGGAGTCTTCAAAGTCACGAAATTTCAAGAAAAAAAGCGGTACGGGCTAATCGGAACTTCACCCCATTTCATATTTTAAACAAAAATATTACAAAATAAACTTTTTAATAAATAAAAGACACAATCAGAATAAGCCCGCGCTCTTGAATCTTTCCAAGTTCAAACTTCAAACATGCGCCAACACTGCATACTTGACTCTGTGGTCTGTGACAGTACGCTCGCGACTGGCGGGAAATGTGCTAGTCTGTTGTTAATAATTTTACGTTTGGTTTGAAAAGTTTCACTATGTGGTTGTGTTTTTAAAAATTATTGTGTTTGTGTTATTTATGGCAAGGATTTGAGTTTTACATCGGCTTTTGTTACGGTAAGATTATTTATAAATTGTTTAAAATGACGCTGTTTAATATTAATATTAAATTTTACTTATAATAATATTATGTGAAAAATAATAAACAATACGCAAATATAATATTTTTTTTTGTTAAATGTTTTTCAAAATATTTAAAACAGTCATTAATATTAATTAATAATTTATTTCAATTTAATATTATAGGAAATTAATAACAATTTTAAATAACCAATAAACAATAATATACTGAAATTCTAAGTTAACTTCTGTTTTTGTTTTTATAACTAAAGCACGATTTGATGAACTAAGTATCAATAAATATAATTTAATTAATGTGTTAACTGCGAGATGTTTTAGTTTTAACGACTTTAAGAGAAGATAATATGTAATAATAAATTGAAGGCAACTAATATTAAGAACGTACGCTTTAGAGAGTTAATTAGCTTAAATAAATTTTATATGACTTACTTTTGTATATGACTATATAAAATAATAAAATTATAAACTTTCACGGTCATTATCAACAATTTTTATTCAATAGAAAAAAAACAGGATTCTCAAAATTAGTACGCGTTAAGTCCCGTAGAATCAAGTGTACCTAATATTGAGCTACATATACAAACATTCAATATAGAAATTGACGTAGCCTTTTATCTCTATTTTGCCCCCTATTAGAATTATCAGTGTTCTAAGTGGCTTTTTATACATTAAAGATTTAGACTTCAGTAGACCAATTTCATGAATATCTTCAATAAGAGAGGCCCTAGATTAGCTGGAATAATCATGCGTGAAGTTTCACCAATTAGGCATCCATGACATCAGATAATTAAGCTTTCAGTTTTTCAGGGCATATTTTGAAGTAACTAGCGAACCGCCCCGGCGTTGTACGGGGATCCAAATCTCTACCAAAATTTCTTCATAGTAGTAAAGACAAACTGTAATAAATAAATAAACGCTTCACACTCAACGGTCCCCAGTAGGTTTTTTCTATGTCGGGGGGTCCGGAAAGACACACAATACACAACCACAAACGCCCAGACCACGCCAAAAGCTGAAGAGTTTGTTTGTTTCTTTGTTTGTTTGAACGCGCAAATCTCGGAAACTACTGGTTCGATTTAAAAAAATCCTTTCAGTGTTATAGTGCTCATTTATCGAGGAAGGCTATAGGCTATATATCATCACGCTGAGACCAATAGGAATAGAGCACCAATGAAGAATGTTTCAAAATTGGGATATTTTGAGAGCTCTCGCTGCGTGCGCTGCGTAAACAGTTAAAGTTTCGAAAGAATCATGTATGATAGAATTGTTCCTATTCCACGCGGACGAAGTCGCGAGCAGAGGCTAGTTTATTTATAAACATCTAATAATATTACGATATGTAAATTGCAGTTATTATTTTTTATCGTATTTAAATTTACTTCTTGCGTTTTATTCTAATTATTATTCCTCATCGACTAGGGTTCAACGCCACGAATAATGTTTGGTTCGGAACCCGTCATTGCGAATTCAAACATGACTTACAATTTTTTTACAATATTTTTTTAGGAATAGCTATTTCTTGTCTTAATTTTCAACACTTCTCACCACAATTTGATTTATTTTTTTTATTTTTTAAACCTTCGCGATAAGCACCGTCGAATTACGATTTTTGAGAAATCGATTAACAATTTTGTTTATGCTATAACTCAACAGACTTTTTAACACAGAAATAATTGAAGAAAAAAAAAACACCCATGGTTATTGCTATTGGCGATTTCGAACAAACCATCTTACATGATACATAGGTATACATACCTTCATTTTATTTTTCTATTAAAACTATATATATCTATTTTTATCTTTATAAGATATGGACATAAGATTATAAATTAATAATACGTAATAAGTAATTGTCTTTATCTATAAAATACAACTTTAATACTATAACGATCGATCAGCATACAGTAGCTGCTATTAATAGATGTGTTTCGCACACTGAGTAACTGGGAAGCTAGTTCCCCTATTATAATTTCTTTCTACTCCACTTCATCCAATTAAAATCAGCCACGCATTTCTATCAGTTCTGGTTTTTTATTCCTTTGGTATAATGGCTTCCCATAGTGCCAAGAACTTAAAAATGATTTTACACAACCGCCAATATCACATAGAATAGAGAATACACCTTCTGGATTTTCAATGATAATGCTTCAAATTACTCTTTTTTAACCAACTTCAAAAAAGGAGGAGTTTTCTCAATTCGACCGTATATATATTTTTTTGTGTTCGCGTATATATCTTTGTCGTTTATGAACCGATTTTGATGATTCTGTTTTGTTAGAAAAAAGATATGTCAAGGGTGGTACCATGATAAGGAAACCAGGATCTGATGATGGCATCCTGGATAAAACGAGAGGAACCTTCGAAAATTTTAGTGGTGACTAGTGTGTTTGTTAATTTTTTTCGTCTACTTACGTTGTATTACTTGTCGATGTAATTAAAGTCGGTTTTTTTTTGTGTTTGCTAGCAAACACAATTATAGAATAGAATAGAATAGAATCGTGAAATCGTGAAAACTAACTTGACTTCGTTGCTGTTATAACTGATAATTTAATGCTGTACTTAGACATCTTACATAGATCATCAATACTTGGTCTTGTATCACTAAATCAGCGACATCAACTCTTTTATTTATGAGTTTCCAAGTCAAAACTTCCTCAACAAAGGTCCCGTCGAATTAATTGCTGTAAATAATTTGCTGATGTAGTTACTGTACTGAAATCATCAGTTTTGTTTCTATCGCAAAAGGTCGTCTACTTCTGGATTTAGAACTTATAACCGATCTTAATTAAGCCCTGCAAACAGCCCTGCGTTATTTTAAACGGTATTTAAATGTTTAAGCCATATGAAGGATATTTGGCCTAGCTAACTGGAATCGCTAGCAGTCAATATTCCATTTCAGATGTTTGCATAAGCCAATATCTGTCATCAACGGGAACTCCTGGGGATAATAGGGAATAGGTTCGGCAACGCGCTTGCGATGCTTCTGGTGTTGCAGACGTCTATAAGTTACGGTAATCGTTTACCATAAAGTGAGCCGTACGCTTGTTTGCCGACCGTGCTATATAGAAAAAAAGCTATAACCACATATACATATTATTCGTAGTCTGAACGCTTATGTTCGTTATGTGTCCAAAATACTGACGTAAGACTCATATTAGGTAGTAGAAGACGTCGAAAATAAGACATTCTTCAAGTGGTTTACTGCTTGACACTTTTGTGGTCGTTTGCCCATCCACATGTCCAATGTCAGCACTTTTGTGCCCGATAAATTCTTCGAAATATTATTATTGCCGTTTCAGCTTTGCATTTTAACATTCATTAATCTTCTATAATTACTCAACATACGATTATAATAAATTAGAAGTTATTAATTGGTTGTCATTTTCCTGGTCACGTGAGTAATTATGATAATTTTGTTCGCTATGCTAGAATGAATAGAGATTTTTTTGTAACTTTCACCATAATACTTAAAGAAGTTGTATCATTTCCTTTTATGTGATTAGGAAGGAAAACCAAATCAAGAGTTACCACAACGGGACCTGTTGTGGTTAGTCATCGATATTGAACTGAATTGACGCAGTATCAAATCGTTCTATTGCTAAGCGATTACCTTCTCCCTCGGAACAGGTTGGAGTTTGAATTACCAAGATCCTTACCAAGTATAAATGACGTTTTTAAAATCTCTGCTGTACTTTGGGATAACATACAAAACCAAACAGAACAATACAAACCGTAAACGCATTTGGTATGTATTAAAATTGTATTAATACAAATGTCTGCTCTGACCAAAATATCAACCCTTAAACCGTGTTATTTCCATATTTAAAACGGTTGCCAAATACTATAACTATAATATGTGTAATAAATAAGTGCAAAAGATTACTTTTATGACTATGGATTAGTTTCGCCACTACCTACACCTATTTTCTAAGTTTTACAAACGAAAACCTATGTATCAAAGTAAGAGTTAGCGTGACTTTGCACCATAAAATAGTATCCCAATACAAAACCTTAGTTTCCATTTCACAATCTTGTTACGAAATTCTCAATGCACGTGTTATATAGAAAATTCACTTTCTTCGACCTTGGTAAAATGATATATTAATCACTTTATACAATCTATATCCGCACATTTTTGATTTTTTATTTTGATTTGTAGTCCTTTACGTTTTTGTCTGTTACTATTGTATCATCGTGTAATATCTTATCTATATAAGTAGGTATATACATATAAATAAATAAAATTGGAGTGTCTGTTTGCAATATTAAAATAACCGCTTTTTACTAAATTCATATGGATGTATACGGTGTACATATACCGAAATATATTTTTTTTACAATTTTTGTCTGTCTGTCTATCTCTTTGTTCCGGCTAACCTCTGAAACGGCTAGACTAATTTTGACGGGACTTTCACTGGCAGATAGCTCACGTAATAAGGGGTAACTAAGGCTACTTTTATTTTGATATTTATTTATTTTTTAACTCTGCAAACTGACAATAACATTTTGTTAAATTACGCGCGGGCGAAGTCTTGGGAACAGCTAGTATTGTATGTTTTTAAATGAACTTCGAATACAAGTAATGCCAAGTCAAAATCAATAAGGGTTAATGACATTTTTATAGGGAAAAATGTAAGTGGTAATTATGTAATTTTTATATCTAAAATAAATAAATAAATAAATAAAACGCAAATGGAAATATCGATATTATTCGCAAAACTCGCTGTAAAAAACCCTTCATACTTAGCGTAGTAGAACATATCATTAGTAACAGTGTAGAAACAACATAAAATAAATTTAAAAAATATTGAAAAAATAAATGCGTCCCCTATGAAAAATAAACATCAAAAACCTTATAAATACATGGACAAATGCAGACCAAATTCTCATAGATGCTCAGGGTTTATGAATTTTTTTCCATAGGGTCATACTCAACGGCCCTCATTGAGATTATACTTCTGTGTCGAGGGTCCGGTAGCCTACAATCACCACTTCAGCCAATCGCAGTCCACTGCTGGACATAGGCCTCCACAAGTTCGCGCCAAAAACGGCGTGAACTCATGTGTTTTGCCCATAGTCACCACGCTGGGCAGGCGGGTTAGTGGCCGCAGGGCTGGCTTTGTCGGACCGAAGACGCTGCTGCCCGTCTTCGGCCTGTGTATTTCAAAGCCAGCAGTTGGATGGTTATCCCACCATCGGTCGGCTTTTAAAATTCCATGGTGGTAGTGGAACTGTGTTATCCCTTAGTCGTCTCTTACGACACCCACGGGAAGAGGGCGGTGGCTATATTCTTTACTGCCGTAACCACACAGCATAGCCTACGACACACAAGCATAAACGCCCAGACCACGTCAAACACTGGTCTGGCCTATAAAAATGTTTGCTATAAACATGGATTGGACCCGCAGCCAACCAGTGCTATGACTGCATCTGCACTGCATGCATTGCATCAACGCGTCGTCATCAAAATAATAAAATTCCATTAAATATACATAAACCTAAACGAAAACTTGTCACCTAACGGAGTTTTTAAAGGGCTTCTAATACATTGCACAACTTACAAATTCTAACATTTTCATATAACGGTATTGAAGATCTTATGTATATTACATCTTTTAATATACCCGTCGGATTTCCGGTACAAATAACAACGTGTTTTTTTGATAGTTCGCCGACCGTTATGCATACTTGATTCACTTAATTAGTAAACATAGACAGGGCTTTAAATTATATTATCTAAGCATGCTTAACGTCTTCAATTCTATTATAAGAGAAAATAACTACTTCTAATATAATTTCTATATGTATAATGAAGATTTAAGTTAAAACTAGTTGTCTAGTAAATTATATCAAGTAATTAATATAGTATTACTAATACACTTAGTTACTTACACCTGAAAATCATATTTTTAAATCAATCTTCGAAAAACGACTTAACAAATTCGAAGATATTAAATTGGAATAAGGAATTAAATACACAGTTTTTTATGAGGTAAGGCATAATTTATCCTGATCAAAATCTTGAGCAGTCTGACTAGGTTAGAACCTTATCCTTATAGATCATAGTACAATAATATCGCTTGAAAGTAGTGTTGTGTTTCTGTGACGAGCACGGTACCAACTCCTGAATGCTCTATGTTCTTAGTAGGTAGAGTCGGCAGCGCGCTTGTAGTGCTCCGTTTGTTGATAGCATCCATAGGTTATGGTAATAGTTTACCGTCAAAAAAAACTTAAGTTTGATTTCCAATATTATTATATTTTCCAATATTATTATAATTATTAAGGGATGCAATAGGAAGGTAATGTCTACCGAGACAATAGGATTTATTGTTCATTAAATATTGTGACTAAGTTAAGCAACCTTTGCTGGTACACTTAAGTCCATTTCCTAACTTTGTAATGTACCTAATGTTGCGTTGTAATTTTTTTTTAAATTGATTGATGTTCTGCTACCTTAACTTTTTTTTAACTGTAATTTTTTTGACGTTCATTAAGTTTGTGTTATCACCTTATGGCGAAATATTTTCATTTCATTCATTAATTTTAATTAAGATTATATATGAGATATAACTCGTTTTTCTATGGACATTGTCGATACATTTCAAAATCGTAAATTTCGTAATCAAATCTCGCATGATACACCCACATCAATCTAAATCAATAAACGTAACAGAAAAGGAAAAAGCATCAAAATTGGCTTTCATTATTTTCCAACGAGAGCCAAACCGCTATGCGCGCACACACACGTAGATACTCTTTGTAATAGTAATGTAACTAATGTATATGAATGAACTGGCTGTTTTAGTGTTTCTTTTATTATTTTACTTACTATTTTAGAAAAGCTATTTATATTTATGAGTGCTGCGGATAAGTTATAACTCCGCTCTCATTAGTCGTAGCGTGATGTTATATAGCCTATAATCTTACTCAATAAGCGGAATATCAAACACTGAAACAATGTGTCAATTCTATCCCGTTGCTTTTAGTTAGTTTCTTTAGTTAGTGCGTTATACCGGACAAACTACGGATTTATAATATTAGCAAAGATTACTGGAGAGTTAAATAATTCTCATAATATCATAGTATTCTTGCAATTTCATACATGTGAATATGCACCTGCAGCATCTAGCACTAAAGTTCTAGTAAACTTGAAGTTAAGCAATCGTGACGAATAAACGCCGGTCAACAGTCTTGGTTCTGAAAATACATTCAATACACAAGCCAACACATCAAATACTGCAAACATTTGTGTGGCCAATACAAACGTTGGCCATATGCGATGATCAAACCCACGACAGCTGGCGAAACAGCCATGATCCAGTACTGTGTAAATTGCGCCAACGTATCTTCGCAAGCTTGAAGAAGCATAAACAATATCCTGAACGTACGCATGCTGTAGGTACAAGCACCAAGCACGTTATAAGCCCCATCCACACGCTTGACGAACAATGGCGAACAGCGAACAGCAAACAGCAAAAACGGACGTGTGGATGGGTGTTTGTCGTTGTTCGCCTGTTCGTGTTTGTGTTCGGCAGTGTTCGGCATCGGTGTCGGTTTTTCTTCACAGATCAAAGGATGTTTGGCAAACAGTTCGCGGTGTATCCACACGTTTGGCCAGCGATCAGTATGCGCGCGAGCTTCACGGGTGGTGGACTTGTCGCAGCTTAGAGTACATACATTACTTGTCGCAGTTTTTGGCGCGTTATTTACAGCCTTTTAGGTACTCAAAATCATGTTTTAATATTGTTTGTGTGACGTCATGTAAAGGTTTTATTTCTTCATTTAAAAATATTTAAATGAATTACATTAAATTATTATTCGATAAATAATCGTAAAACAGTATGTTTATTTTACTAGTACAGTAGTAGTTAGTTACAGTAGTAGTACAGTATATTTATTTTAGTAGTATTAAGTACATTATAGATTTTATCCGTCCGGCATGCCGCCGCGTTATTCGTCCGCCGTGTTTGCCGATCCACAAAATACTAACACGTTCGTCAAGCGTGAGGACGACTGTTTGTGTTTGATGATTGTGGTCGATGTTTGGAACTTTGTTCGTGTTTGTGGCGAACACCAAGCGTATGGACGGGGCATCAGTGTATTTATGGCACAAACGCGCACACCGCACACATAGGATTTTTTACTCGAACGTTCCACTTTAGTTTACAAAACGTGCGAGTAACTGTACAATTATACTGTTCCGAAAGTAAGTCGACTGATAATAATGTAATTAACGAATAATTCCATTCCATATTTTTCAACTCGCTCAAATACATGTACATACCTCTTTTTCTCACATGATATAAAATCATGCTAGATGCTTCATTCTGCTAGTCTTGACATGATACGTTAATATATATTCACTAGCTGGACCCCTCGGTTTCACCCGCGTTGATATGAGGAAAAAAATAACCTGAAATTTAACAAAAAAATTACCGACCGTCAATCACGTTGACGTTGTTTCAAAATTAAAGCCGTCATATATATAATTTTAATAATTAATTAATTTACAAAAACATTAGCAATAATAATTTTTTAGGTTGTAGATGCCGTAGAGCAAGCAATTATCTATAAAATTATATAAATAATTTATGTGGAGTAATTCTGAGTTTTATTCTAAAAAGGAAGGCACACATCTTAACCTAAGTGTATTTAATATAATATGATGTTATGGATTCCTTAATTGACTGTGTAATTTTTTTGTATGTGTATAGTATTATATTAGTAGGTACTATCAATGTATAAAGTTGCTATAATACGAATAAGTTCATAATTCGTAAAGTAGAAATGATATTAATTGTCTTTTAATCAAGCAATATTATCTCAATATCATTCCTTGATTCTTAATTCGTCTAGCTGTCATTTTTAACCGACTTCCAAAAAAGGAGGAGGTTCTCAATTCGACACGTATGTTTTTTTTTATGTTTGTTAGCTCAGAACTTTTGACTGGGTGGACCGATTTCGATCAATTTTGTTTTAATTGAAAGGTGTTACGTGTCATGTGGTCCCATTTTAATTTAATTGAGATCTGACAAGTTCTTTTAGAGTTATATCTAACTAGCTGTGCCCCGCGGTTTCACCTGCGTTGATTTGAGGGAAAAAAATGCTTTTTTTTTTTTAATAGTATAAGATTTAATTAGCTTGATATATTTTCCTTAGTTTACACTAAATAAATTTCTGAACGCACGCATAAATATTTGACCAAAGAGTATATAACCACTACGTTTTATATTTGACAACCAATATATATTATGTCAATCCGTTTTCATTACTGACATTATTATACATTTTTAAAATGTAAAATACGCCACTATCCGTATATTGTGGATATATGTTGTCGACTCGAAACCTTTATTTAAATACGTTCTTTAATTTTATCGGAGAGTTTACCATATCGACGGGATGAACATTAAATGTTTTACAGTTACGAAACACGAACATAGTTCCATACAAATTTTCATTCCCACCTTTCAACCCCTTACACCCTTTTATTCGCATTAAAAAGTAGCCTATGTCCTTTCTCAGACTCTAAAATATCTATATAATCTCGAAGAGACGGTTGTCTGTGTACTCGTTTTTAGAAATAGAAAAAAATACAATAATAAAAAGTATTGGGTTCACCCGCTTTGGAGTGATAGGCTGATAAGTGGAAAGTTCTACACCATGTTTGCCAACCTACGTACATATGACACGTGACATTTTGTTGCGTCACGGGCATGTTGGCGTCCTCCGCGGACAAAAAGTCACCGATATGTCACGTATCCAAATGCGCGCACCTTCATTAGGGATCATGGACGCGGTGACAGTGACGAAAAGTCACGGTGACAAAAAGTCACTAGTGCGTGCTTAGCCTAAAGCTTATACAAATACTTCTCATAAGTAAGGATCTAAGTCCCAACCACCATTACAACAGACAGTGCCCCGACCTTGCAAAAGCTCGTCGTAAAATCTTACAATAAAAGTGATGCCGACCAATGAAACATTAACATAATAATTATCTAGTTATAAAGTATTTAAAGTATTATAAAATAAAATCACGACCGGATACTCTCGATTATATAATAACTTTATAATCATTTTATTGCGATGTCATTAAACAGAATTAAACGCTGTAATCATCAGAGAATCTATTTACTTTTATCGATAAGATATAAAAAACACTACGTATTTATAGCATTAAAAAATCTAACATACAAGTCTAAGAATGTCGATCTTGTCCGGTCTTACAAAAAAATTTGCACCTGCATTAGACTTCGCATTTTAAAAGCCATCCTTTGATAGTATTCTTAATGGAAAAGATAAAATGCTAGAAATTTTTCTGTTAATTAAATGAAAATATGCTTTTTAAATACATTTTATCGGTTGTGACTCTGTGGAAAGATTTGTTTCTTGGTCATTATTCTTAAAATGATTGATAGTAGGATTTCTTTTTTGTATCTGGTTTAGTATTTTATTTTATTTGTAATTTATTTATTTCTAGCTAAATATGGAGTAGTATGACGAAATTCAATTACGAGTTTGGTAATAATTTACCAGTAATCATCTTTATCGATGTTTCTGATTATGACCAACATCTTGCCGAAATCTTTTGCTATGACCGGAACTGCAATAGATTTTAAAAACAGGACGGAACAAAGATAAAATCCAGTTTGAAAAACATGTATTCGCGCAAATACTTTTTCTCCTCTGGGACTCAGAACCAGGCCCTCCCAATCTGTGACTTTGTGACGCCAACTTCATACTGATTTAGAAATAAACAGGCACAAATATATATATCACTTCCGACTGCAAATGGAATTCACAGCAATTAGCGTTCAAGGAATTTTCGTTCTCACTGCAAACCTTAAGCCGTGGAATAAATGTTTATATCCTCTAGTAAAAACATTAATTTGATGGATTACTAATAATATATAATATTACGACATTTCGCGTTCCTTTCGCATACCGACAATAAACGAGTCAAATAGATCATAGAAAAGTTTTATTTTCCATAGTCTAGTCAACCATGTGCTCAGTAGGTTCACTGAGAAATGTTAGTTTATAACATCTGGAAATAGTAACTTTTACTAAGCGTACAGTCAGTGCATTTGTTCGACGGAATGTTGGAATTCAGCTTTATTTATCTTTTTTTCCAATAAAGTACCAAGTAGTGCTATTCCAGTCTTTTAAATTAACCGCACTGGACAGTGGATTCAATCGCAGCTATTTATATAGAAAACACAAATATACATGGGTACATATTATGTAACTATACTCTAGTATTTCTAAAAATTTGGAAAATCCAAAAGTGCACGCCTCACACGCTCATTGTGTTACGAATTGAAATTAATAATAATTGCCTAAAAGAGAAATTAATTGAAAAAAATATTATTATTTTTTGTGTCGATTTTGCAAGATAAAATCGTTCTTATATGTTAAGTTAGGCCCTAAATTATCGCTGAGCCTCCTTAGCTAACCAATCTTTTTCTCGTTCGCTTTGTCTAAAATCATCGTTTTGACGAACTTGAGACATTCGACATTTTTTTTTGAGCAAGGTTTACATCATCCTTATTAGGAATTTGAGCAGAATAGATTCCACTATGTTTATTTCCAAGACAGCAGCTTTCAGGTTTATTCAGCTCAATCATAACATCATCTTTATAATTTTTCCAAAGACTCATAATTTTTACGACGTTCTCTTTTATAATCACGTTGTCATTGATCACGTTTTCTTGCAGTTTTTATTTTCTTTTGGCATTTTATATTATCGAAAATCTGTCGACACGTCACGAAACATAGATACAATTTTAAATTCACTGCCAAAAATATCAATAATGTCGCTAGATGCAGGCAGAAGTTATTTAAAAAAGAAATAGTTCATGAAAAAGGAGAGAGAAAAAAAATAGACGGTGATAATTTTTATGAAAGAAACCCAGATAATCTTTCGAATTTCGTTAATATCTTTAAAACAGTTAAGAGTTCAGTCATAATAAGAAAAAGAGTTCATCCTTAGAGTGACTGGAGTATTATTCAAAAGGAATAATTACAATTAATTGGCGTCTCTACATATAATTATAGACTTTTTATATAAATAATAATAAAAACCTCTTTTTATCATTTTAATAAAAATATTTTTTGATAGTTGTCAAAGAATTTGATTTTAAGCTCTTCTTGTTAATATTTTACATTTTGCTACTTGATTCATTTTTATATTATAAACAAAATAACAATTCATTAATAAAAAGTCTACGGAGTTAGCGAATCATCATCCGCTCATCCATTCGCTAAACCGAGCTCATTTGCTTAACTGGTGGTCATTCGCTAAGCTGGTAACCTCGAGCTTGAACGGCAACGCAGGCTTCGCAAGCATCACCGCAGACAGTTCCAACTCACCGAGAGCTATGCAGCATGGTTCCACTGGCCCGCCAACCGGCTATTGACCTTCGGTCTCGGAGGAGAGTAATGTGGCGTGTTTTTGATAGTCGTCAAAGAATTTGATTTTAAATTTTTCTTCATAATTTGTTTTTCAATTTAGTAAGTAAAATTATGTACGTACACGTAGCACGTTATCTTATAATTACAATTTATATTTTGCTACTTGAATATATTGTTTTTCTATTATCTTATAATTATATTTTGTATTTTGCTACTTTTTTATATTTTGCTACTTGAATATTGTTTTTCTATCATTATTATTCTTCAATAAAGAGTCAGCGAAGATAACATCTTATTATTTCTCCGCTCGTTCAATAGCTTATACATTTCGCTAAAATTGTTTATATTTTTCTAAAACGAAAAGACAACTAAAAGTGCACATACCAATGGACAGCTGTAGATATATTATTTGATTACATTTTTTTGTTAAATATACTAAAGGGCTTAATCCACCACGCTGCTCCAATGCGGGTTAGCGGATGCCTTACCATACATAATACGATAATACGATACCTTACCATACACTTTCAATATCATTGAAGTAATACGGTACCAAATTTCGAATCGATAGGACATATGGAAGGTAATTAGATTCCCTCATCAACTATTAAAGAGCTGATGATCTTCGAACGGCTGATCAGGTCATGGTTACCCTACCATATACTTTCAATATCATTAAAGTAACACGGTACCAGATTTCAATCGATAGGACATAAGGAAGGTAGTCAGATCCCCTCATCAACTAGAAAAAAGTACCACAGACAGTTACACAGATACACAGACATGAGATATTTATGAAAGAAACCCAGAAAATCTTTCGAATTTCGTTAATATCTTTAAAACGGTTAAGAGTTCAATCATAAAAAGATATACAGTTCATCCTTAGAGTGACTGAAGTATTATTCAAAAGAAATTATTACAATTAATTGCTTATATTTTTCTAAAACGTGAAGACAACAAAAGGGCACAGACCAACGGACAGCTGACATATCACTTTTTAATTACGTTTTTTTTGTTATAAATATTAAACAAAATGAAAAGAAAATACGCTGACTTTATAGATTAACATGTCTAGTTTCCGAAACAACCTTTTTTTAATAAATTCAGTGCCTAACTTAACGTATAAGAACGATTTTATCTTGGAAAATGGACACAGAGCCGTCTTTCGATAGTAAAGCACACCCACACGCTTAAGCGTGTGACGCGTGCAATAAATAGGTGAGCACAAAAAGTAGATATCAATTTGGACTAATAATCCTATAATCAATCATAAATATTAGTAGCTTAAATATTAACATAGAAAAAGTTTGATGTGATAAAAAAGGTTTTTACTTTGTTAACATTTTTTCGAAAAAACACGATTGTTTACATGAAACCCACTTTTTCTAAGATTTTTTGATTACCAAAAAAAATTGTATAATGTTTCTAGTCCTAAAAATATTATTGGTACCTTCATTTCATTCAACGGTTTTATTTTTATTTTGAGTACTAATACACACTGTTAAATAAAGTTCATCTTTATAAATTTTATCTCACATACATCAAGCGACGTGAGAAGTACATCAGCATAAGAAATGCTATATTAAATTGCAAAGAGATATTCACGCCTACACTGCAAGATATCAAACACACCTGCTGATGGAAGCTAAAGGCTCAACATATTGCAAAACTATAGTTGCATTTTTATCACGACAAGTATCACTCTGCAAAAAAAATACAATATAACGTAGACGAAGTCGAACGAATCTTATACTATTAAACGAGCAATTCTTGTATATATATATAGAATCTGAATCTCGGAATCGGCTCCAACGATTTTCGTGAAATTCAGTATGCAGGGGATTTCGGGGGCAAAAAATTGATCTAGCTAGGATTCATTTAAAAAAAATGTCGTTTTATCCCTGTTTTTATGCAATGAAAAAATATCATTAGAATACGAAGCTTAATTTCACTACTGTCAACGTAGCAGTAACAGCGTAATTAGGAAATGGGCGGGTGTTAAATCGTGTTGACCCGGGTTCGGATCTCAGTCTCAAGATTAGTTTTTTTTCTTTTTTTTTTAAATTTAACTCGTGATTTATTATTTAAATAAAATTAAAATATAAAAATACCGAGAAAAAAAAACAAAAAATAAAATGAAAATACCGAGCTGGGCTCGGTCACCCAGGTACTGTGGATTATTAGGGAAAACTAAAACTAGTCATTTAAAACATAACTCGTTTAAACCTTAATAATGTGTATTTAATTGATTATTATATTACAGGCTGTTCCAATAAAAGTTTAGAGTTTGTATTATTTTCATTTTTTGTGTTACCCACACATGAGGAAATTATAAACATTTTAAATCATATCAATTTTTTTTCGATCCAGTGGGGTTTGAACCGCGCCTTCGACATACCGTGTCAGCGCTCTGCCAATTGAGCTTTGCTTAAAAACCAAATAAAAATCATCATATCAAGAATTTCGAGTCAGCAGGATGTGGATCCATAGCTCAATTGGCAGAGCGCTGACACGGTATGTCGGAGGCGCGGGTTCAAACCCCACTGGATCGAAAATTTTTTGATGTTTTAGAATGTTTAAAAGTTTAGAGGCTTAAATAATGTGTCCCTTTTATATAAAATCGTTTTTTTATTAAGTCCCTACAAAAAAGTGTACCTATTGTTAGCTCAAAGTACTTAACGATTTTCGTCTATTTTATAAAACAAAATAAAAAATATGTACATCACACATTTTAGAATTTACATGTGTAAGTCTATAATATCGTCAGGAATTTGCCATTTGAATATAATAGCAAATGACTGAAACAGACGGACGCCACGCAATTTATATGTTAATGTTTGAATGGTGCATCTGTCCGTCCTTAAAGGCTATGCATGCTTGCATGCATGAATGCATATGCTATTGCTTTTGTACGTTAATGTGTTTTTGTAACGTCTATTTTTATGCACAGTTTAATGCTTGACAAGCTAGAAGAATATACATAAGTATATTTTTAACGCTGTTTTAGTTACAAGGATTGTGTGATATCGTTTTTATTACGTTTTTTTTTGCATGGCCGCTTTTGAAAATTAATTAGGTACCTCATAGCTTGGAATCACTCTGTGGTCTGTGCTTGGAATCGTGTTTAAGTTTCGATTAATTGTCTAGAGACCTTAAAGAACCTATTGTGGGTTCTTTACAGTTAACCACCAACTCTTTATGGCAACTATAAGAATCCTTTGCCCAGCAATGGGACGACTGAACCAAATTAAGTTATAGGTATCCTAACAATCTTCTTTACCTCTAGAACGACAACTACTTCTAGAACATTCTCTAGAATAGAAGATGAAATTCTTAGCTTAGGTTTACCAATTCATTAACTAATTCAAAATCCAAATCAAAAATGACTTTATTCAAATAGTTTTCAAAAGCACTTTCGAATTGAAACTACCACCGAATCGGAATGTAAATTCTGCAGAAAAGAATCGGCAAGAAACTCCGCAGTTACACATTTGAAAATAACATATAAACTGCGTTTTAGTACAAAATTAGTAATATCTTGCATTAAATACAGCGTCCCCAAGATTAACCAAATGATTTTATAGCATATTTTTTAATCCAGAGATCTTTTATAACATCAGCTTACATTCGCACCTCTCAGATAAGCCAACTGTTAAAAGATTCACTCCAATTGATGCGGCAATAAAAAAATAATTAAAACCAAATATTAATTCTTTTTGGAATGCTACGCTATGGATTGTTTGCTATAGTAAATAATTTAGTAATAAACAAAATTGTATTTTATATACCTGTAATAAGGTTTAGAATAAATACGTATAGTTTGTTGATGATAATGAATTGAGAAATTTAATTAGAACCAATTATTTACTGTAAATTTTTACGCTGTTTTTACAACGGTGAAAGTTAAATCAATTCGATATTGTCTCGGAAATAATTTAGTTTTAAAGTATTAATATTCAAAAAATATTATTACAAAGTCTTAAGATTTTTAAATAGGCGCCGTATAGGTATAGTCAAAAATTAAATGATGATTAATTGAGTTTGAAATTATACACACACACATCAGCCTATCGAAGTCCACTGCTGGAAATAGGCCTCCACAAGTTCGCGCCAAAAATGGCGTGAACTCATGAGTTTCAACTTTCAAAAAATAATTATGTGGTGTTATGGGATACCAGGTAGGAACAAAGTTCCTTCGGATAGTACACAAGCAACGCAATTTGCAAAAAAAAAAAATTACATATATTTTCTAGTTCTTGATATATTTTTTTTGTTAATTGGTTTTTATTTAAGTACATACATAAAAGTATTTAGGAAATTTTATAAAATAATAACGTCAATTAAAATAAATCAAACAAAATAATTAATACAGTCGCGTGACTGATATTACGTCACTTCCGTTATACATTTTTCTTACGGTTTTAGTCTCACATTTTTTTCAGTTCGGTCGCCCAGCAAAATCCCTATTTTTCCCAAGCCTGCCTAAGGAACTTCGTTCCAATTACAACTAATTTTTAACTTTCAAAATATGCTTAGACTTATTGAATAACACAGATCAACCTTTTCTTATTGCTCTGTTAAAACTTTCATTCTCCATAAAAAATCGAGTTCATTATTTGTTCATTTATCATGCTTTATAACACATTTCCTACAATTTTTATTCCTATCCTTCGCTCGGCGACAACCCTTTGAACATGACATGACAAAAATGATCATGGTGACATTTAATAAACCCATTGTATAGCTACAATTTACATACAACGACATTGTCGTGTCAGTACGAACTCTCGTCGACTTGCTTAGCAATTGAATAATGCAGACACTGGTTTTAAATCAGTTGATATGTCAGCATATTATTATGTGAGTCAGTTTTGTCATCAGTGAGTTTAACAAGCGTTTGATTATGGGACCCGTATTTTAAAATTACTTAAACAATCGCGAGATTTAATTAGAAATTATATATCTATACTAATATTATAAAGCTCAAGAGTTTGTTTGTTTGTTTGAATGCGCTAATCTCAGGAACTACTAGTTCGATTCCAAAAATTCTTTCAGTGTTAGATGGCCCATTTATCGACGAAGGCTATAGGCTATTTGTCATCACGCTAAGACCAATAGGAGCGGAACACCAATGAAGAATGTTTCGAAATCGGGGTATTTTTTCCTTTTGAGAGCTTCCGCTGCGTGCGCTGCGTAAACAGTTTAGTTTCGAAAAAATCATGTATGACAGAATTGTGCCTATTCCACGCGGACGAAGTCGCGAGCAGAAGCTAGTATTAAGTATAGAAAATTGTCGTGTCGCGGTGTTTGTTACCAAACTACTCCGAAACGAAATTTATGAAATTTTGTGTGCACATCGGGTAGGTCTTAGAATCGGCCAACATCTATTTTTCATACCCCTAAATATTTATTTTTATTTCTTTCCCAAATCTTTTATTTTTATTTCATTATGATTTGGCATAGAAAAATACATACGTCCCTAAATTCACCCTTCTAGCATCAACCACTATTTTTAATAGCGTTTAGCGGCAACACAACTTATGCCGGGTCAGCTAGTAAGACTATAGAATAGAATACCTAGACCAAATGACAAAATGCTTACACCGCGCGTTCCTTTGAATAAGCGTATTATTTCTCATGATATGATGATACTCTCTGAATGAGTCTAGTATAATATGTACGTTACCTTGGCTTATAAAAGCAATAACCTTCACTGATTGAATAAACAACACGATGCTTAAGTATTTGGTACATCGTAAGTAAATATCATCTTGTTTTCTATCTTAACAAAACATTTATTTCGCGGAGAAATTAAAGGCTCGAAAAATTTCACTATGGGCTTAGAAATTGTGCTATCTCTTTCCATTTTGTTCCATCCTCGTCTTGTTGTCTCTTTCAAAGGTCATCTATTCTCAATCAATACTGACTCATCATTTTCTTTTCTTCAGTGACTTGACACTTAGTATGGGAGAAAGTGTACCGAAATGTGTGCCGTAAAAAATTAAGTACATAGAATAATACCTAACATAATTTCATATTTAATGTTATGATTCTAACTAGTGAAAGAGTCAATATACTAGTAAGTTTATCAATTTGCGCAACAGTAGCATAACAAATAGAGCGAATTTGTTTGTACTTACTGTTTTCTATTGCGGATTTTTATATGTTGTCGAGGTACAGCAGGATTTACCATAGCCAAAATTTGGAGCCAAAGACGCCGCGTTGGCGCAGCGGTTACAGCACTGGATTGCGATTGGCTGTTGTGCGGGCGGTTGCGGGTTCGATTCCCGCACACGACAACATTTGTATTGGCCATACAGATGTTTGCCGTGGTCTGGGTGTTTGTGCAGTCCTTGTGGGTTACCCCACCGTGCCTCGGAGAGCACGTTAAGCCGTCGGTCCCGGTTGTTATCATGTACACCTGATAGCGATCGTTACTCATAGTAGGGAATATATCCGCCAACCCGCATTGGAGCAGCGTGGTGGATTAAGCTCCGATCCTTCTCCTACATGGAGAAGAGGCCTATGCCCCACAGTGGGATATTACAGGCTGTATCGTATCGTGATCGTGAAAATTTGGAGCAGCCTGACTGGGAAAGTACCTCAATACACAGGATATCACAGCTAAATAGCACTGCTCTCAAACAGTGTTGTGTTCTTGTGGTGAGTTTGGTAGCCAGAGCTCCAAGAGAGGGCCGGGGATAGCCTCGGCAACGCGCAATGCTTCTGTTATTGCTGGCGTCCATAAGCTACTCATATCTGCTTACAATCAAGCAGAACGTACGTTTATGTGCCACATCTATATACTAATATATAAAGCTGAAGAGTTTGTTTGTTTGGTTGTTTGTTTGTTTGTTTGTTTGTTTGTTTGAACGCGGTAATCTCTGGAACTACTAGGTCGATTTGAAAAATTCTTTCACTGTTAGATAGCCCATTTATCGAGGAAGGCTATAGGCTATGTATCGTCACGCTAAGACCAATAGGAGCGGAGTCCACGCCGACGAAGTCGCGCGCAGAAGCTAGTTTGTAATAAAAATAATCAAGCGAAGACCAAGAGATAATCAAAAGAATCAAGAGGGGGCATTATGCCCCGGGCGCTACTCTAAAAGGGCACCAAATGGTCTGCAAAACAAAAAATTGCTGGACTAAAATTACTGGCTATGGTTTTCAAATGGGGGCGGCGATAAAAAGGTATTGTGCCCCGGGCACGAATTAAGCTCACTACGTCACTTTAATTGTTTGCTTGTAACCGATAAATAAAGTATTAAATCCAGGTTCATAATAATTCACCAATGGAAAGTTAGATTACACAAAAGTAACATCACTTAAGAAATCTGCAATAACAACAATTAGCGTAGGTTGATACAATATTGCTATGAAGTAACATCGAGCTTTAGGCGTGAATATTTATCGCTATTATTTCATATCGTAATTTTCATCTTCATCTATACTAATATAATAAAGCTGAAGAGTTTGTTTGTTTGATTGTTTGTTTGTTTGTTTGTTTGTTTGAACGCGCTAATCTCAGGATCTACTGGTCCGATTTGAAAAATTCTTTCAGTGTTAGATAGCCCATTTATCGAGGAAGGCTATAAGCTATATATCATCACGCTAAGACCAATAGGAACGGAATCCACGCCGACGAAGTCGCGCGCAGAAGCTAGTCATTATATATTGGTTGATATTACTATTAATTACTTAGAACGAAAGGCTCTTTAGTATGAGATTTTATTTTTACATTATGATACACCCGATGCTTGATGCTAGCGAACTTAATTGATTAAAAGATGAGCACTTTTAATTTATTTAAAAGAAATTAAAGAATTATTGTCAGGAATATTTTTAATTTTTATTAGATTCCTATTGGTCAATGGTCTTATAACTCCCAGAACAGAAAGCAGGATCACTACAGACTGCGCCAATAAGCTAGTCAATTAATATGTGTCCACTTGTCCAGCCTTATTTATAACTCGTTTAGTGCTACAAATTAAAATTGAATCATAAATCATCATAAAAGTAGTAATAAACACTTTCACGCCTCAAAATGTTAAGACATAGGTAAATGATATAAAAAACATCATACGAACTAGATACGCAATATTCGCAAAATTATATTAAAAGTTTACGACGGAAGATGAATTTTAAACAACTATAAAATATATAATTTAAAGCAGTTATAAAATAAAGAAATAAATATAGTTAAGAATTTCTATTTGTTTAGCTATAAAAAAAGCGTGTAAAAAGAAATCATATGGGTGTTAATGGTTCCGCGACAAATAGGTTAAAAAAATGTAACTAAACCAGAATTCACGCGCGGCTTCACCTTGTTTTGAAGTAAAACATTATATTTATATACCCGTATATGATACTAGCTTCTGCGCGCGACTTCGTCCGCGTGGAATAGGATCCATTCTGTCATACATGATTTGTTCAAAACGTTAACCGTTTGCGCAGCGGAAGCTCTCAAAAGGAAAAAAACCCTGATTTTAAAACATTCTTCATTGGTGCTACGCTCCTATTGGTCTTAGCGTGATGATATATAGCCTATAGCCTTTCTCGATAAATGGGCTATCTAACACTGAAAGAATTTTTCAAATCGGACCAGTAGATCCTGAAATTAGCGCGTTCAAACAAACAAACAGACAAACAAACTCTGCAGCTTTATAATATAAGTATAGATTATCGAGGTAGGAGCAAATTATATTGATATCCCAGCTCCAACTTTCTACCCAACTTTCTATGGCTATAACAATATTGATATTGGGTCTGTTTTTGTAACATTTATAAATATTTTGATTTTGTAAAAAAAAATTACTTATATAGTAGGTAAGTATAGTTATACTATTTAAAAAAAGGTGTGTGTGCGATTCACACACGATAGAAGTGAAACTTCTATGGCAAACTAATTTAAAATTAGCGGCTTGCAGCGCGGCCTTCCCTGTTGTTTAGCCGTTGCATCCGATTTGAAATCACAACGATTCTAAAGAAGTTTCACTTCAAAAATTCAGTGATAGTTTTGTACGTCGTATACCTCTCACCGAATTGGACTCCAATCTTGATCCCAATCTCATTCAAGCTCAGAGCAGATCATTGCTCTCTTCTTTCTCTAACTCAGTCTTGACATGATTATGTAACCCTGTCATAATACCTCTGACACGTTTGCGCTTGAATGCTTATATGTGACGCGAGTATAATGGCGGACAGGGCTGTTTCACATCATATAGTTAGTAATTGATATTATCTGCCCTACTTGCGACAAACGTTGAGAAATACTGTCTTAACAATGATATGATGGGAGGCTACTGTCTTCGATGACGTTGTGTGACAATAACTTGCATCGCTAAGCTGACGTCACCTAACATACCTATTCACATTGTCTTCTTAAAAATATGCTCGTAATGTTTTATTCTTTAAATATCGCTTATATCATATCCTCAATCTTACAGATGATCACAGTTAAATAACACTGGTCTTAGTGTTGTGTTTTTGTTAACTGATTAAGGTGACCAGAGCTCCTGAGGAGGGTCGAAGGTCGAAGGAAGAAAATTATTCAATAGTCATAAAACATGTTTATTAATAAGATAGTATGGTCTTCAATGATATCTATGAATGTGAAAGCTGAAAGCGTGTGTGATAACATCTGTAATAGTCAAGAAGTCTTTGAAATTTTAAAAGTTAAAAAAAGAACAGGGTGAAACCAATGTTTAACCTTTTTCAATAAGACTCTTAGTTTTGTCGCAAAATCAAGTACTGTAGCTTTTAGACGCCTGCAATACCCCTGAAACTCTGGCTAGATTACCCCATGAACACAACACTGCTTTAGAGCAGTGCTATTTAGCTGTGATCTTCTGTAAGGTCGAGGTACTTGTCCAGTAGGGCTGTTCCAGACATTGAGCAGGATATTTCCTGTGACCTACCTCAATAATATTGGATTATACATCTCATATGTCGGGGTATTTTTACCGAAAAACGCAAATCGATCACTCACAAACGTTGCTGCCCAGCATTTATGTATATGTTATATGTATGTACTAGCGACCCGCCCCGGCTTCGCACGGGTGAAATGCCGATACTAAATATACTACACACTTTGAATTTCAAGTCTCTTACTTCAAAAACATAGGACTTTCATGCAAACTTCCAACCCCCGTTTAACCCCCTTAGGTATGGAATTTCGTAAAACCCGTTCTTAGCGGATATCTACTCCCTATAAGGGACCTACCTGCGTAATTTCAAGTTTGTAGGTGTATTTTTCATTCGACTTTCATACAAACTATCATCCCCTGTTTTAACCCCAAGAGGGGGTTTATTTCTCAAAATACATTATTAGTACACCTCAACACTATCTATAGAGCATACATTTTGAATTTCAAGTCTCTTACTTCAAAAACATGGGACTTTCATACAAACTTCCAACCCCCGTTTAACCCCCTTAGGGGTGGAATTTCGTAAAATCCGTTCTTAGCTGACCTCTACTCGGCGAAAGGAATATTCCTACCAAAATTCAAGTCTCTACGTCTTATGGTTCCAGAGATATCGTGATGAGTCAATGGGTGGGTTACTCTTTTATATATATAGATATGTCGGAGAGTCAATGCGGATAGTTATTAATGACGGTACCTGTGTTGTTATTATTATTCATCTACCCTCACTCATTCTATTATTCGAGTCATTCCTTCGTGCATAAAAGACCGATGCAACCGCAGCTAGGGCAGTCTTGGCTCTGGCGTGGCGCGGTGCACTTGTGTATCCTGCTAGTAGTTTAACCTCGACTCTTGTAAGGGTTAGTTTGTGTACACGAATTAATTGTTACTTATTGGGCAACTCGAGCAGTGGAGGCGAGTGCCAATGCGCATTGTTAGGCGGCGCCGCCTTAAACCTACACTCGGGTCACAAGTCCCGGGCACTGCGTCGAGTTGTCCCTCTGCCACGCGATAGACGGTACCCGCTCGGTGAGTCCATTTAATACTTAGTAGTTCGGTCATCCGTCCGTTCTTCTCCTACCTACTTCTGATCTGCGACATCAGAAGTGGGATAAAGATCTCACTACGCCCACTTCATTTGTTGTTTGCTGTTGTTAATTGTTTTTTTAAGTTCAGAGTTTTTGGTTTCTTTGAACTTTAAGTTCTATGTTAGCGAGTGTGCAAGTAAGTTACAATATTTCGTG
Source organism: Melitaea athalia (assembly GCA_905220545.2). Taxonomy (NCBI): domain Eukaryota; kingdom Metazoa; phylum Arthropoda; class Insecta; order Lepidoptera; family Nymphalidae; genus Melitaea; species Melitaea athalia. The sequence goes on along the minus strand of HG992184.1, from coordinate 18,568,789 downwards.
GGTACATCGATGTTTGAGTTATTTTCGGTCGTTCTGTTGTATTCTTATCGGTGTACAAGTGGTTTTTGTTCAGTGTTCGATTACGTTATTCGATTTACCGATTATTTGTTGAATTTAGTTTTATTGTGATACGTAGGTAGTTGTGTAGTGATTGATTTTGATAATAGATTTTGCAATTCAGTTTTGGTTTCGATTCAGTCACAATGTCAGATCGTGAGCGTAATCATAGTGCGAGCCGTCGCGGTAGTCGCAGCGAGAGTCGTTTAAGAAAGATGCCAGAAGGTCATATACCAATTGAGTTTAATGTAGGTGACGATATGTGTTGGTCGTATCACATGAGGTGATGACGATATGTGTTGGTCGTATCACATGAGGTGATGACGATATGTGTTGGTCGTATCATATGAGTTAATGACGATATGTGTTGGCCGTATCACATGAGGTGATGACGATATGGGTGGCAATAGTAGTTGTCACTAGCTGCTGGGGCGGCCGGGCCATGAACGTTGTATGTGATCTAAATGCGTGAACAACAAAACTTTATTTTTTAAATTACGGCTAGAGGAACCTTTCGTCTGTGAGCGAATAGGATAGATTGGTAGTTTTTTGTGATTAAAGTTAACTGATGAAGCAATGTAGACCACTATACAACCAATTGTATTGAGATAAATTTTGTTGGTGCCATTGTTTTTAAGTATCCATTGCTGAAACATGTTCTGGTTGTATTGCTCGATGGAGGCAATACATGTGGTTATCGTCACTTGATGGAGGTGGCATGAGCTGCTGTCGCTCGATTTAGGTGACAGTGGCGACTATGTGGAAAGCAATAATGGAATTATTGATACCAAAAGGATTGGTCAATTTTGATTTAATGGTAGTTTCGCGTATGGTTGTATGGTGTGTCGACAAAAAGAAGTTGTGTATTAACATGAGATTAACGATCTGAAATAAGATGAAGCAAGTGTTAGTGTTGTTGTTAAAATCAAACGTGTTATTCGATAAACTATCCCTTTAGCCTTGATTAGGTGTGAATCAGGATAGGCCGAGTTAAGACTTTGATACTGCAGTACCTTTTTGCTTTTTACGGCATCACACGGGGACGTGTGACTTGTCAAGATGGCCGTGTCGGAGAGTCAATGCGGATAGTTATTAATGACGGTACCTGTGTTGTTATTATTATTCATCTACCCTCACTCATTCTATTATTCGAGTCATTCCTTCGTGCATAAAAGACCGATGCAACCGCAGCTAGGGCAGTCTTGGCTCTGGCGTGGCGCGGTGCACTTGTGTATCCTGCTAGTAGTTTAACCTCGACTCTTGTAAGGGTTAGTTTGTGTACACGAATTAATTGTTACTTATTGGGCAACTCGAGCAGTGGAGGCGAGTGCCAATGCGCATTGTTAGGCGGCGCCGCCTTAAACCTACACTCGGGTCACAAGTCCCGGGCACTGCGTCGAGTTGTCCCTCTGCCACGCGATAGACGGTACCCGCTCGGTGAGTCCATTTAATACTTAGTAGTTCGGTCATCCGTCCGTTCTTCTCCTACCTACTTCTGATCTGCGACATATATATAATATCGACGACCGCTCTGGTGTAATGGTGCGTGTGCCGTGTCGGCTGCGCATAGACAGCGGCGGTACCTATACAAATATTTATTTTGGTTTGGTTGTCTGTCCTTGTGTGTCTTGACATCGAGCCTCGGAGAGCACGATAAGCTGTCGGTGCCGGTTGTTATCATATACACCTGATAGCGATCGTTACTCTTAGTAAGGAATATATACCCGCAGTGGAGCAGCGTGGTGGATTAAGCTCCGATCCGTTTCCTATTCCTATATAGGGAAAGAGGACAAGGAAACAGGACTATGCCCAGCAGTGGGATATTATAAGCTGAATCGTCGTAATCGATATATAGTATAGTCTATCTAATCTAATATTTCTATTAATAAAATAACACGCGCCGATCTTGTTACGAGCTACTTAATTTACATATTAAATATTTCATATAAAATATATATTAATATATTTAAAATAAAACTCTTCATATTTTATTACTATTCTACTGATTAGCAATACATTAACTTTCCATGCTAGATAATGATGTCCAGTTTTGCATGGCTATAGTAATAAATGATTTTAATTGACCGTTGGTTGTATCGTTAATTGATACAAGATTTTAAATGAATTATTATCAATCAAAAAATATAATAATAATAGTTTTTAATGGTCTACAGAATATCAAAATCAGTTTGAAGAATGAATACTTATAAGTAGTTTTTTTATCGAATCGATTCGAGGCGGCTTTGTAATTTAAATGGAGCCTGGAGGATCTTAAAGCTTGCGAATTTGAGTCCAATGACTATATGCGTAGGTATTCCAAGACACTGTAACTAAACCATGGTTCTATTGCTTAACTAAAATCGGAAAAAGATTTATATCCTCACAAGAAAATATACCTACTTATTTCAATCGAATCCATATTCACTGTACATTTTCTGATAGTTCAATCGCAGCTGACTTTATAATTCGCCATCCATCGATAAGTTCTGTTCATCGTCTCTCTTACTCGGTACTCGTTGTAAATAACGAATGATTCTAGATGGTATCGTCTTGAAGACATGAAATATGAAAGACAAGAGTGATAGCTTTTGGTTTACATTTGATGAACACATCAGACCAGGTACATACAAGATAGAAAGAGAACTTTGTGTGATATACATATAACAATATATTTTTTAAACTTTCTTAGTTTATACAAGACTTACCGCTATTGTCGCTTTGAATCGCCCGTGGCCATGGCGTGTGATTTTGGTCCGAAACAGCTACACTTATTTACATTTTTGACTAGCCCGTTGGCGCAGTTTGTAGTGACCCTGCTTTCTGCTCAACGGGCTGCGGGTTCGATTCCCGCCTGAGTCTGGGTGTAATGTTTGTATGTGATAAATATACATGGAAATATCCAAGTATATTTATTTAAAAAAAACATACAGTCGAATTGAGAACCTCCTCCTTTTTTGGAAGTCGGTTAAAAAGAAATAGCTACAACAGTCGGATGCTACCTATAACATAAGCATTAATTGCTTACCATAGGAACAGACGACTGTGTGTGTAAGTGTATGTTATAAGATATTTATTTATGACATTACACCATTATTCCTATAACGACTGCTGTTTTCAAACGAATTCGACATGACTGTGATAAATAACAACCGGATTTATAAGAAATACCCGTTAAATTCATTCAATACTCTACAGTAATTTCTACAATATATTATCAAAATACGAGATGAACAAAACATATAAAATATCCGGCTTGTATATATACTAGTCATAAAAGAAAAGCAATTACTACAAAAACAAATACCTACTTCACACTCACACATATACAGAACGCAAACACTCAACAACTAAAAAAATTATGTGGATTATACAAATATTGTGCATGAGCGAAGATCGAACCAGAGCGGCGGCTGGTCAGCCGCGCTTCACACCACAAGCGCTAACCCGTTCTCAGTCAATTTATCAAGTATTGAAGCTAAGGGAAAAGTTAGAGATTTTTAAGTGACAGCAAAATTATAAAATACGCATAAATTAATTTTCCATACCGCGTGATTAATACAAGTCATTTTATATCAAAGTAATATAATGTAATTAATATAATTGATGTCTATCATTATTTATTTTGGACATTCAAACATTATTACCTCGATTTTATATTTAGTGATATTGGAGATAGTTCATATAACTTTTACTCTTACTGTAATGAAAAACATCTGCAAGATTGATAGCTGAATTAAATACTTTTATGTAATATTTAAATGTAGAAAGGTTATTTGTTTAATAAAATTTTGTAATGACGATACTTCGATTTTATTATTATATCTTTAAAATCTATTAAGCAGGTTTTATATGTTTTATTGATTACGTCTTAGTGCTTGTATAATTATGTATAGAAAATAAAATCAATTCCACTTATTATAATAAAAAATAAATTATAGTTTAAAAAAACAAAAAAAACACGCTTTAATAGCAATTGAACTAAAAAGTAGAAAATATAGTGAAAAAGCGTGGTCGACTGTATTTTTTATGTATGTTACCTCAGAACTGTTTACTAGGTGATTCTTTTATAATACAAAAGGTGGTACTTATCATGCGGTCCCATTTAAATTGAATTGAGATCTGACAAATAGTTTTCGTATTATCTCAAATAATATATATGCTTGATTATTTTTTCGTCGACCGTTACATGTTGATGTAATTGAAAGCGGTTTTTTTCGTTTGCGAGCAAACACAATTATTGTTTATTTATTTTGTGTCAGACATGGTTTATAACTTATAAGTAAGTGGGGTATAGTAGTTGTATGTAGTAGAATAAAACTAGGGTTGTTAAATTTAAATCCAAGAAGCCTGTATGTATAAGAGGAAATTACGCTATGATTTTGAAACTGTGAATTATTTAAATTATTTGTTTGAAACGGTCTATGAAGAAATATAAAATATACAATTAAATTTCATGTAAAATCACTATATTTTTGTAATCTCAAAATGAGGATATATTTTTAATAACATTTTTTTTTCAGGTACGTTGTTTCTTTGATTATGGAAAAAAATCGACAAAAAGTCAAGATGAAAAGTTTACTTCAGATTCGTAAGTATTAAATATTAATTTAATAATAATCTATATATATAAAAGAGTAACCCACCCATTGACTCATCACGATATCTCTGGAACCATAAGGCGTAGAGACTTGAATTTTGGTAGGAATATTCCTTTCGCCGAGTAGAGGTCAGCTAAGAACGGGTTTTACGATATACCACCCTTAAGGGGGTTAAACGGGGGTTGGAAGTTTGTATGAAAGTCCCATGTTTTTGAAGTAAAAGACTTGAAATTCAAAATGTATGCTCTATAGATGGTGTTGAGGTGTACTAATAATGTTTTTTGAGAAATCGACCCCCTTTTGGGGTTAAAACAGGGGATGATAGTTTGTATGAAAGTCCAATGAAAAATACATGTACAAACTTGAAATTAGGCAAGTAGGTTCCTTATAGGGAGTAGACATCTGCTAAGAACGGGTTTTATGAATCTCCACCCCTAAGGGAGTAAAACGGGGGTTGGAAGTTTGCATGAAAGACCTATGTTTTTAAAGTAACAGACTTGAAATTCAAAATGTATGCTCTATAGATGGTGTTGAGGTGTACTAATAATGTATTTTGAGAAATCAACCCCCTTTTGGGGTTAAAACAGGGGATGATAGTTTGTACGAAAGTCCAATGAAAAATACACCTACAAACTTGAAATTAGGCAGGTAGGTCCCTTATAGGGAGTAGATATCCGCTAAGAACGGGTTTTACGAAATTCCATACCTAAGGGGGTTAAACGGGGGTTGGAAGTTTATATGAAAGTCCTATGTTTTTGAAGTAAGAGACTTGAAATTTAGTAGAAATATTCCTTTCACCGAGTAGAGGTCAGCTAAGAACGGATTCTACTAAATTTTACCCACAAGAGGGGGTTGCGGGGACGTTAACCATAGAAAATTGAACCATAAGGCGTAGTGACTTGAAATTCGGTAGAAATATTCCTTTCGCCGAGTAGAGGTCAGCTAAGAACAGATTCTACGAAATTTTACCCACAAGAGGGGGTTGCGGGGGCATCAACAATGGAAAATTGAACCATAAGGCGTAGAGACTTGAAATTTGGTAGAAATATTCCTTGCGCCGAGTAGAGGTCAGCTAAGAACGGAATTACGAAATTCCACTGTCAAGAGGGGGTTGCGGGGGTGTAAACAATGGAAAATTGAATCATAAAGGCGTAGAGACTTGAAATTTGGTAGGAATATTCCTTTCGCCGAGCGGAGGTCAGCTAAGAACGGAATCACGAAATTCCACCCACAAAAGGGGGTTGCGGGGACGTTAACAATGGAAAATTGAACCATAAGGCGTAGAGACTTGAAACTTGGTAGCAATATTACTTACGCCGAGTAGAGGTCAGCTAAGAACGGATTTTATAAAATTCCACCAACAAGAGGGGGTTGCGAGGGCGTTAACAATGGAACATTGAACCATAAGGCGTAGAGACTTGAAATTTGGTAGGAATATTCCTTTCGCTGAGTAGTGGTCAGCTAAGAATGGATTTTACGAAATTCCACCCACAAGAGAGGGTTGCGGGGGCGTTAACAATGGAAAATCGAACCACAAGGCGTAGAGACTTGAAATTTGCTAGGAATATTCCTTTCGCCGAGTAGAAGTTAGCTAATCGGATTTTACGAAATTCCACCCACAAGAGGAGGTTGCGGGGACGTTAACAATGGAAAATTCCCGTTTTTAAACTGTATCTCCTATCGACTCCAAATTTGGTAGTAATCTCCTATATGTGATGTAGAAATGAACAATGAGCGCATTTTATGATAATTCACCCCCAATAAGGATTACGGGGGTAGGCGTTAATAATGAAAATTTTAAATTTCCGAGGTTAATAGAAGATAAGGCTTAATGAAATAACTAAGTTTGCAAATGTGTGTTGTAATATTTTTTTATAACTGATAGCTATAAAATATCACTACATAGTATAAAACAAAGTCGCTTCCCGCTGTCTGTCTGTCCCTTTGTATGCTTAGATCTTTGAAACTACGCAATGGATTTTGATGCGGGTTTTTTTTTTATAAATAGAGTGATTCAAGAGAAAGGTTTATATGTATTATACATGCATAATATAGAAGATAAACACTGATGATTTTAGAGGTTTCTGATGTCGTAAATAAACACATTTTTTGCGCTTTCATTGCAAACGCTGGCGGAACCCTACGAGATAGATCAAAATAATTTACTACAGTATTGTATAACTTAAAAAGGCCTACAAAAAAGTCCAGGATGGTATATGTCTATCTCTTAGGGATAACCCACAATAACCATTTTTTATCCTTTACTTTTTACGAGAAATAATGGCTTATTTACGAAGCGATTTTAAGCAATACAGCATTAATCCTTATGCAATTTAGTACCTTAAATACATTATGCATTTAATATTGATCAATTTGGCCCTTTACAGCATGTCACTTAAATGAATATTTTCCAAGATATTACGGATTTAAAATGCAGGGACATAACGGTTGCGGTGGTACCGGCTTGGAGCCGCGGCCGTGCAACATTTTTTTTGAAATTGTTTGTTCGTACTTTAGTCGGTATTAGGAATAGTTTTTAACCGCATAATTATAGTAAGTACATTAGGTTGGATAGGATTAGGCTAAAACCACAATTTATCAGGTCAAGAGTAACCTCTAAGGAAAACATGTTTGTACTGTCTAATGACAAAAAAGCTGTGAACTTTGTATATAAAGACATTCTGTAGTATATTTAATATCAGAATTTCACCCGTGCGAAGCCGGGGCGGGTCGCTAGTATTTAATAATTATGATGCATTTCGTTAGTCCACGAGAGTCATTAACATAAAAAACGAGTGTGCTTTAGAACACACGACTGAAGTAAAACTTCTTTAGTTGCCCCAACAGTAATATACGAAATGTAACTCTCTCTTTTTCTATCTTCACTAACTCATATCTGCCTCTCAACTTCCGTTTGCCTGGCCCGATGACATTCTTCGTAACGCTCTCGTTACGCATTCACCAGCTTACTCCCCAAGTCAAGTTTTTTATAGACGTTTTACTTGTTTTACTTATTTTTGAAATTCCTTTGAAACGAAGAACCCTCCTAGAAAGTTTTGTTTATATTTCGACTTGAAACTGTGAATTATATGCTGTCAGTATGTCTTACTTATTTGAGTGCATAATTTTATTATGAAAGTTATTCGTGGATTTACACGTGATCGTAAATCAGTTCTTCAAGTCATTTGCGCATGTTTTATTTTAGAAAGGCCTGAAATAATTATTTTTCAATAATTGATCAATTTGAATATAATATCGTTTCCGGTACATAACGAAGTGATTGAAATACGAACAAAAGCCGAGCTAATTGTACGTTTCATAGAAATCCTATGGGAGATTTTTGAGAAGTTCTTTGTTTTGTTCCAATTGAAAGTAACGCTACTGGTATTGTTTACAAGATGCAACATTTTAATGACTAGTTATTTACTATAGTTTTACGTCGTTTTTTTTTTTTTTTTGAGTAATGGGGTCGTGGAATCACTAATTATTTTGGATTTACATGCCCCAATTACTGGTATAATCGGTCCGATTTGCTAATAAATTCTGGTATATTGTATACTTAATCTGTTTCTTAAAGTATTTTTAATGTAACTAGATCGGCAAACAAGCGTACGGCTCACCTGGTGGTAAGCGATTATATACAGTAGCTTATAGACGTCTGCAACACCAAAAGCATCGTAAGCGCGTTGCCGACCCATCCCCAATTCCCTCCAGAAGTTCTGGTCACCTTACTCACCAACAGGAACACAACACTGCTTGAAAACAGTGTTATTTAGCTGTGATCTTCTGTAAGGTCGGGATACTAACCCATTCGGGCTGCTCCATATTTTGAGCAGGTAATTTCCTCACTTAATATTAAGTACCTACAAAGTTACACATTCCATTATATGTGTCTCCATCACTACTTCAGCCTATCAAATCCACTGCTGGACATAGGCCTCCCTAAGTGCTCTAAACTCATGACTGTGTTTTGCGCATAGTCACCACGCTGAGCAGGCGGGTTGGTGACCGCAGGGCTGGCTTTCGTGACTAATACTGATGAAAAACCCTGTTAAGTGCTTTTATGCGGTTAAAACAGCAAGTCTGATAAGACAAGTTTTTTTCGTTGTCAGATGAATTTATGCAATTACTTTTTACCATCTTTCGTTTTGCACGTTTACACTGTCAAAGACAAATGCACGTCCGGTCATTTATATTCTACTGTATTATTTTTCCTTTGACTCCCCTACTAAGAACGCTAAGATAAACATCTCGCAGACTCCTCTTGTCCTGGTGTCAAGAGACTTTGAACAGGACTGTCATCAGATAAACACACGGTATATTAACAACTTGTCTTCTTAGAAATTTCTATGGAAAACGAAGATTCTTCTTAGCGGTAACCGGTTTGAACTAGTTTTGTCCATAAAAATTTATTTGCATATCATTTATCTTTATCTATGATTTGTTATCTGCGAAATAACGACTGAGTAAAGTAATTTATTTTTATTTATGTTTTTATCATAAATTTTTAGATTGTCAAGTTTTTCTTTTCGTTTTTGTTATTATTTAATATCAGAAATTAAATACTACATTTAAAATAATGTCGAATCTTGTCAGTTCTATAAACCTGTAATGTATTTATTGAACTAGCCTTGTTTGCCGACCTAGTTGGCAATAATGGTTTTTTAATTATAGGTAAATATTAATTCGGTCTATAATTAAAATTTAATAAGATAAGATTTTATTACACAGCTACTCACCAGGACCCTAAAACGTAATATAAAGGGTACGAGTTAACGTATTCGTAATGAAGAGATAAATTTTACTTTCTTTCTATCGCAAGTAAAAATTGAAAGAGAGATTTTTGACAAGTGTAAACCGTACCTACTCGTACGGTTTACACTTGTCTTGTACTCGTATAATTATATTTGACGCAGTAAGCAGTTTAACAAAAATAATGCAAAGTTTAACAGTACACTGTTTTTACCATAATAATATTAAAACTTAAAATAATAATAAAAATGAGATGGTATATTTTGTTATTATTTATTAAGAGCCTGGAAAAAAGTTAAATAATAAAACAATTATTCTAAGATATATATACATCTATATATACATCTATACCCCGTCCAACCATTTATTTTATCTTTTTGAACCTTCAAGAAATTTTGACATTAGTGACTGCCTCACACGTTATTGATCTTATACTATTAAACGAGCAATTCTTGTATATATATATTTTCTGAATCTCGGAATCGGCTCCAACGATTTTCGTGAAATTTAGTATGCAGGAGATTTCGGGGGCGAAAAATTGATCTAGCTAGGATTCATTTAAAAAAAATGTCGTTTTATCCCTGTTTTTAGGCAATGAAAAAATATCTTTAGAATACGAAGCTTAATTTCACCCTTTTCATGACAGCTGTAATGGCGTAATTAGGAAGTCGGCGGGTGTCGAATCGTGTTGACCCGGGTTCCAATCTCAGTCTCCAGATCAATTTTTTTTTCTTTTTTTTTTAATTTCACTCGTGATTTATTCTTTAAATAAAATTAAAATATAAAAATACCGAGCAAAAAAAAACAAAAAAAAGAAAATACCGAGCTAGGCTCGGTCACCCAGGTACTTCGATTTAAAACAATAATCGATTTATTGACATATTTTTAGTTTAAAAATATTAATTATTCGTTTGTTAGTTAGTTTGTTAAATAAATAAGTAGGCAGGTATGTGACTTTCCGAGTAATTTGCTCGTAACTCTTGATATAAACTTGATTTAGACTTAATTAACCATGCGTTTTAATGTTAAATTTCACTACCTAACGCGTGCATAGTTACATTTTAAGGCAGTCGTCAAAAAATAAATAAATGAATGAACAGAGTTATTTCTCTTTACTCTTGGTTTGAAATTAAATTCCAAGATTTCGACTTAATTCCTTGCAAATAATTAATCTTGGAGTCATATATACTATTTTTATTTCCTTTTTTATTTAATTTATAGAACCATAAATTACATGACGTAAAATTATTTTTATCGTATGATCGATTTATTATTTCAAGAACTGTTTCATAGTCTGTGGTTGTTTGTTATGCACAGGACACTTCACTCAATCAATCAAATCGTCAATAAAGTATTCGACATTACTGTAGATTTTACTTGTATGTTATTCCGAAAAAGAAAACTGTAATTTATAGGCGTAAACTGTCAAAAACATAATAAATGGCTAGACGGGGTATAACTAATATAATATGGCAAATCGTCTTCAATATGTAAGGCTTAGTACGTCTGACATCAATAATGTTAGTATAGATTTGTTCTATAACATGTTATGTGCAGGCGATGTTGTCACGTATGTTGACATAACACGACGTACATCTTGACCGCTCGGCACCGGTACTTGATAACTCAGAAATATTTAATCGTCTCGTGTCGAGGTTGTTGATACACATAATAGAAGCAAAATGAAGAAATTCTCAAAAATACCATTAACATTTTATTTATAAAGAAATTGCAAGCGGGTAATCACAATCTTGCGTTTTGGAGATACTAGATAAATATATAAATAAAGACGTTTAAGATACACACACGGTCGTCTCCTACTGCTGGTTATAGGCCTTCTCGAGTTCGCGCCAAACATCTTCGTCGTCCACTATCCTCATTCCACCATTCCATTCGATTATCCATTTCGAACTTACGCAGATCGTCAGTCCAGCGAAGGACGTTCCACACTACGTTTGCAAACAACTTTCCTAGATCACTGATACTATTAATAATCATAAATATTAAGTGGACAGGTTAATGTCGAAGACACCAATGCTTTAATAGTAGTCCTAAATTTGCAGGTGTTTCTTAAAGACGATGAACGTTTATACACAAACACACATGCTTACACATTTCGCGGCGTTCCATCGCCTACTCACCTTTTTCTTATATCTATATAAAAAAATAAAGAACTGTTCCCCTCCTTTTTAATGAACTACAACTTTATTACAATTGTTTTATTATACAACATTTATAAATTTCAAACTAAACATTGTCAATTTTTGTCAAATATTATTACGACTTATTTCATTATACCTACACTAGTAATAAATTAAATATTTATATCTTAAAATAATATACCTTATTTAATAATATATAGACCGATTCGCGCTTTATTATCAATATTTTATTTCCATTGCTTTTCTTGATAATCTAATTATTATAGTAAGGCTGAAGATTAAATTTCTTTTATGGTGAACCCTCCTGAAAATGCGTGAATACACTAACTTCACTATATGAATGCACTACTTAAAACAAATGAAAAAAGTTAAAACGTCATATATTTAATCTATACTAATATATAAAGCTGAAGAGTTTGTTTGTTTGGTTGTTTGTTTGTTTGTTTGTTTGTTTGTTTGTTTGAACGCGGTAATCTCTGGAACTTCCGGGCCGATTTGAAAAATTCTTTCAGTGTTAGGTAGCCCATTTATCGAGGAAGGCTATAGGCTATGTTTATCACGCTAAGACCAATAGGAGCTTTATAGGCTATGTATCATCACGCTAAGACCAATAGGAGCGGAGTTCACGCCGACGAAGTCGCGCGCAGAAGCTAGTAATACAATAAAACTAGAGGCTATTCATCATCCGTCCTAATCAATTGGCCTTGAATCACACAATTTCCTCTTTTTCTCCATTTGAACCAGTTCAATTATGCTTATTGAATAATCTTTGAGCAGAAAGATACTTATGTACATAAATGAAATAGATAAACGTACCCTATTCACCTGGTATAGAGTATACAATGGCTAAGCATTAAATCGAATTGAGGCGGTCAACTACCTCTCATAACGTTATGCTAGCCTGGTAACGGGCGTTGTTGATTTGAGAAAAAAATAAAATAAAGTATGTCACGAATAATTTGTGCGATCTTCATTATATGTAGAGTACATTGTTAGATATAGATTGTCTGTATCCACGAGATCGTTTGCAGTTACGTTTTAGTTTTTTCTACCTTTCCCAAGAGAATTGTACTGAATTTAAGAGCAAAAAGTATGCAAGACCCTAGTTTATTGTATAAAATCAAATCCTGGCTTTCATTTGATTCAATGCAAGTAGTTTTGTCATGGTGCGCGACCAATGTACAGAGAGAGACAGACAGATAAAATTGAAAAAGAAAATGCAATTTTTGCCCTCCAAATATTTTTTTGGCCATATAATTATGTGTTTGCCGCAGTCTAGTTTTAGCATTGAGAAACTTAAAATTATTTTGGAGTATGATAATTTGTCCTATTATTTTATATGAACTTCCGGAAATTTCACAAAACAAGTAATAAGTCAACTACTTTGTATTGTTAACAATAAAAAGTAGTCTACAATACTCGTAAAAGTGTTGTCGAACATAATCTAAAAATAATTACATTGTTTCAAGTCCTCCATTATATATTACGTCCAAGGTATATGATACGCCGCATCAAGTAGACAGATGGTCGCTTTCTAACTCGCTACCGTTACTAATATCAACACAATCACTGTAATTTCAAAAATAACACATCAGAATGTTAATTGTTAATATACGAAGTGTTGCATAAATTATATAACGGTCTCTTGTACCTATTAAGCTTTATTTGCTATTTGCATGGCAACTTTTTTTCGGTTAAGGACGTTTTCTAGAAAGCAGGAACATCGATTTATTTATTATTAAAATACTTAACGTTTAGCTTTGCAAATTGAAGAGTTGCCATACAAAAATTTTTACTCCTATTTTACATCCCTGAGGGTTTTTTAAATATTTTTTATAATACCACTACGCTGGCAACCTATCGAAAATTTCGCATGATATGTGCAGTTACCGTAGTCTATAGATGCCTGTAACACCAGGAGCATCACAAACGCGTTGCGGCCCTGCTCCCGCTGTTAACTTAACTTTAACAGTTTCGAAAATCTATCCCTATTATATTAAAAATTATAAATAAAACTAAAGCTACATATATATATCATCCTATGACAAACAAAATATGTAAATTTTATTTTAAAAAGCCACTTTCATCTTTTCATATCAATCTCTAAACCACTCTAAGGAGTCGTAAAGATGAAATTTTGCAATTAAGTTTCTCTAAGTAGTCATTAAAGCAAGATGTTGGAAAATTCGACCAGATAAGTGTAAAAAGAGGTTTCATTAATTCTAATTCACTTTATGTTATATACAAAGGTATAGAACTCTTAGCAAAGAAATTTATGAAAAGCTAAATAAAACTAAATAAAGTTGAAAAGAATAACGCTTAAGTCTGCGAATGTAAACTTCATAAAAAAATAATCAATGCTTTCAAGGACTTAAATAAGGCAATCTTTGTTTATCTAAATTATTCCTATCTCTTGTTTTATCAAAGTGTGTCCCATAAAGTTAATTGAACGCCCATGTCTGGAGGAAGTACCTCATCAGTCGTGGGAAGATCAGCGGAGAACAATTGAACTGTTAGCTTGAGGTCATCGAATTCAAGTCTCGTTTTTTAAAAAGTAACTTTATAAAAAATGTTAGGTATTTGATAAGCAATGTTTTTTGGAGAAGTACATTTTAGGGAACAATCCTAAAATTAAGATATACTTTTGGAAATTGTTTTTTCAAACATTTCATTGAGTATTTATAAGATATATTGTTAAAACGAATACTTTATATAGCAGGTAATACTTTATACTAAATTTTATAATATTTGATATGTTTGTCACCCTGCCTTAGGATATTTACCTATGGGCTTTTACGGTGCCTACATTAATAGTAATATTCTGCGATAAGTAATCTTTTTTTAATATGTTAGTCGTTATTTAGGTGAGAAGGAAGAAATAAAAAAGAGTTTCGATTCTTATTATTACAAGATCAGTTCGTCAAATCCGCTACTAACACCGATAAAATTGGTGCCAAAACGTGGTAAAAGATAACCATCTTCCCTAAAGAAAAGATGTGAAGAATACATTGATTGATTGATGTGGAACGTTAAAAGAAATATTTCGTTATTGATAACATCGTGTTGTTATTAATGCTCCACTTCTGATTAACACCTATAAACTTCAAAAGTATAACAAACATTTAAATTTTATCGTGAGTGAAATCGGAAGGAAGTCAAAAAGTAATATTTCATATCCCTTTACTATAATGCTAAATTATATCTTGTTTCTTAAGAGGAAACACTAATATATGTATTTCGAAAACGTTTGCACACAGACACACACACACACACACACACACACACACACACACACACACAGATTTACCACATACATAGACATACATCGTACATACAGTAAGTTACAATTTAAGCAATCAAGTGTTGAGTGCCAGACGGGATATACTATACGAAATAATTAAATCTGGTGTATAATTAAAGTTAAATTTATGAGATAAAAAATTGCATGCGATACTTAAGACCTAGATACGTATAATGGGACACAGAGTAAAGACTAACAGAAGTCCTTTTTAAACAACTATTTTGCGTGTTTTTTATTTTAGAGTTTTTTTTTTTTTTTTTGATGGCATATTTTCGGTGATAATTATAATGATAATAATTCGAACATGGTATCTAAACTTATTAATAATCTTAACTTATTATTACTTCGTTAGATAATAATTTTAATGTTGTATGTGCGCTATTTTTTATAAAACTAGCGATCTAGCAAACAATCGTACGGACGGGTCGCCCGCAACACCAAAAGCATTGATAGATAAAAATTGTGATGTGATTAACCATGCGCTTTCAAAAAAAAAAAAAACTTTATTTACTATTGTTTTAAGATTATACATACAAAAGTTCCAAACAAATTAATTTCATGATGTTTACGGCATAAAAGTGTGTTTAAGTTGATATCTTTTCTACTCTATATCTTACTCTGAGGTATGAACTTCGCAGGCCGATGCTTACGTTTCGTAAAAACCTAATCGAAACATCAAATTATAATAAGAGATTCGAATGCCATAAATGTATATGTAATATAATCATATAATATTACACATACATAATGTAACTAAAAATCCATACATAATATCTTATTTTGTATGGCTAATCTATTATACATATAATAAAATGATAGGAAAGTCAATGTATGTCCGGGATAAACTCAAAAAGTACTGCAAGGATTTACCTCAAATTTGGCACGAATATTATTAAGAAGTCGGGTCAGAACATAGGCTACATATTATCATGCTATCACCTACGGGGAACGAGCAGTGAACGCACGTAGACGACGTCGCGGGCAGCAGCTAGTACATATAATAAAACTAGCTGACCTGGCGAACTTCGTACCGCCTTTTTTTTTCTTAAATATAATAATTACATATACCAAAATAAAATATAGCCTATCTTTCAAGTTGGATCAAACTGCACACGGTGTGCAAATTTGATTAAAATCGGTTAAGTGGTTTAGGAGTCCATTGAGGACAAACATTGTGACACGAGATTTATATATATTAAGATGGTAGGAAAGTCAAAACTGTACATTGAATATTTTTTAAAGAATACTTGGGGTGTGATCTACAATCGATACCGAAGCCAAAAATATTGTTTTTAGAATTTTTGTCTGTTTGTCTGTTTGTCTGTATGTATGTCCGGGATAAACTCAAAAAGTACTACATGGATTTTCTTCAAATTTGGCACGAATATTATTAAGAAGTCGGGTCAAAACATAGGCTACATACTATCACGCTATCACCTACGGGGAACGAGCAGTGAACGCACGCAGACGACGTCGCGGGCAGCAGCTAGTACCATATAGACTTTAAGGACAATGACCTAATCGGTAACTCATTTCAAAGTTAGTTTCTCACATCGTGTTCCCTTTCTTTGTGAGTCGTAGACTCGTAGTTACTTACATATTTAAAGGCCTCTTGTGAATGTTTGTCTACGAAATTAAACTTGCACATGTTAAGGCCTTGGGAAGGCCTCTTTTGTATCTACGAAATTGAAGCTTCATCAAGCTTTTTTAGACCATTTTTTGCAGCCAAAAGCCAAAGTAGAGTTGTATTGTTCAAGTATGGGTACGTATCTATATATTATATAATTATATATAATTATGTAACATTTAACCTTGATACGTTCTTTGGGTACCGGTTTGGTAGCTAAGAACACATAAGGTGTCATTAAACTAGATTGACGAATGCTATCCTTATTTCTGTCTATTGCTGTATCTTTGGACCAATACCCTAAATATTTATGTATATATATATGCCATACTTAAAGTTACTTTATTGCAAATACAATCAGCGCCAACAAAATAAAGAAATATTTAACTAAAAAAAAATTAATAAATAATAAATAAACAAGAAATGTGTCAATTTAGACCTCAATTAATAAAAAAAGACTAAGTATATCATTTGAATCCGACTTACGCTTTTTAAAAATAGGGATTTTTATAGTCCACTTTAACTAACATATAGAAGTTACAATAGACTCATTTACTAAGGTACAGCAGGAAACATCCTGCTCAAAATGTGGAGCAGCCCGACTGGGGAAGAACCTCGACTTTACAGAAGATCACAGCTAAATAATATTGCTTTCAACTAGTGTTGTGTTCCTGTGGTGAGTAAGATGACTAGAGCCCCTAGGGGAAGGGGGACTTGGGGTAGGGTCAACGACGCACTTGCGATGCTTCTGTTGTTGCATGCGTCTATAAGCTACGGTAAAAGCTTACATTCAGGTGAACCGTACGCTTGTTTGTCGACCTAATTATATAAAAAAAATTACCTCGAAAGACGTGCTCATTATTTATTATACAAAAACAGTTAAAGGTATTCAAATCAATCATTCTGCATCAACGGAGAATTGTACACATAACTTTCTTGACAGTCGTGACAGCCATTAATTCTAATGAAGTAATGATTTTTAAATAATTTAACTTCAGTAACCATTCACTTATTTGTGGAATTAATTTAATGACTTTCGATTGTGTCAAAAGATGATTTCGCCAACGTAACGTAGGATAAAGAATACCTGCCAACACGGCAGAAATCGGTAAGGTCGGGTTTACAACCTTCATTAAAAATTTAATATAGAAGAATGACTGGCTTTGCATTGACTCTACTTTCTGCTTCATGTTTGCATGTTTTATTCCCGCCTCGAATCCAAGTATATATATATTGATTTACATATGTAATACTTCTATGTACATTTTTACGCAAAAAGTATTTGGCTAACTGTTGTACCCTATACATGCATTAAATACCAACCTTAGGAATAAACTACCGTGTTTACAAATTGTATATGCTCGTAAATAAAAAATTCAAAATATACATGTCAGAAGTGAAACTTCTTGAAAACTAATTGAAAAAAAAAAACAACAAAAAGCCAACGTCACGGTGTTCCCAGGCGGTCACCCATCCAACTACTGACCGTCCCAGACGCTGTCGCGTTACCGGTCGCTCAAATTTTACCCCTCATGCGCCTAAAGAAGTTTCCCTTCAAAAATATTAGTAATGAACTAGTTTCAAACCCTTCACCTAGATTCAGTAGCTTAAGTTTAAGTGCTGCATTCACCTCGAGGACTTTCAAGTGTCAAAATCAAAGCTGATGTTGCAAAACAATTAAACCAAAGACGGTCGCGCGAAATATCGTAACAATAAAGATCTTTTTGTTTCAAACTTGAAACAGTGACATTTATGAATTGAAATAATAGTTATTTTAAAATACATAATTATGTATATGAACATTTTTTGTAATCTATTTTATATGTGTGAAGAATATTGTTTAGTTTTTTTTCTAGTCACTACATATTATAAAACAAAGTCTCTTCCCGCTGTCTGTCTGTCTGTATATTTAAAACTACGCAACGGATTTTGATGCGGTTTTCTTTAGTAAATAGAGTGATTCCAGAGGAAGGTTTATATGTAGATATAATAAATGGATAATGTAGTAGAGGAACACTGATAGTTTTAAAGTTTTCTAATGTGATGTCGTAAATAAACACATTGTTTGCGCTTAGATTGTAAATATTTATTTTATATTTTTTATTTAGTATCAGCATTGCACCCATGCGAAGCAGGAGCGGGTCGCTAGTTATAAATTATTGCTAGTTTAAGTACAAATTTAAGTATTTTCTTTTATTATTTTATGAGTTTTGTTATGGCAACTTTAATCGTGACTACATTCAAATATTATAGAAACTTTTTACAAATAAAAACTAAACTAGAAACCAAAGTAACAGTCCCAATCAATATAATTACTTAGAAAATTTTCTTCATTTATTTGAACTGAAAAACAAAACAGGCAAATATTTCTCATTATCTACAATGTAACAGTAAAAGTTCTCATTCGAAGTTATTTTATAATTATCAAGATCAGACAAGAAATGTCTATTATCGACTCATTACAATTATGTTAGAAAAATCATACTTGGTGTTCGCTCATCCAATCAAAATACCAGAATACTTTCGCCTTATTAAAAATATCATTCAATTAACACTCTTATTGCTACATAATAAAGTCTAGATTATTTTTTACTATTTTGAATATATTGTATACTAGGCGACAACAGCTGCTCAATTTATTGCGATATATTTTCCTCGCGAGGTTTTAGTACCTTTTTAGTGTGAACATGCGTTGCTCATTGTACTACTATTTACTAATAGACGGGCGATTATCTCGATATGTGAAATCGATAGTCAGATGATGTGATTTTAACTCATAATCAGTAACAATATTACACCTTAACATAAGTACATATAAATGTTTTTTACGCTACTTTTACAAAGAGGAAAGGTTTGAAAATTTAACAAATAACAAGCAATTTTAAAGAAATTTTAATGTCTAAGTATATTAAGATAAAATATATTCAAGTTCAACTCCACAGTTCAACTCCATTAAAAGACTCCAATACATTGCTCAACAATTGTAAATTCAATCATATTATGTCCTGCATGAAAGACAGCGTTACATAAGCACGCTGTTTTTCATTCTTACATACTTTAAACTTTTACTTAATTTTACAATTTACAAGCTTTAATTAGGCCTAAATCTTATCGTGATATTTGAAGTTTTTCATTTGATAAGTTTACTTATAATAAAACATACCATACATGTTATTTGGTCTAAATTTCTTGGTGAAGCAGAAATTCAAATGAATCGATATTACAAGCAGATGGTTATATGATGTAACGTCTAATAAAAGCCTACTGTTGGAGAGCAATGACATTATCAGGATCTTGCACGGTCATTGAAGACCGCCAGTTATAATACGTACCTACATTGAGATCGCCCGTCTTGTCTGTTCACGTAAATTTTACTTTACAATATCAGGAAAAGAAATCTGTATCAATGGTCACAGATTACGAAGATGCATTGTTTGGCGTCACATCTATAATTTATATTATACAGAATAACTCTGATTTTTAATTTCAGAAAATAAAGGTCCATTCAAATAAATTTGTTCATAGTAAATGTACACGTATTTGTCAATACAGTGGAAAACAATGAAAGCGTCTTATATAATTCATCAATTATAGCCATGTTATCGCCACAAATGAAAGCTGTTATTACTTTTATATTAATATATGCAGCAGCATTTTATCTCTTGTATACGACGTACCCAAGTGTCGTTAAGCTTTACGGTATTAAATCTACCGTGTCGAATCTTCTAATATAGTACTTATCTTTGTGCTTATCTCAAGGTACGTGTCAATTGTATTTTATTTCATATTTATCTTACACTAGCTGCTGCCAGCGACGTCGTCTGCGTGCGTTCACTGCTCGTTCCCCGTGGGTGATAGCGTGATAATATGTAGCCTATGTTCTGACCCGACTTCTTAATAATATTCGTGCCAAATTTGAAATAAATCCATGCAGTACTTTCTGAGTTTATCCCGGACATACATACAGACAAACAGACAAACAGACAAAAATTCTAAAAACTATATTTTTGGCTTCGGTATCGATTGTAGATCACACCCCAAGTATTCTTTTAAAAAAATATTCAATGTACAGTTTTGACTTTCCTACCATTTTATTATATGTATAGATAATAGTAGCTTTGTCATGATGTTTATTATCTATACTAACACTTTAAAGCTGAAGAGTTTGTTGATTTGTCTTTTTAAACGTCTGAATATCAAGACCTACTGGTTCGACTTGTCCAATTAATTATTCTTTATTTGGTTGGTAACCAATTTATCAAGAAAGGCTGTATAGAGTTTTTGAATACTTTTTTCTCAAATTAAGCCGGGTGAAATCGCGGAGCACAGGTAGTTTTTTCATATAAGTTAACTCATCGGTTTCTTTTCGGCTCAGGTGATGGTTAGTAATTACCGTAGCTTATAGACCCCTGCAACACCATAAGTATCGCAAGCGCGTAGCCGACCCTACCGCATATCCCCCTCCCAGGGGTTCCGGTTATCTTACACACCACAGGGACACTACACTACTTAAAAAGCACTTTTTAGCTGTGATCTTCTGTGAGTTCGAGGTACATACTTCCCCAGCCAGGCAGCTACAGATTTTGAGCAGGATATTTCCTGCTGTACCCTACCCCACTTACAGTAGTTTCTCTATATTAAGCCATAAATCGAGCAATGGAACGTGATCTAAAACACCCACAGAACCCCCCTTCCCTCCCATTTGAAGGAACGCAGTTAGGAGTCGTATACATTTTGTAGTCTTTGAATATAGTTCCTCTAATGACGTTCCTATTGAGTTATAAATCCCAAATTAGAGTAATACAAAATAATAGGAAGCAGCTTAACTGCTTAATCTATACTAATATATAAAGCTGAAAAGTTTGTTTGTTTTGTTGTTTGTTTGTTTGTTTGTTTGAACGCGGTAATCTCTGGAACTACTGGGCCAATTTGAAAAATTCTTTCAGTGCTAGATAGCCCATTTATCGAGGAAGGCTATAGGCTATGTGTCATCACGCTAAGACCAATAGTTGCGAAGTCCACGCCGACGAAGTCGCACGCAGAAGCTAGTTATTTATAATGGTAGTTCGTTGTAAATAAAAATTATTTAAAAGCAATTTCACTTTTCATTATTTAAAATATCAACATAATGATTCGGTAAAATCGTTTCATTCAATTCCAATTGATATTGAAATAAAATGAACTCGCAGACCGCGAAGTCATCTTAAGTCATCAATAGTAAGATTAAAGGAAGCGGTAAGAGTATTTCTAGTGGACGATAATAAAAAAAACAAAACCAATATAACTATTTTAGAACGTAAGCAAGTAATGAAGACGTAGAAATTTCAAATACAAAGAACAAAACGTAAAAATTTATGAAAGCTTTTAATTGGAATCCATTAATGTGGAAATGTTTATTATATTTTAAGGATCTAATATGTGCTTTTACTATATTATATTGTATAAATGACAGCAATTTAATAGAAAAAGAAAATGAACAAAAAATTAGAGAAGAGTGGAAGGTAATGGACATCCTAAAGGACATTTACTGGGACCTATATTTTATTTCATTCATATCACCGAGAAACTAACAAATGTATATAAACTACTTCCTAATTATAATAGTATTAAAACAATCATTAATTATTTTTTTTAAATAAATCTAAACAAGCAATTAAATGAATACCCGAAACACTTTTTCTTACGTGATGTTCGTATAACGACATATCGCGTGCGATCGCGAAGAATAATTAACGAGAACGGAAACTTATAAATCTTCGCATATTGAATCTATGTTATTCATAACCAGAACACTTTCTAAATTCTATCATTCTGCTATCGTGACGGTATTCGTATCGATGATGATCTTATTGACGATAAATCATCAAATTGTAAGGTTTTCTCAAGATTGAGTAGTTTTAATCAGCGTAGTAGTAAAAAGTTTTCACTTCAATTTTACTTCTAGAACTTGTTTTATATTTTATGTTACCTATAGTTATATAAAGTGTTTTCACTAGAATTTTTCTTGTGGAACTGTTTTTAATAAGTCGCATAAAATGTTATGAAATGTTTTCTACGGAAGTTATTATGGACGAAAGGGATCGACTTTTCTAAAAATATTATCAACATATTATGTGTCTAGTGGAAATAAGTATTGTGGAAACAATATTGTTACATAGATTATTGGCATTTCACTATAACTACTAATTTATATCTGGATGTGTCCCATTTCACTGCGTTATTCCCAAAACCGTTAAAATGTCAGAAGAAATATAGAATTTGCGTGGTATTGTAAATTTTTAGCTAAGTAAACAAATAATCTTCTTAACTGATACAAGTATGCTTTTAAAATGTTGCACAATAATACTATGACATAATTGACATCTTTATGATAATTGCTTTTGAGTGTCTTAAGCTACTTTAATATTTTTACACTGTCAGATTAAATTCAGTTTATTGCAAAGTTTAAAATTAATTTCTAATTCTTGAACAAAAACATGGCTGAGTTTTTATTGTTTGATTTTATAAGACGCGCAATGCGAGCCAGAGAAGCGTGCAAAGATTATAAAGTTTAACTAGAGGACCCGGCAGACGTTGTCCTGCCCGGAAAACAGCTACCAAACTTTATTACTTACATACCGATAGTAGCACCACCTACCGGGTCCAATTGAAATAAAAACTACCCTATCTCCCAAGTTGGACTAAATTACAGATGCTTACAAAATTTGATAAAAATTAGTCAAATAGTTTCGGAGTTTATCGTTAACATACATCGTGACAGGATATAGATGACAGATGTTATTTTTGTACAAATTCTAGATAAATTATAACAGATAGTGTAGGAACTAATAATATGATAAATAATACACGTATAAGATCTTTGACAAAGATATAAGATAGGCATAGTTTCAAAACTTTAATTAAAAATAAGTTATTAGCACAAAACTAGTTTTATATTCAATTACCACACGTATACTCCGCATATTGGATAGAGTAGCAGCTCCATTTGAATAATTAACAACATAAAAATAACATGCAGATGTAATCACTCTTATCACAAGTATATATCAAATTTAATGGCTTCGATATGGTTTATCGATGGCATTAATTTTTTAATAAAACTTTATTACCATCAAAGGCTTATTTCTCGCGATATTTCTACATCCGCCCTTACCATGTTACTAAATAGATACATAAGATACAAGATACTGCTAATTAAGAAAGAAAATTGCATGATAATATTCTATCAAACAAAATGTTGCCTGTGAATTCAATATAAGAGAAAGTTAATTGTCTACTAGATCCTTTAAAATATAAATTAATTAATTAATATAAAGTAATTATTAATAACGAATAAATTTTACTACTGCTAGATCTACATTATAGCTATATATTCATTCATTTGCCATAATGACTCTCAAAGACTCTTTAAAAATAATAATCGTTTTTAAGTTGTTAGACGGTCAACGGTTACCTCTTCCGTACCTATGTGTTGTTAAGTTGTTATAGTACATTTTTACTTCTACTAGTAACACTCAAATATATATCTGATATATTTGAAATGGTTGTTTTTCTTATTAGGATGGTTGAACAATTACTCATTATTTTAATTTTACAATACTACAGTTCTATATATTTATCTCTAGGTAAGTGCAATATATTAGCTTCAAGTAAATAAAATAAAGCAAGATGTTTTAAGATGTTTCTATGAGGGTGTCATCTTCAATTATGAACAAACCCTCTTTAAATATTAAAGAAAAAAAAAAAAAAAAAAAAGTAAATAAAATAAAGCAAGTATGTACAACGTGAAATGTACTGTACTTTTGTCAGTCTGAACTTTAATAAAAAACAGTTCTTTAAACTGAATAAAATAAAATAAAAAGGTTTTATATAAAACATTGTTAAAAACTAACTTGATTTAAAAAGTAAATTATCTGTGACAATTTATGTAAACGTTAAAGCTATTTTAAAATTAGGCCGAATAAGAAGAAAAATGAAGCTACTTCAGACTTGGCTTCAGCCTTTTGTTATATCGCAATGAAAATACAAATTCAGACTAGGCTGTATGGACTATAGTCACTTGCCTTTCCCTATTGGGGATAAATTTTAAAACAACAATTAAAATTAGGCTTTTTAAAGCAAACATTATTTTTACACTCGAACATTCTGATTATCTTGTACACAAAAGCAAACTCATAACATTTATAATTATAAGCAAGATATAGTTAATATAACATAAAAGGTAAACTAATAACAGTTGTTTAGTAAAACTCAATTAAAACCACGATGTTCATTATCTTCGTACATATTAATAAAGACTTTACGACTTGTTTTATATTCTTAACCATCTGTATCAGACTTCGTTAGCAATAACAAGTTTCAAACAATATCTCAAAATCTTTAATATTTATCTATACTAATTAGCTGGAGGAAAGATTTTATTTTTTTAACTAACTGTGCCCGCGGCTTAACCCGCGTTGATTTGAGGGGGAAAATAGCCTTTTTTAATACGTTCTTTAATTTTAGGTGAGAGTTCCATATCCACGGGATGAACATTAAATGTCTGACAGTTACGAAACACGAACATACTTCCATACAAATTTTCATTCCCACCTTTCAACCCCTTACACCCTTTTTTCCGCATTAAAAAGTAGCCTATGTCCTTTCTCAGACTCTAGACTATTTGTATACCAAATTTCATTTAAATCTGTTCAGTAGTTTTGGCGTGATTGACGACCGACAGACAGACAGACAGAGTTACTTTCGCATTTATAATATTAGTATGGATTTATTTTTTCTTTGCTGATTTTGAAATGGATAAACTTAAATACTAGTGGACAGATAATAAAAATTCTTACACCAACGGAATGCTACGATGATTATTTAGCGATATAGGCTATATTTTCGAATATCGAATAGCTAAAATAGTGTAATCCATGTGAGCGAAGACGCGATAAGAAAGCTAGTTTCAAGAAATTTAATAAAAATTGAGACGTCAAATACCGGAACACATTCATACTTTGATAGAGTTTTCTATTTCTTTATAATTATAACAATCAGTGAAAGTAATCGTATTTGAAATTGCTCAATCATAAATTTTTTTGTTATAGTAATTTTACTACAATATAGTACCTATACTCTATGTATTGCGTCATTCGTGTTAATAATTCAAACTTTTTTATTTAAATCGATACGAATTATTAATATCAATGAATTAATTTAAAAAAAACATATGATTGACATATACATTATTATATTATGCAATGACCCGCGTTCGTGTAAATAATTCAATTTCTTTATTTAAATCGGTACGAATTCAGATCAATGAATTAAAAAAAAGTATGACTGGCGTATACTTTATTAGGCATTGGTACAAGACAAAAAAGCTTAACAAGTAAGAAAAACGCGTTGTATGTCTTACCACAAATAAAGAGATTAATTTGTAAAACTCATCCTCAAAAAACAATAAACATAAAACATTTACGTCGACTTTTATTACATGAAACGTTATCTAAGAAGACGAATTCCTTACATTATTCCCGTCATGGGATTTCCGAAAATGGCTAAGTACAGATAAAAAGCTCGTCTCGTCTAGTGAAGATGTTAACGGAACCAAGTGGATCTTAGAAAAATTTTACGCTCCTGCGCTCGTTAAATTCTCTCGTTGAAAACTTATTTCTTTTCACCATAACAAGCATTGGTTTTTGTACAATGTTCCTTGAATGTGTAAAGCCGTGGTCTGACTGCGCGTGTCTCAATTAAAGTCCAGCAATAAAATGTCCTGAGTTACAATCTCAAAGATCCTTTACTTTAGGGTTATGTTTAAAATGTATTTAATTTAAAAATGAAAATATGTTTATTTCAACACTAGTTTTGATGTAAAGGTGCGAGGTCTGGGTTAATGTCTTCAAATCATGTCTCAAAAACCGTAATGCCATCACTACTAATTCCTATCATATAATTGCTGTGTGGCTTAGGCAAAGAATATAGCCTCCCCCTCTTTTCCCGTGGGTGTCGTAAGAGGCGACTAAGGGATAACACAGTTCCACTACCACCTTGGAACTTAATAATTGTGTTTGCTCGCAAACGAAAAAAAAACCGACTTCAATTACATCGACAAGTAATACAACGTAATAAGACGAATAAATAGTCAAGTAAATACGCGTTATTAAAGATTACTCAAAAAGTTGTAATGAGATCTCGATCTAATTTCACGAAGACTACATAACAAGTATTAGCTTTCGATTAAAGTAAGAATCATCAAAATCGGTACACCGAGTAAAAAGTTATGCGGTATAATACAACGTAGGTCGACGAAAAAGTAGTCAAGTAAATACGCATTATTAGATATAGCTCTAAAAGTACTTGTCGGATCTTATTTTAAAAAAAATGGGACCACATGACACGCAAAACCTTTCAATTAAAATAAAATTGATCGAAATCGGTCCACCCAGTCAAAAGTTCTGAGCTAACATACATACAAAAAAAAATACAGTCGAATTGAGAACCTCCTCCTTTTTTGGAAGTCGGTTCAAAAGCCGACCGATGGCGGGATAACCATCCAACTGCTGGCTTTGAAATACACAGGCCGAAGACGGGCAGCAGCGTCTTCGGTGCGACAAAGCCAGCGGTCACCAACCCGCCTGCCCAGCGTGGTGACTATGGGCAAAACACATGAGTTCACGCCATTTTTGGCGCGAACTTGTGGAGGCCTATGTCCAGCAGTAGACTGCAATAGGCTGAAATGATGATGATGATGAATGATGATATAAGGAAGAGGTTACTTGTGATAAGAAAATTATCCATCTACCTGCAGTAAACCAGATTCAGCTCCCTTCTTCTATTTGGAAAAGAAGCGTTCGCTTAGCTGTTTTTACAGGCTCTTTCAGTTCAACTAAGTTCGGCTTATCTAAAGCAACGAATTGTGTTAAACAAATGCACACGTTAATACTAGCTGTGTAGTACTAGCTGTCGGTGCCAGCGACTTCGTCCGCGTGGAATTTAACAAAAAAGCTATTTATCAGTTCGCAGAGTTATAAAATTAATAAATTTCTAAAATAAAAGTAGCCTAAGTTACTCTTTATTACATCAGATATCTGCCAGTGAAAGTCCCGTCAAAATCGGTCCAGCCGTTTCAGAGATTAGCCGGAACAAACAGACAGACAGAAAAAAATTGTAAAAAATGTTATTTTGGTATATGTATCTATAAGCATTTAGTAAAAAGCGGTTATTCTAATATTACAAGCAGACACTCCAATTTTATTTATTTGTATAGATATACTTTGACGCGTGACTACTTGTACGAAAATCTCGTACAATTATTGTAAGCGTACTTGACTACGCGTGCCCGGGACCGCACAGTACGTACATAGCTTATTACTCGACCGGTCGCTAGGGATGCAAACGATACATCGATGTTTTAAAACATCGAGGTATCGTTCATAAACATCGATGTTAAAACATCGATGTTGAACTACAATAAAACATCGATACATCGTTCATTAACAACGATGTTTTATGAACGATGTTTGATAGCAGCGCCACCTCTTCGTAATTGTTAACTGAAGTTAACTGAAGTTAAAAACTTAGCTGAGTTACCTATTAAACTCGTGATTTTATTTTGTTTAAGTAACTAAAGGTCGCCGACGCTAGATTTGCTTGTAAACGAGTAAATTAAATAAATTGATGTGATTGATTCTAACTATTAAAATTTTCAAACTAAGGAAATACGAGTACTATCTCGCGACAAGCTTTTATATCATATAGATTATGTGTAATGACTATTTATTTATTTATTTATTTACACTTTATTGTACATCACAACTACAAATATCATTGACAGCCTGTGAAGTACAATGGGTGGACTTATGGCTATTTAGCCATTTCTTCCAGACAACCCAAACGTTTCGTTTTAGTGCATTCAAATAAAAGCTTGTTTTTAAAAAAGGTTTTTTACTTTTAATTTTAAAGAAAACATCGAAAAAACATCGATGTATCGTCGTAAAACGTCGATGTTTTCAACATCGATGTTGCACTTTAAAAAACATCGATGTTTCAGTATCGATGTTTTTTATGAACGATGTTGCATACCTACCGGTCGCGACAGTTATGTCCCGTTTACATTGACTCGGAGCGACTGTTACGTGATGATGGACGCTAAATTGTTTGATCATTACGTTTTTATTTCACTTACGTTTTTTTTTACATCATACCGTTAAGATATTTATTGGAAACTCGTTGATAATATTATGTTTATTTTGTTCCACTTGTTACAAATCTGTGTTGTCGTAGGTTTTAGCATAAGTATTGTATATAATATTTGGTAGTACTTCTGATTTAAGCATACAATTTATTTCATTCTCCTTAACTGACACGTGTGGCTTCTTCTTCTATTGTTTGATATTTCCTTCCTTCGTATGTGTGATGTTTATATTTTTTTAAATGATAGGTACTACCGAGATCAAATAATATTTACAATATTGATTTGATTTAATTCTTAAAGTCTTTCAGTGCAGTTTATTTCTTGCGTTCTTAAATTACAGCGGTTTTCTTAGTCTTAAATGTTTTACATTCGTTAACAACTTCATTTCACATCTCATTAACTTCGATAATGTTATAATTATTTGCATCAGATAATTTCATAAAAAATACACTCATTAAATAATTTCCCTATTAACATTTTATAGGTGCCATATAGTTTTTTTTAAATTGAATTTATCTCGGTCATTTCATATTTGGTGTATCAATTTTTGTCTTAAAGATTGAGTATAAACAGGTCGTTAATTACTTGGTAACGGTACCTACAGTACAATTATTATTGTCTCTTTACTTTTTGCGAAGGACTTATGCGGTCAATCGAAAGATGTCGAGTCGTATCTGTGTCACGAATTGAAACCACTTTCTTACATAATGTTATGCATATACAATCTCATACATGTACAAGTATTATAAGGATACATTGTTATTTTTATACATATTTTTATGATCGGCAAACAAGCATACATACTCACCTGATGGTAAGCGAAACCATAGCTTATAGACCTTCAGCACAATCTCCTCCAGGAGCTCTAGTCACCTCACTCACCAACAGCTTAGCTGTGATATTTTGTGAGATCGAGGTACTTCCCCAGTCGTGGTGCTCCAGATTTCAACAGGATATTTCCTGCTGTGAAAATAAAGAATAAATATGTGTTTAATAATAATTATGCTGTTCGAATAATAATGAAATTTTAAATGAAAAATTTGAAAGGAATTTTGTTTTTATATTTTAAGTTATTTTTAAATTTAATTCAATTAAAACTGAGAGGAATCTATATATCTACATATATCAATATATCTTAGAACTTAATTATTGCTAAAAACTTTCTAACAATAAGTTATAATTTAAATAAACAATACGTAATAAATTTCCATCATATATTCTGAAGTAAATGTCAAAAGCTTATTCTATGTCCCGTTTACTACTCTATCTCAGTGAGTCGTAACTTTATGCAACAAATATTTTTTACAGTATTAATTTTTAATGTTATTCGTTTGTCTTGTAAGTATGTATAAATCTTTGTAGAATCAATTACCTCAGATAAGTGTAAATAAATAATTATACGAGTATATAATTCTTTAACATATAGGTACGCACGGTCGTCTGTTCCTAAGGCAACATTCTTCTTGCACACTTATTAGATATTAAATTTAGCAAAAATATTACTGTATATTATTAACCGACGAAAAAACGGAGGAGGTTATCAATTCGACGCGTATATTATTTATGTATGACCACGCATAACTTTTTAAAGAGTAGTCCGATTTTGATAATTCTTTTTTTATTGGAAATGATATACCCCGAAGTTGGTCCCATATAAATTTTAAAATAAAAATCCAACCCTAAGGTTAGGAAAACAGGGGATGATTGATTGTTCACTCACTGATTGTAAGGTATGACCGCGCATAACTTTTTACAGAGTAGTCCGATTTTGATAATTCTTTTCTTATTTCCTCTACTCACGTTGTATTACATGTCAATGTAATTGAAGTCGGGTTTTTTTCGTTTGCGAGCAAACACAATTATATCCTAAAAAATGCAATTGCTTCATATAATAATCCAGATTAAATCTAAATCTACAAAAAAATTACAATGATAACGACAATATAATTACGTGAAAGTAGATCAATGCATAATGATAGTTGACCGAGAAGATAAATTCGATCTTGTTGGAAAAT
Organism: Melitaea athalia; assembly: GCA_905220545.2. NCBI lineage: Eukaryota > Metazoa > Arthropoda > Insecta > Lepidoptera > Nymphalidae > Melitaea > Melitaea athalia. Next base: position 18,538,096 of record HG992184.1, on the reverse strand, counting down.
TCCTTGAAATAATACATCATTGGATTAGAATATAACGAAATTGTAGGGTTTTCATTGGCATTACATTGTGGAAGATTGTGTTGTTCTACAATATAGACTTAGTCATCTAGATTTAAGATGGAGGTTTGGTTAATCGAAGCTCAGTTTTACATTTAAATTCCTAAGTAATATATAGAATAAACCGGAATTTGTAGGAAAAATGTCTAAACCTAAAAGCTGAAGATTAAAATTCTGAAAACCGGCGAAAAAAGGCTAAATTAGTTTATATTTTTTTTTAAGCTTGAGGAAGTAATAAGTTGTATATCCCATATTATGTTTATGAGTGGTTTATGAGCTGTGTTAGAGGTAAGGTTAGAAGGTAGAGGGAGGTTAAAAATTGTAATAAAGTTTTTCTGGTGTACCTAAAATATACCCATTTTGATAAAATGTTTAATGATAGTAAAACAGAACCTACCGTATGTAACCTTTACCTTACCGTATTAACCTTATATTATAAACTACCACCTGTTCTCTTTTAACAACAGCGCTATTAAACTTATAAGAATGTTTAATTAGATTATGATGTATTATTGCATTTTTAAAAACGCGTTATAATAACTATAGGATTTGGAATGAGAAGAAACAGCGATAAAATCAATAACTCTTATAAGCTAGCGCTTTTAATCTAACATACATAAAATCTATTTGAATCTGTAAGTTATTTGTAACTAATGATGCTCCTCACAGACTTTCCGCTGACATTCAATTTATTAGAGTACAAGAGAAATGTTTTAAATATACGTAAAATTAATCATTTCATATCATTAATTTTAATGGTCTAAGATCCGAGAAGGTAAATCTTCCCTCATCTGTTAATTAGATGAAACAATTTTTTATAGGCAGATTTCAATATTGTGAATTTATAAAAAAAACCTCTGCCACCCTACGCCTGCTACAATTGATAATACTTAATTAGTTAATCAGTATTTTTTATGATCTTTTCCCTCTCATGCTAATTACATGTAGTAAGCTAAAACCGTTAATATTTTACATTATATACCTGACTGTAGTAGGCACCCATCTCTATGATTGCTATACTTACCTGCAGCCAGGTCAGAAAAGGTAGATAAATGTAGATTATTACCCTCACATGTTAATTAAAAAATCCAAGTGTAATAATAAACGGCGTCGAATTCTAAACATAATAATGTTTGGCTGCCGTATTAAAAGCTGGTGCAGCCAAAGATAAATAGTAAAAAGATACAATTTTCGATGACTATGGGAGCTCATTGCGAAGAATGAGACAGAATAATACTAATTCCTTCAACGAAAAGAGACAGCGTAAAATTCATGCGCGCGCATCACAGGCTCATTTAAACATACTAGAAAATTCGCGAATTCGAAATTTCGAAATTTTAAGAAAAATGTATACTAGAATAGAGAGAGAGAAGATAAGAATTGGAGTAAGAAATAAGAAAGATAAAGACAAAAAAATTGCTCCAAATTTTTAAGATTTTTTTTTAATTTACGGAATAATGTGCAATATTAAAAAATATATATGCTTTTGAGTTACCCTTACCGTGAAATTTTCTTGATGGTTCAATTATTAATTCTTTTTATATAGTTCTTTAATTATAATTCTGATACGGTGAAATTAATTATTTTTTTAAACAAACAAAAACATTTGTTTTATTTATTATTATACATACCATTATTATAAATATATTACAAACAGAAAATTAGTGAAATCAAATTTTGTTGGAAATAATTGTAAGGCGAAAATCAATTATTTTAGTCCGGGATCCCTAGTACATTTTTTTCACCTGATTAGAATCAAGCTAATTTTCCGGGAGTAGCTTCATTTTGATGAGACGAACAAAAAATTCCTCTACGAAAACTCTCGATTGTGGTAGGTTATTACCCATGAGAGGGAAAAGATCATAAAAAAATACTGATTAACTAATTAAGTATTATCAATTGTAGCAGGCGTAGGGTGGCAGAGGTTTTTTTTATAAATTCACAATATTGAAATAAGCCTATAAAAAATAGTTTCATCTAATTAACATATGAGGGAAGATTTTGTTATATTCCGGATCTTAGACCATAATGTTAAATTAACGATTGAAAAGATGTCCAACAGTTTTGAAATGACTTCTAAAGACAATGACGTATGACAAAATTATTCCATTTAGACAAAAAGTTTATGTTATTGAGGGTATAGGTATAACACACTAGACCAATCTTAAAATCATTGTAATCCAATGGCATACATTATACATACTATTTTAAAAAATTAACTAAGGTTAAGTTCTTAATGGCGCTGACCTCTGTCCACCGTTTTACATCCAAACCATATAAAAATTGTCGAAATAGTTTGCGTAAAATTGACACAAATCAAAGCTTTACAAGAAAGATGCGTCGAATTAATCCAAGTGACTTTCAGATCATCTTATTTATTAAAGTCTTTATTATGCCAATTTGTATGTAATGCTTATTCAAACTACTTTCTCGAAAGTTTTCAAATATAACCCTAAAGTATTCATCATATTCATTACGATCTAAAGTACCGTCAACATTGTTCCCACATTTGTCTTGATTTCTAAACGGTAGCACTTCCTGCCATATAATAGGTACCATATTTAAATTATGACTCAAACAGTCTCTTGTATAGCATATGCTGTTACTATTTTCTCTGGGTCACAATTTCCAATCTCTTTAATGATTCCTGTTTTGAACATAAATAAAATTTACGTTGCTTTTATAATTAAAAGTTCATTTTTATAGTTAGTCTGGTCTCATTCTTAACCTTAATCAAGTTAACCGCTGCTACTACACGTTATCTTCATGCCTTCTAGAATCATCAACTGACAAAGAATCATAAATGCTCCATAAACGTAACGAGCTATGCTGGACAGTTTCATCTGAGATCCTGTGAGGCTGTCGGCATCAGATTTCTCAAGATTAAAGATTTTAATCAAAGAGCTGTTGCTCCTGTATTTATTAACACACTATTTCACAAGCCGACAACTTAAAGTAACCTGCCTGTCTAAATACTTTCACTAACCCCTTGACTAAGTGACATTGGTCTGGAAATTACTGTTTTAGTTATTAATGCTGTTAATACAGTTATCGGTAGTAGAGTTATTGGAAAATTTACTCAAGTTACCTCGTTATCTTGTCCAGTTAGTTTACGGCGCCAATGATTAAGCTGGCCATAGTTATTATACTCATATCCTTTCGCATTTTCTCTTGAAGGACGTTAACACATTATTCTTTACCGCCTTTACGAGAACTTGGTCAATTGAAGCAGAAAATATTTGTTTCGTTTTTATGTTAAAAATCAAAAAGCCTGACCTTCACAATAAGTGGATGACTAGAACATATATGTATAACTCCATTAGAATTGTTTTTATAATATTCAGTATCACAAAATGTCTTATTGTTAGTGAAGTTAAAAACTTTCATATAATCGTTAACAGTTAGTTATTGAGAAGTCGGTTAAGGCATTTGAATGGCTCGTCGGGTTTAGTACACGTGTCAAACGCATTTGATTGTACTCGAGTGACATAATATAAACATTTCAATAGAACCGCATGTACATCTACACTCATTGTAATATTACTAGATAAGTAGGTGAGATTAAATCTGAACTAGGTGACGTTTCAAGTGCTAAAAAATTATTATCGTAACATATTCTTTCATTAATGGGTGAAAAGTATTCCTTTTGGGGTGGATTTAGACCAAACGAACAAAGAGCTAGAGCTAGAACAAGAGCATTATTTCTTGATCTTCGAACACTCGTATTCATATATGTATATAACAACGAAAGAATGCTTTACGCCTGTTTACACTAAAAGAATTTGATAAGAATTTGATATAGTGGGGATAGAATGAGCATTCGCTCGTCTGATGTAAATCGACCATTAAAAGAATCATTTAATTATCCTATACGTAAGTACATTGATTCAAATCAATTCATTGATTTTGAGCATCGTAAATGATTTTGATCATTACAGCATTCTTTGATGAAAAAGTCTGAATGTCTGAATAAATAAATAAATAATGAAAAATTAAGGTCGTGGTCGTGGTCGTAAAAATCGTATTCACAATTCAGCCTGTAACATCCCACTGCTGGGCATAGGCCTCTTTCTTCATGTAGGAGGGGTCAAATTAAAGGTAATTTACAATTATTTAACGTTGTGTCTATTGGTTATAAGTATTTTTAACGGTTCTCAGGAATTTGGACATAAGGTGCCAATCAAACCACCAATTGTAAATTCATGCAACGTTTCAATCCTTTATTGGACCATCATCAGGCATCTTGACACGCAGCAATCAATCGACATCTCTTCATTAAAATTCTTTTATTATGTGAGATTCTGTACTTAATAATTAAGTTATTTACAATAATTGTAAAGTCCAATACTGACTGCCCATAAGGTATGTTATTTGCAAGTTTTCGGTATTTATCTATTTATTGTTTTCTAATGTTTACGCGAATTTCACTCATTATAATGAAACGGTGATTCGGATTATGTCGCGGTTTATTAAGTTTTTTAGATGCCCGACATTTCGGATACTTTACACTATAAAAAATAATGTAAAGTTTACAGCAACCATGGTCACGGGAGGACTAATTTATCTATTTATTTTAAAATAATTTTACCTTTTAATAAGACACCTGCTTGTTTTCCAGCCAGCAAGTCTGATCATATTATACAGATAATTGTTACACTAGTAATACTTGCAATTTTATGCTTTTAATAGTTGCTATCACAGATGAAATCTTAAAATGCAAAATAAAAATAAATATAAAAAACGTGTCGCAATAGCGAGGCTAGAATTTCTAAGAAGTCCCAAGTTATCGGGAGGACATCTTGGAACTAATAAATAGGATAAAATATAGGTTCTAACAACTGGTTCTGACGACATTACACGCTGCACGACGGTGCGTTTCCGGTCAACTCGCTGTTCCCTTAAGGCTGCTTTACACTTAGATAATAACTTGGTTGCGCGTTATTAACTTTTTTATTTTTGATGTGTATTTAAATTTTACTGATGAATTACTTGCTGGCTATGCTGGCTTTGAAATACACAGATCGAAGACGGGCAGCAGCGTCTTCGGTGCGACAAAGCCAGCCCTGTGGTCACCAACCCACCTGCCCAGCGTGGTGACTATGGGCAAAACACATGAGTTCGTGTCATAATGTCCGGCGCGAACTTGTGGAGGCCTATGTCCAACAGTGGACTGTGATAGGCTGTAGTGGTGGTGGAGTGGTGGATGAATTACTTATAATAAATCAGTAACTGTCAATTTAGCCAAGTCAAGCTATTTGCGATATTAAACGCCTTACGTTGTTTTCTTTTTTAAATTAAGTTTTACAATATCCACGGGCTCTTTATTGCCCATGCCGATCCTACTACATGAAATATTTGTTTTATTATCGGTGTGCATTTTTTGTTTTTTTTTTTTACAATAATTGAACTTGAGACCAGCAGCCGACCGCAGCTCTTGTGCATTCTTCTTAAGGTTAAAGTCCTTTTGAATATCGGGGCTACGGAAACACTAAAATTAAAAATACATACAAATAGCTCGATGACCAAAAATTTTTCTATGGATTATAAAAAACATTACGGAATGAGCTACACATGCTTGTCAGCTTTAATCTGTGGATGTTAGAATATTATGTTCGTATTTTTTTCTTTCGCTTAATTCTCGTTGATTTATGTACTCTATAGAACTTCTCATTATCGATTTTAGAATATACTTTAGAATATTATTGTTACGTCTTTTAAATTACTAAGTAAAAAAAATATATATACTAAAAGACGAGGTCGTAAGAAATAGTTACAGTAATTAAAATAGCTTTGCGACTGCTTATTAAATTTTGAAAAATGTTTAGTAATAGAGATTTAATAACCATTATTTGTAAAACATATACTGACTTGCAAAATGAAGATAAAAAATTTAACCAACAAACTCAACATTAATAATAATTATTATTTCAGTAAAGTTTGAATTTTTAGCTTTTATTTGAGAAGCTTAAATTTATGAAAACTTACATTACGTAAAAATTTACTAAGTAAAATTACTGAGATTAAAATATGAAGATTTCAATTTTTTTCTTTACTTTTTCGTTAAATTTCTTAAAAGCAGCATTGGCATCTCTTTTTTATTCAAAAAAAAAACTCTGCAATCAAGCAACTGGTTTAGAACAGACATAAAAATATTCATCAGCACGTACACAGAATACTGGATTGCACATCTTAATTAATGTAGTTTAGATAAATGTACTTAATCTGTTATCATCAGTGTACGACGAAGACTTATTTCAGTAATCTCTGGTAAGTACACACTTAGAGCTTAAGTTACGCGATGTGATAGTTTATAATGTTCATTTAATGGACGTGTGTTAAGGTTATGGTATGCGAAATGTGATCAAGGAAATGCAATAAGATGTGATCTTGAACTTATTAGAAAGGACCAGTTAATGTTTTACTCAAAGTGAGGCACCTTCTGGCTAATATAGGTATGGCTGGCTTTTTATATAGGTACAACTAGTTCGGCAAACAAGGCTCACCGGATGGTAAGCGGTGAAAATGAAAATGAAAATATTTATTTCGCCACAAGGTGATGATAAGGTGATGATACACACACATAACGAAAGTAAAAAAAAAACATTTACAAAAAAAACCTAAACTTAGTGATTTTTTGTTGCTATTTTTTATTACTTTATAAATAACTGTTAAATAATATTTTGTCAATAACCATGAAATATAGTCTATAATTCTATATCACTCCTGAATAGTGTAGCTTTCTGTTAGAGAAAAAATTTTCATGATCAGATTTATGAAGTGAAGTATTTGTGAAGATTACCCCCTACAAACAAACAAAGTTAAAAACTTTGCCTCTTTACAATATTAGTATCGAAGATAATAAAAATATTATTATTTTTTTATTTGGTCGAGATCTGATGACTACTTTGATGAGTATTTACTTGACTATTTTTTGTTTACCTACGTTGTATTATACTAGTCAATGTGATTGAAGTCGGTTGTTTTTCGTTGCGAGCAACCACAATTATTAATAAAAAATCAACATAGATAAAACTCAGTTACCGTTATATATGTAGCATAGAATTATGTTTAAAGCATTCCACAATAAGAACGCGATGTCCTGTTGGAGTGAACAGGTTATACATATTTAACCAGTAGCACTGACAGCGTGTATTATTATATGTTACATATGTATGTATGTGTAATACACACGAGATCCAAGATTACTAACTAAAGGTATAAATGAAAATAAAATTCAAAGGAAATGTTTAAAATAAATGAATACTGATCGTGTGATAGTTATATATGTAACCTCATTTAATATTTAATGTCGTAAAATGATCCACAGTGTTTGATTTAACAACAAAAAAAAATTACAAGTAATATTTCCCTTTCTCTCTTCAGAAAAACTAAATTTCCTATGCTATGTTTTTGGAACTTAGTGGGTAAGTGTGCATTGTGAAGGTATGTCACACTCAAGTAAACACTCAGTACTTATAAAGGGCCCCGTAGACGATCAAATATTTGATCAAACTTCATATTAAATTTATGTTTGACAAACGTGTTTGTCAAATTATTTGATCGTGTGCGGGGCTGCGGGTTTTTTTTAATATGTTTGTTATATGAACATGAAGTTTGATCAAACATGTTTGACAAACAAGTTTGATCGTTTACGGGGCCCATAACTATTATAATATATAGAAACAAATTGGTGGGTCTATTAAACAAATTACTTAAAATTTTGCGATAATCACGCCACTATCATCTGTTTGAACTTAAGTATTATGCTTGCGTAATCAACTAGGTAATGTCGTTATTTATAAATATTTTTAAATTTAGAATGCGGAAATATTTAATCCGGAATTCGCAATCATCCAAAGAGTATTTAATTTTCAAAAATCGTATATAGTAGTCGAGCCTACACATTATATCAAACAAGTTTATGTCTAAACAAGTCAATTAAGCTTGTTCATCTGACGTGTCCACATTATTAATTCATTTTTTTTAATACTCCTAACATACGTCCTCGCTGTTCAATCTAATCGAGCTTACAATGAAGAAGCGTTTTCTATTCATATAGTTATAAGGTTGCTCACTTTTTCGCGATCTTTGTTTTTCTTTAGTTAGGTACAAAAAATGTGACTGTGGACCAAAAATATGAATAAAATAAATATAAAAAAAATTGTCGTTATTACTTATTAATGTGTATATTTTGTAACTGATATAAAAAAAATATTTTGAAGTATTTGTGATAAAGCTATTGAGCATTGTAACGCGGCGTTTTAAACATAAAAGTACTTAAACACATCGATCATAAGATGTAGTTAAGATTTGGTGAGTATCAACATTTTTTTATAAACGCTACACCAATGCCACAAATCGTCATATTTGGATATCGTGGTAAAATCGTTAAAAATGTTGCTGTAGCTTTTTATATTTATTATCACTTCAGCCTATCACAGTCCATTGCTGGACATAGGCCTCCACAAGTTTGCGCCAAAAATATCGTGAACTCATGTGTATTGCCCATAGTCACCACGCTGGGCAGACGCTGCAGCCCGTCTTCGGCCTGTGTATTTCAAAGCCAGCAGATGAATGGTTACCCCGCTATCGGTCAGATTTTTAAGTTCCAATGTGGTAGTGGAACTGTGTTATCCCTTAGACGCCTCTTACGACACCCACTTGAAGAGAGAAGGTGGCTATATTCTTTGCTTCCGTAGCCACACAGCTAAGCACTTTATATTTATTAAAATACCCCAAAATCGTTTTTGAAATAACACGTCACTAAATTTACGATATGACCTTAAATTTTACAAAATTATTTAATTTGATTTTTTTCGAACTCTGTAACATTCGCATTATATTCTGAATGATTCATAGGAAAAGTAAATATACCTAAAACTCCTTAGACATCGTCAAATAAAATTTCACGGTAATGTCTATGTCAATTTAATATCAACATTAATAAAACACGAGCTAAAACTAATACATGGAAAGATTATTCCTGTCCTAGCCATACATACGTCTCGCAGATAGCTGGGGTCTGATAAGAAGCTAGTTCATTACCTAGGCTATTTAATTACAACCTAGGTAATGTTTCAAGATTATATCGGAAGCGTAATAGATGTATGTTCGTATGTGAGGTGTATTGTAAGATGTGAGGGTCTTTGACGTTGAGTTATGTGGTTAGAAATAAGATTTTTTTTATCACTAAGTTGATAAACAAGCGTACGGCTCACCTGGTGGTAAGCAATTACCGTAGCTTATAGACGCCTGCAACACCAGAAGTATCGCAAGCGCGTTGCCGACCGTACCCCTAATTCTCTCCCAGAAGCTCTGGTCACCTTTCTCACCAACAGGAACACAACAGTGCTTGAAAGCAGTATTATTTAGCTGTGATCTTCTGTAAGGTCGAGGTACTACCCCAGTCGGGCTGCTTCATTTTTTGATCAGGAATTTTCTGCTGTGTCCTACCTCAGTTAAATATGGTCAAGCAGATTTAAAAATAATTGTGTTTGCTCGCAAACGAAAAACAGCCAGAACTACGGAGAGTATGTATGGAAACAAAAAGCAAAAACTATAAATTATTATTGGAGATTATTAAAAGTTTCAAATTAATAACGTTTAATTTTGATAATCTATAAATAAACAAATATCTACAACATACGCACACGATCATCTGTTCCTAAAGTAAGCAACTTGATGCTTGTGTTATGGGTAACAGCCGACTGGTATAGCTACATTTTTTTTTGTAAATAATACTGTGTGTAATATACCTATATAAATAAATATATATTACACCCAGACTTGGGTTGCGAATCGAATCCACAACCCCCAGAGCAGAAAGCAGATTCACTACAAACTACGCCAACGGGCTAGTCAAATCTCTCTTGACTTTACTCGTTTATAAATTGTAGCCAACAGAATGCCTATTCCAGGAATATTTCCATACTATAATATAGGTATTAATCAAAGCATATCCTGCTTGTACTGAAATAAATTAATATAATTTATTGGTGACCACATCTGCGTGTAGTTCTGTGTTTAATTTGCAAGTTATAAATAAATATATCTAGTAGTAAAATGTACTTTAGGTTCACATGATTGCATGTTTGAGTCTCAACTTTACTATAAGATATACACTTATTTATGAAGTACAGATGCTAATACACGACAAGTTAATATTGTGAATAAATTATAATGGCGTTTTTTATTACTATTTTGATATGGTTTTATGGTGTAAAGTGATGGTATTACCAAGCAGCCATTTCAATATTAATTGTAATAAAAAAGAGTGAATGCAAGAAATATGAAATAAGTAGTATTTATTTTCTTAATAATTGTTTTATCTGATTAAGTAAGTATAATATAAACAAAAAAAAAACGCTTCAAACTCAACGGCCACCAGTAGGTTTTACTCTTGTGTCGGGGATCCGGGCACACAATACACAAGCACAAACATCTGTATGGCCAATATAAATTAATGTAAAAATCTGTATGGTCAAGATAAATGTTTGTCATGCGTGGGGATCGAGCACGCGTCTGTAATGGTCGATTTACATCAGACGAGCGAATGCTCATTCTATCCCCACTACATCAAATTCTTATCAAATTCTTATAGTGTAAACAGGCGTAGAGCATTCTTTCGTTGTTATTTATATGAATACGAGTGTTCGAAGATCAAGAAAGAATGCTCTTGTTCTAGCTCTAGCTCTTTGTTCGTTTGGTCTAAATCTACCCTCAGCGCAACAGCCAGTGCTGTGACCGATGTGTCAACGCGTCGTCAGTATTATAAGTATTTTAAAAAAAGATAAAATGGGGAAAAGTTTATATTCAAAACAAATTGGCTATTTCCTTAAAAATGTTCTATCGAACTATGTTAAGGAGACGACTTATAAATACTTTTTTGTTGTTCTGGTCACTGTCCCGCTCTTTATAATATAAAACTGTTTTCTTGCAAAGGTATCAATAAACTTGGTCAGGTGGGCGGGACACAAGAGCCCACTAGGGGCAATTTAATATATAACACATCCTTATGTACTGGTGAACATAGAACCGGTTTACAATATACTCGTATTAATAACTACATCACATCTTGTTATGGTTTTTATTCCATGCTACTAGTAATCAAGAATTTAATTTCTGAACGTTGATTGGTTGTAATAAAAACTTGGGGAATCCCGGATTTTTATCTGAGTCTATTTTGTGCTTATAACAAAATTACTATAATTATAGTTTACTAGCCTTTACCCGTGGGTGAAGCCATCGTATTGAATTTTTAAAATAAAAAGTATCCTATGTTACTTTTAATATCTCCAAGGATATTTGTATAAAGTTCATGATGATCGTTTAAGTAGTTTTGGCGTGAAAGCGTAACAAACAAACTTACATTTACATTTATAATATTATTCGGGATATATCTCGTTGTAATTTGGACTATAAAACATGTCGCTATAACATATATAAGCTTAAGAGTAAATGAGATTGATGGAAGCGTTCTGTAAGTTAAGAAATATGCCAAAATTATATCTAGCAGTATTTGTAGTCACGCAAAGAATTCCTTACCACTACAAAATTTACCAAAAATATTTTTATTCTTAAGCTAAATACATACGTTGAAAAACAAGTATTTTTGTATAAAATCTTTACAATTATTTTGTTTTAATATTGGAAATTTTAAATGAATAATTAATATTGTTTTAAATTGAAAGCTTGAAAATATCTATCGTAAAGTGTTTATAACGATCTCGTCAGCTTCATTTGTAATAATGTGTGTGTGTGTTCTCGTAATAATGTAGACTATCTGACGGAATATCTACTATAATAAAAAAAAAATAATAAATTTCGTCTTATCTTTCGATCACAAAACATTGTTAACGTATATTTTTTTCAATCAGTAGTCTTTTAGTATGACGTGTAAAATCAGATCAGTGAACCAGCACGCCTTAGAAAACCGATAGACAAAAAATTAGCATACTGTCTAGAGATACGTCAGCAGGAATGACTATACTTTAAATTCAATAGTTTTTTTTAGGTAATCATGTACATAAAGCATTATTTAGTCCACACAAAATAGTTAACGTACCTATTTGATAAAACATTAACACCCCTAGTAAGGTTAAAAGCCTAGGGGGGGGGGGGGGGTGAGAAACAAACACCAGCGTCCAGCCGGGCTAGGATGCGCGCCACGACAAAAGTTTGTCTACCCCTTTTCTCGTATTATCTCTTTATGTCTACAGTAGCTAGCATGCGTGCACGTGATACTCTTCTCGTCACGACAATTGAAGAGATAACAAGAAATTTTAGATATCGTAGTTTTGTCGAATTTTGACGTGATTTTGACGTTTTAAGAAGATAAACTACTCGCTGTCAATATTAGAAAGACTACGATAAACGAAATATATTAAAATTATAAATATTATTATAATATCTTTTGTATACCATGGTGTTTCCGTTCCGTTTTGTCTTCGGAAGAGAATTATGTCTCTCGTATTGCGCATGCTAAGGTAATAGAGAAAATACTCGATGTAGACATTATCTATCTCTCTCGTCAAGAGATTATCTCGTTGTACGCATGCTAGCCCGGCAGATCACAATACTCATCTCTATAGTTACGACCTTTTATAATCTGTATATTTACATTAAATTTATCGTTAATGTTAAATGGTTTGATAGATTTTTAATATGTGGTGTCTATCATCATATCATATTGTTGATAATATCTCTATATAATATATAAAAATGAATCGCTGAATGCGTTGCTAAGCGCAAATCTCGAGAGCAGCTGAACCGATTTCGCTAATTTTTTTTTTTTTTATAATATTCCTTGAAGTACGAGGATGGTTGTTACGGAGAGAAAAATTTAAAAAAATTGCCTGAAAATGTCGAAAAACAACACTTTTCTATATTCCCATACAAAAGAAGTTTAAGTGTTAGTGGAGGAGTTTCGGGAAGGATAAGTATTAAAGAATCGACTGTTAGGCGGTACGAAGTTCGCCGGGTCAGCTAGTTGTTGATAATTTGATATTACAGGACGCGTGACGTTGTTTTTAGAAAAAAATACATTTGTAAAATATAACTGGTAATAAAAAATACGCACAATAGTTTTATATCCTACTACGATGCAATTTTATATCTATATTATATATGTATAAAACTGAATGTTAGTCTGTATGTCCTTTATAGAATCGTAAACTATGCATTTGATCATGTCATGATCTTCAGCAAAGTGTTAACCCACTGACGAAGGTTTCTGAGTTGGTACGACCAAAAATAAAAAACAAAAAAAGCGTAGCACGCGCGCTGGGTAGGTACAGCTAGTAGGTATAAATATAAATTTTTGGTTTTTTTTTTTATACCATACAATATGTACAATGCTTGTTTGCAACATAGAAAAGAAATCGGAACTGACGACCGTTTCTAGAATGCCGTTTCCATGTTTTCTAATGAGCGTGACAAATAGCAATTACAAATTAAGCACTTAAACGAGAACTCTCGAACGCTTACGAAAGTAAACTATATTTACTTTGCCAATTTCTGAATTGCATTTTTTTCTAATTTTAAGAAAATCGATTTGCTAGTTTATGATTTAATAGGAATATAATTATAGGACTTATCTCAAACTTAAACTTAACTTACTTAAAGTAGTATTGTAAATCCTAAATTTTATATTTAAATTATAGAGATTTTATAAGAACTTGTTTTATAGCGTATCAATTTAATCTAATTAAGAGTACAGTGATTTTATTATGCAGAACAATGGGGCTGACATACCTATTTGCTAAACGACCAAAGCCTCTTTTACAAAATAAAGAAAAAAAATCTAATTTAAAAAAGTCATCAATTGATAGTACAGAACCCTCCTATATGTCGGAGTACAACTTTAACTTTACCGGTTTTATTAGTATTCATGGTATAATGAGGGTGGCGGTATGGTTATCAGAACCAACCGCTTAATGCGATATTAACACTTACCGTACAATGTGCCCGACCGGTTTAGACCACTGGCTCCCAAACCGTACTGTATTCGAACACTTGAGTTTATTTTCTATGTGAAATTTTGGTTCGTGTATTATTGTGCATACCTTCATTTAGAAAGTTACAATATCCGAAAATCAAGAGGTTTAAGCTTTTTTGCATTATGTTTTGTTATTTGTTTCCAAATTTACAATTCAGCCTGTAACATCCCACTGCTGGGCCAGACCTCTTTTTCCTCATGTAGTAAGAGAAGGATGTTTTCGAATAATTATATGAAAAGTTTCTATTAATTTTTTTTTTGTTCCAATACTTCCGATATACATTTTTTGTTTGTTTTTCTTCATTTTATAAGATTTCAGTCATTTTACGTAATGGACTTACTTTCACTATATAAATAGTTTTTAGTGATATAAAGTAAACAAATAGTGAGACGATTAATATTTGTCATCTCAATATTTAATAACCTCGACACAAAAATATCAAAAAAATAAAAAAAACAATATTTGAGAAGCGCTGTAAGAGATGAACTCACGTGATAATAGGCGTAATCTAGTGGCTCGTAGTAGCCGGTACTTAGTTTATGAGAAAATTGCTATCATACGTCTGTTTTGTTTTTACTTGAGCCCTTTTTGTACATTTATGTATAGTTTACGACACCGTTGCACTGTATTTATCATCTTCCTACACGTAGAGTATTATAATTTTAAAACTATGTAAAAGAGCGTTAGATTTAGTTGTAGATTTTGTTTGTTATTGTAATTTAGATATAGGTTTTTGAAGTAAAACTTCTTTACGCACGCTTGACTTGGGGAGTAAGCTGGTGAATGCGTGACAAGAGCGTTACGAACAGTGTGATCAGGCAAGGCCAACGGAAGATGAGAGAGGCAAGAGAGAAAGGTGCGAGCACATGGAGTTAACGAAGTTTTATTTCAGTCGTGCAGTCTAAAGCACACACACTTTGTATGTTTTCTATATAATTATGCTACATTTTGTAGCTTAGAGTGCACAATTGCATATGTACAAACGAAAGTCATAGCAGAGCTTCGCTAGTCATCCTATGTTAGATTTTCACTAGTTTGATTAGAATGGTTATCAGAAATGCTTCAATCTATCACATTTTTTTTATGTAACTAGGTCGGCAAACAAACGTACGGCTCATTTGATGGTAAGCGATTACCGTAGCTTAGAGACGTCTATAACGCTAGCGTTCTTAGCTTCTAGAGCATCGCAAACGCGTTGCCGACCCTATCCCCAATTCCCCCCAAGACCTACATTATGATAAAATGGTCGTAAAAATGGCTTTTAATTACATGGCTTGTTTGAAACATGTACACACATTTTGTTTTCATCTGCCGACCGATATGTACGTGAGTAATTGTATAGACGGTCTAAGAGGGCGGTAGTGATGTTATGTATCGATAGACTATATCGATTGTTTTTAAAAAAAAATATTTTAACGAGGTTTATTTTTTGCAATTATTATGTAACAATTGATAGTTTCAATATCTTGGAAATGTTTGTGTAACCTTGAGTAGTTGTGGAAAACGCGAGCAGTAATTGTTAAATCTCTCAACCATTCAAAGACAATTGTCAGTGAATTGCTTAACTTTATCGTAACTTATTGTTTTCTAATGTTTACTTAAATTTCACTCATTATAATGAAACAACTTTTTCGGATTTTATCGCGGTTTATTAAGTTTTCAAATGTTGAACGTTTCGGATACTTTACAGCAACTATGGTCACGGAAGGACCATTTATCGTAACTGTTTATCATTTGAAAAGCATTGAGAAATAATCAGCTAAAATTTGTGAAAATTAATACATATGGTAGTATTTACGTGTATATAACGATACTTAATCATCATTAATACATATTTCATCAGGTTCCACTCTCGCCTTCACAAAACTATATTTTTAATATGTGCCGAGTCTTAGTTTAAATAATTTTGGTAAATTTTTGTGTATATTTTTGTCACAACAATATCAATCTCTCGATAAAATACATTTAGAATTTACAACTTCAATAACTTATAAAATCGAATAATTTCATCGATACATTAATAATTAAAACAAGGACACCACTAGCAAGTCCATAAAACAATGCTTCATTCTCACGCGTTACCCAGAACACCAACCGTGGTGTTCCCACACTTTAATAACGTGGTGCACATATTGTTGCTTACACATATTTGAATACCAAATCACCGGCAATAGAGACCACAGCTATGCGGTGAATCGTAATGAATTATTACTTTTAAATGCGGAAACTGTAATATCTGGAACATCCCTAGATATTAAATGTAGATATATCAGTTATGAAAGGCGTTGACTAGTCGCTGGATGTCTTAAGTCTAGAAATGTAGTCGGTAATTGCTGACCTTACCAGGTTTCTAGATGTAGCTTAGCCTGGTAGCTTGCCGCCAGAGCTAGCTGCTTCTCTGAAGAAAGTTATCAAATTGCTATTTTTCACTAGTAAGTACAAGATGTAATCAACAATTAATCACATGGAAAGTTCAATGAATTGAACACGAAACTCAAATTTGAACCCGCGATCGTCTCAGATCGATCAGTAATTGAGTATAAGTCTTAAATTTCAGTCTAATTAAATAGTAATTCGAGAAAAGAACTCTACACTTTTTAAAGCCTCACTCAATCAATTCAGACGAATTAATTTTGTATGCTTGTATATCAAACCTAAGACTGTTAGACCTGTAACTACTGCGCCAACCACTCATCACAAAAACTACACAATTATTTTGTTACATTAACCACTAAATGGTCGTATTTGATAGAAATATTTTCTTGATATTAAAAACCGGATCAGTGATTCCGCAGGCCGCTTTCTTTTATATAAATTAGTGTTGTGGTTATGAATTATTTGAGGTGTTTTTGCGGAAAATTACGTTTTCTAATCTATATTAAATATAACTCGCCAAGCGGTCATACCGCGTGTTGATCAGACTAGCTAATACACGGAACTTCACCTGCGTTCTGTCACTAACTTTATCAAAAAATAATTTAACGGTTTATTTCACCACTTGTGGATAACGATATTTGACGAATTTCATTTTGATATTATTTCAATTCGCAAAAATGAATCTTAAAGCTCACTCACTTCAGCCTATCGAAGTTCACTGCTGGACATAGGCCTCAAGTTCAGTTCAAGACAAGTTCGCGCCAAAAGCGCCGGGCAGGCGGGTTGGTGACCGCAAGGCTGACTTTGTCGCAGCGAAGATGCTGCTGCAATCTTCAATCAATAGAATCTTAAAGCTGTAGTTTATTAATCGAGGCGAGGAGGTTCTCATGGCCTATCCTACCTCCTGCTGTCAAAGTCTAATCGTGACTTATTTGCAAGATAAACTGTATCCACAACTGGTGTAATAGGACCTAAAAAGTAGTAAACTTTTCCAATTTTTTATGTGCTAATACACGCTTTTAGAACATTTTTCTAGGCGTCATTCAGGATCCAATGAGCTATCACACATAATTTTAAGAGCAGTGTCTCTATTTTCGTCCATTTTCAACTTTTCGACTAGATCTATGACACCTACAGAAACCTCAGTTTGAAGGAACGCTGTTACGAGTCGAACACCCTATAAAGTGCTTGACTTTTCTTGTATTCTTCAATCCGAATCAGAGCGTTAATTATTGGGCGTTTAAACAAACAAACAAGCGAGCATAATTTTCAAGTTCATTATTCATTGAGCTGAGCCAGCTCTCCGGATATAATAGGCGCATCTAAAACTAAATGCCACGGGTTATCCGGGCCATCGTTGAATTTACAAGTGTTAAGGTTTAAGCTGCTGTGTTAGCCGAGCATATCTGCAACGGTTTATTGGATAAAACATGCGTGTCGCTGTTAGAAGATCTAGGGGTCGAGTTCAAGCTACCACAGCTGCTTCTAGATTGAATCTCATGCGAAAAGCAGTCCTAAAAACCTGTGTAAGTACTTGCGAGATTTCAAATAACACCACCAACAATATACCACCTTTAGATTTAAAAAAATCATCGTTATCGGTCCACCCAATCAAAAGTTCTGAGATAAAATATATAAAAACAATATAATCGAATTGAGAACCTCCTTCTTTTTTGGAAGTCGGTTAAAAAGTAAGGTATCTATACTTTTAATACGTTTATAAGCGAGTGTAATTCGGAAACTGGTTACTTATCTATTTATTATTACTGATTATCTCATAAGATTTTGCCCATCTTTATAAATATTCTTATCGTTATCTGTATTTCATTTCTTAAAACAAAAACATTGTTTTAACGCAAAAATCCCTTGTCAAAGGCAAAAAAATGTATTTAATATACTTAGAAAACGATATCGCGTTTCTATTAAAAAATACCTTTTAAGTTCCACTTATACATAATTTGTGTCAAAATTAGAATAATCATAAATCATACGCTCGGAAATCGAACCTGACGGAAGATGTCTTAGTCAATTTACCCAACACTATTCTCATAACCGATTACATAACAATTAATTAAAACACGACTTCTATTACTAACGGAAGTTTTTTTTAAATTCATAACCGGGTCAAAACAATATTCATGTATGCAACTTGGTCAGGTTACAAATTGTCAACAATATGAAGCCGCGTTGGCGCAACGGTCACAGCATTGGTTTGTGGCTGTTATCATACAGATGTTTGCTGGGGTCTGGGTGTTTGTGCAGTTCTTGTGGGTCTCCCCGCCGTGCCTCGGAGAGCACGTTAAGCCGTCGGTCCCGGTTGTTATCATATATACCTGATAGCGATCGTAAATCATAGTAGGGAACATATCGGCCAATCCGCAGTTGAGCAGCGTGGTGGATTAAGGTCCAATCCTTCTCCTACATGGAGAAAGATGGAGGCATATGCCCAACAGTAGGATGTTACAGGCTAAATGCGAACAATATAATAAAGCAGTTGGCGAACTTTGAACCACCGTTTTTATTTTTCGAAAATACGTAGTATTTTTTTTTAATTTTTCATACAAACTTCGTCCTGAAAGTAACGAACACAGAAAAAAGATTTATCCAAGTTAGTGCAGTTATTTGGAAGTTATGCGCACACATACGTTTCGGAGTTTTACACATACAAAGTGACTACATAAAACACGTTTGAAGTCATCTTCACAATTTTAATTAGAATATTTTAACTAATTTTTGTCATAATATAATCAAGAGTACAGTTAATTTAGACTTTATGATTTGTATGCTATTATATATTTAATACTGTTAGCTTACTGTAACTTACATTTTAATGTTATGAGAATTAAATTAAAAATTAATTTATAAAATAATTAAATGAATAGTCATATAAACATTATCATTGTTTTTAGAAGTAGTGTTTTTTTAATGTTAAAAAAGCATTTATATGTAATATTTTATTGGAATTTCACATTGTATAATATTGTAACAAAGTTTACTCTATACGTGTATTTTTTTAAAAGAAATGAAATAGTGTCAAAAGGCGAGTTGAAGAAGACGCATTCGGCCTGAAACATCCTACTTTTGGGCATAGCTCTTTCTCGCGGCTTTCTCCATGTAGGAGAGGGATTGGAGCTTAATCCACCACGCTGCTCCACTGCGGGTTGTTGGATATGTTCCATACTAGGTATAACAACCGGGACCGATGGCTTACCGTGCTCTCCGAGGCACGGTAGAAAGACTATATGTATAACAAAAACAACATAATAAGTGTCAAAAATCATACACCTTGTATCTCCTTTATCTTTAAGAAATCTAGTATAATTTCCAGAAATATAAAAATTCTTTAGTTAAACTTAATTACACTTAAAAGAAATGTCAAGAAAAATTGTAATTTAAGAATATTTTATATAGCTTGTCGTGACAACCCTAATTACACTAATGTAACGAAAGCATAAAACATCTAATTTATCAATGAGCGTTTCTTAACGCGTAAGAAAAAGTAGAATTAACTGAAATAACACAAATAATCGTATCGGATAAAGAGTAATGGGCTATGATTGGACGCTGTCCTACAGTCAGCAGTGAGCGGGCCTCGGGCGACAACGGTACCGTCGGTAAATTACGTGACTCTCGGTCATATAGACGAGCGGTAGCGGGTTATAATGAAACGAAAATAGCTATTATTATATCGTAATAATGTATTCAATATTTAATATATATCTTGTAACATACACACACGGTCGTCTGTTCCTAAGGTAAGGAACTTAATGCTTGTGTGATTAACAGCCGACTGTCGAAGCTAATTTTTTTTTTTTTTTTTTAATAAAATTTCTTATGCCCTCTTGTGAATGCGTGAAGAGAGCGTTGCAAAAACTGTGATCGGGCGAGGCGAACAAAAGTTGATAGGGAGATACAAGTTAGTGAAGATAGAAAGAGAGAGAGTTTCGTTTCGTATATTACTATAGGGGCAACTAAGGAAGTTATACTTCAGTCGTGTGGTCTAAAGCACACTCGTTTTTTGTTCTTTTTTTCTATTATAAAATAATATATTATACATAAATAAAAATATATAAATATGCTACAAATACTTTTGTCAATGAGTAAGCTCTGGTAATTATAATTATACCTAGACAGTAATGACATTGATAAGAATTTGTTAAGGAATTTGTATATCCTATATTCTATATGTTGCAGGGATATTAAAAAAGCCGTGATATTGAAATTTCTCTAGTGCCATTACAATTGCACTGATTTATTGTCAATCGTTTGCATTACTTACAATTTAACGAGCTAGTTTCAGTGACATTATAATTTCACTAGACTGATACAGTAACAGTGAAATTATGAGGCAGATCTAATTTCAATATTAGACTGTTCATTTTTGTCACAGAAACAAAAAAAATCACCCTAACCTATCTAATTTCAATATTAGACTGTTTATCGGAATATTTTTGTCACAGAAAAAAAAATAACCCTAACCTATCTAATTTTAATATTAGACTACGAATCTGTCGTTATTGACAATAATCAGTGTAATTATAATTTCACTAGTGAAATTATAATATAACGTCTTTGACTAAATCCCTGCGACATATACATTATGTATAGGACTATAAAAAAATATAAGTAAACATGTAAAATGAATAGTATTTTATTACAAATATTATCAATTTTATTTTGAAAATATCACTATTTTAACTTTTATTAATAAAACACAAAATGGCATGGCATAAGATGCAGTGTGTTTCGGAGAAGGTTTTAGTAGGTAAATTATGATAATTATGTTGCTGATTAGGTACTTATCATGTAAAAAATATGGACGAACAGAGGTGGCTAGTATTTCTTATGAACGTATATTTTTTTTTTAATCACAAAATAGTTTTATCAACTTTCATTGACAAAATTTTTTAAACAGCTGGTAGGTAATGTTAACAGTATAATTATTGTAACAAGAAAAATACCTAATTCTAAATACTATAATAGAATTGAATATCGTGAGTAAGTTATAAGCGAATATACCCAGTGGTCCAAAGAGCCCGCGGCGCTACTGGCAGTGTTATTAATGTGGAAAGCACTGTTAAACTAACTCGATGGGCGGTTTAATGAATTCTTAATATCGCATACGTCGCCGTCATGCACTTCAATGATATAATTGTTTTCATTCCGATGTTTTACATAGAAATAGAATTATAAAATATTTATGTATTTATAGTTTATTGTGAATATTTTAAAGTGCTAAGTACTTGTCGATAAATAAATATATTCACGATTCAGCCTGTAATATCCCACTGTTGAGCATAGGCCTCTTCCCCATGCAGGAGAAGGATCAGAGCTTAATCCACCACGCTGCTCCAATGCGGGTTGGCGGAATAAATATATTAGATACCTTAAATTTGTAATAAAACTAGTAAGATGACCAATATGCTAATACAGTTCGATATTGTTAAGTCATGGGATTTTGTTTCAAACTTAATCTATTAGAACTCATTTATCGTTGAATACAAAAGTATGGATTAATTAAACTAATAAGAAGGCTAATAGTTGACAAATCTTCCTGTCCATAAAACTAAAACATATATACTTATATATAGCTGAATTATATTTACGAAATAAATACACGATTGGAAATATAATTAAAGCCCAAACAATATTGTACACACATATGACAAAACAGACATAATTATATGTGTTTAGACTTCAATAAATAAATAGTGCTGTAGGCTATAAATCACCACAGTATGACACATTATATTGTTACAGAAACCGTTAATACAATGTACCTATGTGAAAACGTAAATAGCTTTAACAATCGTCAAGTCGAGAATCGAATCGCCAATGGGGTCGACACATTAGTTTCACTGTGTCTGGTGACGGATCCCGTAACTCAATTACAGTGCTGTTACGAGTTAATAGAGGTGTATGGTTACGTGTAGAGAGGGTTACGAGTTTAATAATATATGTAATAAAGTTGTAATTTTTGCTCATCCGCACGTGCTAAGGTTATCTGAATTTAATATTTTAATTTTGATCGATGATCTGAGTGTAGGTATACCTAATTTAAGTAAAAAAATTGTCTGTTTTTTTATTTTTCTTAACATAATTCAAAAACTAGCAAATTGATACTAAATTTTTTAATACTATTCTAATATTTAAGGATATTACTTACAAATTGACATTAAAATTATTCTACTTAATTGCATAACTTGAGTGTTGGGGCTGTTTGAATATTACCCTTTTGCGAGTAAAGTACCCTTTTGAGAGTAAGAAAAATCGACTGTTTTTTTATTTTTCTTAAACTGCGCTGGTCAAACATGATTTTTTGTCATACTTATTCACCCGCGCCCTAACAATAATACCAATCATTTTCCTTGCTTGTCACATAAACCCTATTAAATGTAGCAGGTAGCTCTACATGGGCTTGGGACCCTCGCAAAAGGATACATTTGGGACAAAAAAATGTGAGTAGCTATATTAGTCGGCTATTACCCAAATCCAATGATTGACACCAAGGTACCTTAGGAATAATCGACGTGGTATGTAATTATGATAAACATACAGAATTTTCCATCAGAAATCGGCGCTCGTCGTTAGTATATCTATATCTATACTAATAAATAAAATTGGAGTGTCTGTTTTTCATATTAAAATAACCACTTTTTACTAAATGCATATGGATGTATACACGGAACATAATTATACCAAAATAACATTTTTTACAACTTTTGTCTGTCTGTCTGTTTGTTCCGGCTAATCTCTGAAACGGCTGGACCGATTTTGACCGTACTTTCACTGGCAGATAGCTGATATAATAAGAAGTAACTTAGGAGACTTTTAATTTCGAATTTTTTTTTATAACCGCGAACTGAACAATAATTTTTTTGTTAAATTCCACGAGGACGAAGTCGCGGGCACAGCAGCTAGTAGAGCATAATTACGAGTGGAGCGCTTATTTACGATGGCATAACATCACTGTAAACTTGTGAAACATTAAATAATAAAACAGCCTCTCTCTAGAACTACTTATAGTACTGAATAGGTAATTTTAACTTGTAAATTTATTTTATTGGCACTTTGATAGTTAATTCACTATAACTATAGACTAATTGGTGGACGTTTAATATTAGTATGTTAAATTTATTATCTTTAATCATAGTTATTCGTAAATTGCTATAGTCTTATTTTAAAACCTTAACAATTATGTAGATAATAAATGACTATCTATAATATAATATCGTCTAACGAAACTGTTGAAGTAAAACTTCTTTACGCACGCTTGACTTGTGGAGTAAGCTTGTGAATGCGTGACGAGAGCGTTACGAAAAGTGTGATCGGGCGAGGTAAACGGAAGTTGAGAGGGAGATATAAGTTAGATGGAGCTAAAGAAGTTTTACTTCAGTCGTATGGTCTAAAGCGCACTCATTTTTATAACCAATTGAATACTAAAATAATATTTGAACGAAAGCGAGGTGTAAATGTAGAATGCGGTAGGTCACGTCCAAGTCTGTAACGAATAACGGTACAGCACGGAAATTCCGAAGCAATCGGGTGAAATAAGAAATTTTCAACATACGTAGGTATTTACTTCTATTTCTTTATTTTCAATTCTTTGAATCAAACAGGAATTTTGAGAATTTCTTTATAATCGTATCCAATGAGATAGCGTCCATGAATTTTTAGCCGACTTCAAAAAATTAGGAGTTTGTTTATATATTTTGTAAGCGATCTAGATGTTTTTTATCAATTAAATAAACGTGCGAATTTATCTCGTACTTACTAGTATCACGCACACAGACGAAAGATTTATTTAATTATTTAATTCATAATCATAATTCACGATGTGCCTACATAGAAAAGTATAGTAGATACAAAAATAGTTGCTCGGGGTCCATACCCCGAGGGGCACGAAATGTAAGGAAAAGGTGATAGAGATACCCATTACCTACCCAAATTTAATTTTCCTATGTATTTTTTATTAATATTTATTTTTCTATCGTAGTAAAACTTTAAGAGGACGCGTTGGCGCAACGGTCACAGCAGTGGTTTGTGGCTGTTGTAGTAGCGGTTGCGGGTTCGATACCCGCACATGACAAACATTTGTATTGGCCATACAGATGTTTGCCGTGGTCTGGGTGTTTGTCCGTGCCTCGGAGAGCACGTTAAGCCATCGGTCCCGGTCGTTATCATGTACACCTAATAGCGATCATTACCTACTATACCAGGGAATATATCCGCCAACCCGCATAGGAGCAGCGTGGTGGATTAAGCACTGATCCTTCTCGTTAAGTTTGTTTAATCATCATAAGACGAAATAAATATTTTCATTTTATTTCACAATATATTACAATAATAATTTAAAATTTTGATATAATAAAAAAAATATACGTAATTCGTAATCTACTTTTATATAAATATATTTATTATTTTGTTCACAACTTTTCTGTTACGTTATGCCTGCATAATAGCTTATATGAATATGATATAAACGTACTATAAATTCTAATAGTGTGTCACCTGGGTCATTTGACCGGATTTTCGGTCATCGGCATATACCACGCTCGAAAGCAACAATATGGTAAATATGTTGTCCCATTTCTCGCGCACAGCTTTGGTAAATCGACCTCGCCAATAAATATATTATCTAACATATATTATGCTCACGACATATATATGCATACGAGGCATATGTATAGATTTCTATAAAAGTTTGTGACCGTTTTGCGTAATGGTTCTCTTTTTGTAAGCTACTGTGAGTAACTTTGAAGTGATTCCACATGTGGGTGCTGTAAATTATTATTTTGAACTGAGCTATAAAATTGAAAATTTTGTCGAGTGTTTAATAGTCGATTTTTAATGGTTTTTGAAGTGAAACTTCTTTAGGCGCATGAGGGGTAAAAATTGAGCGACTGTTAACGCGGCAACGCGTCACGCGGTCAGTACTTGGATGGGTGACTGCCTGGGAACACCGTGTGACGTTGGCTGATTGTTTTTTTTTCAATTTTTTTTTATTATTTTAAATTCGTTTTTTGAATTAGTTTTTTTTTTAAATTAGTTTGCCAAATAAGTTTCACTTCTGACATGTGTACTTTTTTATTAATTCGTGACACAACTAGTCATATTAGTCAGTCGGCATTTTAAGTCACGTCAAAGGAGTTCACCCACTATCGTAATTTATTGCTATGATATAACTGTACGGTTTCACTCGAAACGAGTTATGATGTTCCTCAAATTGATAGGCGTTAATCTTTTTATAAAATTTCTTAATTAAGAGGCTTATTAAAAATAGAATATTGGATTCATGAATTTCTAAAATAAATAAGTAGAAACATTCGTGATTTGATGTAAACAGTTCGGCTTTTTTTACATCAGTATAGAAAATTTTATGTTAATAATGTTGTAATTTAGTTTCTAAAAAAAATAATATTTTAACTAGTGGTCGCCCAGTGGTCGAAATTCGACCATAATTAATTTAAATTATAAGTTTGAACATAAAACAAAAGAGTATAGTATATGCGTGGGTGTGTCTGATACATGGTAGTGTATGTAAAAAATAATTCTATTGTTTTTATGCATAATTTAAATAAAAAAAATAGCATTCTGCACACCTCTATATAAACTCTAAGTGTGCGAAATTTCATTTTTCTCCGTCCGCAATATTCGTAAAAAGGGGTACAAAGTTTTTCTTCGCGCATTAATGTATAGAAAATTAAAAAACTTCATATTTAATTTGTTTGTATGTCAAATGATACTCAACGGCGCCCAAATGTCAGAACTCAGAATGATTAGTCAAAGCTTGTTATTAATAATTGATTTAAAAATATATTACTTATATATAACAAATGTATTCGTGTATCATAATATTATATACTAGCGACCTCTGTCCGTCTAAGATAAGTAACCACCAACACATATCATAAATTAAAACCTTCTCCGAAACACGCTGCCTCTTGTGGTATAAGGATTATTCCGATCGGCAGTTTTCGCAGTATAACCGAACAAAAAACCGGCTCTCCATTTATTAGTATAGATTTAAAAAATAGATATACCAGCAACTAGTTACCAGCAACTATTTTAATATTACACAACAATGAATATTATAGTTTTGTTTGTAATGAATAATTGATGTCGATACAGAACAACAAAAGCGTTATTTTTATGCGATCCGCATCGAACCGACATACCACCACGATCTTAATATCTGTGGCGACAATAAAATATACTTTATAGCCGTACGGTGCTCCGACACGATTGTGATCTAGGAGCTAACGAGCAAATAACCCTTGTTCCTAGTTAGAAAAAACTATTCGTACTGCTCAAAAATTGTTAATTTTTTAACTTGACTATTTCATAATCGTTCGGAATCGAATCTATATCGGAGACAAATATTTCTATAAATCTATACTAATATATAAAGCTGAAGAGTTTGTTTGTTTGGTTGTTTGTTTGTTTGTTTGTTTGTTTGAACGCGCTAATCTCTGGAACTACTGGGCCGATTTGAAAAATTCTTTCAGTGTTCGATAGCCCATTTACCGAGGAAGGCTATAGGCTATGTATCATCACGCTAAGACCAATAGGAGCGGAGTCCACGCCGACGAAGTCGCGCGCAGAAGCTAGTACAAATATAATTATGTCCTGAGTGGAAAATTCCACTTTCATTTACTTGTGTAAATCTACTAAGTAACTCGTGGCTGTGTTTAATATTATTTCAACAAAAGCACTCGTTTAACTTTGAATCTATCATTACTTAAACTAAGCAGCTCTCAGACTATACTTGAATTCACCTGCTGTATTCGCTATGATTCATTGGTTCTGTATAACTGTTGAGGTATTCACTATTCATTGTTGTTTATTCCCTGTATTTATTACAGTAACTAAGTACATAACTTCTAAAATAAACACAATAAATAAAATTAATTTTGATTATAATATAGTGGGTTACATACGTAAGAAGTTATACTTCATTGTTGGCTAGTTAACTTTACAATTGACGTTGTTAAGTTCTTCGTTGACTAGCTTCAGGATGTCGGTTTTTTCGTCACAGTGTGCGTGCGCATCGTAAAAATTTAATCTCATAATTTTTCCCTAACGCGCCAAAAGAAGTATAACTTCAAAAACAATATAACGTTCTTTAAGCATAATTAAACGAAACGCTATTAATAAAAATCGCTCATCATTATGTACGTACTTGTACTATGTATAAAAAGCTTTTGGGTATATAAGATTTTAGATTAACATGGTTACTTTTATTGCGAAAATTTGCTTTTGGGTATTTTTGCGTAACTTCGAGTCACCTCCCGTTTCCTTTAGGTATATTTCATAATCTCAGGATAATGGATCACATCGTAAGGCTCGAATTTCCTTCATAATTCCATTACTTTTGAAGGCATAATCTTTTAAATAGTGAACATAGAGGTAAGGCATAGCAGTAAATATAGAACTAGGAATGTATCTTAACCTCAACGTAGATAATTGTGTTGTATTCCTGTGATGAGTAAGGTAACCAGAGCTCCTGGGGGAAACGGGGGTAGATAGGCAACGCGCTTGTGATGCACCTGGGATAGGCGTTTATAGTCTCCAGTAATAACATACCATCTTATGGGTCTTACGTTTGTTTCCCACCTTAACCCTGTAAGTAATATTCAGCCCAAATTGTGAGCCTACTTTTTTTAAAGTCGGTTAAAAGATTGATCGCCGTATCCTTGTCTAATCGCTTACAAAATGATTATATACGGAACGGTAGGGGGCAGTGGCTCACCTGTCCCTGTGAAATTACCCGAGCATAACCAAATTACTTTCTCTGTTCGCATGAAGAAACTACCGTTTTACTGTGTTTTTGTGATGTACTTTATGAGCTATAATTAAATATAGATATGTATCGTTGTTCATTCAAAGTAACTGCCAAAAAAAAAATACAAAAAAAATTGTGTTTTTGTGATTGAGTTCTGCATTACTTTAAGGAAAAGTATGTACAATCAAATAAGGTTAACATTACCTACAATGTCATGTTAGAACTTACAATGTACCTACTTCCGTTGGCTATATCATCTCTTGCGAAGGAGTTAAAAGAGAGAGTGAAAAGGAAATACTTTACGTCACGTCACGTGTTCTAACTCCTACGAAAGGCTTCAATATAGAAAGAAGAAGAAATAAAGAGTAGGACAGTTAGACTTGTAAACAAGTGTATTCACTTGCCTAACTTAATTTCTGTAATTGTGTTTGCTTGCAAACGAATAAAATACCGACTTCAATTACGTAGACGAAAAAATAATCAAGTAAATGCGCATTATTAGAGATAACTCAAAAAGTACTAGTCAGATCTGTTAGCTTTCGATTAAAATAAGAATTATCGGAAACGGTCTACCCAGTAAAGAGTTATGAGGTAACACACATAAAAAAACAGTCGAACCTCCTCCTTGCAGTCGGCTAAAAATAGTTTTTGTTGTAGCTGTGTGTTAATTTGATTTTTCTCTTGTTACAGTGAGCTGACTTTACTGGAAGGAATGGCTAATTGCGGGGGTTGGAGCGAGGAACCTGTATCAAAGGTATGAAAATTGCATACAGTAAATTTATGAATGTATGAAAATAAACAATATACCTAATCTATACTAATATAATAAAACTGAAGAGTTTGTTTGTTTGATTGTTTGTTTGTTTGTTTGTTTGAACGCGCTAATCTCAGGATCTACTGGTCCGATTTGAAAAATTCTTTCAGTGTTAGATAGCCCATTTATCGAGGAAGGCTATAGGCTATGTATCATCACGCTAAGACCAATAGGAGCAGAGTCCACGCCGACGAAGTCGCGCGCAGAAGCTAGTATTAAATAAGTATATAATATAATAACTAATAAGTATTATTTCATGCTATCCATATAAAAACAGTAAAATTAATTACGTTTATTTAAATAAATATAAATATCTTATAACGTACACACACGGTCGTCTGTTTCTATGGTAAGCAAGTTAATGCTTGTATAGATAACTGTTATCGATATAATATAATAATCTAATAGATAACTTTTATTTAAACACTTATTGACTAATAATTTTAAGTTAACTCTCTCCGAAGTCTCTCACAGTCAATCTTTTGGCCAATCCGAAAAAATATATGTATATATTTACTGTCGGTATAATATGATACTTACTGATTAGGCCAGTAAACAGTTTAAACAGCCCAATATTTAGCAAATAGGAGTTCTACGGGGTAATCAATAGAATGACATGATATAACATTTCAAATTAACATAGTTATTTTCATTACTAAAATTATTATTTAAAATTTATTTTTTATTTTTATATTGTGAAACTCGATATTTCGATATTATCTACGATTGTCTTGTTCACGAGACTTGTGTCCCGTTTTAAATAATTTTATTAATTACTAGCTGCTGCTCGCGACGTCGTCTGCGTGCGTTCACTGCTCTTTCCCCGTAGGTGATAGCGTGATAATATGTAGCCTATGTTCTGACCCGACTTCTTAATAATATTCGTGCCAAATTTGAAGTAAATCCATGGAGTACTTTTTGAGTTTATCCCGGACATACATTTGAAGAAATAAAGGTTCACTGCTCGTTCCCCGTAGGTGATAGCGTGATAATATATAGCCTATGTTGTGACCCGACTTCTTAACAATATTCGTGCCAAATTTGAAGTAAATCCATGCAGTACTTTTTGAGTTTATCCCGGACATACATACAGACAAACAGACAAACAGACAAACAGACAAAAATTCTAAAAGCTATATTTTTGGCTTCGGTATCGATTGTAGATCACACCCCAAGTATTCTTTAAAAAAAATATTCAATGTACAGTTTTGACTTTTCTACCATTTTATTATATGTATAGATACTTTCAAAAATCAGGAAATTAATACTGCATTATTCATCTATTTCTATATAATAAATAAATAAAATTGGAGTGTCTGTTTGTAATATTAAAATAACCGGTTTTTACTAAATGCATATGGATGTATATACACGGTACATCTACCAAAATAACATTTTTACAAGTTTTGTCTGTCTTTCTGTTTGTTCCGGCTAATCTCTGAAATGGCTGGGCCGATTTTGACGGGACTTTCACTGGCAGATAGCTGATGTAATAAGGAGGAACTTAGGTTACTTCTATCTTAGATTTTTTTTATATTATAACTCTGCAAACTGAACAATAACTATTTATTAAATTCCACGCGGACGAAGTCGCGGTCACAGCTAGTAGTTTATAAAACTAATGTCTCCGCCACATTTTAATGCAAATAAAACTAACCATTGTTTTTAAAATACACAGTTATTATATACGTATTAAATTATCATAAATAATGAATCTTAATAAGCAACAACAAAAAATATATAATAATTTAACTTTAAAATATTTAAATAAAGTCAAGATGATTTTACAGTGAAAACTATTTAATTTTTTATAATAATTTTTACTTAAAAATCTAGGTTATTAATATTTTTGACCGAGATATCTACAAACAGTTCGTTAAACTGTATTCGTTTTGATTATATAAAAAATAATACCGCGATTCTTAGTGACGTGCATTTTTTTTTAAACATCTACCTATATAAGAGGTCGTCCATTACCACATGAGGGTCTAAAGCAGGAGTGTCAAACTCAATTTTGCAGAAGTCCATGCAAATGTCAAATTTAGAACATATAGGCGGGCCAGATTCAAATAAAAATTTAGTTGAGCATTTTAAAACTTCCGTAGAGGAATCGAGTAAAATTATGATTCTTCTTTCTGTGACACATTGCGATCGCGGACCGTATTTTTGACAACCCTCCTCTAAAGGGTTCGGTAAAACACTAATACTATTGCTAAATATGTGACGTCATCACGCGATTAATGGGGGGCTATATTATTGAGAAATTACATGTATTTATTTGTCGTTGAACGCGCGTTTTCTAAACAAAAAACACCCAAAGTCCCTACAACGATGAAACATCATTGATGCTTATCTAGTAATTTGTATCACCATGCTTAGCTTTTCAAACTTTAATCCAATTATACTTATATTTAAAGATATATTCTCAATTTTTCAATTTTCTTTGCCGATTAAAATACACGTGACTATCGAGTATGGGGGCGCGAGCAGCTAAATAATACTGCTTTCAAGCAGTATGGTGTTTCTGTGGTGAGTAAGGTGACCAGAGCTTCGGGGGTAGGCCGGTAGGTCGGCAACGCGCTTGCGATGCTTCTGGTGTAGCAGGTTCACCTAATGGTAAGCAATTACCGTAGCTTATAGACATAGAACCGTACGCTTCTTTGCCGACCTAGTTGTATAAAAACAAATCAAAAATACTTATTGTGGAACTATTAATTATACTAAAAATACAAATATAACCTATAGAACGAGCAATTATTTTAAATGCGTACTTCCCGCAAGCAACAACTATTTGTATATAAAACCCTATTGTCCGTCCGAAACATTTACGAGCACATCGCACGATTGTCGTAAAGACTTCGCTATCAGAGCTGGTCCCGTAATGACTATTTATGTCCAATGTCTTGATCTGACCGCTTGACAGCGCTTTTACAGCCTCCGATACGATGTTGTGTCTTAAATTATGGTTACAATATGGTAAAGATAATATCGAGGAAATATTTATTGAGTTATAACGAATTTATATAACGATTCTGTAACACGTACATAATTCCCGTAGGTATATGTATATTCTTGTTCGTCTTATCTATACTAATATAATAAAGCTGAAGAGTTTGTTTGATTGTTTGTTTGTTTGTTTGTTTGTTTGTTTGTTTGTTTGAACGCGCTAATCTCAGGATCTACTGGTCCGATTTGAAAAATTCTTTCAGTGTTAGATAGCCCATTTATCGAGGAAGGCTATAGGCTATATATCATCACGCTAAGTCCAATAGGAGCGGAGTCCACGCCGACGAAGTCGCGCGCAGAAGCTAGTTATTATATAAAAGGTAATCTTCTTTTGAAGATTACTTTTTACTTTGGTACCATCACATACTATAGTACAAAAAACATACAAAAATAAAAAAGTACAATGAAAAATTTAAGCTAATCAATCTGTTGAAACTAGGATGCCACGTTTTTTATTTTTATTTTGTTGATATTACTATATTTAATTTTTTAGAAGATCTGTTCCATCATTCCTTTTTTATCGAAATAGCTAATATATTTTAGAACAAAATTTTGTACACTATAGAAAAAGAATAGGTCTAAGGACTAACTATAACGTACAAGTAATATCGTATAATGTCGATGTACAATGTTTCATTACCAAGGGTTCTCCAATACCGCGAATATGCTCCAACCGCTTCACCTTGTCAATATTTTTCATGATTCAGTATCCAGCCTAAGAAAAAAACTTACTACACATTAAATTTGTTCATAACCTGGCGTATAACTTTACTACTATTACTGCTCGAGAATATGTAACGTAAACTCACCTATTTTGTATTTTTTTTTCCTTTTAATTGTATAAAAATCAGCATCATCAATTAAGAGTGATGTACATACATACCTCTAATTGACATGTATGGTATCTAAATACCATGCATGTCAATTAGACATTATTAGAATTATACAGAATAGCTTATGTTAATAAAGCTTATGTAAATAAATAAATAAATGTTACAACGATATCGTTTAACGTATCGAACAATGTAAAAAGCCTTACGACACGGCTCCATAATCTATATGCTCCGTTTAAGCATGTCGCTTACTTGCCTTACCATTTTTACCTCGCTTTATTTTAAACCTGGAATTCACTGTCCATGTTTGTATGCATAATTCATTATTTTGTCAATAATAGCCTCTTAAGTACTCTTAAACAACGGCGTCTTACCGTCTTTGGTCTTATTGCATGTTTTAGATCTTTTGACATCGTCTACTTATCGTTAAGTATAAAATAAATACGTAATAGAACAGTTAAAGACTATTTCCTTTCTTTCTTTTGTATATATAGATAATTTAGATATTTTGTCTACTATATCCTTTTGGGATTTTAGCTATAAATTTGAGTAAATACATTTTATACTCTGCCATAAATTTACATAAACTTATCACATCAATTGTCACAAGTATCGAAATAAAAAATATTCTATCAAAAAAAAATCTAACCTACTATTAAAAATATATATATATATATATATATATATATATATATATATATATATATACGAATACTAATACACACAAAGAAGGACAACAAAAAGAAGGAAGTTCTCAATTCGACTCTATTTTTTGTGTTACCTCATAATTTTACTGCGTATATTGATAATATTTTAATGGAAAGCTGGTATTTGTTATGACTGTGGGGTACCACATGTAAATTAGATCGAGATCTGACTAATATTCGCCCTTTGTAAAAATGATTTATAATTAGGTTTTTAAAGTGCAATAAAGAATACAATTAAGATTATAATACTTTTGAGTTATCACTAATAATACCTATTTAATTGATTATTTTTTCAACTACTATCTATTTTTCCTCCGCAATTTTTCCTAAACAAAATGTAAATTATTAATTACTAGCTGCTGCCCGCGACGTTGTCTGCGTGCGTTCACTGCTCGTTCCCCGTAGGTGATAGCGTGATAATATGTAGCCTATGTTCTGACCCGACTTCTTAATAATATTCGTGCCAAATTTGAAGTAAATCTATGCAGTACTTTTTGAGTTTATCCCGGACATACATTGACTTTCCTATCATTTTATTATATGTATAGATTAGTGATTTTGTAAATGTGTAAAAGAAGTAAAAGAAGAAAGTTCTCAATTCGACTCAAATTTTTGTTTTACCTCATAATTTTTACTGGGTATACCGATGTTGATGATTTTTTTAATGGAAAGCGGTGCTAGTCATGTGGAGACCATATTATATGATCGAGATCTGATGAATACTTTTGACTTAATAATACCTATTTAATTGATTATTTTTTCTACTATTATCCTGTGACTATTTTTTCCGACTAATTTACCTTGACCGGTAAAAAAATGTAAAATTTAAAGACAAAAAAGTTTTACGCTTCTTCACGATGCCAACCGGATACAATTCCATCGATCTTTCGCGTGATCGTTATCAAACGATATTTACTGGGCCATCACGACTAAGAATATTGGACTGACCGAGTTTAGCGCGATTTAATAAACATAACTAACTATATTATTTGGCGCAACATATTTTCAACATTCAAAGAGTATTCATGTCGAAAGGAATCAATAAAGATTTAAAACAATTACAAAAAACGCAAGTCGTAGCTAGTTAAAAATATAACAAGATTACCCTGTTTCGAAATCTCGACAGAAATTGTTTTCTTCTCTAATTAACTATGATTATTCTAATTATAGCAACCTTTCTCTCGTCGCACTCGTGTTTTGATTATAAAACTGCGACCAGTAGCTATGATGCCAGAATACATCTGTCAAAAGACACACGCTACATAATAAAATATTCAGATAAATATCTTGGGAGGTACCAAACAATGATGCCATTAGTGTTGCACGTAAAACATTAAAGACAGGTAAATTAATGGATGATGCAATGCGTGAAAATTTAGTTTGTATGTGTTGTTTTTTTTATTATTTTTTATGTAAACCTGTCAACAGGCTTATACAATTATATTTATTTATTACCAGGGAAGTAGTATCCACCTTATATTCGCTTGTGTGTTTTTTTTAATTATGGAAGTGTAGAGAAATGATATTTAATTAATTTATATTATAACACAACTCTTGATGTAGAAGTATAATAAACTGATTTGTAAAGTTCTTTTGAGTTAGTTGTCCATCAGTAATTTTTAACGTGTTGTTGTTATGATAACATGCTAGGGTTAACTATAATGATTAAATATTACATTTGTAATTACTATTTAATACGAAAATACTGTTGAATATTTTTTTTAATACAACTAGTTCGGCAAACAAGCGTACGGCTCACCTGATAATAAGCCATTACCGTAGCCTATAGACGGCTGCAACACCAGAAGCATCGCAAGTGCGTTGTCGACCCTATCCAGGAGCCGCAGGAGTCACCTTACTCACCACAGGAACACAATACTGCTTGAATGAGATAAATAATTACTTTTTAAGGATCTTAACTGTTTAATTTTTTTAATGAAAAAAAATTAAAGCTAAAAATTTTGGTAATTTAAAATATACTTCATAGTTTTTTTATCATTCTTCGTTAAGAAAGCGACTTTAAGTAGCTACTGTTATATCATTATGTCATGTTCTACAACTGTTGTACACATTATTGTTTTAGCTTCTTGAGTTCTCATGTAAATGACTGTGGCGTAATGAGAAAAAAATTATTTTAAAACCAATATTTTCTTTGATGTCAAACTTGACCTAACAATTAGAAACATGACATGAGAAATCATATCAATCACATAATATTATGTATTTGCCTTTTACTGTACAATTTATGTGCAAAATGGTTTTATTTCAAATCATCTAAGCCTCATCACCTTATGATATTGAATCCTGAAGATACATCTTCTTAAACTTAATATTTTTCTACATTGACAACGGAACAACTGACAAACGTTCTGGTGTAGGAAGGTTCATTGAGGTAGGGCACAGCAGAATATCATCACTTCATCGTCATCAGTTCAGCCTATCGCAGTCTACTGCTGGACATAGGCCTCCCCAAGTTCGCGCCAGACACAACACAGACGCACAGTTTTGCCCATTGTCACCACGCTGAGCGGCTTGGTGACCGCAGGGCTGGTTTTGTCGCACCGAAGACGCCTCAGCCCGTCTTCGGCCTGTGTATTTCAAAGCCAGCAGTTGGATGGTTATCCCTCCATCCGTCGGCTTTATAAGTCCCAAGGTGGTAGTGGAACTGTGTTATCCCTTAGTCGCCTCTTACGACACCCACGGGATGAAATGGGGTGGCTATATTTTTTACTGCCGTTACCACACAGGAGAATATATCCTGCTCAAAATCTAGAGCACCTAAGCGATTCGCTAGTACATTCCTGATGAGTACGGCCAAGGAGTGGAACTCTCTGCCGGCATCTGTGTTTCCGGAAAGTTACAATCTGGGTATCTTCAAGACGCGAGTGAATAGGCTACTTCTAGGCAAGCGTGCTCCATCCTAGACCGCATTCTTACTTAAGATAAGGTGGAATAGTGGTCAAACGCAAGCCTATCTAATTATAAAAAAAAAGAACTGCATTAACTTGATGAATGAAATGGTACTGCTCTTAAGTAATTTTATGTTCCTATAGTAAGTAAGGTTAGCCGGGGCTCCTGGAGAGATTCGGAGGTAGGATCGGCAACGCGTTTGCGATACACCTGAAGGTGATGCAAACGTCTATCGGCTACAGTAACCGCTTACCGTCACATGGGTCATAAGCTTGTTTTATGGACATTTTAATTGACTAACACTAAGTTAATAATATAATTATTACTGTTCATTTCATTTCTCGCGTCCAAATCTAGTATATAATTTTTTTTTAATGTTACTAAGGCGACAAACAAGCGTACGGCTCACCTGATGGTAAGTGACTACCGTAGCCTATAGACGCCTGCAACACCAGAAGCGTCGCAAGCGCGTTGCCGACCCTATCCCCAATCCCCCCAGGAGCTCTGGTCACCTTACTCACCAACAGGAACACAATACTGCTTGAAAACAGTATTATTTAGCTGTGGTCTTCTGTAAGGTCGAGGTACTACCCCAGTCGGGCTGCTCCATATTTTGAGCAGGAAATTTCCTGCTGTGCCCTACCTCAGTTAAAGTTAGTATCTAAGCTTGTATGGATTAATGTTTAACTGAGGTAGGGCACAGCAGGAAAATTCTTGCTCAAAATATGGAGCAGTCCGACTGGGGTAGTACCTCGACCTTACAGAAGACCATATAAATAATACTGTTTTAAAGCAGTATTGTATTCCTGTTGGTGAGTAAGGTGACCAGAGCTCCTGGATTGGGTAAAAGGTAGGAAACACGCTTGCGATACTTCTGGTGTTACAGGCGTCTATAAGCTACGGTAATCGCTTACTATCAGGTGAGCCGTATGCTTGTTTACCGACCGTTATATAAAATATAAAAAATAATGCTAACAGCGCTCGAAGCTTAAAATATTATAAACAAAAGACAATTGGGCATATTTCGACGTTAGATTTCATCAAAGGCTCAAGCAAAATATTTGAAAATAATAATTAAAAGCGATACCACTAGAGTGTTAAAGCTTTTAACTCGATTACGTCCACAAATCGACCCACTTCAAAATAAAAAAACAATCATAAAAATTAAAAAGTTAAAAACAATCATAAAAATGAAATAAAACATCCTTATCATTAAAAAAATACTTAAATATACAGGAAAAAACATATCTCAACTTTCATATTGACATCTAACACGAATGGTTCATAAAAATCTTATTAACATATTCATAAGAGCTAACGTCTCTATTTGTTACACCTCATATGTAAATGTAATATACTATAAACAAGATTTTATAATGTTATATGTAACACTATGTTGACTTTTATATGGCAGATTTTAATTTTACAGTATTTTTATGTGTTCATTATATTTATGTTATTAATTTTTTCGAATTTGTGAAAATTGAATATCTGTAGAAGTTCACAGTGAAAAAAGTAGGTAGTGTTCCTTGTAGTTCGCCGCAATTTTAAATATATATAGCTAATTTTCCGTCCACGATTTTCCTGCGTGGATTTACACGATTTTTGGTGTTCCATTTTCCCCTATATAAATATAGCCTATGTCGCTAAGTGATAACGTTGCATTCCACCACTACCACCACTACAGCCTATCACAGTCCACTGTTGGACATAGGCCTCCACAAGTTCGCGCCCGACATTATGACGCAAACTCATGTGTTTTGCCCATAGTCACCACGCGGGGCAGGCGGGTTGGTGACCGCAGGGCTGGCTTTGTCGCACCGAAGACGCTGCTGCCCATCTTTGGCCTGTGTATTTCAAAGCCAGCATGGATGGTTATCCCGCCATCCGTCGGCTTTTTAAGTTCCAGGGTGGTAGTGGAACTGTGTTATCCCTTAGTCGCCTCTTACGACACCCACGGGAACGTTGCATTCGCTAGACGAAAATTTTTTCGTTTTAAAATTGGTCAAGTAGTTTTTAACTTCATCAAATATTTCCTCTAAGTATACAATATTAGTATAGACAGGCTATATTTCATGTATTCACTAAACTTACCATCTGAAAGGTCAATTCTAAACATATAATATACTAGTTGACCTGGCGAACTTCGTACCGCCTTATTTTTATTTCTTAAATATAATAATTACCTACATGTACCAAAATAAAATATAGCCTATCTTTCAAGTTGGATCAAACTGCACACGGTGTGCAAATTTGATTAAAATCGGTTTAGTAGTAAGGAGTCCATCGCGGACAAACAACGTGACGCGTAATTTATATATATTAACCCTATACTTGACACTGTGTACTTAAATGCACATTCACTTTAAAAAAATATTTATGGAAAATTTAACATGGAATCGTTTTAGTAAAAACTCAAAGAGACTTTTTAAATGTTTCTTTATATAAAAAAAAAGAAAGTTATATCCATCTCGCACACACATTGTCAGTGGTGAACAAAATTGCGAGCCGTCCGTCAGCGCCCGCGCAACGCCCTGTAAGTATCTTATTTTATCTAAATTTAATTAAGCTATATGTATAAAATTGTTATAATTTTACGTTCTGAAAGCTTTATGCAATTGTTTGGCGATATTATTTTTGTGCTATTTGTTTTGTATATAAAGTAATTCATAACTTTTTCTATGTGTGCATTAAAATACACACTGCCTGGTTCAGCGTGAATGACTCAATATTTCTTGTGTATATTTAAATGCACACTGCCAACATCACAGACTATAACTATTTTGAATGTTGTGTCGTAAAGTGCACATTGCCTACTGTGTACTACTTACTCAAGCCTTTTTCAGACAGAGCTTTTTTTTTAATAATGCATGATAGCAATTTGTATTACCCCTTTCACCAAATCCCTATTCCTTGGCCTTCAATACTTTTCTTTCAGATGCCTACTGTGTACTACTTACTCAAGCCTTTTTCAGACAGAGCTTTTTTTTAATAATGCATGATAGCAATTTATATTACCCCTTTCACCAAATCCCTATTCCTTGGCCTTCAATACTTTTCTTTCAGATGACTAGGAATAGAAAAATCCTAGCTTTGGTGCCTAAATACGGAGCTAAGTCTGATATGGAATCCCGCGAATCTTCGGAAGATGATTTGCAGATATGTAAGCCTCATCAAGACATCTCAGAAGACAGTTCCTGTGTCCGATCTGTAGCGTCATCTGTCGAAAATGTAAACATCTTCGATTGTGATGAATGTGAGTATCGAGAAATATACACCATTGCTTCTGTCCATGAAGAACTGAGATTCAGACACAAAACTATCGATTCTACTCCAAACCCACCTTCTATTCTTCAACATGATCCTGATATTATACTGCTTTCACTATCAAATTATATTCCACCGTCACCATCTATAGACTCAATCTGCAGTACCACACCTTCAACACCTGATGTACCTACAGTACCTGCGGCAGCTACATCAGCTACTGTGTATCTTCGGCGTTATAAGAAAACTCCGGTGATCGTAAAAAAAAAAGCGTACAGAAACCAACAAAAATGTTTCTTAAATGGACAAGGATGAAATTTCAAGGAGTAGCAGACATAGAAGATGAGCTGTTTTTCAAATCTACTGATGTTGATAAATCGCCTTTTGATTACTTTAAGCTACTTTTTACTGACGATATACTAGAACTAATAGTATATCATTCCAATTTATGTGGTGACGCTACTCGTTATGACCTGACGGGTCATCTAGGAATATGGAAGGAAGGAAGTCTTTTACGACTAAAGGTAGTTGTAGAAACTACCAAACCAAATCCTTTTGTCCATAGTGTAACGCACGACTATACATAGTTGAAGGGCAAAATTGCTTTATGGATTTTCATACATCAATAGTGTTTAAGTTTTTTATATTTTTACACGGTAGATAGATAATTAAGTAAACTTTGATTTCAGAGCATTACGACTGAATTTTGTGATAAATATTAGTATAAAGTTTAACATAGTTTTGTTTTTAAATAGTACAACTATCTATACTAATATTATAAAGAGGAAAGATTTGTATTTTTGTGTGTATGTTTGTATTAAATAAACTCAAAAACTACTGGACCGATTTAAAAAATTATTTTACCATTTGAAAGCTTAGTTATCCCTGTATAACATAAGCTACTTTTTATTCCGGGAAAATAAGAGGTTCCCACGGGATTGTTTGCGCACACGGGTGAAAGCCGTTGAGAACAGTAGCTAGTATGTGATAACTATGTCGTCACATACCATACTCATAGATTTAGTTCCTAAAATATCTCAAAACTTATTGATATGTTATAATTTAGAGACTTTTATATTAAGTATTTGAAAAAAAATCATGTTATTTTTAATGTTTTGTTTCTTTTTTAGTATAGTGATCACATGGCAGTGTGCATATAAAGATACATAATATATCCTGAAAACTGAAATTCAGGGAATTTTTATTTTATTTTTCCTTACATCCTTTTAACCCTATTAACACAGAAAAGTAGAAAAAGTTCATTTTTTTTAAGTTAAAATTCTCTGCCAAGTATAGGGTTAAGATAATTACATATTATATTGTTCAATTTTCTCTATCATTATGTCCAAGAACTAGCTTATAATCATTCTTTTTTTATATTTGAAAATTATCGCTACAAACATTTTTTTTAGATTTTACGTCACGAACAAAATTAATTCAAATTTAATTTATGCTCATATGCTTAAGAAAAACGGAAACGTATTAAATAATTTACCCTACTTGTATCAAGATTATTATAATAATTTTTAGAAAGAAAATTTTGGGTTCTCAATTCCCTTCAAATAACGCTATCGTACCACATATTATCTTTATGTAGATATGATTGATTGTGTTTCGAGTATGTTTGTTAGAGTGGAATCTTGCAACTCAATTTTGGAGTATAATATCCTTAACCGATTGAATTAAAAACCGATGTCATCCAAACTAAGCGTGTACAAAACACGCTTAGTTTGGATGACAATACATGTTTAGCTATGTGACGTCACATATATTATATGTGACGTAATTCGAAATCCAATATGGCGTAGGTACTTCTAAAGATGGCGGACTAGTTTTTAATGCGCTCCTATATATATGGGTATCAATTGAAAGGGCTTGCTGAGAATAGCTTCAAATCCAATATGGCGAAATTTACCTAATTATAATTATAAACAAATAAATTGAATAACTTGATCTATTTTGATTTTAATTTTTCTAATTTTCAAATTAAGTAAATACAAGTCCTTGAATATCGCGACAAGCTTTTTTATCATGTAATTTCTGTAATGACGTTATATGTTGATAGTAAAAGTTTTAAAGGAAAAATTTGTTTTATTCTTTTTAGCGCAGTTAAAATAAGAGCTTGTTTAAAAAAAAAACTTTTTTCCAAATTCTTTTCTGTGTTCAAAATTTTTAATAATTAACAATAAAGTACGCACAGACTAGCAGGAACCCTTAATTAGGGATAAAAAGAAAAAAAAATATATATTATGATAAATCTTTCCATTTCTGCAATTTCACACACAAACAAATCCACAATACTTTCACTGTACCGCACTGTTTGCTCCTATTGTGACAGCCGCTCGAATGGTAGTCATAGAAAAAAAAAATAATCAACATCAATAATGCATGGCGTTATTGTTTGCGAGTTTTATAGCGATCATAAAACTATGAAAGTTCGTTCCATAATAAATTCTCATTGGGTCGGCAAAAATTTTATTATACTAGGAGAAGAAAGCGGAAAACTTGCTTTGTTTTTAACAACCTAATCTTAAAGACAACGGAACCGGTTCGAACATTTTTTTTCCTCCTTTAATATTGCTTGAAGATTGATTGATTCAGCCTCTAACTTTCCACTGCTGGGCATAGGTCTCTATCTCCATGTAAAGGAAAGGCTTAATCTACCATGCTGCTCCACTCCGGGTTCGCATATATGTTACCTACTATGAGTAACGATCTTTATCAGGTATCTATGATAACAACCGGGACTGACAGCTATACGTGCTTTCTGAGGCACGGTGGGGAGACCCACAAGAAGAGACAACCAGACCAGCAACAAATATTTGTACCAATACAAATATCCGTTCCGAGCGGGAATCAAACCCGCAATCACCGGTGTTTAGGCGCATAAATAGCACGCCCACCACTACACCAGAGCGGTCTTTACGATTATCGTCTGGGCTTTAAAGGTGCCAGAAAAGTCCCGATGGTTTTGCTAATTTTACGTAAAATGGAGAATTCACGGAGTAGAAAAAAAATCTTTGTGGCGTATTATTTTTTTTTTTGAGATAAGTACTATAATTAATGTACGGGTTAAATTAAAATCAAAATTAAAAATATATTTATTCAAATAGGCCCCAAGAGCACTTTCGAATCGTCATTTACAAATTAAATTTTTTAAAGTGTATATTATTTTTGTAGAAGTAAAGCTACCACCTATTCGGAATGTACATTCTGCAGAGAAGAATCGGCAAGAAACTCCGCGGTTACTCTGTTGAAAATAATATATAAACTGTGTTTTAATACAAAATTAGTAATATCTCGCATGAAATACAACATCACTAAGTCCACACATCTTTATCAACTATTTAATCCTGTACCGAATAATACGCTTTATCTATTAATTCTCTTTTTAATAAAAACTTTAAATTTATGTTGTTGTTATTAAAAGGCATTCCGTTTTGATGAGCCCGTTGGCACAATAATTGGCAGCGAATTGAGTTGCGTTATACTATAAATTAACGAGCTCAAAATATTGGGATAAGATTTTCTTTTTATTAACTTAATCAAGTATTAGTTTTTAACTAACCACTTTTTTTCATTAATAGGATAAACAACGACCACCGATTTACAACCCAGAAGATTACGCGACGTCCCTCAAGAAATGGGGCAAGAAGACAGGAACAGGCAGTTTATATGACCTGGATCCAGGACAGGATCCAAATAAGGCGAGAACACTACCCACCCCGGGCAGTAAGGATTTCAGGTATCTTTAAACTGTTATCTTAGACTTTTCACAATTTTATTTAAAAAAATAAATAAAGGGGTCAATAAATTATTGTGCAGAAGTTTGAATACAATTGTATGGTCTAAACTTCTAAAGCACACTCTTTTTTTTTGGTTTTTACTCTTTCAATTCTTTTAGTTATTTTCGGCCCGCTGGACCGACGATCTACTTAATATTGTGGTTGTTGCTGGATGAGGATTGCGGAAAACCAGGATGTCTGGCGCGAACTTGGGGAGGCCTATGTCCAGCAATGAACTGCAATAGGTTGAACTAACTAACTCTTTCAGTAGATTAAACTGACGGTTTTGTGGTGATTTTTATGATCGCAATTTTTTATGTAATGCAAAAATTTCGGTTTTTTTTATAATAGAAGGAAATTTTATTCATTGCGATTTTAAACGCATTCGTTTCGTTATTAGAACTCTCTAATTTCACAATCTACTGTTCCTAATTCTATTCTTTTAGCATTAGAAAGTATGTTTATTTGGAAGGTTATAATTATGACATCCGCTTCTGTTGCATGTTATTTCAAATATTACAAAATAGAATTGTCAAGTCTCATAAATCAATTAAATAGTTGTTGTTGTTGTGTATTGTTGCGATTTTTTCAACGTCACGAATTTTTGTCCGGATCAGCACCCCAAAATACATATAGAATGAAAGATATCAGAACTAAACCAAAACTTGCCCTTACAAACTAACTGAAAATTGTACAGGATACAAGAGTAAGTTATTTAAAAATGCCATAATGTGTAATTTACTTGAACGCTGTATGATGATTATTTGCGACTTGGTCTAAGATAATAATTAAATATTTTATTTACTTAAAATATGGTCTTAGACGACAATCAGTTGTATTATTGGTATCAAACTAGCTTGATCCGCGAACGTTTTGTTTACAAATTTTGTCCCGATAATAACGAACAAAAAGTGTGTGTCAGCTACGACGCACGACTGTAGTATACTCCTTCAAATCGACTGTCTAAATAGGTACAAAAAAGGTTTACTACTCTAAGAAAATAGTATATTTCACTACAAGTGCGGAAAGGCTATCATTACAAAGAGTTCCGACAAATGTCTACCCGAGCCGAGGCACAGCCGAAGGCGAGGGTTGACAGTCGGAACAAGTTGCAATGACGGTTCCGCACGTGTACTGAACGACTATTTTTAATACAGTTGCGAGAAAACGAAACAATTTAATAAAATAAACTCGCAAAGAAAATTTCTGAAAAATGGCGCCAACCGTAGAATATAGCAGAAAAATATAGCAGAAAAATATAAAATATAGCAGAGTTTGTTTTTCTTCACCCATTCTGGTAGGCAAAGGGAAACTATGCCAATACAGCCAAGTCTTCAGTAGA
This sequence comes from Melitaea athalia, assembly GCA_905220545.2. Classification (NCBI taxonomy): domain Eukaryota; kingdom Metazoa; phylum Arthropoda; class Insecta; order Lepidoptera; family Nymphalidae; genus Melitaea; species Melitaea athalia. The sequence continues at coordinate 18,493,217 of HG992184.1, read as the reverse complement.
AGTTTTTTGTTGATATGAAATGAAAATGAAATTTAATGAGATGAAATGAAATGAAACCTAACCAAACTCATTCAATCAAATCATTAAATCTGATATTGAAACAAATTAGTAGCTTCTTTTAAGAAATATACGTATTTGCATGAATCATAAAAACTTCTATGAATGTTTTTAGTAAAAACTTCATGGTTGGTTTTTCTTTTTAATAGACATTATTTTGACAGTTGGGAAAGAGAACGCACGAGTGCGGGAAAGGTAAAAAAAAAGCACGAGTGTGTAATAGCCCACTTCCCGAACACTATACGTCCCTGCAATACGCCACTTTTTGAGCAACTGTATTAAAAAGATTAATACCATATCAAATGGTAAATAAACGAATCAAATAATGCCATCTATCGGAGCCATATTGGGTTAGGTGTTATGAGTAACGAAATGAGGTCATTCATTCAGTACTTGTGCCTTATATGAAAATCGATTCTTAAGGAGTAAACTCTAAATAAAAAAAGAATTATTCAATTCGGTGCAGTCATTCAGACGTTATGCACATGCATAACGAGTACATGAATTTGGTAAATTTTTTATTTATTTATACAGATTTAAAGCTTAGGTTCTTCCTAAACTATTGCTTTACGCTTGTATAAATCTTAGAAATCGTATGTAGTATATGTGGTTTGAAGGCCTCTCATTATTTCTTTAAACCAATTTCGCATTTCAGGAATCCATGTCTTAACCTCGGTGAGGAGATGAGTCTCCGTCAGTTCGGCACGCCCAGCGAACTACTTACCAAATTAAGAGCAGATCTCAGGCTTTCGTTTCCAAGGTAAGATGATGATGGTACATATATATTTAATACTAGCATCCCGCCCCGGTTTCACACAGGTATTTAACAAAAACTTCAAAATATTTATGCCCTAATTTTTTGAAAATATAATATAGCCTATGTCGCCCATGGATAGTGTAGCTTCCCAACAGTGAAAGAATTTTTCAAATCGGTTCAGTAGTTTCGGAGCCTATTCAATGCAAACCAACAAATAATCAAATCTTTCCTCTTTATAATATTAGTATAGATTAATTAGTAAAAAAAATATTTTATTGACGCTCTGGCTTTTCTTCAAAGTAATTATATAAGCATAACATGTTTTTGCTTTCGATCTTATTGATTATTTCCTTTTGAAATAAAATAACCTTGGTTAATATAATAACAAGCAACGCAGGCGATTCGGACTGTAGGCATTATGGACTGGGTATAAAGTCGAGTACTTTTTAAATAATTTTTATCCAACTTGAAAAATAAGGAGATAATTTAATCAAATATAGCTTTCGAGATCAACGAACTTTCATCTAAATTCTAAATAGACAATCTTCGTATCGTTCTATGAAAAATGGATACATTGTTCGCAAATAGTCGTAAGTTTGCAGGAATTTTCACACATTACTTATGTTATATATTGGATTTGAGAAAGCCATTCGAACGAACGATAATCGGATTCACTTTATCACAATCGATTCTAGCACAAAAGGTATTTACTGAGTTTTCGAGGGCTATGTCATGAGCGAAAGCGATTAGCGGTTTATTATGTGGGGATAAATTATTTTCTATATAGTTTAATTAATTATTAGTTAACGATTTTTCAATTATATATTGACACATCTTCTAAGAGTGGAACTTTTATCACTTATTATGGTAATCGTTTGGCGTTGTTTTCAATGCTGTTGCACTAATGAATACGATTATGAAATGAATAGAACATAGAAAATGTTTGTATAAGCCATAGGAATGTTTCGCTTCAGTCTGTAATATCCCCCTGCTGAGCATAGGTATCTTTCCCCATCTAAGAGAAGGATGACAGCTTAATCCACCACGCTGCTCCAATGCGGGTTGGCGGATATATTCCCTGCTATAAGAAACGATCGCTATCAGGCATACATGATAACAACCGGGACCGACGGCTTAACGTGCTCTCCGAGGAACGGTGGGGAGACCCACAAGGACTGAACAAACACCCAGACCACGACAAACATCTGTATGGTTAATACAAATGTTTGTCATGTGCGGGGATCGAACCCGCGACCGCCAGCGAAACAGCGTCCGTTGCGCCAACGCGACGTCATATGTATATATGTTTATTTGGGTCTAATTTTTAAGCGTCTCATCGCATACATAATGTATAGAAATTATAAAACTTTAGTGTTGTTTTTATTTGTATTGTTTATTTCATTTTAAAGTTAGCTAACTTTAAAAAAACGTGAATAATATATAAAGATGCTCCACTTTATTATTCTGACAGCCTCGCGACAGACAGATAGACAAGTAGACAGGTAGACAGCAGATTCTTAGTAATATAATAGCATCACGTTGGCACCCTTTTTACATGCAAACTAAAAAAACTTTGTTTTTGTGGAAAGAGGTTTTATTAGTACTCCAAGATTCTTAATAAAAACAAATGTGTAAGGAGGGTTTATTACCACTGAGAAGTGCTTCTGTGGTTTTAAAGTGCTAAAATTGTCTTACTTTATTTTGTACTAGTCGGTAATCCTGAAAACACCTTCCAGATACTGAAAAAAATGTATATTATTCGTTTACCTGCAATAACGCGTAGAGGGTTAAAGTCTAAGTCTCTAAGTCTACCTGACCTATACACGCAAATTACATTACAAGCATGATCTTATAAGCCTATAAGATATTAGAGATTTAATGAGTGTATAATTGGCCTTACATTAAGTCTAAACAATGTTACTTTACGTTTAAGACCATTTGCCTGTCCATCTTTCTATTAGCTGTCTAAGAAGTTACTGTTAAACAAAGCGTCATTTCGCTAATGCCATTTTAGGACGCTAACCTCTGAAATATAGTGAATATATGTAGATTTTTTTTATGTACACCAGCTTTCCTAGGCCGCAAAAATTTCAATGCTTTTTCCGTATTGTTATGTAAATGTGGTTGAAATTCGATCTCAGTACACAACAACTATTTGTATACATACATACATAGCCTGACCCCCAACGCCATGATGGCGGGCGTTGGAAGTCAGGCCTGCCTGGCTTGGAGGAGGGGACGCTCCTGGACATGTATCCACATTCTGCAGATGGTAGACGGGTCCGGTTGAGCGTCCCCTTAGTGGGGTGGCCGGCTGGGGGTCGGGGGATCCTCGGCTGACTTGAGATCCCACGCGTCGTCGGGAGGGGTGGTCTTGTGGGTGCCGCCCCTCTAGGTGCCTGGGCCCGGAGGTTTACATTCGGGCCAACCGCCGGGGCAGGGTGGAGACTGCTAACGCGACACCATATCGCCTCACTCAGGCGGATGTCTGCTCACACGTGGATGGTTTTTGGTCAGTAGGAGTCTGACATAACCCTCTAGTGCCCCCGCGCCGGAGGGTATCCATGATGGATTTTCCCCACGTAAAAAAAGGAATATGCCGACGAATGCGTGACGAGAGCCTTATGAAAAGTGTGATCGGGCGAGGCGAACGAAGCAAGAGAGAGAGAGAGGTGCGAGCACACATTTTCTTTCTCTCTTTCTCTCATAGCCAGTTACGTTTCGTATATCTAAGACATAGTGCAGGCCTATTGTGCAGAAGTTTTACTTCAGTCGTGGTTTTATTATAAGTATACGGATGTAACATTATCTAGGTGACTTAGTGTTCAGGGTACTAATTCTGTTATCGCCGATGAGAAACCTTACTAAAACTGTCAATACACTGCCGATACTATTGTAACTGGTAAACCCTCTTGTACTAATATTCTGAATCAATGTCATCAATCAGATATACTTATTCGTTATTGAAAAGCATTTATCGTTGTGTGGTTTCTTAAATATGTACCTACAAAATTATATCATACCCATGTCGGTATATAATAATAATAATAATAAATTTATTCGTGAGAAACATACTGCATCAATTTAAAATTATACAACAAAAAAAGAACACATAGTACATAATTTATAACAAAGACAACAAAGAGAACGTAAATAGAGTAGGTAGAATATATATAGCACATAAAAGATTAATGTTGTCGTGTGCGGGGAAAAATTATAACAACATAATTTTGTGTTCGCTCGCAAACAAAAAAAAAACGATCCATCCAGTAAAAAATGTTTGAAGTTGGTTACAAATATATTATTGAAGTAAAAAAATAATTAAGTATTAAGCGTGTACAATTAGTAAAATGTTTTGAACTTTACTGAAATAATTCTACTATTTTGCACATAATATACCTAATCATTCTTTGACAACAACATAGTTAACATCAACATTTGAATGGATATTGTTAACACATGTGATTTGAATACAAAGACGAACACTCTGTCAACCTTATGTTCTAATCATTTTGGTTTATGGTTTAGCGGTTAGAAAGTTCTACTTCAGCTGACGGTTCGGTTTCTGTTCTTTTGACAATATGTCGTTTTGGGTTTCACACAATAACTCTGACAATTTTAACTGACTTCCAATAGGAGGAGTATGTTACCTCAGAACTTTTGACTTGGGTAGGTTGGTAGGGCACATCAGGAAATTTCCTGCTCAAAGTATGGAGTAGCCTGACTGGAGTAGTACCTTGGACTTACAGAAGATCACAGTTAAATAACAACGTTTTCAAGCAGTGTTGTGTTCCTGTTGGTGAGTAAGGTGACCAGAGCTCCAAGCAGCGAGCAGGGAATTGCGGATAGGGTCGGCAACGCGTTTGCGATGCTTCTGGTGTTGCAGGCGTCTGTAGGCTACGGTATTTGCTTACCATCAGGTGAGCCGTATGCTTGTTTGCCGACCTAGTAACATAATAAAAAAAAATATTATAAAGCTGAAGTCTGTTTTTTTTGTTTGAATGTTAATCTTATAACACGAAACTACTAATTCGAATTGTTTTTTTTTTTCTGTTGGATAGCCTATTTACCAAGAAAAGCTAGGCTATATTTTCCCAAATTAACGCGTGTGAAACACACAGATGTCGCAGCTATCAGCTAGTTGTTATTATGTGTTATTTATCTCTGTGCTATGTTTAGGTAGGTTTTTTATTCATCATGTACGTATATATTTATGGTATAAGTACTAATATCCTTCCATCCGTTGATAATTACGCTAATGGCATCCATTTGAAATTCATAAAACTATTCCCATGTTGATATAAAAGAAAAAAGATTAAATCGCATGGACAAGTATCTTTTTCAATTACATCTTATTTTTGCATCGCGTTGCGGTCAGTTGCATTGCTTTCGCGAACGTGTTTAAGTCACAAGCGGTAGTGTATAATAAAATAAATATTTCTAAATGATTATAATTTGAAAATAAAAATAAAAACTACCTAATTTAAAGTCTACTGTCTGCTTAAGCTGATAACAACGTCGTTTCATTTTATAATGGCAGTATAGTACCTACTAGCTAATGCAGAGATTTTGGGATTTAATCGCAGCAGAAAAATACAGGGAAACATAGCACTTTGTTAAATACCTACTTCCCACCATACATGAACTTTTTAAATAGTATGAACATACTCAATCAACATGAAGAAGTTTATTGTTTAGAATGTGATTAATAACTTACAAATTATTATAAACTAGCGACATCTGTCCATCCATATTGTTTTACACGATAAGCAATCATCAACATATATACTAAAATCTTCTCCGAAACACGCTGCATCTGATGGTATAAGTATTTTTCCGATCGGTTCAGTAGTTTTCACAAAATAATCGAACAACAAAAACCAGCGCTCCATTTATATATGTAGATATAGATTTGCTATGAATTCTTGACGACAATCAGCGATCACGCTACAGCACTTAACTCAGACCACGCGTACTATTCGTAGGTAACTAAAATAGTTATGACGATTGGAGCGAATCCGCATGTAGTGGCTGCAATTTGCGACAATCATTTCTTTATACAGCCAGATTATAGAGTTCTACTACTCGTACATTCTGATGCGACTCGTGGGCATTACGCTAATGGGTCCACTATTTATTTTATTTTTATGGCTTGCGCATGCGACGCGGCGTACTTTGATGATTACTTTTATATAAAGTATTTTATAATTGATTAATTTTACTTAATGTTTTGTTTTATTCACGTTTTACTGTAAAGTTTTCTCACGATCTTGCCCTTGCCCGCACAGCATGAAATATATTATGCAAGAGACTATTTCTCATAATGATTGCTGGGGCTCGCTTGACCTACTGACGTGATCGATCCTCTCTCGTGGTTTACGTTTTTACGTTTGCCGTTTGTCGTGACTCGGGTGTTTGGTTCTACCTTCCTCCAAAACCCTATCACCATTGTAGGATATTTTATATATTGACAATAATATGTTCACTTTGGTTTACAAATAAAATTTAAAATGTCTTAACTCCTAAGCGTCCATGATACGGTCATTTGCGATTTTCATTGTCAATGGAAGTTGATGTCAGTTGCATCAACATCGCTGTAGGACCTTGAAGAAAATATTATGTGTCCGTAGGTACTTTAACAGAAAACAAAACAGAGTGCAAATACTTATGTAGTGATTGATATCTTATATATTTTGGATCAATTGCAAAATTTCAAAACGCTATCATCACATACAATTATAATTAAATCGTAGTAAATAAAAAATCTTGTGCTGTGTGGTTATGGCACTAAAGAATGTAGCCACCCCCTCTCTTCCCGTGGGTGTCGTAAAGGCGACTAAGGGATAACACAGTTCCACTACCACCTTGGAACTTAAAAAGCCGACGGATGGCGGGATAACCATCCATGCTGGCTTTGAAATACACAGGCCAAAGACGGGTAGCAGCGTCTTCGGTGCGACAAAGCCAGCCCTGCGGTCACCAACCCGCCTGCCCAGCGTGGTGACTATAGGCAAAACACATGAGTTCGCGTCATAATGTCGGGCGCGAACTTGTGGAGGCCTATGTCCATCAGTGGACTGTGATAGGCTGAAGTGGTGGTGGTGGTTGAAATAAAAAAATCAGACTTAAACCTCTATACTGTTAAATTTTAATAACAACTTTCTCCTTCTTCTTCTTCTTCTTCTTTAATTTATGGCATGTCGGCGTCACAACAGTCTGTTGTGCAACATTCTGCCAGTGTCAAGTATGAGATTATGCAAATTACGGAGGAAACTAGTTTTTGATGCAACGAAAAACACGATTGTTTGGGTTTTGTTACCTGCAGACAAATATAACAAAGATTTTAGTAATTATCAGGGAGTTATACATCTAGGGAAGGGTCTAAACATCATTCTACTCCACGCTACATATAACTTATAACTATGTAATATAATATAATTATTTATTTAAATAAATAAGTAGCATAAAGCCTGCCTCGCATACATAAAAATTATAATTTAATGTTATTAATATTAATAAATTTAGATAGAAGAAATGTCAGTTCGGGGTTGTTATAAAAGTTTAGTAACGAGGAAACATTTGTAGGAAGAGGGATGTTCAGTTTAGGAAGAAGATTGTATATACAGAACGTGTTGTTAGGACAGGCAAAGAAGATGTGGTCGAGCGACCCCTCTTCAAAACCGCACTCGCACAAAGAGGAGTCCCTTATTCTGATTTTATTAAGAAAAACTGGGGTACAGCAATGGCCTAAACGAATTCTACTTAAAATAGAGACAGACTTTTTATTTAATTTTTTATACTTTGAGAACCATGGTTTTCTTGGGACGAGGGCTTGTATTGAGGCGTAAGACCTTCCTTTTATTTTGCTGGTCTTATCCCAGTCTTCCTGCCAAGATTGATGTGCTTGTCTCTGGGGAAGATTGAGGATGTCGTAAGTTTGATACCTGTAGTGTTTATTGTCCACCTGTTGTGAAGTAGCCTGCTTCGCCAAGGAATCCACTACCTCATTACCTCTAATGCCTGAGTGACCTGGGATCCAAACTAGAGTAATGTTTAGGCCTTTACTTGAACTATTAAATAGGGAGTTTCTAATATTTAAAATGATATCACTGTTTAATTTATTATAAATAGGGTTGATACTAATGGATTCCAGGGCACTTTTTGAGTCAGAAAAAATTACAGCGTTAGATATATTATGGCTCTCAATAAATAGACAAGCCTCTAATATACCCACGCACTCACCAGTGAATACAGATGAATGGGGGGGACACTGAAATAGTAGAGCAATTCTCGAATTTTGATAATAGACAGCTACGCCTGTTTTTCCTAATTCTGTCAATTTGGATGCATCGGTAAAAAATAAGTGGCTGTTATTCCATCTAGTTGTTACCTCTGAGGTAAAAAGAATGTTATTCTGGGGGGATTCTTTGGCGAAGCCAAGGTTGACTATCACATTAGGTGAATATGTTATCACCTCATATGGAAATTCATGCCAACACAGTTTTGGAAAGGTTTGAATAGGAGAATCCTGTTCAACGTCGCGCAGTTTTTTAAAACTATTAATTAAAGGAGGAGTCTGTTTATGATGCCAATAAGATGAGGTAAGGCAGAGGTTATCCAGACACTCAAGTTTCTTCTTAAGTGGATGATCGGAGCGAGCATTAACACGGAGCAAAAAACGATCAGACAAAAACTGAAAACGGATAAAGAGAGGTGGGTCAACGCACTCTACTTGCAGAGCATTCATGGGGGTCGATCTCATACACCCGAGGACACAGCGAAGAGCCCTAGACTGTAAGGTGTCCAAGGCCTTAAGGGAGGATTTATTAGATGGTTTGAGGAGGAAGGTGCCGTAGTCCAGGACACTTCTGACTATGGCATGATATAAAATTTTTTGAGTAAATGGATGAGAACCCCAGGAGACTCCAGATAGCGCCTTTATTATGTTTAAGTTACGTTCTGCTTTTTTAATTATGTGTTCTATGTGTTTGATCCCAGTTAGTTTAGAATCTAAAATTAAACCCAAAAATTTCACCGAATCACAAACTGGGATATATGAACCTTCAATCTTCAGACTTACTAGTGGTATATTTCTCTTCCTGCTGAATGTTACTACAGTACTCTTTGAAGCAGACAACTGAAGACCCCTCTCTTCCAGCCAGAGTGAGAGTGAGTCGAGGGAGATTTGTAATGATGATGAAGCTTGGGAGATTGAGGGCGAAGAAATGTACAAAACTAGATCATCTGCATATTGTAATATTTGACAGTCAGGGTTAAGCGAAAGATGGAGTGAAGAAGTATAAAGATTGTACAGAATAGGACTGAGTACACATCCCTGAGGGAGGCCTTTCCATACAAGACGTGTGCCGAGATTCTGACCCGGGACCCGAAGCAAGACCTCTCTGCACATTAAAATACTGCATAGTACCCGTATTATCTTTTCTGGGGTACTCAGCTGTTGTAGCTTGTACCTGAGTACAGAAAGAATCACGTTGTCGTATGCAGCCGTAATGTCAAGGAAAGCGGCCAACACAGATTCGTTTCTGGAGAAAGCTATTCTGAGGTCAGTAACAAAAATGCCTAAACTGTCTACAGTACATAGTCCTTTACGAAAACCAAACTGGGAGGAAGGAAGTAAACTGTTTTTTTCTACAAACCATTCCAGACGGTTTTTTAAAAGATGCTCGAATATTTTGGAGAAAGTAGACGAGAGAGCTATGGGGCGGTAGCTATCACTTACCTCAGGTGGTTTTCCGTGCTTTAGAATGGGGATTATTATTTGAGTTTTCCATTCCTTAGGAATGTAATTGAAATCAAAAAAGGCATTAATTAAATTTAGGAAATATTTTAAAACAATTTTGCCGGCCTTTATCAGAAAAGAGTAAGGGAAACCGTCAACTCCCGGAGCTGAATCTTTGACACTAGAGAGGACAGATAGGAGCTCAAACATGGTGAAAGGGTGATCTATGGCATGCGTTGATATTAAAAAGGTATGATCTGAATACGGGAGATCAATGAGATTTGGAACAAATGGAGGAGCTATTTTATCAAAAATGTTTCCTGCTACAATTTCAGAAATGCTGGGTGAATTTCGATGAGAGAGACCGCGCCTAAATCTATTAATTTGATTCCAAACGATACTGGAGCTGGTGTCTGGTGAGAGGGATGCACAGAATTGACGCCAACTGCTGGTCTTTTTCCGTCGGAAAACTCGTCTCGTCTTAGCTGCTATTCTCTGGTAGTTTATTAAATTGCTATCAGTCATGTTTTGTTTATAATCCTTTTCTGCTTTTTTCCTAGATTTTATCATCTCTGTGCACTCCCTATCCCACCAGGGGGGAGATGCTATTTTACCGGACGCTGAATTTTTCAGAGGAATATTTAAGTCGGCCGAATCTGAAACAGCCTTACAAAACTCCTTGTAGCACGCATTAAGATTTTCTGCAGTGATTTGAGGTAGTGATTGAACTTTATTTTCCAACAGTTTTTTATAATTCTCCCAGTTGGCGTCAGACAACCTATATTTTAGTAGGGGTGGAGGTGGATGTTGAGGGTAACATCTTAACGGGTAAAAAGTAATAATAGGATAGTGATCACTACCAAATGTACTATCTAGGACGTTCCACTGTAAGAGAGTTGCTAAATCGTTTGAACATATTGTTAAATCTACACAACTCTTCCTTTGTCCAGGAGGAGTCATTCTTGTAGGTCGGCCATCATTTAGGATGCAGAGACCTAACTCCTCGAGCATTACTCCCAATTCACTGCCAAAGGAGTCGTTTGTTTCTGATCCCCACATACTGTTATGACTATTGAAGTCTCCTAGGACTAAGAGCGGAGGAGGGAAGAGTAAAAAGACACAGCGTAAAAAAGGAAGAATAGAAGGGTTTGGGTGGGGGAGGTATATAGAAAGAATATTTATATCTTTTATTTTTATACCAACAATATTTATGTCATTGCCATTGTGAGCAGGGATGGTAAGATAAGTACATGTAAACTTATTATTAACCAGGATCATTGATCCTCCATGGCCGTCTAATCGATCATCCCGGTATGATGAATAACCCTGAAGAGAGAAGCGATGATCGGGTTTCAACCAAGTTTCTGTAATGCATATAATGGTGGGGCTGAGAGTATTTGAGAGGTGGATAATTTCATGTTTCTTATTCTGGATGCTCCTAGCATTCCACTGAAGAAACTTGAGTGGGTCCATTGTGACGGTTTAGAATTGAGATAAGTTTTGTTGCTACGTGGTCTGTTAATGTAAGTTCATTTTTACTAATAATATCAACTAATAATGTTAAAAGTAGAGTATTAAGATTTGACGTTCCAGTATCTATGGTAGAGGAATTATTTAATGCACATCCATTTTGTGACTCAGGCATATTAAATTCGTTCAAGATATCTTGATGCGCTTGTTTATCATAGCCCGGTGATAGAACAGGGCGTTGTTTACGTGTGACAAAAACAGTTTTCTTATGTGAAGTTGTAGGGATCGAGGGGGTTCTGTGAGGTTGGTTTATATTTATAAGGGAGGATCTAGTTGAGGACTTTGCGATATCTGCATATGATCTATATGATGAAGGGACAGTCTTGGATGCTTCCTCATAAGAAATGTTTCTCTCTGCCATTATTAATTTGACCTCTGTTTGTCTTATGTATTCAGGGCAACTCCTGCTTATAGCAGTGTGTCCTCCTGAACAATTAAGACAAATGGGGTCGTCTACTGTAATCGGGCATCCCTCACCTGTGTGATCCTGAGTACACTTGTAGCATCTAGGTTTTGACCTGCACTGAGTTTTCGTGTGTCCAAATCTACAGCAGTTAAAACACTGGATGGTTGGGTATTTGTAGAGTTCGACTTTTAGAGCCATATAGAAGCAGAGAACTCGGGTAGGTAATGTCTGTCCATCGAAAGTAAGAATCACAGATTGTGTTGGTTGCCACTCTGGAATGCCATTATTAATTACTTTTCTATTGATTCTACGCACTTTTATGATTTCGCCACAACCTTGTGGGACTTCCAGATTTTCTACAATCTCTTCTATGGACCAGTCCACAGGTATCTCTCTTACGACACCCATTCGAGTAATATTGTAGGAGGGGATGGAAGAACTGTATCCGTTTTGTATTAGTAAGGGATTAGACATAAACGAATTGGCATCTTGAGGAGTACTGAAAGTTATGGATACTCTGTTACGACCCACTCGTTTTAAGCCATCATTTGCTATACCTGGGAAGCGATGAGTTTTTAGAAATTGACCAAATTTTATAGGGTTTAAAATAGTGTTAGCTGCTGGGTCACTTACATTGCGAGACACATGTACCAAATAAGGAGGCTTATCTATGTTGGAATAGCGGATTCTGTAATCACCTTGCTTAGCCTGCTTGTTTGGTACTGCATGTTTGTCAGAGACAAGGGAGCGTTTTTTGGCTAATGCGTTTTCAACTGTTGTAAAAGATGACAGTGGAGTGGATAGGACTGGAGAAAAAGACAAATCAGGGGGATTTTTGTCCGGCGGTGCCGGTGGGTCGGGAGGGTCGTTAACCTCCATGATTTAAAGAAAAAAAGGACATACGAAACAAAAAATAAACACTCACCAATATACCGCGACAACACAAAATATATACGTAAATCTAAACAACCAAAAACCAAACTGCATACACAAGAAAATGCCAAGAAAGAAACAACGTTTGCTAGAACAAACAAACCCGCTTGACACTTGAAAGCAGAATCAACTTTCTCCTTTATCATCGTATCATCTTCTATTTTATAAACTTGGAGGGTACTTTTAAAAATTCCAATTTTTCTATTTTAAAATCTAGTTTCGTGCAAGAGTTCGCATGCGAGCCGCTAGATGGCGTTACTTTGCTACTGGAATTACTCCGAAACATTCAGCTCAGTCAAACGGGAGATGCGGCGCGTGGTCCACCTGCGGTGAGACGAAGGCCACTGTTGGATGAACTGGCTTGCTTGTAAGTTAAAGAAGTATTTATAAAAAGTGTATTTTTATTGGGGAAAACTGAACATGATACATAATGAAGTAGAAAATCTTTAGTAAGAAAGAAATTGAATATTATTAAATTACGATTCCAAAATACTTTTAAAACTTTTAATTTAATTCTTAGAAAAATGTTACAGACCAGAAAAGGAATGTAGCTATTAAACTTCATTTTCATTTTTATGTATATTTAGCGAAAGAAATAATAATTAGGCATTTTTTTATAATTGTATTTCTCTCATCAAACACACACACACTTTCTTATTATTATTTTTAAATTCCTTAGACAATGCCTTTGGAGCTGCTGCACTCGCTACTCCGACTGCGTGAGACGTCTCGTTGCTTGTTCAAACGGTGTCTACGCACTTACAGTATGCATTATGTCCACTGTTAACAAGACCAGAGTACTGGCTTTGCAGGTAAATGTCACAAAAATAAATATTTAATCCCATACATTAAGTAATTCTAACAGTATGAGAATTCTGTGACAGAAAACATACACAAATTACAAACGTAATTTTCCCCATAACGTCTGTATGACTCATACAAATATTTTTCCTGAGTTGAGACCGAAAGGAACCGCTAGCGCAAGTCCCAATTTGTATGATCCATTATTATGCGACAGATTATTAAAAACATGGTGACTCAATCTCTTTATCTTTGTTTTGTTAAAGTCTACTGTAATGGTTTACCATTTATGCTAGAATTCGAGTGAAAATATATATTAAGCTTTACATATATATTTTATTAATTGTTAATCAAAACAATTTTTCCCGCAGCTCCTAACAAAAGCGTGCTACCCACCAGCGAGCGGTCACAGTATGATCTCGGAAGCATTATCCACATTACGTCTCCGTTTCGGAGAGCCGGTCCGATTCAGATTCTTAGTTGGGATGCTGCAAAGCGCTGCCGGATCCGGTGACTTACAAGCAGCGGGCTTATCCTTCATCAATGCACTATTAGCCAGTGCACCTTCCCCTCAAAGGAAGCTGTATATTCAGGCCGAATTGGAGCAAGCTGGATTCGATATTATCACTTTGAAAAAGGTTAGTGAATTTATTGTGTATTTGTGTATTAGTGAATAAATAAGCCTATAAATGTCCCACTGCTGGACAAAAAACTCACTTTAAAACAGGGGTGGACTCGATCAACTAAGGATTAACGGTTGACTTCTTATAGGGCCACAAGTAATGATAACACAATATAACATATTGCAAAATTCCCAATGGAAAAAAATCTGCCAGCTTGGTATATTAAGCTTCCATCCATCTCCTACACCCAGACAGAGCCTTCTTTGTCCTGCAGTGGGATGTCAGACTGAATCAATAAAATAAAAAAACGAGTGTGCTTTAGACCAGTGTTCCGCAAAGGGTGTACCGCGGCACACTGGTGTGCCGTGGTCGTTTATTGGTGTGCCTCGGAAAAATAAAGTTTACGTTTATTGATTAATAATAAATATTGTTTCAATGATTAATAAATAAATGTTGGTTAATGTTTCTTAAAAAATGATTTTTCATTTGTGGTGCACCTCCAAAATATTTTCCTATTCCTAGGTGTACCTTGAACACAAAAAGTTTGCGGAACACTACTTTAGACCACACTACAAAAGTAAAACTTACAAAACGTAACTCTCTCTCTTTCTATCTTCGCTAACATATATCTCCATCTCGACTTCCGTTCGCCTCACTCAATCACACTTTTCGTAACGTTTTCGTCACGCACTCACCAGCTTACTCCCAAAATCAAGCTAGCGTTAAGAAGTTTTACTTCAAAAACCTAAGTAATCTTATAATGTGACGTTTTTGTACAGACGGTCGCCAAGTTGCCAAATATTAATGAAAACGTTAGCAGCGAGATAGAGAACTATGAGAAACAACTGATCGATATTGACACACTTAATGAAAAGGCTAACGAGGCGCTCAAGGAAAAGGATGATCTTAGGAGCAAACTAGAATTACTGGAAAAAAGAGTCAAGGTACGGTAGTAGATAAAAAATATTGCGTGCGTACAAAGAACACATGTCAGAAGTGAAACTTCTTTGGCAAACTAATTATAAAAAAAAAACTAATTAAAAAAACTAATTTTAAATACAAAAAAAAAACGAATGGAAAAAAACAAAAAGTTAACGTCACGCGGTCTTCCCAGGCGGTCACCCATCCAAGTACTGACCGTCCCTGACGTTGCCGAGTTATCGGTCGCTCAAATTTTAGTCCTCATGCGCCTAAAGAAGCTTCACTGCAATAATTTTAATATCAGCAAAGAATGGCTTACGTCATACTTGTGATCCTCTAGTCTTATAAATTTTAGCTAAATAAAAATATTTTAGGTTTACATAAGTTGAAAGCATTTTCAAAATGTCGGCAGAATGAAAATATTGTAATAAAAGTTTAATTACAATTTCAGTATGAAATAGTGACAGGAATAAGACAACAGAAAATTCAAGTTCAAAAGCTATGCAAAAATTCACTAATAATTTATATAATTGCAGATACTACAAGAAGAGAAAGGAATATTACTGTCCTTAGAAAAATGTCTTCAAGAGAAGTGCTGTGAACTACAAGAGGAAGTCAGCACGCTTAGATCCGAACACGGCAATTCTAATAGAAAGAAGAGCTTTGTTACTAAGAAAAAAAACTCGACGCACAAAAATAGAGGTAATGTTTACTTACATTCGAGAGACGAAAATGGGTAACCTTTAGTTAGAATTACCTTTTGACATTTTATCTGTTAGTGACTATGGGCAAAACACATGAGTTCACGCCGTTTTTGGTGTGAACTTGGGGAGGCCTATGTCCAGCAGTGGACTGTGATAGGCTGAAGTGATGGCAATGAGCGGTTACCTTATCAGTACTTTTTGTGCATTGTAGTATATATTATTATGTAATTTTGTTTATCATGCTTGAGAGATAAATCATTTAAAAAGAAAGTAAGTATTATTAAAGAATCCAAATGATAAAATTTCAATAGAGATAAATTAGGGTTAAGAAACTTTACAAGTTAAGGTGTTTAGGCTAATTTTGCTAAGAAAATCATTTATACGGAACATGGAACCTGCATTCAGCCTGTAACATACCACTGTTGGGCATAGGCCTCTTTCTCCATGTAGCAGAAGGGACTGAGCTTAATCCACCACGCTGCTCCACTGCGGGTTGGCGGATAACGATCGCTATCAGATATTTATGATAACTACCGGAACCAACAGCTTAACTTGTTCTCCAAGGCACAGTGGGGAGACCCACGAGGACAGATATCCAAACCGGAAAAAAATATTTGTAAAAATACAAATATGCATACCGAGCGGGAATCGAACCCGCTAACCGTTGATGTTTTAGGCGACTACTCGCACCACTACAACATAGCAGTTGTTGGAATGACATCGAACCTAAAATAACACAAATTCACATAGTTTACAATACTAATGGTCCTCCAGTAGTCGAAATTCGACCATAATTAATTTAAATTATAAGTTTGAACATTATTAAGGTTCTTTTGTCAAAGACTATACTTCTATAATAATAAACAAAAATATATATGCGTGTGTGTGTCAAATACATTGTAGTGTGTGTAATGTTTTTTTTTAATTGATTTAATATAATTTTATGCATAATTTAAAAAAATATTAGCATTCTGCACTCTTTTTCTATATAAACTATAAATGTGCGAAATTTCATACTCCTCCGTCCGCGTAATTTTCGTAAAAAGAGGTTCAAAGTTTTTGCTTCGCGTATTAATATTTTACAATATAATATATTTTCAGACGAATCGTCTCCACCGGAAGACGAAGGCATAAGTTCATCGGAACGCTCCTTAAGCCCCGAAGCGGACCCGCAGCGAGATTCAAGCGTCTACGAAGTTTTTAACATTAAAAACGAAACATTCGATCTAATGCGTAACAAACGTACTCTACACAAAAAATTAGAGATCACTAAGAAGACTGAAAAGAAATCATCCGACGAAGACGACGAAACGACCATAGATGAAGTTATACAAGAATTAAGGAACATAGTCAATCATGCGGAAACAGGAAAGTATAGAGATAGGCCATACGATGATAGATCTAGGTGTAATGATGATTCAGAAATAACATTACCGATGGACTATCAGAAACAAAGGTCTGATAAAGAAGATTCGATCACGAGCACAAGACACAGCATCCAAATAACGAACAAAGATCTAGACGATGATAATGATAATGAACCTGAGATAGTGCCTAGCAAAATTCTACCTCATCCACCGAGAAAAGCCAAAAGCTTAATACACTTATTCGTCCCACCGGTAGAACAAGGATTGTTATACAGTAAAGCTCCGGATCTCTTAGAAGATAATAACTTCTATTCAAGTGATGAAGGATCCGATTCCTTGCTAAGCGCGTCCCGTTGCCAAAATAATGTAATTAAAAAAACTTCAGTAACCAGTTTCGATTTCAACGAATGCCGTGCTAAATTTGATTCCGTCGATGACGATGTTAAAGTAAAAAGAACTAAGTCTAGATCTAGGGAGGATAAGAAGAGTGTCAAACGGAGCGAGTCCTTCCAAAATTCGGAAAAAGGATCGCGACAAAGGGAATACATAGATAGCATGTTCTTTGAAACTCAGAATCCAATTGAGTCCGGTCAGAGAATGAACAATCGTGTCGACGAAATAGTTAATTTGATCGAATCGAAGAAATTGACCAAAAGTTTGGATAGAATCGATGAAGGTTTAAACTCGATGGTCGATATTGTTATGACGTCGGAGCCCAAGAAACCCATCTGGTCGTACGAAAGGAGACAGAGATCTTGTTCCAGAGCAAGCAGTGATGCTGGGAACGAATCTCCTCTCCTACCTCTAACGAGATCAAATAGCAAGATACAGACTTACAATTCTAAATCAAGTTTCAGAAATGAGAAAATTGAACCCAAGCTATTGCCACAGAAGAATTTTGATAGTACTAATTTTAATAACGCTTTTATGATGAAGAGGGGTAGTAATTCGGTTTTCTATTCGGGAACTTTGCTTAGAGACGCGCCCGCGAGTATGACTAGTTTGGTGATGACGGGCACGCATAGTTACAGCGATTTGAAGAAAACAATATCGCCAGTAGGATCTGTGGGTAGTTTTGGAATGAATAAACTAACAGATATGCCTTCGGGACTATACTAAGATTTTTTTATTATTTTATAGTAATGTATAGTTACCGGCGCGAGTGTTGAGCGCTGGTCATCAACCTGACTGACATATTATGGATATACAAAACTGTTTGCGAACCCTGGACGATACCAATTCTGTCATTGAGCGCTCAACATCCGTGCCGGTACCTATAATTCGTAAAACCAACGACTAATCTAAGTTTTTGTGTACCTAATGACTTCGTTTAGTGCAATATCCTGCTAGATTTAATTATTTTAACGAATCTTGCGTGGGATCTGTCAAGGAAATCTTGGTAATTTTGTATGAAACAAAATTCTCTTAAGATTTTACGTTTTATTATTGTAACGTCTACTGCCTTCGCGATGCTGAAGATGTCAGGGGAATGAGTTATGTCAAGTTAAATGTCAAATTGTTCTTAAGTAGCGGTCACAACTTCGCAAATTATGGAAAACTTAAGCTACTACTAAATCTCGGCTAAAAAATTAGTTCGTATTTGACAGTTTTCGTATTGAAAATTTTTCAAATTATTTCTAAGTTCTAATTTTCAACGTTTGGCTAACAATAAAATTTATTAGCAAAAATCTCAATAAAATTGTTACATTGAAGTAAAACTTCTTTACGCACGCATGACTTGGGGAGTAAGCTGGTGAATGCGTGACGATAGCGTTACGAAAAGTGTGATCGGGTGAGGCGAACGGGGCAAGAGAGAGAGGTGCGAGGTCACATTTTCTTTCTCTCTTTCTCTCATAGCCAGTTACGTTTCGTATATCTAAGACACAGTGCAGGCCTATTGTGCAGAAGTTGTGCTTCAGTCGTGTGTCGAAGTACACTTATCTTATATTTAGCAGGTTAAAAGGCTTAAATATAATATTTTATACGGATATGTGACCGCTGCATACAGTTAAAAAAGATGTAGGTATGTCTCATTGATGTTCTGTCCTATTTATATTCGCATGTATTTCTCTAGCGTTAGACTGTACATATTGTTTACTGTATAAGTTATTTTTTTTTTCTTAACGTGTAAAGTTTATATCATTAAAGATTGAACGATTATAATTTGCTTTTTATTTAAATATCCTTGAAATACATGTTATGTTATTTAGAAATGTCCAAAAATTATAAAACAATATGTTGATAACAATAGAAAAATAATAAAACTAGTGAAGATAACCTGCATCTGTAAATTCAAGTACCTGGGTGACCGAGCTCATTTGGTATTTTTTTTTTTTTCGGTATTTTTATATTTTAATTTTATTTAAATAATAAATCACGAGTGAAATTAAAAAAAAAACAAGAAAAAAAAAATCTGGAGACTGAGATTCGAACCCAGGTCAAAAGGATTTGAAATCCGTCGCTTTCCTAATTACGCTAATACAGCTATATTAATAAACGGTGAAATTAAGCTTCGTATCCTAATGATATTTTTTCATTGCCTAAAAACAGGGATAAAACGACATTTTTTTTTAAATGAATCCTAGCTAGATCAATTTTTCGCCCCCGAAATCCCCTGCATACTAAATTTCACGAAAATCGTTGGAGCCGATTCCGAGATTCAGAAAATATATATATATATATATATATATATATATATATATATATATATATATATATATATATATATATATATATATATATATATATATATATATATATATATATATACAAGAATTGCTCGTTTAATAGTATATAAGATATATAAGGCAAAGGGTTAAAAACATTGTAAAGGGCCATTTACTACTGAATTCAAAGCTTGCGAATAGAAATGTGATTGAAATAAATGAATGTGAGTATAAAAAAAAAACAATCATAAACTTTTATCTGGTAGATATCCCTATACATACCAGTACCAGACAAGTTTATCAGCACTATAAGTACAGTAGACACAAACAGAAATTCTATAGGATTTATAGTCACTTTTCTACAAGATACGCTTGAGCCTGTAATATCCCACAGCTGGGCATAGGCCTCTTTCCCCATGTAGGAGAAGGATCAGAGCCTAATCCACTACGCTGCTCCAATGCGGGTTGCCGGTTGGCGGATATATTCCCTACTATGAGTAACGATCGCTATCAGGTGATGTACCTTGTTATGCATCTATTCAATTGTCTTATGTAAAATAATAGCATATCTAAACATTATTGTTTACTTAATTTCAAAGTTGTTTACTAACAAACCTTTAACTATGTTTAGTATAAAACTTCTCATGCTTGTCCGTCTGTGATATTAAATTAATATTCAATGTGGATAATATTGATTTTAATGTGGAAATTGAATGTCATTTAGTATTTACGGCTTTAATTTCTATTTTTATTTGTGAATACGAGAACTTTGTTTTTTTTAAGGTCGGCCAAAAAAATTGCGTGCGTACAAAGTAGTGTGCGTACAGCGTGCTACACATGTCATTTGGCAAACTAATTGAGAAAAAATTAATCAAAAAAAAATAAAAAGCGAACGTCACGCGGTGTTGCCAGGCGTTCACCCATCTATGTACCTACTGATCGCACCCAAAGTTGCCGCGTCACACTTTCTCTCAAATTTGACCCCTCATGCGCCTAAAGAAGTTTTACTTCAAAAATCTAGTTATAAAAATATAAAAATTGCTATTCTTATACAATACTAGATTAAAAAACAAAATTATTGCATTAGGTATTTGTTTTAAAACGTGAATAATTAAACTCGCTTATTCTACAGCGTCAAGTGAAGTCACGCGCTAAACATATAACATAAACATCTATTCTACTGACCAAGCAAAACAAAATATTAAATCTTAGCAGTGTTCAATCTAATGACTATACAAACTCTAAAATGAATACACATGTTCTAATGTATTTTATAATAATTGTGAAATTTGAGTTTTTCGTGATGTCAAGTAAACGGTATTTGGATGATCAAGACCTTTCTATTATACACGTATTCGATTTAACTCATCCGACGACATGGAGTAAGGTTAAAGATTATTACGAAGCTATTGAGAAAAACTGGTAAGGTCTCATAATATAGTAAAAAAAGTCCTAATTATGCTACAAAATATAACATTTGGAATAAAGAAATAAACATTTTGAAATCTAATATCGTTGTTTTCTAATGTTTACACACACTCATTACAATGAAACAACTTTTTCGGATTTTATCGCGGTTTATTAGGTTTAATAGATGCCCGACGTTTCCACGCCCTCCCATGACCGTGGTTGCTACTTGCTGTAAAATATCCGAAACTTCAGGCGTCTAAAAAACTTAATTAACCGCGATATATAGCTCCTTTTATATAATTATAGCTTAATAATTACGTTTAATATTTTTAGGAAAATATGCGTAAATTGTGGTATACCTGGCTTAGGTACTGGAATTCATTTAGAGCACACAGGAGCGTCGGGTTCAATGCAACCGGCTATTATCCCTTCCGAGTATTTAATTACTCGATGTAAGTAAAAATTTAAGAATTTATCCTAATTAGAAGTTACATCGCATGTTCTATCAACGCGTCTTACACTTAACTTATTCTTGATTTATCTAATACGCCCTGCGTCGGTTTTAAGGCTTAGAAAACGTAATTGAATTTTAAAGTACACTGGAACAAATAAAAAAATTAAATATTATCGATATTTTGTCCCTCGTAAAATGGTCATATTTATTAAAATAAACGCTATAAATTCCAAAATAATCTATCCGAGGACTGCTTCATGTATCTTTCCACTTTTCCAAATATTTACATTTAGAAACATTATTTCAGTGGAAATAGTAGACGTGAGCTACTTATCAAAACAAGACCTAAATTTCGTCCTTACTCTTGACGTGGCCTTACAATGGACTACCCTCAAATATGATCCTCGAGAACCGACGTTAGTTCTCTTCAAATTTGGATGGACAGATACAAATCAGAATAGAAAATGTGTTTGTAAAATACCTGGTTAGTAGTATAATTATTATTGTACTAATTGCAGATCGGTATACAATATAGCCTAAAATTATTCAAATTTATGATATCAATTCAGGTCTAAGTTACGAGTTGGCAGAATGGATAGCGGCTAACTTAAGTCACGTTGTAGGCGTGGCGACTGATGCGCCCAGTCTAGAATCAGACCAGACCAGGGAACTGACCGCGAGAACAGTCTCCAACGTACTCGGAAAAAGTGGTGTCTACATGATAGAGAATGTCAATATACGGAGGCGACTGCCAGGTAGTTCGTTTTATAGAATTTAACTATTTATTTCTCGAGGTAATTGTTTGAATAACATGAAAACATATAACATGTTTAATCGTATTTTTTTAATATTTTTACTTTTCTGAAACCATTTTGCTGTAGTTAAAAAACACCAACTAAAATCTACTATTATAAAATATACACTTTTTATTATCTGTGTCGATTTTATTGTGATCATAATTGATTGATCGAGATCTGTCGAGCACTTTTTTAGTCATGACTAATATTGCTTATTTATTTTTTCGACTATCAACCTAATATTACTTGTCGCAACACAATTATTAAAGTGTTACACCGTCTCAAACTTTTTCGCGTGCGTGTTGCATGTCGCGTGATGGTCGGCCATCTCTTATCATTTCCTAGAACTAAGACACTAATGACAACATACAGCTGATGTAAGTTACCTATTAAAAATAGATGGCGTGCAAAGAATATTTAAAAAGTTTTACCGTGGTTTCAAAATACCACACAGGTTTTTTTTTAATATAGGAAACCAGGTTTTAGTAAAATACACCAATTTCAATTGAATTGTAATTATTAACAGAGCGTGGATGTATGACAATGGCGATGCCACTGAAGTTACTAGAAGCAAGCTACGTGCCGACACGTCTGACCGCGCTGTGTCCGCCGCGACACAGCGACCGGCGCGTGAGCATCGCCTTGAAGAAACACACGCAAACACACTCGGCCAGCAGGGACGAGGACGTCGATTTGAACGAAATATTTAATTAATTGTAACTATTCTTGATGTTAAACTTCTTTAGGCGCATGAGGTTAAAATTTTTAGGGCAACGGCAACGTTTTTGTTTTTAATTATGACACCGCCTACTTCGTCCGGTACAGGCGTCACCCGCCTCGTGTCCCGCTTCACCTTAGTTTTCAATTGTTAGTTTTTAATTAGTTTGCCAAAGAAGTAGGTACCTACTTTGTACGCACGCACTTTTTTATTATCGTCGTATTATTATCTCCGTACTACCTTTTTTTTTTTTGGTAAAATTAAATTATATATATCGAAACAGAATATGCTGCTGTGCTGTACAAAATTTTATTAAAATCGGTTCAGTAGTTTTCACATTATAACCGAGCAAATAAACCGGCTCTCCATTTATTACTATAGATTAAGTATTATTAAATTAATCTAAGCAGTGTGGTTAGTTGATGTATAATATTAAATAAAACAAAGTCTATTGAATAAATAAGCTTTATTTTTGGCCAAACTATTACATTGCATACAACTTTACATACATCTATTGTAATAAAAATCAGTTACTGAAGTAACAAAATAATTAATATAAAATAAAAAATATAGCACGGAATATAAACGTACCATAAAACATAATAAAGGACAAGCCCCGAGAGTATACTATCAACCTAAATACATACAATATACAATTCAATTTTTAAAGAATTATGAAACGAATACTAAATTATATGAAAAATTCAAAAAAAATTACGTCTATTCTTGAAGCTTATTTTTTTATTTATTTAATAAAGCGTCCATTTAAGCTAAGAATGTCGCATTGCTTTGTCACGTCAAACATTTGAGTCAATTGCGAAACGCAAGTCCAAAGCGACAATCTTAGTATAAACGGGTTTCCTTTAATTTAATACAATTCATTAATAATATTGATATTAACATCAAAATGCTAAAATCTTTTTTTTTTTTTTTTTACTCTTCATTCTCTTGCTACGTTTGTTAATTTAACAAACGCTACAATGATTCTGGGATTCTGAAATTCTCAGTATACTTTATAATTATTATAATTAATAACTTTATTTCACTCTCCGACAGCGAATCGTTAGTGATCAGAATGTTTACATAGTAATGACGTCAGAATTGTCAATTTGTAAATTATTTAGAAATGGGGTACTATTCTAATTTTACAAAAGGGAAGCCTTAATTAATATTGTTGACTGAACACACGGACGATTTTTGTAGATTATGTGTGTCAGCTCCGACGCACGACTGGGGTTTACTCCTTCAGATCGACTGTCTAAATAGGCACAAAAAAGGCTTAATAGTCTAAGAAAAAGATTAATACCATATCAAATGGTAAATAAACGAATCTAATAACGCCATCTATCGATGATACGTTACGACGAGATGGCGTTATTAGAAAACGTCGCTACGCCTTTAGACTTTACGCGATAACGCCATCTGCGTTACGAGAAAAGTGACGAGGTCACTCGTTCAGTAGATTGTACTCCTCATATTTTTTTCATACAGGGGGCCTTATATGAAAATCGATTCATAAGGGGTAAACTCCAAAAATTGTAAAATGATTATTTAAGAGTAATCTCATCTAAGGTCCGTGTATCCAGTCCTTACAAAGCACCAGTGATAGCACTGAAGCACCTCATTCTACCCTCCAAATCAGCAACAAGCGACATCGCCTCACGTTATAACACCGATTACCTTTATATATGTACTTTACCGCTTACCCTCTAAATTACGCTAGTTGTGAAATCATACATTCAAAAAAAAAACATTATTTTTTAATACTTTCCGATAATTATTGCCACGTCGTCGTCTCTGGCACTGGTATCTAGAAGCTAGGTATTAAAAATAGATTTCATTTTTTAGTGCACTAAAACATCAATGACTATATTATATATTATGTAACGCTAATATACATATCTCGCTCTCTCTTAACGATTTATACGAAATACGAAAGAGATAACTTACGCTGTATCGATATTCCCATACGGGACGAAATTATCAAACGATACTCAATATAGAGCTGCTATTACCACTAAATGCTAGAGACGATATTACCTCTAATTTTACACCACTTGAACTGATCGAAAAAGTATTCAAGTATATTCATAATATACTGTTGTACTGTTATTAATGCTAACTTTAGGATTACATAGAAAATTATTCTACATTCATACAATTTAATTAATTATTTCCAATAGTAAAGAATTAGCACTTTGTATTCACCAATGTCCATAGACGAGACGATAAGACATCAGTTTACAACGTTTTCATACTTTTTTGATAGTTCTATTTACAAACATGGAAGAAATTTAGACGCTCTTTACCTATCTCTATCATTGGATTGTTAACCTTTAACGTTGAGTCTGAGAGGGACAGCAAAAGTACTAAATATTGAATAGTTCGACAATATAGTCAAAGATTATTTGTAATTGTAAGAAAATTCGATACAAACGTGGCTTATAAAATGCTTGGTACAGGAATGCTGATGTAAACGCATGAAGTGTCGACTGAGACTGACTAAAAACTCGTTTCTATATTCAAAAACGGTCCGTTTTACTTAAAGAACCATTCGTTTTCGAACTTACGTTGAACGATTCGTGGATAAAACGAATAGTTATATTATAAAATATAGAAACAAGGAAAAATTTATCGAGATACGCGATCGGCACTACGGTGATTTATATAATATTTATTAAGATTAATTATATTGATATTGCTATAAACGCTAGGATTTTATTAATCTCGATATAACGTCTACACTAAACCGTCTTACTCTATGGTACAAATGATTATTATCAATATCGAAAAGATGTTGTTTTTTTACGTTATAATGTACAGATTACATCGACAGTATAAAAATAGTGATGGATTTTACAGATTAAAAAATAAAATTCCAGTACATTTTTTTTTTAAGTAGTATCAAAAATTATAGAGAAGTTTTGAAAGGAAAACGAAATTTCTTATACGAGTGTAAAATGCGTATTATGTAATTTTTTTTATGTAAATGGGAGATTAGCTTATTCACTAGTTTCGCTAACCTCAGTCAGCCATCGATAACATTATCGACACTTATTTGGATTGGAGGCACGTCAGCACTGTGCGTAATTTTTTATATCAATCGAAGGATATTGAGCATCACAGTCATAGACAATCGTAGACTATGGCACAGACAATAAAATGGCGTTTGTCGGAACGGAACAGAGAAATTTAATAATATAGAGATATTTATGAAAATAGTTACTTTAAAGTAAAAATTTTGTTTCAATAGATTTAGTACAAATCACTTTGGTGGAAAAACAAGTCTTTCTTAACACAACATTTTTCAAAACTTTATTATTTACCATTTCTTTTTAACTGATATTAAAATAATCAATTTTAATCTTAACCGTAATTGTTAATTGTATACTAGTTAACATTATTATAATGACTGTATAAGGTTAATTATTCGATAGTATTACTACTGTTATTAAGTAAATAATACATTTCCTTAATATACCAATTCCATTGAAACAAATTACAAAATTATATTACAGAAACAGATCAAGAAAGTTTCAATTTGCATCAATATCCGCTCGACAAATACCTTAAAAATGTGCTGACCTGCGCATCCAATCCAAACGAAGCCAATTCTAATCTTTCCAATCCTTTTTGATCTCGAAACTCCATTCCCATTGAAGATGGATGTTCTTGTCGTCGTCGGTGAACAGGCTGTTCACTGTGTAGGACCCTCTCGCCATCATACCCGACGGGGCGTCTTCTGGAGGTGTTGTGTACGACTGGATCTCCGTTTTGGGTGGGTACGAGCCGACCATGTGGGTCATTTTGTCCACTGTAATGTTAAAATGATCATCGTTATTTTACATACATGCTGGTATATAGTTTTAACAAATGTCTTGACATATTTGGGCTAATAGGGACTTTCAAAAATACTGTTACATACAAAAATGTGTGACTATTTCAATATTTATATGGGATGGGATTTAGGGATGGGACAGTTTTTATTCTATGAAAAATTGGCTGTTTCACATTCGAACAATTCCTTTAAGGGCGTTGCCTATCTGAATGACCTTGCGCATTTCAACTCGCTTGACATTTTCGGAATATTGAATTTGCAGAAGTAAAAAAGTAGTTATTACGTACTTTCGCTCATTTATAAATATAAATAAACAGTAGTTGCACAAGCCAACAAGTAATAGTGTCCTATCACACAAATTTCAAAATTGTAGGATCAATTATTGTAATAATTTAATAAAAAATCGGCGCAGCAAATGACACAGGTTTCTCGTCCGACGGCCGATAGGCGAATGCGTCTCGTCCCCCGCGCGGACGAAACATACACACGAAATTCAATATTACAGATTTCTCAAAAATTATCTATTTAATTGAAAAATCGGCAAACAGTATTGAAGAGTACTGCATTATTCACAACTGGTTTAAGTTTCATGTTTAAGCGTTGAATAATCAGCGAGTGCATACGGATTTTAGACCGAGAAAAGGGTTCACGGAAAGTTCATTTTCTCGTGATAAGGTACTTTTTTCGATATATCAGTTATACACGATTACAGATCTATTATCAAGCTAAAATATTGTCTTCAGAACTTTATTGTTTATTCAACGTTGAAGCATACTGTAACCGATGTAAAAGCAGTAAATTCGGGCGGTAGCCCCTTAATAGATCATATCATTAATAATAGTTTAGAGTAAACACAAGACGAAATGAAAAATTAAGAAAAAAAGTGCGAGTGTACAATTCACACACGACAGAAGTGAAACTTCTGGAAAGTAACCTAAGAGTTTTTTTTTTTCATAGAATATAAAATAATGTGTGATGTATTCGATCTCATTCTCTCCTATACACTTATGTGCTTTTTTCTTTATCATAAAGCATTTTCGTTCAGTCGAGTTTTAAATTTTCAATCTAAAGAAGTTTCACTTCAAAAACTATACTGAAAATTGAATAATTTCATAAAAAAACAATTATTTTCGGGAGTTTCTCGCTTCTTTCGCAACACAGAACAGCATCTATCGGGTAAGCTGGTTCTCGCATATATTTGCCCTTCTAATTATTTCACGTACAAATATTACACCACCAGTACAGTATGTCACACTAATAAATTCGATATGTCACTCTGATATTATTTATGTTACCTTGACAAGCAATATTGGACCTAATTACGATCACAATTAGGACGTATATACTTAGTAATACTATTGAATAGAATATGCGACATGCATATTTATAGTATGCGTAATAATAACATTGTACGAATATAAATTAGTACGTTCGTAAATACATACCGGGCACTGTCCAGATGCGTGCAACGAAAAAAAATTTATATATATCATAAAAAATTAATATGAGACCTAGAAATTTATAAGAATATTCTAGGAAGTTAAGGTTACATCTATGTATATAAAAGAGATTTCCACCCATATATTGACTTATTACGATATCTCTGGAACCATAAGGCGTAGAGACTTGAAATTTGGTATTAATATTCCTTTCGCCGAGTAGAGGTCAGCTAAGAACGGATTTTACGAAATTCCACCCACAAGAGGGGGTTGCGGGGGTTAATAACATAATGTATATGGCAAAACAACGTTTGCGGGGTGACAAAACAACGTTTGCTGGGTCAGCTAGTTTTATAATAAAGTCTTTGTTAGAATATCATAAATGTTATTTTTAAGAGCTTAGATATTTCTAATCTAATTATACCCCGTCCGGCGACTAATGATCTTTTTGACACTTCAAGAAATTTTGACATTAGTGACTGCCTCACACGTTATTTATTCGATTCGAAATAATAATCGATTTTATTTAAGAAGAACTATCAATCGATTTAATTAAATACATTTAGTTTAAAAATATTATTTATTTATGCGTTTATTAGTTTTTTTTTAATTATAAATGAAATATATAAATAATAAATAAATGAATTAACAGAGTTATTGCTCTATATTCTTGGTTTGCAATTAAATTTCAAGATTTCGACTTAATTCCTTGCAAGTAATCAATCTTGGGGTCATAGATACTATTTTTATTTCCTTTTTTATATTAAATTTATAGAAAAAATAATCACATGACGTAAGATTATTTTTATCATATGATCGATTTATTATCGATTTATTATTTCAAGAACTGTTTCATAGTCTGTGGTTGTTTGTTATGCACAGGGTACTTCACTCAATAAATCAAATCGTCAATAAAGTATGACATTACTGTAAAATTTTTAGTACCTTATTCCGGAAAAAAAACTGTAATTTATAGGCGTGAGCTGTCAAAAAGCTAATTAGTCGCCCGACGGGGTATAAGTTTGTTATTAAAAAATATATATATTCAATCTCATTTGACATTATAACACGTTTCTCTTCAACAACGTCAATAATTTAATAAATTTAAAAAAAAATATATGTAATTAATACAAAATAGAAAAGGTAAATCTATGGCTTTGCGATGTGTTGATTTATTAGAAATGGCATAGCGAATAAAGTATTTATGTACTTATATGTAATGTTAGTCACCTGGCACTCCGATGCGGTATGTCTTCTGCACGTATTTCAATCCGTGCACGATTTCGCGTTGCACGATAAAATCAATCCTTATCCGATATTGCACGCCCTCTTTTATAGTGAACACCTGAAATCGAAAAATTTTATAATTAAAAAATTAACTTTTTTACATTAATATATCCTAATCTATACAATAAAATAAAATTGGAGTGTCTGTTTGTAATATTAAAATAATCGCTTTTTAAAATGCACATGGATGTGTACACGGTACATAAATACAAATAACATTTTTTACAATTTTTGTCTGCCTGTCTGTCTGTCTGTTTGTTCCGGCTAATCTCTGAAACGGCTGGACCGATTTCGAGGGGACTTTCACTGGCAGATAGCTGATGTAATAAGGAGTAACTTAGGCTACTTTTATTTTTGATTTTTAAAATTTTATAACAGCAAACTGAATAATAACTTTTTCGTTAAATACTACGCGGGCGGCATTAATAAATTAGAAATTAATTGACTTCGACGTTTAACACTTCGTAGCAATTTATACTAGTGGGTCTAAAAAACTGCATAAACATATATTTATTTCTGAATTATTTTGACTTTATAAACAAAAACGTATATAATATGTACATTTATAACTAAACGTCATCAATATTTATATTTTTTCATTGCGTTATTAATAATTTAGTTTAAACTAATACAATTGTTACAAAATATTCTTCCTATATCGTTCTCATATTTCAATTTTTTTTAGAACACGTAGACAAATAATATATTATGTAAATAATTTACTAAACATTACCTATAGATATCAGGAGATCCAGAGTAAAACACCTTTATCCTTATATTACTATAAAACTGGAAGGAAAAAAACTGCGAAACGCAGCTGCAATCACTAGTGGCAACTTGTCATTTGTTTAAAGTTATAATTATAATGTTAGTTTTTATAATATTAAATTGTTCTATATACTCGTATTTATTCGAACATCGAAGATAATATTTTTTTATGGAGAACCAATGATTAAAATTGTAATATTTGTATTGTACTTAATTTATTTTTTGTGTGTGATTATCTTTTCTGACTATTTTTATGATCTTAAACTACATTTGGTTCGATTTGAGTTCGTATACGAGTAACTTTTATATATTCAATAAAGTTCCGTTGGGAAATCAAATGAAATTCAATTTCTATAATGGCAAACGAACAGGTGTTTACTACTTGATATGCTGATAAAAGTTACTGTATAATAATTTAATAATAGGTCAGGTAAGTCTTTTCGTATTTTCTAGTAAAAATTTGCAATATAATCTTTTTGGTTGTATTGAATCTGACTGGTTTTTATGCCATGAAAAGGTGACATTTTAAAAATAAAATTAAAAAGTAAAAGCAGTTTCCCACCACTTTTCACCTGGTTTTTTGTCCGCCAAAATGGGTAAATCCAAGGAAGAAATCACTCCTACGAGACGTCACTACCTACGACACGGCGACAAGTTATCGAACAAAATGGTACATAATTATATATTATAATTAATGTAAATTAATTTTGTAAAATCTTACCTTGAATTTTATAGAAATTCAAGAAACTTTTTAAAATACTAAGAAACTTTTTCCCCGACCTCATAATATCTTTAACATAGACAAACAATTGCCTGGTCCTAAAATAGGCAACTTATTTGCTGATACAGGTAACCTAGCCTAGTGATATAGTTACTTTTTTGCTAAATATACATATAAATAATATATATTTAACTAAAAATACCCAAATTCGACCCTTTTTCTCTCAAAGATAGAATTAGAAATGAGGCTATTCGCGAGAGAAAGAAGGTAACCGACATAGCCCACAGAATTAGCAAGTTGAAGTGGCAGTGGGCTGGTCACTTATGTCGCAGGACCGATGGCCACTGGAGCCGACGTGTCCTGGAGTGGAGACTGCGTCTTGGCAAACGCAGTGTGGGACGTCCTCCGGCCCGTTGGACCGACGATCTAACTAAGATTGCCGGTGTAGGCTGGATGAGGATTGCCTAAAATCGGGATGTCTGGCGCGAACTTCGGGGGGCCTATGTCCAGCAGTAAACTGCAATAGGCTGAAATGAGTGAGTGAGTGACCCAGACTCGGGTCAGCAATAAATCCGACATATCCTGGAGCAAAAAGCAGGCAGCAAACTGCTTTACACGGTGTAATCGAAATTGTAATCGGACAAAGCAACGATGGAGTATACGAGGAAACAGTATTAATTGCAGACTTTCCTATTAATTTTCAATTCACCACGTGCCACGAATGCTAATACACCGCGGAAGAGATTAATCTTGAGTGACTAACGCTAACCTACAATAAACACCATCTTACAGACGCTCATACATACTAAATTGTTTGTGATAATTTTTTGATAATACTAACCGAAGTACGGTTAAGACAAGACTAGGATAAAATATGGATGGAATAACATTAATTTACATTATACAGGTACTCGGTACAAGGTAATTTGACTTTATTTTTTGTGTTACCTCATTACTTTTTACAAGGTGTATCGATTTTGATTAGTTTTTTTTTCATTCGATAGCTTCATAGCCATGTGTTCCCATTAAAATTTAAGCAAGCTAAAATTCCTTTTTTGTTAAGAGTGTGATAGATCGTTCACTGAGTAAGGGTTCTATTAATGTTCCTCCAATTAGTGGCGTTTTATTGATTTTTTTGTCCCCCAGCCCTTTACCTATGCTTTGTTAATAGTCGTAGGGTAGCTAAATCTAAGATTTACCCCTATATTCTTTTTTTTCACAACGTATTATTAAATCATGGAAATTCTTTTGCATATTAACCGTGTTATTTCATTTAAACGATATGCGTGTTGATGTAAAGAAAACGACCACACAGATTATACAAATTCTCTCACCAGGAATATGCTACGTTAATCGCGAAACAGAAAGATAGTAATTAATATACAAATAATAATAATAAACGCAGCCCGACTGGGGTAGTATCTCGACCTTACAGAAGACCACAGCTAAACAATACTGTTTTCAAGCAGTATTGTGTTCGTGTTGGTGAGTAAGGTGACCAGAGCTCCTGGGGGGATTGGGGAGAGGGACGGCAACGCGCTTGCGATGCTTCTGGTGTTGCAGTCGTCTATAGGCTACGGTCTTACCATCAGGTGAGCCGTATGCTTGTTTGCCGTACTCGTAAATAAAAAAAAAACGCTTCACACTAAACAGCTTCCAGAAATATGAGAAACCTGTGTCGGGGCTCCAAAAAGCACAAACACAACCCTACACATCTGTATCTCCCACACAAACACATTCTAATAAACCCTAAACATTTGATATGACATGACATTATAAAATATCACCGTGTTTACTAAATCGTCTATAATGGCGGATTAAGATTATACACGAGATTTATAGTAAGAAGTCGCGAGAGTTCAGATCTGATTGATAAATCGTCTGCTGGCACACGTCCAATGGAATTATATCGAGGAACTTTATAAGTATAAACATATGGCAAAACCGTTACATCTGTCCGATATATCTGCATTATTAGATAAGATTTATCTATTTTAATACTAATTTATCTATAGTATGGTATTAATATATCTTTGATCTCGCTTAAGCATCATATTTGAAAAAAAACGACTTCAAACTTTTGTCTTTTATAATGAAACAACTTTTTCGGATTTTATCGCGGTTTATTAAGTTTTTTAAATGCCCGACGTTTCGGATACTTTACAGCAACCATGGTCACGGGAGGACTTATTCGAATTTACTACTTAAGAATCGATTTTCTTATAAGGCGGTATGAGAAAAATATGAGGAGTAAAATCTACTGAACGAATGACCTCGTTACGTTTCTCGTAACGCCATCCCTCGGAACCCTCACGATCACGATTCAGCCTGTAATATCCCACTGTTGGGCATAGGCCTCTTCTCCATGTAGGAGAAGGATCGGAGCTTAATCCACCACGCTGCTCCAATGCGGGTTGACGGATATATTCCCTACTATGAGTAACGATCGCTATCAGGTGTATATGATAACAACCGGGACCGAGGCTTAACGTGCTCTCCGAGGCACGGTGGGGAGACCCACAAGGACTGCACAAACACCCAGACCACGGCAAACATCTGTATGGCCGATACAAATGTTGTCGTGTGCGAGAATCGAACCCGCAACCGCCCGCGCAACAGCCAATCGCAATCCAGTGCTGTAACCGCTGCGCCAAGACCTCGGAAACCTATTGGGCGTTATTTGATTTGTTTATTTACCATTTGATATGGTATTAATCTTTTTCTTAGACTAGTAAGCCTTTTTTGTGCCTATTTAGACAGTCGATCTGAAGAAGTAAACTCCAGTCGTGCGTCGGAGCTTACACACACACTTTTTTATTACTAAGGTGGCAAACGCGTACAGTCCTCATGATGATACGCGGAAATAGCAGCTTAATGGACGCAAGTAACACCAGGATGCATTGTCGACCTTATATCCGAACCAACCCCGGAACTCTGATTTCCTTAGTCACCACACTAACACAACAGTACATTTTTTTAGCAGTGTTATTTAGCCGTGATCTTCTGTAAGGTTGAGGTACTTCTCGAGTCGGGCTACCCTAACATTTGAGCAAAATATTTCCTGCTATACCCTACCTCAGTAAAAATTCGTCGTTGTGTCTATACGTGTGTAATCACAAGAGTCAGAGACTTACCTCTGGCTACGTTATCGTGCCCTATATAAAATGCTGTGTGGAAAACTCTTAAACAACATCGTCTTTGAATGAAGTAATGCGTAATTTGTAAATGAATCATTCATGATTAATTCATAGTTATTTATAGGCCAGTCAAATCGTACACAAAAAAGGGCTAAAATCGCAAATGGTCTGCTAGTTCTGCTTTTTTCATATGTTGTTAGGATCAGTACCAGTAGTGTAAATCCAGTTTTGCAACTCCGAAAGACCTGTGCTAACTTTGGGGCGCTCGAAAAACCACGAAATTTTGGCACTTGTTTCGGTTTTTTCACTATATCTTCCAAAGTATGCATTTTTAGAGAATACATGTAGGATACATTTTTAAAGTAGTTTATATTAGCTACAATTTGATCCTAAAACCAGCTCTGTAGGTCAAATAGAAGCCGAGAAACAGCTCTTCAAAAGTTGATCGTTTTTTCCAAAAAAGTGAAGTTTACAGTTTTGACCAACTTTGGACCCAAATTTCGGTGGGAAATACTCATCCTACGACGAACGTCGAATCAAGAGAGGTTGTAGTAAATTTAATTACCTTTAATTTAAGCACAAAACGGCGTCTATAGGCCCAATAGTTTTGTACAATGTTCAAAAAAA
This sequence comes from Melitaea athalia, assembly GCA_905220545.2. Lineage (NCBI taxonomy): Eukaryota > Metazoa > Arthropoda > Insecta > Lepidoptera > Nymphalidae > Melitaea > Melitaea athalia. The sequence goes on along the minus strand of HG992184.1, from coordinate 18,458,516 downwards.
CCAAAAGTCGGGAAAATAGGCCAGTCAAATTGTACATTAAAATCGCAAATGGTCTGCTAGTTCTGCTTTTTTCATATGTTGTTAGGATCAGTACCAGTAGTGTAAATCCAGTTTTGCAACTCCGAAAGACCTGTGCTAACTTTGGGGCGCTCGAAAAACCACGAAATTTTGGCACTTGTTTCGGTTTTCTATATCTACCAAATACTGCAATTATTTTTAGTAGTATTTGCGGGAAAGAATTATGTACAAGCCATTCAGACAATATAACGCGTTTATAATATTAATACGATAATATTAAAATAAAATTCTCATTAATTTAATATATTATACTCCGTTTTTTTTCGGTGCAGACTAAATTGACACATGCAAATGTCAATTTTCGAAATAATGATACCAGCTTTTTAGTGATAGTGTTGTATATCGATTTTATGAATACGATACCGGTTTTATGAATCGTAACTTTTTACTTTTACCACATAATTTTATTATTAAAAACAACTAAACATTCTTTAAAAAGCGTCAAATAAAGATCAACAATTATTTTTACTTGTCCTTCTTATTTTTATTTGCCACCGAATTTATTAATTCAGCCACGAATTTTACATCTTATTACCATTTAACGTTTTACAGCTTCAAAACAAGGTTTTTTTTTAATTAAATTATGGGCTTAGTCTTGACCCCAGTCTAGCTCTAGGGCAGAGACGATGGAGCGAGCTCGCCCAGAAGTAGCCTGTTCACTCGCGCTTTAAGATTTTGTTAATATCATGGATAGCCCTTTTCTGCAGAATAAAAATGACATTAACAATTCAAACGAAAACTTCTTGTAAAATGCCGCGCTCTATATGTCGTCGATGAAATGGCCGCTGAACGGGGAGTCACCATTTTGCGACTGCCTCCCTACCACTGCGAGCTAAATCCAATTGAATTGGTGTGGGCACAGGTAAAAGGGCATGTCGCAAAAAACAATAAAACGTTTAAAATGAAAGATGTGCGAAGTCTTTTCGAGGAAGGGCTTCGTCTAGTGACTCCCCAGCGCTGGAAAGATTGTATTAAACATAATATAATTGGAGTTGAGGACAAAATGTGTACTCTAGGCCATATTGTCGACGACATTACCGACAGATTTATAATTGAAGTAGGTGACGACTCTGGCGATTCGGAACATTCAGGTACGGAGTCATTGCCTGATTCTGACCATTAATTTTTTTAACGTTAATTTTAATTTGGACATTAATGAATACCTTAATGATTAAAAGGCATGGGATTGAATATAGCTCGACCAGGCTATGTCCTGCCTGCGTTAACATACGGAGCCGAGACGTGGACACTGACGAAGAGACTGGTCCACAAGTTTAAAGTCGCTCAACGCGCAATGGAACGGGCTATGCTTGGGGTTTCTCTCAAAGATAGAATTAGAAATGAGGCTATCCGCGACAGAACGAAAGTAACCGACATAGCCCACAGAATTAGCAAGTTGAAGTGGCAGAGGGCTGGTCACTTGTGTCGCAGGACCGATGGCTGCTGGAGCAGACGTGTCCTGGAGTGGAGACCGCGTCTTGGCAAACACAGTGTGGGACGTCCTCCGGCCCGATGGACCGACGATTTACGTAAGACTGCCGGCGTAGGCTGGATGAGGATTGCGGAAAACCGGGATGTCTAGCGAGAGCTTGGGAGGCCTATGTCCAGCAGTGGACTGCGATAGGCTGATGTGATGATGATGATGATGATGAGGCTATGTCTATGACCCGCCTTGTAAATAGTTAGATGCACAATTGGCTGTCTCGTGTTTGTCCTGAAAATTTCATGGTCTACTATTGTGTTTTTACCTTGTATATGATTTAAAAAAAATTAAAAGAGTACCGAGAGTTTTTTTTTTCTATGGCTTTTTTTCTCTCAGCCTACACTAGGGACATTACTTTATGTTATTTATTGTAATGTTTAATAAAGCCGAGGATAAAATAGATAGGTAATGTCTACCGAGACATTAGAAATTTTGAGTAATTTAATATTTTAACATTTTGACTAACTTAAGGTTGCTTATAACACTGGGTACATTACCTAAGTTTGTAAAGTACCTAATGTTAAGATATAAAAAAATTATTTTTATTTTATTTCATTGTTTGATATTTACCTTAACTTTTTTTTATTATTGTTGTTTTTTTTGTAAATGACATTTTTTTTACTTTCGTTAAGTGTGTGTATCATCTTAAGGCGAAATAAATGTTTTCATTTCATTTTAATTCAATTTGCATGTGATTAATAAATACTTTTAAAAAAATAAGTGTTTTTCTTTTATCATAAATCAATATATTAGCCATACAAGAAGGTACATTATAAGGTATTTGGTATTCTACATTCTAAAATTTCAAAGACAAAGACTTTTGTAATTATTAGTGAAAAACGATACTATATTGTAAATTACGTAAAGTTACGGTAGTGGCACATCACTATTAATGATTCGCAAAAAACTAGCAACACAGCTTATGTCAATTTAGTCCGTACCGAAAAAAAACGGAGTATAGGTTAAATAATTTTATTTAACAGGGCGGTATTTTAATTAATCATTATGAAATTGCGAATTTAACGTACACCTTGCATCACTGCGTAAGACCTTGCAAAATGTTAAGGCTGACTGACTTACTATTGAGAAACCATACTAAACGTTACTATACGCGTAAGTAATAAAATAAACGCCTAAAACTCAAAGGAAACTGAGGTAGGGCACAGCAAGAAATTTCCTGCTCAAAATAGGGAGCAGTCCGACTGGGATAGTACGTCGACCTTACAGAAGATCACAGCTAAATAATACTGTTTTCAAGCAGTGTTGTGTTCCTGTTGGTGAGTAAGGTGACCAGAGCTCCTGGGGGAATTGGACGAATAGTCGGCAAAGCGCTTACAATGCTCCTGGTGTTGCAGGCGTCTATAAGCTACGGTAATCGCTTACCATCAGGTGAGCTGTACGCTTGTTTGCCGACCTAGTTGTATAAAAAAAGGAACCTAGTACAACAACGCAGCACAACCAGCACAAACTACAGGACTACAATTTTAAATTTTAGTAAATACACACAATTTTTGAGTGTGTGAGTGTGACACCCACCACCTTTCGATTAAAAAAAAATCATCGAAATCGATCGAGCCAGTCAAAGGTTCCGAGGTATAACATAAATAAAAAAATACAATCGAATTGCAAATCTCCTCCTTTTTTGGAAGTCGGTTAAATATTACGAGTAGCTAGACGATCGCCCGTGAGAAATATCAACATAGCTACCTAGCTATTAGGTAGGAACCAAGACAATACTAATTCCTAGATACCTACCTAGAAACCTAGACAATACTAATTCCTAGATACCTACCTAGAAACCTAGACAATACTAATTCCAGCTTACCTGCTTCTTCAGGTCGGTCAGGTCGCCGGTGAGGTCTAGCTCGAGGTCGTCGCGGTCGGTCACGCACAGCGCCAACTTTTTCACAATAACCTTGCGAGGGTCGTCCGGCTCTAAAATATACATAAAACACTTTTAGTACAAAATAAACTACGCACTAACAGGATTTGTTAAGGATTCCGTACTACCACAAAATATTATTTAAAAAAATAAATCTTTACTAATATTATAAAGAGGAAAGATTTGTATTTTTGTGTGTATGTTTGTAATGAATAAACTCAAAAACTACTGGACCGATTTAAAAAAATTCTTTCACCATTTAAAAGCTTAGTTATCCCTGTGTAACATAGGCTACTTTTTATCCCGGGAAAATAATAGGTTCTCACGGGAAATTGTTTGCGCACACGGGTGAAAGCCGTTGAGAAAAGCTAGTATCTTAAATAAAACAAACGATCGTCAGTTCCTATGGTAAGCGAATTAACGCATACATATATTACAACCCAATCCCCGGAACCCACAATCCCCGGAACAGAAAGAAGGACCACTACAAACTGCGCCAACGGGCCAGTCAAAGTATTTGACTAAAGTTCATTTATTTCTCAAAAACAATTACTTGCACGATTAAGTTGATAAACATGAAATAAAAATTAAAAAAAAAAAAACATTCGAGTAGCTTTTCAGCGAAATATTGTACTATAAGTGTGTAAAGATCGAAAAAAGAAACAATGCATTAGTTTCTTGTGTTTGAGTCTTATATTTTACTTCAGCTTCTCAGGGTGGGTAACCCTTTAACTTTGGAACAAGCGACTATATTCTTTAATTTCCAATAAAAATATTTATATTTAAAGTAAAATAAGAATATTTTACATTACTCATCATTATAATTATAAGATTATCTACATCCTTACAATAATGGAAATTATAGCGTATTGTGGTTAAATGAAAATATTTGATAACATATAATACATGCGCGCAACGGGCGCTTACAATAAAATTATACGGCCAATGAAGAACAGGAAAAATGAGCTTAAAATATCATTTATTACATTGTTAAAATAAAATATTAAATCTATACTTATAACGAAACTATAACAGGCTAACTTTTTACGTTGAAGACGTTTATTGTAAATCGCTTTTTTTCTTCTTTTTTTTCTTTTTTCTGGAAAGCGAATACCAGTGATAAAACACTAACAACTAGTCAAGTCCTTTATTTAAGACTAGCTGACCCCGCAAACGTTGTTTTGCCATTTATATTATTAACCCCCGCAACCCCTTCTTGTTGGGTGTTGTTGGGTGGAATTTTGTAAAACCCGTTCTTACGAGTAGCTGACCTCTACTTGGCGAAAGGAATATTCCTACCAAACAAGTCTCTAGGCCTTATGGTTCCAGAGATATCGTGATGAGTCAATGGGTGGAAATCTCTTTTATATATATAGATATATAGGTATAGACTAATGTCTTTACCTTAAAAAATGTAAAGCTTTGGTTTTTTATTAATTTTTTTTTTTTTTTATTGTTTGAATGGATCTATTTTTATTATAATTTATGCAATCGGTAAAGAGATAAATGTCATTTAACACGCTTTTTTTATTAGAAAATGTTGTTATTAGATTTTATAATGTTGCGTTTAGAATTATTTGGGTGGTCTGGAAGAGGACATAATGGGCGGTCTTATCACTAAATGTACGAGTACCTACATACCTATATGAAGCGACACGATTTCATCTTTCAAATACTGTAATTGATAACAAGTCAAAGGATCGTGATAACAGAGTCGATAGCACATTCCAGAATCAAGAAATATAGAATTAAAGATAAACTTCCTTGATTAAAAAAAAACACATTTTTAGGAATACGCAACATATATTTTTATACCACGATGTTGCTCGCCTGAAGGTAAGTGAATACCGTAGCCTATAGACGCCTGCAACGCCAGGGACATCGCAAGCGTGTTGATCTTAACCTCCCCAGAAGTACTGCCCACCTTACTCACCACAGGAACACAACACTACTTGAAAGCAGTGTTATTTGGTTGCGACCTTCTCCAAGATAATACACACACACAGACATCAGCCTTTTGCAGTTCACTGCTGGACATAGGCCTCCACAAGTTCGCACCCGATATTATGACGCGAACTCATGTGTTTTGCCCATAGTCACCACGCTGGGCAGGCGGGTTGGTGACCGCAGGGCTGGCTTTGTCGCACCGAAGACGCTGCTGCCCGTCTTCGGCCTGTGTATTTCAAAGCCAATAGTTGGATGGTTATACCGCCATCGGTCGGCTTTTTAAATTCCAAGTTAGTAGTGGAATTGTGTTATACCTCAGTCGCCTCTTACGACACCCACGGGAAGAGAGAGGGTGGCTAAATTATTTACTGCCGTAACCACACAGCAGATATCTCCAAGATAATATGTAAGTTCTTTTTTTATAACATTCCGTGAAGTACGAGGATGGTTGTTACGGAGAGAAAAATTTAAAAAATTGCCTGATAAAGTCTAAAAACAACACTTTTCTATATTCCCATACAAAAGTTAAGACAGGACAACGTCTGTCGGGTCAGCTAGTCTATATAATAAAAACTAGCCGACCCGTGCCCACTTCGTTGCGCATTATTTATTTTTAATAATTACTTCTAACGACGATATCTCAAAAACTATTCATCTGATTGATATAGTGCAAAGGGCAATTTTAATCTGCATTAAATTCTTAAGCTAACTGACATATTTATTTGGATAAGGATTAATACTGAACTAAAGAAAATAGCTTTGAAAATAACGTAATGTTTTTAATTAAAAATTTTAACATAAAAGTGGTTATTGTAAGTCAACCGTAAGAGATAGAGATATGCTGTCGCGGACTTTTTTGTAGCATTTTTATAGATTTTGAATTCGCTAGTACATTACTTAACTATATCTTTGCTAGTTTACGCGGCGTTCGCGAGGAAAGGTCCCCGTTGGCGAGATTTTTTGCGACCTCTTCAACATTTATCGCCGTATTTCTGCTAATTTACATAAAAGGATAATAAATTATATACCTAAACCTTCCTCAAGAATCACTCTTTCTATTGTTTAAAACCGTGTAAAAATCCGTTCAGTAGTTTTCGAGTTTATCGCGTTCAGACAGACAGACAGGAGGACAGAAAGACGCGGCCGGGGGACTTATTTTTATAATAAGTATAGATGAATGTTGCTAAGCGCATAACTCGAGAATGGCTCGATCAATTCGGCTAATTTTTTTTTAATACTAAAAAACACAAACAAACAACAGACAGAACGAAGTCTGTCCGGGAAGCTAGTATATAATATAAATGTATATATGTAAGTATATTTGTTTGTGTGTATTAATATTGGCATGCTGACTGTTGGCCAAACTGTTTGACAGATTTTAACATATGAGGTGTCATTATTCGTCATAATAGTTCTAGTGACGTGACTATGGCGTGGGCAGTCTGTGCTTTTTATAAATTTAACTTAGATAAGTGTTAAAGATTTAATGATATCCTCTTTTTCTCAAATTAAATCAAATAAAAAACAACTTTATTAAAAAGGCTCAAAAGCACATTCGAATCGTCATTTTACAAATGAAAATTTCACAAATAAAAACAAATTTCACAAATAAAAACAAATTTCACAAATAAAAATTTGACAAAGAATTTTTTGTCACGGTGACAAATGTCACTAGTGCGCGCTTAGCCTCTCTTTTGAAAATAATAATAATATAATATGACCATAATCTGAGTTATAAATTGAAGTCGGTTTTTTTAGGATAAACACAAATTATGATAGGGATATACACAACATAATATGGGATAATATAATAATTCCTGTCCGAACAAAGTAACGGACATATGTCGACCTGTATTAGGTAATGCATTTTCTCTCTCGAGATCTTGTCCGCAGTTCGCGGAACTGAGTTATGACACATTTTATTGGATATCTCGTGAGATTGCGAGATTATTTGATATCTTGATATGGTTTGTTTGGTAAGACGACATTTTAGGTGGAAATAAAACAATTTTACGATATAAGTGAAATTGAGCTGCATTGACACAAAATAGTATATTTCATTACAAGTGCGGAAAGGCTGTCATTGCAAAGAGTTCCGACAAAAATGTTGACAGTCGTAACAAGTTGCAATGACGGTTCCGCACGTGTACTGAACGACTATTTTTAATACAGTTGCGAAAAAATGAAACAATTTAATAAACTCGCAAAAAAAAAATTCTGAAAAATGGCGCCAACCGTAGAATATAAGCAGTTTTTTTTTTCTTCACCCATTCTGGTAGGCAAAGGGAAACTATGCCCATACAGCAAGTCTTCAGTAGAAGTTTTTTATTGATATGAAATGAAAATAAAATTAAATGAGATGAAATGAAATGAAACCTAACCAAACTCATTCAATCAAATCATTAAATCTGATATTGAAACAAATTAGTAGCTTCTTTTAAGAAATATACGTATTTGCATGAAAAAAACTTCTATGAATTTTGTTAGTAAAAACTTTATGGTTAGTTTTTCTTTTTAATAGACATTATTTTGACAGTTGGGAAAGAGAACGCACGACTGCGGGAAAGGTAAAAAAAAAAAAGCACGAGTGTGTAATAGCCCACTTCCCGAACGCTATACGTCCCCGCAATACGCCACTTTTTGAGCAACTGTATTAAAAAAAAGGAATTCATAACTTTATCACATTTTACACGTAAAAAATGTTCCTTACATTTTTGTTGGAGTTTACTCTTTTAGAAACTGTATAACGGTCGTGGTACGAAAACTATACATATTTTTAACTATATATTTTTTTGAAGTGAAACTTCTTTAGGCGCATGAGGGGTAAAATTTGAGTGACCGGTAACGCGACAGCGTCATGACGATCAGTACTTGGATGGGTGACCGCCTAGGAACACCGCGTGACGTTGGCAATGACAAAAAGAATTTGCTAGAATTATCTGCTGATGGGATGAAAACGAAAAAGAACCGACTTCAATTGCATCGGCAAGTAATAAATAATAAATTAATTAACAAACGCACTAGTCCTCACTACGATTTTCGAGGGTCCCCCTCGATTTCACTGGGATCCCATTATCAGATCCTAGTTTCCTTATCATGGTACCTAAGTTGGGATATCCCCTTTCTAACAAAAAAAGAATTATCAAAATCGGTTCATAAACGACGAAGTTATCCCCGAACATACATAATAATAAAATTAAAAAATAAAAAACATACGGTCGAATTGAGGAACCTCCTCCTTTTTTGAAGTCGGTTAAAAATAAATTACGATGAACAGGACACAAAGGAGACGGATACGATTCCATACATTCTTGGGCCAAAATTTAACGTAAAATTTAACGTAATGAAAATGGTACCAATTAATGTATTTACGCTTATTGATCCCTCGCTGAAAATTCTGTATATTTTGGCTATCTGAGAGCGGAGTTATTACACGTTTTGTAAAATTGAGGTTATGTTACAATATCTATGAAAAACCCAATCACTAAGTTCTTGAAGCACTAATGTTTATCATATTAAATCATTACACATATCAATCACTTGAAACCACAAATAAATATCAGGAATGGACTCAGGACGCATCTGAATACACAGAAAACATTAAACAACTATAAACATGATTACCTACATGAAACGAGTGACGGGACCATGACGGGACACACAGTTTCAATAACAGTCAGCTGTCAAAGCTGTTATTAAAAATATGATTTATTTTCAATCGATACGAAATCGATAATCATTTTGGTTTATCAGATATTAATTGATATTTTCGATATTAATGTAACTTTATTTAAATACACTTTATTGTTTACAATTTCAATTGTGTATCTGAATACTTTGAGTTAATTAACTAGTGCAAACCTTTTTTTTTTTTAAATTCTATAATCGATTATAATTAAATCGATACCCAATGAATTTGACGAAAACTATCTTTTTCATTTTTCTCAGCTTCCAGATTCAGAATTGAGCTGATATTTTATATTTTAAAATAAAAAAATATGAACAATTTTTTAAAGCATATCTTTACTTACTACAATTTTAGCCTAAAAGTCCCCATCTCCTTTAACTACTTATATTGATAAAATACCAAACTGTAATATATTCGCCAACCGCAGTGAAGAGTGGTGGATTAAGCTCCGATCCTTCTCCTATGTAAGGAAAGAGGCATATGCCCAGCAGTGGGATATTACATGCTAAAGCAAACCAAAAGTATACAATGAATAAAACAGCTTACCGACTATCACAGTCCCCGCCTGAGCCTGTCCGAGTAACGCTTCCTTGTACTTCCTAAGGGATTCGTCCTCCTGGTCGGCGGCTAGGATCTCCTCAATTGTCTTCTCTGGGGGAGGTTTGTATGAGGACTTGATTTCTTCCTCTTCAGTTTCCTCTTCTTCAGGGGTGCGTGCTACCTCTGGCTCTCCGGACATTTTGAACCCTGAGGCAATTTATTTCATAACTAGATGATCCGGTGAACTTAGTATCACCTACATTTATTTGTGCAAAATAAAGACAAAATACTTTCTGAACGCACCTAAATATATGACAACCAAGGGATATTTTTTTTTGGAAAAAAACATCAAATGTTCAACAGCTAGGAACATTTTGTATTGGAAAATTAAATTGTCGCTTTTAGTATTTTACGGTAATTATTATTCATGTGTCACCATTTAAACCTTTCCTGAACTTCCACAAATAATTCCAGATAAAAATTAGCCAAATCGGTCCAGCCATTCTCGAGTTTTAGCGAGACAAACGAACAATTGATTTTTATATGCTTAATATCCACCAACCCACAGTAGAGCAGCGTGGTGGATTAAGATCTGATCCTTCTCCTACATGGAGAAAGAGGCCTATGCCTAGCAGTAGGATATTCCAACCGAATCTTAAAGGTGCTTATAACTTTGGTACCTATACATATTTGTAGATGTAATTTTAGTCGATTGTATTCATGATTTGTTTTAATTAATTATTTTTACTATTCTCCATACCATCCCTATAATAGTATAAACAGTCTATATAATAATAGTAGGTATAAAACGTTTTATTGTTGACTAGCTATGATACCCGGCTTCGCTCGGGAGTTGATATGAGATTACGTGGTAGTTGAAATAAAAAATAAACTATGACGTAAAAAGTAAAAAAGGGTGAAGTTCCGATTAGCCCGTACCGCTTTTTTTCTTGAAATTTTGTATACTTATGTATTTTGACTCGCTGATCACGAATATGATAGTTAAAATTGGCGCAAATTTCATTTTCAATATCAAAACTCGGAAAAAATTGATAAAAAAGCCATTATTTACAGGTTTTTCTATGCTATCTCAATAAATATTGATCTTAGAGAAAATGTTTCCCATAGAAGTTATTTACATTTTTTGTCTAAAACAATTCTTTTTTTTTTTTTTTTAGAGAAAAATTGGAAAAATGGACGTCACCGCGGGAAGGTTGATGGCTTCAAAGCGAGCTTCAAAGTGCGTTATGTTACTTTTTTGTTTATTAATTATTATTTTTTTTCAATACTAGGTTAGGTTAGGTTGTTTTGTTTTTTTTTTTTTTTTTCTTTTTTATTGAATTTAATTTTTTTTTCTTTTTCTTTTTTCTTTTGATTTATTTATTCTCCAAAAAACGTTACACATTTACGTCACATTATTATTTTTATTTTTTTGTTTATTGTTTTTTTTTTCAATACTAGGTTAGGTTAGGTTAGGATTTTTTTTTACTTTTTTTTTTAATTTTTCTTGCGGGTTTCATACGTGTACTGTATGGGTGTAATATATGAATGATGTGTCGTTTAGGTATGTTCTGTGTATAGCGTTCCAAAATGAATATTTAATAATTTTTTAGCAATTTTTTCGAGTTTTGACCTTGAAAATGTCATTTGCGCCTATTTTAATTATCATATTCGTGATCAGCGAGTCAAAATACAATATTACTTATACGAAATTTCAAGAAAAAAAGGGGTATGGGCTTATCGGAACTTTATCGAGTTTTGACCTTGAAAATGACATTTGCGCCTGTTTCAACTAAGTATCATATTCGTGATCAGCGAGTCAAAATACACACGTATACAAAATTTCAAGAAAAAAAAGCGGTACGGGCTGATCGGAACTTTATCCGTAAAAATTTTTATTGAAAACATTTTCTCATTATTTACACTACTTGTTTATAAACAACATTTTTCATTTTATTGTCCGGGGTATATTTACATATATAAATTTTTCGAATTTCCTACTCTTGAGCAAGCTACATATAGCTGACCGTGAGAGAAGCAGAATTCTTTGAGGTTGATGCCACAATATTTTAAAGTTTGCCTTGCGCTTTGTTAATTGTAAAACTAAAGGCTAATTTAATTGGAAACTGCAATCTGCCTGATTGTGATATTTTTTCGTCGGTTCGTAGTGGAATGCTTTCTTTGTTAGATTATCTTTTTAAATTCTCTATTCTTCAATACTTTTATTTTCTTTTCTTTCTTCACTTTTTCTGCTTCTCAGGATGCTCATTCGGATTCGTTGCTTTTGTAAACGTGCTTCGCGCTGTTCTTCCGTTTCATTTCTTCGATTTTCTTTTTGTTTCCGCCGTTTCGCTGCAGAACTGGCAAGATCTCCTCCTCTTTTACGTCTAGGCATTGTATTCTGTAAAACATAAATTAAATAAACATTTTATATACAAATATATTGTTACGTAAACGTGGGGTACGTTGAGACAAAGAAATTTTTTTATTTAACCTTCAAGCGGTCGCGCGATATTTTGTTTACGGCCAAAAGTATATATGTAGAAGGCATCGATTCAACGTCGCGCGCACGAAGTATAGATAGAAAGGAGTCCGAACGTAATGTTAAACAAATAAGACGACTGAATTTTAATTCTAATTTTTGCCGAAGAGCGCCGAGCGCGCCACTGTTCAACAGCTGTTCATAAAGTACTCGTTTAAATCCTTACTCGGGAACACTTTCCCATTTCTATTTATTACAACCAATTTTAAATATATTATGTAAATAAATTAATATTTTATATTTAAGTTGACTAAATTCAAGATTCTCGAGCCATTGCGTGTTTACGTATAATAATAATAAATAATGATAGCATCGGTACGTACGTGCTTCTAGCGCAGCCACTAGCAAGTGGCAGAAAAGAGAACTAAGATCCTGGTTTCATTATTGTGTACCATGAATACGATAGTATTCATGGTACGAAAAGCCTATACCATTCGGACTCCTTCCTATCTATAACTTCGTGGTTGCGCGATTGCTTGTAGGTTAAGGATATTACAATTATAAGAAAAAAAACCATTAGAATTAACTAAACACACTATTAAAAATACTCACATTTGATATTTCACAATAAAGGCTCACAGACAACTTTTTTCTTCTTCGCTTCAAAATCGAGAATTAATTAAACACACTATTAAAAATATCTCACACGCACAAAATAAATCACTATAGAACTAACTCCGGGCACCTACACACCGGGCTCTTATATGTATATTCAGAGAGCTAGGCTCTAGGATATTCGAGAAAGGTTGAGAAATTTTCTTTCTCACACCTTCTAGAATAACATTATCGTCCGCCGTAACAATAGGTTCTGCAGATGTAGCATACTTAGTAAGGGCACGAAAGGACAATGCCCATTTTCTATGAAGCCGTGTCCCGGTACATGCTTTGACGTGTTCAGACAATTCATATATTTAAGTATCCTTTATTAATTGAAACTAGATTTTTAAAAATATTGTAAAAATGACCAAAGCAGCATTTGGCTAGCCTATAGGACATGGGGCATCGATTTATGGGGTTTAAAGGGGAGAGGGGAGGAGGGGGGTGGGCGGGTTACGTTCTGGTACCACTTCCAACCCTAGAACTGGGCATAGATTTTTGGGGTTTTGGGGGTTGGGGGTGGGGGCTATATGACACTGGGCATCGTTTTATGGGGTTTTGAGGGGAGAGCGGAGGCGGGGGTGGGTGTTTTACCCTCTGGTACCACCCCCAACCCCAGAACTGGGCATAGATTTTTTGGGTTTTGGAGGAGGGGGGGGGGTTACCCTCTGGTACCACTCCCACCCCCAGCACTGCACTATATAGATATAGAAATCCGAAAAATACCCAAACCCGAATCGGAGCACCCCACTATCCACGTGGTCTAGGTCTGTCCTACCCCTAGAGTGTTCTGTTGAGAGCCCGGAGCGGATAAGGCTGGTCGCCGAAGGCGACCAGCCTCAGCCGCTCCCTGCGCATTCGTTCACGCACTTTCACACGGAGGACAAGGGCTGACCTCCCTCCGCGCCATGTCGATTAACGGTCTAATTTTGAAGTTAGGGTTATTTTTTTATTATTTTTTTTTGTAATGAACTTATGCCGATAAGCTAAAACCTATTTAAACTCAAAATTAAAAAGATTTACGACTGAATAGGTTTTGCCTTCATATAACCCCACCCTCCCCCCAAAACCTCATAAATCGATGCCCAGTGCTGGGGGTGGGAGTGGTACCCCTTACCCCTCCCCTCAAACCCCCATAAATCGATGCCCAGTGCTGGGGGTGGGAGTGGTACCAGAGGGTAATCCCCCCCCCCAAACTTCAAAAATCTCTGCCCAGTTCTAGGGTTGGGAGTGATACCAGAACGTAACCCACCCACCCCCCTCTTACCCTCTCCCCTAAAAACCCCTTAAATCGATGCCCCATGTCCTATAGGCTTACCCAGCATTTTAAACTTTAATTTTAAAAAATATATTTTATTTGTACCTATTCCGGGTAGTCCTTTTTAGACACCCACCGGGTCCGGCCATTATTACTGGGCCCGGTCACTGGACCCGGAACGTAAACCGCGACTATACAAGTATGGTTGTTTACAGTTACAGTACAACCTAGCATATTATAAGATTTCGCTATTTAGTCAATTAGTAACACTCACTAGTTTAAACTCTTAATAGTCAAAATTTAAGTAAAAACATACTTTACTTATAGCAAACAAGAATTTGTTGTTTATAACAAAGCTACCAAAGTTTATCTATATATCTAATCCAAGTTTTTATGACCCGTTTAGTACCCTAAGCTACGTTATTAGATTCTTATTAACCGACTTCCAAAAAGGAGGAGGTTCTCAATTCAATTGTATTTTTTATTTTTATGTTAGGTCAAAACTTTTGAATGGGTGGACAGATTTCGATGAACTTTATTTCACTACAAGTACTTTTAGAGTTATATCTAATAATGCGTATTTACTTGACTACTTTTTTGTCAACCTACGTTGTATTAAACCGCATAACTTTTCACTGGGTTTATCGATTTTGATGATTCTTACTATAATCAAAAGCTAATACTTGTCATGTAGTCTTGTTTAATTTTGATCGAGATCTGATTACAACTTTTTGAGTAATCTTTGTTAGCGCGTATTTATTTGACTATTTTTTGTCTTATTACGTTGTATTACTTGTCGATGTTATTGAAGTCGGTTTTATTTTTTGTTTGCGAGCACAAACAATTATTTTAATACTATGTTTTCAAACAGACACTATAAGGAGTATGGAGCAAGACCTGCTTATTTAAACTTATAAAAATAAATAATTACTAATACTAATGTTACTTTTCTGTCCAAAAGTAAAAGTAATCAATTCTGTATTAAGTGAGATTTTGAGACTTGAGTGAGGCTGGTTATTGTGATAATTGTTCATAAGCCACTTTGAAATAAATATTAACCTTGAATCATTGTCTTTTTTCATTCATATATAGAAGATTTTCATAAAATACTTCAAAGGTTTTATTGCTAACACACAACTCGACGAATGCAACCGGGCCCAGCCGGGTTGAGAAACATACCGGGTTGCAATCTCTACTTAACACCCTGTTCCTAGCTCAACCCCCAAACAGGTAAGAAGACAAATTACTTGTCAATCTATTCCTATAAGAAAAAATGTATTAGAAAAGATAAGGTGAATGAGGAGAGGGTTTAGAGATGTGTCACAATGCCTCATTGCCAGTTGGCACAATATCTTTTTTAGTTTATATAAAAAAAATGTCTTCAAAGCCATAAATACTGAAACATAAAGAGAATGAGTTTTGTTGTCTATACTCAGATAAGTTTTTATATGATAGTTAAGAGGAATTTTATATCGATATAATTGAAAAAAATCTCAAACACTGACTGAGAATATATAATTGCTTAGGCCTTAGAACTACAAAAATTAAAAAGTATAGAGTACTTAGCGTACGTAATATCCTTACTTAAGTCTCTTTAGACAGTTGCCAATCGCGGTACCTATCTGATTGTTTAGCTGAGAGCATCAGAAACCATACAAATACAAAACATAATACAATGAGTGGTTCGCACATAAGTAACCACACATAAAATCGATTAACAATGAATCATAATTTTTTTGGATAAAATTTAGACTATGGACCGTCGATTTAGAGGTTCATATTTTTTCTGTATATAGTACTCATAATTAGAAAGCTTTTTGTGAATTCACAGGTTTCACAAATTTACGGTTTAAGAGATATAATTTTTTAAATTTCGCTAAGGAATATTAATATATGACGCCATTTTACTTCGACTTAGATGTTCATATTTTTTCTTTATATAGTACTCATAATTAGAAAGCTTTTTGTGAATTCACAGGTTTCAGAAATTTGCGGTTTAAGAGATATAATTTTTTAAATTTCGCTATGCAATATTAATATAAGACGCCATTTTACTTCGACTTAGATATACTAGACTAGAATATGCCGGTAAACAGTCTAATATTGAAATTAGATAGGTTAGGGTTATTTTTTTTTGTTTCTGTGACAAAAATATGCCAGTAAACAGTCTAATATTGAAATTAGATAGGTTAGGGTTATTTTTTTTTTGTTTCTGTGACAAAAATATGCCGGTAAACAGTCTAATATTGAAATTAGATAGGTTAGGGTTATTTTTTTTGTTTTTGTGACAAAAATATGCCGATAAACAGTCTAATATTGAAATTAGATAGGTTAGGGTTATTTTTTTTTGTTTCTGTGACAAAAATATGCCGGTAAACAGTCTAATATTTAAATTAGATAGGTTAGGGTTATTTTTTTTTGTTTCTGTGACAAAAATATGACGGTAAACAGTCTAATATTGAAATTAGATAGGTTAGGGTTATTTTTTTTTGTTTCTGTGACAAAAATATGCCGGTAAACAGTCTAATATTGAAATTAGATAGGTTAGGGTTATTATTCTTAAAATTATATTAAAAAAATTATATCTCCTAAACCGTACATTTCTGCAACCTGAAAATTTACAAAAAGCTATTTATTTATGAGTACTATACACTATATTACACACTACACACTACACTACACTACACTATATTACACTACTATGTGCTGTGTGGTTACGGGTGCTGTGTGGTTACGGCACTAAAGAATGTAGCCACCCCCTCTCTTCCCGTGGGTGTCGTAAGAGGCGACTAAGGGATAGCACAGTTCCACTACCACCTTGGAACTTAAAAAGCCGACGGATGGCGGGATAACCATCCATGCTGGCTTTGAAATACACAGGCCAAAGACGGGCAGCAGCGTCTTCGGTGCGACAAAGTCAGCCCTGCGGTCACCAACCCGCCTGCCCAGCGTGGTGACTATGGGCAAAACATATGAGTTCGCGTCATAATGTCGGGCGCGAACTTGTGGAGGCCTATGTCCAACAGTGGACTGTGATAGGCTGTAGTGGTACTATACACAGAAAAAAATGTGGGAAGGTCAAAAGTGTTATAATAGCTCTAAATTCTTCTTTTAATCTCAAAACTTTAACCATGGATATCTCCATAACTATGGGTTTCTGGTACGTGGGAGTGGTACTGGGGGGTAGCCCCCCCTCCTCCTCCCCCCCGCACCCCTCAAAACCCCAAAAATCGACGGTCCATAGTCTAAATTTTAACCATTTTTTTAGCGTAAAGATTTTTATCGTTTGCGCTGCCTTGGTTGCCGCTAACGTGGTTTCTGGAACCGCCCTAAGCGTTGCACTGCAACGCGTGAGTTCAAAATTTTTCATTAACAGAAATGATACACTGATATTTATAACCGAGTTTCAACGACACTAATAAACGCCTATGTAGTTTATACAATAACAGAGGACATTATCGGCTTCGTCATTCCAGCTTTAGGCTTATCGTGACGGACATAGATGAAGGAATCTCACATACCTTATAATATAAAACGTAGGATAAGAAGAAAACCAACTCCTCTATTAAAGAAGAACACGTAACATTAATGTTAATAAAGAATACACGTACAATAGCGATTAGCAAATTATTTGTAAAAAATCTATAGGTAGATCAAAAATGACAGTCGGGCGACGGCTTTAAGCTTTAATGCTTCCGGTCAGTAACTCCGCTCCGCATCGTTCTGTTATGGCATTATGCCTCATCTACACATTCAGAAATCATAAAATAAACAATAGGGTACTTTCCGTAGTGAAAAATAAATTATAAAATTTGATAAAAACTAAAATGTATAGAGAAATACACCTAAATATTCTGATTTGGAATCATAAAAGCACATTATTGATTTATTATATTGAAATTAAAAGTCGTATATTTTAATCTGTATATCACGTGACCTATAACACGAGCCGCCACGGTGTGACGTCATACGGGCAATAACAAAGTTCTGTCAGTGCTGTCAACAGCTAGGGTACATATCTAATATCTGTAATAACTATCAATTTTAACTTCAAGGAGTAATAGTTGTGTGTTTTCGTATAATAACTCTTCATATCTTGTTCCAACTGAAATAATATGCATTCATTACTAATTTGTTGATGGCTGGTAGGTTATGTTACTCTCTTGCATACGTCATACAGTTTTGTTATTGCACATATTACGTCACCAAAATAGCTGTAGCGTTTTCGCGGTAATAAAAAAGGTTTAAAATTTAAATCAATTTTATGGCATGAAAGCGTGTTTATTTTGCCGAAATATATTTTTTTTGTGGCTTTTTATTAGAAAATCAACATTTTGAAGTACTTTTTCAAACATAGTGGAATACCCTATTTAATAAATTATACTAAGACTTCTTCAAAATATAGTATATATATATTTCTTTAATTTTTGTAACCCATATTTTACGTAATTATAATAAAACTTTATGAAAAATGTAAAAATTGCTGATATAAAAAAAAGCGCGGTCAACAATAACTGGAACAGAAAACCCTGTAGGTATTCCATACACAAAAAATATATCGACAAAACCTATATGGGCCTCATAAATGTTATGAGACAAATGCGATAGGAAATTCCATTTTTTTAAACTTGAAACAGGTTGAAAACGAAAGTTTCACTTTAATTTCTATTAAAAATTTCATTGATTTGGATTTTATGGAAAAAGTGGCTAAAAAGCCGTACGTTTTTCCACTGTACTTCACAGTCTGTAATTGTAGTTGTGGTGTACGATTCAGCCTGTAATATCCCACTGTTGGGCATAGGCCTCTTCCCCATTTAGGAGAAGGATCGGAGCTTAATCCACCACGCTGCCCCAATGCGGGTTGGCGGATAGGTATATTCCCTACTATGAGTAATGAAACGATCGCTATCAGGTGTACATGATAACAACCGGGACCGACGGCTTAACGTGCTCTCCGAGGCACGACGGGGAGACCCACAAGGACTGCACAAACACCCAGACCATGGCAAACATCTGTATGGCCAATACAAATGTTGTCGTGTGTGGGGATCGAACCCGCAACCGCCCGCGCAACAGCCAATCGCAATCCAGTGCTGTGACCGCTGCGCCCACGCGGCGTCGTTGTGGTGTACAATAAAATATAAATAAATAATAAATAAAATAATTTTGTATAACAAAATACCTTCTCAATATATTTTTTAATTTTTAACTTTAGAATTCTTAACAAAAAGTCAAAAAAGTATATACTTATTTTTATTTGAATAAACTGTTTGAAACATATCAGCAAAAACAATGATGTAGGTATTACATTTTAAACAAAAACATAAATTTTAAACATATTTTAAAGATCTTTGACATTAAATAAATGTGTACTTAAAACAAGTAAAAAACTATGACATTAGTATTTGTAAAATATTTTTAGCCAACTTCTAAAAAAGGAGGTGGTTCGACTGTATTTTTTTTGTGTATGTCACGTCAGAACTTTTGACTGGGTGGACCAATTTCGATAAAAAAAATTTTAATCGAAAGGAGGTGTGTGTCATTTGGTCCCATTTAAATTTATTTGAGATCTAACAAGTCCTTTTCGAGCTATATCTAATAATGCGTTTTTACTTGACTATTTTTTCGTCGACCTACGTTGTATTATACCGCATAACTTTTTACTGGGTGTACCGATTTTGATGATTTTTAATTTAATCGAAAGATGCTGCTTACCATGTTGTCACATTTAAATTTCATCGAGATGTGATAACAACTTTTTGAGTAATTATATATTAATTAATATTTGATAATGCGTATTTACTTGACTACTTTTTCGTCTACCTACGTTGTATTACTTGTCGATGTATGCGGATGCTTGTGATTGAATGCGGTTTTTTTTTTCGTTTGAGAACAAATAAAATTATATAGTATAAAATATAATTTATTTTCCTAATAAAACACTTAAATTCAAATAAACATTAAAAAGTTTGTGTGATTGTTCATAAAATACTTATTTGAATTTAAATTTTCATGTAATTTTTTTAGGTTAGCCTTATATACGTGCCTAAAATATGCGTGCCTTAAATATACTCATTGATGGGCGTGTTTGGCCGAAGTAAGTTCTTACTAAATTTAGTAAGTCACTCACTATACTTACAAAATTTTCGGCCTGAACACAAAATAAGTGCTGACGCAGTAAGCATGGCTTCATATCGACGGGTGCAAAGTAAAAAAAGTTAACTACAATTTTGAGATTTTTTTTTTATTTCAGTAACTAAACGTTATATTTTACAACATGGCAAAATAAAAAATACAAATATCGCCTCATTTCTTATACTTTTGTCAAGTAAAAAAAGACAACTACCGCTGTTTTGTAAAATTACGCGACGTACATGCGTTCAACTACCGCTGGCCGCTTTTACGCAGTCCGCGCGGGGGGCGCACGTTTATTCCTATTGCGTCATCAGTCAGATGGCATGTTCTTCGCCGGCCGGCAACAATGTTAAACAAATAATGTTACGATGTAGAAAAAGACATCTGCGTAATTATGCTTTGAACTTTGATTTTATTTAGAATATAACACAGCCATGGACTAATTTTAATAATTGGAAAAGTCATACTTTTTATTCTTACTGAAATATATACATAGAAACATACTTAATTAAATCCAGATTTTTTAATTCCTATGTAAAAACGACCAAGTGGTAGTTAACTCAGTTGTCATATTTTTAAGCACAATGTGGAGGCAGACAACTGCAATATCTCGTAAATTAAACATAATTAGAAGAATCGCAATAATATACAAGTGTTTGTCTTTGTAAATAATGTAGCAGTGATGAAAATTTCAACAAATTTGGTTTGAAATTGACAAAATGGCAGCACTTTTTCCTATTATGCGCTCTCCTGAAAAGTAGACGTTTTATATATATAACACTTTTTACTTTGCACCCGTCGATATAAGACGCTATTTTGCTTATTGTTGATGTAAATAAAACCATGACAGAAACAGATCAACAGTTCAGAATACCTACACAAGCACTATTATAATAATTTTAGACGTAAAAATGAGTGATAATTCTTTAATCGTATGTTCCTATGAAACGGTGTTTTGTGTTATGTTAAGTCAGTAAGTGTAAGTCTGTCCTGGCCGAAAAGCGCTATATTCAGCCTGTAAGATTTTAATTTTTTTATGCTTACTGGCTTAGTAAGTACTTACTTCGGCCAAACACGCCCATTGTAATGAATAATCTGTATTAATTATATTTTTTGTTTGACATTGACATTTGAGTCATAGATCTATTTGTTATGGTTTGGTATGGTTATGTGAGCGTGATTATGTAAATTTAAATGTCTGTAAAAATAGAGTACTATTTATTAAAAAAATGATTTGATTATTTTGCTATTACTTTTGCAATTTGTATCATAAGAAATAAACGAATATGTGTTGTAAGTTGTACGATACAAGGCCAAAGTCACACAAAATGATTATTGACAATCTATGATGCAAAATAATGTTTGTAAGTAAATCAATTTTAATTTACATAGTGTAACATTTTGTTCAGTAAGTTATTTAAAGTAATTGTCTTGAAAATGTACTTTAAATTATTAATTTATATCCTGTAACCTTTATCCTAGATTCTTTTCACAATTTCTTATTAGAATGCTTTTCAGTTTTTTTCTTTGTAAGTTTGAATTTATTTTATGAGCCAGTATTGGTATTATATATTATTATTATTCATATTTATTATTTTGCTATTACAGGGAGCGATAATTTTATATATTTATTACTAGCTGACACCGCAAACCTTGTTTTGCCATTATTAAATGTTATTAATCCCCGCAACCCCCTCTTGTGGGTGGTATTTCGTAAAATCCCTTCTTAGCTGACCTCTACTCTGCGAAAAGATTTTTCCTACCAAATTTCAAGTCTCTACGCCTTATGGTTCCAGAGATATCGTAATGAGTCAATAATCAATATATGGGTGGAAATCTCTTTTATATATATACAGGATGTCCCGCAATAAAGTGCAACCCCGAAAGGGGGTGAAACTAGATCATAAATTATCGACAAAAAACATAGAAAAATCTATACTAATATATAAAGCTGAAGAGTTTGTTTGTTTGTTTGTTTGAACGCGGTAATCTCTGGTTCTACTGGGCCGATTTGAAAAATTCTTTCAGTGTTAGATAGCCCATTTATCGAGGAAGGCTATAGGCTATGTATCATCACGCTAAGACCAATAGGAGCGGAGTCCACGCCGACGAAGTCGCGCGCAGAAGCAAGTGTATATATATAGATTAAAATATTCTTTGTGTTTTACAGAAATTAAGACTACTACCATTGAGACCTCAAATGCTTAGATATGTTCAAAAAAATTTCTACTATGATAAACCAAATACGATAGAAGAGGAAAAAGAAAAAGAGATTGAAAGAATAAAACAGAATGTATGTTTTTCTGATTTTTATTATTATTCATTGTTGATAAAAAATTATGCAGACCAGAAATATAACAGTAAACTTCTTATATTTATTCATTTCAGAGATATTTAGGTACTTAAGAGTTTTAAACAGTCATGTTCCACTTATATTATGATTTATATTATGTAAAAAACAATATAATATCGTATTTGTTGTTAGTAATTTTGAGTTCCTGATATTTGATCACTATTGCCAGACATAGTCATGCCACTAAATGAAATGAAAAAATATTTTATCTTGTCGTAAGGTGACAATACACGCTTAATCGCTTCAGCCTGTAATATCCCACTACTGGGCATAGGCCTCTTTCCCCATGTAGGAGAAGGATCAGAGCTTAATCCATTACGCTGCTCCAATGCAGGCTGGTGGATTCACATGACTAATGAAATAAAATAAAAAATAGATACATTATCAAAAAAATAATAAGTATACTAATAATAAAAAGTTAAAGTAGCAAATACATCTAGCGATACAAAAAAGTGCGTGCGTACAAAGTACAGTCAGAAGGAAAACTTCTTTTGCAAACTAATTTTGAAGTCTAACGAGACTTCAAAATTAGTTTGCAAAAGAAAAAGCTTTAGTTTGTATAAATATTATAAACGTATAATATTTATACAAACTAAAGCTTTAGTTTGTAATGTAATACATTCGATGTTAATGTAACCTTTGTAGTTTCTATAGTACATGCTAGGTGGGGCTCTGTTATTCAACAAAAACGTTGTTTTATACAGACAATGATATATTTTTTTCAGGCGTCTATTGATGAGCCTCCAACAACGTGCTGCAGATCAGGATGTGCTAACTGCGTGTTCATTGTGTGGGCGGAAGCATTAACTGCAAAGTTAGAAAATGCTGGACCAGAAGTTATTGATAAAATATTGAAGACCGTAGATGATCCTTCGATGAAAGCCTTTTTAGAAATGGAGTTAAGGATACGCTTAAAGAAATAGTGTGTTTTTATTGCAATGTATGAAAGATGGTTTATGTAGTCTTAGGATAAAAAATATGTACATAATACAAATTTTTGTTAAATTGATTACATTGTTAATCAGTTTTATTTTTGTTGGTTAATAAGAAAAAATATAAGTTTGTTTTTAATTTGAAGTTTATTTTTAATTGACTTCAAAAGAAGGAGGATCATATGAAATATTTTTGTGTTACCCACACATTAGGGAATTCTAAACATTTTTATCGTATCAAAAATCGACTGTTCCAGCAGAGATCGAACCTGCATCTCCGACTGATTGTGTCGGTGCGTGCTGTAGCCAATTTTCAAATTTTGACCACCGACGACTGAGGTTATTTTAATATTACAAACAGACACTCGAATTTTATTTATTAGTATAGATATACGTAGGAAAAGAATAAAAGATTAAAATGCTTTTGTATGCTTTATTAAAAAAATGTGTATATTTAACAATCAATAGCAACACAATTTGTTTAGGTCTTAATTATTTTAACATCAAGATCGCATAAAATACATTTGGACATAAATTAACTTTTAAGAAGTTATTGACTAGAATAAAATTTAGACTAGAGATTGTAGATAATCATTTGCAATATAAATAGTATAAAAACATTCGTTATTTATTAAATTTAAAATTACGCATTTTTATACTAAACATTTTCGTTTGTATCCCGCCTTCTTTCATGTCAGTTCTATAGTCCTAGACTTTTATATTTTTACATCTAATGTAGTCTTTCGTTTTCGTAATACATTATTTGATAATATATAATTAATTATTAAATAGGAATAACGACTCATAATTTTTTTTGAAGTAAAACTTCTTTATGCACGTTTGACTTGGGAGTAAGCTGGTGAATGCCGGACGAGAGCGTTACGAAAAGTGTGATCGGGCACGGCGAACGGAAGTTGAGAGTGAGATTTAGTGAAGATAGAAAAAGAGAGTTACGTTTCGTATATTACTGTAGTGGCAACTAAAGAAGTTTTACTTCAGTTGTGTGGTCTAAACCACAATCGTAACTACCTACAATAAAATGCAATATGCTTTATGTGTAATTTTTATGTTGACAATACTTTTAATACCATAATTATCATTTCACACACGTAACAAAATTGTCCTAACAGCAATTTCAACATTAGATACCTACCTGGCTACCTATAAATATATGTACTGAATTAAACTAAATCAGTCTATCCCACATCTGGGCATAGGCGATATAGATTATATTCTCCAGGGGTTATCTTATCGGATCGGTTAATCGGAACCCACAGTTTAACGTGCTTTCTGAGGCACGGTGAGGAGATTCACCCATAAAACTTAGGAACAAATATTTATATACCTAAATACAAAACCCGAGGTCGTCGGACTCGTCGGTGCTATGAAACTTACGCACCACTATGGCACTATACCAAAACGGCCGAGGAAATACTGAAAATAATAACTAACTCTAAACATTTAGTTTATAATATAATACGTAAAATATCATTTTATTAATTATATTAGTACCCATTAGTTAAATGCTCAGTTCTCATACATTCGTAATATTAAATCTAGTTTTAAAATTTTGTTATACATAGGTATATCTAGGCCATTCGTTTAACACATTTTTTGTTCTACTTGTCTTGTGATTATATTAATTTACATAAATATACATCTATTTATAATTATAATACTTATATAGAGAAGAAATTCTCCGATAATTATGAGTAGGTACTCAAACTGATCGTGATAACATCTAGAAATAGACAATACATCGAAAAACAACGAGAACATTGATTTTGCCTTTCACAACTTTAAAAGCTAAAAACCAAATTGTTGTAATCGTAATCTAGACAGTACAGTCGCTTCATGGCCGCCATAATCCTGGCCCTTTTCGCACGGTCCTCGAAATCTGAATCCCTACTATCGTACACCCTGTAAGTCCTATCTGTAAAATACTTGGAGAGACCGCTCCAAGTCGATCCTCTGAAGCCACTCAGTTCCCTATTGATTCCACCGAAGCAGTCCATGGTCCCTGGGATGAAAGTCTTTGATTGGTTAGCGTCAGTCCTCGCAGAAGGATACGACAGGGGCCGAGTGGTGGTCTCGTTGGGGGACGAAGCAGGCGCAAGCTGGGGGGCCGGGGGACGACAGCGCTGAACCCGGGCCCAGGGACCCCCCGCAGGACAGGCGGGCGCGCTCCCTGATATTGAAGGCCGATCGACCCAAGTTCCATGGAGAGTCTTCGAACGTGTCACCGTCTGTGAGTAGGCTGAGGCTTTCTGGAGAACAAAAACTGCGTTTATTATCTAAGGACATAAAAATGACTAGAAAAGTATGTAGAATGTTTTAGAAGAATTCATTCACATATTTTAGTCAATAATAAATTTATGAGTAAATATGAGCCGCAATTTAAAACTTTATTATATTTTTTGATAACAAGTTTTGGCAACTAATCAAATGTAAGGAACAGTATAAAAATCCACATGAAAACTAAAATACGAATGATATACTTACGGTCACGAAAATGAGAACTTTTTCGCCTTTCGTGTTCTTCTCCAGTTAACCACCATGTCTTGATTTCTCCTTTACCCTGAGTGAAATTATAAAATAGGTTAAAAATGCTGTTCAACGTTGATAAATTAATTATTGTATTTATAATATAATAGGTAGGGATCCCTAGTACATTTTTTTCACCTGATCAGTATCAAGCTAATTTTTTGGGAGTGGCTACATTTTGATGAGGCGAACAAAAAATTCCTCTTCGAAAACTCTCGATTGTGGTAGCTAACAGAGATAGTAGGGGGTAGAGCAGCAGTGAGCGTAGGACCGGGATAACGTACCACGCAGTTTGTAGGACATTATTACTATTAAATTATAGGTATATTGCTGATTTTTTTTTTCTTTTAGTTAGTGATTATCTATACCTATAATTTAATAGTAATAATGTCCTACAAATTGCGTGGTACGTTATCCCGGTCCTACGCTCACTGCTGCTCTATCTCCTGCTAACTCTATTATCTACCACAATCTAGAGTTTTCGAAGAGGAACTTTTTGTTCGCCTCATCAAAATGTAGCCATTCTCAAAAAATTAGCTTGATACTGATCAGGTGAAAAAAATGTACTAGGGATCCCTACCTATAAGTATCTATAAATTCAATACACTATAATATGGGCTAGTCCCGAAATAAATTTTATTATTATTATTATAAATAAATAAATATCTAGGTACACAATACACACACGGTCGTCAGTTCCTAAAGTAAGCAACTTAATGCTTGTGTTATAGGTAACAGCCGACTGGTCTAGCTACATATTTTTTTTTCGATAAACATACTTATAAATAATAAATATAGGTATAAACTATAAATATATAAATGTATATGTATATTACACCCAGACTCGGGGTGGGAATCGAACCCACAACCCCCGGAGCAGAAAGCAGGGTCACTACAAACTGCGCCAACGACGGGCTAGTCTATAAAGAATATTAATAACATGACCACTCTCGCAATTTCATCTACGTCGTATCTAATAGTACCTTTATATTAACCATTCCTCGCTCCTTAAAATGATATCCTCCGTGTTGCTTCAGCAACTTGTACGTTTCATTACTGATGTGTATCCTCTGAGGTTCTCCAGTGGATTCCATTCGAGCTGCAGTGTTCACCGTGTCTCCGAAAAGACAGTATCTTGGCATTTTAATTCCCACAACACCAGCTGCACATGGGCCACTGTGGATACCTGAAGAAGTACGAACAATGGCATTTACCTTATTTTAGACTAAAATAAAGGATAGATAGGTTATCTAATATTATTGTGATCGGTTTCGTAATACACAAAGAGGTACAAAAAGTTCAGCCGAAAACGTGCGACTTAAAGAAATATTGACAACATCTATCGATTCTTTATTTTTACATTTACAAATTAAATATATCAGATACTATGCGTCCTTGCATGCGGCTCAAGTCCACCCATAAATCCGGTGCACCGCACTTCCTGCACTATAGGAAAAAGCGCCCCTGAAGTAAGGATCTTTTGTATAAGTAGGTACTAATTGAAATACAGTTGTAGCTAAGAAATAATTATATGTACCTACATTATTCTTTAGAAGACATAACGGAAGGTCATTTTCTTTTTTTTTTTGGGCACCTCGGATTGAAGCCAATTGAATTCCTTTCAAACTATGTTTAATATCATGTGATTAACTAAAAAAGTTATTTTTAGTTTGTCCCTATTGACCCTATTTTAAAAATAGCCTTTAATATTTTCTTTTTTTTTTTAAATGTTTTCGTTATTGGAAACTGAGGAAAAGTGGACTTTACTAGTTCTGAAATGACCTCCTGAAATATCTTTGTATAATCGGTTGAATAATCGGTAAATAATAAATAAATAAAAATAAATAAACGCCTTACACTCAACGGCCCCCACTATAGAATTCCCTTTGTCGGGGGTCCGAAAACATATAAAGTACACAAGCATAAACGCCCGACCACTGCAAAAATCTGTATGGCCAATACAAAATTAAATGTATACCTACCATGTGCGGGGATCGAACCCGCAACCACCAGCGAAACTGCCTTAAGCCATTGCTGTGACTGCTGAACCAAGGCGCCGTCAGTACCCGAGTACACCCTTAATTCGCTAAACGTTTACACTTGACCCAAGTTAATTATAAGAACAGGATGTGGCCTATTTCATCAGATTTTAACATGTATCTAAGCGTAATAGAGTGCAAACTTGCACAAATCAACAAACTATTAATCGAACGTACTCTGTTACACAATAAATTGATATAGCAAGTTTCGTATTACTTCTCGAATTTGCTAACATGCCTAGTTAATAGGTTTTAAAATAAATTTCTTAAAAACAACAAGAAAAAGATCAATATACCAACGAACTAAATACATTTATATTCGTCAGCTCGAGTTTAGATGTTTCTGTAAATTTTATGTTCTAAATTACTTGGAGTAGGTATTACAGTGACTAATGATGTCTATAAATTCTAAGGGTACAAACATATTAAATCTTGAAAAATAGCGAGGAAATCTTTAGAATATCCTTTTTTCTACCCACACCCTTTTGCTCTTTCTAATAATAATATAATTGTATTTTCTAGCAAATGAAAAAAACCGACTTCAGTTACATCTATATACAAGTAATACAACGTAATTAGACAAAAAAAATTAACAAATGCACTAGTATCACTACGATTTTCGAAGGTTCCCCTCGATTTCTATCATCAGAACCTGGTTTCCTTACCATGGACCAAACTTGGGATATCTCCTTTTTAACAAAAAAAGAATGATCAAAATCGGTTCACAAATAACGAAGTTATGCCCGAACATACATTTAGGTAAAAAAACTATATACGGTCGAATTCAGTAACCTCCTCCTTTTTTGAAATCGGTTTAAAAATAAGAATTAATGAAATTGGACAAAGCGGTACGAAATTACAAAGGACACAGTTTGAATTTAATTCACTCTTCCAAAAGCATCGTGCTGAATTTCGGGTTGAAAAGTGTCTTAATTCGTGATGGTATGAACTCAAATCTTGCCCAGTTTTTTTTGTAGAGCAATTTTTTAAAGTACTTCTTATTATAGTGCTCTCAAACAATTTTCGAAGTAAGACTTCTTTACGCGTGCTTGGCTTAGGGAGTAAATTGGTGAATGCGTGACGAGAGCGAGGCGAACGGAACTTGAGAGGGAGATATAAGTTAATGAAGATAGAAAGAGAGAGAAAGAGCTATGTTTCGTATATTACTGTAGGGGCAACTAAAGAAGTTTTACTGCAGTCGTGTAGTCTAAAGCACACTTTTTTTTTCTTATTGCCTAATGTACAGAATTACTAAAGAAGTTTTACTGCAGTCGTGTAGTCTAAAGCACACTCTTTTTTTTCTTATTGCTTAATGTACAGAATTACTAAAGAAGTTTTACTGCAGTCGTGTAGTCTAAAGCACACTCTTTTTTTTCTTATTGCCTAATGTACAGAATTGGGTTTGTTATATTTGTACCTATTGTACGTACAGCTATAAAACCACTTCAATTTGTACAAACATAACATAACACAAACCTATTCTAATGTGTAGTCTAGACGTCGGCAGATGTCTGGTTCGTATCTTGGGCACTGCCTCCAGGATGTGGAGCGCCAGGGACGCCACTTCCGCAGCATGCTTTGAGCATCGCTCCGGGAGTCCACCCACTACCATATATGCATCGCCAATAGTTTCGACCTGAGTTTAACGTGAATAATCACAATGTGAAATAAATGCTATTTCTATGTGTAAAAAAAAACTGAAAGTTCCTCTGAAAGTAGTAAAATAATTAAAAATATATATTTTATATCTCATATGTATATAGGTACAGAGAAGCCTACTCGCTTACGTTACAACTATTTTGACAATTTTTGAGGAAAGTTTAATAATAATTAAGGAGAAATTATTCATTTTAATTATTTATTATTTCGTTTTATTTCGTTTCAGAAAAATGTGCTATGCTTACCTTATAAACATTGTAGTATGAAATGATCGAATCGCAGCACGTGTATAAGTCGTTTAATATTTCCACAACCTGAAAAGAAAAGTACCTAATGTCACGATATTTTTTCAAATAAAATTTTAAAGCGGTCCAACAAGCCTTAATAAAACAATGTAACGTTTTTTTTTGTGTGTGTGTGTGTCCAATTTGCCAGCGAGAGTCATTGAAGTGTTGGACAGGGTTATTCTATAGGACCTTATTTCTTATTTATGTAGGAGTTGCCCTGACTTCAAATATCGGAAGCAGCCAAGATAATTTATAGTTTTAAATTAAAATATTAATTAAGAATATAATATATTGTGGGATTGTTGGATTGTTTTGAGTATAAGGGGACTGTTATTTTTTAGACTTGCCGTACAAAGTTCAAAAAAAAAACAATTAAAAAAAAAAACACGAAAAGTAAAACAATTAAAAGCCACAAAGGTTACGTTATACGTTGATATTATGGGGAAACAACATCACGTTTATTTATCATTAATAAAAAGTTGCTATATTGTCATACGGCACGTGCAAACAGAAGCCATTGGTCAAGCGTTTATTTATACAAAAATTGTTTATTTACGACGTACTTAGGTACCTATCTATTTTCGACAGTGTTAACAGGAAGTTTGAATTGTGAAAATTGTTACATATATTTAGTATACTAATAAGATTTCTGGGAACACGACGTGTAAGTATATCTCGGAGGAAATAAATAATAATTCTAGACATGTACCTATACGGTTCAAGTCTATGTTAATATTTAATAACGACAAGTGTGCTTTATATTTTATGCAAGACATGGCCAAACTTATAATGAATGAAGTGTTTTTTTTAAAGAGTAACT
This sequence comes from Melitaea athalia, assembly GCA_905220545.2. NCBI lineage: Eukaryota > Metazoa > Arthropoda > Insecta > Lepidoptera > Nymphalidae > Melitaea > Melitaea athalia. The sequence continues at coordinate 18,427,732 of HG992184.1, read as the reverse complement.
GCGGGGTTTCTTGCCTATTCTTCTCTGAAGAATCTACATTCCGAATCGGTTGTAGTTTTATATTAACCGTTACGCTTACGCCTCAGCCTGTAATATCCCACTGCTGGGCATAGGCTTCATTCCCCATATAGGCGAAGGATCAGAGCTTAACCACCACGCTGCTCCAATGCAGGTTGGCGGATATATTTCCTACTATGAGTAACGATCGCTATGAGGAGTATAAGATAAGAACCGGGACCGACGGCTTAGCGTGCTCTCCGAGGCGCGGTGGGGAGACCCACAAGGACTGCACAAACATCCAGACCACGGCAAATATCTGTATGGCCAATACAAATGTTTGTTATGTGCGGGGATCGAACCGCCATCGCAACAGCCACAAACAAGTGATGTGACCGTTGCGCCAACGAGTCGTCAGTTACGACGAGTTATTAGATAAGTATTCGTAATTACACATTCGTAAATTCAAACTGCTTTTAAAGCCTACTTGAAACAATAAAATTTGATTCGATATAACAATCAGTTCTAATCTTAAAGGAAACTGTCAAAAATACATTAAACTTAATTAATTTTAAAACAAAATAAATGTAAAATAAATTTGGTTTTTGACAAATTAAATGAATTCGTAAATGCGGTAAACGAAAGGGGACAGAAACAGGACAAGAGGATGAGAAGTATTATAAGGGTTAGATGAGCTGTAAGTAAGCCTGGCAGTACCTACTTAAATGTTAAGTTTAACGTGTTGACTACAGTGGCGTACTTAATGTCACATAAGTAATTTAGATAATGAAGACTTAAAAAGTGCTTTATAGGTAAATATAATGTAAATTAATGTTGAGTAAATTAATAATATATACGCAAGTAAACTTACGACCGCTCTGGTGTAATGGTGTGTGGTCTGCCTAAACACCGACGCGCGACGGTCGTGGGTTCGATTCCCGCTCGGAGTGGATATTTTTGTTAATACAAATATTTATTTCCGATCTGGTTGTTAGTCCTTGTGGGTCTTCCCAACCTCTCCCGGTTTTCCCTTTTCCGGTCGTTATCATGTACACCTGATAGCGATCGTTACTAATGTATCCGTCAAGCCGCAGTAGAGCAGCGTATTTGATAAAGCTCTGATACTTCTCCTACATGGAGAAAGAGGCTGAAGCGAGCGACCACAAGTAAACTTGGTCCTTTACTGGCCACCCTTTTAAAAATTAACTATATGTACATATTATATGTATATTCTATATATATATATTCTATGTCTTTTAAATTTTATTACAGCGATCACCATTCAGCTTGTATTGGCTCACTGCTGGGCATAAGTTATTTTATCCATGTACGAAAAGGATTGGAGCTTAATCCAATATTACAACAATACAATATTTTATTACACAATTATAATTATACAATTTTATAGCAAATTCACCAAACATATACCTAAAAAACCTCTGTGTGGTTTTATGAAATCACGGTAAAATTGAAACTTTTTAAATATTCTTTGCACGCCATCTATGTTTTAATAGGTAATTTACATCATCTGTATCTGTATGTTGTCATTGGTGTCTTAGTTATAGGAAATGATAATAGATGGCCGACCATCGCGCGACATGCAACACACACACGAAAAAGTTTGAGACGATGATTGTAATAAAAGTTGTTTAAAAACACAAATAAAAACGTACCTGCATAGGCGTATTAGTTGCGGCGAGCTTCGTAAATCCGACAATATCGCTAAAGTAAATGGTAACACTTTCGTAACTTTCCGCCTGGACGGGCTCCCCGCGTTTCAGTGCTTCAGCCACAGATCTGGAAATTGAATTGGATTCGCAAAACTAGGAAAGTTGACAATTCTATGGTTAAGTAGGTGTAAATAGAATAATATTATATTTTTAATATTATTTAAACATTTTTCTAGATCGTGGCTATTAATCTAATAATCTAACACTAAAAGGAGTAAAAGGCCTTTTGTAGAATAAAAATCTTTTAGAAAGATCCAAATACAATATCTACAATACAAAATATTTTCTTTTCATTGATTAATTATTATTAAGATTTATTTAAGATCACTAATATTTATATCTGGCTAATTTATTTTCTCATTTTCACTAACAATAAGTGAAAATCCAAAATGCAGAATAAATTTCCATTGTTTTAAATATCTACACTCGAATGTACGTTTGAACATTTGAGTAAATTTAATTTGGCGAACAATGTCGTCGTCCTTGTTTCTAATCGTAACTGTCTCTTAGCTTCCAAGCTTTAATTTGAAAATTCTTTATAATATAATAGGCGCTAGTCTATTAATAGATTAAATTTAATACTACTTTAATGCTAAGCTTTAATGTTTTATTATAAACGGTTCTTGACTTGACTATTATTAGTAGGTTTATTTCAGTTTTGCAATAAGTTATATTTAAATATATGTGTTATTAAGGAAGACTGTTAGAACAAGAAGGTAGTTGTGTGACTGACATCTGGAGTGGAGGCCGTGTATTTAAGTAAAGTTCAAAAGAGTTTTGTTTTACATAAGTAATTCTTAAAATTATAAAAATTCTTTAACTATTACAAATGTAGGTATAGTCTCAAATTAGTAAATAGTACTGGTATAGGTATATAATTGAACGTGAATAAGGTCGCTAAAAGCTTTTTATTTGTCTTTCAGTAGACAAATGTTATTTCTGAAATAAAACTTTATACCTACTCATCGATTTGCTTCACGTTTTGCTAAACTTTTACTCCATTTTGTCCCTTTTTGAGTATAATTGTCTTAAACCCTTTTGTTATGTGTTTAGGTCATAAATGGTGGTAAAATCAAGGTTTTATAAAAAAAAAATTGTTGTCTGTAAAGTTGGTTTACGGACGATAGTTTAACGTGAGCGTGACAACGTCATAACAAAACATCTCCTCGGACGCATAGGCTAGTTGAGTGGAAGAGAGAAAGATGCGGCGCAAGCGTACAATTAGCGTAACGGGACAATGAGTCATTCTTTTCCGTGCATGCAGCCGGCGTTCATTAATTAATTTTTGACATTGACACGTCAAAATAGCGTTATATGTATAAATAACGTAATTTTTGCTTAGGCTTGGCGATGATGAATTAGTGGATAGATAGATATATCATTTTATAAGTATAAAGACAGTACTATATACCTATTTTACTAAATACCTATTTATTTTTACCGAAAATAAAATAAAGAAGCAACTAACTTTTTACCAGCAACTTAATCAATCTAATTATATGATACCTATACAAGGCTCCTTTCTCATTGTTATTACTACACGTACAAATTTTTCTAATTAATGACGAAAATAATCTATAATTGTATTTTCTATATTTGTTTTTATTTATACTTAATATTTTATTTTATATTATATTATTGCCTCCACTGGTGAGAGGGCTGGTGCATCTTTTCCCAGAGAATCGGTATAGCGATTCAAGGGGGAAATGCTGCCAGCATTCTTGGCACAATTCCACGCGGACATGATTTGTATCAAAACTATATGTAAATATTTAGTTCTTAATTTGTGACTTGTAAATATATATAATGTTTAATTGTAAAAATAAATTGTATTTTCTTTTATTTTATCAATGTTTATAATATAGAATGACGTGTTGGCGCAGCGGTCACAACACCGGCTATTGCGCTAATGGTTGTGAGGTAAACTTCTGGTCATAACAAATGTTGGTGTAGCCCCCACAGATGCTTGTTATAGTCTGGGCGTTTGTGCTTATTCGTTGAGTAGATATATATATGTACACTATTGGGCGTTATTTGATTCGTTCATTTGCCATTTGATATAGTATTAATCTTTCTCTTAGACCAGTAAGCCTTTTTTGTGCCTATTTACTATTTAGACATTCGATCTGAAGGAGTAAACTCCAGTCGTGTGTTGGAGCTGACACACACTTTTTTAGTTTTTATATATCTACTAGCTTCTGCGCGCGACTTCGTCGGCGTGGACTCCGCTCCTATTGGTCTTAGCGTGATGACACATAGCCTTCCTCGATAAATGGGCTATCTAACACTGAAAGAATTTTTCAAATCGGCCCAGTAGAACCAGAGATTACCGCGTTCAAACAAACAAACAAACAAACAAACAAACAAACAAACAAACAACCAAACAAACAAACTCTTCAGCTTTATATATTTGTCGGTACCTGTGATATTGTCGACATTCAACTACCCTCATTTTATTATTCGAGTAATTCAGTCGTGTATAAAAGACCGATGCAACCGCAGCTAAGTCAGTCTTGGCTCTGGCGTGGCACGTTGCACTTGTGCATCCTGCTAGTAGCTTAACCTCGACTCTTCTAATAGTTAGTTTGTGTACACGAATTAATTGTTACTGATTGGGCAACTCGACCGGTGGTGGTGAGTGCCGATGCGCATTATAAGGCGGCGCCGCCGTAAACCAACACTCGGGTCACAAGTCCCGGGCACTGCGTCGAGTTGTCTCTCTGCCACGCGATAGACGGTACCCGCTCGGTGAGTCCATTGAATACTAACTAGTGTAATTATGTTGTTTTAAATTACATTGTGAATTAACCAGGCCATCCGTCCTACTCCTCACTTCTGATTCCTACATCAGAAGTGGGATGCAACCTTAACGACCCACATCGCGAAAGTCGTGCGCCGATAGTAAGTTGCAATATTTCGTGGTGATTAGTGGGTACATCGATATTTTATATTTTAGTTCTTTTCGGTCGTTCTGTTTTATTCTTATCGGTGTACAAGTGGTTTTTGTTCAGTGTTCAGTCGATTACGTAATTCGATTTACCGGTTATTTGTTGAATTTAGTTTTATTGTGATACGTAGGTACTCGTAGGTAACCTCAGATTAATAATTTTGTTTATGAGTAGGTAACTATTAAAAATTCTTACTGTACTCTGTAATTACGTAGATGTTTCCATCTGTGCTAAAAATTATTGAGTAACTTTGGGAAGCAAGGGTTGTAAATAGAACTATATGATTTCGATAATTCCTTCATAGAGACAGCTAGGCTTTTTAATATCCTATCGGTGATTTTGTTTTGTTACAAAACGAGGAGCGTAATCAAACGAAACTTGATCCGAAATATCAAGGCCCTTTAGTAATTTTAGTTCATGTAGTAGTTTTAGTTCATGAAAAAACATCAATGTAAACCTGTCCTCATATTATTGTTGGACAAGATATTACTATTCGCAAATGTGACTCTGAGATTTGTAGTTTATTAATTAATTAAGGAGAAACAAGGCCCACACTGACCCATACTGGCCTATTCTTATAATAATTAGTTAATTTTTCGGTTTAATGGAAGTAATCCCAGAATGATTCTGATACTATGACTGTCAACTGATACAATGACTGCCAATTACTGCGATACTGTGTGTGTGTGCCGACTCTAATACTGACTTTGTACAATATCTTTTGACATTATGATGCAAGCTAAGGCTCACAGAGCTAACGAAAGTACTTAAGAGATGAATAGTAAATGGAGTGAAAAAAAGAGAGATGTTTAAAAAAAAGATAAAGAGACAAACAATGCGGGCCAGTGTGGTCTCTCCTGCTGTTGTGGGAGACGATCCATTACTGAAGAGATGATGAAAGAAAAAAATATAGTAAGGTCTCTCCTGCTGTTCTGGGAGACGATCCATGTTACGCTGTAGGGGTCTCGCCTGCTTTAGTGGGCGACGATTCCGACCAGCCTGTTTTACATTAGTATGGTCTCTTCTGCTGTTGTGGGAGACGATCCATGATTCACTGTAGGGGTCTCGCCTGCTTTTAGTGGGCGACGACTCAGACCAGGACTGTTTGTAATGATGAGCGTAACGCTGTAGGAGTCTCGCCTGCTTTTAGTGGGCGACGACTCAGACCAGACTGTTTGTAATGATGAGTGATGCGCTGCAGGAATCTCACCTGTTTGAACTATAGGGGTTTTCATATTTTAAACCTAGATCAGTGATACTTACCATATTGATATGACTGTAATGATTATGATGATAACCATATTAAATGTGACTGGTGTGACTGAGTGACTTACTAACTGAAACCAATTGTTTCTAGTCCAAAGGGTCAGTGTGTACCGGACCAGATATTAAGATGTTGAATAGATTTTTGTCAGGATAGTCGAGCGAAAATTTGTTGTTTAATACCCAAGATTTTAATGGATAGAGCGCGAGGACGCACGCGCGTCAGAATGGCCGTGTCGGTACCTGTGATATTGTCGACATTCAACTACCCTCATTTTATTATTCGAGTAATTCAGTCGTGTATAAAAGACCGATGCAACCGCAGCTAAGTCAGTCTTGGCTCTGGCGTGGCACGTTGCACTTGTGCATCCTGCTAGTAGCTTAACCTCGACTCTTCTAATAGTTAGTTTGTGTACACGAATTAATTGTTACTGATTGGGCAACTCGACCGGTGGTGGTGAGTGCCGATGCGCATTATAAGGCGGCGCCGCCGTAAACCAACACTCGGGTCACAAGTCCCGGGCACTGCGTCGAGTTGTCTCTCTGCCACGCGATAGACGGTACCCGCTCGGTGAGTCCATTGAATACTAAGTAGTGTAATTATGTTGTTTTAAATTACATTGTGAATTAACCAGGCCATCCGTCCTACTCCTCACTTCTGATTCCTACATATTAGTATAGATAGTCAATTTTGTGTAAATACTCAAAGACATAATTATTTAAATAATTACTCGAATTAGTAAATTTTTTAGTTGTTTAGTGATAATATTGATGATGATGATGTTAACATTTAAATAAATTAGAATCAATAATATTTTAAACTGCAAAACGGAGTACTGCTACAATGTTGAGAAATATATTAGACGTAACTAAATCCTTCACGTCTAGAACTTTATCGTGAAATCGTTTATCCTGTCATTTTAAGACTAAGTTTCACAATAAAGCAACGTAGTGGTAAAATCCTCTTTGAGCAGCGGACCGTTATACAAGTATATTGTTCGTGTTGTGGGTTTTTCTTGTCAACAAATTTTAATTTATTTATCAACTCTTGATTCTACGGTATTATAGTTACATTAGTGGTATTATATAGTTAATGAGATGGTTTGGCCATGTCGAGAGAATGAAGCACCATTGATGAAAAAAGTGTATAAGGCGAGTGTGAATGGAAGTGTTGGAAGGGGTAGTGGTAGACCTATGCGGACGTTTCGAGACTAAATCAGAGACGTCCGTAAAAAAGGCCAGGTCAAGAGTACCCTAAACCAAAGAGCATGTATGAAAGGAATAATGAAAGTGGACGAAGAGAAACAAGTATGTAAGGATCGTAGCAAGTGGAAAGAAGTGGTCCCTGCCTACCCCTACGGGAAAGAGGCGTGATTATATGGCGTATGTATGTATTATAGTTACAATAGGGAAAAGAAAAATTGAATAATAAGTAGGTATAGTACATCAGTACAAATATAATAAATATGTATATCAACAAATAAAATATAATTTTAACCCTAAAATGTCTGATATAAGGCATTTTAAATTAATAACCGGTATATTTGCTTCAGCATTTGCCTATAGCCTATGAGATAATAAGCTATTGCAGCAGTACAATTGTATCTCTAAAAAATACATCCCGTTCAAAATATATAAGTAAAACATATCTCTTTTTCTATTTTCACTAACTCATATCTCCCTCTCAACTTCCGTTCGCCTCGCCCGATCACACTTTTCGTAGCGCTCTCGTCGCGCATTCACCAGCTTACTCCTCAAGTTAAGCGTGCATAAGGAAGTTTTACTTCAATTATTAAGTTTTTTTACTAGTGAATTTGGACTTCAATCGACGTTGATGATTCAAATAAGTGGTTTTAAATTTTACCTGAATAAAGTTATTTATTAAAATAATATTGACAAAAAACAAGCGAAAATCTTAACAGAGACTATTATTTCTTTTCAGGTGTAAATCGATTTACAAGATGTTACAGAACATTATAATAAATTTCAATATTAATAATAAAATCACATAGCAGACATTTTGGCACAAATTGCCACTTCGTGATCCAATTTACACCTGTTTTAGAAATAATATCCCCTCCAATTATGATAATGTTACGTATTATTTACCAAAATTCTATTTCAACACATAACTTGCACCAATTTGTGTTTCTTACAAGCTTTTATTTAACTTGCAATGTATAACGTTTGTATGTATATTGGTTCGGCCGTTCGGGTGAAATCTAGCAACTCAATTTTGAAGCAGATATCTTCAACCAATTGAGTTGAAAGGAGATGGGGACTTTTAGGCTAAAATGTATTAAGTACAGATATGGTTTAAAAAATTGGTCATATTTTTTTATTTTAAAATATAAAATATCAGCTCAATTCTGAATCTGGAAGCTGAGAAAAATGAAAAAGATAGTTTTCGTCAAATTAATTGGGTATCGATTTAACTATAATCGATTATAGAATTTTAAAAAAAGGTTCGCACTAAGTAATTAACTCAAAGTATTTAGATACACAATTGAAGTTGTAAACAATAAAGTGTATTTAAATAAAGTTACATTAATATCGAAAATAACAATAATTAATATCTGATAAACCAAAATTATTATCGATTTCGTATCGATTGAAAATAAATCATAATTATTTTTAATATCAGCTTTGACAGCTGATTGATATTGAAACTATGTGCCCCGTCATGGTCCCGTCACTCGTTTCATGTAATCATGTTTATAGTTGTTTAATGTTTTCAGTGTATTCAGATGCGTCCTGAGTCCATTCCTGATATTTATTTATGGTTTCAAGTGATTGATATTTGTAATGATACAATATGATAAACATTAGTGCTTCAAGAACTTAGTGATTTGGTTTTTCATAGACATTGTAACATAACCTAAATTTTACAAAACGTCTAATAACTCCGCTCTCAGATAGCCAAAGTATACAGAATTTTCAGCGAGAAATCAATAAGCGTAAATACATTAATGTGTACCATTTTCATTACGTTATATTTTACGTTACATTTTGGCCCAAGAATGTATGGAATCGTATCCGTCTCCTTGTATACAAGTTTAATTTGGATGACAATGCATGGTTAACTAGCGCATTCAAATAAAAGCTTGATTTTTAAAAAGGTTTTTTACTTTTAATTTTATGGGTTATATATGGAATTGTAGAAAAACTACTTACCGAGGCAACATCCTACTTAGAAGATCGTCGGTTCTTTTCTTCTCTTGCAAGAGTTGTTCAGTCTTCGCCGTCACCAGGCCTTCCAAGTTCGATGCGTACTTTTCCATCATTGAGAGCATATTGTCGAAGATATTTGTCTTCCTGTTTGAAATAATTGTTCAAAATTGGTAATCGGATTAGCTTGAAGGACGTAAGAAGTCCAAAAACGCCAAAAAGGTAAGATACAATATTTTATGTTGCCATAAAGCTAATCAAACGCAAAATTGTTAAATTATTAAAAATATAGTCATGGAATTTAATTTGATGCGAATTATCTGAATATTTCATTCTAATTCGGTTAGTTAATAATATTACGGATAGATTATTGTTTCGGTTATCAGTTAGTTTTAGTTATAGTTTTTTTATGTTATAAAGGTGGCAAACATACATACGATCCGCATGGTGGTAAGAAGATACCGTAGCCTATCGTCGTCGTATCGGAAGTCTACGGTATCAGTAGCATTGCAAAAGTGTTGTCGACCCCGACCTTCTTCGATAGCTCTGGCTAACCTACTCACTAAAGAAACTAACTTGTGATCTTCTGTAAGGTTGAGGTGTATCCCTTTTTTTATGTAACTAGGTCGGCAAACGAGCGTACGGCTCACCTGATGGTAAGACCGTAGCCTATAGACGCCTGCAACACCAGAAGCATCGCAAGTGCGTTGCCGACCCTATCCCCAATGGTGATTATAAATACTATAATTTAGACCCAGGAGCTCTGGTCACCTCACTCACCAACAGGAACACAATACTGCTTGAAAACAGTATTATTTAGCTGTGGTCTTCTGTAAGGTCGAGGTACTACCGCAGTCGGGCTGCTCAATATTTTGAGCAGAAAATTTCCTGCTGTGCCCTACCTCAATTAAAACCTATACCTACCCTTGTCGAACTGATCAAAATTTCGAGTGATATATTTCTTGCAACTAATACTTCCATAATAGGTAACAGAGCTCCATAGCGTTTTTAAATAATATACGTACATGCCAGCATGCATATCCTTAAGGCGAATTCTGACTAGCCGCACATCTGGTCGCCTGTCTGGTCGCTCACTCCAACAGGACTTTAAAACCGCGAGTACAGATGGTCGCGCCGCCAAGCCGCCGAGGGGAGGACGGAACAGCACTCCGCCAATTGGTTGACGTACTCTACCTATTATTTCTGTGATGAAGAAAGTGAGAATTAATGTAAAATTAGACTTTTAGGAAATTAGTTTCTTCAAATTTCTTCTATGAGTTTTAACTGTTTATTACATTGTTTTAGTTAATTTATATGATAAAAATACATACGTGTAAGCATTAAGAACGATTAAATTAAGGTTGATATAATCCTTATTAGTCAATAGAAAATATTTCGCGGCACTTACGATCTTGGAGGTAGAGTCTCCCTGCGGGGTGTTTTTCTTAAGGTAGGTATATTAAAATTTGCGTCTCTTATATATTATGTTTACCTATTCACAAGATTATCGATTGTTTTTATATAAAAAGTAATATTGAGAGAGGGAATGACAAAATTATAACTCTAAGTTTTCGACTGCGCAAAGTAAACATCTCTAAAATAGTACCAATTTTCTATTAAAAACAAAGGTAAATTTTTTACGAGACTAGCTGCGGAGTTTCTTGCCGATTTTTTTTTCTGCAGAATCTACATTTCGAATCGGTGGTAGCTACTTTTAACGATAATAAAAATGTTACTTTGTAAGATGACGATACGTAGGTGTTTTTGAAGCCTATTTGAATAAAGTTATTTTAACGATTATGATTTTAAGTAAGATTTCACAGGCTGAATCGTGATTATATTTTTATTTTGTTTTATTATGTTTTGAATTATAACGAGTCCATTATCAGGCCTCATTTACGGAGACGCGGGGCGTCGTGCGTAGCGTGTGGCGTGGCGGAACGCGCTAAATTCAAATGTAGGGCGTTTACGGAGAAGCGATTTTACACGCGTTCATTCTCATACATTTTGACACACGCGCGCCGCCACGCCAGACGCGACAGACAACGCCCCGCGTATCCGTAAATGAGGCCTCAGTTTATATTTGATGTTTCTTTTTCATACGTATTTATTAAAAACTCTTTCAAATGTTTTATTTAAAAATCAGGACCCAGCCATAAAATAGCGTAAGTGCTTTTTTTGTTAATTTACTTTATATACTAATATGTTAACTTGATTAGAAATAAATGTTACCGTACAATATTTTTATTGTTCACACGTATATTATAATATTCTTCATTACACTTATCTGTAAAAATAAATTTAGTACAAAATTGTTAAAGAAAAAAGAAAACTGTACAATGAGGTGCTCTTAACGCTGAACGTCGATTTCTTCCTGTGGGTTAAAAATGTGAAGACGAAATGGGACATACGTTATAATACATACAATACAGATAAGTGGTATATCTACAAAAGTATATACACCTTTATTTATAAGTAAATGCGTAAATAAAATATAAATTAAATCGATAATTACTGTTAAAACTCCTAGGTAGAGATCCCTAGTACATTTTTTTCACCTGATCAGTATCAAGCTAATTTTTTGGGAGTGGCTACATTTTGATGAGGCGAACAAAAAATTCCTCTTCGAAAACTCTCGATTGTGGTAGCTAACAGAGATAGTAGGGGGTAGAGCAGCAGTGAGCGTAGGATCGGGATAACGTACCACTCAATTTGTAGGACATTATTACTTTTAAATTATATAGATAATCACTAACTAAAAGAAAAAAAATCAGCTGGTTAGTAATAATTTTTGATAACCTTACGAGGTCATCAAGTTGATGACCTCGTAAGGTCTTCAAAAAATAAATTTTTTTCTGTTTTTTTTTTTGCTTTTAGTTAGTTAATATCTATATAATTTAATATTTCCAGATCAAAATTAGCTAAATCGGTCAAGCCATTCTCGAGTTTTAGCGAGACTAACGAAGAGCAACTGATTTATATATATATATAGATAGATATAATTATATAAAGATAAGATATAAGATGTCTTATGCAATGATATGTGATAGTCAAGAAGTTACTATACTCCTGGATGTAAGAGCGTTACTGTTATTTTTTTCATACTCTATGATAGAGCTCCACCAACCCGCAGTGGACCAGCGTGGTGGATTAAGCTGCGATCCTTCTCCTACATGGAGAAAGAGTCCTAAACCCAGCAGTGGGATGTTACAGGCTAAAGCGATTTTAATAGACCAATGCAATAACATAAAAGTTACACATAAATAGGTATATATTGGTACGGACTAGTAACCATTGTTCATATATAACTTAACACAATAGGGGAGACTGAGGACACTTGATCCTTATGGGAGACAAGGTACACCAAATTTTTGAAACTACCAAGCATGTTAGATTCATTTGAGGTGGCAGCAATAAGGCGGCATTGCAGCAAACTTAGAAAAAAAAAACTATTATGACAATAGGGTATCGCGTTTGCAAATGGCGGCCGTTGGTTGTTTACGTGCGGATGAAACTAAAATTGGTGAGTTTTTTAATTGGATTTTTTATTTTGTATACTTTACTGTACGAGTTCTATAAATTAATAAGATATTGTGTATTTTATATGTTTTTCGGTTATTCAAATAGTGAAAGACAAATCATAAAGGTTTGTCTATAATGAATATTTTTTAAAAAAAATGTCATTTGGGAGACATGGTACATTCAGCCGAGGTATACTTGATCCTCGGATCAAGTCTCCCATATAAACATTAACATTATAGTTTGTTTCATTGTGAAGTTTTCACTTATTATTATTTTCAGATTGGAAATGTCACGTGTATACAAAACCAAACAAGGAAGTAAAAAGAGGGAGATTATTAATAAAGATAAACTTAAAGCAGCTGTTTATGATGTTATACTGGATGAGGAAAAAGTATGGAAACCCCTAAAAATTCGGAACACCGCACGGGTTAGTCGTAAAACAAAGATCACACCCTAAGTAACTTTTAATAAGAAATCCAACGGTGACCTCTAATTTGACCTTAAACCTCACTTTCAAGAATATTTCAAGGTCAACTTCATTTTTTAAAATCGGAACTCCTATATTTTATACAGAAATCGAAAAGAGCTAACAATTTTACGTCCGGATACGTGTTTAGGTACCTACGAGGTTAAGGTAACCCCTGAAGGCCAAATAGAGGTCGAAGTATGACCTTAAAAATCTCCGCGAAAATGAGGTTTAAGTTAAAAATCAGAGGTCATAAACAGGCGCAAGTATTTACTGAAAGCGAAGAATTAGAGTTATCCAATTATTTGGAGACAGCTAGCATATTATAATTATCATGGACTTACACCTAAAACAACTCGACTGTTAGCTTTTCCAGTTTGCAGTAAAATTTAATAAAAAATGCCAGAAAATTGGCAAAAAATGAAATTGCATCCTATGATTGGATTCATGGTCGTTTTCATATGTCGTCATTCTAATTTATCTCTGAGAGTACCAGAGGCCACAATCCTTTCGAGAACCACAAGTTTTAATAAACATAATGTTACAAAATTCTTTCAAAATTTGCAAAGCCTGTATACAAGGTTCCAATTTGAACCTCAAGATGTATGAAATTTAGATGAAACGGGTAAAACAACTGTGCATAAACGGAAAAAAATTATTGCATGTAAAGGTTAATAAATTTTTAATGTTCCCAAATAAAAAGATCTCATTTATATTACGTATTTTATTTTGCCTCCACATACTTACATTTCGTACAAATTTTGCAATTATTAATAAATGTATGAAGTGTTCCTTCTATCCCACATATTTTGGGAAGCTTGATCTTTATCATCAGATCAAGTCTCCCATGCACATGGTATTCTTTATCATATTTAGTGTCACAAGTATCCCCAATGTGTGGGATATTTGATCCGGGCGGATCAAGTCTACCTAATAGGGGGGAACAAGTCTCCCACATCTTGGGGACACTTGATACAAATCTATTCTTCTACGTTTAGTTGAATTCTGATTAAAAATACAAACCTATCCATATTAAATTCATACACGACATAGCCAGATAATTTTGGAAACCTTTTGTTGAAACAAACCCTTGAATTTGCTTCAATTCGAAATTTTAGGGCTAAAAAATAAAAGGGGGGATCAAGTGTCCTCAGTCTCCCCTAATATAACTTGGAACAATATTACCAACTTACTAAAAATAACATACTCTGGCCTAGATAATCCACATACTCTGTTTGAAGGAAGCTTACTATAAAGCGTCTCAATATTGCTTTCAAACGTACAAGACGTTAATACAACTACAATACATACTTGGCCCTTTTTTATCCCCCTTTGCGGTTGCTACTTTGCTTCGAATATTAACTTTTTTCTTTTATCATAATTGGTAAAATAAAAGTAACCCAAATAAAAGGGTAAACAACATCGTGTCTTACAGATTGTTACTAAAATGCAATTGACATTTGAGATACTATTTTTATTCTTCAACAAAACAAGGGTAAAATATTGACACCGAATTAACAAAAACGTGTTAATTTATGTTGAGCTATAACACACATTTAGATTAGGTACCTAAAACGAACTTGTTTTTTTTTAAGTCATAAAATTCAATCACAAATATTGTGTAACAAATAATTGAAGAACATTTATAGAAATTTATATTTAAAAAACGGGCTTTTATGCCATACCTTGAGGTAGAAGCATAAGGGGCTGTCTCCACGAGGGAGCGTATCGCCGGCGATAGTATCGTCGTGCCACCTATTTCTATACACTCTCTATGGAGCTGTCTCCACGAGAGAGCGTATCGCCGGCGAATCTGTATGGAAATGTCTCCGTGAGCGAGCGTATCGCCGGCGGTACGCTCGCTCGTGGAGACAGCCCCTCATTGGGAATATCGTGCTCAAAATTTCGAGTAGCCTGAGTGGTGAAGTACCTCAACCTAGCAGAAATCGATCGATTCAGCCTATAATATCCCACTGTTGGGCATAGGCCTCTTCCCCGTGTAGGAGAAGGAGCAGAAATCACAGCCAAATAATGCTGCTCTCATGTACTAATGTGATCCTGTGGTAAGTAAGGTGGCCAGAGCTGAGGAGCTGGAGAACTCGCTTCTAGTGTTGCAGTCGTCCATAGCCTACGGAAATGCTTACCATCAGGTGGGAGTTATGCTTGTTTGTTACCTAGTAGTTTAAATGTAACTTTCCGCATTACGTGATTTTAGCGATATTATTCGTGGAATTGTACTGGAAGCCACAAATCCTCATGAATAAACAAATAAACACGAGAAGGAAAGGTGAGCTAATAGCACTCTATGTTTTCGACTTCGTAAGATCAAATTACCTCACTAGTGAAAGGTTAATACTTTGTAGTAATAACAAAAACAGTGTCCGCAGAGATTCCTACGGTTATCAAATAGTAAATTTGAAGTAGTCAAAATCTTCTTAGGACGATAGCCATTTGTAGATTGACAATCAACTTGAGGCAAATATCTTGAATGATATAAAGATTTTAAACCTACCTACCTACCTATTTAAAATTAGCACAATGTTTAAAAAATTAACCAAGTTTATCTGAACCACAGGCTCACAAGCGAAGAATTCAGTACTGCTATCGCGGAAGTGAAACCGTGTCCCCGTGATTCTGCCCAGGCGTGTCGAAGGAACACCCCAGGGGTTTTGGTCCGTGTGAGTCGGACATAACCCACGTCTCATATTTTCCTTTACAATATTTATATCTCTTTTAACGTGTAACATAAAACGAAATAGCATATACCAATATATAAATAAGGTGAACAAGGCACACATACGCCACAACACGGTGTTTAGATTTACTTTTAACTCACTTCAAAAAAAGGGAGGAAGGTTTTCAATTCGACTGCAGTGTGTTGATTGTGTTTTTGAAGTGCCTAAAACTTCTTTAGGCGCATGAGGGGTAAAATTTGAGCGATCGGTAACGCGGCAGCGTCATGACGGTCAGTATTTGGATGGGAACACCGCGTGACGTTGGCTTTTTGTTTTTGCCAAAGAAGTTTTACTTCTGACATGTGTACTTTGTACGCACGCAATTTTTTTTTTCTGTATATAGATATACCTCATAACTTTTTACTAGGTGTACCGATTGTGACAATTATTCAAAAGCTTGTGATTGTCGTGGAGTCCTATTTAAATTTGAGAGATATCTGATGAGTACTTTTATTATATAATTATCTCGCATAATGCGTATTTAATTGAATATTTTATCAAGTACGAATTTTGCTGACGTTATCATTACTTGTCAATATTAATTGAAGTCGGTTATTGCGCTTGACAGCAAACACAATTATTAAACATTTGTTTTGTATTTTGTTATTTATGATATATGACAGAACAATGGAATAATTAATGCTTGTTTTTCTGTTATCTGGAAATAATCCCCAAACACGTATATAGGTACTGAAAAACGTGTATATTGTATCTATTTGAAAAAAATTATTAGAAATTTTATGGTTGTCATCGTCTGGGTATTTACTTTTGTATTGTTTTTACATGAAAATTTAAATATATATATTTTCAATAAGCACCTACCTACTATCAACAATATGTGACAGTATGGCATATTACATAATTACCGATTACGATATTTACAATGTCTTTTTTCTTAATATTCTATTTATTGCTTTAAAATTTAATTAAATATCTACTGGTCTATAGACAGTTTTATTTGATGTACATTTTGTTTATTAGTAGTAAAGTACACGCTTGTAAAGAAAAATGGAAGAATTTACGTATAGTATTCATGCGTTGCTTGAAAGCCGTTTCTGTCCCAGGATGTAAAAGAAAACCGTATTATTTATTCGGCGTTATGCAGTTCTTAGTTCCTTATATGAAACAAAACGTAACTACTGATTTATTAGCAAACACGTATGAATCAAAACATTCTGAATCAAAAGAGACTGATTTATTCAATGATTCAAACGATGCAACAAATGAAGATATTGAAATCAAACACGAATTCGACGAATCGAGCAGTGAATCATATGTGAATGAAAATAAAAAGAGACGTTTAGATGAGACTGATATTAATATTATAAATTATTTAGAACGGAACGCAAGATCTGAAAGACTGGTGAATGAAAAGGTCGTACAACAAAAAACAAATGAATTATCCAGTCGTATCGTTCTTAAACAGTCTTGTTCCAGAATTGAATGAAATGAATTCTACACAGTTTAAAATATTTAAACGCCGGGCTTTAGTATTGATATATAATATTAAAGGAGATGTTTATTAAATGACTATTGTTATTTATTATCAAATGAACAAACTATTCGTGGATCGTGGAAATTAATCGCTAAATTACTTACTAAGTGCTTAAATCGACAACGGCTGAACTGGTTCAAGTTAATTTTCTTAAAATTTGTCTTATACTACGTAGAAGGTTCTTATGGAATGAGAAATTGAAAAAAAAAATCGGCCAAGTGCGAGTCGGACTCGCGCACGAAGGGTTCCGTACCATTGACTAGGTAAACAACAATAGGTACATTGATTTTAATATCGGGCAAAAATTGGCAAAAAATCTCTTTTGTTGTATGAGAGCCTACCCTAATATTTTTATTTTATTTTAATTTTATTATTTATTATTAAAGTAAATATACAATTAAGTATTTTGTAAATATTTCAAGTGCCTACCTCTTACCATTTATTGATATCGAGCAAAATAGGCAAAAATGACGTTATTTTGTATGGGAGCCCTTTTAAATATTTATTTTATTTTTATTTTACTATTTATTATTAAAGTTAAAATACAACTAAGTATTTTGTGAATATTTCAAGTGCCCACGTATTGCCATTATTGATATCGAGCCAAAAAAGGCAAGAAAATCGCGTTTGTTGTATGGCAGCCCCCCTTAAATATTTATTTTATTTTGTTTTTTATTATTTGTTGTTATAGCGGCAATAGAAATACATAATTTGTGACAATTTCAACTGTCTAGCTGTCGCCGTTCTTGAGATACCGCCTGGTGACAGACCGACGGACAGACGGACGGACAGCGAAGTCTTTGTAATAGGGTCTCGTTTTTACCCTTTGTACCGTGTACGGAACCCTAAAAATTAGCAGATAATAAAAAAAAATTGAATAAAGTTCAAATACTCGTAACTTATACTATAACTATATATTATGTGTTTGACAGTTCGAAGGCTGTAGCGGCTGTTGGGTCATTTAATCAAAAATAAAATGAATGCTTTTTTTGACGCATGGATAATACGACCCGCGTCAAGTATGAAGGTTTGACGGAGCAATGTTAAATCTATTATTATATAAAAGAGATTTCCACCCATATATTGACTCATCGCGATATCTCTGGAACCATGAGGCATAGGGGTAGAGATTTGAAATTTCGTAAGAATATTCCTTTCGTCGAGTAGAGGTCAGCTAAGAACGGATTTTACGAAATTCCACCCACAAGAGGGGGTTGCGGGGGTTAATAACATATATGGCAATACAACGTTTTCGAGGTCAGCTAGTATTTTATATTCAATTGAATATATGGAGTTGAAATGAAGCTTTTAAGTGGTAAATTTTTACATAAAAATAATTTTAGAATACGTGAATTCACTGACTGAGTAAGCCTATACTAACGAATCTATCTAAAAAATCTAAACCTGTATTGATTCGAAAATACGAGTACAAAAGTAGTAATTTTTTTTTGATCAATGATTTAACAATGAGGAAATTAGTTTATTACTCACCAGCGTTGGTCAAGTCAGTGTCTCCCCACGGTCCGTTCCTCCCCAAAATTTCGTAGAGGATGATGCCAAAGGAGTATACGTCTCCTTTTTGCGATCCTCGTGGGGGTGGATTGGGGTCTCGCAGGAGTTCTGGTGCACACCAGAGCATCCGTTTCTCCATGCGTAGAGCGTCTTCTGTGTCTGCACAACCACCTTCAAAATATATTAAATAACTGATTAAGCTTGCACTACTGCTGGCCATAGGCCTCTTTCTCCGTGTGGGTTATAACAGTCTGAGCTTAACCCACCACGCTACTCCACTGCAGATTGGCAGATTGGCGAAAATATTCCCCACTATGAGTAACTATCGTTACCAGGTGGCTATGATAGCAACCGGGACCGACGGCTTAACGTGCTCTCAGCTTACTGAGTTTTAGCAACGATATTTTTTTAGGGTTATTGTTTATTTATTATAAGCCAATGACAAATTTTGTAGCCGTTAGACTATTAAAGAATGAGTAATTATTTTTGATAGCTGTTCGGAATTTTGATTCTTGATCTTGAAAGATATTTCAGTTTGTACAAATATTTGAATTAGTTTTGGCACTTGTAAGTCACTCGTGGCTTGCCGAGTACGTGAGCTTTCAATAGCGGTTGTTATTAAATTTTAAACTAACTTACTTTTCAAAGTATGCAGCCCATAATCCGTGATCTGGAGTACCCAGCGCCGGTCCACCACGCAGTTATTGGAGGTCAAGTTCCCGTGTGAGACTAGAGCCGAGTCGTGGAGGTACGTCAGACCGCGGAGAAGATCTGCGACCAGGCTCGCCACGAACATGTCATCCAAGTGCAGGTCTCTGTCAGCCAGCACCGTGGCCAAGGAACCGCGTGAGCAGTAGGCTGTGACTATGCAAGCTACTCCCGTCTCGATACAGACACCAACAAACGGCGTCAGATTTTCATGGCGCAGTTCTCTCATCTGTTCAATTAAAACATAATATATAAAAATGAATCGCTGAATGTGTTGCTAAGCGCAAATCTCGAGAGCGGCTAAACCGATTTTGCTAATTCTTTTTTTATAATATTCCTTAAAGTACGAAGATGGTTCTTACGGAGAGAAAATTTTAAAAAATTCCCTGGAAAAGTCTAAAAACAACAATTTTCTATACTCCCATACAAAAGATTCGTAATAATACTTAAAAGTCAATTTGAACTTCAATACTATACCATAAAGTTTAAGTGTTAGTGGAGGGATTCCGGAAAGCATAAGTATTAAAAAAATAATAATTAAAGAACCTGCTGTTACAGGCGGTTCGTACCGCCGGGTCAGCTAGTATATATATATATAATATTTTGTTAATGTAAGGTCTTCTGTAATGTGTTTGTTTCAATTGTAGATGTCGTACCTAACTTTCTCTTTGTGTTTGACTGGACTTGAGTAACTAGCTAAAAGGTTCCGTAAACACTCTTTATAAATGAACTAGCTTCTGCGCGCGACTTCGTCGGCGTGGACTCCGCTCCTATTGGTCTAAGCATGATGATACATAGCCCTTCCTCGATAAATGGGCTATCTAACACTGAAAGAATTTTTCAAATCGGCCCAGTAGTTCCAGAGATTACCACGTTCAAACAAACAAACAAACAAACAAACAATCAAACAAACTCTTCAGCTTTATATATTTAAATGAATAACAGCGGGCAACTTACGCCACAGCCAACGGGTAAACGCCAAGTTGTTTGTAAGTTTGAATACACTTTGACATACCTCTATTATTTATTACATCCCTACTCCCTAATATAATATTATAAATGTGAATGTAAGTTCGTTTGTTACGCTTTCACGCGAAAACTGCTAAACCGATCATAATGAAACTTTGTATATACATATATTTTTGGAGGTATTAGAAGTAACATAGGATACTTTTTATTAAAAAAAAATCAAAACATGCGAAGCCGCAGGGCACAACTAGTATATAATACTCTGAAGTCCGTTTTTCCCGTTGCTGATAACAGCTACTCTACGTATATCAATATTCAAGAGATAAAATTTAATGATTTTTTCGTTTAAACATCGGGATTATATCGCAAGGGAGGGATGAGGATTGAGGAAGGATGTATTGTGATATCACGCGTATTTATTTTTCGTTCAACGCGCTAGAAACTTGTTGAATTAAGCATCATGAATGCTTAATTTTTCAAAATTTAAACAGATTATACCTGTATTTAAAGATATTTTGAAAATTTCAACTTACTTTGCATGCAAAATTACACGTGATTTTTGGGTAAAAAATTGTTAAAAATATCGCGCCATTAATGAACGATCCCTAAGGTATTTCAGACCTAATTGACAACCTTTTGTATTGATAATAAGATTAAAAACCGTGACGTTTAATCATAATAAAAATTTCGGAAGTTAATTACTGAATTACAAAGTGAGTTGCTAAAATATTATTTTAAATATAAGTCTTCAAATTACATACATACATACTAATATAACGTGGAAAAAATTGGTTGTCTGTAAAGTTGGTTTACGGACTATAGTATAACGTGACAACGTCATAACAAAACATCTCCTCAGACGCATAAGCCAATCGAGTGGAAGAGATATAGATGCGGCGCAAGCTTACAATGAGCGTAACGGGGCAATGAGCGTAACGCTACAATGAGTCTTCATAATAATGAGTCGGCTTCATCGATTTATTATTTTATTTTATTATTTTAGGAAAACTTACAGCTAGAAAATTATATATAGTTTTGGAATTACTACTAAAAGGCCAATTACAAGTTTTCATTATTAGGTAGACATTAATGAAGTGTAAACTTAAAGGTATTGCGCTACAACGATCAAACAGTCATTATTCAATTAACTGCACATCTTTCAAATATAGTCTTAAGTATTTATTACTTGGAAATTTTTTTTGTAACAGTATGAAACTTAAACTAGACAATAAAATATTATATTAATAGACTTTTTCAAAAATATTAGACGTTGTCACGTCAAAAGTGAAAAAAGAGGGTAAGTGACGTTATATATAACAAGTAATATCGGAGAGATTCATCTCAATTGCTTTCACTACAACAAATCCACCTGTAAGTGCATTAGCGGAGCACGAGGAAGCAATTTACCTGTGATAAGGTTTCAAATTTAATATCACTCTGAAGACGTATAAAACACTTTAGATATTGAAAAAGCCATATTGCGTATCTGAATAATTTCGATATATTTTCTAGTTTAGAACCAACAGGAACACAATACTGCTTGAAAGCAGTAGATATTATTTAGATGTGGTCTTCAGTAAGGTCGAGCCGTCGAGGTACTACCCCAATCGGGCTGCTCCATTTTTTGAGCAGGATATTTCCTGCTGTGCCCTACCTCAGTAAATAATAAAAGAGAAAACAATATATCACATGCTATCAATAAATTATTAGTCAATTCTATTTCTAATTCTGGTCAAATTAAATACTTTTTATACGATGTATATTTGTGAACAGAAAGACTAAAACATTTTTATCTATACTAATATAATAAAGCTGAAGAGCGTTTGTTGTTTGTTTGATTGTTTGTTTGTTTGATTGTTTGTTTGTTTGTTTGTTTGAACGCGCTAATCTCAGGATCTACTGGTCCGATTTGAAAAATTCTTTCAGTGTTAGATAGCCCATTTATCGAGGAAGGCTATAGGCTATATATCATCACGCTAAGACCAATAGGAGCGGAGTCCACGCCGACGAAGTCGCGCGCAGAAGCTAGTCGTTAATAAAATATTAGATACCTAATTGTTTACTTGTTCATGTCAATTTAGCTTCATAATTATTATTATTCAAATTAGTGTTGACAGATTCTACTTCAAATTTTTTTTGACATGAGACGTAAATAGCAAAGTAGTAAGCTCAAATTAATAAGGTCTTAATTTTCTAAGTTTCTATTTTTTTGTAATAAATGTAATAATAATTTCCTATTTGAGCTTATTTCAAATTGTATATACATATAGTATTTTAAAAAAATTCACATCAAAACTGAGATGATTTAGTTGAAAAGTGTTTTTGTCTGTTATTATAGTTTATATAAAACTAGCTGGTACCCGTGACTTTGTCTGTGCAGCATTAGTAAGTACTTCGAGTAGCTTATTATCTTCTCAGTATCTATCTTTATACCATAATTGATCAAAATTAGTTCTGTGATGTAAAAATCAATTTGTTACTACGAAATGTGAATTAAAAATGTATTTTATCAATTTTTATTGTATATATGATTCACTGTTTTGGCGATAATGGCTTTGTAGGGGTTTCTTCCGTCATTCATCCATCATTCATTCATCATTCATCCGCCAACCCGCATTGGAGCAGCGTGGTGGATTAAGCTCCGATCTTTCTCCTACATGGGGAAGAGGCCTATGCCCAACAGTGGGATATTACAGGCTGAATCGAATCCATTTGCATATTATTTGTTAACTGATACATCTTTAGTTATTTTTACAGCGTACTTGTTGTTTTACTATCAACATGTTATTTACGTATATTCATGTATATTAGTTATATTACACGTGTATTGAAGGGATACTGCGTAATGTGATATACATTTAAATGCATCACATTACAATACAAACTAAATTAGTTTATTTAACACGCGCCATTTGGACGTGTTCAAATGTTTCGCAACTAGATTTCGTCTCAACTGTTCTAAAACTCGTATTGTGTTCTGGAATAATTTCATGTGATTCAGGACTACACGGTCATTGTGTGAATACTTTTGTATGGTTTAGACTTAAACATACTCTGTGATTGACGTAATACGTATTTTGCGTACATTTCAAATTAATATAAGGAAAATAAAATAAATGTGTTTTATATTTTATATATTATCTATGTAATATTTTATTATCTGTTTCGTAATACGATTATGGCGTAAAAAAGAAATAGATGTAAATATTTTGTCGGCGGCTCTAATTAGTCTGGTACTCGTTATCCCGTTAAATATTGACATATTTAACAAAAGATTAATAAATTCGATTTTCATATTTCAATTAAAACATTCACTAACGTCATTTACAATATTTATTATTTTCAAGATAAAAACATTATAATGTTTATTTTTATACAGTGAATGAGACAGAGGTCGTCTGTCCCTATGGTAAGCAACTTAATGCTTATGTTATAGGTAACAGCCGACTGTTAATGCTAAATATTTTTTTATAAATATACATTGAAATAATACAAATATTACACTCAGACTCAGACGGGAATCGAACGCGCAACCCACAGAACAGAAATCAGGGCCACTAAAAACTGCGCCAAAGAGCTAGTCAAGTGGATATTAGATATCGATAAAATATAAATGGGACTAAAGTCTGGCTAACGAAAGATGAGACTCGATTTTTTTGCATACTTTTTAAATGACAACACTTTGGGTTCCCATCATCGGGTATATTACCTCTTTAATTGGGAAATAACTAGCGGAAACCTACTAAGATTTAAATATACTTTATTTAATTAGTTAACGGGTGTTATTCTTATTATTTTAGACTGCAGATCGACAGTCCTGTGACTTCCTAGTAAAGCTAGGACGTGGTCCGACGCTAATATTTTTTTTTCATATATAATATTTCATTTCATATCAATATGCACATGCAGACATAATACATACTTATACTAGACATATACATAAACAAAATTTTACATACATACAAATATATAATACATATAAAATACATCTTGTTTAAATGATTTCATCATCTTTTAAATTATCTTATTTGTTTTTTTTTTAAACTATTACTGGCCAACATTAATCTTGTTATAAACATTGATACATTTCGGCGATTTTAACAGAGATTAGGAAGAATCAGAATCAGAGTATGGTAATACTTTAAAAGTCACAAATAAACAAGATGGCGCGTCTTTGAAGTTGCCAGGGTGTGGTTTTTTTAAAGGAGATGGGGACTTTTAGGCTAAAATTGTAGTAAGTAAAGATTTGCTTTAAAAAATTGTTCCTATTTTTTCATTTTAAAATATAAAATATCAGCTCAATTCTGAATCTGGAAGCTGAGAAAAATGAAAAAGATAGTTTTCGTCAAATTCATTGGGTATCGATTTAATTATAATCGATTATAGAATTAAAAAAAAGGTTTGCACTAGTTAATTAACTCAAAGTATTCAGATACACAATTCAAATTGTAAACAATAAAGTGTATTTAAATAAAGTTACATTAATATCGAAAATAACAATTAATATCTGATAAACCAAAATGATTATCGATTTCGTATCGATTGAAAATAAATCATATTTTTAATAACAGCTTTGACAGCTGACTGTTATTGAAACTGTGTGTCCCGTCATGGTCCTGTCACTTGTTTCATGTAGGTAATCATGTTTATAGTTGTTTAATGTTTTCAGTGTATTCAGATGCGTCCTGAGTCCATTCCTGATATTTATTTGTGGTTTCAAGTGATTGATATTTGTAATGATTTAATATGATAAACATTAGTGCTTCAAGAACTTAGTGATTGGGTTTTTCATAGATATTGTAACATAACCTCAATTTTACAAAACGTGTAATAACTCCGCTCTCAGATAGCCAAAATATGAAAATATACAGAATTTTCAGCGAGGGATCAATAAGCGTAAATACATTAATTGGTACCATTTTCATTACGTTAAATTTTACGTTAAATTTTGGCCCAAGAATGTATGGAATCGTGTCTGTCTCCTTTGCCGCGTTTTTTCAGTCTCATCTTTCGTTAGCCAGACTATACAAGACAAGCATCAGCTTTCGATTCCGACAAAAATCATCGAAATCGGTACACTCAGTCAAAAGTATGCAGTATAATACAACGTAGGTCGACGAAGAAATATTAGATACTAGCTGTGCCCCGCGGTTTCACCTGCGTTGATTTGAGGGAAAAAAAATGCTTTCCTTTTTTTTAATAGTATAAGATTTCATTAGCTTGATATATTTTCCTTAGTTTACACTAAATAAATTTCTGAACGCACGAATAAATATTTGACCAAAGAGTATATAACCACTACGTTTTATATTTGACAACCAATATATATTATGTCAATCCGTTTTCATTACTGACATTATTATACATTTTTAAAATGTAAAATACGCCACTATTCGTATATTGTGGATATATGTTGTCGATTCGAAACCTTTATTTAAATACGTTCTTTAATTTTATCGAAGAGTTTACCATATCGACGGGATGAACATTAAATGTTTGACAGTTACGAAACATGAACATAGTTCCATACAAATTTTCATTCCCACCTTTCAACCCCTTACACCCTTTTATTTGCATTAAAAAGTAGCCTATGTCCTTTCTCAGACTCTAGACTATCTGTATACCAAATTTTATTTAAATCTGTTCAGTAGTTTTGCCGTGATTGCGCGACAGACAGACAGACAGACAGACAGAGATACTTTCACATTTATAATATTAGTATGGATAACTCGAAAAGTACTTGTCAGATCTCAATGAAATTTAAATAGGACTACATGACACGCATCACCTTTCTATTAAAAACAAATGATAGAAATCGGTCCACCCAGTCAAAAGTTAAATACAATCGAATTGAGAACCTCCTCCTTTTTTATAAATGGGTTAATAAACATACACTAACATATTACGTTACCCTTTTTAAGAAACTGATTTAACTCACCTGTTTTAACTCTTTCTTGACCGCTCGTGTCACGTCAATGTTTTTCTTCTTGAGCCTTTTCACGGCGACGATGTTACCGCGGTAAGTAGCTATAGTTGTGTGAGCTCGCTTTGTGTCAACCTCCTGCGGTACCGAGTTCTAGAAATCAAGAAATTTATGATCAATTTATAGGTTCAGCCTGTAACGTTTCACTTCTGGGCAAATGACCACTCCATCTAGGAGAGGGATTTTAGCTTTGTTAGCTCGATTATTAATTGAATCGAACCCACGACCGACGGAGCTAACACGATGACACCAGAACGTATCTAAATAAAGTCAAGTCAAAAAATTTCATATTGAAAACGTATTTAAGTTAATTTAATGTAAATATCTTACTATTAAGCAAATACAATAACTTAAATTAATGACAAATTAATTGAAAACAAGGGAAGATAATATAATTATTGTTGTACTATCGTTTTATTTTATCTTATACTATTAAACGAGCAATTCTTGTATATATATATATATATATATATATATATATATATATATACATATATATATATATTTTGAATCTCGGAATCGGCTCCAACGATTTTCGTGAAATTTAGTATGCAGGGGATTTCGGGGGCGAAAAATTGATCTAGCTAGGATCCATTAAAAAAAAATTTCGTTTTATCCATGTTTTTAGGCAATGAAAAAATATCATTTGAATACGAAGCTTAATTTCATCATTTATTAATATAGCTGTGATAGTGTAATTAGGAAAGCGACGGATTTCAAATCGTTTTGACCCGGGATCGAATCTCAGTCTCCAGATTATTTTTTTTCTTTTTTTTTAAATTTCACTCGTGATTTATTATTTAAATAAAATTAAAATATAAAAATACCGAAAAAAAAAAACAAAAAATAAAATTAAAATACCGAGCTGGGCTCGGTCACCCAGGTACTCCTATCTATAAAACTAAAGTCATATTACAAAACATAGATATGAACACGCGTTTAATTTTAGGGTCCATTCCTCCACAGATCAAATCTTATAAAATTTTATACATCAGTAAAACAACATAATCTATCATACATCATACAAACCTTATTAAAAGTAGTTATAAATGTCAAATCTTTAGCTTCTATCCTCCAGATTACAGATGCTAGCTTCTGTTCGTATCTGTAATGGCGGACTAAGAGTGCAGCAGCAAGGATTGCGGCAGCGGCGACAGCGGCCGCCGCTGACAGCACTACGGGGTCGTGAGGCAGCGAGCACTTCCTTCCGTCAAACCCACAAGTCGGTTCTGCAACAGGTGGCTTCCCTCCTATCCAAGCTATATTTGAACCACCCACCAGTTGCTGTGAATAAAAATAAGTTTTATACTTAACTGGTATTTCTATAACAGTAGATTTTCAAAGGAGTATACGGTCCACGTGATGATAAGTGCCTTCACTCGAAACTTACATAATTGTGTTTGCTCGCAAACGAAAAAGAAACTGACGTCAATTACATCGACAATCGACAAGTAACACAACGTAGGTAGACGAAAAAAATAGTCAACTAAATACGCGTTATTAGATATAACTCTAAAAGTTCTTGTCAGATCTCAATGAAATTAATATACCTTTTGCCACTTTTGCAGACCCTACACCCAACGCTCCTCAGAGGATACAGTACTCGAAAGCGGTACTATTTGTCTTCTATAAGATCGGGAAACTTCCCCTGTAGAGTTGCTCTACATTTTGAAAAGTTTATTTTTCCTGTCATGGCCAAGAAAATGTACATTTTGCTACGAATAAGTTGAAAACTGATAATATCAGTTATTAATAATATTGTCTTATAATATACTATATATAAGATAGAATTTATAGTCTTGGTTTTTCTTAACATTTCGACCCAAGTTTTTATAAATCTTAAATTGCTTACATATGAAATTAATATATATTTTTAAAATTACTCTAATGTTCGACAGTATGTAATGCATTTAATCAATGCACATAAATTTTACTAAAACATAGACTTTTTGCTTATAGGTACTTGCAATTGCCGTAATAGGTGAGATCGTAGTGGCAATTAATTTTCATATAACTGACGGTACAATATATTTCAATAAAAATTAAGTCATGATCTCACGCCCTTGCAATTATAACAAATGCTATAATTCGCTTCAACCTGTAATAACCCACTGTTGGGCATAGGCCTCTTACCCCATGTAGGAGAAGGATCAGGGCTTAATTCACCACGCTGCTCCAATGCGGGTTGGCGGATATATTCCCTACTATGAGTAAAGATCGCTATCGGGTTAACACGATAACAACCAGGACCGACGGCTTAACATGCTCTCCGAGGTAAGGTGGGGAGACCCAAAAGGACTGCACAAACATTCAGACCACGGCAAACATCTGTATGGCCAATACAGATGTTTGTCATATGCGGGGATCGAACCACCAGCGCAACAGCCACAAACCAGTGCTGTGTTGCACGTGTTTCTGTCAAAATTGTTACTGTATAGTTTTGTTGGAGTTTACTCCTTAAGAAACGATATAAGACTTGTGGCATGAAAAGACTATGGGAAATGAAAGAGTAACGCTAAGCAGTGACGCTAAGACCTGACCTTAGAGTGACTTAAGAAAGACGCGCAATGTCCCTTGTGACGAAGACTTAAATACATTTTTTAAATATCACGGTAATTGAACTGTAGGAGTAAACTCCAGTCGCAAATCACAGCTGAAACACACACTGTTTCTCAAAACAAACACGTTTGAAATAACTAACATAAGTACAGTTCAAAACTTGGTGTAGATATAGGTTTATAACCGTTTGGGAGTTTATAGCTATTTGCAACTACCATCCCATTATAATTACATTTATAATGGGATGGTAGTCGTTTAGGTAGGTTTGTTTATGCAGGTCTAAGCATAAGTACAGATTTTCCATATAATTCCCATCACGGTTATAATATGGGTGCAAATTTTATTATTTAACCACAAATCGTAATTCGAATTGTATTGTTTCATATTTGAGAGTATTTTGTCGAGTCGGTTTTCTTATGAAAAAAATTCGTGATCGGCGGCGTTGCGATTTGAATTGGTCCTAACGGTTAGTTCTTAATAACTCAATGTACAAAAGGATAACAAATTGTTAAATTTTATTTGTGCTATTGCTGTTGCTATTTCTGGGCGAGCTCGCTCCATCTTTGACCTCGTCTCTTCTCTAGGGCTAGACTGGGGTCGACGGTAAGCCCATAACTTAATTAAAAAAAAATTGTAATTTCGGTCACGTGTTTGACCACTGGTTTTGATTGATATTTGTTTAGGTCAAAACAGATGTTTGTCTTGATTTGGCGTAGGTGGTGTTTGTATATTTTAAGGATTAATCCTTGTGTGAAGCGTTTATTTGTTTTTAAATTTAAAAATTACATTACTCTTCAGTTTTAAAATCACTTTTGAAACGTCACTTTACAAAATAAAATTATATTCGCTTTTATAAATGAATTATAGTTACATGAAGCTACCGCCGATTCAGGATATAAATTCTGGAAAGATTCAGCTAGAATCTCCCCAGCTACTCTTTTAATTATGTATTATTTACATAAAACTAAAAAATAACAGCTATTTGTTGATTTTGTTGTATTGGTCACAGAAATTCGATAATTTATTCAAATTTCCACGTGATACATAATTCGTGAAAAACTGGGTGTCTTGGAAGAAATTCTGTGACGTTTTGGCCAATTTGTAGTAAGACACCGCTGTTTTTAAATAATTTCCAATCCTTCACTTATATGTAAAAAAGGCTTTTTCCAACAGTCGTATATTACAGGCTGACAAAGTTTTATGATCATCCAAAATAAGAGTATGCTCTAGATCAGTTCTATTTAATTATGTGCTGGCTCCTCCCATAAAAACTAAGGAAAATTCCAAATTCAGACATTCAGAAAATATAATAAAAATATTAATTTTATTTGGTTATCGTTTTACTTACAGGTAATAAGTCAGTGGAGTTCGCGTAGTGAAAAGCAGCAACCGGTTGAGCGCTCCAACCACTTGGAGCGTTAGGATCTTGCACTACTCCTATTACTGAGAAGTTGCCCTCGGCATCTCCAGCACTATCCATATATACCTGGGTAAGGACACAATTTTAATGAGAATTACATATATTTAGTTACAGGTAAGATACAGCAGGAAATTTCCTGCTCAAAATATGGACCAGCCCGACTGGGGTAGTACTTCGACCTTAAGGAAGATCACAGCTAAATAATACTATTTTCAAGCAGTGTTGTATTCCTGTTGGTGAGTAAGGTGACCAGAGCTCCTCGGGGGATTTCGGGTAAGGTCGGCAACGCGCTTGCGATGCTTCTGGTGTTGCAGACGTCTATAAGCTACGGTAATCGCTTACCATTAGGTGAGATGTAGGTACGCTTCTTTGCCGATATAGTTACATAAAAAAAAACCCTTTGAATCGAAGAAATTATTTCTTAGCCATAAGTCCACTCATCATATTATACTATCTGGATAAATTTTAAAATTATTTTTAATTTATATTATGTACTAGCTTCTGCGCGCGACTTCGTCGGCGTGGACTTCGCTCCTATTGGTCTTAGCGTGATGATACATAGCCTATAGCCTTCCTCGATAAATGGGCTATCTAACACTGAAATAATTTTTCAAATCGGCCTAGTAGTTCCAGAGATTACCGCGTTCAAACAAACAAACAAACAAACAAACAAACAAACAAACAAACAAACAAACAAACAAACAAACATACTCTTCAGCTTTATATATTAGTATAGATTTTTGGCTTATGAAAATGATAAATAAATAAATAAAATCGAGTAAAACAGCTATGGTTCTTATATTTCTGTGCTATATTATAGCCTATAGGCTAGTTTAATACGGGGTTTTTAAATACAAATAGTATTCGCAAATTGACATGTCATAATTTTGAATCTCGAGGATATGTCGTTTTAAAGCACAAACAAAACTGTAAAATTAATGAATTACTTCCAATATTGAAAGATACCACAATTCTTTTGTATGTTAAAGGTTCAATAACACTACTAAGAAATAAAATATCTATCTCAAATAATTTATTTCTAATCCCAAAGGTATACAGAATAAGGTATATTCTATACTTCAAAGCTCAGATTTTAAGCTCCGATCCTTCTCCTACATGGGGAAGAGGCCTATGCCCAACAGTGAGATATTACAGGCTGAATCGTATACTTCAAAAAGCAACAGACAAATGTATCCCTTATTCCCTACTAATATAATAGATGTGAATGTAATTTTGTTTGTTACGCTTTCACGCGAAAACTACTTAACCGATCATCATGATACTTTGTACACATTATTTTGGAGGTATTAGCAGTAACATAGGATACTTTTTTACTAAAAAAGGTTCAATGCGAGCGAAGCCCGGCTAAAAGCTAGTATGAAATGAAAAATGAAAATATTAATCGAGAAAATTTGGAAACAAATACAATTTCAATAGTAATAATAAACCTGCGAAAAGTATTGGATGTCTACTAAGTAATATTGGACTTGACCTCAATAACAAAACCTCCATCAGAGCAACAAATAAATTCTTTGGAATAATATTAACGTCTTTGCTAGGGTCTTATTGCACTTCTAATGTTTATTAATGACAGCCGTTCTGGTGTAATGGGCATGACGACAGTATCAAAAAATCGTCAATTTAATGATCTTAGGGGAACACTCATATTTAAAAAATTCAAAATACTGGTTTACTTTTATGTAAAATAATAAGATTATTGTGATTTTCAATAAAATAAAACATTAAAATACTGCAATCGGCCATTTTGATTGAAATACAAATTACAGCGCATGACGTCACGCTATAACAGCATTATAATACGTCAGGCGCGTTCACCTACAACTCACTCTAGTCGACAAGTTGAAAAAGGTCGAAAATAGAGATACTGCTCTTGAAATTATGTGTAATAGCTCATTGGATTCGGAATCGCCTAGAAAAATGTTCTATAAGTGTGTTTTGCACATCAAAAATTGCAAAAGTTATAAACAATTAAAAAAAGGAAAAAATGGCCTTCCGTTTTTTGCCAATATTTCATAAACTATTAATATTAAAGAAATTTAAAAAATAGATTCTGAAAGACGAGGAAATTTCCATTAAAAAAACTTGCAGCTACTGGAACTCTATCTCCATTATTTATAATTTTAATTTCATGCTGGTCTTAGGTTGAACGCGTCCGAAGTGTGTCATGCCATGACGTGAGAGCCGACCGATCTTATAACATACACACGGTCGTCTTTTCCTACGGTAAGCAACTTAATGCTTGTGTTATAGGTAACAGCCGGCTGATATAGCTAAATACTTTTGTATGTATACTACTTGTATGTCCTTGAAAGTCTTCCCATCGTTCCTCCGAGACCATCTAAAGCCTTCGGTCCCGATTGTTGTCATAAACACCTGATAGTGATCCTTACTCTTTCTAGATAAATTATCCGCTAATCCGCACTAGAGCAGCGGTATTTTAAGCTCTGACCTTAGTATATGGAGAAATAGGCCTTTTTCTAGCTGTGAGATCTTATAATTAGAATTATCGTTCATCAATCAGGATAATATTTATAAAATGTTTTCCTGTTTCTTTAGGAAAATCGTTACGAAGATATTATATGATATTGCTATTATGATGATATCATGTGTCAATAAACATTTTATTGCGTCATTATGACGCGATTGTAACAGTAGGATGGTGACCCAAATAGCATAGGAAATAACAAGCTTAGATTTTCAGTAAGCACGTGTACATGTCATCAAATTGGCGTCAATTCAACTTGGCAGAGCCAAACTCGTTTGTGTCGCATAATGTACCTACGCTAACCATTTTTAACCGACATCCAAAAAAGGAGAAGGTTCTCAATTCGACTGTATTTTTTTATGTATGTTCCCTCAGAACTTTTGAATGTGTTGACCGATTTCGATGATTTTTGTCTTATTCGAAAGGTAGTGCGTTTCATTTGGTCCCTTTTTAATTTATTTGAGATCTAAAAAGTGCTTCTCGAGTTAGGTATATCTAATAATGCGTTTTTAATTGACGATTTTTCGTCTACCTACGTTGTAGGTATTACTTGTCGATGCAATTGAAGTCGGATTTTTTCAATTGTAATTTGTAGTACATCAAATTATTACTCGACGGGAAAAAAAAGTTGTACAAAACACTGATTATACTACCGACCGAACATTAACAAAATCTAAGTAAACTACTATCAATTGAATGAATTTGAGTTATTAGTAAGTCTCCGCCATAATTTAATCAATATAATTATATTATTAAAACATTAAAAATATCTGTAATTTATGAAAGTATCGAATGGAACACTTCACTTCACACTAAATTGTAAAGCTTGTTTTTCCCTTTTAGTGATCGTTTGTCGCAGTCGGGTTTATTGTCTTTTTAATAATTAATTTTTATTACATACTTTTTAGTTTATCATTAATAAATAAGGACCTTTCCGGAACCTAAGTTTTTTTTTTCTAAGCAAAGCAATGCGGAGAGTTCAGATGCTTACTGAGTTATAAGTTGACGTGGGAGCACTTCACTCTCACATACACGCATGACTCGGGTTCGAATCCTAATCCTATCGAATCTAAATCGAGATAGTTAATATATTTTTTAATTTTTTTAAATTACATTATAATTAAATATAATTAATTATTTTTGCATTTTTTGATTTTTTGCATGGCATTAAATTACAGTGACAGCGTAAGACATAAAAAATATGGATGATTTTTTTACGTCAAAAGTACCTATTGTGATCTCTAGAGAGCGCCACGTTAGATTTAAGAGTTACCATAAATATATTTCTGAAATCAGCTAATGAAATCCTTTATTGTGATACCCCATTCAATATGTTTAGTATTTTTTTTTTAAATCTTTGTATTATGAATTTTTTCAAAATGGATGCTTTTTTAGGTACTTTTCAATCACAAATGAAATAATTATGATCCCTGTCCGCGTAATTTTTGCTCAAAATATAGACTTGGAAAATATTAAATGAGAATCATTTTGCCTCCCCCCTCCTAAGTAAAGGTATTTAGAGATTTTTCCAACCCTCTCCTCCCCTTCTGGACCCTTAAGTAAATAATAATTGGGGTTACGTAATTATTGGTTACGTAATTAATTTCTAATATAAAATGTAGACCTGGAAAATATTACGTGAGAAATTGAGAATCAGTCTGACCTCCCCCTAAAGTAAGGGTATGTAGTGATTTTTCCAACCCTCGTCTCCCTCGGAACAGTTACGTAATTAATGAATAGCATCTTAGTAAATAATGTTAGCAAAAACCTTTTAAAATGTGGTTTAAAAACTACAGCATTCCTTTAGGGGTTAAATAACTTTTTTTTTATTACCGACTTCAAAAATGTTACGTGTTTTACCTTGTGTATTGTTATGTGTTTTACCTCAGAACTTTTTACTGGGTGGACCGAATTCGATGATTCTTATTTTAATAGAAAAGTGGTGCTTGTCATAATTATGGTCTCATTTAAATTTAATCGAGATTGTATCGAATAATACCTATTTACTTAATAATTTTTCGTCTACCTACGTTGTATTAATAATTCATAACTTTGGACTGAGTGTACAGATTTTGATGATTCTTTTTTTAATCGAATGCTTGTGTTTGTCACGTGTTTTCGTTTAAATTTGATCGAGATCTAACGAGTATTTTTTGAGTTATTTTTAATAACGTCTATTTACTTGACTATATTTCAGTCTACCGACGTATTACTTGTCGATGTAATTGAACTAGTTTTTTTTTTCGTTTGCGATCAAACACAATTATTAACATCTCACATCAACATTCAACATACAATATCATCACATACATCAGTCATTTACAATTTCGGTTTCCCCAAGAGAGAGCTTGCATAATAGTTCTGGCGAATAATAATAATCTAAGGTTAAAGTTAACGAGACGATAGTGCTGAATAGGAATTTCATATCTTAATTGCTAATTCTTGCTCAACTTTATGTGTAACTGATACCTGAAGTAGCTCGCATATTAATCGACTCAATTATATATTTGGTTTTTAGTTTAATTTTCATTATATATTAAAACTAGCTGACTCAGCAAAGTTTGTTTTGACATATAATTATATATTAATTTGTAACTTAGGGGTATGAAAATAGATGTTGGCCGATTCTCAAACCTGCCCGATATGCACATAAAATTTCATAAAAAACAGTCCAGCCGTTTCGGAGGAGTTTGGTAACAAACACCGCGACACGAGAATTTTATATATTAGATTAATTAGAAAGTAGTCAAAAATTTTCAATTTTAACCGACTTCCAAAAAAGAGGAGGTTCTCAATTCGGTGGTTTTTTTTTTAAATGTATGTTAGCTCAGAACTTTTGACTGGGTGGACCGATTTCGATGAATTTTGTTTTAATTGAAAGGTGTTGCGTGTCATATGGTCCCATTTAAATTTAATTAAGATCTGACTAGTACTTTTACAGTTATATCTAATAATGCGTATTTAGTTGACTACGTCTTTTTCGTCGACCTACGTTGTATTAAACCGCATAAGCTTTCACTTGATTTATCGATTTTGATGATTCTTCCTTTAATCAAAAGCTAATACTTGTCATTTAGTCTTTTTTAAATTTGATCGAGATCTGATTACTACTTTTTGAGTAATCTTTGATAATGCATATTTACTTAACTGTTTTTTGGTCTTATTACGTTGTATTACTTGTCGATATAATTGAAGTCGGTTTTTTTTCGTTTGCGAGCAAACACAATTATTTAATAATGCGTACCTACATCATACTTGTCGATGCAATTATTGTAGTTCTTTTGCAAACAAACACATTGTGATAAGACAAATGCGTCAACGCTAAAAAACTTGTCAAACCACCATGCAATATATATACATATACAAAAATGAATAGAGCTATTAATTAAACGTTTTTTTCTTTTATTATATATAACTAAGTCGGCAAACAACTTTACTGAGGTAGGGCACAGCAGGAAATTTCCTGCTCAAAATATGGAGCAGCCCGACTGGGGTAGTACCTCGACCTTACAGAAGACCACAGCTAAATGATACTGTTTTCAAGCAGTATTGTGTTCCTGTTGGTGAGTAAGGTGACCAGAGCTCCTGGGGGGATTGGGGATAGGGTCGGCAACGCGCTTGCGATGCTTCTGGTGTTGCAGGCGTCTATAGGCTACGGTCTTACCATCAGGTGAGCCGTACGCTTGTTTGCCAACCTAGTAACATAAAAAAAAAACAAGCGCACGGCTCACCTGATGATAAGCGATTACCGTAGCTTATTGACGTCTGCAACACCAGAAGCATCGCAAGTGCGTTGCCGACCCTACCCCCCATTCCCCAGGAGCTCTGGTCACCTTACTCACCAACAGGAACACAAACGTTTTCGGAAAATGAAAAGCCAATCTTTTTTTCTTATAATTGTTCCCTATTGACCCATACACACGTTGTACTACATATATTGTAAATAAAGGCGGGTTTAATGCTAATAACTTTTGACGTGACAACGTCTATTAAATCGATGAAAGCCGTCGGCATGCACGAAAAAGGATGATTCATTTTAGCGTTACGGTCATTGTCCCGTTACGCTCAGTGATAGTATAATTATGGAATATAGATAGATGCGACGCAAGCCCTATCAATCTATCTTCTCTCGATTGGCCTATACGTCCGAGGAGATGTTTTGTTATGACGTTGTCACGTTAAACTATCCTCCGTAAACCAACTTCAGAGACAAACAATTTTTTATTTCTTTTTTTTGTTCTCGATTTTTTATTTCGCAAAACAAAGTAATGGTACAAAATGAATGCGTAAAATCATCTTCAATTTCACACATCTTATGTTATTTCGTTTGAATTTATGTAAGTGTCTCGTTGTTTTATGTTTTATATTAGGGTCTTGACATAGTGGAATATTAAACGAATAAATTCAGAATAAATTGTATATTCTGGTGACAAAAGCTCCTTCAATGATGACATTTGTGGATTACTCTTCGGTTTGTTTTTGTAGAAATACTTATTTGTTTTCCTCTTTTGTCTTTTGATTCCTTTTGCTAGGGATTCGTAAGCCTGCAGTGAAAAAGAGTTAGGATTTAACTTTCAACGCTTTTCATAATAAGGGAAAAGATCCCCATTATATAGAGACACATTTTTTCAGTTATTAGTTCTGCTTATTACCATTTAGTGATTACCGTAAAAATATTTATTTTACTACTAGCTGACCCGGTGTATTTCGTACCGCCTAACAGTGGATTCTTTAATTTTTTATTTATTTTTAATACTTATCCTTTCTGAAACCCCTCCACTAACACTTAAACTTTATAGTATGGTATTAAAGTTCAAATTGACTTTTAAGTATTACTAGCTTCTGCGCGCGACTTCGTCCCCGTGGAATAGAACCAATTCTCTCATAATACACGATTTGAGCGAAACTTTAACCGTTTACGCCGCGGAAGCTCTCAAAAGGAAAAAAAAACCCGATTTTGAAACATTCTTCATTAGTGCTACGCTCCTATTGGTCTTAGCGTGATGATATATAGCCTATAGCCTTCCTCGATAAATGGACTATCTAACACTGAAAGAATTTTTCAAATCGGACCAGTAGATCCTGAGATTAGCGCGTTCAAACAAACAATCAAACAAACAAACTCATCAGCTTTATTATATTAAAGTATAGATTACGAATCTTTTGTATGAGAATATAGAAAATTGTTGTTTTTAGACTTTTTCAGGGATTTTTTTAAAATTTTCTCTCCGTAAGAACCATCTTCGTACTTCAAGGAATATTATAAAAAAAGAATTAGCGAAAACGGTTCAGCCGCTCTCGAGCGCTCTCTTGCGCTTAGCAACACATTCAGCGATTCATTTATATATATACAGAGATTATTAAATATTGAAAGTTCTGGTACTTTGATTAATAATCAAGCTTAAATTAATGAGTGTTGTATGAGTGTAATTAACATTTCTCTTTGAAATTTAAGTGTCTTAAAGTGGTGTGATAGATGTCTAAAATTTAATATTAAAAACATATTTAACTACATTTTATTTTAAATACGGCTCAAATACATAAGATGTGTGAAATATATTATACAAAAACTATGACTAGGTATCATATTTAATAGTAAGTATATTAACAGAACACGTTTATTAACAGAAGTTGTGCCCAGTACAATGATTTCTTTATAGATATTGACATTTTTCATCTCTCTCTCAATAAATTTAAATTGCATGTTATGTGATGTATGTGTATGTATCTCTGATTGATGTTCTTTTTTATTCAATTTTAATTTTTGATTTTTATTCTAACTTTGATTTTTATTTTTATTGTAATTTTATTCCTTAATAAAATTTTTTAATTGCGATTCTTTTGACATTTTTTTTAATTATTATTATTTTATATTTTTAATTATAATGTAATGTTTTTAAGTATAATAATAACAATAATGCTTTTAATAATAATGTTAATGTTAAGCATCCCTTCTTGACTTTGTTATAATATGTTCTTTTTTAATTTTTGGAAACTGTTTATGGTTAAGTACTATTGTATTTTGTATTTCTTTATATTATTTGCTGTAAATACCGTTTGTTTCCATAATAAAATAAAATAAAAATAAATAAATAGTAGATATAATTTAAAGTTTTTGAATAAAGATTTATATTTTTATTTATATTAGAGAGATTATAAATACACAGATTATAAAATTAAATAGATTCCGAAGACTGAGAGTAGGTACGAACAATTAAACAAATTTCTGAGCTTTATTATATTAATACAGATAAAGTAAAAGGAAATAAAAATATATTGAATCTATTTATAAAGTCTATTATAAATATCTAAATATTATTTCGTAAGCAGACAGTTAGTAAGAAACATCCAGCTGTGATGTTACATAAAAGGCAATTTCCTGTACGCAGCGATCAGATGACATCAACTTTGTTACAAGCTCATCGGAGCTTGTAACAAAGTTGATAAGTTAAAGAGACCGACAATGTTTTAAGCGGTATTTACAAGACAAAATTTGCTACACCCAAAACACAACAATTTATATGGAAAACGCACTTTAGAATATAATTATGTATAGTTCTAATCACCGAAATCGGTCCACCTAGTCAAAAGTTCCTACCACAACCTAGTTATAAGGTAATTAATATTATATTTAAAAAAATACAATCGAATTGAGAACCTCGTCTTTTATCTTATTTTGGGAGGTGAGTTGTATTTTGGTCGCAAACATTTTCGTATTTAATAGAAAAATGTTCGGCTATTTCATATTCATTTCTATATTATGAGCGGTACGAGTAGGTGGTACCATGCGGGTTTTGGTGCGTAAATCCCGATTTCGGTACTAATTCGGTATAAAGATACCCCGTAGGTACCAGGGAACGTTATATGAATAATAATTGAAAAGGCGCTTTAATTTTAATTGTATATACATACATGTACGTAATTATGTGTACTCGTCTAGTAAGTAATAAATTATAGGTACTTATATTAAATTCATCTATTCTTAAAATTAAAACTTTTGTGTTTTATCTCTATAATAGATACTTACGATATTTTATTGAAAGGAAAACAATACATGAAAGCTATATAAGTAGATAAGCTATGTAAGTAATAATAAATACTTGCAATTACTTGTAAATATCACAGAAAAAGATCATATTATAGTCATAGATACTCACATCAAATCCCTGAACCGATCTATATGTTGTGGGTCTCAGCAACTTCATTAGAGTAACGCCATCTGTCGGCGGGAGGCCGTTACGCATAGCTGCAGACGCCGCACGCGCCCAGAGGATCACTGCGTCGTAGAGATGAGCTGCTTCTATCGGTACCTTTATAAATAAAATAAAAATATTATGTATTCATTTGTTAACTGTCTGGTATCTTTACTAATACATATATTAAGGATAACCTAAAGATTTGATTTTTTTAAGTGAAACTTTTATTACATCGTCTGAAACTTTTTCGTGTGGGTGTTTCATGTCGCATGACGGTCGGCCATCTCTTATCATTTCCTAAAACTAAGACACTAATGACAACCTATTAAAACATAGATGGCGTGCAAAAGTTTCACTTTTACCGAGGTTTCATAAAACCACACAGAGGTTTTTTGGTTGTTTGTAATGACAAACTCAAAAACCACTGGACTTATTTTTATATTAATCTTTCACATTAGAATATTGCGATATTACTGTGTGACATAAGAACTTTTTTCAATCATGTTACAAAAAAGGGTTCACAGTTCACAAAGGTTGCATTTACATAAATAAAAACTTGTAGGACAAAAATATATATATTATTCGAAATTTAGATCCCAGTGCTCATTCCTCGGAAATATCGTACTAATTCTATTTCTGACACTGAATGAGTGGGACTCGGGACATTTCGTGAGCTGCATATCAAATACAAGTCACGAAGTTGATTTTCAGCGTAAATAAACTGGACATTTAAAAAATGCATAGACAAAATATGAACTATAATTGTTATTACAATCTCATTCATTCAATTCCTGTAACAAAATATAAATCATAATAAATAAACGTAAAATACAGGTTATTGACATCTATATATTAAAAAATCTTTTTATAAAAATGTAAAAACAAAATGGGGTTTGAAATACACAAAAAATAAAAAATTGTATATATACAATATATCTTGTGTAAGATTGACGTACTTTCCTAGTAGGCTACTATAAATAGCTGACATTAAACAAGAATAATTGTGTTTGCTCGCAAACGAAAAAAACCGACTTCAATTACATCGACAAGTAATACAACGTAATAGGACCAAAAAACAGTTAAGTAAATACGCGCTATTAAAGATTACTCAAAAAGTTGTAATCAGTTTTCAATCTAATTTAAACAAGACTACAAGACAAGTATTAGCTTAAGATTAAAGTAAGAATCATCGAAATCGGTACACCGAGTAAAAAGTTATGCGGTATAATATAACGTAGGTCGACGAAAAAGTAGTCACGTAAATACGCATTATTAGATATAGGTAACTCTAAAAGTACTTGTCAGATCTCAATTAAATTAAAATGGGACCACATGACACGCAACACCTTTCAATTAAAACAAAATTGATCATACATTAAAAAAAAAAAAAAACATACGTGTCGAATTGAGAACCTCCTCCTTTTTTGGAAGTCGGTTAAAAACTATGAAAATGTACACAAATAGTCACGGATTACGCTTGACTATTGTAAGAGAACTCTCTTATCTATGACCGCTACAACAATCATTCGTCAAATATTTAAACGCACAAATTATTACATAATACAAATCAAAAACATTGAAGCTTAGAATTTGTCCGATGTATATAATAACCAAGGGTCCTATTAAGCTTGTTAGCTAGCTTTGATGATCCTATAAAACCTGGCTCGTTTGTTAGGCTCCACAGTTTCCTTTTTAACAAACTCTAATTGTGTCCTCCGAGGCCATTGCGATCTTGATATTGATAAACTTGTTTTAGCAACCCTTGAAAACTGTTTGCTATATTTATTACAGTTCGTACAAAGAGTTATTTTTAAATTATTGTCAATTAATATAAGTCATTTCAGTAACGGCTTTTACGGGCTTATGTCATTAGACAAATTGTCAGGCAGGCGGTCGGTCGAAAAAAATAACATGCCAAATCACTTACAACATGAGTCTGAGGAAGAGGAGAACATGTTGTGCCGACCCTATATAAATAGGATAAGGGCAGAGAGATGATGATGTCATTAGACAAATATATATTTCTTGTAGTAAACGTATAAAAAATAGTACATAATTATAAGAATAACTATGTAAGTATGTATTACACATAGAGGCAGGGCAGGGTAATCTAACCCACAACATTCGGAGAAAGGATAAGAAAAACATTACGAAAAAACATTTTTATATTACGCAAAAATGCCCACTTACATCTTCAAATAGACCTTTGGCTTATTTATATTTACAAAAATAAACAGCAAATTATTTTTTTCTCTTACAAATATTTAAGTGACTACGCTCTCTTCAGGCTAAATAAAAAGTACCTAATCTATTTAATTAATAAATTACTTAATTAGTAAAAGCTTTTGTTTAAGTAAGTAATTAAATATCTTTACTTAATAATTATAATTATAATAAGGTAGGGAAAAAATATTTTCGTATTTTCTAGTAAAAAGTTATAATAAATTTTTTTTTGGTTGTATTATTTGTTACTGGCTGGTTTTGATACCATGAAAAGGTGACATTTTAAAAATGGAATTAAAAAATAGAAAACAGTTTTCTGCCAATTTTTATTTGTTTTTCTGTCCGCCAAAATGACTGAATCTACTGAAGAAATTCGGTACATTTCGAAGTTTTAATTTTTTAAAAAGCGAAAAATGCGACTCAAGTATCCGTAAAAGTAGAACAAAATTGGTTTAAGCGTCTAAGATGTATTTCGTTCTGGTCAGCCAGTTACGGATAAACGTAAAGACATTTTACTTGAAATCTCTTGCGAGTTCCTGGAACTTTTTAGGGAGGCTCTTCACTGTCACACAGGAAACCTGCTATTCTTTTGCGCAATTGACGAGGTAAATTTAGACGTGCCTTTCGAGTCTATAAATGCGTCGTCTATTAGAGCGAGTCTCAGATTTTTAAGGAAATTTCGCCTTTTACCTCGTGTATCATTGTTATTGGCCCCGTGTATTATTGTTACAAGCTTTTATTTAACTTGCAACTTAGTTGAATTTAATTATATTTAAAAAAATCATAATAAATAAAATATAAATAAAAAAAGCGAAAAAATGAGTTTTATTTTTCTCAATACCGAAAAACAAAAATCCTTTGATTACTAAAAAATCATAAAACAAGTAGGTACATAAGCTTTTGTAAAGTTTGAAATTTCTTGTTTGAAGTTTGAAATTCGTATTTTTGTATTTTTAAATAACATTTCCACAATTTTTATTTTTAATCGGCTACAAAAGAATTCGTCGACGTGGAACTTTTTGTCATCATATTCGTATTTATTTTCTAATATAAAATTCCCTTAGTGGGTTAACGCCACGTCATACGTGGCTTTAATACTGGCACGTTTTATAGACTCGTTTCAGTAGAAAATTGGCGGAACCTTGAGACTGTTACATTTATATTCGAGAGGCGCATACTTTCTTGTTTATATAATTTTTAAGCTAACTATTACCCGCAAATTCGTTCACAAATGTAATCTCATCATCTTAGGTTTTAGCTAATTTTTTCAATTAGACCATAATGACATTAACACAACTTCAAATACGTACCTATATTATCAAATTTCATTCAGTGTTTTTGTATGATGTGCGGAAAACAAACAGTCAAAAGTTCTGATCTAACATACATAAAAAAATACAATATAATTGAGAACCTCCTCCTTTTTTAGAAATCGGTTAAAAATCGTAAAGATAAGCACGCGCCTGCTAAAAATTTTATTGAAGGGGTAAATAGGTGTAATTAAATGTTAAGAGATCCACTAATTCCGTGACAGTTCTTTCCTTTTTATACTCTTTCCATAGCCTTTATCGCTACCCTGTAAATGGG
This sequence comes from Melitaea athalia, assembly GCA_905220545.2. Classification (NCBI taxonomy): domain Eukaryota; kingdom Metazoa; phylum Arthropoda; class Insecta; order Lepidoptera; family Nymphalidae; genus Melitaea; species Melitaea athalia. The sequence continues at coordinate 18,383,745 of HG992184.1, read as the reverse complement.
ACCCACCCTGTGGCACCTTCTTTTATAACTTTTTAACTGCGTAACTAAAACTTTGTTTCTAAATAAACGTACAAAACCTGTCCCTTACTGTTCGCTTGCCCTGCGGGTGAGTTTTGTTAATTTATTTTTCTCTAACTCAAACGCCAGTTACAACTTTGCGAAATTGTTTTTTTTTTTGCTTGCCTATATAGTTTTAAAGACGGTTTTTTCGTTTGAATGCTGAGTACAGGGAGATGGTACGTGCAAATTTCAAATAAAGAAAAGTCGATACCGGAAAGAAATATATTAATATAGGTATACTGCAGTCGCGGAATAGAAAGAAATTCGTACACCGACCCCTCATCTTTTGTCTTAGTCGCTCGCGTATAAACATATTGCGGTTGCGCTCACACAGGTGAAGTGACCCCGTATTGTGTGAGCGCAACCGCAATATGTTTATACGCGAGCGACAAAGACAAAAGGTGACAGGTCGGTGTACGAATTTCTTTCTGTTCCGCGACTGCAGTATAGTACAAATACCAATATTCATACCGAGCGGGAATCGAATCCGCAAACTGCCGATACATTTAGGCATGTACATGACACACACATCACTGCACCAGGTAGTTGTTAATACGAAATGTGTTCGATGTGATGTTTTTAACCGACTAAAAAAACTTTTTGAAAAACAAGCTTTTATTTTAAATGCGCTAAAAATAATCTGTTGTAATATTTAATTTAGTTGTTTATCTAAATAGTAATATATCGCGACAACTAATCCGCCATCTTGGATGTTTCGCGTTGTGGGAATAAGTAAAAAGAAAGGAGCTTGTTATGCTTACAAAAAGGAGATTTGAGAAAAAATGTTATGAAGTTTTTTAAGCAACGAATTTATATTTATGTATAATATTTTTCGTACTCTAAGGGTTTAGGTAAAGAAGTGGGGTTATAAGTAGTCCGTTTTTCATAGGATAATGAAAATTAAATTGGTCTGAGATAGAGCGTAACTCGATATATACCTAATAGAGAGACAGAAAAATTATAATATAAATGAAAGTGGTATACAGTGAGCTCACTTAAAATCAGCTCAAACTAATAAGTTAGGATAACATGCCGAGTGAGACCAATTTTTGAGCAAACGTTATAGATAATATTGTAATTCATTTATTAATTTTTTTGTCCAAACTTTATTATATTATATATTTTTTATATTTATTAAAAACCCAGTCAAAAATAAATGCTAATGGTGCATGTTAATAAAATTAACAACTACTAAATATATTAAATAAATAAAACAAATTAATTGCATAAAATACACATTTTAAATAATATTGTTTACATAAGTGAATGATGCAAAAGTATTTTCTACTGCTACATGTGTCTAGAGAGTGAGTAGCCATGTTGAAGTCCTTAATAATTAATTAAAATAACTAATTTGTACTCTAAATAATTTTCAAGTTCTAAACTTAGATAGGTTTTGTAGAAATTCCATTAAAAACTTTCCGATTGTTGTTTAACTTTTTTTTTGTCTTTATAATCGTTGAAAAGGAGAGTTACTGTTTAAATAACAATTGAGATTAAAAAAAGTTATCAAAGTTACCTTTTTTAAAGAGGCGTGATGTAATAATTAATTTAAATGATATTTTTAGCAAATTAAATTCTGTAGTAATAGAATATATTATTGCTCATACAATTTTTATTGCTCCAGGTATGTAATAGTTGTCCTAGTTATACATAAACATTAAACATATATATTTTTATTCTTAGTAGTATAATCGTGAAAACAGGAAGTACAAATCCATGGAATGCTGAGACCAATTTTCAACTTGCACAACAAGAAACTTTTAATACATAATAAGATTCCGGCTTCGGTTCAATCTCTGCCATTATAGAAATTAAAAAATAAACTATTAAGCGAACTTTGTGTATGTAAGCTTAATTTAACGATCACAAATACCTGTATCACTGAAAGGTATGGGATTGAATAAATCTCGACTAGGCTATATCTATGATCTATTTATAACTAGCTTCTGCGCGCGACTTCGTCCCCGTGGAATAGGACCAATTCTGTGAAACATGATTTGAGCGAAACTTTAACCGTTTACGCCGCGGAAGCTCTCAAAAGGAAAAAAAAAAACCAGATTTTGAAACATTCTTCATTTTTGCTACGCTCCTATTGGTCTTAGCGTGATTATATATAGCCTATAACCTTCCTCGATAAATGGGCTATCTAATTCTGAAAGAATTTTTCAAATCGGACCAGTAGATCCTGGGATTAGCGCGTTCAAACAAACAAACAAACAAACAAACTCTTCAGCTTTATTATATTATTAGTATAGATATTGTAAGCAGGTGGCGTGTTGTGATTTCGGCACACGCGATTGAGTGTCTCGTGTTTGTACTGATCACCTCATGATCATACTGATTCCTCTTTTTATAATGACTTTAAAATCATAAACAAGGTAAAATTGAATAAAACATAATTATCATAATTAAAGAAAGTGTAGTCGAGAGATTATTGCATATCACTGGGCAAACATTTACCTAAGTCTGTAATGTACGTAATGTCAACGTAGCAATTTTTAAATTGTTATTTAATTTTGCTACTGACCCTATGACCTTTTGCGATTTTATTTATGTCTAGACTTCTCTTTTTTAGTGTGTATAATCCCTATATGGTAAAATAAATCATTTCACTTTATTTCATTTCAAACTTGTTATCTGAATGTACAAAGAGAATTTAAAAGAACTTATCAACAAAGAAAAATAAACGCATATCAATCAATTGTCTGCCTCTGTCTAACAGATACATATACATAATAATTATATCATTTCAATGAGTTAAATTCGCTTAAACATTAGAAAACAACATAATTATATATATATTTAAGCAAAAAGGATACACTTACCGAAGTATCGTCGAAAATTTTGTGATAGTTGGGCACGCAGAATGGCGGCGCCGCTGACAGCTTTCTAATCATTCGACAGAGGTCCCTGAGACAAAACGCTCATGTTACTAAAACCTTAGTTACTATTTCTATTTGAAGTCGTGACTAATCTCTATTGAGTATCAATTTCACGTGAAATTGATACCAATTGTTACCAGTTTTATCAATTTCACGCGGATTGATAAAATTGTTGAAAAGCTGAAAACTTTCAATTAATTTGTTCAAATTATATTATAACAGTATTGCCATGTCGCAGTGTACCTCAAGCTATAAATAATGTAGGGGCGGGCGTAAGCTACTTACAAAATGTTATGAGTGCCCAAGATCGAGATGATGAAGTTATATGAAGACGTTGGGCTTGCTATGGTCTTTATTGAATAATGCAATGTATGTAAAACTAATGCTTAACTTAAAAGTCTAGAATCACCGAAGTCTCGCTGATTAATTCTTTATTTTATAAACAATGCAATATTTACGGGTTTACTTGTACTGATATAGTAGGGTATTTACCGTATTTATGTAACGAAAGGTTAAGTACTCGCTCTACAGTAACTGGAAACCTCACATAGAAAAACTTCACTCAAAATTCAGTATCATTGACCGAAGCACTTCATGCTATCGCCAAAAGTTTTCATAAACAAGGACGTTATCTAATCTACAACTTTTTAATCAAACCACATTTAGAAGACCTAATTGAAATCTGGGGAACCCTAGCTCAAAGTAATCTAAAAGTTTTAGGTACAAACCGCACAGAATAAATTAACCAAAATTTTATTATAGAACTCCTACCGGAAATTAATGTCAGGTAACAGGCTTAATTAATATAAGACAAACATACGTATATCATACATACATATATAATAATTAATACACAAAATATTGAATAATGACATACATAATTATAACAACCAATTTTTAGTTCTTAAGAAAAAACAACGACGACGTGTTGGCGCAACTTTCACAGCATTGGTTTGAGGCTGTTGCGCTGGCGGTTGCAGGTTCGATCCCCGCACATGTCAAACATTTGTATTGGCCATACAGAGGTTTGCCGTGGTCTGGGAAATTGCGCGTGTGTATTGTGTATATTTCCGAACGCAGGAGATAATCCTACTGGAGGGCGTTGAGTCTGTAATGTGTATTCTTCTGTGATGATCTGGTGATGATAATGGTGATGATGATGATGCATCTTTACCTGCATGACATTTACGTGAACGTGAACTAAAAAAAAATTTTTTTTTCTCGATGTTTGGGAGGCTGCCACTGCCCAATCCACCTACATTAAAAAAACCACACGAAAAAATCCCTTATTCATGTTACGAAGTTTCGATTGAGAGGAAATGATTGACCGAATTTGAACCTGGCTCCCGAGCCATTACTTAAGCGTTATTTAATGGTTGAAGAACGTATGGCCAATTCAAATGTTTGTCATAGCGCAATAGACAGTGTCGTGACTGCTACGCCATCGCGTCGTCATTCGTTAACAGTTTTACAGTCCAAAATATTTATTTGTATAAAATATTTTTTATAATATTTTTATATAATATTTTTTTTTAATTTTAAATATTTATTTATATATGTATTATTTATACGTATGTTTATCGAAAAAAAATGGCTATATCAGTCGGCTGTTACCTATAACACAAGCATTAGGTTGTTTACTTTAGGAACATAACTATACAAATTCTAACATGTATTTTATCGTAATACTAACACGACCGTATATTTTATGACCTAAATGAAAACGCCTAAGCTGGTCCATATATCAAAATATGTAAGATATTTTTCTTTCGGGCCTGAAAATTTATGATAACAGAAAAAGAAATTGTTATGATATGCTTTATCAATAAAAGAAAGCAACGTAAGGATACGATTTTTCTTTTGTTTATTTACACGATACTAGCTTCTGCGCGCGACTTCGTCCCCGTGGAATAGGACCGATTCTGTCATACATGATTTTGTGCAAAACTAACCGTTTACGCAGCGGAAGCTCTCAAAAGGAAAAAAAACCCCGATTTTGAAACATTCTTCATTGGTGCTACGCTCCTATTGGTCTTAGCATGATGATATATAGCCTATAGCCTTCGTCGATAAATGGGCTATCTAAAACTGAAAGAATTTTTCAAATCGGTGCAGTAGATCCTGAGATTAGCGCGTTCAAACAAACAAACAGACAAACAAACAAACAGACAAACAAACAAACAAACTCTCCAGCTTTATTATATTAGTATAGATTTGCTATTATTATGATTAAAATAAATAAAAAATAAAAATAAAAATAAAAACGCCTTTTATTTCATGCATTAAATTATTCGATACATTAATTGATACACAGGAATATGACAATTTCTCTTTTTATTTTCTTCTCTTTTTTTTAATTATGATTATGCTATTTATATTGTTAACGCAGCAATCACAGCTCTGGCTTTTGGCTGCGGTTGCGAGTTCGATCCACGCTCATGACAAACATTTAGTTTTGTTGTTTTTTTCGGTCTGGGCGCTTTGTGCTTGTGTATTGTGAGTATTTCCGGACCCAAAACACAAGAGAAAATCCTACTGGCGGCCGTTACCGCCGGCATTTTAACAGAGGTCGAAATTCGACCATAGTTAAAATTTTGAATTGAAGAAAACCAAATAATTATGAAAATAAAGAACCTTTTTTTAAATTTTCAATTTGACAACAGACTAACAATAAACAAAAGGGTATATATGCGTGTGTGCGTGTAGTAGTGTGTGTAATGCTTTTTTATTAATTAACCGACTTCAAAAAAGGAGGAGGTTAAGCATTCGACGCGTATTTTTTTTTTATGTATGACAACGCATAACTTTTTACAGAGTAGTCTGATTTTGATATTTTTTTATTTATTGGAAAGAGTATACTCCGAAATTGGTCCCATTTCAATTTGAAAATAAAAATCCAACCCTAAGGGTAGGAAAACAGGAATTGATTGATTATTCAGTCACTAATTGTAAGGTATGACCACGCATAACTTTTTACAGAGTAGTTCAATTCGATGATTCTTTTTTTATTGGAAAGAATATACCTTGAAGTTAGTCCCATATAAATTTGAAAATAAAAATTCAACCCTAAGGGTAGGAAAACCGGGGGTTATTGATTGTTCACTCACTGATTGTAAGGTATGACCGCGCATAACTTTTTACAGAGTAGTCCGATTTTGATAATTCTTTTTTTATTTCGTCTACCTACGTTGTTTACTTGTCGATGTAATTGAAGTCGGTTTTTTTTTCGTTTGCGAGCAAACACAATTATTTAATGTATATTTTATGTATAATTTTGAAAAAAATATTAGCATTCCGCACTCCTTCTCTATATAAACTATAATAGTGCGAAATTTCATACTCCTCCGTCCGCGCAATTTTCGTAAAAAGGGGTACAAAGATTTTACTTCACGTATTAATATATAGATTTAATATTACTTACGGATAGTAGGGGTTCGCCGGATGGGAAGGAGTTAGTTTCAAGACTGCACGAAACCCCGACACGTCACTGCTACTGTTTCTTATAAGATGATCTGTAGACAAAAAACATCAAATTATTTTTGATGATCAGGACTCTATTTTATCACTTTTTTATATTTTCAATATTATTGTATTTTTATAACTCAAAATAAATTTTCCGTAACGTTTTACTTTTTCAGGAGGTCATAATGGAAAGCTGAAATGATAACATTATTATTAGTTTAAACTACTTATACAACATACTATTCCTAAGTTATATACAAAAGATAAGTCAAATAGAAGCAATAGTTTTAGTTTAGGAACTAAAATAGGTTTATAACTAAATTTAAACTTTAATGAATACGTGTACGCTAGGGTATAACTTAAAATGAAACAAATTATATGCTAAAATGCTAAACAAGAGGTCAACTTTCTAATTTGTTGAATCGTAGCCGTTTACCTGACAACTGTTTATTTATTTTTAACGTCTTTATAACCTTTTTTGCTGTGCTGTGTGGTTACGGCACTAAAGAATGTAGCCACCCCCTCTCTTCCCGTGGGTGTCGTAAGAGGCGACTAAGGGATGGCACAGTTCCACTACCACCTTGGAACTTAAAAAGCCGACGGATGGCGGGATAACCATCCATGCTGGCTTTGAAATACACAGGCCAAAGACGGGCAGCAGCGTCTTCGGTGCGACAAAGTCAGCCCTGCGGTCACCAACCCGCCTGCCCAGCGTGGTGACTATGGGCAAAACACATGAGTTCGCGTCATAATGTCGGCGCGCGAACTTGTGGAGGCCTATGTCCAACAGTGGACTGTGATAGGCTGTAGTGGTGGATAACCTTTTTTAACACGCTTTTATTAGCTTGACATGTATGTATGTATGTAATGGAATCTTTGAACTTCATTTTCACCTACTTCTAGGAGTCTGATTTACTTGGAAATTTGCATTTTTGGAGGTCAAAGGCCGATGACAATACAATAATCTCATAACTTTATGTTAAAGTCCTGACTAGGATCATCAGGATAAAAAAATATATATTTAGATTAAGTACTACTTTTTAGTTCGATTGCTATTAAAGTGTGTTTTTTTAGTTTTTTTAAACTGTAACTTATTTATTCACATGCTGAGCCGATGGACGTTGTTTAGTCTTGCGAACTGCCAAACGCCTTAAGTATAATCAAATGGGATCTTTTCTCTATTTTTTTTTCAATTTCCTAAAATTTTCTAGTTTCACCTTCTACAAAATATTAGAGAACTTAGAAATAATTGACTAGAATCGTTCTAGCAGTTCTGGAGTTAAACGTTTAGTAAAACATTTATTTTTATTTATATATATAAGATAATAATCCTCGGTATAATTATACTTCATTAATTTATTCATTCAGTGACATCTTTTTTTAAAATATGTAATTAGGTAGACAAACAAGCGTACGGCTCATCTGACGGTAAGCGATTACCGTAGCCTATAGAAGCCTGCAACACCATAAGCATTGCAAGCGCGTTGCCGACCCTATTTCTGATTCCCCCCAGGAGCATTAAATATAATATAAATATCTACACAATAAAAACACGGTCGTCCGTTCCTAAAGTAAGCAACTTAATGCTTGTGTTATAGGTAACAACCGACTGGTCTAGTTACATTTATTTTTTTTCGATAAACATAGGTAAGTACTTATAAATAATACATAATTATATAAAAATATAAATAAATGTGTATATTACACCCAGACTCGGGGTGGGAATCGAACCCACAACCCCTGGAGCAGAAAGCAGGTCACTACAAACTGCGCCAACGGGCTAGTCAGAAATAAAAGGAAACAAAATAAAAGGAAAAATAATATAATAATACATTATACTCTCGCTTCTATCTATTCTGTACATATAAAGAGATTTTAAATTTAATGATCATATTAATACATTGTAATATTAAAAAGACTAAAAATAAGATTATTTTGACTGTAAGTTAGGAAATTTCCGAACAAATTTTCCTCATTAATACGCCATGAAATGCTGAAGTTACAAAAGCGTTCTAATACATGTGTATTTATAACTTATCAAAACACAAAGTTTTATTGTGTAAAATTTCGAAGTACCAGATTTATATAATAACTTCTTTGACTTTGTCACGTCAGAGATAAACTTTCTTTAGGGTCAGTAAGTCTGTTTCAAAGCCACGGTAAGCAAGCCATCATACGAAAGATAATCAAGACTCGGTTATATTAGATGTATTGCTCATTAGTGCATTAATATTTAAATTATGTTTAGAAAATTACATTACAAAGAAGTAATATAGCCTGCAATACATTATGGTATAACTTAGATATAATAAACATAGATCCAAATATGCCCATAAATTTGATAATTTTTTGTGGCTACAGTCACCTAGGATATCATATTAGATAATAAAGCAGTTATTTTGAATAGCTAATGGCCTGGTTTATAGAATTTAATAATTAATTTCTCATATCAAGGAGACAACCAAACAGACTTCAAACTAAAGATCAAAATTCATACTATAGGCCTAAGCAAAAGTCTGTTACATCTTCTATATAAATAAAAATGAATCGATACATCTGTTGTTAAGACCAATAGGTACTTGAATACGGCTAGATTAATTCTAGTCGATTTTTTTTTCAAACAAATAGTAGAAGGTTCTTATGGATGAAGTATTATAAAATTCCAAAAGGGAATTGAAAAATATCAGAAAAATCTAGCGATTATTTCAACTGCACATGTTTCATGAAAAGAAAAGTTAAACCAACTTGTGAAAAGGATTACTATGTTGAATGATTATGACACAATAATTATTCTAGTTTGTAATATTATGGCATATTCATTGATGTTTGGTATATTATTATACCATACAGATGTTTGCCGTGGTCTGGGTGTTTGTGCAGTCCTTGTGGGTCTCCCCACTGTGCCTCGGAGAGCACGTTAAGCCGTCGGTCCCGGTTGTTATCACGTACACCTGATGGCGATCGTTACTCATAGTAGGGAATATATCCGCCAACCCGCATTGGAGCAGCGTGGTGGATTAAGCTCCGATCCCTCTCCTGCATGGGGAAGAGGCCTATGCCCAACAGTGGGATATTATAGGGTGAATCGTGATCGTGATATTATTATCTATAACTTTGAATACTGAGTAAAAGGAAAGATTTGTTTGTGCTATTTTTTTCCACCATCACACTTGATCAAACAGTTGAAATTGAAAAAGTCCATTTAAAGATGAACCTTGAAGAAGGATTTGGTACTTTTAATAAATATTTACATAGCTACCTTAGTGGAAAGCAATTTTAAGGTGGTTGTTGGGTACGATAGTTTCAAGTGCTTATTGCAAATACAAATAACCAAAACGAGTGTGAAACTAATCATAGAATATTGGGGTTTGTGGAATACTAGCTTCTGCGCGCGACTTCGTCCCCGTGGAATATCACCAATTCTGTCATACATGATTTGTGCGAAACTTTAACCGTTTACGCAGAGAAGCTTCTCTCAAAACGAAAAAAAACCCAATTTTGAAACATTATTCATTGGTGCTACGCTCTAATCGGTCTTAGCGTGATGATATATAGCTTATAGCCTTCCTCGATAAATGGGCTATCTAAAACTGAATAAAATTTTCAAATCGGAACAGTAGATCCTGAGATTAGAGCGTTCAAACAAACAAACAATCAAACAACAAACTCTTCAGCTTTATTAAATTAGTATAGATTCGTCAATACACTTTTAGTTATGCGGGACCAACTGCGGTTGTTATGAGTTGTTTCATTATATTGAGTGAAATTCGCGTAAATATTAGAAAACGATATGCGATTTTAATTTTGAAATTCCCGATATATCGGCGATGAGGTCAAACTCACGGGCGATTCTCGCATGGCAATCGGGAAAAATTGGGAGTTTCAAAGTATATGAAAAATTGTTGATAGTCTGTGAAAGCTTACAAATTCGATTTTTCACCAGTATATGGTCAATGCGTGGTTAGAATTGACTGTCATCGTACATCATAGTTATAATTACATTAGTTAAATGCTCCTTCTCCTACATGGGAAAGAGGCCTATGCCCGACAGTGGGATAATACAGGCTGAGGCTGCAGCTGGCTGTATTTAAAATGCTTCGAAAATCGAAGTGATTTCGCGCTACCATCTTAATTTACAAAATTGAAAAAATATCAATTATCAACATCAAATATACACTTTACCCGACAAGGCTCCGAGCGTACTTTCTTCAAGAAGGCTTCAAAAGCATTTCCCTTTCATACGAATACATTGGCCTACTCTATGTCAATATAAAGGTAGACGTTTATTTTGGGAAAATAGAAACTTGAGTCCTAACAGTTAACGCGTGTTCAATTTTTGAAAAGAATATATTTTTGTAAAACTAATTCAATATTCGATAAATCACTTTATAAATAAAATCAATTTATTTACAAATATTATTTCAAAGGTTGTTCAGAGTGAAATAGAACGAAAATAAATAATTTTATATTTTGCTATACACGCTGAGAGCTATAGTCGTCGTAATGGAGTGATAGAACTGTTTATCAATGTTTTAAAAATGAAATCACTATATTGCATATTAATTAAATAAATATTTTGTAGCACAAAACAATAATTCTCGATAAAAAACATCACAGAGTAACTTACGCGAACAACACTTTAATGAGATAGGCCACAGCAAGTATTGGTCTAAGATCCGGGATTAGCAAAATATTCTCTCATCTGTTAATTAGATGAAACAATTTTTTATAGGCTGATTTCAATATTGTGAATTTAAAAAAACAACCTCTGCCACCATAAGCCTGCTGCAATTAATAATATTTAATTAACCAGTAATTTTTTTTTATCTTTTCCCTCTCACGTTAATTACATGTAGTAAGCTAAACCCGTCAATATTTTATATTATATACCTTACTGTAGTAGGCACCCATCTCTACGATTGCTATACTTACCTGTAGCCAGGTCAGTAACCTCAGTCAGTCAGTAACTCGAAAAGTACTTGTTAGATCTAAATTAAAATTAACGTTCTGAGGTAACATACATGAAAAAAATACAATCGAATTGAGAACCTCTTCCTTCTTTGGAAGTCGGTTAAAAAAATGTTCAATCCCGGAGTGGAGTAGCGTCGATAATTAAGCTCAAAATATTCTTATTTTGAGGAGAATTCTATAAATAAATAATTTGTAAAATAATGGGAAGCTTATAGACTGATTAAAAACTGTTAATAATATATTATTATGTTACCTTCATTATAAGCTGCTTGTTTCTTTGAAATTTGTTGAATCTATACTAATATATAAAGCTGAAGAGTTTGTTTGTTTGTTTGGTTGGTTGTTTGTTTGTTTGTTTGTTTGTTTGTTTGTTTGTTTGAACGCGGTAATCTCTGGAACTACTGGGCCGATTTGAAAAATTCTTTCAGTGTTAGATAGCCCATTTATCAAGGAAGGCTATAGGCTATGTATTATCACGCTAAGACCAATAGGAGCGGAGTCAACGCTGACGGAGTCGCGCGCAGAAGCTAGTTGATTATAAAGTAACTAGCTTCTGCGCGCGACTTCGTCGGCGTGGACTCAGCTCCTATTGGTCTTAGCGTGATGATACATAGCCTATAGCCTTCCTCGATAAATGGGCTATCTAACACTGAAAGAATTTTTCAAATCGGCCCAGTAGTTCCAGAGATTACCGCGTTCAAACAAACAAACAAACAAACAATCAAACAAACAAACTCTTCAGCTTTATATATTAGTATAGATTAAAAACCAATATTCAATACTTATTTTGTAGAAAATATTAAGATATTTTCAATTACCATCCAGTAACACATCAATGCTAAGGCTTCTTTTCGATAATTTATTCAACGTAAAAGGAATAACATTTTTACGACTTAGTCTTTGTTAAGATAATAAAATACGCGTTCTAGAAATCTCTTTAATATTCACTGTCAAGTATTTAAGGAAATGGGAAGAGATTATCTTGTTTTAATACTTTTATATCACTATTCTCTTAACTTTATCGTCTCCGGCGATTAACCCAAGTAAGTATGTCATAATATAATTTTAGAGTTTCGCTGTTTTGTCCTTTTTAGCACTTGGATGTGACTGTAATTTTTAGATTGATTCATTCAGCATTCAGATTATGGAACTATTCTCCACGTAAAAGAAAGGTTGGAGCTTCATCTACCACGCTGCTGCGCTACGAGTTGGCGAATATATCCCCTACTATGAATAACGATCGCTATTAGGACTATAATAACAACCGAGATCGACAGCGTAACGTGCTCTCCGAGTCATGGTAGGTTGGTCTGTAAGGGGAGACACCCAGACCGCAAAAGAAAAATTGAAATGAATGAATTCCCGACTGCCGGTATTTAGGTGCCTACCCGGGACAAGTATCGCTACAGAGCAATGTCACTTGGCTATGACTATGAGTTATAGACCAAATTTTATTTACAAAGGTACTAACGCCTTTAGGGTATCTCAACACCCAGCAAACGAAATTATAAGGGTTGGCCGCTGGTTATCTGATCTTTAACATATCTCATTTCCAATAAAGATTAAGTCGAAGCCATGGTGCCCCGTAATTGCAAAAACAATATAATTATGTACTCCAAGCAAACATTATTTCCATATTAAAATTGTTTGTTTAGGTACAAGCTGATCCAACGAACTTTATACCGGCTAAGAATCAAAAGGTACTTGTTCTGTTAGCTTAATAACAGATTTTAATTCAGTTTTTATTGAGACGAAATGTATATTTATCTAATGTAGTTGAGTTAAAAATAATATTGCCTTAAATGGAATAATTTAGGCAGCAAGTTATTTAAGTTAGAGTTTTCAGTTTTAGAGTTAAACAATAATTTTTATTTTATTGTCGGAGAGAACAAGTAAAACAGAAGATTTGCCAATACGTCGACATACGACATGCTGTACGAGTACAAGTGATGAATGATGAAGATTACAAGTGTTGTGTTTCTATGTAACCAAGGAGGCCAAATCTCACGGCGAGTAGTACTTGTAATAATTGTGATTTTGCAGGCGTCCATGCGCTATTGTGACCACTTACCATCAGGAGGACGGAACATACGGTTGCTTACCACATTTAGTATAAAAATACCTTGGAGGTGATTTTTATTTATTCATTGAATAATTTTCATTTTGGCAATTACAATGTCACCAAAATATCGGGAATCTCAAAATTCTTGTGGTGGTAATAATTCATCCTATTGTAGTCCACAGAAGGTGTGACGTTGATGCCTCGTTCTCCTGAATCCAAGGTCTTAAAGATATCAGGATGTCTTGTGGCGGTAGGTTCCGTTTAAGTGAAAGTACTAGTCGTAACCGTAAACGCTTAAAACTTATTTATACTTTTTTCTTTTTTTTGTGAATAGAATTGTGTTATATATATAAAGTACTAGCTTCTGCGCGCGACTTCGTCAGCGTGGACTCCGCTCCTATTGGACTTAGCGTGATGATATATAGCCTATAGCCTTCCTCGATAAATGGGCTATCTAACACTGAAATAATTTTTCAAATCGGACCAGTAGATCCTGAGATTAGCGCGTTCAAACAAACAAAAAACAAACAAACAAACAAACTCTTCAGCTTTATTATATTAGTATAGATTAAAGTACACAGAACAAACGACAACTCACTTTGAATGTTACTTTTTGTCATGAATCTTCATAAAAATATTTACCTTACAAATTTTTGTTTTAATCTTGAATATTACGTAAAAGTAGGCATTAATCTTACCCAGCTTAAAAATATTTTCATTACCAAGATCCACCCATCGCATACAAAAATGTAAATTTAATTTAAATAAGTCGTGACAGGATTTTAAAAGCAAAATGGGCTCAATTAGTTTAACTGATTTTCATTATTATTGTATTTGTAATTTTGTTCAAAATAACATCTATACTAATATATAAGTTTGTTTGTTTGTTTGTTTGTTTGTTTGTTTGTTTGTTTGTTTGTTTGAACGCGGTAATCTCTGGAACTACTGGGCCGATTTGAAAAATTCTTTCAGTGTTAGATAGCCCATTTATCGAGTAAGGCTATAGGCTATGTATCATCACGCTAAGACCAATAGGAGTGGAGTCCACGCCGACGAAGTCGCGCGCAGAAGCTAGTCTGGTATAATTTGGTAGGAAGGTATATTATAGCAACAAGTAAATATTGGTTCCGCGGATGCAGATACGGATACGGATTTTTGGAGGCAGACATCGACAAAATCGATTAAATTTTAATATGCTTTCTTTAATCATATTTTGAGGATAAAATTAAAAATAATTTGTCTTCCTAATATAAGCATTATAAGTATAGAACAATACGCGATCTACGCGTATAATGAAAAAAAAAATAGTTAATTATAAAAAATTGTGATTCATCTATACATATAAATAATATCAGTGTCTGTTTGTCATTTCAAGATATTTGTGTTTTTTCAAGTGCATATAGTTATTTGCACGAATTGAAACGAACGTTAAGATATCAACATTTGTTATTTTGTGAAGCTATTTTCCCATATTTTTTATATAAATAAATTATACAAGTTTGTAAACAAGGGCTGGTCGCAAGACGTAATTTAATATTAAATAATGTAGATTATGAAGTTGCGTCGCGTTGGGAGTTCAATCGTTATTCTATTAAGAGTGTTGTCAATTGAGAATACATTAGTATTTAGTACGTACCGCAGGGATTGTATAAATTTTACCACAATATAGGGTTGAAGGACTTGAAGGATATCTATTCACCGATTCACACTGAAACTGTGTCATTTATTATTAAACTTAAAGTTATGATACATAATTTGACAAAGACTGACCCACTCACAGGACTCACTACTGTAACTGTGTTTTACTGTTACATACAAATTATATCCTAAAATATTAATACTCAACGGAAGTCCTAATCCCACTTAATTTCTACTTAATTATAATATTTAATTACTTAAAGTCAAGTAAAAATAGAATCATAGAAAACATCTGAAAGAAAAAACAAGTATTAATGGTGTATAACACGAAACAATACAAGAGGTTTTAACTGTAATATGATATACACAAAGATGTATGAGATAATAGTGTCTCAATAACATGTAAACAAATATACTAACAATGTCCTTGTCACACAAGCCGAACTTTCGTTCAAAATAATACCGCTACAATTTCGTTGCACGTTCGTTTATAGATGAAAAACATCTATTATAATAATTTGTCGAGCTACAACACGATTATATCAAAGGCAAGCCATGAATATAACTTTCTATTTGACTCTATATTATGTACATAATTAAAGACTAAAAAGAGGCTATGATTACATGTCAGGGTTGACATATTCTGAATATACACACTGAAACTCAATCATCCTTACATGTGATACAATTTCGCGAATAATCGGGTGATTTCGTACTACGTCAAAGGCTCTTTTTAAAATTATATTTGATTTCACAAGTCTGTCCCATATAATCTTATTTAAATCGATATCAATAGCTTTATACAAAGTTATATCAATTATTTTAAATGGTTCTCAGGCTAACATTTTGTAAAGAACAAAGAGACGACAGCTGATGTAAATAAAGTTCAAAATTATTCGCTATTATGGATGAAAGCCCCTATAACTTTGTTTTTAGTATTATAAGGCAAATATTACTGTTGTAAAAGTTCAATAAATTTTAAATTTATAATTGAGTTTTTCAAGGATTCGCAATAATAGTTCTATTTTAATGTTTTTGAAGTTATACTTCTTTTGGCGCATTAGGGAAAAATGATGAGACTAAAGTTTTACGATGCGCGTGCATACTGTCACAAAAAAACCGACACCCTGATGTTAGCTAGTCAACGAAGAAGAATTTAGCAACGTGAAGTTAGCTACCCAATGAATACGCGAGTCGGTATCGGGGATGCGGGTTCGAATCCCGCTGGATCGAAATTTTGATATGATAATAAAAACATTTTATGATAATAAAAAACATTAGCATGGTCTCGTCTCTTAATCTCTAACTTTCGTTCTCGTAACTTTGAATAGTTGGGTGCTGTAAAAAACCTGCTATAGACGGCATCACGGTTACTTAAAACCGAATAAAATCATATCTAAAATTTCGATTCGGCGGTTACATTGTTCCATAGCTTAACGGCTAGAGCACCAGACACGGTATGTCGGGGGAGCGGGTTCGAATCCCGCTGGATTGAAATTTTGATATGATAATAAAAAACATTTAATAATTATTTATTAAATTACATTGTCAACCATCATGTCTCTTTTATGATTATTTCTTGGGTGAAAATGAATACGGGATATAGAATTTCAATATTTGTGACTTGATTCTGTGGATAATTTAATAAATAAAAGTTTCTTTTTTTCGTATTTTTTTACTCAAATATTTAATTTTCGGTATAAAAGCCTGTTTTTGACGAAAGTTACAGACTGAGGTAATATGTTGCTGAAACTTTAGCGCGGATGAAATAGCGTGAATAACGCAGTATTTAATAATTTCACAAAGCGAGAGAGTCTGTTTGTCTGTGTGTTTGTTTGAAAGAACATATCTCATGAATCTCTAGCTAGTATTTTAAGAAACATGTTCACATCGTGAATCCTGTTATTATTGAGAAATGCTATGAGTCGGAATACTATAATAAGAGGAGCTTTGATATCACGTTAAACTAGGTCGGCGATCGAGGGTACAGTACGTCTACCATGAGTTTCCTGAGACAATACACGTTAGCGAGTGTAGTTTTCTATACGGAAGAAAGTCAAAGATATTAGTAACTAATACGCAATATAACGCATTTAAAACTATAAGTCTTATCGAGTGCTCGATAGACTCTATAGTAAAATTTAGAAATACTCATAATAGGTATGGTATAGTTATATATATTCCAGTTGCGTTTCTACGTTTAATACTGTAGTTACGTCATGTGCGCTTGTAACAAAAACTCATGGTAGACCTACAGGTCAGCTGATAGTAAGCGTTTAACGTAGAGGCCTATAAACGCTTACTCTCCACACAAACACAATACTACTTGACAATAGTATTGTATGACTGTGATCTGCCCCTAAATCTCGCCAATGAGCTCTGGTTATCTTTTGCACCACAAGAATACAACAATGCTTTCAGCAGTATTATTTAGTAGAGATCTTTTGTAAGGTCGAGCTATTTCCCCAGTCAGGCTGCTCAAGTTTTTGAGCAGGATATTTCTTGCTGTGCCCTACCTCAGTTCTTGTTCGATCACTTAAATTAAGGCAACATCGAGAACGATCGGTACTCGGATGGGTGACCGTTTGGGAACACCGTCGTAAAATTTTATTGCAATGATTTTTTGATACGATTTGTTTCCAAAGGATCAATTAAATATTAAAAAGAAACTTTTACAAGTATAAAAACTTTATATATTACTAGCTTCTGCGCGCGACTTCGTCGGCGTGGACTCCGCTCCTATTGGTCTTTGCGTGATGATACATAGCCTATAGCCTTCCTCGATAAATGGGCTATCTAAAACTGAAAGAATTTTTCAAATCGGCCCAGTAGTTCCAGAGATTACCGCGTTCAAACAAACAAACAAACAAACTCTTCAGCTTTATATATTAGTATAGATGACATTAAAGAATTTTGTAAAAGAATTACATTGATTGTTACAAAATTTAGTGAATTATTTCGCTAGTAAATAAAATAATGTATTTTATTTAGTTGCTTTTTGTTTTAAAATAGATTACCTTATAAAACTACCATGAGTTCGCACATACAGGCAGTAACTAGAACAACAGCTGCGCTCCGCTACGAGACACCGTGTACGCTACGAAGCCCTACGAGATACTACAAAGTCGAAAGTTCTCATTGTATCTTACTTTCTTTGTATTGAAACTTCTTTAGAATCGTGATTTGAAACTTAAAACAAAAATGCGCCACGATAAAGAAACAAATACATAAACGTATAGGAGAGAATGAGATAGAATACATTACTGCTATTACATACGACTACATTATGATTTACTGATAACATTTTCTAGTTCATATATACACGTTTTGCTAATCATACGTCTTAGGTTCAGACATACGTTTAATATGAGTAAACACGTAAATAATTTTGAATCATGACAACACATTTTAATTTAAAAGGTTCAGGGTCAATAACCTTTTCTCCTTGACGTAACAAAGTGACGTAAACAAGGTGATAACCGAGACTGCTCTCATAATCAGTGTTTAAGTAAAATCTTATTAGTTTCTTATTCCAAATACAAATAATGGAGCTAGGAGTCAATTTCACCAAATTTACTCTAATGAAAAAATTAGCCCTATCTACACCAAATATTAAATTTCTAATACAAATTATCTGAACCAATTTGCATATAGAGAATAACAAGGATAGAGAGTAAGAAAGCGATTCGCTAATACATTCTTGATGCGTACGGCCAAAGAAAGGAACTCTTTACCAGCGTCTGTGCTTCCTTATAGCTACAATCTGGGGATCTTTAAGTCGCGAGTGAATAGGCTACTTCTAGGTAAGCATGCTCCACTTTAGGCCGCATTTCTCACTTAACATCAGGTGAAATGGTGGTCAAACGCAAGCCTATCTAATTATAAAAAAAAGAAAAAAAAGTTATTCTACCGTATTTAGAATCGTATATTATTATCACTTACCAGCATATGTAATGACAGCATCATCTGGGTCATAGATTTCATCGTCTACAGCGATCACTGCGTAATCGCCTCCGGCCAGCAGTCCCCGCCGCTGCAGGACATTCACGAAGTCCACCAACGCAATGTGCTCGCCAAGGAACACGTATACTGGTGGAAAAAATACAAATTTAAATTTGAGTTATAAACAAAACTATCATATTTTTTAACGTGACAACGTCTAATAAATCGATGAACGCCAGCTGCGTGCACGAAAAAGGATGACTCATTGCAGCGTTACGCTCATTGTCCCATTACGCTCATTGTACGCTTGCGCCGCATCTATCTCTCTTCCACTCGAATGGCCTATGCATCCGAGGAGATGTTTTGTTATGACGTCACGTAAAACTATCGTCCATAAACCAACTTTACAGGCAATAATTTTTTTTTGCCAAAGATCGATTGTAATTTTTTATGTTTTGAATGTTATATAATTAGACGTGTAAATAGATTAATTGTAAGTACAAGTAAAATAAATATATTAATTACTTTCATGACGTCAAACATAACAATTTATTCGTTTATTGGGTAAATTAATTGCTTTTATTGAATCATATAATAAAAAAATGGTATGTATGTATTTTAGTTTCATAAATCACGAACATTGGCAATCTAACAAATACGTAATAACTACATGCAGCAGCGTGGTGGATTAAGCTCTGATCCTTCTCCTACATGAGGAAAGAGGCCTATTCCCAACAGTGGGATATTACAGGCTGAAGCGAAGTTCTTTTTGAATTTATAAGTTGTTTATCTTATTTATTTTAAAAACGAGTCATAAAGGTTTAATTTTGTTAGAATACTCATTTAAAATTTACTACAGAGCAAAATATAATTAATTGTCCTATTTTTTTTTTAATATTTTTGTGTGAAATTTTAGACCTGAGATAACTAACTGTAATTGAATTTTGTAATTAAATCATATCATAAATTGTTTGTCATTTCAAATGTACAGTGAATTGATCGAGACTTTATTAAACTACTTTGGAATTGCTTTTTAATGTATTTTTAACCAACTTCAAAAAAGGAGAAGGTTACTCTTTTTTTTTAATGTATGTTCGGGGATAACTTCGTCGTTTATGAACCGATTTTGATAATTCTTTTTTTGTTGGAAAGGAGATATCCCAACTTAGGTACCATGATAAGGAAACCAGGATCTGATGATGGAATCCTAGAGAAATCGAAGGAAACCCTTGAAAATCGTAGTGACAACTAGTGTGTTTGTTAATTTTTTTTTCGTCTATTTACGTTTTATTACTTGTCGATGTAATTGAAGTCGGTTTTTTCGTTTGCTAGCAAACACAATTTATAATTATTATTGTCTGTTATAGTGATATTCTTTATGTATACTTGCTTAAATTAATACAATGCGTGTAACACCTACAATTAAGATAACGCTTAGCTTTTAAGATCTTTTGTGTATGAGTATATAACTGTCTATTGTCAGTCTCTATCTTGTTGGTGAATAATTTGCACTGAATACTTTTGCACTGCGAGTTAGCGCTCTATTGTCCTACAAAGTGTGGTTAGTCAAGTAATCTTCGAGGCATGGGATATTCTTTAAGCCAAACATGTAAACCAGACACATGTTTGTATAATACATTGCTTATAGATATTTGCGCACCAAAAAAGAATTCGGTAGAATATACCTATTGGTTGACCTTTTTACTTTGACTTGTATTTTGACGTGTATTTTGGCAAATATCCGCTTTGAACGGAAGTCGGCCGTCTCCCATCTACCTATGTCGTTAACGAAGCTTTCTTCAAAACGAGATCTTCAATAAATGATTTATTTTATATAATTGCTATACAGCAAAAATATTTCCAACACAATTTATCTTGTATTCTATCGTGTATGTAGTGTCTGATTAGATTCAGTCACCTAGACGTTTACAGACTGTTATTACATAACGAAACATTCAACAAAATAATATCGAAATGTTAGCTTCGTTGACTTTGTAACAGTTCTTAAAATGTTTTCTGTTTGAATTTAATCAAAAATAGTTGAAAGAGAAACAGATTGTCACTCTAAAAACAATTAGGAAGTGCCCGTGATTTTATTATTTTCTAGATTGAATTTTAGAAGATTTTAATAAAAAGTATTTTATATACATTTTGTAATCCATTAATTAAAATAAATGAAAAAAAAAATATTTTGTAAAGATTTATTTTGTATAAAAATTATTACAGTAAACTTTTATTTGTCAGAATACATCTCTTTGTTAACCAGATGTTACCATTTCATATTAGGTCGGGGAAAAAGTTTCCTTGTATTTTATATAGAAATTCAAGATGAGATTTTACAAAGCCTATTTACATTAATTATAATATAGGTATATGTACCATTTTGTTTCACCCACTACCTACGAGATGGCGCCAAGTTATTGACTTGGAGGCATTTCGTGATCAATCTATAATCTGCAATTGCTAGGCAAAGCTTGACTCCTTATAAAGTAGGCGGCGAAATGAAGCCACACATTTAGCCTATGTCCTTTTAGGTGTTTTAAGCTACTTCCACACCAATTTCATGGTGATCGGTCAAGCGATTCTCCCGTAAATGTGGAAAAATAAAATCAAGTTCAGATTTGTAATATTAAAGGTTATTTTGAAATGGCAATTCAAAAGATATTAATTTTTCAAAAAAAAAGTCTGTAATTTAAAATACAAAAATATATAAAACACAACCATAATATAATAATAATAGACAGAGAAATTAAATGAAAACATTTATTTCGCCATAAAGAGAGATACACACACTTAACGAAAGTCAAAAATAATATCATTTACAAAAAATGAATCTCAAATAATTATAATAAAAGAAAGTTAAGGTAGCAAAAATTTCAAGCAATCAAATAACTTAGGTAATATACCCAGTGTTATATATGTATGCTTACATTACACCTTAACTTAGTCAAAATAGTCAAAGTATTAAGTTACTCAAAATTTCTAATGTCTCGGTATAAATAACGTTCCTATTTTATCCTCGGCTTTATTAAATATTACAATAAATAAGATAAAATATTGTCCCTAGTGTAGGCCGAGAGAAAAAAAAAGCCGGAGGAAAAAAAGTCTCGGTACTCTTTTAAAAATTTAAGTAACTGTTATTAAGAAAGTGGTTTAGTTTTATAATACTGAGTTCTATGAATAAAAAAATACAGCTATGTGCAGCTGTAGTGTGTGTAGCTCTTGCGATTACCTCAAACTACTTTGTAGCGTCCTAAAATATTCCGCGTTTATATTTTAGCTAAACTTACTTGGCTCATCTCCATTAATGTTTATTTGTTGTTGGATAAGTTGCTTTCTCCCCATCAAACTTTTGAAGATGATGCTTATATTCGTAATTTTCTTAAACTTTATTTTTTGAAAAAACATTGGCTTGTTGAAGTTTTGGGGTTTTAATAATCATTATATCAATTTGGATCATATGGTGTTGAATACTTGTATTTTAGAGAAACCAATAATGTAATAATGGCTAAATTTTTATTTAATATCTAAAGTTTAGTTACTTTAAAGTTTGAATGAATTTTATTTGTTTATAGCTTCTCTACCATCTCTACCATCATTAAAAGAAATCATTAAAAGAAATCAAGAATCATTTATAGAG
Organism: Melitaea athalia; assembly: GCA_905220545.2. Taxonomy (NCBI): domain Eukaryota; kingdom Metazoa; phylum Arthropoda; class Insecta; order Lepidoptera; family Nymphalidae; genus Melitaea; species Melitaea athalia. The sequence continues at coordinate 18,361,085 of HG992184.1, read as the reverse complement.
AAACGAAATGAGATTTAAGAAATAAGGTGTACTTGTAAATAAAATTGCAATCTTACATTTATTATCATAAGTCACATCAGAAAACACCCACAGAGATATCTAATCTAAGTGCTAACAGTTAAAATAGCTGATCTTAATTAAACCCAGATATCTAATGAAAGTATCTTCAGGAATTCAATGCAATTACTTGTAACAAACGCTTGAAAACAGACGCATCGTTGAAAATCCTTTAGTTTATTTTCAGCTATTGCTTATTTAAACGCGCTTGTCGACACGTGGCTATCGAAAGAATAAAGTTAGGATACGATTATAGTCAAATTTGACAGTAAAAATTGTTTCTTTAATTTAACTAAAAATAATTTCGCGATCACGATTCAGCCTGTAATATCCCACTGTTGGGAGTGTGATTGATTTTTTGAACATATTTTATAAAAAATGCACATAACTGAGTAGCGATTGGATTAGTATTTCCACTTCACCATTGGATCGGAATAGTATTTATTGATCCGATATTATTTCGTATGTAGGTATACGTAATAATGCCATTAACTTGCCTAACTTTTAGCCTACCTGTGTGATTGTTAAACACATTTAATTTAAAAAAAAAACACAGTACAATTGTAATATTTGACGACGCGTTGGTGTTAGGGCTTATGAGTTATGTGTTATGTGTATTGCCAATTTGGGCCACTTGGGGCCGTTGAGTGTAGCGTTTGTGTTACTTATTTGATATTTGTTAAACACATTTAATTAAAAAAAAAAATACACATTACAATTTTATTGTAATATTTGACGACGCGTTGGCGTAAGGGCGTACACGTTACGTAGTAAGCGGGCTTTACACGCTACGATAAATTGTAACAATTTATTGAACGATTTATCGCTCCAACAAATCGAAAGAGTAGAGCACTGTTTTAATACTTTATTAAGAACTTTGGAGATTAGGAGGGCTGCGGAGAAACCTTAATCATCTCACCGCTGGGCATAGGCCTCTATATACAGACTGTGGGATTACTCTACGATAGTCCAATTACCTACTAAATTTCTTACAAACAGTCTCATCATCATCATCATCATCATTTCAGCCTATCGCAGTCCTCTGCTGGACATAGGCCTACACAAGTTCGCGCCAAAAATGACTTGAACTCATGTGTCTCTGTTTGATGAACTCATGTTTGCCCATAGTCACCACGCTGGGCAGGCGGGTTGGTGACCGCAGGACTGGCTTTGTCGCACCGAAGACGCTGCTGCCTGTCTTCGGCCTGTGTATTTCAAAGCCAGCAGTTGGATGGATATCCCGCCATCGGTCGGCTTTTTAAGTTCCAAGGTGGTAGTGAAACTGTGCTATCCCTTAGTCGCCTCTTACGACACCCACGGGAAGAGAGGGGGAGGCTAAATTATTTGCCGTAGCCACACAGCAACAAACAGTCTGAACAATACTAACAAAGATAAATCTGTAGGTAAGTATCTCAGAGCGCTACAATCTTTTTCTATTAAGGTAAATAGTTACACAGCTTAAAGCACAACACGGCTCAAAGCTTAATCTAAGACGTTAAAGCTGATCTCAACGAAATAAAAAGATCACCAAGAATGTGATAAGACACTACGACGCCCCCGGGGAATAAAGTGGTAATAGAGAACAGTAAATTTTATAGGACGAGCAATAAACAGTTTCTCTGTTATATCGCGTGTCCTAAACGGACTATAATATTGTATTACATATCATTATTTTCAGCATTTTTCACGTAATATCTATACTAATATAATAAAGCTGAAGAGTTTGTTTGATTGTTTGTTTGTTTGTTTGTTTGTTTGTTTGTTTGTTTGTTTGTTTGTTTGTTTGAACGCGCTAATCTCAGGATCTACTGGTCCGATTTGAAAAATTCTTTCAGTGTTAGATAGCCCATTTATCGAGGAAGGCTATAGGCTATATATCATAACGCTAAGACCAATAGGAGCGGAGTCCACGCCGACGAAGTCGCGCGCAGAAGCTAGTGTAGTTATAAAAATAAATTAAATATAACGTGTACTTTTAAAGTCATTACCAAAAATTTATAATACTGATTTTTATATTAAGTTTATACTAAGTAATGGCACATAACCATTTTATTCCCGTGAAGTTGCAATGTAATCAAAACTATGCATTACGATACTAATAACAAAATAGTATTACACGAATACATCACTTTTTATTCGTAATGAAATTTGTAAATCATTTTTACGTGAAATCGTATCGAAAATTAAGCTAATAATAAAGCAGTAATGTATGTTTACCGACCAACACTTACCGAACACTTTGCTGTAACGTGTGTTACGGAAATTAGTTATCCATTTTTTTTTACGTGAATTAAATGGTATAACGTCTTACCAGCTGATTGAGACAAGTGTTCGTTTTATATTATATGACTACGATATTATTATGGGTTATAATTGTGATATGATTTCCGGAGGATAAAAATGTAAATTGTTATAACTTCATGGATTTTTAGACAAAAAATCTACAAAAAAATCAGAAGATGTATTACAAAATATAGATGCCGAAAATGCAAAAACATTAAAACAGCGGTAACTTTACGACTTGATTCCCCGGGGGCGTCGACTATTGACTTTCAGTTTGTAAATGTTAACTTAATATTTTATGTGGAAATTAGATAAATTTTTGTTCTTCTTATATTTTATTGTTTGAGTGTTGTAATAATTAATTGCTGAGGTAAGTCTTCATACATGAGTTAACTGTAACTGTACATATAATAAATGTAATTAATTGAGTACATAGATAACATAAAGACAATCAATTCTAAGTACCGTATAATTATAATGAACAATTATTTACGCAATGTAGTAATCGCTTTGACGAGGGCGAGAACTTTGAGAATTAGTAAGACAGTTAGTGACATCAGTGCTCTGGACCCGATAAAATATGTTTGTCAAATTTGTTTGTCAAACTCCATGTTTTCATCAAAAAAATACATCAAACAAGCTCGCACAAGTTCAAAAAATTTGGAAACACGTATGTCAAACAAAAATTTGACAAATTATTTGATCGATTACGGGGCCCCTAAATCATCACCAGAAAGGGCTATGATGTAAAAACAATTACCATCATATTATGTCTGTAATGTAAACCAGATTATCCGTATTTTTTTTCTATTTTTAATTAATTTGACTCCAAATCGTTACTGTCATTAAATGTGTCAATTTGACGAAGATGTAAACCCAACCTAATCGAGCATTAAAGCCATTTAAGAAAATTGCTTAAGTTATTTTAAATCAAATTAAATCATTATAAAACTCATTTCACCGCTGCGTTATTAGAAATAATTAAGAATAACGGTAACTTTAAACAAATTAAAACTTGTAAATTACATTTAGAATTATTATTTTTTATATAATTTTTGTTTTAATTTTTCGTAAGTCATTGCTCTCAACATGTAAACATAATATTCGTCATAATATTGAGGATGAAAATCGAAATATAATTGAAAATTAAACGATTAACTGAACAGGAAGTTTATTTATAATTATTTAAGCTTCGTTCAAATACTGTGAGACTCGCCGTGTACAGGTAAATCTATATAATAAAAATGAATATTGCTAAGCGCATAACTCGAGAATGGCTCGACCACTTCGGCTAATTTTTTTTGTATGTTCCTTAAATCCCACAGAAGGTTTTTATACTATAAAAAACATAACAGACAGAACGAAGTCTGTTCGGGCAGCTAGTATACAAATAAATATATTAAATACTCATTCAATCATAAAACCATCAATTCGATGAACACAGAAAAAAAATTGACAGAGATCTACATTTTCCGATAGATAGCATTATATAGAGAGCAATGTTCTGCTCAGGGAATCGAAACTGCGTTGCAACGGCACTATTTACAAGGACATGGTTTATACCACTGTCATAGGTAAGTAGTTAGTTTATTTATAATATAAATTACATTAAAGTGAGTAGAGCAACTTGGAAACGAGTCGGCATTAATATCCAAGCGGAATGACGATTACGAGAAGTGCTCGATTTTATTCGTCAAGCGAATGATTAAAAAGCAATCTGGGCTGCTTGACTAACGCTTAACTTATTTCACTTTATTATTATATATTCAATCTATATTCTAGTGTATAAGAAATAAAAAATAGACTTTTGTAAGAGATCTTTCCTAACTTTACCTACAGCAGTGTCTCTTATAACTATAATATAAGCTAACTATGAAGTCTTTGTAAATTAAGTCGTCAAGTAAACAGAGAATTTTACTACTAAGTTAATAAAACCTCGCCTTTCCTTGAATTATGTATATTTAAAATTTTCTTGGAAATATTACGGAATTTTCCTATAAAATTTGTCCAAGACCTTCAAGAGAAATTACATTTACATCTTCTTTACATATAATATGTACATGTAGATGATAATAAACGGAAAACCGGGACGCATGCAATGCTTGAAAAGTTGCAGGTCGTCAGAGGAAAATTTTGCTACATGTTTTAAAATGCGTAATTGGAGATCATGTATTTTAATTAGAATTTTTTTTATGAGTTCGTCCGTAAAAGGATATTTTTATTGTTCTTCATATTAAGTATCAAAAAACCTTAAGGATTAAGTTTACGAGAACATTTGTGAATGTTGGTGAATGGTATTTTAGTCTAATAGGTAATATTGGTATTTTAGTGTCGATCGAGATATATTTTTAAGTCAACAATTTAATATTAGTTAATTCCCTTAAATTGTCAGTTAACGCCGATTTTTAACTGTAAATTAACATTGAATAACTGTAAAGCGAGTGTATTTATTAACATGATTTTATTAGCTTTACCTGTATGTATGTATGTATGTAACGGAATCTTTGAACTTCATTTTCACCTACTTCTAGGAGTCTGATTAACATTGGAAATTTGCACAGGGGTCAAGGGCTGATGACAATACAATATAACACGCTTTTTTTTTAATTGTCGTCTTGACACTAAAAATTCAGAAAATAAATAATAGTTTAAAAAACTAAAAAAACACGCTTTAATAGCAATCGAACTAAAAAGTAGAAAATAATTAAGTGAAAAAGCGTGGGGTGCTTGGTATCGAATTTGAGGATCATTTTATTAGTCACTAAGCACCCCACGCTTTTTCACTTAAATATTTTCTACTTTTTAGTTCGATTGCTATTATAGTGTGTTTTTTTTAGTTTTTTTAAACTATAATTTATTTTAAATCAAATTATTTAAATCATAAAGTAAGTTATCTGTAATTTTTTTTTAATGTGGTTCACATATTTTTTTCCAATGTTTACAAGAATTTTACTCATTATAATGAAACAACGTTTTCGAAGGACTGTCCTCCCGTGACCATGAATGCTGACAAGACCGCCTTTTTTGTTTTTGTTTTTTTCTTGCATATTTTATGTTACATGTATTGTTTGTACTAGTATTGTATACAATACAATACTAGTACAAACCGAAACGTCGGGGCATGTTAAAAACCTAATAAACCGCGATAAAACCCGAAAAAGTTGTTTCATTGTAATATGGTTATTTATTATCCTCCAGCTGTGTTCGTGTTCTTATTTAACCAAAAAAGCGTAAGGGTATGCAACCCTCTCAGTTGGAAATATATAAGATGTAAAATTTGACTATTCGATTATTTTCTATGAGAAAATGGAGTAGAAGTCCTTTGTTTGCGATATTAATCTACAGTTTGTAACTTTTTGAAGTTGGTGTAAGAACATAATACTCGTATTTATTTAATAATTTTAGAAGCACTGAGAACACTATCCTTTATCGTAAATAACTTTTCTTAAATGTATAATTAAACAGTCAGAGCTCCTGGGGGGTATTGGGGATAGGGTCGGCAACGCATTTGAAATGTTAAATATTTAAAGAATAAAAAAACATGTTTTTTATTAGAGAATGACTCAGAAACTTACAGTCATGCTTATTTACCTAATTATTTCGTGTTTGAAGTTAATGGTAAGTTGCACATGTGATTAATTACAGGCTTAATAAATAATGTTTCATTTTGTGGCGTCGTGTAATTAAACAATCTAATGAAGCGGATAACCGCAAACATGATTGATGAGATAGCTATTAGACGTGTAATGGAAAAGTGATATTTTAAGACAAAATCCTAATATTTTTCGCAAAACTCTCTATAGACGCTTGTTTTTAACGGTACTTTTTAAGGGTTCCGTACCCAAAGGGTAAAAACGGAACCCTATTACTAAGACTTCGCTGTGCGTCCGTCCGTCCGTCTGTCACCAGGCTGTATCTCAAGAACGGCGATAGCTAGAAAGTTGAAATTTTTACAAATTATGTATTTCTGTTGCCGCTATAACAACAAATACTAAAAACAAAATAAAATAAATATTTAAGAGGGGCTCCCATACAACAAACGCGATTTTGCCTATTTTTACTCGATATCAATAAATGGTAAGCGGTAGGCACTTGAAATATTCACAAAATACTTAATTGTGTATTTACTTTAATAAAAAATAGTAAAATTAAAATTTAAAAAAATTGGGGGGCTCATGCAACGCAAACGACTTTTTTGCCGATTTTTGCCCGATATTAAAATCAGTGTACCTACTGGTGTTTACCTAATCAATGGTACGGAACCCTTCGTGCGCGAGTCTGACTCACACTTGGCCGATTTTTAACGGTACTTTTAGATTTTTCCGATAATTATAATCAACTTAAAACTGTCGACGTTGAAAATTTTCCACCACAATTTGTGATCCTGTCCATCACAAATGACATTTCAAAGATTCTTTCTCAAAAGCAAATATCGACAAGTCAGCTTAAAATAGAAAATATTAATTAGTAAGCGATATTAAATTCTTCTCTCCAAAAAGCTAACTAAGAGTCAATAAAAAGAGTTTTAGATAAAATTGGACTGGAATCTTTAATCTGTGTCGCCTAATACTAAATTAATTAATAAAGAAATAAGAGGGACTTATTATTATTTAAATCAGTTTAGTAATTAATAAAATTTATTAAGGTTTGTTTCGTCAGAATAATAAAACTTAGAATTAAAAATTAAATCTGTTGAAAAAAGAGTTTATGATTTATGAACAACTCTTAATTTGAATTAAATTAATCTCATAGCATTTTATTGTTCGCTATTCAGTCTGTAACATCCCACTGCTGGGCATATGCAACTTTCTCCATGTAGAAGAAGGGTCGGAGCTTAGTCCACCATGCTGCTTAACTGCGGGTTGTCGGATATATTCCCTACTATGAGTAACGATCGTTATCAGGTGTACATGATAACAACCGGGACCGACGGCAGGGACGGTTTAACGTGCTCTCCGAGGCACGGTGGGGAGACCCACAAGGACTGCACAAACACCCAGACCACGGCAAACATCTGTATGGCCAATACAAATGTTGTCGCGTGCGGGGATCGAACCCGCAACCGCCCGCGCAACAGTCAATCGCAATCCAGTGCTGTGACCGCTGCGCCAACGCGGCGTCACAGCACTGGATTGCGGTTGACTGCGATTCCTATGCTATATATAAACGTAATTATGTTCCGCACACCTAAAGAAAAATTGGTGCGATGTTTATTATATTATGTAGACTGACGTGCAGTTCCATCACCGCCTACCACAAAATATGTTGTCTAATTTTTTCAGATGTTTCTTTTAATCTGTATACTTGTGTTCTTACAATACACATACTTACAATTTTTTAATGCTAATAAGGACCATTGAATATGAAACGTTTTTAACTCATTACATTATTTCAAAAGTGGTGTGTTCTTGGCTTTTCTATAGAATTATTTGCATATAGAAATATATTTTTCGATCTTATACTAACTTAATTTTATTCAATATATCTAATAATTTATACTAGCTGTGTAAATTTGTAATTGGCCGTAATTTAATCATTGTTTTTTTTTTAAATTGTAACTAGCTGTAAGTTTTCGAAATTTGAAAATAAAATTAATAAATAAATTACGTACTTACCTCTAGTTTTGTCATAGGTCTGGTCGACGATACGCTCCATACGAGATATGTGGCGAGGAATGTAATCTGCGAAACGCTGCTCCGCTGTAATTGTCAATCCGTTGCTTTCTGACAGTTCCTGCAACAATATTTAATGTTAATAAAGGTACTTATAACTAGCTTCTGTCCGCGACTTCGTTCGCGTGGAACTTTGAAAGGGAAACAATTCTGACATAGGTACATGATTTTTGCGAAACTTTAACTGTTTACGAAGCGCATGCAGCGGAAGCTCTCAAAAGGAAAAAAAGACTATTTTTAAAAATTCTTCATTGGTGCTCCGCTCCTATTAGTCTTAGCGTGATGATATATAGCGTTGTTTTGATTTTTCGTAACTCATTGCTCTCAATATGTAAACATATTCGTCACTAGACGTGCCCCGCGGTTTCACAAGCGTTAATTTAAGAAAAAAGACTTACTAAAATATTATATAGCCTATAGCCTTCCTCGATAAACGGTCTATCTAACACTGAAATTTTTTTTCAAATCGGACCAGTTGTTCCCGAGATGAGCGCGTTCAAGCAAACAAACATACAACAACAACATCAACTGCAGGCAATTACTATAATTTGATATTAATCAGCCACGCTGCATTTGTAAGGATAAGCGAAAAACACGTGTTACAGTTTGTCTTGTCAAAATTAAAATTTCTACTGATATATAGTTTTTACTATGTACGTGACATTAAGATTTAAGCAGATTTAGTATTTAAGACTTTAAAAACGTTGTCTGAACTTACATTATCTACAAACACGCAAATTTTTTGGTAATTAAGATAGGAAGGTTAATTTAAACGGATACGAGCTTTGGAAACAATTCAAATTAGAAAATTGTTTTGATAAAAGTTTAAAAAAATATTAGAAACTAGCTTCTGCGCGCGACTTCGTCGGCGTGGACTCCGCTCCTATTTGTCTTAGCGTGATGATATATAGCCTATAGCCTTCCTCGATAAATGGGCTATCTAACACTGAAAGAATTTTTCAAATCGGACCAGTAGATCCTGAGATTAGCGCTTTCAAACAAACAAACAATCAAACAAACAAACTCTTCAGCTTTATTATATTAGTATAGATTATTGCGCTCTTAAATATATATTGGTATTTGAATTTACAAATATATATTAATTAATCTTTTTAATTAAAAATCGTGTTTGTTTAGTAAGGCTACATAAAAGCTCTACAAATAAGAACATTCTCTTTGAACTACATATAACGTTATAATATATACTCATATAATATGTAATTAGAATTGGCTTTCAGTTAAAAGAATCAACGAAACTAATATTAATTATTAACTGATATCCAGCAGATGTCTTTCAGTCTCAATATATTTACTATCCCCGGTTTTCCTTATTAGAGACAGACATATTTCGATTGGTTATTTATTTCTGTTTTTTTTTTTAAATTAATACTAGATTTGGCATAGTGGTCTATTCGAGTGGGTAATGCGTTAGCTATCGCGAGTTCGATCCTACCTCGCGCAAATATTTATTACTAGTATACATATTAATGTTTAGCTATATAATATGTTTTTCGTAGTCTGGACGTTCCTGTTAATGACATTGTTTTCGATTCCACGGCATAGATCTTCATCCCGTCGCAAGGCATTCAATATACGCAGCGGTCACAGCACTGGCTGTTGCACTTGTGGTCGCGGGTTCGATCTCCGCTTACGATGAACATTTTTATTGGTAATTTAGATGTCTGTCGAGGTCTCAGCGTTAGTGTATGTGTATTGTGTGTGTTTCCGGACTTACTACACAAGAGAAAAACCCTACAGAGGGCTGTTAAGTGTGAAGCGTTTATTTATATATTTATTATTTTTATAAGAACATAACTTATGCGTCTTAAAGACCCCCTTTAACAAACAGGTCAAGGCACAAGCAACAAGGTAATAGTAACGAAAAGGACGTTTAAAATCGTCTTGTAATCTAAATTGTATTCCTGGAATTCGTTGTTTTATAAACTTAACGTCTGTGAACTTAATAATATAAAATCTCAATGTTAACGAAACATTCGAGTTATTTTATTCCTACACAATAAACACAGATAGCACACAAATAAATTAAGATTTAAATAAACAATTTACTCTGTGTGCGCTTGAAGAAAACGAGATCAATGTAAAGCAAATGATTCCATACGGAATCTTTTTTTTATATATCACTAAGTTGGCAAACAAGCGTGTTACGGCTCACCTGATGGTAAGCAATTACCGTAGCCTATAGACGCCTGCAACACCAGAAGCGTCGCAAGCGCGTTGCCGACCCTAGGCCTATTCCCCCCTAGGAGCTCTGGTCACATTACTCACCAACAGGAACACAACACTGCTTGAAAGTAGTATTATTTAGCTGTGGTCTTCTGTAAGGTCGAGGTACTACCCCAGTCGGGCTGCTCCATTTTTTGAGCAGGAAATTTCCTGCTGTGACCTCCTCAGTTACCTCATTTGCTTAAATATTATTTTTTGAAATCACACGTTAATATATGTTTAATCCACCTTTTCATGTGTTACTAACAGCTACAATCATTTTACCTTTATAGCGTGCATCTGCTGTTCCGCTGCAGTTTGTTCATCTCCAGCGATAATAGCGAACTTGGTCCAACTGTAAGCTTTCAGCAGGGCAACGACAGACTTGCTGACTTTATGAGCTGGCGGCAATGTCCGGGCAAATGTTGCTCCCAGACCTCCTGTCTCCGGACGTTGAGCTTCCGCGCATTTCTGTTGACAAAGTATTAGTAAATTAGTTGTATTTTAATAGTTATTGTTTAATTTTTTAAATAATTTTTTGAAACTCAAGATGACTCACACAATGTGTAATTTTCAGAACAGTACTATGTAAATGTCTTCAAATATATTTCGAAGGTCATATTGCTTTATTTAACTGAGGTAGGGTACAGCAGGAGATTTCCTGCTCAAAAAATGGAGCAGCCCGACTGGGGTAGTACCTCGACCTTACAGAAGACCACAGCTAAATAATGCTGCTTTTATCAAGCGGTGTTGTGTTCCTGTTGGTGAGTAAGGTGACCAGAGCTTCTGGGGGGGGGGGGATTGGGGGGTAAGGTCGGCAACGCGCTTGCGATACTTCTGGTGTTGCAGGCGTCTATAGGAGTAATTGCTTACCACCAGGTGAGCCGTACGCTTGTTTGCCGACTTAGTGATATAAAAAAAATTATTTATAAACATATATATGGAACGATTGGCTCGTCCGGTCGAAATCTTTGATATGATGAATTTTTTATTCAGTCTTAAAGGAGCGTGGCGCCGCCTATAGTGAGCCCTTTACAGCACCCGTTTCTATTCAAAGTTTCATATTACAATGAAAATCTTTGACAAGAGATGTCACCGTGCCACTCTTAATTTTATTTGTATTATTTTTTTGTGTAATAGCCACACATGAGGAAAATGTTTTATTTACGTCTACTAACTAATTACTACTAAATAATTTCTTGTCATGTGCTATTTAATATTAAACTTCAAGGTTAACATCTACTAATGCGGTTTTATAATTACAGCCTAAAAGGGAAATGTTCTCTCATGGCAGTAAATTATTTTGGGTAACAAGGTATAATAAAAGTATAAGGTAGCATCTGTTACATAATTCTTAATTACAAAATAAATTGGATCCGAATTGCCCTTACAAGCCTGCCTAGTACCATACGACCTTCACACGTGGAACGTGGCACGACAAAACGTAGCGTTACTTATTATAATGAGACAATTTTTCCGGATTTGATCACGGTAAAATCCTAAAAGGTTGTTTCATTGTTATGTAGTGTTGCTGTCTCGTAGTTAATTGTTTATATTAGCTAATAAAAGAGGCAGTGGTGTTTTATTTATTTTGTAGATAATTTTACCAATATCACGTAAAAGTCGTAGAACGCAGAAGACATGAAAGAGATTGGTCGAATATTTAGAAGCTACAAGTTCAATAGAATTTTGAAGACGTCAGTCTTAAAATTCTATTTAACTTGACTAACTTAATTCTTCTTCGTCTGAATACCGAAAGAATAAGGATTTGGTAAGCTGAAGAAACAACGTTGTAAATCAGCTAAAAATATTATACTTAAAAACATTTCAAACCAATTTTAACTAAATTTTAATATAAATTTACTGGACTTAACACAATAGAAAGCAAATAAAATACGAGCGGTTCTATTTCAATAAGGGAATTTCTAGCAAGTAAACTTCTATTCATTAGTTCATTTATTATTCAAAATTATAATTTTGCCTCGAGTAATGTTACTGAAAATTTATTAAACATAGTTTCTTTGTTCTAATTATTATTAGCAAGGCAAACCAAAACCATTACTGGCATCATTCTTATCAAAGACAAGATTATATATTACTATTATACGTAGCTCATAATAATCTTCCTTATATAATTTAATTAGATAATATGTTGGTTTTAGGAATATCAAGTTGAATTAAACATAAAATCATGTGAGTAATTAATGGGATACTCACGAAGTTAAGATCATTTAAATTAAAGTAAACTCAGGCTTACTTGTAATAAATGTATTAATAACGTGATTCGTCTGCTCTATAATTTCTGCTCTTAATTGCTTGCTTTATAAAACATGCAAAATTTTTTCATTTACAGGCGCTAATATTTTTTCACATCAGATTTAACATCAGGCCGTTTTAAATTCCATAAGGGTGTTCGCCAAGGGTGCGTGATATCTCCCATCCTCTTTAATATCTATGGAGAACACATAATGCGACAAACTCTGGATGGCTGGGAAGGTGGCATAAAGATAGGCAGAGAAAAGATATCTAATCTCAGGTACGCGAACGATACCACCCTCTACGCATCATCGGAAAATGAAATGGCGGAGTTGCTGCAAGAACTGGAAACCATCAGTATGGAAATGGGGCTTGTTATTAATAAATCCAAGACCAAGCTCATGATCATTAACCGTTTCACAGCTATCCAACGCAACAATCTCCTACATGACTACGAAACCGTAACCCAGTTCCAATACCTTGGCTCATTGATTACCAACAAAGGAAGCAGCGAACATGAAATACGGAGACGGATTGGCATGGCAAAATCTGCAACTGAGTAAAATTTGGAGAGACTCTTCTTCCGCACTCTTGTCTTCTCCATTGCTCTATACAGTGCAGAGACGTGGACATTCAAAGCCGCAGATAGACAGAGAATAGACGCTTTTGAGATGTGGTGCTGGCGACGTATGCTACGAATACCATGGACGGCCCACCGCACCAACATCTCTATTCTCAAGCAGTTAAAACTAGAAAAGACTCAACGTCTGTCCACAACCTGCCTACAAAGAATATTGCGGTGTTTTGGTCATGTTGCACGCAGGGATACCAACAATTTGGAACGCCTTATGGTGACCGGTAAAATCGATGGAAAAAGGCCTAGGGGTAGAAGTCCCAAACGATGGTTGGACCAAATAACGGAGGAACTGAAGATGCCTGTCAGCGATGCACTCCACCAAGCTGCAGAACGAGTTCGATGGAGTAAGCTGATTGACGGAATCGAACGGAGTCACGATCCTCAGCAACGAGGGACCGATTAAAGGGAGAGAATATTTTTTCAGTCTACGTAATTTGGTTATGTTGATAGACAGATTAAAATGCACCTCTCTAAGAACGAATTTCAGGAAAAAAGAGATTGTGTGATAAAAAATTGAATCAGTTCCAATTTAATAAATCATGATTAATTTTTTTTAAGTTGGCAAAAGAAATAAAAAGAACACAGGCTGATTAGCAATAAAGAAATAATATTATGAAGAAAATTTCAAAATAATGAAGGTTTCATTACAAACAAAAAGGTTTTGGCGATTATAAATATAAATAAATAAATATATACGACACACACACATGGTCACCTGTTCCTAAAGTAAGCAACTTAATGCTTGTGTTATAGGTAACAGCCGACTGGTATAGTTACATTTTTTTTTTCGATATACATACATATAAATACTACATATATAAATAAATATATATTACACCCAGACTCGGGGTGGGAATCGAACCCACGACCCCCGGAGCAGAAAGCAGGGTCACCACAAACTGCGCCAACGGGCTAGTCAAAAAAATTATTATTCATGTATCTTTATTAATCAGAAAATTCTGTATATTGTACAAAACTCTGTATAGTAAAACGGAATTTTAAATATTTTGCTTTTAAATTAAAAAAAAAACTTAGCACAAAAATATCGATCATGATTCAGCCTGTAATATCCTACTGTTGGGCATAGGCCTCTTCCCCGTGTAGGAGAAGGATCGGAGCTGAATCCACCACGCTGCTCCAATGGGGGTTGGCGGATATATCCCCTACTATGAGTAACGATCGGTATCAGGTGTACATGATAACAACCGGGATCGACGGCTTAACGTGCCTTCCGAGGCACGGTGGGGAGACCCACAAGGACTGCATAAACGCCCAGACCACGGTACACATCTATATAGCCAATACAAATGTTGTCGTGTGCGCGGATCGAACCCGCAACCGCCCGCGCAACAGCCAATCGCAATCCAGTGCTGTGACCGCTGGGCGCTGTGCCAACGCGGCGTCACAAAACTACGGCGGTACGAAAATATAGGTATACTGAAGTATGATAGTCCACGCACACATTGTTAATTTGTTATATAAATATTTTTATGTTTCAATTCCTGTTTAATTTCAAAGGTATGTCACAACCAACAACACATACAAATAACAATATTATTAAAATTAAATAAGCAATAAAGAAGAAGATAATTTAGTCGATGGTTTTCTAACCATCACCAAATAGGCACAGTTTTAATAAATATTACACATATTATGAAATAAGACACGAAACTAATATAATATTTATAGTAATGTCACATAACTTCAATAAATAGAGAGTGACACTACCCAGACCGTATAGTGTAAGTTATGTAAATACAATCCCAATCAGTGGCGTAGCTATCATAGGGCCAGGTGGTGCAGTGCACCAGGGCCCCGGAGCTCAGGGGGCCCTCTAACCTCAGCTTTGAAGAAAAAAAATAATAATAAAAAAAATCTTGTGAGCAGGCTTAAAAAAAACTAAAATATAGAAAATGAATTCGCGAAAAATTAAAGCGCACAAGAGATTGTGAATTGGACGCGGGAAATTCTGTTAGAAATCGTTTTTTCCCTTAATTTATCTCATCTATATAATATTGTCATGTGCGTCGTTATTTATTTATTCTCTTTTTTAACCCCCGACGCAAAAAGAGAGGTGTTATAAGTTTGACGTGTCTGTCTGTGTGTCTGAGGCTTTGTAGCTCGCGAACGGATGAAGCGATTTCAATTTAGTTTTTTTTTGTATGAAAGTTAAGTTACGAGCGAGTGTTTTTAGCACGTTTTAGACATGTTTGATGAAAATCGGTTGAGTCGTTTAAAAGTTGTGGGGTTGAAAGTGGGGAAGAATAACCGAATGTCTCCAGGGTCTCAAAGGAAAGCGTATCACGTGCACATTACAAATTAATAATTATGTTCAATGAAAATCGGTTGAGCCCTGAGAAAATTCTGGGGGTAAAGGTGGGGGAAATACACAATATCTGCAAATATATGTGGTGGGGAGGGGCAGAAAATGAGGATGAAAATCTGAATGTCAGCAAATTTACTCAAGTAGGGTCGAAAATGAAATAGCATCACATGAACTTTACAAAATTAATATTTAAAACCTAACAATTCAATTACAAATAGTCTAAACTAACCTAACTAAGCAACATAGATGAATTTGAAAACAAAATTAAGAAAAGAAAACTTATAAAATTACTTCAAAATAAGCGCGAAGGTATATATGTATTTTTTTAGAATTTATTAATACTCGTAGATACTTAGGTACTTTAACATTGAGTTTCTTTAATTATTTTTTACTTTTTAAAGGGAACTCAGGTTATTGTGTCGGTTTTTTTTTTTAATTTTTAATTTAATTTTTCTTCTATTAAACACATGAATATTCTAATAGAGACGACGTATGGATTTAGCCTAATTGGGATAAGTTCAACTCACTGTTTCTTATTCTTATCAATAATTTTGAAGGCCAATGTAAGTTAAAACTACGCGGAAAGAGGGGAGGACTGAGGAGGGCCCGATTCTTTCCCTATGCACCAAGGCCCTTGTCCCCCTAGCTACGCCACTGTTAACGAGGGATTCTTGAAATGAGAACACGCCGATCTTCGTAATTATTTATTTGTTCTTATGACAGTCGACTGTGATATGAAGTTATATAATTATTTCTTCGGAAGGAAGCTTAAATTGTAGTATTGTTGCTATGGTCAGATCCGATGTCCCAAGCCGCGTCGTAGTGAGTGAGGTCCCCGGTGCGTAGTAGTCTCGAAGCCCCCCCGCAGAGCGACGCCATCTTCACGCAGGCCGCCCGCGGGGGGAACAGGTGCGGTGGAGCGGCGCCAGGCTCGCAGCTGCGCGCGCGTGAAGCTCGGCCGGCGGCCGGGAAAGGAAAGAGCGATGGCGACGGTTCGCGCCACCGCCCGCTATGCGCTGGCGCGGGGGTCGCGCGGGCGCGGGGTATCGCGCGGCGCGGGGGAAACGCGCTACCGCGCGTTAACAAACTGGCCCCCTTGGAGCAGGAGTGGTCTCCTGGTCCAACCTTGTTGGAAGTGGGCAGAGCCTATTCCAAGCTCTGCGTAGAGTCCCTGAAGTAGTCTTGACATCTGCCACCCGATTGACGCCGTCGGTACCTGGGAACACTGTGATTATGCGCCCCAGCAGCCATCTGTTAGGGGGCAGCCTCTCGTCCTTAATGAGAACCATCTCTCCAGGTTGTGGTTGTCCTCTGTCTGTGCGCCATTTATTTCTGATCTGTAATTCTGAAACGTATTCTTTGTAATATCGATTCCAAAAATGTGTTTTCAATAATTGTATCCGTTTATATCTGGATAGCGAGTGAAGTGGAGCCTGATCGACCTGTGGAGCAGGCAGCATTGTAAGCGTACGTCCAATCAAGAAATGCGCTGGTGTGAGAGGAATTAAATCTGATGGATCAGATGAAATTGGAATGAGAGGTCTAGAATTTAGTATTGCTTCGATCTGAACCAATACAGTGTACATTTCTTCGTAATCTAAATGAGCCATGGATAATACATGATTTAAGTGTTTTTTAATTGATTTAACTGACCCCTCTGCTAAGCCGTTAAAATGTGGACTATAGGCTGGACTAAATTTGAAATTGATTTCATTTCCCGCCGAATATGAAATAATATTGTTACATTGACCTTTCAAAAATTTAGCTATTTCATTGCAAGCACCCACGAAATTAGTTCCGTTATCGGAATAGATAGTACTTGGCTTACCTCTGCGGGCAATGAACCGATTTAAAGTGGCAATGAAGCCCTCAGAAGTTAAGTCGGTGACGAGTTCTATATGAACTGCCCTCACTGCTAGGCAAACAAAAACAGCAATATATGCCTTCTTTAACTGACAGCCACGACCTTTTCTGTTCGCAATCAAGATGGGGCCAGCGTAATCCACAGCTGTATTACTGAAAGGGTAGTCTGCTTGCAATCTCTGTAGTGGTAGATTGCCCATGATAGGTTGGTAAGTCTTGCCTGAAAATCTAAGGCATGAGATGCAATCTCGAGTTACCTTTCTACAAAGGTTACGACCATTGACTATCCAGTATTTGTGACGTAATATCGATAACAACAGCTGTGGTCCAGCATGTAAATTGATTTTGTGATAATGTGTAACTAAGATTTTGGTTATGTGATGTGATGCGTCTAATAAGATAGGGTGCTTTGTGTTGTAATCGTAATGTGAATTTGACAGCCTGCCTCCCACTCGTATGATACCTGCATTGTCAATAAAGGGATTTAATTTAAGAAGTTTATCTTTATGAGAGAGTGGGCGTTTTTGTAGTAACTGTAGGTATTGCTTACAATATTTATCACGTTGGACTTGTTTGCATAACACTTGCAACGCGGAGTTGAGCTCTGTGACAGTCAATGGACCTAGTAATTTATTAGAAGGATGTTGAGAATTAGAAATGAATCTCTTTATGTAAGCAACAGTACGTTGTAATTTAGCAAAATTTGAAAAATTGTTGAAATAATTATTGTGACACTGTGACTCGTTTGTTGACAAATGACATTGATACCTAAGTTCCGGCAAACCAGACACATCTATATTTTGCGGTTGTGTGGGCCACTGCATGTGTGTTTGGTGTAAGAAGTGAGGACCTCCCCACCACAGAGGCGAAGATAGAAGTTGTGATGCGTTCAGTCCTCGTGAGCCTATGTCAGCTGGGTTCATGTCTGTAGGAACGTAATACCATGAATTAGGATCCGAATTACTAGTGATCTCATTTATTCTATTGTAAACAAATTGTTTTAGTTTTAATTTGTGCGTTTTAATCCAGCCCAGCACGATAGTTGAATCACACCAGAAATGTATGGAGTCAATTTTTAATCGTAATGAATTCACTACCTTTATTGTCAACCTTGTAGCTAGGAGAGCGCCACAAAGCTCTAACCTAGGCATCGTTAGCCTTTGCTTGAGTGGCGCGACTCTGCTCTTTGCAACAAGCAAATGCACTTGTACATCCCCAGTGTGGGACACTGAGCGTAAGTATATACAAGCTGCATAGGCCTTAATGGAGGCATCACAAAATGCGTGTAATTCAACTTTGACATATGAATCACACAGCACTCTACGAGGGATTTCAATTTTAGAAAATTCTGGTAAATGTTTAATAAAGTCATACCATTGTGATTCAACTTCGGCAGGTAACTGACCATCCCATGAAATATTCTTAGCCCATAGTGTTTGTAATATGAGTTTTGCCTGTAACATGCACGGATTAATTAAACCAAGTGGATCAAACACTTGAGCAATAGTAGATAAAATTGTACGTTTGTTCAGGGTTGGTTTGTTTGACATATGGTTTCCTGAAAACAACAATGTGTCTTTCTTACAGGCCCAGAGTAAACCTAACGTCTTTGCGTAATCATCTTTGTTTAAGTTTAACAACTCATCTGTGTTGTGTTTATCAACGATGTCATCGAGAATGGATGAGTTATTAGACCGCCACTTACGTAAATGAAAATGAGCGCTCTCTAACGTTTTAATGACGCCTTTGCATATTTGTATTAAAGATTTTTTATTATCATGCCCGGATATATAATCATCTACATAAAAATCGTGCAAAATTGTTTCACGTACATCATTATCGGTGCATTCTTGGCCCAACTGTACAAGACATCTAGTTGCGAGATACGGCGCTGATGCCATTCCGTAAGTTACAGTGTTTAGTTTATATTGTTTAATTGGCTGGCTGCTGTCTGACCGCCAAAATATTTGTTGTAAACATCGTTGATCATTGTTTACATTGATTTGTCTATACATTTTTTCAATATCTGACGTTACTACAAACTTGTATTGTCTAAATCGAATTAAGATGCTGAGTAGATCGTCTTGCACTGTTGGCCCAACATGCTGTATGTCATTAAATGATTTTCCCGTGCTAGTCAATGCTGAACAATCAAAGACAGTTCGCAGCTTTGTAGTGAGGCTGTCCTCACGCAAGACACCGTGATGTGGCATGAAATATGAAATGTTATCCTTATGTGGTGTAGTGTTTTCAGACATGTGACCTAGTGTCAGATATTCGTCGAGGAAATGTATGTATTTTTCTTTGAACTCTGGGTTTCGTTTAAATTTACGTTCTAATGATTGAAACCTGATTAGAGCTTGCTGTTTTGAATCGCCTAAGGAGTCAGGTGATTCCTTCAGTGGTATAGTGACAACAAATTTACCATCTGTGTGGCGTTTTGTTGTTTGTGTAAAAATTCGTTCACACTCACTCTCACCTTTAGTATGGATTTGTTGAGTGGTGGGAACTGATTCTAGTTCAAAAAACTTGTCTAATTTCCTTTCAAGCTCACTGTTGTTTATAAAATTGCAATGGACTGTATGTGATTGATTCGTATTCGATCGAGAGATCGATGATTGTATAGACCCTGTGACAAGCCACCCTAATGCTGTTTCAAT
The DNA here is from genome assembly GCA_905220545.2 of Melitaea athalia. Lineage (NCBI taxonomy): Eukaryota > Metazoa > Arthropoda > Insecta > Lepidoptera > Nymphalidae > Melitaea > Melitaea athalia. The sequence goes on along the minus strand of HG992184.1, from coordinate 18,341,108 downwards.
TAAAGTGGGCTTGTTCCTGCCCAGGGCAATGTGATTATGTAGAAGGACATCCCAAAAGATGTCCGCCCCCAACAGCATCTGCACCTCTGACGGCATGGAGAAAGTTGAATCCGCAAGGTGGATGTGAGAGGGAATAGAAAAGGAATTGCAATTAATTTGTGCAGTAGGTATCAACTGAGTGATATGAGGCACAACAAAACAATTGACGTTAGTTGTATAGCCACTGTTTGTGAGTGATGATATAATGACATCACACCCTTTTGTGATTTTTGAGGACTGATTATTTAATCCCTGCACTGATAATGAAATAGAATGACTGGGTATTCCTAATTTAGCTTGTAAAGCTTCTGTAATGAAACTAGAAGTGCTTCCATTGTCTAATAGAGCACGAACCTTGTGTGTATGACCGTTATAATCCTGTACGTGAATTATAGCAGTGGATAGGAGTACCTGACTGTGATGTATGGATGAGAGTGTAACCTTACTTGATTCTGTTTGTTTTTGTTCATTCACGTTAGGTAAGACTACACAACCCTCTGATGAAATTGATGTGGAAGGCTTGGGAATAGCGATGTTATTGTGTAACATAGTGTTATGACGTTGTGTACACAGCCTGCAGGAACTAAGCCTACAGCGCTGTTCGTCATGTCCTGCACGCAAGCAATTTGTACATAAGTTTAATTGTTTGACTCGTTCAATACGAGTCTCAATAGGCATTGATTTGAATTTTATACATTTGTAAATTGGATGATTATTCTTACACACAGGACATTTAAATAGTGCTTGTTTTTGTGGTTGACTGACTACGAATGTTTTAGGACGATTGTGATTGTGAGTAAAATTATCGGATCTGCGTTGTGATTGTTGGTGTTTTGTATGTGTTTGTGATTCTTCCATGGTTTCTAGTAGGTCAGCGCGATTTTTTAGAAAGGTATTGAAGTCTTTTAAAGTAGGTAAATTCGTAATATTGTTGCGTTCATTTTCCCAGTCACGTAGTGTGCATGGGTCCAACTTACTAGCCACCATGTGTATAATGAGAACGTCCCAGTGTTCTGTAGGTAAATTTAATGTTTTTAAAGCCCTTAAATTTCGATTAATGGAATCTATTGTGTTTCTTAAAGCCTTTGAAGATTCATGAACCACTGGTTGTATGTTAAATAGCGCTTGTATGTGATTATTGACTAAAATTCGATCATTATGATATCGATCACATAGTAAACCCCAAGCAACATCGTAATTATGCGCTGAAAATGTTAATGATTTAATAATTTGTGATGCTCCTTCCTTTAGTGAGTTTCTCAAATAGTGAAATTTATGAATTTTAGGTATTGCAGAGTTATCGTGTATGAGAGACTTGTAAGTGTCGTGATATTCTAGCCACTCGTGACAGCGCCCAGAAAAGGTCGGCAAATTTATAGTTGGTAATTTAATGTTTAGCCCACCTGGAGGTCCAGTGTTATTACTAGAACCTGTCACCGATCCATCACCATGGCCCGCAGAGGCAGCACCTAGCAGCTCCTGCGCAGCAGCCACGCATGCGAAGTAGCTAGTCTCGAAATGCTCTCGTTCCTTGTACTCATCACCTGGAATTTCCACAAGACCTTCTATATTAGTCTGAACGGAGTCAAACTCGTTATATAATTCTAACATTTTATTTAAGCGAGCTGTTATTTCAATAATTTGCACTGCATTAGGATTTTTACTCGGCAAGAAGCCGTCTATGTATGCTTTAAATATGGTAAGCTTTGCTTTATAGCTGGCTCTAGTTTTCTTTAATAATTTAGGATCCATTGTTTAAATGATAATGATAAAATGTATATTTGTAAATGAAATCAAGCTCAAACCGTCCAGCTGAAAAATAATAATTGGCACGCGTTTAAATGTAAAGAAAGAAACACAAAAAGAAAACGTTTGAAGCGATACTTAAATTTTGAATTTAAAATAAAGCACAGGCAGAAAGATCAGCTTCGATCGGCAAGCGCATGCAGCCAGGTGCCCCGTCGCACGCCACGTGTCACGAGTCACGTAGGCACCGCGCAGCGAACGTTCCACTGCCGATTCGCCGGAATGTTCATAAACAAAAAATAAAAAATATTAGAGATGCACAATGGATTGGCCAAAGCCTATACACAATACATTAAAATAGCAAAGCAAATTTTGGATATTTCGTAATTAAAAGAAAAATCATGAAAATATTCTTGTCATACGTTAATACACACAATATTGAAACTAAATATTATATATTTTTGAGAAAAAACTAATGCCAATATGGTGATGCAAACAGATTAAAATCGTCAACGTATTAGATGACGAAATAATGTACGTGAAATTTTATTTAAAAATTCAAAGAAAACCAGAAATATTGTTGTTATTGATGAATACGTGAATTATTGAAATTAAATCAATATAATTTTAACAAAAATCTAATGTTGGTATGATGATGTGAATGGATGACATTTGTCGACGTGTTAGATGACGAAATAATTCAAAGAAAAATGAAATATGCTTGTTATTCAATTTAGTTAAATTATTGAGATTAAATAAATATAATTTTAAAAGAAAATCTAATGTGAGTCTTATGATGTACACGGATGAAATTCATCAACGTGCTAGATAGTAAAAGAAAGTACGTGGAAAATAGTTAATAAAAATTTGGAATAATATATTGAAACAATGAATTTAAAGCGCAATGATTGGAAATATGATTGGAACGAACTCACAAATAGGTGTGCTACCAGCTCCTTATCTTGGTTTCTCGAACATATCTCGCCGGTGGCGTATCCTTTTGCTTCTAGAATAATCTCGCCAACGTCGATATTCCTTTGTTCCGCGTTGTCTTCGACACGAATTGCAAAGGATCCGGCTCGAAATCTTGTTAACGAGGGATTCTTGAAATGAGAACACGCCGATCTTCGTAATTATTTATTTGTTCTTATGACAGTCGACTGTGATATGAAGTTATATAATTATTTCTTCGGAAGGAAGCTTAAATTGTAGTATTGTTGCTATGGTCAGATCCGATGTCCCAAGCCGCGTCGTAGTGAGTGAGGTCCCCGGTGCGTAGTAGTCTCGAAGCCCCCCCGCAGAGCGACGCCATCTTCACGCAGGCCGCCCGCGGGGGGAACAGGTGCGGTGGAGCGGCGCCAGGCTCGCAGCTGCGCGCGCGTGAAGCTCGGCCGGCGGCCGGGAAAGGAAAGAGCGATGGCGACGGTTCGCGCCACCGCCCGCTATGCGCTGGCGCGGGGGTCGCGCGGGCGCGGGGTATCGCGCGGCGCGGGGGAAACGCGCTACCGCGCGTTAACAGCCACTGATCCCAATCACAAAATACAGTTCAACAGTAAGTTAACACTATGATTATATAATAAATTTATTTCAAAATTTTACAATATTATATCAACTATATTATAAATTGAAGTTTATTTATACACTATCCTGTATCACATACGTCAGGTATACAACCAATTTACGTAATAGAGAAATCCAGTTTATTCAAATAAACGAGTTTAAAATTAAAATTATTATTATAAAAGACGATTTTATGGGTAACTGGTTATTGATGCAAAATAAATGTTTGCTATTTAAATGCTGTTAAATTTACATACATTTCTAGAACGATTGGCTTGGCTCTAATGCATTTGTTGTGTTCGATATATTCTATTAACATTGTAAGTGCACGCCATTTTGTGTTTACCGTCCATTTTCTAGTAAAAAGCTTCTATCGATAGTATTGCTACAGCACAAAAATATTTATTCATTAAATAAATAATAAATTTAATGGATAATTATGATATATTCAAAGCCGTGTTCAAGACTCAGAATATAACAGAATTAAGGTTGTTACACCTTACTCCTTGCGGTAAAAAAAAAAACTCAAACTGAAACATAAGCATACACGAGAGATTAATACTAGATTTATATACAGAGCTTTATTACGTATATTGTCAGTAAATATAGATTGTAGCAACTTCATGAATGTTGTCGTAAATTGATGGATTATGAAAGCTCTTGATGAAGGATACTTTTGAACGATCTAAAAATATAATCAAGATGTGTAGACAGAATGATAAATTCACATATCCTGAACTAATTTCGCTCTTCGAACCCCTGAGGACAGTCTAAAGCAATTTCAATTAAAGATATGATCGTAGAAGAATTTATTGGGTTGGGATAGATTGATTTATGTAGTTTAAACTGTCCTTTTGATATTGTCGGTCTTAAAACAGTTGTAGAGTGATGGAATTAATCAAAAGAACAAGGTAAGTGTTATACAGTTCAATCGTTATAGGTACTGTAAAACTAGTGATAGTTTAAAGTAGTTTCAACCAAATACGTGATCCTAGGACAATTGATTTATGAATTTTGGACCGTTATTACCAATACGTTTTATGAAAAATAATAGATTAGTAAAATGAAAACTGTGTAACTGCCCCAGGGATTTACAAGTTCTAGAATGGTCCCACATTATACAACTTGAAAGTCCCTGGGGCAGTTTTAACTAACAGACAATATTAATTTAAAACATAGTCGTATCAAATATTCAAAAGTCGAAACGAATATTTCAAATACAGCATACATAGTTACAAACGTTGAAAAGTTAAATAAAAGTTTTTTAAAAAGACTTGAGAGTAATAAAATTGAAATGAGAATATTTACATTCCCTGCAAGAATAAAACTTATACGTATTAAAAACGCAATTTTATTAATAAATTCTAAACTGATGTTTTTAATTTTTATGTACTTACCGTTTCTCATTTCTATTTATGAAACAGGGTTTGATAGCTTAGAAATTTGTAACCAATATTATTTAACAATAAAAGCACTTAGTATTACATAAACAAATGTCAATTTCTATGTACCTACTAATCGTCATATATTTCTTAAAAGGACTCGAATAGAAATTATACAAGTCCTGAAATTCCAGAAATTAGGGTGACTACACAATTACACATATATTATTATAATTGAATAATTTGATATTCTGACTTTATAAAGTTCTTATAATATTTATACACTATTTACGAGTATGAACATCTGAAAGGTGATAAAACAGTGGCTTAGTAAATTATTTCTGACTCGTATAGACTTAGGCCTCGTCTACGGAGACGCGGGGCGTTGCGCGTAGCGTGTGGCGTAGCGTCACGCCTGTGTCAAAATGTATGAAAATGAACGCGTGTAAAACCGCTTCTCCATAAACGCACTCATACAACACCCTACGTTTGAATTTAGTGCGTTCCGCCACGCCACACGCTACGCACTACGCTCCGCGTCTCCGTAAACGAGGCCTTATGTATTATTTATATTAATTGTATCATATGAAATGTTTACATGACATGTAATATGCTACTTACGTGTGAGATGAGGGGTAGGTTCCACGCAGCGGCTAGTTTGGCTTCCGTGTGACATGTACTTTCAGGTCCAAAGAACGCCACCACGCCCAGATCTCTCATTTGTGTCATAACCCTAGAAAATAAAATCATGATTAAAAGCTGTCTTCATTAATGTTAAATATGTCAAAATATAGTAAACTAGCTTTTGCCCGCGACTTCGTCCGCGTGGAATAGTTATTTTTTAACATTCTTCATTGGTGCTCCGCTCCTATTTTTTTTTAAATAAATAAATATCTACACAATATACAGAAGATCGTCCGTTCCTAAAGTAAACAACTTAAGCTCCTATTAGAGACCCCGCAGACATACAATTGTGAATTGGCCAACTATCGAACAACTAAATTGGGTACGTTTCCAATTTAGTTGTACAACTTTGAAATTGTGCGTAATCGGAAGGGAATTTCGATTCTGATGCGATCGGTATCCAATTATTTAGTTGTACAATTTAGTTGGAGAAGATGTGCGGGCTAGCATATGTCACCATACCTATTAGTATACTCTCCAATTTAGTTGGCCAACTTGAAATTGTATATCTGCGGGTGCACTTACTCTTAGCGTGATGATATATGTAGCCTATATAGCCTTCCTCGATAAATGGGCTATCTAACACTGATTTTTTTTTAAATCGGTCCTGTAGACCCTGAGATTAGCGTGTTCAAACAAACAAAAAATCAAACAAACAAATAAACAAACTCTTCAGCTTTGTAATATTAGTATAGATTCTCTGGGACAACAGAAAAACAGCTAGCGGGGCTTACAGTTCGTATAGTGCCACACTGTCAACGGGGTCGTCATGTTTTCATTTCATTTCACTTCACCTCATGGTGCTTACCATGTGGTTTCAATGAGCGAAGCCTAAAGAGTAGTTTTTGAGTTATTCCTTCTGTTTGAAGTCGGTTTTTTTGTTTCAGAACAAACAATTTTTTATAAAAAGAAACAATTATATTCTTATTAAATTGTATCAAGACTAATTCTACCTTCTAAAGATATTTTTAAAAAATTCAACCTTTTCTAATTTTTTTTTGCGTAGATTTCTTATTTTTTAACCGCCTTTCAAAAAAGGAGAAGGTTCTCTCAATTCGATTGTATTTTTTTAAATCAAATTTCCTATTTACATTAGCTAGTCAATCTCACCTCAGAGAAAGGGTGTCTTTGTCCACTGATAGCGATGGTCTTGCTCTACCGATATCGGCGGTTACAAACTGCAGCTTATGGCCGGCTAGTAGTGATGGTTCCAGGTTTACAGCAGCCACTGCCAGCGGTAGCGCGCCGAGTACCGTCTGAAAAGGCATACAATTTGTAAATATTCTACAAAAATTTGTGTGAATTCATATGAAAATATGAATTACATTTTTCACATTCCCAATTTAAAAGGAAAATTTTACAATTAATTAAATTTTACAAATTAGACTGACTAGCCCGTTGGCTTGTAGGAGTAGAATTTGTAGTGACCCTGCTTTCTGCTCCGGGGGTTATGGGTTCGATTCCCACCCCGAGTCTGGGTGTAATACATATATTTATTTATATATGTATATATGTATTATTTTTATGTATGTTTATCGGAAAAAAATAATATGTAGCTATACCAGTCGGCTGTTACCTATAACACAAGCATTAAGTTGCTTACTTTAGGAACAGACAACCGTGTGTGTATGTTGTAGATATTTATTCATTATTTATTATTATTAATACTCTTTTTTTGTTATGATGTTTAGAAATGTCTGTTTGTTACTGTTAAAGCCACGCACGGTGGCAATAATTATTACGATACAAAAGAAGACATCACTGAGGTAGGACAGTTACGCGTTTTGAGCAGTAATGTATTCTATCTCATTCTCTCCTATACATTTATGTATTTGTTTCTTTATCGTGCCGCGTTTTCGTATTATTAAGTTTCAAATCACAGTTCTAAAGTTTCAATACAAAAAAAGTAAGATACAATGAGAACTTTTGACTGTGTAGTATCTCGTAGCGCTTCGTAGCGTACACGGTGTTTCGTAGCAGAGCGTAGCTGTTGTGACAGTTACTGCCTGTATGTGCAAACTCATGATAATTTTATATGGTAATCTATTTTAAAACAAAAGTGACTAAATAAATAAATAAAATACCGTATTTTATTTACTACCGAAATAATTTACTGAATTTTGAACAATCAATGTAATTCTTTTACATAATTTTTAATGTTATATAGGTATATATAAAAAGTTTTTATATTTGTAAAAATATTTTTTAATGTTAAATTGATCTTTCAGAGAGAAAAAAAGTTATATCAAAATATCATCATCATTAACATTAAAATTTTAGGACGTTACGTTCAGCGAAGTTAATTTAATCAAAACAAAACTTACAAATAGTTTATCCAATGGTACACTTAAAGGGCACATTATTAGCCAAGCAAATTAATAAGAAGGAACGAACCAAAAAATTCTTTTGTAAAAAAATATGACCACAGAAAATTTCTATTCATTTATTTTCTAAAACTAAACGAATTTGATAATTTATAATAAGAACTTAGTACTTAAAAGTACTGTACGATCTTTTTATTTCAAAACTTCCTTGGCATACGATTTTTTTGTAGTTGGCGTACGATCACACTTTTTTTGCATCTGGCAGCCCTGGGTAGAGCACAGCAGGAAATATCCAGCCCAAAATCTGGAGCAGCCCGACTGGGGAATTATCTCGACCTTACGGAAGATCACAGCTAAACAATACTGCTGAATACGGTGAACAGAGCTCCTAGTGGGGAATTTTTGTAAGGTCGGCAACGTAATTGCGATGGTTCTGGTTTTGCAGTCTTCTATAAGTTACGGTAAGCGCTTACTGTCAGGTGAGCCGTACGCTTCTTTGCCAACCTTGTTGTCTAAAAATGGATGAGAAGAGCATTGCATAAACGTAGATAAAACCACGCGAATTTTCTACTATACTAAGTAATAAGGTAATGAATATATATTTTCCATTAATTTTTGTCACGAAATTTTTTAATTTGTTAGAATTTTTTGTAGAAATAGTAATTTGATATTTAAAAAGGGCGAGTCTTTTACAAAGGATTCTCTTTACATTAATTAGGAAAATTTATAAAAAAAATACAGGTAGCAACACTACATCATTTTATTACTTAATTAAATTTTTAACGTGATCCGTTCTCTCTAAAAATAAATAGTGTTATAATTATAAAGGAAAATAATTTGTAACCGCTTTTAAAGCACATTTGCATTAAATAATATTTTATTTCGATTTTTTTGATTTTCATGATTGTAAGAAAGTGTTTTGCCATAACTTGCGTTTTGACTTTTTAATAATAATAATGATGATCTGAAAATTTAATTGACCTCATTAACGGCGTTCTCAAAATACCTAACACTAATAACAATTAAAAAATTGATGATGCTACTAAAAGATACAAATTAATATATTATCACACACAGATGCTTTGTTCCTATACACCTTTTTCGTAACAAAAGTTTTATACTGAAACATTATTAATCTTTCCGACAGCTCAACTGAGCCGCATGACGTATTTTTCTTCGACGAACGTACGACATACGTACTTGACAAGGATCTTAAGTTTTAATTTTATTCTTGTCTAAAAATAGAATGAAAATATGTTCCTCTGTATCTCCTAAATTATTTGACCAAATTAAATTCCATCAAAGACAAAATTTATCTTCTTAAAATTGCCTTGTCAATGAAGTATTTTTCATTCGAAAGGATTCATATGCCTGGCTAATAAATAATAATTACAACACATTATGTAATAAAATCACCTTTATATTTTTCGTGGTCATTAATTATTTGCAGAGTTGTTATAAAACTATGATATCCTCTAAGATATTCATTGAAATTAAACGATGTCAAAGATTTTGTTCAAAAAGAAATACTTATTTGTGATGAATATCATATTTATTTGCATAAGGACTTAGATCATAATATCTTAAAACGATCTTCACAAATAATGCATTAATTTAGAACTTTGATTACCTACCATAAAAAGGTCATAATGAGTTAACCTTAAAAGATAAACATACGCTGTGGCAGACTTTTTTTTACAACTTATGATGGCGAACAACTCCGTCATGCATAATATTTGCGTAACTTTAACCGTTTATACAGCGCAACGGAAGCTCTCCAAAAAGAATATATATTTTTTTTATATGTTACATTTCTTATTAATGCTCAGCTTTAAACAATGTTGGAAAGAAAGCGTCCCGAGATTTACGACGACGTCGAGAACGACAGAATCCCATTACCTAACAAATATTTTAAAGGCTTTAAATAAACGTCTACATATATCAAATTTTAAATAACAGTCTATTTCCCAATACTTAAACCGAAAAATCGAACATGTCTGTTTATTTTTCCGTCGTAAGTGTTTATCCTATGATCTTAAAGTTTAGGAAAAACTTTTTGCGTATTTTTGTCTTTTAGTGTTATGAAATAAATCAAAGCGAGAGCAGATAAGACTTTTCAACGACATCTCCATAATACCAATTTGTTAACTTAGGAAAACTTGTTATTGGCCATATTATATTTTGTTGTTTGTTATATGATAAAAAATTTATCTATAAGCTATTGGTTTTTTAAATAAATAAACATACCAATAACAAGCAATAAACGCTTCACGCTCAACGGACGGTAGGATTTTCTCCTGTGTCACACAATACAAAAGCACAAACGCCCAGACCACGACAAACATCTATATGTCCAATACAAATGTCTGTCGTGAGCGGGGATCGAACCCGCGACCACCAGCGCAACAGCCAGTGCTGTGACCGCTGCGCTAACTCATCGTCAAGGTAACAGTACAAGATTGCAGTTACAAATGACTAACGTGTAGATTTTCTAATGATGGCTTTTATCTATACATATAATAAAATGGTAGGAAAGTCAAAACTGTACATTGAATATTTTTTTTAAAGAATACTTGGGGTGTGATCTACAATCGATACCGAAGCCAAAAATATAGTTTTTAGAATTTTTGTCTGTTTGTCTGTTTGTCTGTATGTATGTCCGGGATAAACTCAAAAAGTACTGCATGGATTTACTTCAAATTTGGCACGAATATTATTAAGAAGTCGGGTCAGAACATAGGCTACATATTATCACGCTATCACCTACGGGCAACGAGCAGTGAACGCACGCAGACGACGTCGCGGGCAGCAGCTAGTATAGACATATTATAATTCTATGTTCTGCCTTAAATGATTAATGTTCCAACATTGTTATTGTTCAATAGATAGAATAAAACACTTTATAAAATGACGATTTACAAGTGCTTTTGAAGATCACTTGAATAAAAAAGTTTTAAATTAGATTTTATTTGATTTAATTTGAATTTTAATGTATTTTAATTTAGATTTTTAGCATTTGAAATATGATATGCTATTTCATTTTAGAATATAGAGACTGCAGATTTAATTATAGTATAATATAATTATAGTACGTACTATAATATTAATTCACTTATTTTTTGCTTCAAACTTCAAAAAAAAAACAAACAAAAAACAGAAGAAAACAAGAGAAGAAGCTTTATTCGCATTTTCAACCTTGGATTGCCATGAAAAACATGAATACTCGTATAAATCTTTTATCACTGTCAACTACAATACAGTGGTATTGCTTCTGCAACAGTAAAATGGTCATTAGCTATTTTTCATGATAATAATAATATTTTTGGCAGAAAAGTATTTTTAAGGAGTCAATATTCCGACTTACGACTTTCCGGCTTACAATTATCTATTTGCAAACCACTTTAAGTCTTAACTGCTGCTTCGGCGTACGGCTATTTTAATCAACTTTTTGGAAACATTTAAAAAATTATACGATTAATATATAACTAGCTATACCGGTGCGAATAATTCGCACAAAATAAGTATTATAATTATCATTTTACAAAATTACAAAAAAGTATTTATACTTGAGTTGATTTGAAGTTGAACAAAAAGTTTACCGACCGTCAATCATGTTGACGTTGTTTCAAAATTAAAGCCAAAGCATGGAATTATTATGTACTACGTAGTACATAATAATTCCATGAGCCAAATAGTGGAGTGCCTGGGGCGTTAAAAACACGAAAACCTCGGATTTCCGTTACAGTGAATGAAATTTTATAATTCAAAGTGGAATGTTTAGCTTATAATATATACAAAAAAGTTTACCTATTAAAAAATTGTGATCTCGATTCAAAAAAAAAAAAAACTAAATAATTATAATTTTGATAGTTTAAACCCTCTAGAACATTTTTCTACACCAAAATTAAGTTAATTGATACATTCTTATAGAGATAGTAATTAGGAAAAAGAAATAAATGAAGGAAAATGAAAGAAAAAAAAAATATCAAGAAATCATTTGTCAAACAATTTACATTTTTGTCTTAAGTATTTTCTTCAACTTCACTTATTTCAATGATATTATTAAAACAGGTATTTTCGCAACACTGTAGACATGTTACACTGCAGTATAAGCCACTCTTTCGACATCCACAAGCAGCTCCACAACCCCTTTTTTTACTATTATTATCATTATGATTAGTTTTTTTGCTGCTTGCTGTGTGGCTAAGGGAGTAAAGAATATAGCCACTCCCTCTCTTCCCGTGGCTGTCATAAGAGGTGACTAAGGGATAACACAGTTCCACTACCACCTTGGAACTTAAAAAGCCGACCGATGGCGGGATAACCATCCAACTGCTGGCTTTGAAATACACAGATTTTTTCTTTTTCTTTTTATGTCTGTTAGCTCAGAACTTTTGACTGGGTGGACCGATTTCGATCAATTTTGTTTTAATTGAAAGGTGTTGCGTGTCATGTGGTCCCATTTTAATTTTTAAGGGTATTTCTATGATTTCGTGCAATTCGGACAGATTTGTGAGAAAATTTTCGATACCTTTTTTTCAACTTGCACAATAATCTTTATCAAGAACATAAACTAGTAATGTGATTTATACAAGATTATACGCATTAGATAAAAAGATATCGACTAATGAAAATCTACAATGTTGATGGTAATGAATACTGTGGAGTTGGTAATGAAATTGGGGATAAAGGTAATGAAAAAAATATGCTGGTAATGAAATTAGAGACTAAGGTAATGAAACAAAATCGCTGGTAATGATGATGTAATTAAAATATCGTAAGTTTGACATAATCAGAGAGTATAATCTTTTTGAAAAATGATTGATTAAAAAAAAAACATAACAAAACATACAATTCTTCCAAGTAAAACAAAACAACCATTACTTCACAAAATTTTTCAATTACTAAGAAATCTTTCAAATAATAAAAACCTAACAATATGAAATAATTTTAGTATCTTTTCCCGTAAATTGAACAACTTAAAATAGGAAATTTAACAAAAAAAAAACACCAACTCGAACCTTTGTATTTTTATACCTATATAAAATAAAATATTTAATTTATAAAATAAAATATTTACTTTAAAAAATATTCAGTCTCTTAAATATTGCGAATCAAATAAGTTTGGTTAAACTCTTTGGCTTTGGTAAATTAAAAAATATTTTCATCACTGGAATCATCAAAAAATAAATTAATGCGTGATTTTTTAATTCTAACGTCTTCACATATTTCTCCTCCACTGCTTCTTTCATCCGAATGGTAAAAATACTTTTTATTCACCTTTCTATCTTTTTTGCGTATTTTTCTTACACTATTACTTTCTGAAAGATCATCGGGATTATTTTGTTCTTTTTCCGCAACTACTCCAACATTTCCAGAAACGAACTTTTGGAAATCAAGCTGAAAATTTGTGTTTCCTGTTTCCTTAATTATATTGCCAACAAAGGAAGTGTTGGTCCAATGTACTTTTACATCAGAGAGAATGGTGATTTTGTTATTATGTTTGGCTCTACTTGGTGAAGTCTTCATATTTTGTAATGGTTCAGCGGTTGATCTATCCAGGAATTGATTAGTAGGAGTAGAAGCTCGAGAATTTGTCACTTCTCGAAGGACATCGTTCGTTGTGTTTTCATTTAAGAAATCTTGTAGATGTTCAGGATCGACATTTTCATAAAGACAAGGTAAGTTCATAAATCCAAGATGGTAGTTATGTGAACATATTTCGCCGTTTTCACACAAGAAACAACTTAGTTGTCGGAAGGTTATTCGAAGCTTGTCAAATGACCAAAGCACTTGATGCACAGACATCGTGCCACGAAATCCTTGAATCGACGAGGGAAATTTTCTTTCTTCAATATCTTGTTCTGAGACAAAAAGTAGTTTGACATTCTTCACATTGGCTTGAATTAGCTCCCAAAACTCTTCCATTGTGCCAATATCATTACCAAACCGTACAATTTGATCTGCGGTTCTCTTTAGGACTGCACCAACTCCATCGGGCGCTCCTTTGCCGTGCCCAGCCTCTAAATAGTTCCAGGTCACAAAGTTTAACTCTGGAAAATCCTGTTGCAGTTGACTGATAACGAAGAAAATGTAGCGATTCCTATATTGGCTTGAAGGGCTGTCAGATACAAAATGTACTGTATCAATCAGAGGTGATATTCCTCTTACATAGGCTATTAGAGGTATGAGATGTGCCCATATGGCACTGGCATCATGTCTATTGCATTTGCTGATACTACAAACGCTGTATGTCTTCATGATTCCAGTTTCTGGATCAATCAAATACGCAACTGCAGTGTGCAATGTTATTTGTAATCTATTGCCGCCGAAATGATAGCTTTGTATCTCCTCATTAAATTTGCAAGAGTAATTTTCCGAAAAATCAATGTGTAGCATAACCTCCTTAGTAGTCATTGTCGCTTTTAAAGATGTAATGTTCTTGTACTGGACAACGATGTTAGTACAATGTTTAAAGTATGCATTCAGAGAATCTTCCAATTTTTTGATAACGTTTCTTGGGTAATCTTGTAATCGAGTTTTCACGGTAGCAATTTTTGTTTTCTCTTGTCCGTTTACATTGTAGTTTTCTTTTTTTGTACACCACTGATAAAAATTGATTTTCTCTTCATTACTAAATTCTCCATAATTAATTACTCTGTTTCGACATACTTCACATGTTCGATTTAAGCATTCTTCATTGTTTATGTCACAGCACAAGCTTTCCAATATAGCAGTTCCATTGGACTCTTTAGTGATTTTTTTCATGTTAAGACTTTTGACTAACAAATCAAAATTTACGTGTTTCTTACAAGCACACGTGTTACGATCAGATTCTTTTGGATAGAGAACCCAAAATGGTCGATATTTACAGAACGTAGAATATGCAATATTATTCTTTTGGACGTACATGAACTTTTTATGGAGGTTAGTCAATGTGTCTGATAAATAGCGTTTTTGTTTTCTTAGTCCATTTCGTGTGATAAATTCTTTTTTATTAGGAGATATTTTTGAATTGCAGTCGTCTTCGAAAAATTCTTCTATGTCTTGTTTGATTTTACTCTCCATGCTTGATTCATCGCTGTGGTATATTTTATTTTTATCTCGCACTGTAAATTTCATCGCTTTACTTAACACCTTGTACTTCTTAAAACGGTCTTTGTCCTTCATGAGTATATCGCTAAACTCTCGTTTTTTTTGCTTGCCTAAAACTTTGAATCCATCTTTTAAATTGTTAGATATGATTTCTCCAAATAATATTTTTTTCTTTACTTCTTCCCGTTTGTCTTCGTCTATTGATTTTATTAAATTATCCACTTTCTCGCCAGTTGATGGTACTTTTGCTTGTAATCTTCGGGTTTTTTTTATTTGCCTAATCAACATTTTTCGCATTGCATCTTTTTCTTTAATAACTCTTTCCTTCTCCTGTTTCAGCTTACCAATCTCTTTCTTGTAACCATAACGAAGTCTTCTTATTAATTTATCTTTTTTCTGACACTTTTTGCAGTTTATGTTCGGCACCTCTACTGATTGGTGTGACGGCCCCTCTAACGGATCTTGTTCAGTATCTACATTTTCTTCTCTATCGCTTGTTGGAGGTGAATTTTCAATCAGCATATGTTGTATAAGCCTTTCCTTTTTCTTCTTTTCTAAATAACGCTTACTATTTTCATTCCATTTTTTTCTTTGTAGTCTCTTTTCCCTTGGTGTCATTTTGGCAACAGGCTTTATTTTATTTTGTTCTTTTCGTCTCAAGTATCTCTGTCTCTCTTTTTCCTTCTGAATTGCATATCTTTCGGGATCGTTCTTAATTTCCTCGTATTTTTTCCTTTTATGCAGTCTTGCTTGAGCAGCCTTTTCTTCCCGAGTTTTTTTGGTTTTCGTTTTAGCCATATTACGTGTAGTACCTGTAAACGATAATATTTGCTAGAATAAAATATTATGAAATTTTGTATTAAGGTGATAACTAACTAGCGCCGCCAATTAATTTATTTTTATAACTTGTAAATTAGACCATTTATTAAAAATGGACAGACAATATCTTATAACTTACCTCTTTAAATATTGAATACCTGTCGACTACTTTTCATTCTGCCTTTTAGTTTCATATAGCATTTTTAACAAAAGCAGCCTCATTTTTGTAAAAACGCAATCTAAAACTTAAGTACAAAATGATAAGACATTAACTATTTAAAAGAAATATTTTTTGAGATATTATCTGTCATTTAAAAAAATAAAAGGGTAAATTAGTAGTAACTAAATTAAACCAATTGGTGGCCTTGCTACGAGTATAAGGGCCTTGAAATGTCACCCGTTACTTCAATTGTCCTTATAAGTGTTATAAAAGCGAAATCAACTCTGTATGTCTGTCTATTACGTTATCACGATTGTCTACTACGTTAACAATAATAATTATAGAACCTTAAAACATATACAGGGTTAAGTATAATAATATAACATATAAATAAATGTAAAATTCATTACCTTCATTTTTATTTCATTACCGTCACCTTCATAGCTGAAGGTAATCGATGGTAATGAAAGTGAGGGTAATGAATTTTCAAAGCTGTTTTTGATTTTACTCGACAATTAATCGATTAACGTACATAATAATAATTATAAATATGAATATACGAATTTCAAATGCTTTGAGACCAAAAGTATAAAAAAACATAAATACTTAACATGAACAATCCGCTGTAGGTAATGAAATATAAAGTGGTTGAAGCACGTAGTTGACGATATTTTTTAACCGTCGCGTAAAAACTGACGCGCGTGCTGCCCCGTTTGTTGTTGCTGGCTGACTGACTGGCAAATGAGTATGCGGGAGGGGATGCGCGATCCGGATACGATGCATATACAGTATGATTTCTGATATTTCAAGCCAGGCTGAAGGTAATGAAATATTTTTTCGGACAAATTGTTTTTATGACAGTGTATTTAAATAATAACAATATTACAACTAGTAAGATCATAATTTCATTCCTTATTCTGTACTTGAGGTTCCTAAAGTAACAATACGCAGTATAAACCTCTACGTATAATTAAATATAATTTGTTTTCTAACTCGTCGCAAAAAGGACACTGAAGGTAATGAAAATTAAGCAACTAAAATATTATTTTCTGTTAGTAACTCGTCAGGATTATTTAAATTCCACGTGGCAGAAATAGTTTAACAACCTATTTATAGATAAAAAATATTTGTGGGCTCTTAGGATGTTTAGATTGGCCAAAAACTTCACGGACATGCGATTTGCATGAAATCATAGAAACACCCTTAACTGAAATCTGACAAGTACTTTTAGAGATATCTAATAATGCGTCTTGACTACTTTTTCGTCGACCTACGTTGTATTATACCGCATAACTTTTTACTCGGTGTACCGATTTTGATGATTCTTACTTTAATCGAAAGCTAATACTTGTCATGTAGTCTTGTTTAAATTAGATCGAGATCTGATTACAGTTTTTTGAGTAATCTTTAATAGCGCGTATTTACTTGACTATTTTTTCAAACACAATTATTTAAAGTATAATAGTGTTAGCTCCAAATTTACTTGATCCAACAATATCATCATGATAGCGGTCTATTAGTCGTTATCTAATAGTTTTTTTTTATCCGGTGTATGCTGTGAGGTATATATACCATCGTATCTTTCAACTCTTGCATAGAAAATTGGCAGTCGTCATTCTCTTCTATATACTTGCATATTTGCTTCATTGCTGCATCTATCATCGAAATAGTCAAACCAACCTTTTTATCGCAGAGCTCAGATGAATAGAATTTTTAAGAGAATTATAACAATCAGCATTATATTTTGCTTGGAGTGTTTATAAATCTGCTAGGTACATCAGAAATTCTTTTATGAATTTCTTGATAACAATCGTTTTTCTGTACAGCTATAAAGCTTACAATGGAGTCATTTAAAGTTGGAGTATTAATATATGAATTTGTTTTCGTCGTTTTTTATTTAATTTTGCTTAAATTTCTTTATTAGCTTATTGACCACAGATGAAATAGTTTTTTCCCACTCAAAGCTCGGTAAATCAAATCAGTGCTACTTCGGAGTTTCTTTTTCGAAGGCGAAAATGGAATTTTATTGGGCCTCTTCTTATATGTTTCAATATATTTTTTATGAATATATTTTTGGCGACGATTTGTATGAGCGTAAATGAATTAAGTTTGAAGATGAGGTAACAAGTCATCCTTTCGTTCTCCCCTCTCCACGTTCTATTACCTGTCCAAGGTCGTTATGACCCTTCATACGCTCCAACATTTCAAGAAAATATTATTTTACGTCTATTTAGGTATTATTCAACGTATATAATGCGAAAAAAAAATTATTTTAAATAAAATTATTAATTTTTCATAATATTTGGTTTAAATAAAAAAAAAATCAAAAGCACAAAAAAATTTTGGGTAAACTACACTTTATAGTATAAAAAAGAAAACCCCCCCTCGACCATTTGAATTCATTCACTGTAACAAAAGTCTGAGGTCAAAACCCCCAGACACTCCACTAAAAGCAATAATAAATTTTCTATTAGTTGTTGATGCCGGTAGTGCAAGTTTTCTAAGTTTTTTTTTTCTAAAAAGGGAGGGTAAACACCTTATCGTATTAATATATAATTATGATAATCATTTTTGCTTACACGTGTGTACGAGTAATTGACCTTAACTGGAAAGACGAAATGGAATATAAATTTTAGTTCATAGAGCCCAACATGATGTTTACGACTTCTTTGTAGCAGAAGTGGATTGTAAGGCTGTTTGTTGTGTTTGTTCAGGATATACTCTAAATATAAATAACTGTCTCACTGGCGAAAATACTTGTAATGGAAAACAAGTTCGTCTGACAAATATATTTTAACAATGGTTTAGTCAGGTTTCAGTGACTTCGATAATTGAAAAATAGTTCCTAAATTGTACCTTTCTACTTAAAGTAGCTATACTCA
Source organism: Melitaea athalia (assembly GCA_905220545.2). Taxonomy (NCBI): domain Eukaryota; kingdom Metazoa; phylum Arthropoda; class Insecta; order Lepidoptera; family Nymphalidae; genus Melitaea; species Melitaea athalia. The sequence continues at coordinate 18,322,417 of HG992184.1, read as the reverse complement.
AGTATTATTTTTATATATAACCAGGTCGGCAAACAAGCGTAGGGCTCGACTGATTGTAAGCGATTACCGTAGCTTATAGACGCCTGCAACACTAGAAGCATCGCAAACGCGTTGCTGACCCTATCCCGATCGCCCCCAGGAGCTCTGGTCACCTTACTCACCACAACAACACAACACTGCTTGAAAGCAATACTATTTAGCTATGATATTCTGTAAGGTCGAGGTACTTCCCCACTCGGGCACAGAGCCCCTGCTCCAGTTGAATCCGAATTTAAATTTGAAATTTAAGAGAAGAAAGAAATATCTTGTAATAAACATCTATTTTTTTATTTAAAGTAATTTAAATGAAATCAATGCTAAAACTTAATTGATAATCTTATGACATATATATTGAAAATATACTAAATTTTACCTGACTCCATCCGTAAGCACTCAGAAATCCAATAGTGATTGTATTTGTGTCGTTCCTATTTCCTCTGACGTTGTGACAAATTTTTGCACTACCGCAGTTGCTCTTGACGAGATCAAATAGGTTTTCTCCATCTGCTTCTAAATTATCTATTGAAACGTTGTCGTGTATCAGTTTCATTGTTTCGCCGGTAAACATGTTATTTAGATACGTTGACGCAAGTTGTTTTGTTTCATATGTTGCTACATCTGCTGTCACATTTAATAGTTCACATTTTTTATGATTAAAATGAATGTCACTAGTATTAAGATCATCATTTACATTAATATCTATAACAGTTGTTGCACTAGTCACTTCAGTATAATTTTTTTCGTCTATGATATCATTGGTAATATTAGTAGCATTGGCATATTCCATAATTTCATCGTACGATATGCTATCAATTTTGGTTTTGATTACGTACTTAGCCACTACCACGTGCAGCACGATGGTAATTACGAAAATTAACGTAGCTCCGTTAGCCATTTTCTCAGTTAATTTGTTCCTTTGTCTACATATTCCTCCTCGTTTCACTTCGTGTCCTGTAACAAGGAAAGTTTGTATTTATTTTTAGTTAACAGAATGCAATCTCATTTTAACCACAAGAGAAATTAGTGACCATAGAGGTACGCAAAGAATTTATTATCAGTCAATGTGGATAAAGTTAATTAATATATTACTGTTATTCTACATACTGGAATTTTTAAGTAGTTTTTTTTTTAATATGTTTAATAAATAACATTCAAAACAACTGTATCTTTACATTAGTTCGTTTTCATTTTTATTTCACTTATATTTTACGTCACAAAATGCAACGAATTATACTAAAATGTACTTATATAAGTCAAAATGTATATAATCAGTGCATGAAATCATTATTCCAGAAAGGCTATCAATATTTTTAATTTACGATTGATCACTGTTACGTATGAGCAAATAATATTTCGATGTGTGTGTTGTACGCCCAATTTTGTATTTTTTTTTATTATTTTTTTTAGATTCAGTGCAAAGTATATTTACCATGGAAACCAATCTGTTATCAGTTACTAAGGAATTATAAAAGGTTTTTCCTTACAAAATGTAATAAATATTTTTGTTACGGGGATTCAATGTTTGTGAAATCGTTTCGCCATCTTGGGTAAATAATCCAAAAGCTATTATGTTATCATATGTAAATATACCCTGTGAGATTTGTTTGTAAAACGGAGAAAATATAAATAAAACATAACACTCATAAAATTGACAAAATAAAATTTGTTTTTTTTTTATTTTTTATATTTTGATTATTATACGCTTTGAGATTAAGAGTTTTTTCATTTCAATGAACGCAATAGTCATCAATTGCATTTGAAAAAAAAAACTTGTGTCAGACCGAAAAATGAATAAAAATAGATTCAAAATATCAACGTGCCTAATATCAATAATGACAAAACCCTGTTAAGATTCTGACTGTGTTTATATTTGGTAACAGCTCTTGATATATTTGTACTCCATTGACATTTAAAGTTATTGCTTTGTAACTATCGGACATAACTTTTAACGAGATGTCGTTTTACGGGAAAATACCGATTTACCGAACTAATAAACTTTTTGTCATCGTTATTAGCGATTCACATAACATCACCAAATGAGTCTTTACTTTTTTTGATTTTGTCTTTGTCTCTTGATTTGTCTTTTCAAGTATAATTACTGCGTTTTGAAACTTAAAATTAGCAGGATCCATAGCTCAATTGGCAGAGCGCTGACACGGAATGTCGGAGGCGCGGGTTCAAACCCCGCTGGATCGAAATATTTTGATATGATTTAAAATGTCTATAATTCCCTCATGTGTGGGTAGCACAAAAAATAAAAATAATACGAATTTTAAATAGCATGGTATCGTCTCTTGTCAAAGAATTAATTGTAATAATTATGAAGCTTTGAGTAGTCGGGTGCTGTAAAGGACTCACTATAGACGGCGTCAAGGTTTGCTTAAAAACTAAATAAAAATCATCATATCAAGAATTTCGACCCAGCGAGGTATGGATCCATAGCTCAATTGGCAGAGCGCTGACACGGAATGTCGCAGGCGCGGTTTCAAACCCCGCTTGATCGAAATTTTTGATATGATTTAAAATGTTTAAAAATTAGCAATTTACATTTAACTAAACCCCAATGAGAAGGAAATCCTTGACTGAGGGTCAGAACTCAGAAGTGCGTAAAACAAAAACATAGGAGCTCCGACCATAAAAACATCTGCTTGGTCCATAAAAACATTTGCCATGTACGAGACATAATGCGTCTGAATATAGTGACGATAATTATATCAAACGTCATCTTAAGCTTCAATTTTTAACTCAATAATTTGCCGTATCTTATTCTTATACTATTAAATGAGCAATTCTTGTATATATATATATATATATATATATATATATATATATATATATATATATATATATTCTGAATCTCGGAATCGGCTCCAACGATTTTCGTGAATTTTAGTATGCAGGGGATTTCGGGGGCGAAAAATTGATCTAGCTAGGATTCATTTAAAAAAAATGTCGTTTTATCCCAGTTTTTAGGCAATGAAAAAATATCATTAGAATACGAAGCTTAATTTCACCAATGTCAATATAGCTATAATAGCGTAATTAGGAAATCGGCGGGTGTCAAATCGTGTTGACCCGGGTTCGAATCTGAGTCTCCAGATTAATTTTTTTCTTTTTTTTTTAATTTCACTCGTGATTTATTATTTAAATAAAATTAAAATATAAAAATACCGAGAAAAAAAACAAAAAATAAAATGAAAATACCGAGCTAGGATCAGTCACCCAGGTACTGTATATTAAATTAGAAAATACAGCCTTTAAAGCCAGGTATAGTAGAATCCTTACTAATGCGATAACTATGCCTTTATAAATAAGATTATTTATATATTCTACAGCTAACTATTTTTTGCAAACTGTCGTTACTAAAAAATCTATATCAAAAATCTATATAAGCGATTACCGTAGCTTATACACGTCTGCAACACCAGAAGCATCGCAAGCGCGTTGCCGATACCCCAATGCCCCCAGAGCTCTGGTCACCTTACCACCAAGAGGAACACAACACTGCTTGAAAAGAGTGTTATTTAGCTGTGATATTCTGTAAGGTCGAGGTACTACCCCAGTCGGGCTGATCCATATTTTAAGCAGGAAATTTCCTGCTCTGCCGTACCTCAATTAATATGTATGAAATATCTCCAATGATAAACAGAAATGTGATGAATAATATTTGGGAATATTCCGAGCCATTATATGGGTCACCATTCCCATATGACATTTCGTTGTATTGACCCGTCTTCAACAGCATAATAATAATATGGACATCTAAACAAGCTTGAATTCCACTTTGCTATGATAACTATTTATTGTACTTCAGCATATCGCAGTCCACTGCTGAACATAGGCTTTTTCATTTTGGTTGTCGACGTCCCGCACTGCATTGCCTTACGAGGCGTTTTTAATATAATTTATCTAGCAAATTAGACTGATAAGCTATCAGAGACTACACGAGAAGACATTACATAAACTAAATACAGTAACATTTTTGATGTCGCACGTAAAACACAACCCCAACCACATACCCATTTTAATTACATGATTACATAACATTTAGAAGCTATGTTGTACAAAAAAATTAATTTAATAGAGGTAACTCTAAGTTATATGTATCCTATTATTATTTTCATACATAAAATATTTAGCGAGAAAAAAAATCTACTAACAGATACTTATCCAGACAAGTTTAAAAGCAAACCACATATTGGAGATTACAATAATTGTCCTTTTTTTTTAAAAAATTTTCTTTTGATATCGCAGGGTAACCTATTTACGGGTAGATTACAACTGTCCTTGATATTACATCGTCCAAATCAATACTTTAGAACAGCCTTTCCCAAAGTGAGCGATAACGCCCCCTTGTGGGCGCTGCAGACCTAAAGGGGTTAAGAGACCCAGAAAAAAATGGGGGCGTTGTGTAGAGGCTTGGAGTTTATTAGAATGAATGTTTATTTTCTGCTGGCTAATAAAGCTCGCAATAATTAATTTAATATAAAGTTATAGTTATTTTTAAGTAGGTGAACAAATGGGGGCACTAAAAAATAATTTATTCTCAAAGTGGGCAGTAGACAAAATAAGTTTGGGAACCCCTGCTTTAGAAGATACTCCAATTTCAAACTAACGAAAATCAAATTTGTTTACAGCGTAATTGGTGAATAAGCGACTGTTTCTACAGCAAACTGATCAGCAGAATGACATTAGCTTACGACATCAGGTATATCGAATAAGCTAGTGTCATTCCCATAGATTGAGAATTCTATTCTATTCGTTTAGCTTTTATACAACTTGTTTACAGGGGCTGACTTGCTAAAAACAATTTAATGCAATTTTGCATGTAAGATTGATTGAGCTCTGATCCTTCTCATACATGGGTAAAGAGGCCTATGGCAAGCAGTGGGATATTACAGGCTGAATCTATAGCTATTGTATGTAAATGCAAAGAATAATACATGATGTATGATTTAATATACATTTCAAACATACAATTATACTTCGTTAAAGTAACGATTAGTATCATTTTGTAGCCTAGATAACTAAGGAAAGATTTTGTACTAGATTAAAAGTCATAAATTAAAAGTAAAAAAACCTTTTTAAAAAACAAGCTTTTATTTGAATGCACTAAAACGAAAAAAATAAATTTTTACTTTAAAACTTTTACTATCTACTTATAAAGTCATTACACATAATCTATATGATATAAAAGCTTGTCGCGAAATAGTACTCGTATTTCCTTAGTTTGAAAATTTTAATAGTTAAAATCAATCACATCAATTTATTTAATTTACTTGTTTACAAGCAAATCTTGCGACATCATTTCACCCGAACAAACATTCATTAAATTTACATACATACATACATACATACATACATTGCAAGTTAAATAAAAGCTTGTAAAAAAGGATTTGAAATGTGGCATGAAAATCCGTAATAGTGTATTGGGAAGTGTTTTTTTATTATTATTTTGATTTCATCAGTCGTACAATGTATATTGCTTTGTAAATATATATACTGTGCCTGCACGTGCTAATAAACGTTTAGTAAATTTAGTGACCACTTTTTTAAATTATTCAATTTGACCACAGATTTTAACTATAAACAAAAAAGTATACATGCGTGTGTGTCAAATACATAGTAGTGTGTGTAATGCTTTTTTTTAATGATTTAATGTATTTTTATGCTCAGTAAAAAAAATAAGCATTCGGAATTCCTTCTCTGTATAAACTATAAGTGTGCGAAATTTCATACTCCTTCGTCGTAAAAAGGGGTACAAAGTTGTTGCTTCACGTATTTATATATCACGTACGCTCACGACAGACATTTGTATTGAACATATTATAAATGTTTGTCGTGGTCCGGGCGTTTGTGCTTGTGTATTGTGTGTGTTCACGGACCCCCGACATAATATGAAAAAACCCTACTTAGCGCCGTTAAGTGTGAAGCAAAAAAAAATATATTTTGTCTCTGAAGGTGAACAAAGATATAGGATATAGGGATAGATAAGTTTTTTCAAAGTTTTGGAAGTAATAATATAGTATTCAAGCCTTATATAAAAGTTTAAAGTTATGCTTAATTAAGCTAGAAATTTAATATCAAAATTATATAAACATTAAAATTTGTACCGATATTCGATATTTTGTAAAGTTGTTCAATTATAAAACAGGGCTAGTTTGAGCTGTTATTATACTCCAAGTATTCTTAGCTAATTTACAATTTATATACTAACTAGCTGTGCCCGCGACTTCGTTCGCGTGGAATTTAACAAAAAAGTTATTGTTCCGTTCGCAGAGTTATATAATAAATAAATAAATTTCTAAAATAAAAGTAGCCTAAGTTACTTCTTATTACATCAGCTATCTGCCAGTGAAAATTTCGTCAAAATCGGTCTAACCGTTTCAGAGATTAGCCGAAACCAACAGATAGACAAAAAAATTTATAAATAATGTTATTTTTGTATACGTACCGTGTATACATCCATTTTTATTTAGTAAAAAACGGTTATTTTAATATTACAAACAGACACTCCAAATTTTATTTATTTGGATAGATTGAATTTGTATCACGGTAGTGGAAGCCAGAGATCTAGATATGGATATTCTCGAGCGTCACGGGGACCTATTTGATTGTGAAGATTAGATAATAAAAAAATAAAATAAAGGTTATGTAAAGCATGCAATTTCACAGGTGGAGGAGCACGTACAAGTTTTCAAAGATGTAAAAAAATCAGTCATATATATGTAAATACTCGAAAATCCTCGGTAGAGCTCCCCTACCGCAACAGTTTTGGTAAACCAAAAAACAAAAATAAAATTCAAAACTGGAATACAAGTATACATGAATTTATAAATTATATATTATTACGTAAATAACTCAATCATTCTTCACACTTGTTCGCTGGACATCGACAAACATACATGTCTCATTAAAGGTATTGACAAGACATGATGGATTTGTTTAATTTGCCCGGCGAACTTCGTAGGTACCGACGTTTTTTCGCATATGTGTTCGTATATATATATATATATATATATACATATATATATATATGTTTGTCTTTGGTTTTTTTATACAAACCTTGTACTGACAAGGAACAAAAAAAAATTGCGTGCGTACAAAGTAAATATGTCAGAAGTTAAACTTCTTTGGCAAACTAATTCAAAAAGTAAATAAATAAAACTAATTAAAAAAAACTAATTAAAAAAACGTATTTAAATACAAAAAAATAATTGAATAAAAGAACAAAAATCCAATGGTCACGCGGTGTTCCCAGGCGGTCACCCATCCAAGTAGTGGCTCGCTCAAATTTTACCCCTCATGCGCTTAAAGAAGTTTCACTTCAAAAAATATCAAATTTGATGCAATCGTTCATTTCAGGAATTTATTTTTATTTATATAGACTAGCTTCATTTTATTTTATTTATAGTCTTTGACAACAGAACATTAATAATGTTCAAACTTATAACTTAAATTAATTATTGCCGAATTTCGACCACTGGGCGACCACTTAATAAAAATATGTTTTCTCCCGAACGAAAAAAACCAACTTCAACTACCTCGAAAAGAAAAAAAAGCCAGCAATCAGTAACAAGTTCTGAAGTAACATACATAAAAATATACAGTCGAATTGAGAACCTCCTTCTTAAAACAAAAGGAACCTATATAAATTGACTGTAATTTGAAACAGGTTATAATTTCCCTTATGTTCAGCTGACCGTGTAAGTATGTTTAAACATTAAAATTACATCTGAACAGCTAAATTTATTAGTGAAACGGAATTTCGGTCTACAAAGCATTTCTTGCTTGGTATTCTGAGTACCGAGTATTGTTCAAATTGAACCAACATTCTTTGCAAGTTACTATCGTAATTGCGATAATTGATTTTGAATTACATTTCGACATTGAAACATTGACACCGCGTTGGCGCAACGGTCACAGCACTGGTTTGTGGCTGTTGTGCTGGCGGATGCGGGTTCGATCCCCGCACATGACAAACATTTGTATTGGCCAACAGATGTTTGCCGTGGTATGGGTGTTTGTGCAGTCCTTGTGGGTCTCTCCATCGTGCCTCGGAGAACATGTTAAGCCGTCGGTCCCGGTTGTTATCATGTACATCTGATAGCAATCATTATTCATAGTATGGAATATATCTATCTACCAACCCGCATTGGAGCAGCGTGGTGGATTAAGCTCTGATCCTACTCCTACATTGGGAAAGAGACCTGGGCCCAGCAGTGGGATATTACAGGCTGAAGCCTGGAAACATCTAATCTAAGAAAATTAAGATCAAGTCTCTTCGATTGGACGTGAATTCTATCTTGCTTAAATTATTTTCCTTTGTCTTTATATTCGTACCAATGGTAAAAGGTTACCATTGCCTGTTGCCTGACACCAAAAGCATTATAAGTGCAAAATCAAAAAATCATTTTTTCAAGTTGCCTTCAAAATCATAAATTTATATTATACTACTGGTTGCTCTGGGCGAAGTAAAATGAAAATATGTTCCTCTGTATCTCCTAAATTATGGGACCAAATTAAATTCTACTAGTGGTCGCCCAGAGATCGAAATTCGACCGTAATTAAAGATTCAAAAAAAGAAAACCAAATAATAATGAAAATAAAGAACTTTTTTTTTTAATTTTTCAATTTGACTACAGACTTTGACAATCAACAAAATATGCGAGTGTGTGTGTCAAATACATGGTAGTGTGTGTAAAGCTTTTTTTATTAATTTAATGTATATTTTATGTGTAACTAGCTGTGCCCGCGGTTTCACCCGCGTTGATTTGAGGGAAAAAATAGCCTTCCTTCTTCTTAAAGCATAACCTTTCTCTTTAAATAGGCTATCCACCTCAGAGGAATTTTTCAATTCGAATCAGCAGTTCTTGAGTTTAGCGCGTTTAAACAAACAAACAAACAAACCAACTTTCAGGTTTATAATCCATACTATCCATACTAATATTATAAATGCCAAAGTAACTCTGCCTGTCTGTCTGTCTGTCTCGGAATCACGCCAAAACTACTGAACAGATTTAAATGAAATTTGGTATACAGATAATCTAGACTCTAGAGTCTGAGAAAGGACCTAGGCTACTTTTTAATGTGAAAAAAGGGTGTAAGGGGTTGTATGGTTGTAATGAAAATTTGTATTTATTTATTTAACAGTTTATGTACACTGGAAAACAATAGGAAGTAGCACTTAGAAACAATGCTGATACAAAGGCACTACTTATCCCATGATGGAATCTCTTCCAGTAGTCACAGGAAAATTATAAAATAATGGAATTATGATGTATAACGTTCGTGTTTCGTAACTGTCAAACATTTCATGTTCAACCCATCGATATGGTAAACTCTCCTTTAAAATTAAAGAACGTATTTAAATAAATGTTTTGAATCGACAACATATATCCACAATATACGGTTAGTGGCATATTTTACATTTTAAAAATGTATAATAAATTAATAATGTCAGTAATGAAAACGGATTGACATAATAAATATTGGTTGTCAAATATTTATGCGTGCGGTGCGTTCAGAAATTTATTTAGAGTAAACTAAGAAAAATATATTAAGCTACTTAAATATACAATAAACGATAAATGTACAAATGATTTAAATACAAAAAAAAACCGTTCAATTGATTGGTCTCATTGAAACATTCCAGATTATTCTGTCAACCCAGTTAAAGTCAATATATTAGGTATATAAAAAATATTTTATAGCTTTTAGTAGCTTGATATATTTTCCTTAGTTTACACTAAATAAATTTCTGAACGCACGCATATATTTCACAACTAATATAAATTATGTCAATCCGTTTTCATTATGTACTGACATTATTATACATTTTTAAAATATAAAATACGCCACTATCCGTGTATTTTGGATATATGTTGTCGGTTCGAAATGTGTATTTTAATATGTTCTTTAATTTTAGGGGAGAATTTACCATATCCACGGGATGAACATTAAATGTTTGACAGTTACAAAACACGAACACACTTCCATACAAATTTTCATTCCCACCTTTCAACCCCTTACACCCTTTTTTCCGCATTAAAAAGTAGCCTATGTCCTTTCTCAGACTTTAAAATATCTATATACCAAATTTCATTTAAATCTGTTCAGTAGTTTTGGCGTGATTGCCGGACAGACAGACAGACAGACAGAGTTACTTTCGCATTTATAATATTAGTATGGATTTTTAAAAAATATTAGCATTCTGCACTCCTTCTCTATATAAACTATACGTGTGCCAAATTTCATACTCTTCCGTACGCGCAATTTCCGTAAAAAGGGGTTCAAATTTTTGCTTCACGTATTAATATTATATAGATTCTTCAAACGAAACAAATTAAAAATGAAATAAGTCACATATATTATTTCTATTTGAAATAAGTATTGAAAACTCATTTAATTTAAGAAGATAGGCGAGGTTCCAAATAAATCGTTACAAGATGAAACACGACATATACTTAATTTCGAACATAATATATTTGTATGTAAGGGTTTTACAAAGCTTCTATCTCTATAGAATTCTTTTATATAGGGTTCTTGAGTTCTCTGATCTGATACCAATTTCATATGACGATGACGACGATGACTAGCCCGTTGGCGTAGTTTGTAGTGGTCCTGCTTTCTGCTCTGCGGGTTGTGGGTTCGATTCCCGCCTGAGTCTGGGTGTAATATTTGTATTTATGTATGTATTATTTCCATTTATATTTATAAAAAAATATTTAGCCATATCAACCGTCTATTACCTATAACACAAGCATTAAGTTGCTTATCGTAGGGACAGACGACTATGTGTGAATTTTATCAGATATTTATTATAAAAAATATTTTAGATTATACAAAATAATAAATTATATTTAATATTTATTATTATTTTTAACATGTTACACATATTTACAATTCTTAATGCCTGTTGAATCTACCAATTCTGGGAATAACTGTACCAGCCCTCATGTCACTTAATATTTATTTATTTATTTATTTATCAGGAATGGTACACAGACAGAAAAAGTTATAAATAAAAATAAGCATTAAATATAATCATAAAGGCCAATTACGACCATCCATCCGTTTAAAATTAAACTAAAAAACGTGAAAATTAGAGAAGAAAAAACTAAACAAATAAGACTTAATACATTAAAACTTATTTACATATTAAACTAATAAAACCCATGGGAAGTACAAATTACAAGCAATTAACTATTTATTAATTAATTTTTTTTTAATTTTTATATTTGAAAGGAAATATAACACATATAAAAAATGATAATAATAATAGTAGTAAAGATTATATAAATATCTATGAAACATATACAAATATTATTTATTTTATTTGTTAGTTTGATTATTTTCCTTAAATAATTTTCGTTTGATTTTATTTTGAAATATATTTTTGGAACCATTTAAAATATCTACGTCTTGAAATTTCAAATTGTAGGTGTTAGGTAATCTTGTAAGTGTAGAATTCTGTACATAGTTGGTGGAGCAGTTCGGGACATAAAATAAGGGAGTGTGTCTTGTACGCCGTGAAGGGTTGTTCAGCATAATGCGTTCAGTGAGTTCTGGGCAGTCTATGCGCCCACGAATTATATCATATAATAGCCCCATGTCTAATACCTCTCTGCGTTCCCTTAACGTCAGAAGGTTATAAGCTCGGCAGACATCTATGTAGTCATCGCCTATATCAACTTTTCTACACTTAAATTTAAGGTGATGAACAAATTTCTTCTGTACACTTTCGAAATCAGAATAAAAACATTAAATCAGCATTAAAACGTGAAATATATAAAATAAATTTAGCACTTTTCCAAGAACCAAGTGTTTCGACTGCAAAGGGCACAACGATGTTATTTGAGTTAGTAACAAATATTTGTGCCGTTTAGTCATTTCAGCTTTCTCCGCATCGACTTCCGCTCTTAAGGCTGGCACGGGACAAACGGGCGTTCAAATTCCCAGGGAACCAACGTCAAATAACCAATAACAAACAAATACTAAGTGGTTTTCCAGAAGTTAAGTATCCCAAAAAAATTTTTTTTGTTAAGTGTATTGAAAGTTCACAAATACATCTTATTTCTACTGAAGTAATTTAATTTGTAAATGAATAATAAATTACAATTGTATGTTTTGGTTGGAATTTGTTAATTCTTTATGAGAATAAAGTTTCTTTTACTATACACTGTTCTGGTGTCTCCTATTTGTATTTGTACAAATATTTATTTTCAGTTTGGATGTCTGTCCTTGTGGGTCTCCCCACCGTGCCTCGGAGAGCACGTTAAGCCGTCGGTCCCGGTTGTTATCATAAATACCTGATAGCGATCGATACTCATAGTAGTCAACGTATCCGCCAACCCGCAGTGGAGCAGCGTGGTAGATTAAGCTCCAATCCTTCTCCTATATGGAGAAAGAGGCCTATGCCCAACAGTGGGATGTTACAGGCTGAATACAAATGAATGCGAACCATAAACATAACAATAACAATGTCTTTTGAGCAGTAATGAGGAGTAAAAATTATGATGTCAATATTAAAATCATTTTTATAAAATGTCAATTTTTTTTGCAGGATATATCATAAAACATATTCCGCTGGACCGAAGATCTACGTAAGATTATTAATGGAGGCTGGATGAGGATTGCGGAAAACCTGGATTTAAGCCGATAGGCTGAAGTGATATGTGTATGTGTATGTGATATATAGAGCAGGAAAAATTAAGAAAATGAGGAAAATATGCATAAAAACAAAAAGTATAGGAAAATTTCAGTTACAAATAACTAAGCACTAGTAGTTAACACTCACTTATCGACAGTGATCCTTTACAAACAACGCTTAATAATAGAGATCGAGTCAACGCCTTGACAGAGACAGGCTGACTTTGAGAGACACAGACAAGACAGGAGCCAAGGTCACGCATTATTTAGTCAATTATTTCTTTTTTTGATAGATATTTTGTGATGTAATAAATAATAAATTATAAACCCAAGTTACTTTCAATACAAATTGACTAATAAATAAAATATTGACTCTGAAAAATGACTCGAAAAATATCAAATTACTAGCTGTGACCCGCGGTTTCACACGCGTTAATTTGAAAAAAAAGTAGCCTATAGCCTTCCTCAATAAATGGGCTATCTAACACTGAAAGAATTTTTCAAATCGGACCAACAGTTTCTGAGATGAGTGCGTTCAAACAAACAAACAAACTCTTCAGCTTTATAATATTAGTATAGATTAGTATAGATTAAAAGTTCTCATTAATATAGCAAATATAAAACAATATAACACATATTCAATTTTCTTTTATAGAAACCTTGTCCTTCCAATAGCGACCATACAAATGAAAGGATTACCCAATTCAGTTGAGTCGTTTAGAATTAATGCGCTGACAAGCATTTCGGCTGTTTATTTTTCTTTATAAAAAAAATGACATACAATGAAGATGTCATCAGTAGAGTTGACATTATTAACCTACAAAAGGTAAAGAAATTAGGGATGGTAAAATTACTGATCCTATCATAACTTGATCGAATAAAATCGAGCTAATAATAACTCAAACAATGAAAATTTCGGTCACTCGTCCGTCGAAAATATAAAACTTAATAGACTGCAATCAATCCGTATAAATAGTCACATTTAACTTTAAAATACAGTGGAAAAAAAGTTAACACTTTTTCCGCCAAAAAAAACAACACAAAAGAAAATTATTGATGATTATGATTTATTGCACTAGAGCCCCAAGTTTATTTGGTTTTGTTTCATATATTTTTTAAACCAATACACTTTTTTGTTCAGTTTAAAACAAAATATAACATACAAAAGGACTAACACAAGAGTCAACGCAAATCATAAAACAAACTTAAACTCAAGTTCTAAGCTTACCTAGAAAAGCGCTCTGTTTACTGTATTTCAGCATATTTTCCGTAATCCTTAAATAAATGAAAGATCCTTTCAAATCATCTCAGAATATTATGCCTTGTTTAATTTAAGCTAAGCCAAATAAGATGAGTTTACTTTTACATTAAAATGTTACTGACCTTAAAAGATATTTTATCTGACATAACACGATCAAAAACCTTCTCCTACAAGGAGAAAAGGGGCTTATTACCAGCAGTGGGATGTTAAAGGCTGAAGCTTTATGATGAAACTATAATTAAAACTTAGTTTTTAATGTTTTATAATAAAAAATTGTTTTGATTGAAATAATTAATATTTATTTTAACGTATGTCAAAGATTATTATAACGCATTTTTAATTAGTGTAAGTTTTTTTCAATATAATTTTTATAAGTCCTTGTTTGTGTTTTTGTTTTGTAAAATTAATTTATTTCAATATTATCAAAACTTACCACAAAATAATGTCATGCGTATACTATCACTTATCAAAAGTTATTATAACACACTTCATATCACACTGTCCTACTGTTCACGAAATAATTCTAACTATTCCTGTCAGAATGTACATCCACTTCGTTCGAGGGTCCGCGACGAACTGTAATACTGAAAACAAAACTCAATGCCTCCTTCCTTGCTGGCTTGCTATATCAGGCCGTGTTGATTCGACGCAACATAAATATTATGCTTCTCTTTACAGACGATTAAACACCGAATATAATTTATATAATAAATAAATAAATATCTCATAACATACACACACGGTCATCTGTTCCTACGGTAGACAACTTAATGATTGTGTATAGCAGGGTTTCTTAACCTGTGGTCCATGGACCCCTAAGGGGGTCCGTGTTATGAAAGCTGGGGGTCCATGGCAAGCCTACTTATGTTGTGAGTAAATATCTTCACTTTGCGCGTAATCAAAAACAACTCCTCAATTTGATATTCTAATCCAGGATAGGCAGCAGCAACCGTCACACTAGTTATTTATATGCAAAGTTTGATCGCAAACAATAAAAGGTGATTGAAGTAAAGCATCATTGTGTTTTTTGTTTTTTTTTTTTGGAAAGGGTCCGTGGACTCTTTGAAATTTTTAAAGGGGTCCATCACTAGAAAAAGGTTAAGAAACCCTGGTGTATAGGTAACAGCCGAGACTGATAGAGCTATTTTTTAAGTAAACCTTTTGTACGCAAGTTTGACTTGAGGAGTAAGCTTTTTGACGAGTAGGATTTTTATTACTTTAACTAGCTGACCCGCGCGAACTTCGTACCGCCTAACAGTCGATTCTTTATTTTTTTTTTATATATTATATACATACACATTACACACCTAAACTTTATGGTATGGTATTAAAGTTTAAATTGACTTTTAAGTACTATTACGAATCTTTTTTATGGGAATATAGAAAATTGTTGTTTTTAGACTTTTTCAGGGAATTTTTTATTTTTTTCTCTCCGTAAGAACCATCCTCGTACTTCAAAGAATATTCTCTTCTTCTTCGTGTGCTTCATTACTGAAGGTCGTGCTTGTCCTGAAATGCCTTCACCGATGTGTCGACTAGCCTTCTCCACACCACTCTGTCCTCTGCTTGTCTCAGGGCAGTTGGAATACTGAGTCCCGTTATATTTTGGATTTGGTCGGACCAGCGGGTAGGTGATCGACCTCGCAATCTTTTGCCCTCGACCTTCCTTACTATAACCAGTTTATCCAGATTATCTGGTTGTCTCCGGGCAATGTGACCAAAATAACTTAAGACTCGTTGGTAGCATATATACAAAGAATATTATAAAAAAAGAATTAGCGAAATCGGTTCAGCCGCTCTCGAGATTTGCGCTTAGCAACACATTCAGCGATTCATTTTTATATATACCTATAGAGATAAGTTGTTAATACAAGTTATTTCTATAATATTACTAATTGAACGAGTTTCTTTGATAATAAATTAAAACAAATTTAGAAAGTTAAAAAATACACGTTTCATTTGTTTTGCGGAAATACATGTAAGATGTCCTTAAATAAGATCACAGCCATACACTATAATACTCTACATAAGATATTCTGATGTAGTGCTATATTCCTGAGGTATGTAAGTTGGCCAGAGCTCCTAAGAATGCACTGTGATGACAGCAGTGTTCGACAAAGCCATTTTTAGGAGGCCTCGGGGCAACGAAGGAATGAAGACAAAATATTTTCCAAATAATGTTAGTAATTTTTTCGCTGGAGTTTTTTAATAATAAAAGAATCTTTTATTTTTTTCTTTTATTAGTATAATCATGCAAGCATCAAGCCCATGATTTTACAAAATACAAAGATGAAGGTAAAACAGCGAATAAAAATGTCAAAGAAAAAGTTGTGTACCCGTCGAAATTTGAATAATTATTTTTTATTGTGGGGTCCCTTCTTTTGTAGACGCCCCGGGCCTAGAGCAGATAACCTCGTCTTAATCCACAATTTGTGTTAGACAAGCGTCATCTACAAAGCGCTTGGAAAGCCGCTATTGTTGCCAGCGTCAATAGGCTTCGGTAATCGGTAAAAGGTGGTAGTGGTAGTGGGGTAGATATATAAAAAAGGCCGCAGATTTATTTTCGAAACACTTAGTTATTTCACCGGTAGTTGAATGATATATATTTTAAAAACTAATTAAACATATAAAAAAACTAGCTTCTTCGTCTTAGCGTGATGATACATAGCCTATAGCCTTCCTCGATAAATGGGCTATCTAACACTGAAAGAATTTTTCAAATCGGCCCAGTAGTTCCAGAGATTACCACGTTCAAACAAACAAACAAACAAACTCTTCAGCTTTATATATTAGTATATATAAGACTTTCTATAATTTACGTTTTGTATCCACTGACCTATGTCGGCTTACTCTTTGATATACTCATACAGCAATAATAGCGCATCTACTTACTTTTACTATTTTCAAAATGAATACGTGAACATTTTTCATACCAAATAAAACCTATTCAGTAATTCGAACCTTAAAATATTTTGAAAGGATCCTTTTCGTTATTTCGATAAATCCTTTGACTACTTTTATAGTTTGCTGCATCTGTCATCTAGAATTTAATTTGTAATCACTCTCGTTTATAAATTTAGGCTGTTACCGTATGCTACATATTTCCTCCTTTGTATACTTGGTGCAGCGGTCACAGCCGAGTGCCTGTTGCACTGGCGGTTGCGGGTGCGATCCCCGCACATGACAAACATTTGTATTGGCCATTGGCAGATATTTGCCGTGGTCTGAAACGATACTAGACGACACATACTGTTCCATCTGCTTTCATGTTAATTGTCTCCATAGAAAAGTAATTATAAATACTGTTTTATTGCTTCCTACAATGGAATTGAATGAAAATTTTTAAAGCTGAAAGAATTTTCAATTAGACCAATAAATCTGGAGATCAAAAAACTAAACAAATCCCTAACATAGTATCCCAAAAAGTTTGAATAAAAATATAATATTGTAACTTAAAGTAAAAGAGAAAACCATTTTAAGGGAAAATTTAATAAAGTCTCGAAGGCCTTTAAGACTACTAATTTTCGCTATCGCCTGAGAACTGAAAGCAAACACGAAACTTTCAAGTCAATTGCTCGCGATGCAGAAGTTTGAAATGTATATTCAATTAGACGATCACAAAATTCTACTTAAATAAATCCATCATTGTTATGAATGTTACAAATGTTAAATTTTGCCAAATACTTTTAAATAATGATTTTTTATGCGTTGTCAAAACAAAACGAGTCTACGGGCACGTAATACATTTACTATCAGAGGCTTAGATCATCATCTCCCTGCCCTTATCCCACTTATGTAGGGTCGGCACAACATGAGTCATGGAACTCATGCTGTAAAAGATTTGGCATGGTATATTTTACGACCAGCCGCCTGCCTGACATCAACCCTCCTTGGGAATTTCTGGCTAAAAAGAAGGTTAGGTGGGAAGAATTTATGTGAGAACAGGATCTGGGGTTAGGGATAACAGTGCCACGGATTACGGGGAGGGGTGTGTGATACTAGCAGCTAGAGCAGTCCAGGGTCGCGTAACCGTAGCGGTTCCAACCAGTTATCGGATAGATATCTAGTGGTCCCACTCTCTGGATACCTATCACAGGCTTAGATGTTTATACTTTAATCATAACTTACATGTGTTTGGGATCCTGTGAATACTGATACTGTCCTGTACGTACGTGAAACTGATTTCGAGTTTCGTATTTTATCAGAATTTTTTTAAATAAATATTTCGCTTCAGTCTGTACTATCCCACTGTTGGGCATAGGCCTCTTTCCCCATGTAGGAGAAGGATCAGAGCTTAATCCACCACGCTGCTCCAATGCGGGTTGGCGGATATATTCCCTACTATGAGTAACGATCACTATCAGGTGTACATGATAACGAACGGGACCGACCGCTTAAAGTGCTCTCCGAGGCACGGTGTGGAAACCCACAAGGACTGCACAAACACCCAGACCACGGCAAACATCTGTATGACCAATACAAATGTTGTCGTGTGCAGAGATGGAACCCGCAAACGCCACAAACCAGTGCTGTAACCGCTGCGCCAACGCGGCGTCCAATAAAAAATAAATATTTGTAAATCTACAAATATTTGTTTTCTATCTACTAACCGTACCTCGCAGAGCACGTGGAGATGTATGACCTGGTTTGCACCACAAACAGTTGACAGAGATCGTTACAAAATATTGGAAATTTATCCATCTTGATCTTCAACATTTTCAAAATTAAAGATTGATAACATATCGTTTTATCTATATATATATATGAAAATCAATTGCTGTTCGTTAGTCTCGCTAAAACTCGAGAATGGCTGGATCGATTTAGCTGAATTTGATCTTAAAATATTTGAGGAAGTTCAGGGAAGGTTTAAAAGGTGAGAAACATAAATAATATTTAACGGAAATCACTAAAAACGACGATTTGATTTTCCGATATAAAATGTTCCTAGCGGGTAAATTTAATGTCTTTTGTCAAAATCGTTGTCAATTGGTTGTCAAATATTTATAGGTGCGTTCAGAAAGTGTTTTGTGTATATTTTTCACAAAAATACGTAGGTGATACGAAGTTCACCGGGCCATCTAGTTAAAAATATAATTGTGTTTGCTCGCAAGTATCTCCTCCTTTTTTGAAGTCGGTCAAAAATGGAAAATATTGAAATTAATTTAATTATAAGTTTCATTTGTATAACAAATGTTGGAACAATAGATTATATTAATAACGTATAATAATTTTGTTTGCTAGCAAACCAAAAAAAACCGACTTCAGTTACATCGCCAAGTACAACGTAAGTAGACGAAAAAATTAATAACTCGCGACTACGATTTTCGAAAGTTTCGAAAGTCGGTTAAATTAATTTTGATATTTTACGTCAACTTTTTATATCTTTATTTAATAAAATAATAATATATGTTACATTAAAATTAATATACTTGACAAAAATGTTTTTTACACGCCAAATAGAATGAAAACACAATAGTCGTGACAGTGTGATACAATGGTACTGTCACGAAATGTGACATGCCCGTAGGACCCTGAAAATAACATGGACATCTTTACCACAAGGAAAAGGGTAGTCCAATAGGAATTAAGTTAAAATGCTACCAACCTCTAGCGAATTTTTTTTTTTTGCAAACTTAAAGGTTAGATACTTTAATTTTAGTAAGTGGGGTTTCTTTATTGAGTAAACACCAACTTCGTAGGGATTTTCTGATATTTTATCCTTCTTATTTTATTTGATTAAAATTTTGTATATTGAGCTCGTGTAGTCAAATTATAAAAAAAATTGATATTCGATCAGGATCACTATTCAGCCTGTAACATCCCACTGCTGGGCATGGGCCTCTTTCTAAATGTTGGAGAAGGATTGTAGCTTAATCCACCACGATACTCCACTGCGGGTTGGTTGATATGTTCCTATACTATGGGTAACGATCGCTATCTGCTATTTACGACAACAACCGGGACTGAGGGCTTAACATGTTCTCCGCGAACCGGAGGAGGGGCCCACAAGAACAGACATCCAAACCGGAAAGAAATATTTGTACAAATACATATCTATATATATAAAAGAGATTTCCACCCATTGACTTATCACGATATCTCTGGAACCATGAAGCGTAGAAACTTGAAATTTGGTAGGAATATTCCTTTCGCCGTATAGAGGTCAGCTAAGAACGGATTTTACGAAATTCCACACACAAGAGGCGGGTTGCGGGGGGTTAATAACATATATGGCAAAACAACGTTTGCGGGGTCAGCTAGTTTATTTATACATATGTCCGTGTTTGGTGCGTATGGTACTCTACTACACCAGCCCCCTTAGACAAGTGGCATAAAAGCTAAACGAATAGAATAGAATAGAATTCTCAGTTGGGAATGACACTAGCTTATTCGATATAATTATGTCGAAAGCTAGTGTCAATAATTTTTTTAAATCGAATTATTTTTAGCTAGGCCTTATTTTTTACTAAAATATAAATCTGTTTTGATCACATGAATGTCTACAAAAGGCAATCAATAAAAACGTGGGCGCAAGTACCATACGCGACACGATTAGAATTATGAATATAATTTAAGGATAATTCTATACAATTCACGTTCTCTGAAGCGGAATATAAGAATGAATTCTAAAAGTGTTGTATATGAGCCTAAATTTAGTGTAAGAATGATAAATATGAGATTATTTTTTTCTACGCATAATAAAATATTTTAAGAAAATAACATTGATAAGTGTTTTTATATCTTCCCGGCTAAAAAAAAAAAGAAAAAAAAACATTTTTATTCCAGTCGGCGATAGTGTAGCACCGATTACAACCAGACACAAATTGGATACTCACTGGATAGAACACCATGACCCGAAATTAGTTGCGACTGGATGCCATTTTATGCCACATCTTCTCAGAGAGACGATCGAGATCAAGAAGAATCCCAATTTCAAGCTTGAATACGGGTTAAGTTTTTGTGATCGTGGAATCCAGTGATCAATGACTCAAGTTATGTTAAAAGGGCATAAGAGTTCCGATATATTGTTACCATAAAACAGGGCTTGGAATTTAAGTTAATTTGTCTCGGCAGACATAACGTTATATTATGTAACGATAATTATACCGGTATATTCTACTGGTATTAACTCATATATAGCGCTATATTTAACGTTTCGTATCTATGCCGTTACCGTTAATTGCAACCGTTACCTATAAAGGTAACAACATTATTACGCTCGTACAATTTATGAAAGAAACAGATTATATTCATAGTTTAAGACCGTTTTTATTAGTTTTTAAATTATTACTGAACGTATTTTTTTTCATTAGGAGTCCTCCCATCAAATACGTTTGCAAATAAAAGAGGAGGAGGGGGTCTTTGCTAACCACAATGATATATGTCAATGGGAGGGGGGGAGGTCCAAAACGAATAAGACCGTCGCAGTTCATTAAAAAAAATTCAGTTTTTCATATTTTTTTCAACTTTACAATTTTTAAACCTTTTGCATCACGAGAGAAAGTCATTCTCAGAAGTCTAATATTTATTTATAAGATTATTGCGCAGCAAACTGAAACATTTCTAAAAACTTAGTGATTACGAGTAGGTATTTTACTTGACGATCTTGTCAGTTCACAAGACAAGACAACGCCTCAAGGGTAATTTATAAAAAATGAGAACCTAAACAATAAAATAAACAAATTTTACACTCATCTAACAACATCTAATATAAAACAGTCCGACTAGGTAAGTACATCAACATTACAGAAGAACACAGCTAAATAGCACCGCACTCGAGTAGTGTTGTTTTCCTTCATTTCCTTTAATGAGTAGCCAGGGCTCTGAGACAAGGACAAAAAAAAACATTAGTGAAAAAAAAAATTAAAAATTTCTTTTTACTAGTTATGACATATATTTGCAGTAAATATCTCAATAGATTTGTAAACTATCTTTTTCAACAGAAACAAACAAAAAACAGAAGACCAGAAACAGAACAGAAGATCTCATGCGAATTTTGCCGTTAACAGTAAAATACACATTACTTAATCTTTACCAACGTCATAGCGTGATGTAAATAGACGGCTCGTTATGCAATTTTAATGGTGACGCTCGACTTTGTCAGTTACGATACATTGTTTCCACTTCGCTTTACTTCGACGCAGGTTCATTGCACTTTATCTACACTTACTTAAAGACTACAAGTTGCAAAAGTATTTAAGTCGCCCATTGGTCGAAATTCGACCATAATGGGCATGACGACAGTGTCAAAAAATCTTCAATTTAATGATTTTAGGGGAACACTCATATTTAAAAAATTCAAAATACTGGTTTAGTTTTATGTCATATAATAAGATTATTTTGATTTTCAATAAAATAAAACAGTAAAATACTGCAATCGGCCATTTTGATTGAAACACAAATTACAGCGCACGACGTCACAACATAACATAATACGTCAGGCGCGCTCTGAAGAGTAAAGTAAAAAGTAAGGCCCAAATTATTCTGTGACGTCAAGCCGACGCCATGACACCTGCAGCCGTTTTGCCGCTCTCATTGAAAACATATTAGAAAAATAGTTTTAAAATTCCTTAAACTTAAGTTTATTACCGAAATATAGGTATTTTTGTAAATAGTAAATGTGTACCCACATTATGGAAGAGGTTTTCAAAATCTTTCGTCATGCCCATTATAATAAAAACAAAATAGTATTCCAGTGTGTGTGTCAATTACATGGTAGTGTGTGTAATATTTTTTTTGTATTTTTATGCACAATTAGAAAAAAATGTTAGCATTCTGCACTCCTTCTCTATATAAACTACTAGCTTCTGCGCGCGACTTCGTCGGCGTGGACTCCGCTCCTATTGGTCTTAGCGTGATGATATATAGCCTATAGCCTTCCTCGATAAATGGGCTATCTAACACTGAAAGAATTTTTCAAATCGGTCCAGTAGATCCTGAGATTAGCGCGTTCAAACAAACAAACAAACAATCAAACAAACAAACTCTTCAGCTTTATTATATTAGTATAGATAAGTGTGCGAAATTTTATACTCCTCCGTCTGCGCTATTTTCATAAAAAGGGGTACAAAGTTTTGTCTCCACGTATTAATATAGATAACAATATTAACAATATTAAGGCTATTTTAAATATATTGAGGCGAAAAACAATATGGTCGACACTTTAGCACGCATATGGTGAATAGGTACTAAACACCTATAAAAAATAAAATTTTAATTTTATCACACATAAGTACATTGTTTTTCAAGTACAGTCCCAGGGCAGGACTCCAGCCAGCACGCACGCTGCCTCTCCCGAGATGGTACGGTACCCACGTACGACCCTTATCGCCATCACCCTCTGCGCTCTCCGCAGCAGGGCGATGTTACGCGACGTCACGATCGAGGGTGTCAGCCCAGACAGGAGCACCGTACATCGCCATCGCCCTCACGATGCCGGTGTAGAGCCGGCGACAGCTCACCCCGGGACCCCCCACGTTTGGCAACAGCCACGAGAGTGAGGCCCCCACCTTCAACAAGCGCGGGACTAGCCGTTGAAAATGCGCCCTAAACATACGTACCTAACCTAAGGCAATTTATTTTGGACAACCCTGAATCTAAAAAAATATTTGTATGAAAATCAGAAAAAATGATTGGGTAACATTGGCCACTGCACTGTACAGGTAAATTCTTAACTTTTTGTGATTAATCTATACTAATATTATAAAGAGGTAAAGTTTATAACTTTGTTTGTATTATTTGCCTTAGAAATGAATTGGTGATTTTAAAACATTTATATTTATCTGATTTGCTAAAAATAGTGAAAGTGTATTGGAACATATCAAATTTCACCGTACCCTTCTTATGTGAAATGGATTATAACGCCCAACGAAGTGGGCACGGGTCGGCTAGTATCTTATAACCGTCATCTTTGACCAGTTTCTTATTATAGTTCTTAATTATGCGACTGTAGAGGCGATAGTTCAAGAGTTATAAGCAGTGGCTAATGTTGGCAGAATTTAGAGGTAACTTTGGTGACCTATAAAAATTCTGTTTTGGCCATGAAAAATCGTAAATTTTGCAGTGTTCGAGTTTAAAACTAAGAGATAATGTTGCACTTGGTTTGCTAATCTAAAAATATACTCTTTGTCTCACATTTTTTCAAAGCTATGGCCGATTATGTGCAAAAAGCGGCCAAAGATGGCGGATTTCACGTACGTTAAAAAAATTTAAACATGAGTGTTTAGCGAATGAAGTATTGAAAGTATATTTCTAATCTCTAGTAACTTTTTATCCCTACATATTTATTATATAATTGTGTTTGCGCGCAAACGAAAAAAAACGACTTCAATTACATCGACAAGTAATACAACGTAATAATAAATAGTCAAGTAAATACGCGCTATTAAAGATTAGGTACTCTAAAAGTAGAAATCAGATCTCAATCAAATTTAAACAAAACTAAGTGGCAAGTATTAGCTTTCGAATAAAGTAAGAATCATCAAAATCGATACACCCAGTAAAAAGTTCTGCGGTATAATACAACGGTGGTCGACGAAAAATCAGTCAAGTAAATACGCATTATTAGATATAACTCTAAAAGTACTTGTCAGATCTCAATTAAATTTAAATGGGACCACATGACACACAACACCTTTCAATTAAAACAAAATTGATCGAAATTGGTCCACCGAGTCAAAAGTTCTGAGTTAACACACATAAAAAAAATAAAAAATACAGTCGAATTGAGAACCTCCTCCTTTTTTGGAAGTCGCTTAAAAACGAAGTCTCGAACGAAAATCAAATATCATTTTATTCGAGTATGCCTCAAAAGACTTTTGAAGTATTATTTCAATCGTTCAGTTTATTTCTCAAAATCCAATATTAAGTTTGATTATAACGACGCGACTATACTGGTACTTAGAAAACAAGAAAGCGACAAGCTTTTAAGTTATATTTACCCAAACACAAGCTGCTAAAAGTTAACAACTAGCTTGTGGCTGTTGTGCTTCCGATTGCGGGCCGTGGTCTGTGCCGTGTGCGTTTATGCTTGTGTATTGTGTGTGTATCTGGGCCACCAACATAGTATCTACTAAATTCTTTCAATTTCAAATTCAATCCTTCTCATTTCGAACGGTTCAAAATCTGGAGCAGCCCCACTGGGGAAACACTAAATAATACTACTTTTAAGCAGTGTTGTGTTCATGTGGTGAGTAGGGTGACCAGGGCACCTAGCTGGATTAGGGGTAGGGTTGGCGACGCTTTTGCTATGCTTCTGGTATTGCCAGCGTTTATAGGCTAGACATTCGCTTACCATCAGGTGAGTCGTACCCTTGTTTGCCAACGTAGCTTTATATAAAAAACGGTAATATTCGCAGGTGAAGGAAGCTAGCTCAAAAAAATTAATTCATTTATTTTGTAGCGAACTGTACTTTCTTTCTTCAAATTCAAGCCACCGCAATTTCTTTTCACACGTCATGTCCAGGCGTCGGCGTCGTGTCGTTTCACCCGTGTGCTTTCGGTGTAGGTACCTAGGTCAAAACGGAAGGGGAATTTATAACACAGAGTATTGCCGATTTCGACAGACAACAGCAAGCTATTTATGCATATGTGGAATAGCTAAGTGTTGAAATGTTCTAAATAAATGTATGACGATTGATATTGTTATTCTCTGAACTATATACGGTGTGAAGGAAAATTTTAAAGGATCAACTGCCGTATAAATAGGAATTAAAATGTAAATATAGCGTCAAATAATGAGAAGTATTCAAATCGACTGAGAGAAATCACGAGGGATATCCAGCGAAATATTTAAAAAAAAAGTATTTCGCATACAAAAAACTGGCCAAGTGCGAGTCGAACTTGCGCACCGAGGGTTCCGTACAAAATTATTAAAAATGTTTTTATTATATGATGTACCAAAAATTTTATGCTTTTCGAAATTTTACCTTTATTCGTGCTATAAGACGTTGCTTCATACCGAATTTCAAGATTATGAGTTCACGGGAAGTACCCTTTATATTTTGATTCCCTTGCTAGTGTCGAAAATTCGCAGCATAAATGGCTGAATCTTTTGATTTCACAGCTCCAAGGGACAGTAGACTTGCGTATTTTTAGCCTAATTTCATCTTGATACCTCAGACAGACAGACGTAAAACAAAGTGATCCTGTAAGGGCTCCGTTTTTTCCTTTTGAGGTACGGAACCCCAAAAAATATTTATTCAACAATTAAGTATGTTATTCAAACATTAAAAAATGTATGAAAGAACTGCTTTAAACCTATGAATATTTAACTTAAAGTTGACTAAACAACGCTCTTGTTTCCGGAGATACGTTTTTGTAGACAATACATACTTGATTTGGCACGTGTTAGCTGAAGTAGGTCGTCACGTAGCGCAAAAAAAAAATATATTTTAAATAAATATAAATGCAAAATCTGAGTAAAACATCTGTCATAAAAAATTTATGTTAAAAATACACATTGTGAGTGCATGATTGAATGCGTTCTTTTATACTTCATTAGTTAATCCACTAACTATGAACTACCTCCCTGCCAGAGGCGGCTCATCCTAAAGAGCGCTGGTGCAATGTATTCCCACGAAAATTACATAGGTAATCTTAAATATACTGTTACGAGTACACAAATTAAAGGAGCTTGCGCCATCTAGCGTGGAGCGGTGGAACCACGTTGTGTGCTGTAAAAACCACTTTGTTACAAAGACAACGTGAAACATCCACTCAATGCTAGATGGCGCTAGAGGACTTATATAGGGTGAATGAACTCAAGACCGAGTACACGCACGAACATTCTAGAATTGTCTGGGAGTCGACTCGGCCGGTATAAATAGGTCAGGACGGCCGAACGGGGGCAGTTCAGTTTGAGCTAACAACGAAGCGACTTCGAAGTGAAGACTAGTGATCAAGAAGTGATACCAGCGGAAACCTACGACATTGGCTACGACCTCGGACATTGTTAGTGCTTAGTGAGTGTACCTAGTGCTTAGTATTTGTACCTAGTGCTAGTGAATAAAGTCTCTGAGGGAGTCAGAAGGTCTTCTCTCCAAATCGTTCGAACCCTAACACGTAACAATACATTTCTTTATAATACATATTATATTACATTCTTTCTATTCTATTATGCCTATATAGTCTATTATATTATCTACAGTCTACACCTACACGTCAAGTTTTATCGAGTGGAGCGCCAGCGATTGCGTTCCTATGAAACGAAGTTTAGAAAGATTCCTAGCACTGTATTCAATGAGTGCGCAAGAGAAATATCGACACAGGACGATGCGTGAAACAACAGATTTCGTATGAGAAGTTAGCCCAATCTGGAGCGCCGCTCACGCACAACGTTGCCAAACTGAGGTTTAGACCGTGCCGCGTGCCGAGAGAATAACCGCCTATGCGCTATCCGTTCTTATGTATACAAATAAATGTGACGGCTTCGTATGTTATTTCGCAGTTTTTCTTATAAATAAATATTAAAAAATAGTTTGTGTGTGACATTTTGTGTTAAAAATGGAACAATACAGTGTATATATATTTTATTAAACAGTGTGAAAAGACTCTATAGTGTACGTCGAACTGAAAGCTAAGGGACCACGATGTCCTTAAATTGCGCTTATTCAAAAATGTAGAACGAAAACTAAATCGTTTACGCATGTTTTTTAATCTGACGAATATTTCAAAACACATTGATTACATACCACGATATAGTTTTTTGACGATTTTTGTCAGTCTCGTCGTGACCACGGGCCATGTAAGTGGTCCGAAATATCGACAAAAATCGTCAAAAAACTATATCATTGTATGTACTCGTTTATACTACAAAAAATAGACTATGTTTGAAAACCGCGAGTGTCTAAGCCTAAAAAAGTTAATTTTATTAATTGTCTGAATGAAAGCAATAAACTATTTTGTTTTCCGTGTCTGGTGTTTGGAGCTAGCCCTTTCAGTGGTGGTGAATCTGCATGAACGGATTGTGGACGGATTGGATTTTCTGTACTCAATTCAATTTGGCTATATTTTACGCTAAAATGTCTTCGCTACACTATAAAATATCATGGCTTACGATCGCATTTTTACAAGAAAATGAATTTTCATTTTTTTGGTTGTGGCTGTTCTCTATTAAATGATATTATACTCGTAATATTGAAAATTTTGCCTGTAGAGCACTCTTTTCTGTAATAAAGTCGAAAATAGTTTTTTTTCTATTTTGTCGCTATTTTTAGTCTTTTCGGTACAATTTTATTATCGAACTAGGGAAAGCTTTTTGTCGAACTGACATGACAAGCTTGTAAAATCCCGACATAAGCCTTTTTGAATGAACAATATTTTAGGTTCAAATTTGAGTACTTTTTTGTTTTGTAAGGAAGGCCAGTCTTACATAGTTACAATTAACTAGAATATTATTAAAAATCGACTGTAAACTATTCTGTTATGAAGCAAAAAATAACAGACTGCTGAATTTCTGCCCGATTCCCTTTAGAATCTTCTACATTATCTTTAGGTAAATTAACCATAATTAACGTACTAGACTAATATTGTTATGATTTGTAAAATGATGTTTCAAAAGTGCTTTTGGAGCCTACCTGAACACAGAAATATTTTGAGTTTGATTTTGTACACATAATTATATTTATAATATAAATGTTATCGAATCTAAAAGTTAGCTGTATAAATAAGTTAAAAATGTCATCATCTCCCTGCCCTTATCCCACTTATTGTAGGGTCAGCACAACATATTTTCCTCTTCATGGAACTCATGTTGTAAAAGATTTGGCATGGGATATTTTACGACCGGCCGCCTGCCTGACACCACTGACTCCTTGGGAATTCTAAAATAAGTTAAAAATGTATAAAAATATAAATAATTTATTAATCTAATTTAGTTTCAATATCCTGGCTCCGTCGCTCGGCTGGCATACGAAGAACACCGGGTTGCCACTGTACTGAGCCTCTACTTTTCTTTTCACATCTTCGACGAATTCTTTCTTGACCTGAAATAAAAATATATTTAACTAGGCCATTTTGATTCGAAGACTCCCAACTATAATTTTTGTTTGCACGCAAACGAAAAACAAAACAACTTCTATTACATCGACATCTTGCTTTCACACATTGCGCGTGAATACAATTTGCACAATACATTGCACAATTTGCGACATTTAGCATCATAGTTTCGATTAAAGCAATAATTATCAAAAATCCCGAGTGAAAAGTTAGAGATATAATAGAACGTAGGTTGGCAAAAAAATAGTCAAGCAATACAAATGATTAGATATAACACCAAAGTACTTTTTAGATCTCAATTAAATTTAAATGTGACCACTAGACAAGCACCACATTTTGATTGAAAAAAATCATCGAAATCGTTACACCCAGTAAAAAGTTAGGAAGTAACATAGATAAAAAATACAATCGAATTGAGAACCTCCTCCTTTTTTGAAAGTCGTTTAAAAAGCATACGAACGTTAGTAAACTTGTAAATTTATGTGAACATTCATTTTTATTCGGCTTTATATAAACCGTTGTCTAACAGCGGAGTAAAAAGGATAAGTAGATCTAACCTGCTTCAAAAAATGTATTGTACGAGTATATACGCCAATATTTTCCGCAATTCTACAAATTCCGAGAAAACTTATTTCGTTTAACAAGGAGCTCAATCCACACGTGGTTCCATATTCAATAAAATAAATTACATGGAGGAATGTAAAAATTCGGACGAAGAATAAAATCGAATCCCATTAAAAATAACATTTTTAATGTGATTTTTTTTATATTTTACTAAATAAACAAATAAATACAGTCACGATTCAGCCTGTAATATCCCACTGTTGGGCATAGACCTCTTCCCCATGTAGGAGAAGGATCGGAGCTTAATCCACCACGCTGCTCCAATGCGGGTTGGCGGATATATTCCCTACTATGAGTAACGATCGCTATCAGGTGTCCATGATAACAACCCGGACCGACGGCTTAACGTGCTCTCCGAGGCACGGTGGGGAGACCCACAAGCACTGCACAAACACCCAGACCACGGCAAACATCTGTATGGCCAATAAAAATGTCGTGTGCGGGGATCGAACCCGCAACCGCCCGCGCAACAGTCATTTACAATCCAATGCTGTGACCGCTGCGCCAACGCGGCGTCATAATAAATAAAGTCATAAAACAATAATTCGAAGTCAGGCCTTCCAATGTATAAACTAGAAAAAATATATATTTAATATCGCTTCAGCCTGTAATATCACACTACTAGGCATAGGCCTCTTTCCCCATGTAGGAGAAGGATCAGAGCTTAATCCACCACGCTGCTCCAATGCGGGTTGGCGGATATATTCCCTACTATGAGTAACGATCGCTATCAGGTGTACGTTATAATAACCGGCACCGACAGCTTAACGTGCTCTCCGAGGCACGGTGGGGAGACCCACAAGGACTAACAACCAGACCGGAAATAAATATTAAAAAAAAAATAAACACAAATATCCACTCCGAGCGGGAATCGAACCCGCGACCGTCGGTGTTTAGGCGCCGCTGACACAGCACACGCACAATTACGTACACCAGATCTGTATCAGATCAGTGATTCACAAAGTGTGTATTTAATCCTAAAAGCATTATCTACCGGTCAACATAAAGAGAGGACGTTTCGAGGACGAGAGGAGAAAATTGAGTAGAATTACATTTGAGAGGAAAAAAGGAGATAATATAATAAATGATATATTATATTCAATAAGCAACCGTTAATAGCGGGAGCCGCAACAGAAAAAGCTAAATCGACTAAACGGCACAAATATTCGTCACTACACTTGGAGCTTAGAGTAGCAGAGCTAAATTTTTTTTAAAAGATTTAGAAGCATTTTTTGTCCAGAGAATCGGCATAGCGATTCAACGGGGAAATGCTGCCAACATTCTTGGCACAATTCCACGCGGACATGATTTGTACCATAACTATATGTAAATATTTAGTTCTTAAGTTATGACTTGTAAATATGTATATTTTAATTAGAATAAGCAAGCCATATAATATACATAGTTATACATATAATAAGAAGCCCAGGTGGGCTCGTATTATTTTTTTGTTGCATAGTAAAACTTTCGTTTCTTTTTTTATGTGTACCTACAATAAAGAGTGAATAAATAAACGCTGTTTTTATAAAACAACGTGCCCACACGAATAAACCTACATAACAGCAATGCAATTCTATTTGTTCAGTCTTTATCCTTTACCCATATAAACAAAATGGAACAGTACTCAAACGCTATACTAAATACACAATAGACTTTGTAATGATATTTATAGTAATTTGAAATTTTATACTTTTTTTTAGAAAAAAATACATTTAAATTTTTAAATTATTTTTTTAAAGTTGGGTCGCTTTAATTTATTTGAAATGAAAACTTCTTTTGGCGCACCGCACACACATTTTTTCGTAGGTAGTAAGTTAGGCTGAAGTGAAAGGCTCGATTGGATTAACTCGGAACCGCCGAGTGTACCCGAGCGAGAACGATACAGACAGCTGCTCTTCGCTGCTGAACGGTGGAAAGCTCAATCGGGTGGACCCAGGACTTATCGCGTTATTGCTTGATTGCGATTGCCAATGAAGTTTTCACTTCTGCCGTGTGGTCTTAAGCACACACTCTTTTTTTCTCAAAATAGCTAATCTATATATATATATATATATATATATATATATAAATCAATGCCACTTTTCGTTGTAATTTTATAACTCAAGAACGGGCTCACATATCCATACCAAATATTTAGGCTTTGTTCGGACTATTTAGTAGATGGTTTATGTGAAGTTTGCACAAAATCGGTCGAGCGATTCTTCATTTATCACATTTTTTGTAACAAAGGAGGATCATTTTGTTAATGGGGATTTTGCTGTCAAATTGAAACTTTTTTCAGTGTTGACAGTACAAGCATGTTGTTATGTCATTCATTTCTGTCATTTCATTTTGGACGTGCTTCTTGGTGCTTCGATTAAAGATAATTAAGACAAAAAACACAGAGATATAGTACATACATCACAAAAATAATTATCGCCCAACGAAGTGGGCACGGGACGGCTAGTGATATATAAAAGATACTTGCAAATTTCTAGAATGGGTCGAAATATCTATACTAATATAATAAAGCTGAAGAGTTTGTTTGTTTGATTGTTTGTTTGTTTGTTTGTTTGTTTGTTTGTTTGAACGCGCTAATCTCAGGATCTACTGGTCCGATTTGAAAAATTCTTTCAGTGTTAGATAGCCCATTTATCGAGGAAGGCTATAGGCTATATATCATCATGCTAAGACCAATGGGAGCGTAGCACCAATGAAGAATGTTTCAAAATCGGGGTTTTTTTCCTTTTATTCCACGGGGACGAAGTCGCGCGCAGAAGCTAGTTATATGTATATTTTCAATTGAAAAAATTTCTGTTAGATGTTTTAAATCACCACCGAGATCATCACGTGGCCCCTTGTCATGTGATGTGGCGTTTACCAATGTTCTATTTAAAGTGGAAAAAATTTATGAAATTTAATCTGTTTTTAAAATGCTAAAACAAGGATTCAAACATCACGATTTTCAGTCATCTCTACAGTACCTACCGTTAAATGTAAACAGTAAACAGAATCGCTTAATCGTGTGTGTACTCGTATAAGGGTGCATTTAGACCAAACGAACAAAGAGCTAGAGCTAGAACAAGAGCATTCTTTCTTGATCTTCGAACACTCGTATTCATATATATAACAACGAAAGAATGCTCTACGCCTGTTTACACTAAACGAATTTGTTAAGAATTTGATATGGTGGGGTTCCCTACTATTACAATGTACTCTGTGGTGGGGATAGAATGAGCATTTGCTCGTCTGATGTAAATCGACCTTAAGGACAATGCGTAGGCGATCTGGCTTTCTGCTCTAATCAAGTTCAGGTCTATAATTAATAAATTAGCCTGTAAATCTGGTTTACGGCGATTACCAAGGAGTTATAGTATGATATAAAGTTACGATGGAGAATAATGATTATGAATACGTACATGAGACAATTTATACGTATACATGTATATATGTCTATATTGTATAATTATATTATTTTGGAGTTTCTCTAATAAATTAAAACTGATATTTAATATTCATTTAAATATATCTATTAATTAATTAGGCATTGAGAAATTTCATGTTATATAATTATATAACATGAAATTACATGTTATATATGAAATAGACAGTTCGTGTTTCACATGTAAGTATTAATTATTGTATCTGGTATTATAATATGATAACGAGTACACTTCGACGTCATTGACAATCGCCAAATGTATTGTAATTGTATGAATAGTTGCCTTAAGCATATTTTTATGCAAAAACATTGTTTCTAATCTCGGTAGACATCACCTGTGTGGTCTACCTCAAATGCTTAGAGAACATATAAAGCTTTAAATTCCAGTTATAATATATCTTTTTATATATTATGTTTTAATTTGAATTTGGTTTTAGTTTGATTTTGATTTAATTTTAATTTGATTTTAATTTTAAGTTGATGTTGATTTTGATTTTAATTTTAATTTCGTATTTGTATTGTGTTTCTTG
The DNA here is from genome assembly GCA_905220545.2 of Melitaea athalia. Taxonomy (NCBI): domain Eukaryota; kingdom Metazoa; phylum Arthropoda; class Insecta; order Lepidoptera; family Nymphalidae; genus Melitaea; species Melitaea athalia. The sequence goes on along the minus strand of HG992184.1, from coordinate 18,288,894 downwards.
TTTTAGATATTTTGTTTCTAATTGTAAGCTTTATTGTTTTAATTATTGCACTCTGCTTCTTATATGTGTTAGTTGTTAGTGGAAACTTGACTGGTAGGTATATGTACCTACTATCTCGTTGTCGTTTTTCTTTACTTTGTATTATATTGTACTGTTTGTTTCCCAAATACAAATAAATAAATAAATAATAAATACAACAAATATACTGATAGCTATCGTTGCTCACAACAAAAACCTATTTATCATCTCGAAATGAAGCTTTCACAATCATAATTTTGTGCTTCGTCGTTCAATCTCCGCTTATGATGAAATATTTATTTATTTATTTATTAACACTTTATTGTAGGTACTCAAAAGAAAGATACAGTTTAGAAATATGTGATACACGATAAATAAGTATGCAAAGGCGGCCTTAACTTGTATTGATTATACAAATACTGGAAAACCACTATCTTCTCCACTTTCCACCTGGGAATTTGGGTTTGTTTTGAGTATATTTCCGAAAACTTGAACCAAAATTCTCACCCTAGTTGGGAGTGGTATCGTTATAATTTCGGTCATGTAGGTCTTGCTTAGAGTTTTATCAGATAATCTGCTTATCACCAACAGATTTTCCTTAAATCCAACCTAGTACGTGACCAAGACGTGCGTCCACAAAATATTAAGATTAAATATTAAGATTCGATTCATTAAGCTATTTTTTGTTTTTTCTCTTTCGTAAAACTTTATTATCATGTTTTGATACCGTTATTTTTCGAAATTTGAACGTGTCCAAGATCGTATTATAGATAAAATATACTTAAAACAAAAATATTGGAATAGAAACAAACACGTCACTAACATTTGCTGAAATCGAATGAGTCGGCCAACACAAAGCATTTCTCAACGTTAAATTATTGTTATTAACAAATATTTACTATTATGAATAATATAATAATAATATAATAATTAATATAATTATAATAATAGTAATACTTATTAATTATTACTATTATGTAATCATAGCCAGTAGTTTGTAACAGCAAATTCGCTTAATAGAAATAAAATATATATTTCTTGTTTCTTGGTTTTGAGTTATTATTTTAATATGTTTTTGTAGTGCTGATATGAAAGAAAATTAAAAATAAAAATGACATCTCCATAATTATATGATGTGACAACTTGCAATAAATTATTCCTTCACAGCAACACGTCATAAGTATACCTACTTCATTGACTCCCTTGCCTACGGTTGGTACGAGTATTTAGCATAATGCATTTTAATGTATGTAAAAATACATGAATAATGTTATTGAACGATTATTTATAGTATCAGACGTCATACAAATACTTTTAAGTCATATAATTTACTAGCGACCTCTGTCCGTCCATATACGAGTATATTTTTATATATATATAACTAGGTCGGCAAACAAGCGTACGGCTCACCTGATGGTAAGCGATTACCGTAGCTTATAGACACCTGCAACACCAGAAGCATCGCAAGTGCGTTGCCGACCCTATCCCCAATCCACCCAGGAGCTCTGGTCGCCTTACTCACCAACAGGAACACAATACTGCTTGAAAACAGTATTATTTATTATTTACAATTTTACACGATAAGTAATCACCAACATATCATATACTAAAACCTTCTCCGAAACACATTACATACTGTATTTCTTGTGGTTTATGTATTATTCCGATTGTTTCAGTAGTTTTCGCGGTATAAGCGAACAAAAAAACCGGCTCTCTATTTATTAGTTTAGGTATATAAAACGGAATATTTACCGATTGTTTTTAGTGATTTTGTGTTCCCGATTGTATATCTTGTCATCATAAATATTGAAGTCAGCACTATTGCAATCACCATGGTCACAATTAGTGAAATGATAAATGTTGCTGTCGCTTTTTAGGCGAAAATTAAGTGTTAGTATGACCATGAAAGTTTCAAAACGGATAAAGGATAACTTCATTTTTAGGGTTCCGTACCCAAAGGGTAAAAACGGGACCCTATTACTAAGACTTCGCTGTCCGTCCGTCCGTCCGTCCGTCCGTCCGTCTGTCACCAGGCTGTATCTCAAGAACGGCGATAGCTAGACACTTGAAATTTTCACAAATTATGTATTTCTGTTGCCGCTATAACAACAAATACTAAAAACAAAATAAAATAAATATTTAAGGGGGGCTCCCATACAACAAACGCGATTTTCTTGCCTTTTTTTGCTCGATATCAATAATGGCAACAGGTAGACACTTGAAATATTCACAAAATACTTAATTCTATTTTTACTTTAATAATAAATAATAAAATTAAAATAAAAATAATTTTTAAGGGGGGCTCCCATACAAAAAACGTCATTTTTGCCTATTTTTGCTCTCATACAACAAAAGTGTTTTTTTAGCCGCTTTTTGCCCGATATTAAAATCAATGTACCTAGTCAATGGTACGGAACCCTTCGTGCGCGAGTCCGACTCGCACTGGGCCGATTTTTTTGTTGGATTTAGTTTACCTATCCTAAAATACACATACCTTAAAACTTCGTGCAAAATGGACGTAATCCAAAATGTTTGGATAACACTGACCTACATTTGCTGAACTAAATATGAACAGAGAGATTTTTATTCGCTTGCGGTCTGACTTCAATTGAATTCAATTTTACAATGTTAACATTGTATACTTAACGAGGGAGAATTTCTATCTCTGTCAAGCACTTTTTGTTATACGTAAGAATACTGTAATAGCTGCTATATAGGTATATATCACTTCAGCCTATCGCAGTCCACTGCTGAACATAAGCCTCCACAAGTTCGCGCCAAAAATGGCGTCCACTCATGTGTGTTGTATACTTGTATAGTCACCACGCTGGGCAGGCGGGTTGGTGACCGCAGGGCTGGCTTTGTCACAACGAAAACGCTGTTGCCGTCTTCGGCCTGTGTATTTCGAAGCCAGCAGTTGAATGGTTATCCCGCCATCGCATCGGTCGGCTTTATAAGTTCCAAGGTAGTAGTGTAACTGTGTTATCCCTTAGTCGCCTCTTACGACACCCACGGGAAGAGGAGGAGAGAGAGGGGATGGCTATATTCTTTACTGCCGTAGCCTCACAGGAGAACTCGATTTACTCCTATTTCGGGGATCTGGGAACACACTCAATACACAAGCACGAAACCCCCGGACCACGACAAACATCTGTCGAACCCGCAACCGCCAGCGCAACAGTCATAACTTCATAAGTTATTACTCGGACCGATGCGCTTCCGTGTCGTCAATTTTTGTCGTGTTTTCAAATGCTTTTTTTGAAAATGTGACTGTTCTGCTACATGGGATTTCCTTCCCATTACCGCGGTGGAATTTTTATAACAGTTCATTGTGAAATATATATCACTTTAAATTTGTAATATGAAATAGTTTTCTTGAGAATCTGAAATAATTATTACATGTACAAGTTCACGAAAACTATGAATATTATATTTAAACATTACACTTTACGATCACATTACACTTAACCATCGCTTGATAGTTATTGCCCTGTTGCTATAAAGCTTCGCATTTTATAATCTAATCATTAATATTATTCAAAACTTTGGTAATATGAAATTTATATTTCAAATTATACCAGTGTGTAGTCTAAGCTTAAAAATGAACTGTAAATCCATTCGTCAACGTCATCAAATCCGACTCTACATATATTGTTCTAAATGTAGGTTCTGAGTAAATATTTTTTTTGCGTTTCATTTATATTTCCATGTTTATAGGAGGGAATATAAACCGGAACAATACATTTGTGCAAATGTTTGTCGTTATTTTAAAAAGCATTGGGGATTTATAAACTCAGATTTAAATTTTATTTCTGTTTTTGTATTAAGATATTTTTGCGAGTACAAGTTCATCATCATCGTCTTCATCACTTTAGCCTATCGCAGTCCACTGCTGGACATATGCCTCCACAACTTCGCGCCAAATATCCTGGATTTATGTAATCCTCATCCAGCCACCACCGGCAATCTTACGTAGGTTGTCGGTCCATACGCGGTCTTCATGCCAAGACACGTCTTCTCCAGCGGCCATCGGTCCTGCGACACAGGCGACCAACTCACTACCACTTCAACTTGCTAATTCTGAGGACGATATCGGTTACTCTCATTCTCTCGCGGATAGTCTCATTTCTGATTCTATCTTTGAGAGAAAACCCAGGCATAGCCCGTTCCATTGCACGTTGAGCCACTTTAACTTGTGGACCAGTCCCCTCGTCAGTATCCACGTCTCTCGGCTTTTTCGAAGTGACATTTTATGTATAAACTATAAATAAACTCAAATATAACCCTTTCGAAGTCAAATTGTCCCTCAGTACCGGGTTTTCGTTTCAGTGTTAGTTAAGGGATTACTTTAATTACATTGAATTCCTCCGTGTCACATTAAAGATTACTAAAAAACACACATGCATTTCTTTCCAAGCGTATACACATACATACATGACAAGCAGAGTTTCATCAGGTGAAACTCTGAAACCCTGCAAAGAGACCCCAATTGGCCACCCGATAAAGCGGCGCAAATGGGTATGGATCGGTCACACCCTCCGAAGGGACCCCTCTCACATACCGAGACAGGCCTTAGAGTGGACTCCTCAAGGGAAAATGAAACGTGGCCGCCCTAAGCAAACTTGGCGTCACTCCGTCACCGCGGAGGTGAAGAAAGTCCTGGCCCGAGATTAAGCTGATAGCGAAAGACCAAGCGAGATAGCAGCGCACTGTGGACACCCTCCGCCCCATCCAGGGGACATAGGACAACAAAGAAGAAGACATGACAAGCATGTACTACATAACAGTATTTAAGGTGTAATTAGTAATTACGCAAAGAATAATAAATTTTAATTTTTTTTTTTGTATCATGTAAACATTTAGATTTATAAATGAAGTCACGTAATAATAAATGGAGCATATTATATAGTAAATAAGTAACATGATTTATAAATTTTATGTGAGTTAATTTTCATGCATGTTTATTCTTTAACTTTATGGTACGAGTAAGTGCGTAGGAAGCAATCCACCCCAAGTTTAATTTATGTACCTACTAATATATTGATTAAATTACGTTGGCATATCAGATGTTGGATATTTTTAGATATAACAGCTACTGCAGTCTTTTAACAAAGTGTAATAAATAGTACGGTATACAAGTACGGCAAGTTAACATGAAGGCACGGTGACACGGTACGACGACACGATGTGGATACGACACCATAAACGGACAACGAGGCAGGAACTCTAGCGATGTAAATACAGAAACGTATTGAACCTGAGACTGTCTGAGAGTAACCATTCAATAGGCACAGCAAACACACTCAATGAAGAGCGTGGCATACTAAGTGCTAGAGAGCAGTGTACCAGAAGTGCATTATACAGTTGTGTCCACTAGTTACCCTTCTACTAACTTTCTCATCAACAATTAATAACTATGAAGTTATATTCATGTTCCCGTATAACTTATAATAGCGTAATGTAACTGAGGTCAGCGTCATCTAGTAACGAGGGCGTTATTCAAAAATGCTATTTCAGTTTATTAATAAACATTGTTACAATCTTATATATGTATTTCTTGCAACACCAACAAAAAATTTGTATCTCTTAGAAAAAAATGACGGATTTCCATCAAAGCTAAAAACATTCCTAAGTTGGTGTATACTCAATAGTGACGCTACTTACAAAAATTCATAAGTACCTATATTTTTAGCTTGGCGATGATGAATCAATCGGTCAATCAATAAGCATGTCATGGATCTTCTATAAAATCAAAACCAAAATCAAAAATATCTTAATTCAAATAGGCTTCAAAAGCACCCTTAATTGTCATTAAATTTGACCAATTAAAATTTTAATTATTTTTAAAAGTGAAGTTACCACCGGTTAAAAATGCAGATTCTGCAGAGAAGACCCGGCAAGAAACTCTACAGTTACACTTTTAAAAAAATACAAACTTTGTTTTTCTATAAGTTTGGTAATATCTTGTATGAAATACAGCGTCACTAAGTCCACACATCTTTATCTTCTATCATCTATGTAATCCTGCACCAAATAATAAGCTTTAGCTATAAATTTCTTTTTAATAAAAAGTTTAAATTTATTCTCAGACAATTTCAATATCTTTTGTGGAATTTTATTATACATGCGAATACCATAACCCAAAAAAGAGACGTATTATAAGTATATATAATCAGAATTATTTAATTTAAATTCCTTAATGTGAAATTAGTTAAAATAAATTTTAGGTAAATCTTAGACAGTTCAAAATGCTTATGACGCCGAAACAAAGAGATAAAACTTATGTGGACATTAAAGCGACCAACAAAACCATTGTTGAATCTATCGTTGCATACAAAGCCGCTAAACGCAGCCATCGTTTTGAGCCTGTGAAATTAAACGACTTTGCAAATATACAATTTAATATTTAAATACTTCTTTATTTCTAAAACTATTTAATACAAATTCACTTGAATCGTCGTCCCTAAACTAGAAAAGCTCTAAAGGATTAATTTAATCTATACCTTATAGGTTGTCCTTTATAGCGTCGTAAACTATGCATTTGATCATGTCATGATCTTCAGCAAAGTGTTGTGCATGAGCCCACAAAGGTTTGTAATTTGGTACGACCAAAAAATATATAAAAAAAAAGCGTAGTAACGCGCGCAGGGTACAACTAGTCTATATATATAAAAGAGATTTCCACCCATTGACTCATCACGATATCTCTGGAATCATAAGGCGTAGAGACTTGAAAGGTAGGAATATTCCTTTTGCCAAGTAGAGGTCAGCTAAGAACGGGTTTCACAAAATTCCACCCACAAGAGGGGGTTGCGGGGGTTTATATCATATATGGCAAAACAACGTTTGCGGGGTACAGGTAGTTATTAATATAAAACATTGACGTTTATATTGATAACAAGAGGGTACGCATTTTGTTCAGGAAATCGGTATTACGATTCAACGAAATACTACCGCCGTAAGTCATGATACCCATTCCATACCATTTTAGTTCCTAATGAACAAACAAATTATCTACGAAAATGTACTACTAAAACGATATTTTATATAACGCAGCAAGTACTTTATGTACATGAAAGACAGATAGATAGAGAGTCTATTGCATAAATCTCTAGCTCTCTAGGAACTTTAATAAATCAAAATAACAATCCCTTTAGTCCTGCAAAAGTAAGAGTGATGGCCGTGAAAGTTTAAAAACTTTTACATTTAACAAATATTTGAAAGGTTTAACATTTAATCAAGTTGATTGTTTCTGTTATGGGGCTTTATATTGAAAAGAAATTAAATTAAATTGAAACTTTTGAAAAGTGCTCAAAAATAAAATAGAAAATAATATAAAAAGGACTGCGCAATTGAGATATGTTTAAGTTTATATTTTCATCGGATAACCGTTTGGTACGATTTTCTTTAACGTTGATGTTTGCCGTGTCCATTGAACCTTTGAGCGGATATTTGTGTTTATACATATTTGGCTAGGTATTTCTTTTCTCTCGGTGAGTAAGCAAACCCATCGGTCTCTGTTATTTCATAAACACAATTCAACAAGTAACTCTTGTACAAGTAATCAACTGCCAACGCAAAATGGACTAGAGCAATTGAGAGCTTTGCCCAGTAGTGGGAAGTTTACGGAGTGTTAAATTTATAATTCAAACATTCGGCACCAAATAATATTGCTTTCTTATTTGTATTTTTCTAACGTTTATAGCCTACATATTTAATATCTATATTTATTAGTAGATATTAATTTAATATCCAAAACTATACAAGTCTTAGCTCTGAATTTGCTCATCTAATAAATTCTGTGCACTGCCGTAGCCCATGTATCGCCCGAATACAATTAATTATCATGGGGCCCAAAAAAAAGGTCAGCCTTCAAAGAAACGAAATTTCGAGTTTATCGATGGCTTTTTAAAACATTTATATAGGTATCAATACTTTTCACACTTATATACTGCTCTCAGTGCCTCTTAACACCCGGCGTGTAGGTGCATCACAGCCCCTGCAATATACTTGAAGCCGTCCCTGTCTGCCATTTTGCTCCAGTGTCCTAGATTTGAGAAATCCTTTCTCACAATCCATACCTAATTCTATTTTGTGCTAGCGCCTTGTATTCAGTATAATCTACCCTAATTCAGTTTAGGAATTGGTTATAAATGCTGCATTTAAATCAAAACTAGAAGTAGGTGAAAATAAAGTTCAAAGATTCCGTTACATACATATATACAGATAAAGCTAATAAAAGCGTGTTAAAAAGGAAGAGATTCTCATTTCTATTGTTTTTTTTATTTTATGTATATACCTCAGAACTTTTGACTGAGTGGACCGATTTCGATTATGTTTTTTTTTTAATCGAAAGGTGGTGCGTATCATGTGGTCCAATTAAAATATTATACAATTTCTTACGCAAGACGTATACTAAAAATCAATAGTAATCAACAATATAAGTCAAGTAAAACCAAAAATGATTACGAAGCGTTCGCTCTATGTAGGAGTAAAGTAAAACGGTTAATAAAATTAGCACAAGAGCAATATAGTAACAGGGTTCAAAATCAGCTACAAAAAGATCCAAAATCTTTCTGGAATTATGTAAAGTCCAGAAGAGGTAGTCGAAATACACAAAAGATATTAAAGGACGGGGCAGTGTTGTCTGATAAACAATGTGTAAAAGAGTTCGCTCAATACTTTCACTCGGTTTATAGTACGACACGGCCTGAGTTGAACGTTCATACTGCGATAGAAGGAGCGGGTGGCGAGAATGGTATGGCGCGAGTTCACCTAGAGAATTTACAGTTAGGGGATGTACAGAATGCTCTTAAAAAACTTAAGCCAAAGAGGTCCGCAGGTCCGGATGGCATTCCGGCGTACATCTTCAAAGACTGTGGATCTGTGCTGGCTGAACCGTTACTCCATATCTTCAATAAATGTCTGAGCACGGCTGTGTTTCCCGAGAGATGGAAAACTACTTGTGTCGTACCAATACCGAAAGGTATAGACAACGACAACGTTAGTGGGTACAGACCCATTGCGGTACTATCGTCACCGGCTAAAGTGTTGGAGTGCGCTATTCATAATATCATTTTTATGCAGGTAAAAGCGCAACTTTCAGATGCCCAACACGGGTTTCAACCAATGAGAAGCACTACAAGTAACTTGCTCAGCTACATGGCTCACTTGCTGCCGACGGTGGATAGCGGAGAGCAGATTGACGCTGCTTACTTCGACTACAAAAAAGCATTTGACCTAGTCGATAATGACGTATTGCTAAAGAAGTTTGCAGGTGTTGGTTTCACACCGCATCTACTTAACTTTTTTGCCAGTTATATGAGGGATAGGCAGCAGTATGTAGAATACGCGGGACACAGATCGGAGCCGTACTTTACATGGTCTGGCGTAAGTCAGGGAAGTAATCTCGGTCCTCTGCAATTTATAATCATGATGAACGATTTGCCCAAAGTTGTTAGAGATGCAAATTGTTTAATGTTTGCAGATGACCTTAAGTTATCTCTGGCTGTGAAGGAATATGACGACTGTGGACGGTTACAAAATGCCATTGATAGCGTAGCTACTTGGAGCAAGGAGAATCTTCTACAATTCAACATCAAAAAATGTGTCACAATCACTTTTTCGCGTGCGCACAGGCCTATTATGCATAGTTACAAAATTGATGGAATGCCAATGGTCAGGGTCACAGAAGTTAAGGATTTAGGAGTCACTCTCAACGCAAAGCTAACGTTTCGTGATCACATTATTAAGTGCTGTAAAAAGGCTTACAGAAATTTAGGGTTCCTTTTACGAACTGTTCGTAATTTTAATAATATAGCAGCGATTATCGCTTTATATAACGCTCTAGTGAGAAGCCAATTGGAATGCAACGCAGTCATCTGGGCTCCGCATGAGAACAAATATAGTCTCATGTTAGAGCGGATACAAAACAAATTTACTAGGTTTTTATATTTTAGGCTTTATGGAGTATATCCTTTTTATCCTCTTATGTATCCAACTTTGTTTGTGTTGGGCATGGTGGGATACAACGAGCTACGAGTCAGGCGGGAGTTCGCACTTGTATTATATTTATTTAGGTTAATTAGGGGTGAGATACATCACGCAGATATATTAAGTTCACTGTGTTTCTGTGTGCCGGACAGATATGTGTGGCGACGACGTCGGCCTCACCTACTGGCTGTACCTCGTGGTCGCACTAATTTACTGAACGAGGCGCCACTGACGCGGGCGCTTCGCACTCTCAACCTTATAGCAGAGGGGACGGATATTTTTACTTGTACACTGAGTGAATTCACAAGGATAGCGTTATATGTTATTTGTTATATATGTATAAGTTAAATTATGTGTGCTTTACTATCGAATTAGGTTATACCACCTGTAATGATAGTAGTAAGCTATGATTGAAAAAATAAATAAAATAAATAAAATAAAATAAAAACAATATCATATGAAAATAATAAAGTAAATATAAGTAAACACATAACTAAAATAAATAATATTAAGACGATACATAACTACGCTTCCTAGATTTATTAAAAGTCTATTTAGGAAACACTAGTATTCCTCAACTAAATAATATGATAATTTATTTAGGAGTAACTCAAAGTTTAAGACTGTGGCAAGTTTAAATCCGCGCTGAAACTACTAAACTAAACTTTTCAAGTGACGAATTTTACTTCAAAATTCATTTTGTTCTTAGAGGTAGGAAACATAATTAAATTAACATCAAAGTGCCACTTTAAGTCAATTAATAGAAAATTTTAATTTTATCACGGTAATCGTTTTAACGGAGAAAATAAATTGTTTGTCTGGAAAATCGGTTTACGGACGATGGTTATACGTGATAACGTCTTAAAGAAACAATGATGAAAAATTGCCACTACCACTACCACTACAGCCTATCACAGGCTGGCTTTGTCGCACCGAAGACGCTGCTGCCCGTCTCTGGCCTGTGTATTTCAAAGTCAGCATGGATGGTTATCCCGCCATCCGTCGGCTTTTTAAGTTCCAAGGTGATAGTAGAACTGTGTTATCCCTTAGTCGCCTCTTACGACACCCACGGGAAGAGGGGGGGTGGCTACATTCTTTAGTGCCGTAACCACACAGCACATTGTATAATACAAAGAAGGGTAATTGAAAATTACAATTTTGTCGATAAGTTAACATTTATTATTCGAACTGCTAGCTCTGACGTCGCGCGAGAAGAGAGATAAAATATGTGTCACAAGACAAAGATTGAACCGACCGTGCCTCTCCATTGCATAGTCAGCGTTCTCGCTTGCACGCTCGGGCTCAGGCGGAACGTGACACTTTTTCGTCCGTGCAGCCTATGTTTATCGATTTACTAGCTGACCCGGCGAACTTCGTACCGCCTAACAGTCGATTCTTTAAAATACTTATCCTTCCCGGAACCCCTCCTCTAACACTTAAACTTTATGGTATGGTATTAAAGTTCAAATTGACTTAAGTATTATTATCTTTTGTACGGGAATATAGAAAAGTGTTGTTTTTAGACTTTTTCAGAGAATTTTTAAAAATTTTCTTACCGTAACAACCATCCTCGTACTTCAAGGAATATTATAAAAAAAGAATTAGCGAAATCGGTTCAACTGCTCTCGAGATTTGCGCTTAGCAACACATTCAGCGATTCATTTTTATATATAGGTAGAGATAAGACGTTATCACGTCAAAAACTCCAGTCACGTGTCAAAGCTGACATAAACACTTTTTATGTGTTCGTTATAGTCAGTCAAATTTTTTATAAAGGATGATAGCAAAAATTCATGAAACAAAAGCCTTCCAAGTACTTACTAAAAATATACGCCGCCACGCGCATACGCCACTTGTTAAATATGTAAAAAGAGACGAAGAAAAACAGTTAGCCGGGTTTACAACTCATTTCATTTTGACACACCTAGATACAGATTAACATCCAACCTCGATATACATTACACAGATAATATATAACACAGATTATATGCAACACTTACCAATGCTATAACACAGCCTCCAAATCCACCTCCAGTCATCCTCGCTCCGTAGACTCCTGGCGAAGATTTAATTATGTTGACCAGTTGGTCCAGCTCCGGACACGACACCTCCATCAACTTGCTGAGTGACTCATGCGATTTGTAAAACCGGATTCCAACCTTATCAAAAGGAATATGTAAAATTTATTACATAATATGGAAAGAATGAAATATGTAAAATTTATTACATATGCAAAGATACTACATACGTTCGCTACGTCGCTTGAGCTCAATTAAAAAATATAATTATATTAATTAAAAACATTACAATAGAATAATAATTATTAAGTTATGAAACTGTACACCTAACTTCAATATATCATCTCCTTTGCCCTAAGGTTGCCTGGAAGAGATTGCTTTTAAGCAATAAGGCCGCCTTTTGTACATTCTTTGGGTTGACTGGAAGAAATGGCTAAATAGCCATAAGTCCGCCCATTGTACTTCACTGTCTGTAATTATCCTTATTATTTGTATTTTAATATTTTTCTGGTGTACAATAAAGTATAAATAAATAAATAGCATTCTCAAATCCTCGTTTACAGAACAATGTAACATTTTTGTTTAAAATTCTCAGTAACTTCTCATTAACTGCTCTCTATCTCACTTTCTGCTCTATTCTCAGTAACTGCCAATTACGTCATCGTTGATATAGTTGACCAGGCCAGTCCAATACAATAATGTGTTAAAAAATCGAAAAACCTTTTGAGGTAACGACCTAGCTATGTGAGTACACTGTTTAGATTCAGTATCCTTTTCAATGCATTTTTTTCTTATTTCTAAAGGTTGTTTGGAAGAGATCACTACTAAGAGATATAAGACCGCTTTTGTACATTACTATCTCTATGTGTAAATAACTGTTTTATGTAAAAAAAAATCTGAGTGTGCAATAAAGTATATTCTATCTATCTATCTGTTAGTTATTAACTTTACTATGCGACCTAATATTAAAAATAATTCCAAAAAAAAATTTTCTTTTTAAATTGTGTGTGAAAAAAATTATTACAGCAAATACGACAATGTTAAATTGTTAAGAAAGGAGCTCACCTCACTGAAATCTTTTTGTGGTAAAAGCTTAGCCACTTCTTCCGTCCTGGCGATCTCTTCCACTACATGCGTCGCTCGTTTGCTCACCAGCTCATCACACTTCAAACATTTCAACTCTGGAACAAGTGAAACATAAATATACGTTCTTATTTGATGCCCATAATTGTGATAAGGTTGCCTTGTGTGAGGTGACGACCAAGGGGATATTACCAAGAATTGTAACATTCTTATTGTAATGTACATAGTTGTTTTTATTTATTTATTCTTATTCAATTCAGACAAATTGAACAGTCAAAATTATTTACATTATTGAAATAAATTAATGTAATAGACCGGGAGATAGTGACACAAAATATTTGGTCATTTGTACCAGTATGGCGGTTCGTCAGGGGTCTAATTACGTAAAGGCAAAAAGGAAAATGATGGTCATAGCGCTCGCACCGGCGGCCCAATCGCGTGGGCGTTAATCGAACGCGTCGGATAAATAACGAGTGTCGAACGATTTGTTCCACAAAAATGCTTGTATTTTCAGATAGTCGGAAAAAAAAGAAGTAGGCGGTAGCGGAATGCCATACTTCTCGGGTGTGACTTACAGCCCGCCATACCGACGCGAATACATTAATTTAAATAAAACAATTTAATCATTTGTACCAGGCTAATTTTTACAAAGCTAATCATCGTCGAGTAGCCATTCACGAAAATCACCTTGCCATACTTTTCCGACAGTTCCTAATGGCCGCCATACCACTGCAAAGGAGTAATTTTTTTATATTTCGCCAAACGATTTGTACCACCCTGAAACTTTTTTTATCAGTTCCCTGTATGATCATAAATAGAAGTCCGATAATGCCATACCTGTGGGAGGTGGCGAATGTGAACAATATTTTTTCAAAATCCTAAGATTTTATTCGTAATTCGAGTTTTTTTTCAAGTATGGCGCCACTTTTTCCCTCTACTACAAGTATGGCAAATATAATAATGGTCACATTGTATCGTATAATTTCCAAAAATCGAAATGCCATACTGGTACAAATCGTCAAATATTTTTTTTTTTTTCACCTTTTAGCTCAAGTCATCCGCCCGATGGTTACAATCTGTAATAATTTTTTTTAGGTGCAATTGCATCCAAATGACGAGAATACAATGATGCCATGATGTAAAAAATGATTTTACGTATTTTACAGTCGTATTTTAAAAACGTGTCAAATAAATAAGTATTTCAAGTATGGCAGCACTTTTCCCCCTACTAGAAGTATGGGATAAATAATAACGGTCACATTTTGTCAAATACTTTCCAATAATTCAAATGCAATACTGGTACAAATCGTTTGGCGAAATATAAAAAAAATTACTCCTTTGCAGTGGTATGGCGGCCATTGGGAACTATCGGAAAAGTATGGCAAGGTGATTTTCGTGAATGGCTACTCGACGATGATTAGCTATGCAAAAATTAGCCTGGTACAAATGGTTGAATTGTTTTATTTAAATTAATGTATTCGCGTCGGTATGGCGGGCTGTAAGTCACACCCGAGAAGTATGGCATTCCGCTACCGCCTACTTCTTTTTTTTCCGACTATCTGAAAATACAAGCATTTTTGTGGAACAAATCGTTCGACACTCGTTATTTATCCGACGCGTTCGATTAACGCCCACGCGATTGGGCCGCCGGTGCGAGCGCTATGACCATCACTTTCCTTTTTGCCTTTACGTAATTAGACCCCTGACGAACCGCCATACTGGTACAAATGACCAAATATTTTGTGTCACTATCTCCCGGTCTATAAGTTATATACAAAAAAAAGTGTACGCACGTAAGAAGTTATACTTCATTGACTAGCTAACTTCACGTTGCTAACATCCTCTTCGTTTACTAGCTAACTTGAGGGTGTCTCTTTTTGTGTGGTGGTTTTTTGGTGTGCGCGCGAAACGTAAAAATTTACTCTCATCCCTTTTCCCAAACGCGCCAAAAGAAGTATAACTTCAAAAAAAAAGTTACAATTTATATTACATTCGTCTATATATAAACGTGAGACAACAAACTTTTTATTAAGAAATGATATCAAATTGTCATTAGACACAGCAGAAATAAAATTTATCGGGAAACATTTTAAATTGCTTATTAAGGGATAAAAAAATACATAATTCGCTCCTTCAATGTTATTAACAGAATTACGATTTTGTAGCTACATAAAAGTATTTTAAAACGTGAAATAATAATTATGTCGACTACTTAATATTCATTAAAACGAAGCAAGTCGCCAAGGAAAACGGACAAAAAGGCTAAAATTCTTACATTTGGGGAATAAATATTGATATTTTTCTTTTTCGCCGTCGAATTTCTCTTTATCTGTTAACTTTTTCTGAACGCTAAAAGTTTATCAAAGGGCTCTAGTTGCACGTGCTAACGTGCCTTTTTTCATATAATATATTTTATATACCAATCCTAAAGCTATTTACAAATTATGAACAGAATGTCCTAAGACCTGGCCAGTAAAGACCAGGACGTGATGTGACGCTCTCTCTTTCAATTTTTTTCTTTTTTTTTTTTTCTTTTGAGCATAGTCTAAAAAAACAGATCTAGTTAAGTTGTAATTTGAACGTTAAAATAATTGTAAGTCTTTTATGCTGCGACAATTTAATTCTATTCAAGCTATTTCAATTTGTTCTGTTCTTTGTTATATTACGTTTTGCTTTTAAGAATTCGTTCTTGCAACTTACTCATATTTCGAAAGACTTAAAGAACTCACACAAACAACTTACAATTTATAAGTTTTAGATTTCAAACATCTCAACTATCTTGTACTCCAATAACTTAGAGTTCCTGCCTTCATTGTATGAGTTTATTTTTATACGCTTTATTTAGCTACAAAGAACAGAATTTATCTATTTTAAAATTAATACTACTTCTTAATTTTATTATACTGACTAGCTGTGCCCGCGACTTCGTCCGCATGGAATTTAACAAAAAATTTATTGTTCAGTTCGCAGAGTTATAAAATAAATAAATTTCTAAAATAAAAGTAGCCTAAGTTAGTCCTTACTACATCAGCTATCTGACAGTTAAAGTCCCGTCAAAATCGGTCCAGCCGTTTCAGAGATTAGCCGGAACAAACAGACATACAGACAGACAAAAATTGTAAAAAATGTTATTTTTGTATATTATGTTCCGTGTATACAATTAGTCTTGGGTAGCACAAGTACGATGTGCTAAAAGGTAACGTTACATTTTGAGGTACTAAATGTAATAGCACCAAACGTCAATCGCTATTCGTACCTAACCGGACTAACAGCACACTGTAACAGTACAGTACTGTTAAACTACGTTCACCGCGGTACGACAAGTTTAAGATTGTGTCACTGTCCGAGTGTCCGACTGTACGGTGTGCGGTTACAGTCCGACTGTAGCTGTACGGTTAGGCGCTTAGGCGATCACAGTACAGTCCGAGATGATATTATTCGTACACCGTTCGTTAGCTCTAAAATTAAACAGAGCTGTTGAATTGTGTTAAGACCGTACATGTTACATCGCGTCGTGCATTTCGCGTTATACTTTTAATGTGCCCTTTTTAATTAAATATTTATGAACATAACGTAAACTAATTCCTTTTACGTAAAAGTAAACTTGTTTTTGTTACCTACCTATAGTTTTTGTTTAGCGTAGGTTAGTAAAAATTGAGAATTTTATTAATTTAAAAAACTTTTTAACCGACTTCAAAAAGGAGGAGGATACTCAATTCGACCGTATATATGTTTTTTTTATGTATGTTCTCGGGGGTAACTTCGTCGTTTATGAACCGATTTTGATAATTCTTTTTTTGTTAGAAAGGGGATATCCTAACTTAGGTACCATGATAAGGAAACCAGGATCTGACGATGGGATCCCAGTGAAATCGAAGGGAACCCTCGAAAATCGTAGTAACGACTAGTGCGTTTGTTAATTAATTTATTATTTATTACTTGCCGATGCAATTGAAGTCGGTTTTTTTTTTGTTTGCTAGTTAAATACGCTTTTACGTAAAAGGAATTTGTTAACGTTATGTATGTTTATAAAATTTTATTATTTCTTTATTAAGGTTTGTTTGTGTGTGTGTGTGTGTGTTTTTTTTTACTGCGGTGATGGTTAATAAATAATAACAGAATGACAGTCCTAAAAGCCTGTTGAAGTATGAAGGGAAATCAAAAAATGTATATAATATTATAATAATGAGGTTTGTTATTTCACAATCGTATCTTTAGTGTTTTTAACACACTTAATATTATCAAAATGATGAAAAAAAATTGCGTGCGTACAAAGTACACGCTAGAAGTGAAACTTTTTTAGCAAACTAATTGAAAAAAAAAATTGAAAAAAAAAAAACAAAAATCCAACATCACGAGGTGTTCAGTTGTTCACAGGCGGTCACCCATCCAAGTACTGACCACGCCCGACGTTGCTTAACTTCGGTTCAACGTGGTATAGAGGTTTAAAAATTCGTAACTCGTGACGCGGTGACGCGTTTCAAAAAATCTGTGTACTATTAAGTACTAATTGTACTAATAAGGTGTACTAGTACAATTTTCGAATTGTACGAATAGTGCGCGCACCCAACAAGGTCCGATTAAGCCCAAGACTAGTATACATCCATATGCATTAAGTAAAAAGCGGTTATTTTAATATTACAAACAGACACTCCAATTTTATTTATTTGTGTAGAAGATGTAACGATTACGACCAATCGCTAAATAGTCAATAATACATAATGGCTAGTATTTCTATGATCGAGGAGCTCTAACTTTGTAAAATCTAAACTTGTTTCTTATAAATCAACAGAATTTATATTCATTAATTGTAGTTACCATTAATATTAAAAAAAAAAAAAGAAAAAAAAAACATTTTGCTTCCGTTCATTTTCCTGTATTTCAAATATTGCTATTGATACTTGTTGGAGTACGTGTGCGCCTGACGTTCGCGCGTGAACCGCCGGCTCCTGATCTAGCTCGCGGGGCGCGGGCGACGGGAGGCGGCGGGGCGCACCGACGACGGCGCGAGCGCAGCGGCGACGCATTGGATCTTTACTCACGACGCCGAGCCGTCATTACTTACTAAATTTTTATTTATCGCGACGCCAAGCCGTCCATATTTTTTGTAACTTTTATTATATTATACTAATATATACAATAAGAAGAAATACAGTCCATCATTTACCAGCATCGGGTTTCCAGTTTCCCCTATCCACATCGGCACAGGGCACTGGCCCCAACATATGGTTCTTCGATCCGCATATCTACATCGATACGGATACGTCAAAGGTCGAGCGAAAGTCACCGCCTTGCATTGTTCCTGTTCAAGTTGTTTCGCCGGAGTGAACATTGCTGCACTTATAGCTGACATTCCCGGACAAGAAGCAATTCATTAGTCGGCAGGAATACATCAGGTCTTGGATACGACAGAAGCTGCGATCATCATACGCAAAGGATACGTGAGATCGTTCCATAATCCTATTTTCATCCTATCATTCATCAATCATTATCTTTTCATTTTCCATTCAATTCATACAATTTTGAAATTTATTTCATCTCATTGTTTCGTAGTTTTAGATTCGTTAGATCATCATAATCAGTAACAAGAGTATTCATCCAATATCATTCTATTGAAATAAGATTCAATCATAATATTTTTACGTAAATATTTTTATATTTTTAAATTTCCATAAATTTAACATCTACCTACGTAAATTAATCGTCCGCTTTTTACAATCATTATCATTAATATTCATTAAATAATAGCTCAAATCATCATTTTCATTCGTTGTAGCTCGCATTCAATTTGATTTTTTAACAAAATTGCAAATTTATAATTTTTTCATTACAGGTCGGTACTTCAAAAATAAAAGTGCACAACATTATATTATTGTAGATACAATATTAAGCGCGTGATTATTATTTTGTAATAGCGATTGCTTATTTTATTTTATTTCTTCATCTTTTGATATCTTTTTTTTTTACTTTTTTAGCAAATTGCTTTTAGAATTTCATGAATTGAAGTTACAAATTTGTTTCTTGCTTAATAAAAGTTTAAACGTTACTTGCTTCTTGCTTATTGCTTGCTAAAAGCAATAATTACAAATAAAATAATAACTTTAAATTAATTATTGCAAATATATCTTTTTTATAATATCTTTTTTTTACTCATTTGTTAATAAATTATAATACCTGAAAATATTTGATAATTTATTTTATTGAGAATTTTTAATATTTAAAATTTTAACAGAAGTTAACAATGAGTGAAAAACAAATGAAACATTTAATTAAGAAGCGAGCCATAATTAAGGGAAAGCTTACTGGCTTTAGTAGTTATTTAAAATCGCTTCCAAATAGCAAACAAACTGATGAATTACAAACACAGATTGAACTTCAATTGCGTTTGGATAAAATTGAGAGCTTATACGATGATTTCGATGCTTTTCAGAGTGAGCTGGATGAGTTGTCGGATATGCCTGAGGACGAGGCAAAGGAGCGCGAGGCCTTCTATTCCCAGTACTACTCTCTCGTGTCTGCCGGGCGTGCCTTGATCCAGAGTCATAATAAGCCGTCGCTCCCTTCGCAGGATACTTTGTCACCGGTTTGTTCTGAAGCACATTCACACAGACGTAAGGTTGTTGAATTACCTAAGATAGACTTGCCACATTTTAACGGTGAATATCAGTACTGGCTTGGCTTTAGGGATACGTTTAATTCTTTAATTCACTCAGACAATACTCTTGACAATGTAAATAAATTTCATTACCTACGGGCTTCTTTAAAGGGTAATGCGGCTTTGATTATATCGGGTTTAGATTTTTGCGCCGACAACTATGAGGTTGCATGGAAAACTCTATGCGAACGATATGACAACAAACGTCTTCTAGAAAATCACCATTTGAATTCTTTGTTCAAAATAGGATCCATACAAAAGGAATCTAGTGTAGGCTTGCGCAACTTGATCGACACAATAAATAAAAATTTAAGAGCATTATCTAACTTAGGCCAGCCAGTTCAATACTGGGATACATTAATCATTTATATGATGTCTTCTAAATTGGACAATGTCACAAATAGGGAATGGGAATTCCATAGGAACAACTATAAGGATCCCCCCACATTGGAAAATTTTACTAAATTTCTTTCTCACAAAGCAGACCTTTTAGAAACTTTAGATACAGCAAAGATGGATAGTCATAAACCAGATGTCAGTTTTAACAAATCCAAAAGTTTTGCAATTTTACCGAATAAGTCATTATCATGCCCCCTTTGTGAAAAAAGTCACGTACTGTTTCAATGCGAATCATTTAGGATGTTACCGGTTGAGATAAGAGTTCAAAGGGCGAAGGAATATGGAGTTTGCTTGAATTGCCTACGTTTCGGTCATTCTGAAAACAAGTGCAAGTTCCCTCATTGTAAATACTGTGTCAAAAAACACAACACCTTGTTGCATTCAGACGAGCCACCTTTACAGAACGTGGCACTTTCAGCTAATGAACTTCATTCTAGCCCTCATCAATCTTCTACTGTTCTGCTTTCAACAGCTTTGGTCAAGGTCCTCGATGCCAATGGACAACCGCATGTGGCTAGAGTCTTGCTTGATAATGGAAGCACCAATAATTTTATAACTGTGAATTTCGCTGGTAAGTTAAAACTTAATACTACTTCAACTGAAACTAAGGTGTCTGGTATCAACAACCAACTTCTCAATAGTTCACAGTCATGCTCTCTTACATTAGAGTCTTACGTTGGTGACTATAGGGTAGGCATTGATTGTATAGTTTTACCTAACATCACGACGCTTCTTCCTCCTACCAATGTTAATTTAAATAATATACAAATACCAACAGGGATTACTCTGGCAGATCCTTCATTCCATATTCCATCTACTATCGACATATTAGTAGGTGCAGAAACGTTTTGGAATGTCATTGGAACAAATCGAATAAATTTGGGGAATAATAAACCCACTCTCTTTGAAACAAGACTCGGTTGGATTGTCTCTGGTACTATCTTAAACAAAAATTGTGATGATAAACAATACCACAAATGTTTGTTTAGCAATATTTCTTCTAAAAGTAATCATTTTCCAAAAGAACTTGCATATGAGAAACGTTTTATAAAGACTACAAAACGTAAAATAGACGGACGACTTACTGCTTCGCCAAATCTTAAGGAATCATCCATGACCTTGGGAGATTCTTATGGTCTTGCTGAACACAGATTGTTATCTTTGGAACGTCGATTAAAACGAGATACCAGAAGACTTTTTCAATCAGAAATGGCGCTATATTCCTTCCAAGGACAATTGAGCAGATTCGGCTTCACTAGGTTTAAGAGCAGATACGCATGCTGAACTTCGTTTATGTTAGTCAAGGTTTTATTTTCTTTAAAAATTAGTCGATGTTGTACAAACATAAAATACAATTTTCCGACTTATAGTAAACAGTACTTACACAGTGTAAATGCTTACACGTTATTTAAGATAATAGTTTATTTACAAACTTAATTACTAGATTTTAATATATATATTTTTAAATAACATATTATTTTACTTATATTTTAAAATACGCCAGCCCGTAATGATAGAAAATCACAAGCGAATATGCTGTTAGCATGTAAAATCTTACATTTGTGTGTTTGGCAACAAGGGGTTTGCACTTGGAGCTTGTTTCGCACCTGACGAAGGAAGCTTTCATAGCAACATTAATTTAATTTACGTTCTGAACTGCATTTATCAGTTACATTTATTACAAGCGGCTCTCACCGGCAGACATGACTGAGGGAGGTATACATTTTATGTTTATTATAGCTAATGTTCTTTTGTCGCTGATTTGGGGGAGTTTGCTTTTAATCCATAGAACATAATTGACAACGCGTTTTAATACTTACGTTTTAAACTACGAAACAATGAATGTTTCATAAATTAATTCAAGCAGATTTTTAAGGTCCCGTCCGCTTCCTCCCTTGTCCAACGATCCTTCTGATCTCTGTCCTTTGACACTTTCTCATCTCCTTATTGGACGATCTCTCTTGTTTGTATCGCAGTTTCAGATCACTGTCACGAAAATTTCATCTCTTCGCAGACATTCTGACCAGGAAGGGCGTAATCAGACGGGCCTTCAACATGATATGTCCCCTGCCGACTGTAAATATTGAAGACGACTCTTCAACGCGGGGAGTATGTTGGAGTACGTGTGCGCCTGACGTTCGCGCGTGAACCGCCGGCTCCTGATCTAGCTCGCGGGGCGCGGGCGACGGGAGGCGGCGGGGCGCACCGACGACGGCGCGAGCGCAGCGGCGACGCATTGGATCTTTACTCACGACGCCGAGCCGTCATTACTTACTAAATTTTTATTTATCGCGACGCCAAGCCGTCCATATTTTTTGTAACTTTTATTATATTATACTAATATATACAATAAGAAGAAATACAGTCCATCATTTACCAGCATCGGGTTTCCAGTTTCCCCTATCCACATCGGCACAGGGCACTGGCCCCAACAATACTGAAAACAATATTTATGAACCTAAATGTTATCTAAATATTAAAAATACAAGCTCCAAAGTCTATTCAAGCTAAATTTAAGCTATTTACCTACTTGCTTGAAACGTAATCTCAGCTACAAACTGCATCAGGCGACTAAAGAGATTTTCTCATAATAACATGGCCATGATTACATAACATGAATCATTCAAGCTCTCGGCTTAGGATTGATCAAAATTTACATTTCAAAGCCTTTACGAAATATTATTAGATTTACGAGATATTATATAGACATTGAATCCAGATTAATTTTCCTCACTTTTTTCCCTGTTGTATAATAACTTTTTCTCTGTTACAGTTGGTTGGTTGGAAGCTACTTTCTAATATTGTAGTGGAAAATTGTTGGCTTATATGAAGCTTATAATTCTTTTGGAGTTTACTCCTTAAGAATCGATTTTCATATAAGGCCCCCTTTTGTGCGCCATCTATCTGCTACGACGTTTACGACGGTACCGGCTACGACGGTTACGACGGTATCGGTTACGACGTTTTCTAATAATGCCATCGATAGATGGCATTATTAGATGGTATATATTTACAAGCATTACACTGTATCCCAACAATATACTGTCATACATATTAAAAATGATTTAAAGACCATTTTAGTCTACATATTCAATACTTTGTCATTGATGCTATTTGTCATAAGAAATAAATGGAAAGTACTCGTAGCATGCACGTACTTTTATTTATTTATTTATTTATTTATTTATTTATACTTTATTGTACACCACAACTACATTATTACAGATTGTGAAGTACAATGGGCAGACTTATGGCTATTTAGGCATTTCTTCCAGACAACCCAAACAAAAACATTTATAGGATACTTCTGAGAAATCAGGCAAAACCGTCGCAATGAAATCGCGATATTGTTTTGCTCATAGCCCTTATATCTCAGACGATATAATTAAGATACTCGTAATAGATAGCTTATCTAATAAATCATAATTATGTAGAACACATAAATTAATCGATCTCTAATCAAGTAATTTCGGCTTAAATGTTGATCAATAATTTTCTAAATTTTCAAGTGAACATTTGTAGGATGTTATTAATCTATACTAATATATAAAGCTGAAGAGTTTGTTTGTTTGTTTGTTTGTTTGTTTGTTTGTTTGAACGCGGTAATCGCTGGAACTACTGGGCCGATTTGAAAAATTCTTTCACTGTTAGATAGCCCATTTATCGAGGAAGGCTATAGGCTATGTATCATCACGCTAAGACCAATAGGAGCGGAGTCCACGCCGACGAAGTGGCGCGCAGAAGCTAGTAATAATAATAAAGGCTTCACACTGTCTCAACGTCCCCTAGTAAGATTTTCTCCTGTGTCGGGAATCCGGACACACACACAATACACAAGCACAAATGCCCATACCACATTATTGTAAAACAAAAAAATCTCTATACCTGCTAAGTCATTTATATCTGCACTCCTCAACGAAGGTATTTTCAGCTTATCGGCGGCTTCCTGGCACTGAGCACGTCGTTGAGGGTATTCGCTTCCCGTCAGCTGGTGCTTCACATTTGAATTGACCACTAGAATAACAGCTTCAGTGGAATCCATCTGTATATGTGTAGCCTCCAACGACCTAAATAAAAAGAGTGTGCTTTAGACCACACGACTGCAGTAAAACTTCTTTAGCTCCATCTAACTTATATCTCCCTCTCAGCTTCCGTTCGTATTACCCGATCACACTTTTCGTAACCCTCTCGTCACACATTCACCAGCTTACTCCCCAAGTCAAGCGTGCGTAAAGAAGTTTTACTTCAATAACTTTTGCTTCTGATGTGACACATATGTATATGTCTTAGCCTCTTAGGATAAAGTTTAAATATTGTCTCACCTGCAGTCAATCAACAGAGCGTGGTCTTTCTTTCCCATTGTAACAATGAACTGGTCCATTATACCGCACGGCATTCCCGGAAACTCGTGTTCCGCTTTTTGACATAGCTGAGCCTTCTTCACTGGCCTATAGAAAAAATAGCTTATGTCACTATATTTGAATCGTGATTTACAAATTTTAAATTTGGAGATATACTAGTGGGCTATTTCTAGCACTAGTGCTATCAAATTAAAAAAAAAACTTTTAACACTAACTTGGTGCATAAAGTTTTATTGAGTTAAATCTCAGTCTCCGTCCAATTTTGTATGTAAGTTTTTATACTAACTAACCTACATAGAGTTTTAAATTGTTTATCGAAGTCAGGTTTGATATTCCAAGTTCACACAATATTTTTCTTTGCTTCATCTTATACTATTAAACGAGCAATTCTTGTATATATATACATATATATATATTTTCTGAATCTCGGAATCGGCTCCAACGATTTTCGTGAAATTTAGTATGCAGGGGATTTCGGGGGCGAAAAATTGATCTAGCTAGGATTCATTTAAAAAAAAATGTCGTTTTATCCCTGTTTTTAGGCAATGAAAAAATATCAATAGAATACGAAGCTTACTTTCACTATTGTTACCATAGCTGTAATAGCGTAATTAGGAAATCAGCGGGTATCAAATCGTGTTGACCCGGGTTCGAGTCTCAGTCTCCAGATTAATTTTTTTTCTTTTTTTTATTTCACTCGTGATTTATTATTTAAATAAAATTAAAATATAAAAATACCGAGAAAAAAAATAAAAATAAAATAAAATGAAAATACCGAGCTAGGCTCGGTCACCCAGGTACTATTTTATTATCTGTGGAAAGTAAAACTTGATCGGCTGTACTGTATCCGCTTCAGGGCTTGTAGAAATAAGATTCGTAACCTTTCTCATAAATCAATTATTAATAAAGAAATAAAAATGAAACAAAATTAATTTACATTAACTGAAACATGCGCATATCCGTAAGTTAATATACCTATGTAGCAAGTCTATTAAGTACACAACCAAAACTTATGCAATTAACTCAAAAGAGACCCGACACTTTAGTTGCATCGCGCAAGCTTCGTTAATTAAACATCAAACCTTTTGAAAGTAAGACAGACTGTCACTTTATGAAACTAGTTGAAGCCTCTGTTTACTAAAATGACATGGCCACGATAACGATGTATTTCTCCATTAAACTAGAATTCAAATTATCTTGACTTAATGAACAAATAAAACAAGGGATTTAAAGTAAGGAGAAGTTTCTCGACCTTAAAGAAGATCACAGCTAAACAATACTGCGTGCAAGCAGTGTTGTGTTCCCGAGTAAGGTGACTAGAGCTCCTGGGGGATTTTGGGTAAGGTCGGCAACGCGCTTGCGATGCTTCTACTGTTGCAGGCGTCTATAAGCAATGGTAATCACTTACCATCAGGTGAGTTGTACGCTTGTTTGTCGAACTAGTTATATAAATAACTAGCTTCTGCGCGCGACTTCGTCGGCGTGGACTCCGCTCCTATTGAACTTAACGTGATGATATATAGCCTATAGCCTTCCTTGATAAATGGGCTATCTAACACTGCAAGAATTTTTCAAATCGGACCAGTAGATCCTAAGATTAGCGCGTTCAAACAAACAAACAAACAAACAAACAAACAAACAAACAATCAAACAAACAAACTCTTTAGCTTTATTATATTAGTATAGATTATTATCAAATATAATTACTTACTCAACCCGAGTCCCTGTTAGTGCCTCTAAGAATGTGAAGAACGCCACTTCGAGAGAGGCACTACTCGATACGCCGGATCCCATCGGAACATCTGATACTATGACAACGTCAAATCCGGAAACTTTTTCTGGAAGAAAGTAGATTTATTATTTCAAGTGTTTGATAAGGTTAAATTGATAATAATCAAGCATTTCATCGTAACCACAACAATTGTGTTTGCTTGCAAACGAAAAAAAAATTGACATCAATTTACTACACCAATAAGTAATACAACGTATGCTTGGTATTAGACGACCGAAGGCCACCGACATAGCTCTCAAAATTCGCAAGCTGAAGTGGCAATGGGCAGGCCAAATTGCAAAGAGAACTGATGACTAATGTGGAAGGAAGATTCTCGAATGGCGACCACGTCTCGGGAAAAGGAGCACAGGCCGCCCTCCAACCCGGTGGACTGACGACCTTAAGAAGACAACGGGAAGCCGCTGGATTCAGAAGGGGCAGGACCAGACATAATGGCGAACATTAGGGGAAGCCTATGTCTAGCAGTGGACTGTTAAAGTATGATGGATGGTTGAATCGAAAAATATTAAACTAAATACGCATTACTAGGGATAAGATTAGATTATACTCAGATCTCAATCAAATTTAATTGATACACAAGAACATCAGCTTTTGATTGAACAAAGAAGTCAAGTCACATACGTAAAAAGCTCAGTCGAATGGAGAACATAATTCCTTTTTTTGAAATCGTTTAAAAAACAAATGAAGAAATAAACACGATTTTATTCGTTACCTATAGGAAGAACAAAAAAGTGTGTGTGTCAGCTCCGGCGCACGACTAGAGCTTACTCCTTCAGATCGATTGTCTAAATAGGCACAAAAATGGCTTACTAGTCTAAGAAATAGATTAATACCATATAAAATGGTAAATATACGAATCAAATAATGCCATCTATCGGAACCTCGCACAAAAACGTAACGAGGTCATTCTTTCAGTAGATTTTACTCTTCATATTTATTTATTTTTACCGGGGCCTTATATGAAAATCGGTCCTTCAGGAGTAAACTCCAAAAATTTCAAAAATCCTACCTTTCAAAGTGAACACAGCTTATAAATTTGTTACTTTCAAAGACAACCACTCCTAAGTAGTAGTGAGTGTAATCATGCCTCTGAGACTAAGCAGTAAAGCTGTCGAACCCGATTGTTGTCATTAACTCCCGATATAGCGATCGTTATTTATAATAGGGAAATTATCATCCGACTCCAGTGGAGAAACATAGTGGATTGTGTTCTGACTCTTTTCCTATATGAAGTACGTCCCGTCGTCGGTACGGGCGCCTTCAAATTTGCCGCAAAATGCCGCGCGGTGGCAGCGCGTCTGCAGCGCTGCAGCCTACTGTGTACAGCGCATACTAGTGACTGCTGACTGATCGAATAGTAGTGTTTCTTCGTCAAAGTCCATCGAGAAACTATATACTAAACTACGATTCTCAAACCTAGCGACAGCAGTGCCACCACACGGCACTTTGCGGCAAATTTGAAGGTGCCCTACCTCCCACAGGTCAGGTATATGATTAAATTCAGTTCAAGAGAGGAAACTGTCAACAGACATCTGCATAAACGTCTTTTCATTAACAGAATAACAGTTCTATTTTAATTTTAAATGTAAGCAACATCCGAGTGAACTTTCTTTTATTTAAGTTTTTTTGTAGAATATTTCACTTTGTTAATAAAATTATATAATTTTTTCTGATAGATGTGATTCTAATAAGCTGCTATAAAAAGTAATTTATTTCAATATTTGCATTCAATTTTTATGAGACGGGTACAAAGCACATTTTTAACGATCAGATTACCTACTATTTAATTTATTTAAACGTCTTTCACAGAAATTTCATGTTGAGACAGTCATTCAACTTTTACATATTTACTTTTTTATACTGTCTCTGGTCTCTGTCACAGTATAAACAGTAAATAAGATAATAATGAATGTCATCTGACAAAAAATGCTTAGGAGTTTTGACTGGACTATTTGTAATTCAAACCCAATAACTTAGAATTTATTTTATTGAAAATGGCACAAATTCTGTATTTTGGCCATATGCGGAAATAATAAAGCGCTCAACGAATATTTCTCCTTTGGAATTACTTCGTAGGTATTAAAATGTTCTTACCTGGAAAGTTAGCAAGCACGCCTTTAACATAGTTTGCCCAAGCTGGTTCACCGGGCTTGAGAGCTGATGCTGTAGTTGCAGGGAATGTCGCCTTTACCTCCTGACTGTTTGCGAGGATTGAGAGAACATGACACTCGTCTGTGTTGTTATATGCGCCCACTACGACTGTGAGAAAAGGCAGCGCCTGTAAAATATATATATATATATATATATATATATATATATATATATATATATATGTAGCCTATTTGTGCTGTGTGGCTACGGCACTAAAGAATGTAGCCACCCCCTCTCTTCCCGTGGGTGTCGTAAGAGGCTACTAAGGGATAACACAGTTCCACTACCACCTTGGAGCTTAAAAAGCCGACGGATGGCGGGATAACCATCCATGCTGGCTTTGAAATACACAGGCCAAAGAGCAGCGTCTTCGGTGCGACAAAGCCAGCCCTGCGGTCACCAACCCGCCTGCCCAGCGTGGTGACTATGGGCAAAACACATGAGTTCGCGTCATAATGGCGGGCGCGAACTTGTGGAGGCCTATGTCCAACAGTGGACTGTGATAGGCTGTTAGTGGATAGTGGATGTAGCCTATTTCGAAAATGTACGTTTTCAGTAAGGAAATTTTGATTTCAATTATGCTTTTCGCTCTGGTCGCCCAGTTATTGATAAACGTGACGACAGAAAAAACTTTTCCCCGAAAAGAAACTTTTTCCCTGACCCAATACATAGATACAATTTGGATAATCCTCGACCGACGACGCCTCCATTATTGACAGCAATATTAAACAAATAATTATGCTTCCTTAATGATGAATCATCTTATGTTACCAAACTTTCTGGTGTAATTGTCTATATTTCCCAATTTATTAGTAATATTCGAACAATTTAAAGTCATATCTACACACTTCATACAATCTCAAAGTTCGTAATATTTACAAGTCACGTTGGCACAACTAATAATAATGGAGTTACAACATGTTGCCTTTAGTTATAATTTATTTGCTTATTTACCAACAAAAATAAAGTAGTAGTTTATTATAATAAATGTGTAATAATATTTAATATACGCGAAATAAATGGCAAATGAAAAGAGACAGATGAAATAAAAATCGAATGGAGCTAAAGTATAATTAGTAAAAATTAATACAGCTAAGATACATCGTATTATCTTAAGCAGAATAATAGTAAAAACACAAACCACAGGTAAAACAAAACCCTCGCAATAGTCCACGTGTTCGCCGATAAGGTTCACCCTACCCGGAGCCGCTGCAGCTGCGACAGGCTTGCGACTGTATTCTGCGACAAACTTGTCGTACGCTTGACGGAGCAGTACAGCCTCACCTTTCGCTATCGCCTCTGTCATCTGAAGTATAATAATTAATATTAATTGTAGGTATATTTTATATAATAATAAATAGTACTATAGTAGAACTATTTAGCGAAATTTTGCAATTTAATGTTAGTTTTAGTTACATAAACCAAACATTTATTGATTTTTAAAGTGAAACTTTCCAGATGTTGTAGGTTCAAAGATATCTTAGGAACAGACAACCATGTATGTATCTTGAATATACGTATTTATTATTTGTTATTATTATTACGAGAATAATCCCTAATTCCCTACAGCTATAATGTTACGTTTTTATTCTTAGAATCGTCCATTTTTAGTGCATCCTTAATACTTTTATCGATATAAAACCTGCAGAAGTCAACACTACTATCAAACTTGTTAAATCTAGGTAATAAAATAGTCGCCCATTCCTTAGTTTATTCAGGGCATGCCCTAGTTTTACCCAGTTTAGCCTGACCCAGTATGGATTATATAACCTGATTTAACCTGTTTTATTTGATAAAAAAGATTTTTCTAAGTTTTCCTTGAATCAAATGTTGTAATAAATGCGCTAGCACTTAGGCCTCATTTACGGAGACGCGGGGCGTCGCGCGTCGCGTTGGCGTGGCGTCGCGCGTGTGAAATATGTATGGAAATGAACGCGTGTAAAATCGCTTCTCCATAAACGCACTCATCCAACGCCCTACATTTGAATTTAGTGCGGGCCGCGCAGACTATCGCGACGCGCGACGCGCCGCGTCTCCGTAAATGAGGCCTTGGGTACTAAGTAAAGGAATCAGTTTAATAGGCCTGCACTGATTCTTAGATATCCGAAACGTAACTGGCTATGAGTGAAAGAGAGAAAGAAAATGTGTGCTCGAACCTTTCTTTCTTGCTTCGTTCGCCTCGCCGGATCACACTTTTCGTAACGCTCTCGTCACGCATTCACCAGCTTACTCCCAAGTCAAGCGTGCGTAAAAAAGTTTTTCTTCAAAAACAAAACGCAGATTTTTTTGTAAATAGATTTATGTATTATAATATATAATATATAAAGCTGAAGAGTTTGTTTGATTGTTTGTTTGTTTGTTTGTTTGTTTGTTTGTTTGAACGCGGTAATCTCTGGTTCTACTGGGCCGATTTGAAAAATTCTTTCAGTGTTAGATAGGCCATTTATCGAGGAAGGCTATAGGCTATGTATCATCACGCTAAGACCAATAGGAGCGGAGTCCACGCCGACGAAGTCGCGCGCAGAAGCTAGTGTATTATAAAAATATGAAACGTGTACCATGCAATGCCAAAACTTTATCAAATAATAAAACTTCATTATTTCCTTTGTATTACAAAATTGTAACCAGATTTGCATCTCATTTCAAATCACGTGCAACTACTGTTATTAAACTTTATAGAATTGTAAAAATGTTATATGTCGTGAAGAAAAACTTTGTACCCCTTTTTATAAAAATTGCGCGGACAGAGGAGTATGAAATTTCGCACACTTATAGTTTATATAGAGAAGGAGTGCAGAATGCTAATAGTTTTTAAAATTATGCATAGAAATATATTAAATCAATAAAAAAAAACATTACACACACTACCGCACTCACACACGCATATTATAGGTACTATTTGTTGATTGTCAAAGCTTGTAGTGAAATTGAAAATTTTTAAAAAAGTTTCTTTATTTTCATAATTTTATGGTTTTCTTTAATTTAAATTTTGTAGTAATATATTAATACAAAAACTGCTCTGGTGTCGTAGTGCGAGTAGTCACCTAGAAAAACGACGGTTTGCGGGTTCGATTCCCGCTCGGGATGAATTTGTATTTGTATAAATATTTCTTTCCGGTATGGATGTCTATCCTTGTGGGTCTCTCCACCGTGCCTCGGCGAGCATGATAAGCCGTCGATCCACTATAATTTCTATTTATTTAAGACACAGTCTACTTGCTAGTTACGTAGAAACCTTACAACTATGTTAAGGGCACGTATACTTAAATGACAAAAAACTAACATGTTAACAAGTGCAGAAGCGTAGGTTCGACAAGCTTCGCACTAAGTATTTTCCGAGCCTTTTATAAACTCAGCCGCATTTTCTTTAATTAAGACGCAGTCGGCTTTCTCGAAATTGCGAAAAACTCGTCTGAACACGGTTACTACCTACGCAACTCAATTCAAAGTTGTACGCAAAGGCCCCAATAATGATGATAATTTCTTTTGTACGTGCCCAACAAGGGATCCCCGTGTCAGTTTATCGTCTATCCACAGCCCAAGATATTTTTTTTCTATCATGAATGTGGAATGATGTTGTTACCAGTTTTGAGAGGTCTAAAATCCGGATCATTTTTTTTTTTATTTTTTTATTGAGGGGACAACCGTTTAAAATGTTTTCGGCGTATTGATCCTACCTATAAGTAGTTATTTGAAGTATCAAGATCTTTTTGAGCATCTGTAATTATAATACTGTGACTTGATTTACTAAGTAAAAACAGCATGTTTCATCGGCGTATATTTTCAAGTGTCAAGAAAATCCTATTGACCACCTGATCGCGATCGTTACTCATTGTAGGGAATATATCCGACAACCCGCATTGGAGCAGCGTGGTGGGTTAAGCTCTGATCCTTCTCCTACACGGGGAACGAGACCTATGCCCAGCAGTGGGATAATACAGGCTGAAGCGATTACATTTTATATGTAACAAATCGCCAGTTTTAGTGGTAATTTAATGAATACTGTATTTTTCTCTGTAGGCTTAAACTAAAATTTCGATGTAAAAAAATCAAAAATTTCTTAACCCTTAATTCGACGGACTTTTAAATTTCATTCAAATTGTGAAATCTTTACAGATTAGTTTCTTAGCTTTTCAGGGACCCTAGAAAAATTACCTAAAAAATTCTACTTTTTTCAGTTTCCTGAAAAACGTGCGTCCACTATATTGGACGTTGTCAAATTTGCAAGATACTGAAGCACTCTTACCATGTGAAGTATACTTCCCACTGTCAAATAGAATTAAACAACGATTTCGTAGATAAATAATCATTATAATATTAAAAAAATAACCTCTTAAATATTGTTTTACTCTTAAAGTACTTAAAGGAACTTCAAAAACAATGTAACGAAGAACTTATTTATGCTTAAAACAAGGCCGCGTTGGCGGAACGGTCACAGCACTGGTTTGTAGCTGTTGTGCTGGCGATTGCGGATTGGATCCCAGCGCATGACAAACATTTGTATTGGAAATACAGATGTTACACCTGATCGTCGTCGATCGTTACTCATAACAGGGAATATATCCGCCAAACCGCATGGGAGTAGCGTGGTAGATTAAGCTCTGATCCTTCTCCTACACGGGGAAAGAGGCCTATGCCCAACAGTGGGATATTACAGGCTGAAGCGATATAGTTTTTGGTAAAGGGCTTGTTGGTTCTGACTGCATTGATCTTTACTTTTGTCTATATTCGCCCGCAGAGGTTACTACGTCTTTGAATCCCCATGATAAGAAAAATCGTAAGAAAGTCTTAATTCCTCGATGATTAACGTAGGTATACATTTTACAGTTCTTTGGGTTGAGTACAATTTCGTATTGATGACGATATCATCGAGTATATCTGGAGAAAAGAAGGGATAAAAACATTCCAACTAAGAGTTAATCTTTCTTGCATTTGTAACTTACAATAAGAGTCTTGGTCTTATTTGAGACCGTTGGGAAAGCTCTTACTGGAAGTTTTCTCTTACGACTGGTTAGTCTTAAGTATCGATCAATCGATGAACTAAGCACCAATAGAAGAAGCATTTTATGGTAGAATGTATAATAATGAAGCCAAACTTGGTAAAACATTATAACTACTTCGGCTATCGGTGAAACCACGTTGTTAATTATAAGAGTCAATAGAGCTTGTTAATTGTTTAATTTTGTTTGATAATTTTGACGAAAGGGTTATTTTCTTTGCTGCTTACAATAAATTTGTCCTATTATTCAGCATTTTTGTATACTAACTCTGTAAAATAGTTTGTATCATCAGCATTAGGTTAATTACTGTCGATTGTATCATTTTCGGAGCTGTCCAATATGTTCATGCGCTCTAAGACTGAGTTGATAGAGAAGCATGGTGAAGAGGATAACTCTTTAGTTCTGTGTACAGGAATTCCTAAAGATATTATGGCGAAAAAAAGCAAAAGTGTATTTTCTAATAATACTGTAATGTGAAGTATACTGGACATATGGTTTAGTATTTAGTTTTCTACTACGTCGACAAAGAGAAAAATACTGGACATTAAAGTTTGGGGCGTCGCCGAAACTCTACAAATATCAATAAAAGAATAAAAACGTTATGACTTGCTAAATGAATGTTTTATATTTAATTTTCAATGAAAAACTAAACAGATAAGTTCTAAAATTATAAATAAATTGCAACTTATCGAAAGCCCTGGCAACAAGTCGTTCCTCCCCGTCACTTCGATGGTGACTGCTCACGTCTCGTTGAATAGAATGCAACACTGATTTTTTACTAGATGGTTACATAGTTTAAGATTCCATATAACACCTAAAAATCTAGGTTTATAGTCTATTTTTTGACGCAGATTTTTATTTATTTAACGAGAAGTATACTGCACGGCGTCGAATTAAGGGTTAATTCAAGTATACTTGAAAAGTACTTTTGAAACTACAAAACTATATGTTTTTACTCTTTTACATGAACAATTTTATTTCACAAATGCAATGAAACCTGGTGCATAGATTACCGGAGACAAGAAAAAAGTTATTCTACTTTAATTCCGATATTCCAAAGGAATTGGAAGTTACGCGGGTAAAACCACAGGGCACAACTAGTATAATAATATCAAAATTGAATTACTATCTGAATACTTCTGCTTAATATGTACTAAAAATATACGGGTCAAATAGATAAAACAAGTTGATAAGAAGTATATTATTTCTTTTTAAGATCTTCAATTTTGTGTTTGCTCGCAAACGAAAAAAAATCGACTTCAAAAAAATAGTCAAGTAAATACGCGCTACTAAAGATTACTCAAAAAGTTGTAATCAGATCACAATATAATTTAAACAAGACTACATGATAAGTATTAGCTTTAAGTAAAGTAAGAATCATCAAAATCGGTACACCGAGTATAAAAGTTATGCGGCATAATACAACGTAGGTTGACGAAAAAGTAGTCAAGTAAAACTCTAAAAGCACTTGTCTGATCTCAATTAACTTTAAATGGGACCACATGACACACTACACCTTTCAATTAAAACAAAATTGATCGAAATTGGTCCACCCAGTCAAAAGTTCTGAGCTAACATACATAAAAAAAATACAGTCGAATTGAGAACCTCCTCCTTTTTTGGAAGTCGGTTAATAAATAAAATAACGAAGTAACGAAGTCTTAATACACTTAAATTTTGTCACGCAACAGCTGATCCTGGTCACCTTCAATAATAAATAAACGCCTCCATCGTAATAATCGTTATCATCTGCTAAGTTTCTTGTCAATTTTCTCGACAAACTAAAACAAATATGACTTTCAAACAATGCCTTTCTCATTCCAACTAAAATGATTTATTCATAAACGTAATTCTCAGAAAGAACATCAGCTTAAATATACAACTTTTAACCAGATGCTACTGAGAGTTTGATAAGTGATTACGTAAAGTATTCTGCGTATCATTCCTTGTTGGTAGGTCCGGAATTCCAAGTGGAACGGCATGATAAGAACATAGCTCTCGATGAATGAATCAGTGTTCCTAACCGAAGAGATCGTCTCGTAAGTTATAACATAAATTCATCAGCGAATTGTAGAAGAGACCTTTCAGATACCACAAGTATTATCAGTAAAAGGAAAGCAGATAAAAACCACCACCACCACCACCACTTCAGCCTATCACAGTCCACTGTTGGACATAGGCCTCCACAAGTTCGCGCCCGACATTATGACGCGAACTCATGTGTTTTGCCCATAGTCACCACGCTGGGCAGGCGGGTTGGTGACCGCAGGGCTGGCTTTGTCGCACCGAAGACGCTGCTGCACGTCTTTGGCCTGTGTATTTCAAAGCCAGCGTGGATGGTTATCCCGCCATCCGTCGGCTTTTTAAGTTCCAAGGTGGTAGTGGAACTGTGTTATCCCTTAGTCGCCTCTTACGACACCCACGGGAAGAAAGGGGGTGGCTACATTCTTTAGTGCCGTAACCACACAGCACCATAGATAAAAACATATAAAGTAAATATCAGCTAATATTTTATTTAAAATTTAGATAGATTTAGATTCTAATTAGCGAGACTATTTTATCTTAACGCAATTGAAGATATGCATTCGAGAAGAACGAGAACTTGGGAAATGGCGCCGAAACACTGACATTATTTCACCATAATTGCGGTACAATATTATATTTCGGTAAGGTTGATGAGGTAGGGCACAGTAGGATATATCCTGCTCAAAATCTGGAGTAGCCCGTCTGGAG
This sequence comes from Melitaea athalia, assembly GCA_905220545.2. NCBI lineage: Eukaryota > Metazoa > Arthropoda > Insecta > Lepidoptera > Nymphalidae > Melitaea > Melitaea athalia. The sequence continues at coordinate 18,252,691 of HG992184.1, read as the reverse complement.
ATGGAACTCAACCTTACCGAAGATCACAGTTAAAATACAGAGCTCCTGGTGATGGTCGGGGATAGGGACGGCAACGCGCTTGCGTTGCTTTTGGTACTACAGACGTCTATAATAGGCTGTGCCACTGTGGTAACGGCTTACCATCGGGTATGGCATACCAACATATTTGTTTGCCAACCTAGACGTATAAAAAAAAAACAAAAAAGAATCATCATAATTAGAAGCATATATAAATAAATTACCTAAGAAATAAAAGCATTTTAGTATATCAAAATGTCTAAAAATAAGTTTTAAATTAGGTATTTAATGTTTACTAATGGTTTTGTTTGATAATGCAATACTATATATACGAGTAGGTACAGTACATTTTAAAATATATGTTCCCATTTGTGAAATGTTTTACGTATTTTATTATTGTAGTTAGATATTTTTAGTATTAAATTAATTATCATATGAAATTAATGTATCTATAAATTCCTTTTGAGAATAAATATCAATCTTCAACCACAAAATGTTGTTTGCTTCATTTAGAGACAACACAAGAAAATTATCGATTCGCATTATTTTCTATATGCTCTCCCATATCTCTGTCAGTCATATCTTCCGAAAAGAAGTTCAATCTATGCTGCCGACCGACTGCGCCTGATCGAATTTTTTTACGTCCCTTATTGTATAATATATACTTCCAATTTTGCGCATATACATAAATACGCGTCAAAGGAAGGACTTCTTTTATTTATCCTCCATTGAAAACTACGTCTATATCTCCTTGAAACTTGTAAGATTCCTGACCTACTAACCGAAGCAAAAATATCTCTGATTTCACTAGTAAAAACACTATAATGGAAAAAGTTTTACTAAGTTCTTTTCTTATTTCAATTGAATAGTTATTTTAAATTAATTTTTATTTAAGTAATGAAAAATATTTCTTTATCAAAGTTTCAAAAGCCTTTTAAAATCATCATCGTGTAAATTGATTAGATATTTAATTAATTATCTATACATATAATAAAATGATAGGAAAGTCAATGTATGTCCGGGATAAACTCAAAAAGTACTGCATGGATTTACTTCAAATTTGGCACGAATATTATTAAGAAGTCGGGTCAGAACATAGGCTACATATTATCACGCTATCACCTACGGGGAACGAGCAGTGAACGCACGCAGACGACGTCGCGGGCAGCAGCTAGTATTAAATATTAAGCTACCACCGATTTACACTATAGGTTCTACTAAGAAGAATCAACAAGAAATTCATCGAGTGCTTTTAAAAAAATAACAATAATAGTACCTATAACGTTGCTGAAAAAGTTGCTTTGATAATGCCTTCAAAAATATTGTGGAATTCCTATTATTCACTCCTAGCGGGAATTGAACTCGTAACCATCAGTGTTTTGGCACCTATACAGTTCACGCACCATTACCTACATCATAACGGTATAATTATATAGGTCGTACCTAATACGCGTAAAGGCTGACATTGGTAATATTTGCAAAAGATAAGATTATAAAGTAACGATGTTGACGTTGTGAGAGGTTTTTCAACCACTATAAAAGTATCGTTTTTGAAGTGAAACTTCTTTAGGGTCGTTGTGATTTCAAACCGGAAGCAACGGCAAAAAGACAGGGAAGGACGGCCGGGCCGCGCTGCAAGCCGCTAATTTTAAAATAGTTTTTTTATTATTAGTTTGCCATAGAAGTTTCACTTCTATCGTGTGTGAATCGCATAAGTACACACCTTTTTTTTGTACTCTTAGAACAAAAGTCAAGAATCATACTGCCTAGAAAAGTAATACAGATTTTAAATTAGCATGGTTATTTTTATTGCTAAAATTATTCAAAATCGTGATGTTTACCATGTTTTTTACTTTCATTTCGCGGAGTTCGATATTTCGACATTAGCTACGAATGTCTTGTTCACGAGTCTCGAGCTCCTCAAAATGAAAATAAAAAACATGGTACCTACATATCCCGTTTTTGAATAGTTTTTGTATTACAGACTAGTGACCCGCCCCGGCTTTGCACGGGTGCAATGCTGATAATAAATACTATCTACAACAAAAGATACGTTACAAACCTCTAAAATTATCAGTGTTTCTCTAACATATTATACATGTATTATACATAATATAAACCTTCCTCTTGAATCACTCTACCGATTTAAAAAAACTGCATCAAAATCCGTTAGATAGTATTTTAAAAAGCTATGCATACATACAGACAGACAGACGGGAAGCGTCTTTGTTTTATAATATGTAGTGATAAGTAAATTAGAGCAATCGACGCAGAATTTTTTTCTGATTTCAACGGTTTATATAACTCAATATCGCCCAAAATGTCGCTTGGTAATTATTGCCTTTCAAGCGTCGATATATTTTTCCGGTCATTAATAAATTTTTTTATTATATTTTTTCGTTGGTATACTATACTTTTTTTCTTATAATTAGTGCTATTTTCAATCAATTCGTTTATGATACAATGTGTCTGTATAAATTAACGAAACGAACGAAACCAAAAAACCACTGAGGTAAATATGTCTGAAAGAAATCTCTCTTTAAAGTACCTATATAATATAAGACCGCCTGTGTACATCTTACTTTATTTGTAATAACTCTAGTTTTTTACTTGGTGAAATACCATGTTGTATTATTATAATTATTAATGCTCTGTAGCATTATAATCAGTGCAAATTTTTTTCTTTTTTAACCGACTTCCAAAAAAGGAGGAGATTCTCAATTCGACTGTTTTTTTTTATGTAGGTATGTTAACTCAGAACTTTTGACTGGGTGAACCGATTTCAATGAATTTTGTTTCAATTGAAAGGTGTTGAGTGTCATGTGGTCCCATTTAAATTTAAGTCAATTAAATACACATTATTAGGAATAGCTCAAGAAGTACCTTCTCGTGAGATCTCGATCACATTTAAATTGAACTACATGACATTAAGCTGGAGCTTCGATTAAAAAAAGCGTCATCAAAATCGGTACACCCAGTAAAAACTATATGATGTAACATACATAAAAAAGAATATACCTACCTAGTCGAAATGAGAACCTCTTGCCTTTTTGAAGTCGATTAAAAAAAACAAATATTGTTTAGCCTTCAAATATTTTTAATATCAGCAATATATGCCAACCAGGTTGTAACAGAAAGCCCAATTAAACAATTAAAGTTATCTTTACTACAAAACGATAATTTATTTATTTATTTATTGTCGCATAAAAATTAGTTAAATTTTTAACGAAACGTAGATGCAATTAAATTTACAATTTCGTTTTATGTTTGCAAAAATTTGAATTGGAGTTTTAAATATCGAATGATTAAAAAATCTGTGTGGTTTTATGATAATGAAACTACGGTAAAAGTGAAACTTTTTTTCACAATATAAACATTCAACTTAAAAAATTTTTGAAATAATATTCCATTAAGGGTATAAAAATCGCTTTAGCGATCTTACCGCGCGGCCGACCGTCACGCGACATGCAACACACAGACGAAAAAGTTTAAGACGATGTAATAAAAGTTTCACTTTAAAAAGAAAAAATAGTAATTATTTATTACGCAATACTTTTTGAAGTTTTATATTTATATCGTTATACCAATTTCATTCATACAGTGATTAATAATGACCTTAATTTGACTTAAGGACATTTCAATTGAATCTCCCTAAAATCATTCATCATAAGAAACCAAAACAATTTAATCAATATGAGGTCGTTGTGTAGCGGCGGGACACGTGATACTTATGAAACTTTATTCCTAACAACACTATTACAAACAATTAAAATAAATTTCAATTTGATTAAGTATATTATTTATTTATTACATACTAGCTGACCCGGCGAACTTCGTACCGCCTAACAGTCGATTCCTTAATTTTATACCTATCCTTGCCGTAACCCCTCCACTAACACTTAAACTTTATGGCATGGTATTAAAGTTCAATTGACTTTTAAGTATTATTACGAATCTTTTGTATGGGAATATAGAAAATTGTTGTTTTTAGACTTTTTCAGGGAATTTTTTAAATTTCTCTCCGTTAGAACCATCCTCGTAGGTAGGGATGTGAAAAAATAATCGATTTTTATTTAAATCGATTATTTTTTTCTAAAAATCGATTTTTAATAATCGATTTTTGTATTAATATTAATCGATTTTTAAAAAATCGATTATATAAATTACGCGTTTAAATCGATTTTTATAAACAGTGCCATATATGCGATGGATGAAAAAAAGAGCGAAGAAAGTTTCAATTTTATATACAGCGCTATCTATGCGGCGGATGGAACAACTCAAAGTAAATTAATTTTTACTTAAAACGGTGCCAATTCTTTCTATGTACCTATACCCTATACGTCTAAAGTAGTTTCAGTACTTTTAGTGTAGTGAATAAGATAATAGTTGTTTGTAAACAATTAAACATTATCAATGTCTTCTAACCGTAAAACACCTATAAAATTGTTTATTGTTAAAACTGAAAGACTAACGAAAGATTTGTTTTATATTTTAGTTTTTGAGACCACAGCGTAGTCGTTTAGTTTTTGAAGTGAAACTTCTTTGAGCTACCAGTAACGCGACAGCGTCATGACGTTCAGTACTTGAATGGGTGACCACCTGTTTTTTTTTTCAACTAGTTTTTTTTTTTTGTATTTTAAGTTCGTTTACTTTTTAATTAGTTTTTTAACTGTTTTCTTTTTAATTGCTTTTTTTTAATTAGTTTGCCAAAGAAGTTTCACTTCTGACATGTGTACTTTGTACGCACGCAATTTTATTTAATTATCGTTTCGTTTTAAATTTTTTATTTTAAAAAATATTTATGCCAATTTTTTTGAAGTGAAAGTTCCTTAAGCGCATGAGGGGTAAATTTTGAGCGACCGGTAACGTGGCAAAACCACTGGGAAAACCGCGTGACTAGCTTTTTCTTTTTTTTAACTACTTTTTTTTAATGCGTTTTTTTTTAATTTTTTAAAATTAGTTTGCCAAAGAAGTTTCACTTCAGACATGTGTACTTTGTACGCATGCAATTTTTTTATATTTTTATTTTATTTTAATTTTAGTTTTTGAGACAATGAGGTTGTCATTTTGTTGGGATGCTCATCGTTTTATTTTTATTACAGTAAAACGTTTAATGGTACTGAAAATTTGTAATAATAATGATATTTGGTTACCTTATTCCTTACCTTGAAAGTATAAAGGAACTTTCACTCTGATTTTTAGTTTTGAATAATTGGTTATTTTTTTAATAATACTTTTTATTTGATTTTTAATCTGATATGAATTTGATTGGAATATGAAAAGCACGTAGATTTTTGAATAATAGAAAAAAATCGATTTTTTCGCAAAAATCGATTATTATTTTTACTAAAAATCGATTTTTGAGAAATCGATTAATATGTAATCAAGAAAAATCGATTTTAATTTAATCGATTTTTTTACATGAATGTCACATCCCTACTCGTAGGTACTTCAAGAAATGTTATAAAAAAAGAATTTGCGAAATCGGTTCAGCCGCTCTCGAGATTTGCGCTTAGAAACACATTCAGCGATTCATTTTTATATATATAGAGATATATATAAATTAAAACATGCTTTTAAAAATATAAACACAAAAGTTAGTTATGGATCCTACTGGGACACGAAATATTAGGTACGAGTAGCAAGCAATAAAGGCGAATGTTGAAATAAAAAACTACATAATATAAACTTTTTGTCATTTTTTTTTAATTAAATAATAAGTTAGTTATATATACTTATGTGCCAGTGTGTTCTTTCGAAATGTAACACAGTAGTAACACAATAAGTCTCGGTATGAACTTACCTTTAATAAGTATTTGAAGTTTAAAAAAGAAATATAAAATAAATCCGCGGTTAGAACGAGCACAAATGTAACTCACTGCGTGTGTAACAACCACTACGGGATGATATGATGGTCATTAAAATATGTTATATATTAGGACGTATTCATAATGCTCTATTTCGATTTTGTAACTTTTCGAAGACAATTTTTTTTTTTATTACCGGATATTTTTTTTGCTTTGGATAAATCAAAATATATTATACTTGAGTATTCTTATAACAAACAATTTTAAAACGTGAAAATAATGACTAATCTAAATAAGCTCAGTAAATTTTTAAACAATTTAAAAATACCAATCAATTAAATTGAAATTTCCAGCACTTCGTTTTTTAATTGTTTTGACTCTTGTTTCATTAAAAAAAATCAATTACATATTTTTATTATTTTTTTAATCTTAACAAACGTCAACTGTTTCATATCTATGATCAAAGTAAAGCAGGAAAAGTACATTAACGTTACATCGCAATATCCAGCTCAGTTTAACAATAAAAAAACTCCGCTTTAGTATTTTATATTCTGTGTAATCTCCTGACTGAAAATATTGACTTAGGTACTCATTAAACCCATGATAAGAACTTGTGATAAGCAATAGTTTTAATAACTATAAATTTTGTTGAAAAATGTTAAGCTTGAAATTATTTCTCTATTTTTTGAAGACGATAATCTCACTATCGTAACATTATCAATTGAATTTGGATTATTTTTCTTTACACCTCTCTAAAACGTCAGTCTGACGAAACCCTCTATAAATAATAAAAAAATTAAAAAAAAAAACAAAAAAATAAAATAAAAACTTCTTTAAAAGTAAATATGTCCGATAAGTTTTATAGCTCTAGCTTTCATAATAATTTTATGAAAGCTAATTTAATATATAAAGCTAATTTAATCTATACTAATATATAAAGCTGAAGAGTTTGTTTGTTTGTTTGTTTGTTTGTTTGTTTGTTTGTTTGTTTGTTTGTTTGTTTGAACGCGGTAATCTCTGGAACTACTGGGCCGATTTGAAAAAATCTTTCAGTGTTAGATAGCCCATTTATCGAGGAAGGCTATAGGCTATGTGTCATCACGCTAAGACCAATAGAAGCGGAGTCCACGCCGACGAAGTCGCGCGCAGAAGCTAGTAATTAATATATAGTCTTTATAAATACCTACTTTATTTACATCAAATTAATTAAAAGCCGCATTATTAAATTTAACTTATCTACGCATTTTTTTTGTATAAATTTAACATTCATATTCATTTAGAAAAAGGAAAACAATTGCTTTAATTTAACATAATAACTTTTAAAAGATAATAAATTCTCATCAGTTATAAAGAATATATCATCTGAAACAGCATTATCTTCCTTATGAACAGACGACTGTGTGTGTATGTTGAACGTACCTATATAAAAAATAAGACTCTTTTTTTAATATTATATGTCTGCTGCTTTATATCGTAAACGTTATCGAGCGGTCAGCTTCATTGTTTATTACCACTTGTATCTCTGATAATAGCTATCTATCGTAAAGTTATAAAATATTACAATTAGAACCATTAAATAACGTGCAATTCTATTGTATACGATTATTACAAACGCGATTAGTTGTTTATATGTTATTAAAAACGACGAAGCGTTGTCGCAACGGTCAAAGCACTGATTTGTGACTGGTTGCGCTGGCGGTTGCGGGTTCGATCCCAGCACATGACAAACATTTGTGTTGGACATGCAGATGTTTGCCGTGGTCTGAGTGTTTATGCAGTCCTTGTGGGTCTTCCCACTGTGCCTCAGAGAGCACGGTCGGTAGTAGATATCCCGGTTCTTATCATGTAGGTACACCTGATAGCGATCGTTACTCATGTATCGGCCAACCCGCATTGGAGCACCGTGGTGGATTAAGCTCTGATACTTCTCCTATATGGGGAAAGAGGCCTTTGCCCAGCAGTGAGATATTACAGGCTGAAGCGTATGTTATTAAAATTATTCTAAAACAGGTAGAGAAGCCATTTTTCATTTTCCTTATTATATCCAAATAATTAGAACGTTTCGACGGATTACGTACAAAAAGTATAAATTTACATCGTTTCATCGCTAAAATCAACCAATCAACTTATGTTCATAAGGGACTCACCAGTCACCACGATTATCATTTTGAAACTCCCGTTATTTCGGTGACGTAGAAGACGGCATGGTCAGGGCGACTCCAAGAGGATGAGATCCTTGAAGTGCCCTAGATGGTACAGTAAATAAAAGGTAAAAGTGAGGTAAAATGAATCCTTTTATATTATCGGGGTGATGGGAGTGGTACCAGAGGGTAAACCCGGGGGGAGGGGCCTCACACACCCTCCTATGCACTGCGGGTTGGCGGACAATTGTTAAGTACATTAGAAACATTTTACATTATTTCACAGTTACCGAGGCTACCTTTTTTTTTTCGAGGAATTAATGAAGCACGAAGAAATGACAGAAGATGGCTTTATGTGAGTAGCCTGTAAAGGGCTAATCAAGGATTGAATTAAGAAGATCGATATTTAGTATTCTGATACATTAATGCAACACTTTATATTATAAACTTATTGATCTACTTAATAATAATAATAAAATAATAAAAGCCTTTATTAACAATCATAAATGTTACATTCCATCTTATAACTACCTACTTATTTACTACTTTTTAATACTAAACATGGTAGAAAGCAACGTAATTAAATTTTACTATTTGTATTAGACACCGATTTTCTTATTGTCTTGCTCTTTGGCATAGGCCTCCCCAAGCGTTCTCCACAACGATCTATCCCGTGCTATCCTATTGATCTACTTATACTTACTTTAATAACCTAGTACTGACGTTCATAAATATATCGATATAATTATCTAAATTTCATATCTCAGAATTAGCGCTTTCATCGTATTTTCACTAAATTATTTTTCGCCCAAAAATAAAACGGAAACCTTATGCCTATATTATTTTATTTTACATTACGTTTCTGTACTTTAATGTGTGGTCGGGTAACGTACTCGTTGACCGTCCCAAGGTTTAAAAAAATTACCGAAAATTCGTATTATTTTTATTTTTGTGTTACCCACACATGAGGAAATTTGAAAATGTTTTTTTTTTATTATCATAAGTATCAAAATTTTCGATCCAGCGGGATTCGAACCCGCACCTCCCGACAATCCTTGTCATTTCGATTCCGTGGAGTATAGATCCACCACCTCGGGCCATGGGCATTTTCGCCTTAGTGTAAATTAGCCTATTCTAATAGCTCATACACCAGAGTGATCGTCTATTTTAAGTCTTAATTTTTCTTATTATAATAAAAATCTATCAGTAAACTCTATAACCCTAAAGACAAGAAGGGAATCCCATCCCGCGTGAGACTGAGATGTATGCAAGAAAGACTAAGTATGATGCATGAAAGTGTGACCTAGTATGGAAGAGTAAAGTAGTTAAAGTCTCCATCTATGTTGGAAGGCTGTTTTAAAAAAAAAAATTTAAATTAATAGCCTTTTCACAGCTACCGCTACAGCCTACTTGTTGCGAATATGTCTTTTTCGCGTAGAGCCAATAGTCCACCAAATATTTGAATTAAACAGTCTTCTTTTGATAAAACCCAGCATACATTGTGAAATTAATAACCTGAAGTCTACACTGTACTTTATATATCTATAATTCGAGCTACTCTAGCTTTCTTTTCAGTTTTTTTATTTTTATTTTTACGGTTTTTAGAATATTACTTTTCAGTTGGCAATAATGCCATTGTGTCAAGAATAGAAGAAGATGACAATTGACAAATGACAATTATTACACTTGAAAACACTTGTCATTATCATTAAATTATTTCTATTTTCTAATTTTCTATTCAATTTCTAAAAATCTAAGGATTCATCTTTCATCGCTCTCTATGAATTAGTTTACCTTTATAGTACAAACACCAAAGTACTAACAACATGTCTTTTAAGACAAAGGACGTTGTTCTTGCTGAAGACAGGCCGAAGACCCTTCTAATACAAAAACATTCAGACTTCCTAGCCGCCTATGGCTTAAACAAAGATGATTACGAATTTTGTATGACTGAATATTTGCGTATGTCTGGAATATATTGGAGTCTTACTGCTATGGAACTAATGGATCAATCGTCGAGGTAATCATTTTTATTCGATATACAACAATTTGTATTAATTGTATTTAAAAATTAATTGTATTCCTTGTCCTTCATAGAATGCCTAAAGAAGAAATCATAGCCTTTATTACATCCTGTCAAGACAGTGAAAGCGGAGGTATATCAGCCAGTAATGGACATGATCCTCACATGCTGTACACCTTGAGTGCCGTGCAGGTATATTATTTTTTTTTTCTATATTGTAAAGATCCTCAGAGATGTTTAACATATTATACATGATAAATAAATAAATGTATAACAATGTATTATCTGTATCGATATAATTATCAATTGTCAGAACAGAAGTTTGGGAAATTAAATTATTTTTCTAACTTCATGACTAGGAGTATGTTTTGTGATAATTGAGTGATAGTTGATAATGCAGTGACAGCAAAAGTTCTTAATTTAGAACAATTTTGATATTTAAAATAATCAGCTCAAATCCTAACAAACTCAAAAATTATTTTTTGTTTGGCTGTAAAAATCTAGAAACCTGGGAAGTTGACTCTTGGAAAAAGATGACCATAATCATCATAATTTTTAATATATAACAGAATTAGAAGTATATTTGTTTTTATTAATAGCATATACTTAAATGGTTTTGTTAATTATTTTTTTTTCTTTTTTTTTTAAATGTAACTAGGTCGGTAAACAAGCGTACGGCTCACCCGATGGCAAGACCGCAACCTATAGACGCCTGCAACACCAGAAGCATCGCAAGCGCGTTGCCGACCTCATCCCCAATCCAGGAGCTCTGGTCACCTTACTCACCAACAGGAACACAATACTGCTTGAAAACAGTATTATTTAGCTGTGGTCTTCTGTAAGGTCGAGGTACTGCCTCAGTCGGGCTGCTCCATATTTTGAGCAGGAAATTTCCTGCTGTGCCCTACCTCAGTTAAATTATTTTATTTTTATTAATTTTTCAGTTAATCTTTGTGATTGACTTTCCAGGTTTTGGCGATGTATGATAGATTAGATGCAATTGATAAAGAGGGTGTAGTAAGATTTGTGACTTCTTTACAACAAGAGGATGGAAGCTTTATAGGTGTGTATACCAAACTATTATTTAACTGGCTGTGCCCCATGGTTTCACCCGCATTTATTTGAGATAAAAATGTACTAACATAGCCTATAGCCTTCTTTGGTAAAAGGACTAAATTTAGCATGTTCAGACAAACAAACACTTCATCTTTATAATATTAGTATAGATTATTTTATTTCATGCCTTTAATTTACTTACTGTTTTTAAAATAACATTTTAAACAATTTTTCAAAATATGTTTTATTGAATTGAATTTACTGTAATATGTTTTAGTTAAACAGCGTTCAATAATGCAGAGATAGCATAAATTATTGATGTACCAATGTGACTAATCGATGTGTTATTTTTAAACAATTACATTACTTCAAGTATGTTATCAGGTTAAGTGTGATCTTAAGATTATAAATTCTGACTACAATATAGTATAGTATTGTCGAAGCAATTAATTTTCTTCATTATTCCTTTTTGTATGATAAAAAAAATTGGTTGTCTGTAAAGTTGGGGTCTTGGGTTATCGGGAAGAAATGGCTAAGTAGCCATAAGTCCCCCCATTGTACTTCACTGTCTGTAATTATCTTTATTATTTGTTTTTAATATTTTTCTGGTGTACAATAAAGTATAAATAAATAAAGTTGATTTACGGACGATAGTTTAACGTGACAGCGTCATACCAAAACATCTGCTCGGACGCATAGGCCAATCGAGTAGAAGAGAGATATATGCGGCGCAAGCGTACAATGAGCGTACCACTATAATATGTCATCCTTTTTCGTGCATGCCGCCGGCGTTCATCGATTTATTAGACGATGTCACGTCAAAAAAAAAATCTCTTTAAATTACTGTTGAAGTAGCGGTCTTCTGCTTGTCAAATGTTTGCATATGCTGTAGTGTTCAGTGTCTATTAGTGTACACAGTTACAGTATGCAACATGTTTAGAAAACATGCTGTAACTATAGAAAAAGCTATTATAATTTTTTTAAATATAAACTGATGAGCAGCATTGGCACAACGGTCACAGCACTGGTTTATGGCTGTTACGCGTGCGGTTGCGGGTTCGATCCCCGCACATGACAAACATTTGTATTGGCCATGCGGATGTTTGCCGTGTTCTGGGTGTTTGTGCAGTCCTTGTCGGTCGCCCCACCGTGCCTCCGAGAGCACGTTAAGCCGTCGGTCCCGATTGTTATCATGTACACCTGATAGCGATCGTTATTCGTAGTAGGGAATATATCCGCCAACGCATTGGTCCTTCTCCTACATTGGGAAAAAGGCCTATAGCCCAGCAGTGGGATATTATAGACTAAAGCGTAAACTGATGAGTGTGCACTCACCTAAGTTCCAAACTATATGACACGTGCATAAAACATTTAATTTCTTTTTGTAGGAGACAAGTGGGGAGAAGTTGATACAAGGTTCTCGTTCTGTGCTGTAATGTGTCTGTCCTTGCTCCATAGACTGGACGCCATCAATGTTACCAAAGCAGTTGATTTTGTATTGAGTTGTATGAACTTTGATGGAGGCTTTGGATCTAAGCCAGGATCTGAGAGTCATGCAGGTATAACATTGCATGATGAATATTTACGATAAAAAATTGTTAATTTCTGTTCTAATACATAGTTACTTACTTACTAATATTGCTACTTATTTATTGTTACTGTTTTGTATTGGTGTGCGAAAAATGTAAATATGTAAATAAATTTTACTTATTGCTATTACATAAATATCACTTTTTTATTAACACCAGTTCTATTTTCTTGTAATTTTTGATTTTTTTATATATTCCATACATACATACTACTTACCTTTAAAAACCATCGACAATATTATATCATGTAATAACACTATAACAGTATTATATTTTTACTGTAAAATCAGTTAATAGTCTTATTTACATAACATATAAATTTCCAGGTCTAATTTACTGTTGTGTCGGTACATTGTCGATATGCAAACGGATGGATGCCTTAAAAGTTGACGAACTTGCCTGGTGGTTATGTGAAAGACAGTTGCCGAGTGGTGGTCTTAATGGTCGTCCTGAAAAACTGCCAGATTTATGTTATTCCTGGTAACTTATGTTAATAATTATTTAATTACAGTATACTTTTGATAATCTAACGCATTGGAATATAGTTTAAAGATGCCCATAGTTTAAAGATCCCCATGCAAAAAACTTAAACAGTAGTCAAAAAAGTTTTATTTAATATTTAGTTTTATTAAATAGGAAATCTATATCAACCTTAAAAAGAGGTTGTCGCAATAGCTATTGCATCCGGCTTTGTGCGCTTGCTCTTGTGGCTTCGGGTCCAGCTTGTGACAAATTGTAAAGAGCATTGTGATGTTTATTGTACTCGGAGCATTTATGCCTGTTTTATTCTCTAATTTTTTTTTTTAATACAAATAATTTTAATTAAAAACATTATTACAGCATTTAACAGTGTGACAAAAATCACTGTTGATTTATCCGCCGTTATTTTATTATCATAACTAATTTTCGTAATATAATAATAATATATATTTTATTTCTGAAAACAATTATGCTTAGTCATTGTAGGTATACAGATATTACACAATTATTAGTACTAGGATGCCTCTTTGACTGTACTAGGTAATCTGTGTGACATACATATAATCATAAATAATATGATTTCTAGATTGTGCCAAAATAATATATTTTTTAACTTTTCAGGTGGGTAATGTCTTCTCTATCAATGCTGAATAGAATACACTGGGTAGACAAAAAAAATTTAGAACAATACATTCTAGCTTGCCAAGACGCTGAAACAGGAGGTTTCAGTGACCGACCTGGCGACATAACTGATCCTTTTCATACCTTATTTGGTCTTGCCGGTCTATCGTTATTAGGCAATTCTAGCATAAAAAGTGTCAACCCTACATACTGTATGCCACAAGAAACTATAGATAGATTGAAATTAGAGCCACAGATTTTATATGTTTAATTTAAATACAATTGTATATATTATATATAAGTTATAAATTAATATATAACCCGATGTTTTTTATTTATCTCCTTAAACACTACTGTTAATTCATTTAATATTGAAAAAAAAAATAGGATACATTATACTAGTCCTTAGTTTAAGATCAAAAATAAAAATTTGTTTTAAAAATAGCTTTCTCAACAGCTTAAACAAATTAATTAAATACTGAAACGTGAATAATGAACCTGAAAATGTGGAAAAATAAAAAAATAACTGCTAAGTATAGAATCCTTCTCTTACATGGGGAAGAGGCCTATGCCCAACAGTGGGATATTACAGGCTGAATTTATAGAATTTTAAAAACATACATAGGTATAGATTTTTAAACAGTACGATATCTTTATGTTGATTACAATTTATACATTGAAGATAGTAATTCCTACTACACATAATACCTTTTGTAAGAATAAAAAATATTTTTTCGTTACATATTTCATTTCTTTCGTGATTTATGGTGTAACAATTATGTTACTATTATATAATTATGTAGATGTCGTGTGTACCACACAATAAATAAAATCATATTTCACATAACAACATTGTAAGTGATTATGACTTCAGGAACAATTAAATTTTGAAGTGAAACTTCTTTGCGCATGCGGGTAAAATTTTTACGGGTGAAACGGCATCGTTTTTGTTAGACTTAAAAATTAGTTTGCCAAAGAAGTTTCACTTCTGATATGTGTACTTTTTACGCACACACTTTTTTTTAACTAACTTTTTTTTAATTAACATCAACATATAAACAACAGCATTTATAATAACTTCTAAAACAATAATTTTATAATTTCCTCATAATTATGTGGAAAACATAAAAATAAAAATAATACGAATTAATAATTTTATTACTGTTAATATTTGGTAAGAATTCAACACGTATCAATAAACGGAACGAAGTCTTCTGGATCTATGCTAAAAATGGGTGTTCCACAGGGATCGATTCTAGGTCCTTTTCTTTTTTAGTTAAATGTTCTGCCATTTTATGTTAAGGGTATTTGTGATATAATGCTATTTGCAGATGATACATCGCTTATATTTAAAGTTGATAAAAAAAAGTAAACTATGATGACGTTGTCTACGTCATCATAGTTTCTTTATCGCGAATTCAAGATTGGTTAAAAACAATTTGGTTTTGAACGCCAAAAAAACCAAGTGCGTTACTTATGTATTTTCGTTGTAGTAACTAATACTTAATGAAATACATAACGAGAGGCTTAATGTCAATGGTACTACAATTTTGGTAGGGATAAATTTGAACTCAAAACTTCAGTGAAATTTCCATTTGTCACCCTTGAATGTAGTCTTGGGCTTAATCGGACCTTGTTGGGTGCGCGCACTATTCGTACAATTCGAAAATTGTACTAGTACACCTTATTAGTACAATTAGTACTTAATAGTACACAGATTTTTTGAAACGCGTCACCGCGTCACGAGTTACGAATTTTTAAACCTCTATACCACGTTGAACCGAAGTTAAGCAACGTCGGGCGTGGTCAGTACTTGGATGGGTGACCGCCTGTGAACAACTGAACACCTCGTGATGTTGGATTTTTGTTTTTTTTTTTTCAATTTTTTTTTTCAATTAGTTTGCTAAAAAAGTTTCACTTCTAGCGTGTACTTTGTACGCACGCAATTTTTTTTCATCATTTTGATAATATTAAGTGTGTTAAAAACACTAAAGATACGATTGTGAAATAACAAACCTCATTATTATAATATTATATACATTTTTTGATTTCCCTTCATACTTCAACAGGCTTTTAGGACTGTCATTCTGTTATTATTTATTAACCATCACCGCAGTAAAAAAAAACACACACACACACACACAAACAAACCTTAATAAAGAAATAATAAAATTTTATAAACATACATAACGTTAACAAATTCCTTTTACGTAAAAGCGTATTTAACTAGCAAACAAAAAAAAAACCGACTTCAATTGCATCGGCAAGTAATAAATAATAAATTAATTAACAAACGCACTAGTCGTTACTACGATTTTCGAGGGTTCCCTTCGATTTCACTGGGATCCCATCGTCAGATCCTGGTTTCCTTATCATGGTACCTAAGTTAGGATATCCCCTTTCTAACAAAAAAAGAATTATCAAAATCGGTTCATAAACGACGAAGTTACCCCCGAGAACATACATAAAAAAAACATATATACGGTCGAATTGAGTATCCTCCTCCTTTTTGAAGTCGGTTAAAAAGTTTTTTAAATTAATAAAATTCTCAATTTTTACTAACCTACGCTAAACAAAAACTATAGGTAGGTAACAAAAACAAGTTTACTTTTACGTAAAAGGAATTAGTTTACGTTATGTTCATAAATATTTAATTAAAAAGGGCACATTAAAAGTATAACGCGAAATGCACGACGCGATGTAACATGTACGGTCTTAACACAATTCAACAGCTCTGTTTAATTTTAGAGCTAACGAACGGTGTACGAATAATATCATCTCGGACTGTACTGTGATCGCCTAAGCGCCTAACCGTACAGCTACAGTCGGACTGTAACCGCACACCGTACAGTCGGACACTCGGACAGTGACACAATCTTAAACTTGTCGTACCGCGGTGAACGTAGTTTAACAGTACTGTACTGTTACAGTGTGCTGTTAGTCCGGTTAGGTACGAATAGCGATTGACGTTTGGTGCTATTACATTTAGTACCTCAAAATGTAACGTTACCTTTTAGCACATCGTACTTGTGCTACCCAAGACTACTTGAATGGTAGACTCACACTAGACTCAGCTCTACAGCATTCGCACTTCGCAGTTAGAAAAGTCGACAACTCGACAACTACCCTTATATTCAATGTAGGTACTCTGTGTCGTCGTTGATTTTGAAATAATTATTCTCAAGAACTTGATTATGACGTAAAATATTTCAGATATTATTAAAATATTTGTGGCTGTATATCTTACAATCTTTGCCTTCTCGCATCAGAAAAAAAAACATTAATTTGTATTGTAAATATAACCTCCAAACTCCAATTGATAATGATAAAGATTTTCGTGATAAAGATGTAAACATTTAATATTAAGTGATAATAAAAGACATATTATACATATTTACAATTCACAACTTATGAAGTAACCGTAAAATGTCTCCCATACATTTACTTCAGTTAGTAATTTTTAGTGTATGTATTTATTCGTTTTCATTTTTTACTTATTTGGTTTTCTACTATGATTTGATCTTGTCAGTGTTTTTTAATGAAATGCAATCAGAATACGATTTTATTATAGGTAAGCATTGTGATACAAATATTTAAATTCGAATTCTGTCAAAAATATTAAAAAAAAAATTACTCAGAAAGAAAATAAAAGATGTTATATTTTTGAAGAACCCTGAAGTCAAATTTTTTTTTATATATTTTCAGTTGGTTCCGGCACAGCTGGTTCCTTAATCGCACACAGGATAGCACAGGAAACAAATTTCACATTTATAGTATTAGAGGCGGGTAGCAGAGGTCATCCCTTTCATGACATCCCAGCTTTTGGACCCTTATTGCACCAATCTGTATTTGACTGGAATTATGAAACAGTACCACAAGAAAATGCCTGTTTTGCTATGGAAAAATCTGTAAGAAATTGCATTAATATTATTAAACCATTATTTTACTATATAACTAAGTAATTATTATAATAGAGTATAAATTGAAATAGGTAGGGGAGATTTGGTAACAGTGGATCATTTTTTATTCAAAGCGCCGTAAATCTACAAATAACGCCAAAATAACTAATTTCTGATAATTAACCATAGTACGGGTATCTAATCTAAAGAAAAATGCACTTATTGGCAATTACTACATAAACTTGCGAGTAATAACAACTTTTAAAAAAAATAGGAAATGATCCACTGTGACCCTGGGGTGGGTCGCTTTGGATCATCTCAGGGGTTACACTGGATCTTTTGAAAAACAAATGCAATAAAATACATTTTCACGTTATTACTCGTTTATTTGTACTGTTAGACAGTCTTATCATTTACTCTAAAGTCTCATCAAATCGATTTAGCCAGAGTCGATTTAGCCAGAGCAGATGAGTGAAACCTTAAAATTTATGTCTGTACATTTTAAGGCTTTACTCATCTGCTCTTTAGTGTGAAGTCCAATGCTAGTTTATCTTACCAGATTGCGAGGCATTTTTACCTACAATAAAATAAAATAAAAATTTAGTATCACTGATTACACTGAATCAACAGTCCAATGTGACCCAAACTGAACTGATTCATTGTAACCCATAGGCCACTATGAGAGAAAAAAAAATACCAAAATAAAACTATCTATACTTTAGACAAAACTACATTATCTACAACGGCTTTAATAAATAACAAGAGAAAAACATAAATCTATTATTTAAATTTCTCAATCACTTAGAGATACAACAAAATTCTAAATCACGTAAAAAAATACTTTTGTACTAACCGCTGACCGAAGTGTAACAGCAAGTCATACCGCTTCGACAGCACGTGGTCAACTAGCGCGGTTGAGAGGGGTGTGGATGAGCAGTGTCCACTCGTTTGTTTGTGTGATTCAAGCAATACATCTACTGAGTTATAACGAATAATCCACTGTGACCCGTGATCCACTGTTACCCAATCTCCCCTACATACATACTTTTTTTATTTTCGTATATTTTTTTAAATAGAAATTTAAGTTGAACGAAAATTCTACATAATATAGCATCAATACATTAGAATGTATGATATTATTCGACTGTTACAGTAAATTCATAATTTTTTTTTTTTTACAGAAATGTAAATTAACCCAAGGAAAGATATTTGGCGGATCATCAAAATTGAACAACATGGTACACGTCCGAGGAAACACTTCACACTATGTTGAATGGTTTCACGGTAAATACACCAAGAATTATATTGAAGAACAATTTGATTATATAAATTCAAATATTTTTACCTTAAATAGCATACAATACGAGAGTGATCTTAGTGAAGCTGTTCTAAATGCTTCTAAGGAATTAAAATTTAATGTATTAAATAACGAGTTTGATATTGGTTTTAACAAATCTTTACTAACTCAAAATAATGGGAAAAGATGGACGACATCTTACAATTTAGAAACTTCTAAACACGTCCTTACAAATGTGTTAGTAGAAAAATTACTTTTCAAGGGTTCTACATGTATAGGTGTTCAAATACATTCTGCAAAGAAAATTAAACTCTTTTCCAAAAAAGGTGTTATAGTCAGTGCAGGAACATTCAATTCAGCTAAAATTCTACAATTGTCTGGTATTGGACCTAGAACATTATTAGATTCTCTAAATATACCTGTAAAAAAGGAGTTGCCAGTTGGAAAAAATTTACAAGATCATATTGGTACAGGACTAGATTTAGTTTTATTTAATAATTCTCAATCAGTTGGAATGTTTGACATAATGAATCTTTGGAATGTGTTCCAATATTTTTTTAATGGTAAAGGGCCGTTGACTACACCAGGGTGTGAGGTTGTAGGGTTTGTTTCAACAAAAAATGAGACAACACCAGATTTACAATTTATGGTGTTGCCTGTTGGTATATCAACAGACAGGGGTAGTTATTTAAGAAAGGCTTTAAGAATCAAAGATAGCGTCTGGGAAAATTATTTTAGCAAAATTTTTGATAAATATTCTGCTACATTTTTAACTTTATTATTACATCCTAAAAGTAAAGGTGAAGTAAGGATACAGAGTAGTGATCCAACTATACCTCCTCTTATAAATCCAAAGTATTTATCTCACAAAGATGACATCAGAACTATAGCAAAGGGTGTTCTTATGACAAGAAAACTTATAGAAACAGAATCCTTAAAAGCTATGGGTGCTCATATAAACAACCTTCCGTTTCCTGGTTGCGAAAACTTTGAGATGTTTTCAGATTTATACTTAGAATGTTATATTAAACATCTTACATTAACAAGTTATCATCCAGTAGGAACATGTACCATGGGGCTACCAGACTCAAATAAATCTGTAGTAGATACTTCTTTTAGAGTTATAGGAATAGATAATGTATACGTTGTGGATGGCTCAGTGCTGCCAACTTTACCAAGCGGTAATATTAACGCGGCAATTGCTATGATGGCTAATATATTTTTTGAAAGTAATATAATCAAATTTGATAACACAAATAGCAATAAATCATGTGATAAAATTATTTTTAGAGAATTTTTTCAAAAAATATGTGTAAAGAAATAAAGTTTCAAAGAGGTTTCCAAATAACTCAAAGTGAGTAAATCTTTGTTAGTGATCCCATGTAATTAGGTAAACTAAGGTACCAAAGCCAAACCGACAGTTTTTTTTATAACATTATTTTTTGAATGGCAATTATATTTAAAAAATATATTTATGTTTATTCAAAGTACTCGTATATACTTTATTATTGTATGGTTGATAACGCCGTGTTGGCACAGCTGTCACAGCACTGGATTGCGACTGGCTGTTGCGCTGGCGGTTGCGGGTTCGATCCCCGCACACGACAACATTTGTATTGGCCATACAGATGTTTGCCGCAGTCTGGGTGTTTGAGCAGTCCTTGTGGGTCTCCCCACCGTGCCTCGAAGAGCACGTTAAGCCGTCGGTCCCGGTTGTAATCATGTACACCTGATAGCGATCGTTACTCATAGTGGGGAATATATCCGCCAACCCGCATTGGATCAGCGTAGTGGATTAAGCTCCGATCCTTCTTGACAGAATGAAGTCTGTCCGGGCAGCTAGTAGGCTATTAGTACCTCATAAATATAGTGGATTTCGATTGTAAAAAAGAATAATATAACAAAAACTTTTACCCGTTGAATACCGTTATTCGTCAAATAGTACTATCCACAAGCGATGCTAATTTCCCTTACAGTTACAGAAAGCAAAAAAATTAAGAAGTTAAGAAGGAAGTAAGTTATATAGTTTTGCATAAAACGTCCTCGCATAGTAAATTTTAACCGCGCTTACGCACTCGTTGGACGGTTTATGCAGAACTAGCTTGCCTCATTAATTTATTTACTTTATTAAAGTTATTTTTTAACAATTTATTTATTATTAAATTTACTTAATTAATTAACGTTGTCTAGATACGATTTCATTAGGCAACCAATCAGATATATGTCGATAATCGATGTAAATTTATTCTATTATATAAAATATGTATTCTCTATCTCTATATATTTTTTCTATCTTGTATATGTATTGGATTAATTATAAACACACTAGCTTCTGCGCGCGACTTTGTCGGCGTGGACTCCGCTCCTATTGGTCTTAGCGTGATGATACATAGCCTATAGCATTCCTCGATAAATGGGCTATCTAACACTGAAAGAATTTTTCAAATCGGCCCAGTACTTCCAGAGATTACCGCGTTCAAACAAACAAACAAACAAACTCTTCAGCTTTATTATATTAGTATAGATGACGGTATATATTCTATAATTATAAATGAAGAGCAATAACTATTAATTACCTGTGACCTGTATGTTTGTAGTGAATTAGTGATGCATAAAATGTATGGGTTACAAAATATATACGTAGGTATATTTTGTTGACTGTAATTATCAAAAACACAGCCACACAGGCATTAAGTTGCCTACACAGAGTACATTGTATGGTTGCCTACCTTATGAGCATGCAGTAAATCGTGTATTATTGAATATTAAGTAACAAAAATTTTATTAAAAAGTACAAATATACATATATGAAGATAGATAGATTAGAAAATACTTGTAAAATATATCATCGTAATTAATTTTTTCCTTGTAGAAGCTTAAGTTGCTTGAATTTTAAATGTTAAAGGTTTAATAAAATAAAACGCAACAGTAAACATTTTATTATTAATATATTTAAGGTCACTTCTATAGACAAATGATCCATACATATTTTGAGCCACGTTTCTGAAACAACCATTTCGTAATACTAACGTATAACTACTAAACAATAGGTACAATCAAGCACATAATATGTTATGTCGTTTTCATTTTTATATGTATTAAAATATGACGTGAATCAAAAAGGTACCAAACTTTTTAATAATTATAAAAGTAAAATTATATTATTGCTATCTGAAACTATTACGTGTTTTTTTTTTGCTGACTATATTTCATTATTTGTGCTCTTTTTTTCTACATACATACAATTTTACTACAATTTATTTCAAGATTGCTAAGTTTGAAAGTCAGATTACATATTAAATCAATATATGTATCGTTATAATCATATTTTAATATAAAAAGACCAATAAATACATAGTCTCAATACAAAATTAATAATTGGAAAATGTCGTCGAAAAAAGTTCACCACATATTTTTAACAAGTAAACAAGCCAAACATCCACAAAAGTTTAGTTGGGATTGACCAAAGACAAAGATTTGTATTGTCACTAGATAAAACGTATAATCTACTTAGGTATATCCAAGGGCGGATCCATGGGGGGGTCATGGGGGTCATGACCTCCCCCAGGGCTGTGTGTAGGACCTAGGTGGACCCTTTTGGGTATACCATAGCTACTGATGACTAGACCTTTAAGCTATAAATTATACTAGTTAACTGGCCAGTAACATCTCGTTAGGACCAAGAATTGAGTACAAGTCTTGCCAACATACCTGTAGGTACTGGCATAGTCTGGCATAGTCTGAACTAATGAGAGAGAGTTATTTCACTAACAGACCAAACTACCCATAAAGGCAAACAATTTGTCCATGACCTGCTGTGGACTGCAGCCCAGTT
The DNA here is from genome assembly GCA_905220545.2 of Melitaea athalia. NCBI lineage: Eukaryota > Metazoa > Arthropoda > Insecta > Lepidoptera > Nymphalidae > Melitaea > Melitaea athalia. Next base: position 18,229,925 of record HG992184.1, on the reverse strand, counting down.
GCCTGAGAAAAACACACTAACTATTTACCTGTGCCATGTAATTACATTGTCTCTTCAAAAAAACACGATTACCATTAAAAAATATCAGTAAATGACTACAAGTAGCATCCGTAGAAGAGCTTCGATTTAAACGTCCTTTCTACATATATAATTTCAAATTTTTGAATTGGATTAAATAGTCCCCTTTGAATGAACTTGACGATCGTTCCTCAAAATACATAAAACATACCTACATTATATTTCGTGTTATAAAAGTAATTATGTTTGAAGAACTACAAGTACCTAGATATCTATAATCTAGGTAGGTTGACTAGCTTCTATCATCAAGTACTTTTATACTTTAAATGTTAGTAACATTAAAAATATTGTGTGTACCTACTTACAAAAGTTTTTTTTTCAAACATACAATTTTTTTTAAAATTATACATCATTGAATAAGACGAAACGAAAGTAGTAGTATTTTTTTCGAAAAGTTATTTTTTTTTTTTTTAATTATAAATTCACAATAATTACTTCGATTTATAAAGACACTCACGGACGGAAGGTTACATTAAACTAATACTTATTTACAAACATTTTAAATGCAAAATAAACTACATTTGTGCAATAAAATTAATTTTTCACAAACCTCTATAAAATATCGACTAGAAAATGTATTTACAATACCATACGTTCTTACGACAAAAAGTGATCGACAATAGAAATATACATATTTGAAAATATCTTAATACAATTAATAAAGTCACTTTGTGCTGAGCAAAACGCAGACGATGCAGTAACTGCACACAATAATACTGGACGGAATGTCTGATTTCTCATGGTACATATCAGGTGATGAGAACCAAAGTGGCTTATCCATAACATTACGTAAAAATCGAGCCAATAGAAATTTCATCCGCTTTTTACTATTTTTATTTTTTTATTGTGAAAAAGTTTTGTTGAAAAAGCACTTATCTAAACAAAATCCTCCTCTATCGAATTATAAATGATATAGTTTCGAGGTAGCAAACATAAAAAATACCATCTAATTAAATCTAAGAATTTGATAAGTACCTATTAAATGTTGTTGTGATAAGATTTAAGAAAAATCTAATGAACCAGGTAGCTATTAATGTTGTAGTATTCTTAAATTTAATTTTATAAAGTAAAAACAAAATAATAATAATAATAAAGAAAATTAAGTTTCCTTGACTTTAAAAGAAATATCCATTTATATTAGTTAAGCCACTTTAGTCCTCAGTACCATTTTTTCCCTTAGCCTACTTAAGCAGAAATACTTATTGCATAATATTACATAATACTATATTTATTTAATATTTATTGAAAAAAAAAATCAGAAATATTTCTTAGAAAATAAAGTAGGCATCTTTAAATACAAAAAAAAAAATAGGTTAAATATAATACGAAATTTTGTTAAGTATTTGCTTAATTGCTATTTGCTTATTTCTTCTCTATAGTACCGAAATATTGTATTTAGTGCTAAGTATAAATACTAACTCAATGCAATAAACGGGTAGAGGTTTGATATAATTGTTTGCTGGCAAACGAAAAGAAACCGATATCAATTTAAAAATTATCAATTAAATACGCGATATTTTAATTAGTTTATTAATTATTTTAGGCAATTTTCCGTATTGTACCTTTAATACTGAGCGGTAAAATCTTTGTCATAATTATTATAAAAACTATTATTTTTATGTCAAGAATAAGGCACCTACTTTTATATATATTTAATATTATTAGTTAATACTATAAGTGTATATATAGATATTTATATTAAATAAAAATGTGTATTTTTTTCGTATAATAAAACTGTGTATGTTACACATAAATAACTTCGTTATTATTTAAATCACACTTGATCAACTGAGCTTTGTTTTGAGCAAAATTTGATCAAATTTGTTTACTTGATAGGTAAGTACGTAAAATTGAAATGTATTTTTTTCTCACCTGTAGCATTTACTGTCGTAAAGAAGTCACACTATTTGTTAATACAGAAATCACTATTCCATTTACAAAAAATTCATGAAATTCCGTACAAACACGAATACTTAGTTAATTATTTTATTTTTTATTTTTAGTGCACTTTTGTACCTAATATCAAAATTACTTAACGAACCATTGAGAACGGATAAGTTCTTTCGCTTATGCCATCGATATTTTAAAATGTTCACTTCAAGTACGTAGCTGTAATACTTACTTGAAACAGGAATCTAAGTAGTTGTCGAGTACGTCCAACTGCAAATCTTCCCAGTCGGTAGGATTCAGAAGCCAGGAAGATAAGTCGTCTTCTGGTATAAGAGGTGGTGGAGCGACCGGTTCTACTATAACATTGGCTCCAATGTTGGCTTCCATGTCAATATCCGCCAAAGTTGGTAGAGTAAATTCCGGCAAATGTAATGTTACAGCTTGATTAACTTCGTTGGCTATTGTATCTATACTTTCCACTTGAGGTATATTCGCGACTGCAATCTTTTCCTCTGTGATTTTCGTATCCAATTTTTGCTCATTGTTCTTTTTCTTTTTATGAGGTCTATTGGAAATTCGTTTAGTTCCCTCTAAATGAGCGAGGTCTAGCTTCCAGAAGCCACCTTTACCAGGCTCTTGTTTTGAACGCGCAACTTTGACGAAAACTTTGTTGAGGGATAAGTTGTGTCTTATTGAATTCTGGAAGTAATTTTTATTTATATAAAATTTATTTTATAGACACTTAATAAAATCTAGGTAGAAAGTAGAAAGGTAGGTAGTAGAAATTAATAATCTTTTTTTTAATACTAATATATTAAGATATTTTATGTTGGTACTAAATTAGACACAGGATGCCTTATCTGCATGTATTTTACTGCATGCTTGAATGGTCACCCCGAATTCAATTACGCCATATCTAATCTTGTATGCAGATTTTCCGCTTATTAAAATCCGATCGAAATAGTTTACTACCGTATTTTTACGATATCACTCACCTGCCATGTGGGGTCCGCGTTCCTGTAATATTTGAAGTTCTCCCTAATCCACGAGTAAATAGCTGATAGTGTCACCTTGTCGTTATTATACCTCATCGCCATACATATCAACGTGCTGTACGAATAAGGCGGCTTCTTCTCACTATTTTTCTGATACTCTTCCTTGTTTTCCATGAAATCTTTCTGGCACTTCGCTAACGTTTGATTGAACTTCTGTAGCCTCGTGTTTTGAGGTTGCGGCTTCACTTGCGGGTTCGGCGACATCGGTGGTATAGGGAACTGTGGAACTGCCATAATGTTCGTTATATTCTGTAACCATGTCAGATTTGTCAAATCTGTTTCTGGTTCTTCTTCTACCTTCGACAGCGTCTGCTTCGCTTGACTCTTCTTAGGATGCGAAGTAAAATCCATTGTCGCTTCTTCCATTTGTACACCCGTCGATTCCTCATTGCTATGCGCATATGCGTCAGGCTGTTCATATACGTATTCTATCTCGACCGTATGTGAAGATTCGGGGACTGCGTGGTCCATAGCGAAGAACCCACACTGCTCACCCGAGTCACCGTAAAGATTAATGGAGGCGTCCAGCATCTCGCCGGACGCCGGCGACAGACCCGACGTTATGTGCATTGTGGCTAACTACATTCCTGTAATAGAAACGAAACTATGAATCAACGGTTCGCCGAATTTTCAAACGTAACAATGGCCTAAAGGTCGAGTGGGTGTACCCGAGTGGTGGTGGTGCAGTAAGATGGTGGCGATCGATCGGCGACGGCGCGGACGGTATGACGTCGCGATGGTCAGCCCCCACCGCCGAGTCCGGTCTCGATCGACTGCGGTGCGTATGTGCGCGCGTGGCGGCGTCGCGCTAGCTTGTGGCAGGTGCGCGCTCCCCATTGTGAACAGGTGGTGTGTTGCCTGCCGATCGATATTATTCCGCCCGTAAGAAGTCCAGCCCGCATACGATAGCTCCGGACAATTAGTCACACTTATCGCTAGACTTCGCGGACTCGTTATCGGAGACTGCGGGTACTTCCTTGTTAATGAACTTTATGCGTTATACGAAAATTATTCTGTGCTGTATTATTTGCCCTACTTTTATTGAAAATTGATATTTTCTAAGAATATTATAATTAACTAGCTTCTGCGCGCGACTTCGTCGGCGTGGACTCCGCTCCTATTGGTCTTAGCGTGATGATACATAGCCTATAGCCTTCCTCGATAAATGGGCTATCTAACACTGAAAGAATTTTTCAAATCGGCCCAGTAGAACCAGAGATTACCGCGTTCAAACAAACAAACAAACAAACAAACAAACAAACAAACAATCAAACAAACTCTTCAGCTTTATATATTAGTATAGATTATTAAATCCATAAAGTAATTTATTCCTTTTTATATAGGAAAAAACGACGAGACGTAAGATTGCCGGCGTAGGCTGGATGAGGATTGCGGAAAACCGGGATGTTTGGCGCGAACTTGGGGAGGCCTATGTCCAGCAGTGGACTGCGATAGGCTGATGTGTGTGTATGTGTATATAGGAAAAAAAAATTCAAATTTAGAACAGTAAAACTATTTCAGTAAAATTGCAGATTGTTATTGTCATCCAATCAATTCAATCAGTCTGAAAGCTGCTACTAATATCGATTTAATCGCTTATTATTTGACAAGAATAAATACTGTCGAGCGCCCTTCACCGACGAGCAATTAGGGCGAGTGCTAGGATGGTGTCAGACAAGTGTTTGTTAAGAAAACATATATAACACGATGTAGTACATACTTAAAGTATAGGTACGTATTTAGTTTTTCATATTCAGTGTAGAAAATAACGTAATTATATTTCGAAATTAAAACTAGACATAGACATTCATACAAGTAGATACTAGTAGGTATAGGCGATAATAGTTTTTTTTTTATATCTATACTAATATATAAAGCTGAAAAGTTTGTTTGTTTGGTTGTTTGAACGCGGTAATCTCTGGAACTACCGGGCCGATTTGAAAAATTCTTTCAGTGTTAGATAGCCCATTTATCGAGGAAGGCTATAGGCTATGCATCATCACGCTAAGACCAATAGGAGCGGAGTCCACGCCGACGAAGTCGCGCGCACAAGCTAGTTAATTATAAGATGTATCTTCTTTAATATTCAACTTTAAATGCATAAATGTCGTCTAAATACGTAATAACATAAAATTAGTTTTCTTTTTTTACTTTTTAACCGACTTTCAAAAAAGGAGGACGTTCTCAATTGATTGTATTTTTTGTGTGTTACCTCAAATCTTTTGACTGGGTGGACCGGTTTCAATAAAAAAAAATTTAATCGAAAGGTGTCCCATGTAACGTGGTCCAATAAAATTTAATTGAGATCTGACAAGTACTTTTCGAGCTATCTATACTAATATATAAAGCTGAAGAGTTTGGTTGTTTGTTTGTTTGTTTGAACGCGCTAATCTCAGGATCTACTGGTCCGATTTGAATAATTCTTTCAGTGTTAGATAGCCCATTTATCGAGTAAGGCTATAGGCTATATATCATCACGCTAAGACCAATAGGACCGGAGTCCACGCCGACGAAGTCGCGCGCAGCAGCTAGTAATATATAAAGCTGAAGAGTTTGTTTGGTTGTTCGTTTGTTTGTTTGGTTGTTCGTTTGTTTGTTTGTTTGTTTGAACGCGGTAATCTCTGGAACTACTGGGCCGATTTGAAAAATTCCTTCAGTGTTAGATAGCCCATTTATCGAGGAAGGCTATGTGTCATCGCTAAGACCAATATATATAAAAAAGGTTTTTTTCAAAAAGTATTCGTCAGATCTCGATCAAATTTAAATGGGATCACATGATAACAACTTTCGATTAAAATAAGAATATGTAATGAAAATCGCTACACCCAGTGAAAAGTTATGCGGTATAATACAACGTAGGTTGACGAAAAAATAGTCAAGTAAATACGCATTATAAGATACCTACTAGCTTCTGCGCGCGACTTCGTCGGGGTGGACTCCGCTCCTATTGGTCTTAGCGTGATGATACATATCCTATAGCCTTCCTCGATAAATGGGCTATATAACACTGAAAGAATTTTTCAAATCGGCCCAGTAGTTCCAGAGATTACCGCGTTCAAACAAACAAACAAACAACCAATCAAACAAACAAACTCTTCAGCTTTATATGTTAGTATAGATTAAACCGTGATTTTATAGGCACTTGATCATTTCAACAAATAATATGAAACAAAGATAAAGGTAGATACGTAAAAACAAAAAAAAAAATCGAGCAAATGGCATTCTAAACCTTGTAATGTCGTTTAATATTCTTTTAAATATAAAATTCACTTCCCGTAGAATTAATTTTATTTCTCTTGTCTCACTTTTAAAATAAATATATTGCAGTTACGCCTTTTATATTAGAAAATTTATTACGCTTATATGGATATTTTATACTAGCTTCTGCGCGCGACTTCGTCGGCGTGGACTCCACTCCTATTGGTCTTAGCGTGATGATATATAGCCTTCCTCGATAAATGGGCTATCTAACACTGAAAGAATTTTTCAAATCGGACCAGTAGATCCTGAGATTAGCGCGTTCAAACAAACAAACAAAAAACAAACAAACAAACAAACTCTTCAGCTTTATTATATTAGTATAGAAGTGTAATCCAATCAAAATTTTCCCGCGCTTGTCTCAAATGTCAGCGGCCATAGCGTAATGTGTCTGCAGCGAAGCGCACACGCGCGTACCTGGCACCGGGAACAATCGCTACAACCCCTAATACAATTGTACTACCCTCGTGGGGACATTGTACCCTACAGGGATTTCGTAACGTTTAAATTTAAGCACCGCTTAAGTGTCGTAAACAAAGTGGAACATTCATGTATAGGTATGATTCGAAAATAATTTATTTAAGTATAACATAATTTTATCATTTTATTGCGAATATAGGTACAATATAAAGATGTCATCAGTGTAAGTAAAAAATATAATATAAGCTATATTCATTCAAGTGACGTGCAATATTATATATTTTTTTAAAGTTTCATAGTTTTAAAAACTAAAACTACTAATAATAGATGATGCTAAAGATCCGGTATCGGAGCCCAGAAACATTGTTAGCTGAAAAACAGTAATCCTAGTAATAGCTGGCCAAACAGAAAAGGAAAAAGAATGAAAAAAAACAAATCTATTAATTTAATCAATACTTAAATTATTATGCCCAACTTATTATTGTCGAACTCTTCCATATTGTAAACTGAAAATGTTGCCTATTAATAGGCAAATATTGTTAATTTGATGAACAGACCCCAACCGTCATTTTTGCGATAACGTTTTCGCGCTCAACTAATTCTAAAACGGTCGATTCTCGCATGTAAACCCTAGGGGCGGCTAGGGGAATTGATAAGATATAAATGTTGAATATATTTATTTTAAAATATGAACTCTGTACTGTACCTACCGCCCGCCATATGCTTTTCTTCGTAAAGATATCGATTTTTTTTTTCTTTTGTATAAAGATAAACGATAACCTGACAATGTCACTTCAGCCTGTAATATCCCACTGCTGGGTATAGGCCTCTTTCGCCATGTAGGAGAAGGACTGGCGGTTGCTGGTTCGATCCCCGCACATGACAAACATTTGTATTGGCCATACAAATGTTTGCCGTGGTCTGGGTGTCTGTGCAGTCCTTGTGGGTCTCCGTTGTTGTGGGTTCCGGTTGTTATCATGTAGGTACACCTGATATAATCGTTACTCATAGTAGGGAATATATCCGCCAACCCGCATTGGAGCAGCGTGGTGGATTAAGCTCCGATCCTTCTTTTACATCCTAACAATAACGACGAATATATTTTATTTATACACAGATAAATACCATTACATTTTATCTTATAACTTCATAAATGCATTATAATTTATTTTACAAGTAAACAAAGACGTCAAACGTGTCATTTTCAACTGTAAGCAATGTTTTCGTTATTTTTAAATTGTCTTTTGTTTCAAGACTTTTTTGTTCTATGTAGTGCGTCAGCACCTACTCTATCGATTCATATACCTAAGTTCTTATTTGTGTATAAAAATACTCTACAAACAAATTTACGTAGGAACCTTCATAAGATCTAGACTACGCTTACAAATAAATTCTAATTATTGTTTAACCAATATTACTGGGGCTGTTAACAAAGCCTTCGAAGTTCCGTGACCTTTACGTCATTAATTAACTGAAAGTAGGTAAATTGTATCCAAATGTAGCTGTATTAAATATAGCAGCACATAAAGCAGTTAGTTATTATTAAAACATAATGAAATTGTGTTTTACTTAGCAGTAAAAGTAGTATTTTCCATAATTATATTAAAATAGATAGAAATAGATAAAATAGATAGACGCCGCGTTGGCGCTGCGGTCACAGCACTGGATTGCGATTCGCTGTTGCGGGTTCGATTCCCGCACACGACAATATTTGTATTGGCCATACAGATGTTTGCCGTGGTCTGGGTGTTTGTGTAGTCCTTGTGGGTCTCCCCATCGTGCCTCGGAGAGCACGTTAAGCCGTCGGTCCCGGTTGTTATCATGTACACCTGATAGCGATCGTTACTCATAGTAGGGAATATATCCGCCAACCCGCATTGGAGCAGCGTGGTGGATTAAGCTCCGACCCTTCTCTTACATGGGGAAGAGGCCTATGCCCAACAGTGGGATATTACAGGCTGAATCGTGATCGTGATCGTGACATTAAAATAGGTACCTATGTTATGAGAGTTATGAGACCCTATGAGATCTGTGACAATTTGGTCTGCATTTGTCAACGTTTTATGATTTGATATTTTTTCCATAGGGCATAACGAAAAGTACCTACCCCTATCTATTCTTTTGAGTTACGTCTTAATCAATAAAAAATTTAGGTTTATATTTATAATATTATATCAGCCTAAATTACCCACTGCGTCATCAGTCACAGATACTCCAAACTAAGTAGGTATTTTTGTGGTTGAGTCACCGCTTTATTAGGAAACCTGCCATAATGTCCCTTATTACTATTAAAACTTAACATACTACAAGTATATTATTGTAATAATAATAATTTGGAACCAGAAATACAAAAATAACTAAGATACAAATAAGATGTATCCAAAAAATTTGAGTAGATGTGATATAACTTTGAAACTATGCGTCTATGTTCTTCACCCTACAGTACCGTAAGCTATGACTGGAAAATTCGCTCAATAATCATAAAATGATGTCAATTTTCTACTTGAGAAGCGACTGCCCATATGTTTACCTTATAATCATTATTACTTGTAGGTTGTCCATATTACACCTATCGCGCATATGTTGAGTACACCTGTTGTGGACACCCTAAGGGATGCCCGTGTAATTTTTATTAGGCATTTTGTTTTTGAGGGAGACTTAATGTCAGGAGTGCAATCATAGATGTATGTTTAAAGGGTTGGTTAATGTCGAGACATGTGTGTAATAATACTTACAATTGTTTTTTTTTTAAATATATGAAATGTTGTGAGAATTGTCGTTTTTTTTTTTTTGTAAGTGGCCTTTCTTTTTCTAATTAATAACTGTAATTAACCTTCAATAAATGTTAGACATGTTACTCAACAATATTATTTACAATCTATATCATAACTTATTCCTTTCAAAATTCTAACAAGAGTTTTTTGACAACGGTTTATTGCCTAAAATACTACGGGATCCGATTCACGCTACGGACAAATAATTTGTATTTGTACAATTTTTTTTTCTGGTTCGGATATATTTCCTTGTACCAACAGCAACTTCCCATCGTGCCTCTAAGTGCATGTAAAGCCGGTCCCGGTTGTTATCATAGCACTGTTGACACCTGATAGCAATCGTTACTCTTGGTAGAGAAATTACCCACCAACTCGTAGTGGAACAACGTGGTTGATTACGGTAATTTCTTAATAATTATAGTAACAAAAAATTTATTGTTCAGTTTGCAGTTGTAAAAAAAAATCTAAAATAAAAGTAGCCTACACCCTATTACATCAGCTATCTGCCAGTGAAAGTCTCGTCAAAATCGGTCTAGCCGTTCCAGAGATTACTGAATATTTTTGTATTTTGGTGTAGTGTCGTTCACGGGGGTAGGTATATTGTGTTTTTTTTAAGACAAGCTTTCGGATGTTACTATTAATTAATTACAAGGTTTTATATTGTGTTAAAATATTAAATAATACAACACTTGAGTAAAAGTACATTTATTTAAAACTTACACGTTTTTGATACATAATTTGTATATAAAAAGTTTACGCTTATAAAAATAATATTGTATTTACGGTAATATGGTATTTGTGTAGCAGCACTTGCAATTATCTAGCACTACAGGTACTGGCAACACTAGAAAAAAAGTTCCATTGCCACTTCCCTCAAATATTCGCTCATCAGCTCCTTGCACCGCTATGGTTTTATCATAGAGATAAACCAGTCCACGCCATTGATGAGGTTGTCCATCTCAGAGGGTAAGCTGCTTAGAGCATGGTTGTCTTCATACAAGAGCATCCTAAATATAATAATTTTATTAAAGTTTACATATTAGAAGTAAATAAAAATAATGAAATATCCTGCTCAAAATCTGGAGTAATAGCCCGACTAAGGAAGTACCTTACAGAAGTTTATAACCGAATAGTACTATTGTCAAGTAGTGTTGTATTCCTGTGAGTATGGTAGGAGCTCCACGGTAGGGTCGGCAACACGTTTACAATGCTACTAGCGTTACAGGTGTTTATAGGATATGGTAACTTATAGCCTTTAATTTATTTTTATAGAACTAGGTCGGCAAAGAAGCATACGGCTCACCTGATGGTAAGCGATTATCGTAGCTTAGAGACGCCTGCAACACCAGAAGCATCGCAAGCGCGTTACCGACCCCATCCCCAATCCCCCGCAGGAGCTCTGGTCACATTACTCACCAACAGGAACACAACAGTGCTTCTAAACAGTATTATTTAGATGTGATCTGTAAGGTCGAGGTACTTCCCCAGTCGGGCTGCTCCAGCTTTTGAGCAGGATACTTTCTGCTGTGCCCTACCTCAGTTAAAAACATAAACTTCAGCTTAAAGTTATAACTTATACTTACTTAACCATTACCCCATTAGCCTTCAATTTCCTGCCATACTCCAAACCCTGGTAGTACGGCACCCTTTTGTCCTTAGTGCCCAGCATGAGGGCGGTGGGTGTGGTCACTTTGTGAGCGTGGACTAACGGAGACACTCTACGTAGAGCTAATAGCTTCTCTTCGGTCTCAGGACCGTCTTCGTCGAAGGTCATGCCTGCTTCTACGGAACACCTAATGACATAGAATAATAGCTATAGTAATTATTATTATAAAGAATTCCCATTATAAGCAGTGGCGTAGCGAGCTTAACTCGCTCCCGGGGCACCTTTTTAGCGCCCCTCTCATTCCTCGCGCGCCGGGGGCAAAAAACCTTTTTTAGCGCCCAATTTGAATCTCATTCGAAAACCATATAATATGACACCGTACGTGTTTAGCTTAGATATACCGTCCTTTAAAGGGGTAGATCGCATTCCTCGTGACAATAAAATTCATAGCTACTTTTAATTTGTAGGTATAGTTCGAGATACTATTATTGCGTGCTATTGAATAGAACCGTCCAAACGTGAGCTTCGAATACATTACCACAGTAGGACGGTATGAATAAGCTAGGCAGCCTATGTTTCCAAAATAAGTATTAGAACAAAAGTGTTAATTGATGGCGGAATGAGTTGTCGTATTCGGTAATTGCTAAATCATTTGTTTTATCAAAAATTTCAAAGAATTATTCGATAAACCAAAATATTCTTTGTCAGTTCATAAGTACGGTTCAAACATTTTGAATCGAAGACAACAACTCTTACCACTTAACCATTTTATTTAGTATCGCTTTGTTCAATAACAAAAAAAAACTGGTTGTCTGTAAATTTAGTTTACGGAAGATAGTTTAACGTGACAACGTCATAACGTCTCCACGGACGCACAGGCCAATCGAGTGGAAGAGAGATAGATGCGGCGCAAGCGTACAATGGGCGTAACGCTACAATGAGTCATGCTTTTTCGTTTATGCCGCCGGCGATTTCGATTTATTAGACGTTATCACGTCAAAAAATAAATAACGCTTCATTATATTTAATTTTAAGAACTAGATCTAACATGCAAAATTAAATAAAAGTTTATCATACCATACACCACCGTTTATACACCATAAAACGTCCCACGGTTTATCCTCGTTAAATTGAAGGACAAACGTACTTAAATATTACATAGCCTATAGCCTTCTTCGGTAAATGGACAAAACAAAACAAAAACAAAAAAATAATAATCGAACGAGTAGTTTCTGAGATTGTAATATAATTCTCTCACCTTTATAATATTAGTATGTTCAATTAGTAAATTCTACTTAAAACAGTAATGATAAGTCAGTCAACTACAAAAATAACACTTTAGGACGTATAAATTTATATATTTATTGATATTAATTTAAACTCATAGACGCTTAGCACATTCATATTTAAGCAACTTTATGAAACTGGTTTTGGTCAACTCGAAACCACATTTTCATAGACTAATTAAAAAGTAAACCAGAATATTAAAACTTTCTAGATCTAGACCAAATTTTATGCATAAATTTACCAATTGTACGAGTTACAATTGCTTGTTATATAACCCTGACAAGGAAAGACTTAATAGCTTAACAGCTAATAGCTGAGGTCACATTATAGTCTGTACTAGCTGTCTGTGCCCGCGACTTCGTCCGCGTGGAATTTAACAAAAAAGTTATTTTTCAGTTCGCAGAGTTATAAAATTAATACATTTCTAAAATAAAAGTAACCTTAGTTACTCCCTATTACATTACTCCCTATTACATCAGCTATCTGCCAGTGAAAGTCCCGTCAAAATCGGTCCAGCCATTTCAGAGATTAGCCGGAACAAACAGACAGACATGCTAAAATGGTAAAAAATGCTATTTTGGTATATGTACCATGTACATACATCCACATGCATTTAGTAAAAAGCGGTTATTTCAATATTACAAAGAGACACTCCAATTTTATTTATTATAAATTATAACGTGCAAATTATAACGTGTTAAATTGACAGTTTGAAGTAATCCATGCAGACAGGACAGATAAGGGGCGTGGTCAAGCTAAGTGAGCGATGAGTCCCTATTTTCTTGACGAGAATAGACTATTGTGTGATCAACTGTTTTTAGCCGCAGTGGCTTTTGTATGCTTTACTTTTTTTACTTTATATACTTTATTTCAAAAATATATATAGAAACATAAAATAATAATAAGGTTTATGGCAGATGTGGACTTATCTCTGAAAGAGATTTCTTCTCGTCAACCCATGGTCATGCTCATGAGTAAGTGTTTCATATAGCGAGGCAAACAGTGCAAAAAGTATTTATTTGTAGAGTCGCTTAACTTTCTGAGTAGCTCCTCAGTCACATCCAGATAGCATGCATCAGTCACATCCAGATAGTATGCATCAGCATAATCAAGGATATGCAGCAGAAGGGTTTGCGCAAGCATAATTTTGGTTTGGAAATGAAGAAAATATTGGAGACGCTTGAGAGAGTGAAATGTGTAGTGTATTTTTCAGCTGACTTCGTTGGCATGAGCTGCCCAGGATAAATTGCAGTCCATAATGGGCCCCGAATTCCTAACTTTATCACAGTAAGGAATAGGGATCCCAGAATACGAGATTTTAGGAACCAGTTTCCGAGTCAAGTCTGCTTCTCAATCGACTACTTCCAATAATGATAGCTTGTGATTTGGCAGGATTGACCACCAGCCCAAAAGACTTAGCCCAGACCTCAACTGAAGCAAGGTCGCTATTTAAATTTTCAACAGCCTCATGCAACTCAGTCAACCAATGGAAGGGAGAAGTGATAACACGAGAAACATTATTAATGATCACAAATAATAGCAATGGAGATAAGACGCCACCTTGTGGAACACCAACGGTAAGTTCCATTTAATCTGACGTGTCGTCGTTGAAAGTAACGCACTGCTGACGTCCAAAAAGATAGGAGTGAAACCAGTCATTATTGCAGGTGAAATGTTAACCACGCGCAGGGTACCAAGAGGAATGTCGTTAATAATAATAATGAGTTAAAAGCACTGCTAAAGTCTAGCAGGATCAAGACAGTGAGCTAATTTCGATAGCGTTACGAATAGTTATATACATAACTTTATAATTATAGTCAATCACTCATTTAAAGCTAAATACTCACCCGGTCGGACTGTCAGCATAATTAGTCTTAGTAGCCATATCGATCAAGGGACTTCTAAGCACCATAGCTTTGAACATATCCGTATAACGTCCAACCAGATGCCCTGCTATAAAACCTCCAAAACTACCTCCATATAGCAAGAGGTCTTGTATTCTCTCCTGCTCTTTTATAGTAGTTAGAGCGAGATAGCAATCTTTTATATCATAGTCCCCTATGTGGCCCGTAAGGCATCGTATGGTTGCGTCTCCATTACCGATGGATCCACGAAAATTTATTAGTAGGGTTGAAAATCCTGAACAAAATTTTCTGAATATAATCGCGGCTCATAGCGTCCACAAATCTTATTAATAAAAATAAACACGGTTCATACAAGAGAGAGACATTAAATATAATCATATAATATAGTAACGCTATATAGAAAATCAGTCAAAAATAAGAGAAGTAGTTTGGCACAAGACGGGTTTTTAATTTTACAACATTGTTATACGTATCGATTAGGTGTTTTATTTACGATCTTCAGTGTTACCTAACATATAAAACATGGCCTGTTGTATATGTGGTTTAATTTATCTTTATATAGAATAAATAATATCTACTCGCTTGTAGCCATTCTGTTTGTTGATAGATTTATTTTCTATATAAGATTGGTGTGTTCATTTGTAACACACAACTTCTTTGTACATTCGAAATTGAATATTTGCTATTTTTCTAATATAACTTGAAAAAAATGTTTTCATTTAAATACTGTTTTTTTTTTAATTTACTTTATAAAAATCTAATACATATCCAATAATTTATAACCTTATAGTACCCTTATTTAATCAACTATTTATTTTTTTCTTCATTTTTTTTTCATTTTACCTTAAATGCTAAGCGTCCATTGTGTAAAAAGTATCGTGATACTTATAAATAAAAGTGTGCGTGTCAGATCCGATGCGACTGGAGTTTACTCCGTAAGAACGATTGCAAAATACATTTATCTCTTTCTCTCAAAGGACATAGCGCGTCACTCTCGGCGTTGCTGTTTCACACGATGTCACTTCCCATATTTTTGAAGTAAAACTTCTTTACGCACGCTTGACTTGGGGAGTAAGTTGGTGAATGCGTGACGATAGCGTTACGAAAAGTGCGATCGGGCGAGGCGAACGGAAGTTGAGAGGGAGATATAAGTTAGATGGAGCTAAAGAAGTTTTACTTCAGTTGTGTGGGGGCCTTATATCGTTTCTTAAGGAGTTAACTCCGAAAATAAATGACACGTCCTACCTGAGTGACTGACTGATTCATTACTGCTGAGCATAAACTGTTAATGCATTTAGTAAAAATATAGTATTAGATGAAAGAAGAATTTTTAAAGCAATTGGAGTATGCACTTTGGAACTTACGCCAAAATTTACATTATTGAATTGTTTGTTTAGAAAACCATACTTGCACATTTCGAGTTTTTTTTTATTTTTAATTTTACTTGAAGTAGGCGAAATAAAATTAGGGTTATTTTTTAAATTTAGTCATACTGAATAATGACGATACAAATAGACTTTGACAGCGGAAGGCAGAATAGACCAGTACTGTTTCTCCTCAATTAATAAACTGCAGTTTTAAGATTAATATATGCGAATAGACACATCTCAAAAATATAGAATTCGATGGTAAAAAATCATAAAGAATCAAAAACTTATTACCTACTGTCGGATACTGTTATCCGCTAAATAGCATTATCCACATTATAAGACAACAACATTATGTACACACAAACATAGAATAATATATCTAAAAATAAACAAAAAAATCGGCCAAGTGCGAGTCGGACTCGCGCACTAAGGGTTCCGTACCATTGACTAAACTAAAGGCTATATTTTATTGTTATTTAACATAAACTTAGTAAATAAGAAAAAGATTATACCATATAAAAATGGAATTATAAACTAGTCAAATATGCCATCTATCTATCGATCCATGCCGCTATTGGAAAGCTATTATATTAGTCTATCGACGACGTTTTCTTGGTTTCTGGATAGATGGCGTTGGAATTAAATCGCGTCGCGTTAAATATTTATTTTACTTTGTTTTTAGTATTTTTTTGTTATAGCGGCAACAGAAATACATAATTTGTGAAAATTTCAACTGTCTAGCTATCGCGGTTCTTGAGATACAGCCTGGTGATACGGACGGACGGACGGACGGACGGACAGCGAAGTCTTAGTAATAGGGTCCGATTTTAACCTTTGGGTACGGAACCCTAAAAACATGAATTATTTACAACACATCAGAACTGTCAACAACACAACACTTTCTCGATAATATAGATAACGCAAAATCTAGACCAACTACTGCAATTTATACAACACAAACATGCAGTCCCTTAATAACCAAACGAAAACATGCACATGTTACAACAAACTCACCAATCCGCTATATCAGTAGTGTTATACATGGACGTCAAATCTATAACGGGGTTTCTCGCAACAGTCGCTCTATAGAAGTCTGAGTATTGCCCACTGAGATGTGTCACTATGAAACCCCCATGAGAACCGCCATATAACACGAGTTTCTTTTCATTTACAGGGAACATATCTAGGGCTTTCTCAGTCGCCAGTTTGCAATCGGCTACGTCGGACGTGCCGATACGACTTAGTAGGAAAAATATTGAGGAAGCCCCCGTTCCAGTTGATCCTCGATAGTTGATTAGGAGAGATGAGAAGCCTGAAATAGTTTTTTCATTCTCATGGAGTAATTCTTCCAAACAATCGAAGGTATTTAGTGGTTATTGCATCTATAATTATAACCTAATAATTAAGACAAAATAGGACATTATACTTTTCGTATTTGTATTTTATTTATGATTAAAATTGTATTATTTTTTTATGACTAAATCATGTGTCGATATAAAATTGTCAATATGGCGCTAATTTGCCCAATTTTATAATTTTAATTCATAAATGTTAATAGTTTTGGAGACCGAAGTTTTGGGCCGAAGACGGGCAGCAGCATCTTCGGTGCGACAAAGCCAGTCCAGCGGTCACCAACTCAACTGCCCAGCGTGGTGACTATGGGTAAAACACATGAGTTCACGCCATTATTGGCGCAAACTTGTGGAGGCCTATGTCCAGCAGTGGACTGCGATAGGTTAAAGTGATGATGATGATGATGATGATGATGAATAGTTTAGAAAAGCATGTCGTTAGAATGATAAATACTCGTATGTTAAGTATTCTAGATAACTATTTTTACATGTAATGTTTACAATGGACACCTAGCATTACCAATTAAAATTTAATAAAAATTTCGTATTTTGAAATCAACTCGGTATTTATTTAAACAGAATTCATCTAACAAGGAAAAGACGCCTACTCGTCATCATCGATTTTAGTGAAATTTGTATCATAAATATAATATTAAATGGAGACTCCAAAGGAAGAAAGGGGAATTTAAATTATTTGGGTCATTCCATGTCAAAACAAAAAGGCACTCAACATGAAATACATGAGAACCAAAGTTGTTGCAGATTTTAGATTTGAGCGCACCTTAAAAAACGCGACATTTTGTGATTTTTAAAAATTTATAACTAAAAAACAATCAGGAATACAATTATTTTTAAATTATATTTGAGTTTAGGATATCAGAAAGTATAAATAAACCAAGTTTCAGCGAAATCTGAAATGGTCAAGTTGAAAACTTTTTTTTGACTTGACATGGAATGGCCCATTTATGGTCAAATTTCGAGTACTGGGCGACTACACACACTGGCCTCTATAGAACAGCTGCTGTACTCACCGACCATGGTGAAGAAGGCGGCCTCCAGCGAGTACGCGTTGCTGAAGGCGGTGTGCGGCCCGCCGTGCGGCCACGTCACCAGCGGGTACACGCCGCCCACCTCCGGGCCCATGTATATCGCCGTGAACGACGCTACCGACAGACAAAAAAAATTACGTACGTACAAAGTACACATGTCAGAAGTGAAACTTCTTTGGTAAACTAATTGAAAAAAAAACAAAAACCCAACGTCACGCGGTGTTCCCGGGCGGTCACCCAACCAAGTACTGACCGCGCCCGACGTTGCGACGTCACCGTCCCGCGCGTTTCAATCCTAAAAATATTACCCTCATGCGCCTAAAGAAGTTTCACTTCAAAACAATAAAAATACTCCATGTATACAATCACAACTCAAATATAACCAGAAAGGCACAGAAACATAAGAACAAAACAAAAACATATTTCGGTCTCGACTATATCAACAAGTACTACATACACTATTGATGACTGCAACACCCCCCCCCCCCCCCCCCCGAAATCTGGCAACCTCAATAATCACCGGAACACAACACTACTTGAGAGCAAGGTTATTTATCTGCGAGGTTAATATCTAGAGCAGCCCGGAATATACTTCAACCTTACAGAAGGTCACAAGTAAATAATAGGTAAACAGTAAAAAATATAGCCACCTCCTCTCTTCCCATGGGTGTCGTAAGAGTCGACTAAGGGATAGCACAGTTCCACTACCACCTTGGAACTTAAAAAGCCAATCGATGGCGGGATAACCATCCAAATGATGGCTTTGAAATACACAGGCCGAAGACGGGCAGCGCGTCTTCCGTGCGACAAAGCCAGCCCTGCGGTCACCAACCCGCCTGCCCAGCGTGGTGACTATGGGCAACACACATGAGTTCACACCATTTTTGGCGCGAACTTGTGGAGACCTATGTCCAGCAGTGGACTGCGATAGGCTGAAGTGAGTGAGTGAAGTGAGTCATGAGTAAGGTGACCAGAGCTCCTGGGCGGGAATTGGGGGTAGGGTCGGCAATGCATTTGCGATGCTTCTGGTGTTGCAGGCGTCTATAGGCTACCATAAACGCTTACCATCATGTGGTTAATTCCATAGCTAATATTATATCCAAGACAAACTTACAGACTTCGTCTTCCGAATCCTCGTGTTTCAAGGTCATGTACTGCACCTTGGCGTTGGCGACCACACTCGGTACAGAACTTGGAGCACTTATCCTGACCCATTCGATGTTCCTCTCTGAACCCGCAGGAGGCAGTTTGGCCACGAACACCTTCAAATTACAATAATAATGGCGGTAAAGTAGGACAAATAAGGTAATATGTGACTTGTGCTCTATATATCTACTGTCGATTATTTGATTACATCTAGATTGCTAATTTTAATGAATGATTCAGCGTGTAACATCCCACTGCTGGGCATAGGCCTCATTCTCTACGTAGGACAAGGATTGGAGCTAAATCCACCGCGCTGTATCCACGCAGGTTGGCCGATATATTCCCTACTATGAGTAACGACCGCTATCAGGTATTTATGATAACAACCTGGCACGACGGCATTGCTCTCCGAGGTACGGTAGGGAGACCCACAAGGACAGACATCCAAACCGGAAAGGAATATTTGTACAAATACAAATATCCATCTTGAGCGGAATTCGATCCCGCAACCGCTAGTGTTTAGAGTATCAGAGCGGTGTTATTCCTAATCCCAATTTTAATACCCACTTTCAAACGCCATCTCTTGGATCTGCGGGCAAGCGTCTGATAAAAAGCGCCCTCTATGTTTGTGCGATTCTGTTAAGATGTGATATCTTGTGTTTCTTGTGTTTGTGTATCATTTTATTCCAAAATTAATATATTTGAAATAAACCAGCATCAGTGCCTCCACGTTGCATTTGGAACGTTATATTTTGGAAAATTTGACGAGGGCAATTTAATGGGACAGGTGTTTAGCGTTTAAATAAATTAAATTACGTCATAGTTTCATGTTAAAAACAGGAATGAAGTCTGGTTTAAGCTTTTACTGATACTTAACGGATATACAGGTTATTTTCATTTTACGCAGCTTACGCAGCGAATGCTCACAAAAGGATAAAAACCCCGATTTTGAAACAATCTTCATTGGTGCTCCGCTGTTATTGGTCTTAGCGTGATGATATATAGCCTATAATAGCCTTCCTCGATAATTGGACTATCTAACACTGAAAGAAATCCACATTCAAATCGGACCAGTAGTTCCTGAGATTAGCGCATTCAAACAAACAAACAAACTCTTCAGCTTTATAATATTAGTATAGATCTACCTGCCCCGGTGTCGTCAAACTGGACCAAGCTGCTAATATAACATCCGACTGTACACTCAGCACGGACGTTGAGCCTGGACTCTTCTTGTTATTAGATATATCCGTTATATTGCCACTATCTGAAAGAAAAAAAATTATAGACAAGTGCTAAAGATCAGTGGTGTGGCGTAGGGGGGGGCGGCAGGGGCGGTCCGCCCCGGGTGTCACCTTTTTTGGGGTGACACCCACCCGGTCTCTCAACTTTAAGAACAATGTACAAACAGAAAATAAATAAACCGCTAGCACAAAAATTTCTTTTTTGGGGATTCCTCGGTCCTCCACTAGCACTAGCTCAGCTCTTTGTATAATTCAGGGATTTCCGCAAAAGAGCCTGACGCTGTCGTGGGGATTCCCCGTCCCATACTCGCGATCTTTGACGTCTCAGTTCAGATTTCTCATTTGTTTCGTGAAGCATTTCTTACCAACTAAGGCTAAGCTTCACTTGGTGAATACCTTACTTTTGCCCATAATTGATTACGGCGATGTGTGTTATTTGGACCTCAATCAAGTCCATTTGAACAAACTGGATCGATTGCTCAACACCTGCATTCGTTTCATTTTCGGTCTGCGGAAGTATGATCATATTTCACATTACAGATCTCTTCTTAAATGGCTACCAATCCGTGAACGTAGGCACTTGAGAATTCTTTGCTTACTCTTCACTCTTTTATCCCATCCTACTACCCCTCCTTACCTTAAATGTAAGTTCACTTTCCTTTCCGAATTACATGAAAGGCCTCTCCGCTCTTCAAATAATCTATCTCTTGCTACTCCTATTCATCGGACTGGGTTTTTGTCTGATTCATTTGCTGTTACTGCTGTTCGTCTCTGGGACATGTTACCTGAATCCATCCGTAAAGCTCCTTCACGTGACTCATTTAAGAGACAAGTTAAAAAGTTCTTCTTAGCTAAAATTTAACATTATTTGGTTTTATTGTCGTCAGATTATTATGTATTAAGTATTTTGTGTGTATGTATATATGTATGTATGTATGTATGTTTGTATGTATGTAAGTATGTTTCTATGTATGTATGGATATGTGTATCTATGTATGTTTATATCTATACTCATATTTCCATAGGTATACTAATTTTAATTTTTTTTTTTTTTGCACACCTACAAACGTCCGCTCTTGTACGTCCTAAGGTTGGCTGGTAGAGAATGCTTTTAGCATTAAGCCCGCCTTTTGTACAATTATGTATGTATTGTGCAATAAAGTATCAAATAAAATAAGGAAGTGTGTTATGTTTGGTTGGCGTGAATTGTTAAACGTGTATTATTCTATAGTGATAGGGTCGAATGCTCATTCTATCTCCACTATATCAAATTCTTTTAGTGTAAACAGGCGTAGAGTATTTTATGTAAACGCTGAATACAAGTTTTCGTTTACACAGATCAAGAAAGAATGCTCTTGTTCTAGCTCTAGCTCTTTGTTCGTTTGGTCTGAATCCACCCTTAGATAATAAAAAGAAAAAAAACAATATTTTAGAAACTTAAATGCTGTTTTGTAAAGATTAAAAAGATTGATTGATTCATATCAAATATTTTACAGGTAAGATAATTTTATAATTACATTAATTTCCTAGTACCTACTTCTATGGACGAAATTTATGCAAAAATGGCTAATGTCATATCAGACATTTTTGCGTGAGTAGATACGTATGGACTGGCACTATAAAGTTAACCTGGGGGGCTAGCATGCTAATTTTTACGTCGGATAATGTGGTCACACAACGAGGATCAGTAAAGTTCTAGCGAATTCAATAGAACTAGTATCCACGTTATTCTCTACGACATAAGAATGATATTTCTTTTTGAATTATCCAAATCGGACCATTACTTACGAAGATATTAAGTTATAAACATTACGCCGTTCCTGCCGCTACGTCAGTGTACGCGGGATGCGTGTGACGTCACTCCGACGTTCCATGCCAGTTAGCCCATAGCAGCGACAAGGTGCGATGGTGTTTTCTTTTAAACTATGTGTCCTACAAAAAATTTGTAAGGACATAATTTGTAGAAAATTGCTTTGCCTACAAATATGTTCATATAACTTTGCCGAAATTTAAAAATTAAAGAAGTTATAAGCAAAAAAGTGAGAAATTTTTTATAGAAATTTTCTTTATTGCTCTATAACTTTTTTTATACATTTCACAAAAAAAAAATACCTCAGACCAATCTTGTAGATTGTTTTTTGAGGAAAATTTTTCTCTACAATCTTTTGAATTTCATTCATTTCAAACGCTGTTACAGCGCTCCAAAGTAGACCGGGTTCGTCAATGCTCATGAGAATCCGGTCAAAACGAAATGCTTAACTTAGTTTTATGATCCTTTTTTTATTGTAAATATATTCTTAAAATTTTTTTGTTAAATCCCTGCCTACAACTTTACTTATTCATTGGCATAAGCTGTCTGTGGGGTAGGCCTACTGGGAATACCACGTTTAAAAAATATGATTTATGAGATATTTGATTACCTAAGTAGATACATTCGAAGAAGATTAAGAGAAGTTAACGCATTTTTGGAAAACATTAGTATTTCCGAAACTGGTTGAGACTCAAAAGTACTCTTCTACATATATGTATAATGAGGATCAATAAAGTTATAGCAAATTCAATAAAACTAGTATCCACGTTATTCTCTATGATATAAGAAAGATATTTCTTTTTGAATTATCCAAATCGGACCATTACTTACGAAGATATTAAGTTATAAACATTATGCCGTTCCTGCCGCTACGTCAGTAATAATAATAATAAATAATAAACGTTTCACACTCAACGGCCCCCAGTAGGATTTTCTCCTGTGTCGGGGGTCCGGACACATACACAATCACAAACGCCCAGACCATGCCAAACATCTGTATGGCCAATACAAATTTTTGTCATGTGCGCGGATCGAACCCGCGACTGCGAGCGCAACAGCTAGTGCTGTGACCGCTGCGCCAACGCGTCGTCATGTAAGCGGGATCAGTGTATGCGGGATGCGTGTGGCATCACTCCGACTCATAAAACTCACTCAGGATCATAAGTTAAACATTTCGTTTTGACCGGATTCTCATGAGCATTGACGAACCCGGTCAACTTTGGAGCGCTGTAACAGCGTTTTAAATGAATGAAATTCAAAAAATTGTTGAGAAAATTTTTCCTCAAAAAACCATTTACAAGACTGGTCAGAGGTATTTTTTGTGAAATGTATAAAAAAAAGTTATAGAGCAAAAAAGAAAATCTTTATAGAAATTCTCTCACTTTTTTGCTTATAACTTCTTTAATTTTTAAATTTCGGCAATAAGTTATATGAACATATTTGTAGGCAAAGCAATTTGCTACAAATTATGTCCTTACAAATTTTTTGTAGGATAGATAGTTTAAATGAAAACACCATCGCAGCTTGTCGCTGCTATGGGCTAACTGGCATGGACCGTCGGAGTGACGTCACAGCCTTCCGCGCCGGCCGGTTAGTAAACTCCGCTAGTAATTTGATCATAACTTCGTCAATTTTTGTCGTAGAACAAAAAATTTTGCACTGTATGTTAAGGATTTCTTAGTTCTATAAATCTGCATTCTCAACTAAAATCGTTACGGATCCTCACTGTCAGTTTCCATACGTTTTTGACGTTTGTGTTACTATAAAACCGTGGATAAAATTAGCATGCTAGCTACACTGGGCTGTTGTTGTTATTATTGTGTTTTGTGATTTCTTCAATATTATAAATATTAAATGATCCATGTCCTTTATCATATAAAATGTATTGCTTTTTACTTTCGATGGGGTGACACCACCAACTTCCGCACCGGGTGCCACCCAAGGTAGCTACGCCACTGCTAAAGATTACTTCTATATGTTAAATTACATAATTTTTTTTATATAAAGGGCCCCGTAAACGATCAAATTTGTTTGTCAAACTTGTTTGATCAAACATCAAACAAGCCCGCACACGATCAAACCAATAGATCAAATAAACTCCTAGAAACCAAAACGAGAAATCTGTACATCTACTTATATATACAAATAAATAAAATTGGAGGGTCTGTTTGTAATATTAAAATAACCGTTTTTTACTAAATTCATATGTTTGTATACACGGTACATATACCAAAATAACATTTTTTTTATGATTCTTGTCTGTCTGTCTGTTTGTTCCGGCTAATCTCTGAATTTTGACGGGACTTCCACTGGCAGATAGCTGATGTAATAAGGAGTAACTTAGGCTACTTTTATTTTTTATTTTTTTTTATTTTATAGCTAGAACAATAACTATTTTTTTAAATTCCACGCGGACGAAGTCACGGGCACAGCTAGTATATAATAAATATAAATATCATATAAAATTACTAATACAAGAAAGTTGGAAAATATTGGCTCTACAATTTAGAAATACACGGAACTTTGATAACTGCAATGGAGCTGTAGATGGAAAGCATATCAATTTACAAAAACCTGAAAATTAAGCTTCCTATTATTATAATTATAAAGCAATACACAGCCATTGCAGTTGTGTTCTTCACGGTTTCAAGGCGATAACTGAGATTTTATTTGACAAACACAGCCGCACACGATCAAACAGGTTTGTCAAACACACCTTCAAACAAAATTTCCATCAAACACGTCAAACATTTTCAATGTTTGACAAACACATCAAACACGCCCGCACACGATCAAAAAATTTGACAAACACGTTTGTCAAACAGAAATTTGATCAAATATTTGATCGTATACGGGGCCCATAACATTATTTTTCGCATAGAGTAGCATTGGATGGAGTTATAACTATATGAACACACACACACAAAAAAAACATCACGTTTAACAAAGAACCCAAAAGTAAATTTTGTAAGTGTACTGTGACCCACATTATTTTAACTCTATTGTAAATCCTTTTAGGTATTTTATTTAGATATTAAAAATTAAGCTTCAAATTTATAATTTACAATTCTTCATTACATACTATAATATTTTCTATTATCGTAAAATATTTACTTTAAATAATGCATTACACTAGCTGCGTAACGCGGTTCCACCCGTATATTGTCGGGATAAAAAGAAGGACATGTGTTATTCTAGACCTTCAGCTGTCTATATACCAAGTTTCATTAAAATCTGTCCACTACTTTTGGCGTGAACAAGTAACAAACACATCCATCATAAGAATCCTCATAAGAATTTATAATATTACTACGATCTCTTTAGGTTTTATGATCTTGGTACAAAAATTGTATTAATTAAAAAAAAATGCTTACCAATATCGACCACATAGCTCCTAATCTCATTTTGCTGTTGGGTACTAAATATCAACCTCTTGCCATCACTGCTGAAACACTCGGACGGTAGGCTCTGACTGTATATGCCGTAGAAGGTTTCTTCATTACAAATATCCTTCTTGGTTTGCACAATATCGATAACCACTGAAACTTTGTCGCCAACACTATCATCCGATTCCAAGATGCGTTTAAACTGAAAATTATTTTTTTTATTTTAATTCCTATAAATGTCTGTTCTATTGACTCAGATAACGATATCCAACAGATAAAGCTTATGATGTATTTATCTGTTTCACCATCGAATCCCATTTTATTTATGGGATATTTCCATACGCAACTGAGAATCTGTTGTAGTTTATTAATTGACGTGAAACATACCCCAATGTCATATTATACCTCCTGCGGTTATAGCTTATTAGTAACTTATGTGCAAGATAAATTTTATCAACCACCGCGCACCTAGCCCACATAATATCTATACAGATAGCCCACATAATATCTATACAGATAGCCCACATCATATATATTACAGATAGTCCACTTTTTTTTTATGTTAGTAAGTCGACAAACAAGCGTACGGGTCACCTGATGGTAAGTGACTACCGTAGCCTACAGACGCCTGCAACACCAGAAGCATCGCAAGCGCGTTGCCGACCCTATCCCCAATCCCCCCAGGAGCTCTGGTCACCTTACTCACCAACAGGAACACAATACTGCTTGAAAACAGTATTATTTAGATGTGGTCTTCTGTAAGGTCGAGGTACTACCCCAGTCGGGCTGCTCCATATTTTGAGCAGGAAATTTCCTGCTGTGCCCTACCTCAGTTAAACCACCATAACCATATTAAACCACATCATATCTGTACAGATAACTCACATCGTTAGAAGCGATCCTGACCAGCTGGTGGCAGGAGTGGTGCGGGCCACGCGCCTCGCGCTGCAGCCACACCAGCTCGCCGGCCGGGGAGAAGCGCGGAGATCTGACCGCTGCGTTATTCCCACTCAACTTTACTGTTGGTTATAAGAAAATATAATTTATAAATAAATAAGCTCCTCACACACAACGGCCTACGAATTTCCTCCTGTGTCGGCAACCATCTGTATGGGCTATACAAATTTATGCAATGGTGGACCGAACCCGCAACTGCCAGTGCAACAGCCATAATCTAATGCTGTGACCATTGCACGCGTACCGCCATCTTTTTTTTAAATTAGTCACAGACAAACATGTGACATGAGATCTTTTATATAATTGTTATGGCCGGATTAAGCGCTCTCGGTATGACAAGGTCGCGTTCATCGGGGAACCGGTTTGGTTTGAATAGCGGCTCGGCGTGGAGCCAGCGCCCGCGCGCCTCGACCAGTTAGTCGCTTTCTAGGACCCGGGCGGTGCGCACGCCGCGCTCTGAATTGGGCCGCCCCGCTGCGATTCGCAGCTAAATTTCACTGCATACGTGTATATTTTGTTCGTGAAACTAGTTATAATTTGAAGTCTATTGACGTTCTCGTATAAATTTTGTGTTGCAATCTGAGTGCGGTGTGACGAAGCCGCGCGCCCGTTTGACGAGCCGCCTATGGCTTAGCGCGATGTAATTACGTGTAGTAATTCCTGCATTTGAATTTTGATAAACTTTCTTGTATATCGGCGTGAATAACTCGTGCATAGTGAAACTATTTAGTTGACCTCGTGTATGCTTTACGGCGCGGTTGTGTCGAGTTGTGAACCCCGAAAAGTGAGCGCCATTTTGAGTAGAGAAGTTATAATTTGTTGAGGTCCTTTTATGATTGACGCATGAGTTGTCTTAATTGTATTAATCTCGTTGTATGCCGGCGCGGGTTATTTCGATTGTATGGGCGATTGATTTAACGAGTATTGAGTGATATGTTTGGCCGGGTGAATTTGTATTAGTGAGATTAAAGTGTATATGTGTTTAAAAACCTGCTGTAAGCTGTTCTGTGTTATATGGATTTTGTATTTAACGATTAATTGTGCGTGTTATTATTTATGTGTCTTAAACTTGGATTTTTCTCTGCCGACGTTTTGTTTATATAAGACTAGTAATTCCGTGACCGTGAGTGCGAGTGGGCTGAGGTGCTTGGGCGCAACGGGTTTGCTGTCGAGTCGCGGCGCTGTCTAGTGCTGTCAGGTCACTTTATTACACACCAACGTCACCACACTATTCCACTACCTAAACACATACCTACCCTGACGGTACTTGACCGGATAGCCGAGCTGCTCCTTTGACGGTGAGTACTAATTTGTAATAATTTATTCCCGGCTCGCGAAGCTGATTAATATCATCGGTACTTAGTACCCGACGCCAGGCAGCCCGCTTCCGACGTCGCTGTGGGCCCCGACGTCTGAAGTACTGTTGGACTGTCTCGCGCCGTAACATTTGGTAGCAGAGCGTGGTTACCGCGCCTTGAGCTGCGCGAGCTCTTTTTGATAGGGTTAGGTACCTATATTGCTGGCGGGTAGGTAGGGGAAGGTTGGCCTGTGTGCGACATCCCGGGTTTTTGTTTTGTTTATCACTGAATTTATTTGCTGGGTTTGTTATATTGCTGAGCTCTATTACTGCATTTGATTACTGAATTTGTTCCATTGCTGAGCTGTATTACTGCCTTGTTTACTTACTGAATTTGTTCTGCCTTGTTTATTTACTGAATTTGTGTCTATTGCTGAATTTCTGTTACTGCATTTGTTTGTATTACTGAATTTGTTTCGATTGCTGAATTTGGGTTACTGCATTTGTTTGTATTACTGAATTGGCAATTTAGGCGAGCTGCACCTGTTTATGTTACTGACTTGTTCTGTTGCTGAATTTGTATTACTTCATTTGTTTGTATTACTGAATTGGTTTCTATTGTTGAATTTATGTTACTGCATTTGTTGTGTTACTGAGTTGTTTCTGTTGCTGAATTTGTATTGATGCATTTGTTGTATGGCTGAATTTGGTTCTATTCTTGAATTTATGTATCTTTGAAGTTATGTTTTTGTTCTATCACTGAATTTGTTTGTTTCTGTGTACGATGCCTGGGCTCGATCAGCGCTTCCCTTCGCGTCCCTCCAGACCGCGCCTCCGCCACGGGCGGGGGCGCTCGTGAGCGCCTTCCGGTGCGTGACGCTTCTGGCTCGCCCCCCAACCCCTGCGCCCCGGGCCTGGACAGGGGACGTTCCCCTGATCAGTTGGGGTGTCACCCTGCCAGGGGCGGGGGGGGTCTGCCCCCCCCCCCCCCCCCCCCCCCTCCGCGGATTGAGCGAGAATTCGCCACTCTTCTCACGCGACCCCCTCCGCTAGCTGAGTGGCCGCGACTGGAGCGCCGCCCTCCCCCTCTTAGTCGGCGTCGGCGACCTTATCGGTTCACTGCGACTTCTTATCTGTTCCGGCTAGCGCGGCCGGGGCCCTTTGAGTGCCGGGCCCATCATTGGTTTGTCACTGCTGGCGATTACCTTCGCATACTATTTTTGAGTACATGTCCTCTATGACATAGTAGGTTCTCTTCCTAACGTCCTCTTAAATGACGCGCTGGGACTTATTGTGTAGTTAGGCGAGATCCGAGCCTCTTATCGGTGCTCTCGTACGAGAGTGGCTCTTATCTGTTCCGGCTAGCGCGGCCGGGGCCCTCTGAGTGCCGGGCCATCTGTAGTTTGTCACTGTTAGCGATCTTCTTCGCATCCTGGTTTGAGTGGATGTCCTTGATGATGTAGTGGGGTTTCTTCCTAATGTCCCCTTAATTGACGCGCTGGGACTTATCGTGTAGTTAGGCGAGATCCGAGCCTCTTAACGGTGCTCTCTTGCGAGAGTGGCTCTCCATTGTGTCGCGCCTGTCGATCCCTAAGTTGGAGCTGTCCGGAGCCGCTCTTCTCACGCGACTCCTCGACCCCGTCCACTCGTCTCTGATATTTGTTTCGTTACGATTTTCTCGCGGACATAATGCCCTTCTGTCCGGGACGGGGGACTGTTATGGCCGGATTAAGCGCTCTCGGTATGACAAGGTCGCGTTCATCGGGGAACCGGTTTGGTTTGAATAGCGGCTCGGCGTGGAGCCAGCGCCCGCGCGCCTCGACCAGTTAGTCGCTTTCTAGGACCCGGGCGGTGCGCACGCCGCGCTCTGAATTGGGCCGCCCCGCTGCGATTCGCAGCTAAATTTCACTGCATACGTGTATATTTTGTTCGTGAAACTAGTTATAATTTGAAGTCTATTGACGTTCTCGTATAAATTTTGTGTTGCAATCTGAGTGCGGTGTGACGAAGCCGCGCGCCCGTTTGACGAGCCGCCTATGGCTTAGCGCGATGTAATTACGTGTAGTAATTCCTGCATTTGAATTTTGATAAACTTTCTTGTATATCGGCGTGAATAACTCGTGCATAGTGAAACTATTTAGTTGACCTCGTGTATGCTTTACGGCGCGGTTGTGTCGTGTTGTGAACCCCGAAAAGTGAGCGCCATTTTGAGTAGAGAAGTTATAATTTGTTGAGGTCCTTTTATGATTGACGCATGAGTTGTCTTAATTGTATTAATCTCGTTGTATGCCGGCGCGGGTTATTTCGATTGTATGGGCGATTGATTTAACGAGTATTGAGTGATATGTTTGGCCGGGTGAATTTGTATTAGTGAGATTAAAGTGTATATGTGTTTAAAAACCTGCTGTAAGCTGTTCTGTGTTATATGGATTTTGTATTTAACGATTAATTGTGCGTGTTATTATTTATGTGTCTTAAACTTGGATTTTTCTCTGCCGACGTTTTGTTTATATAAGACTAGTAATTCCGTGACCGTGAGTGCGAGTGGGCTGAGGTGCTTGGGCGCAACGGGTTTGCTGTCGAGTCGCGGCGCTGTCTAGTGCTGTCAGGTCACTTTATTACACACCAACGTCACCACACTATTCCACTACCTAAACACATACCTACCCTGACGGTACTTGACCGGATAGCCGAGCTGCTCCTTTGACGGTGAGTACTAATTTGTAATAATTTATTCCCGGCTCGCGAAGCTGATTAATATCATCGGTACTTAGTACCCGACGCCAGGCAGCCCGCTTCCGACGTCGCTGTGGGCCCCGACGTCTGAAGTACTGTTGGACTGTCTCGCGCCGTAACATAATTATGTAGATAGATAGAGCATTTTTATATATTGTACTATAGAAAAAAATATTTGCATTTTAATAGGTATTCGTTTTTAAACTTTCACGGTAACTATGCACACTGGATTCTTAATAAAATGATTTTTTATTTTGATTTAATATTATATTTATCGAGCTAATATTGTTAATATTGTTCGTTATAGCAAATAAATACATATTATAATTATACTCTATTTCAACAATCTTCATTTTAAGGTTACAAAGACACACACCAGTGTTGTAGATAAAAATTATAACAAATTTTTAAAATAAATAAATAATAGACTTACTAAGTTTCCCAGCAAGCGTATGACAGAATATATGTCCAGGGCGATTAGTACAATATATGAGGCCTAGACGTCTAACACCTGATATATCCCAGGCCACTCCCACTACTCCGTCACCATTGGGGGTGAACCTAACCTGTAACAAAAATAACAATATAATATTAATACAATCATCTTATTCAACAATTAATGATTCAAATTTAGAAAAATTATATTATGTAAATAATAAATACACTAATACAATCTTTTCTTATAATAGTTTTAGTAAATAAAGATGTTTAATTCTTATAATTTTTTTTTATGTTTCGAGTCCGCTGTCCGGCAAACAAGCTTACGGCTCACCTGATAGTAAGCGATTACCGTAGCCTATAGACGACTGCAACACCAGAAGTATCGCAAGCGCGTTGCCGACCCTATCCCCAGTTCCCCCTCAGGAGCTCTGGTCTCCTTACTCACCAACACGAACACAATACTGCTTGAAAACAGTATTATTTAGCTGTGGTCTTCTGTAAGGTCGAGGTACTACCCCAGTCGGGCTGCTCCATTTTTTGAGCAGGAAATTTCCTGCTGTGCCCTACCTCAGTTAAATTAGTTTATGATGTAAGTAAATAACACATAACCTCAACTAACCTCAAATTCTACAAACGTACTCAAAGAATATGTGAAAACAATTTTTAGCACTTATAATCACAGTTATTATTATTATCTTTAAATGAATATTAATTGTTAATAAATATCAGTCATCACGATATATTATTTGAAATTATACTTTTTTGGCTAGCTAACTTCACGTTTATTCGTTGACTAGCTAACTTCATGTCATGTCATATTTTTTGGTGACGGTGTGCACGCGCATCGTAAAAACTTATTCTCATCATTTTTTTTAAGCCAGAAAGAATATTTCGTACTAGCTGTGCTTGCGACTTCGGACCAGTGGAAGTCCCGTCAAAATCGGTCCAGCCGTTTCAGAGATTAGCCGGAACAAACAGACAGACAGACAGACAAAAATTGTAAAAAATGTTATTTTGGTATAATTATGTACTGTATATACATATACATTTAGTAAAAAGCGGTTATTTTAATATTACAAACAGACACTCCAATTTTATTTATTTGTATAGAGTATAGATTATACATATAAAGGCATACCTGTCCCGGGCACCAGTTGTCCGGAATATTCTCCAAGATGGTGAAGCTTTCATCTGCTAGCTTGCAAATAACAACGACGCTCTGCTGCTTGCCAGTCAGTTGTTCACCCCAATCCTCTCTGAACAAATGTTCTTCGCCCTAATGTTAAAATTTTATACCATACAGTCATACAAATCAACCGAGAACTAAACATATCTTGTGCCCAAACTTCTGCTTCTATTCGACTGATTTTTTGTTTATAACTTTAAAAGATACCTTTTTTTAAATATATAAAATAATATACATGCATATGAGTTGTATTCATATGATACATGGTAATACAGGGTAAAACAGAAAAATGAAAGTTCTAAGACGGCAGATACATGATACGGAAACATAATAAAAAAACAGTCAAATAACTCGAAGAGATCAAACAAGTCAAATTTATATGTATATAATTCTTAAAAATATTTAGTATAATAGATAGGTCATTAAAATAAAGCTAACAGGGATTTATCATCAAAAAACAATTTTAGATAAAAATTACACCTTTTAATTATTTGGTATACAGCGCCATCTCTTATTGAGTACAAGAATTAAACCAGATATAATACTTTTGATAGCAAATAGAGATGGCATTTATTCTTTCACTCATATCTAAAATGAACTTAATCAGCCTTAGATATGAACTTGGGTGGAAGTCGGTAAGTGAAACAGGAAGTTGATTTTTTTAATTAACCCCTTCCTGTGGGAATGTATGTACTGATATATTGTTCTGTTATCTTTTAATGGTATTGAGGTCTATAGATATAAACTTGTGGTTAAAGGAACAACTGTAATGCTAAGTCAGTACTGCATTCTATATTTTTCTAGTTTAATTGGTCTCAAACAATAGTATATCTTTCTTAATACTCATATTAATATGGTACCGTCATTCTGAAATAAAGAATATGTTCTGTGTTCAAGCCCATATTTTTCTTATTTCGCTTCTGATACATAAAAAGATTGCTTGAGACGATATTGTGCTGCTATAATAAAATCATTTATATCAGGTTCATCCATTTTGTAGGATTCTGTACCTCAAAAGGAAAAAATGGTACCCTTATAGGATTACTTTGCTGTATGTCTGTCAAGACACAAGGGAATCAAAACCTACAGGGTACTTCCCGTGAACTTAGAATCTTGAAATTTGGTACGAAGCAACGTCTTATAGTACAGTTAAGCAAAAATTGCAAAAAGCATAAATTTTTAGTTACATCATATAATAAAAATATTTTTAATAATTTTTGTACGGAACCCTCGGTGCGCGAGTCCGACTCGCACTTGGCCGGTTTTTTCTTTTAGTTTAATTCTGTATTGTTTTATTGAAAAGTCTAAAAATACCAAGTCCAATATTTTATTTAACCATTCCCTTTTTATTTTTAATTAGTGATACTTTTATGGATAGATTACAAACTTATAATTATACTAGCTGTGCCCCGCGGTTTCACCTGCGTTGATTTGAGGGAAAAAAATGCTTTCCTTTTTTTTCAATAGTATAAGATTTAATTAGCTTGATATATTTTCCTTCGTTTACACTAAATAAATTTCTGAACGCACGCATAAATATTTGACCAAAGAGTATATTATAACCACTACGTTTTATATTTGACAACCAATATATATTATGTCAATCCGTTTTCATTACTGACATTATTATACATTTTTAAAATGTAAAATACGCCACTATCCGTATATTGTGGATATATGTTGTCGATTCGAAACCTTTATTTAAATACGTTCTTAAATTTTATCGGAGAGTTTACCATATCGACGGGATGCACATTAAATGTTTGACAGTTACGAAACACGAACATAGTTCCATACAAATTTTCATTTCCACCTTTCAACCCCTTACACCCTTTTATTCGCATTAAAAAGTAGCCTATGTCCTTTCTCAGACTCTAGACTATCTGTATACCAAATTTTATTTAAATCTGTTCAGTAGTTTTTGCGTGATTGCGAGACAGACAGACAGACAGACAGACAGACAGAGATACTTTCGCATTTATAATATTAGTATGGATTAGAAATATAACACTAGTTTATAATACTAATTATATACATTATAATATAATACATTTGCTCACCGGTTTAGGTTTTTTTTCATCGTTTATACTTTTATCATCCACCGTTTTCCTCTTTATAAAAGGTTCTGATTTTTTCAACTTCTTCTCAGCTATGTACACAATTTGTTTTTCATCAGAAGACCAATCCAAACTACCAAATTCCGCTGAAAATTATAAAAAATTAACCTGTCATATTTAAGATTTTTTTACAACATTAACAAAATTCTGAAGACTAAATACACCGCTCACAAATTAAACTTGTTTTATTTCATTAAGTAATGTGGATTTTGTTTTTGCTACAAAATTGTAATAGTGAGTATTTAAACTATAATTTATAAAATATATATCATAAAAATGTTTTTTTTTTTTTTAAATAGAAAAACATCATTCTTACAATCGGCATACACATCTCCGTGAATGTCCAATGAAGTTAAGTCTATAGAATGTTTCAGTGAGGTCTTAGACCAGACTTCCAGGAAGAATTTCTTCTTGGAACCATCTTTGTCATCTTTTTCTTCTCTGATCACTGCTTTAAAGTTCTCTTTTGGTGAAACAGCAGTAAGCAATCTAGAATAATACATTTTAATATGTATGAAGTAACTAATACAATCAAATATTAAGAAATGTTAAAATTTTATTTAATCTATATAATAAAAATGAATGTTGCTAAGTGCATAACTGGAGAATGGCTCGATCAATTTGGCAAATTTTTTTTTGTTTGTATGTTGTTGTTTTTAAACTAAAAAAAAAATACATAACAGACAGAACGAAGTGTGGACACAGAACGGGCAGCTGGTAATTAATAAAAAACACTAAAGTAATTTTTAATGCTATATTTAAGAACTACATAAGCTAAAATCAAGAATTAGTACTTAAGTAAGTAAGACATAATAATAAAAAAAAAATTAAAAACTTACTCATGACTTATATCGACTCCAAAATCACTCTGACTGATAACATTCAATTTATCATCCAAAACATAATCAATCAAATACTGTGTGCTCTTTCCTTTGTCCAAATTACGTACGGACCATGTTGATGTTACCCTGTTACCCTTGCTGTTCAATCTACCCCCTACTATTGAGGGTATCTTTGACAATGTTTTATATGCTTTTATAACACTTTCCATCTGAAATATGACATGTTATTAATAATTTTTAGTTAATTCTTTAATAACATTTGTAAATTATTGGTATTTAGTCATGAAAATTAAGTAGTAGCTATTCCTTTACAATTTTACATAATTATGAGCCACTATTAAAAAAATTATAGTTACGTACTATTAAGTAAATAATTATATTAGAAAATGTTACAGGTGATATGTAATTAAATTTCCTAAAAATAAATGTACATTAAAAACTTACATGAGAACTCATCCTCCATATTTCTCCCATCACGAAAAACCTGTTTAACAACTTGTAATGATATGCTATCTGTGAACATAAATAAATTATTCTATTAGGTACATTTAATCGCTGCAAAGAATGTTATCTTTAACAAATAAAGCAACACTGTTATTTCAATACAGTTTTTTATACATAATTGCAAATTATAAGACTAAGAAAAACTATTAACTGACTAAATTGTGTACATGTAAGAATAAAAAAAAAATGAATTAACTCAATTTTACTCATTTATAAGAACCAACATGATACGAAACTACTAACACAAATAAGAAATTATAATAAAAGTACGTATATATGAGAAAAACAGCAAGTAATTATAAAATATAATTATTTTATAATGTTATTAAACACAATTTAGACTGTAACATCCCACAGCTGTACCGAGGCCTCTTTCCCTATATTTTAAAGGAGAAGAAATTATTAAATAGCTACAAAACAAGTCATTATAAAAATATCAGTATTTAGGCTTAACAAAAAACAAAGCTTATAAGATTACAAAATATATTTAGATTATATAAAATATATTTAGATAGTATTTTTTGTTGTTTGGAATTAGTTACTTACAGTATATATAAAAATATAAGGCATTATATATTTTTACCTGCCGATAAGTTCTATAAGCAGCTGGTCGAATGATAATGCGGTTTTCAATTTTAATTTGACTTTATTTAAATGAGTAGGTACTTTATTTACTTACTTCTAGTTATCAATTAGGTAATTAACATGTTAACATCCTAGATCCTAGATCCTACTTGACAAGTTGACAAGTTGACAACCTTGAACCTAATTGACCTTTTATATAGCGCGTTCCACTAAAGGCCCACAACGCCATCGACCACGACCGCTGAAATTGTCGTTCCCGGTTCCATTATGGTAAAAAACGCCGCGCCGCGGGCTTTGTACTTTTACCCCGGCTCCACACGTTGGCCCCAACATAGGTCCCAACGCTACTCGTCCAACGTGTGGATCTAGAAAACGGCATTCGTCCCAACGTTGGGGCGAGCGTTGGTAGTTGTCCGGCTCGTGTCGGTTTTATCAAAGGAATCTGCGCCAACGCTCGCAATCCGTCCACACGTTGGCGCGTTGCTCAGTTCTGTTGCAACACGCAGCGAGTGCGTACGTCGCGCGAGAATGGCTTCCTCATCCACAAAATCGCCACCGGCAGGGACAAATGAAAAAATCATAGAATTTATTGAACTTTTGATAAAGTTCAAGGCTTCCTCGTCCACAAAATCGCCACCGGCAGGGACAAATGAAAAAATCATAGAATTTATTGAACTTTTGATAAAGTTCAATAAATTCTATGACTTTTTCACATCCAATAATATGGGACGCTACTCGAAAGGATCATAAAAATAAAAATTTATTAGCTGATGCATGGCGCACCATTCAGCAGAATAAGGGAATGAATTTCTCAATTGAAGATTTAAAAAAAAGCGAGAATCATTAATGAGCACATATCGCCTTTACATAAAAAAAAATTAGTGACTCTACTCGATCTTTGACGTGAATTTTTATTTTTTCTCAGTAACAAATATAAATGTGCACTCAGTACTATAAAAGCGCTCAGAGCAATTTCGATTTCTATATCGGACATCTTCACGTTGGCCCTGACGGGACAGAACTAGTTTGATAGCCAACGTGTGTACGGCTCTCCGAATTCGCAGTCCAACGTTGGTACGAGCGTTGGGGCCAACGTGTGGAGCCGGCCTTAGGCGAATTTCATAAGTGGAACCATAGATAATGAGTGGAACGCATATTTGCGCGCTGTCGCCTGTCAGGTATCAGCTGTATGCTCGCAATTTGGCGGCATTGTGAAAATATGCAGTTGTGATTCACAAGTAATAAAAATTAAAATATTAACAAACTAAAAAAACGTTAGCATCGATTATCGAGTCGTTTCGCTAATCGATATTAGCGTTCTTTATTTTTCGCTTTAATTTGACGCTAAACGCTGAAATTTCTCGCTACAATTTTTTCAAGATGACGCATAGTTCAATTGTGATCACGTGACCAAATTTGACGCTCAAAACCAGCGTCAAGCGTCACATGAAAATGCACCCTAAATCGCGATTTTTTTTTTGTTTTATTTGCACTGTATAATACACTGCATTTTGTTTTTGTTTTATTTATTTATTTATTTTTTATTTATTTATACTTTATTGTACACCAGAAAAATATTAAAATACAAATAATAAGGATAATTACAGACAGTGAAGTACAATGGGCGGACTTATGGCTATTTAGCCATTTCTTCCAGTCAACCCAAACTGTTTTTACTGTATTTATGACAAAAACACTGTAATTTTTAGTAGGTTACACCGTATTATCAGATTGTCCATCTGGCAACACTGGTTGTGGGGTTGTGAGTAAATATTTCGCATATATTGTAGTAAATTATATTTCAACATGGATTCCCGGGAATTTATCGTTGCGTTTGCGAGTCGAATGAGAGATAACATTCACAATTTTACGTTAACATTTGTTTTTTTTTTCTCGCCACGTTTTGATGAAAGACAACTCTGACCCACCTATACTTTGTGATCAAAATGGGTGCGATATCGTCGCGAACAGTGACGTCATCTATGACGTCAAGTGATCGCTCGCGGTGACCACTGGCCTTAGGTGAAACGATAGAAAGGGCGTTGCGGGAGTTGCAGCCGCTTAGTGGAACGCAGCCTACTCTTTGCTACTTGATGGCTACTTGTCACTT
This sequence comes from Melitaea athalia, assembly GCA_905220545.2. Taxonomy (NCBI): domain Eukaryota; kingdom Metazoa; phylum Arthropoda; class Insecta; order Lepidoptera; family Nymphalidae; genus Melitaea; species Melitaea athalia. The sequence continues at coordinate 18,191,563 of HG992184.1, read as the reverse complement.
GTCAGTGTTGTCACCAGTTGTCACCACCATGGTCACCACGAGGTCACCACGAAGTATAAATAGGAAGGAGTCCGAACGTATGTTAAACGAATAGTTTCAATTTAGACGACTGAATTTTTAGTTCTAATTTTACCGATAGAGCGCGCCATTTTCAAGAAGTTACTCGTTTAATGTTTCCACTTTAATAATTTCATTTTCCCACGCCGCAGTTGAGATTTCCCCTTCTCAGGAATTTTTTTATTTAGTGATTTAAAAAAATATTAAAACATATAATACGTAATAAGCTCGATAATCAAACAGTTGGATCAATCCTGTGCGTAAAATCTGGATTGAAAATAACAGGAACAACCTTTGTACAATCTGATTTCCCCTCAAAAGGATTTCGCCCATTGTGGAAACACTGTCGGTACGTTCTAAATTCAGGCGCAGCCATTGGCAGAAAAGAGAACTATAAACTGGTTTCATTATTTGTGTACCATGAATTCTATCGAAAAGCCTATACCGTTCCGCGTTCGGAGTTCTTCCTATCTATTATATCTATACTTCATGGTTGTCACTGTAGATTGTACAAAAATTTAGTAATAATAATTCTGCAACACAAATAATTTATTCTACTGGAATCGCCTTTTCTTTTGAAGCAAAGGAATATGTTGTTATTAGGATGGAGGGGATATCTAAAGGCAGCTAAAAATTATACAAGAGATCCTGCTGTTTATCTGTCCGTCTGTCTCAGAGCTTTGGAACCTCAGCAGATAAACTACAGATATTTCCAATTTTCACAGAATACAACTGAGCTCCTTAAGGGTTGGTCGAACTCTTCAACCGCAACATCCACCCACGGTACCAAGCCCAAGGTGGGGTCCAGGAGTTTTACAGCACAATCTGAAGATATTAGAAAACGTTTATAAGCTGTTTTTACACGTAGTTATGAATTGTTTCGACGCAGGATCTGACCCATGTCAACAACCGGTATAGGCTAGATCTCTATATGGCTACAAAAAGGTAAAAATCACATACATACTTTTCAGCAGATTATACAGAAGCCTAAAGATACTCTTTTCACCCGTTGTTTGTGGCATATGAGTGATAAAGAAAAACCTTTGAATCTATAACGAGACATGGGCCATAGTGGATTCTCTAGAGCGATTTTATTCATCATCATCATCATCATCACTTCAGCCTATCACAGTTCACTGCTGGACATAAGGCCTTGCCAAGTTCGCGCCAAAAATGGCGCGAACTCATATGTTTTGCCCACCACGCTGGGCAGGCGGGTTGGTGAACGATGTTATTATCGATTAGCAATGTCTACTGAGGTGTACAGTATGTAACGCGGTGACAGCTTATTTGGCGTAAACTTAGGAAGGCTCAACGAAATTATCACATTCGACAAATTGTACTAACAAAGGCGTTCCCTTTTCCACTGCAACGACGATTTGCACCTGATGATCAAAGGCTAGGCGCGCACTAGTGACTTTTTGTCACTGTCACCGCGTCCATCATCCCTAATGAAGGTGCGCGCATTTGGATGCGTGACAATTCGGTGACTTTTTGTCCGCGGAGGACGCCAACATGCCCGTGACGCAACAAAATGTCACGTGTCATATGTACGTAGGTTGGCAAACATGGTGTAGAACTTTCCACTTATCAGCCTATCACTCCAAAGCGGGTGAACCCAATACTTTTTATTATTGAATTTTTTCTATTTCTAAAAACGAGTTCACAGACAACCGCCTCTTCGAGATCCATCTTATCGAATGCAAGAAACTGTCACTGCAAGTGCGCGCAGTCACGAAAGTGACGGTGACGTGACAGTGACAAAGAATTTTTTGTCACGGTGACAAAAGTCGCTAGTGCGCGCAGGGCCTAAGAGTTCCATTTTCCAATCACACAAATTAGAGTTACATTATTTTAATTTATGTTGTCGTAAATCCCAATTTTAACGATAGGTACAATTAATAGAATATGAAGAGAAGAGAGTGCACAATTCTGGATGACGCATCTAATAATTCTAATATAAAATATTTAAATATTTTATTTATAACATTCACACATAGTCGTCTGTTCCTAAGATAAGCAACTTAATGCTTGTGTTAAAAGTAACAGCCGGCTCTAATAAAGCCAAATATATTTTTTTTATATACATGGAAATAATACATATATACACGGTGATTCTATAGTCGTTTTGGAAACGAAACATTTTAATTTGGAATCATCTATAGTACCAATAAAAATGGATAAATCAATTGTAATGTTGACTAAAAAAAAGTTTCAGTTTTAATATTCATTTTTACTCGATCGACTTGGAAAGTAGTAACGCGATCATTCCGTTCATTATCTTATATGAATGAAACACGCCCGTGCGCGTTTCGGCGCGCCGCTGGCGCTAACAACAGCTGATATAAGTATACCTACCTATAGGCGCGAGCTAGCGAGAGCCGAGACGTACTTACGTAGATAGACTCCAGTTTGTCCTTCATACTTTACAACAAAAAGCGTGTGTGTGCGATTCACACACGATAGAAGTAAAACTTCTTTGGAAAACTAATTAAAAAAAAAACTATTTAAAATTAGCGGCCCCAGCGCGGCGCGCTCTTCCCTGTCGTTTTTGCGGTTGCATCCGGTTTGAAATCACAACGATTCTAAAGAAGTTTCACTTCAAAAATCGGAGCTATTTACAGAATAATTAACTTACATACCTATTTACAGTTTAAATAACACTAATTTACACTTCTCTGTATCGAAGCAACTGCTCAAAATGGAGTCCGTTTCAATACACAAACGTCCACGTTTAATACAATTGTCTTTTAATTTTCTTAATTTGTATTTATCACTTTTCACTTTATCAAAAGCGTACACTATCGCTTTCATATTCACGTGTATAAACAAGTCTTTTTATTTCCGACCATTAGAAAAAATGCAGGGGAGTTAAGTCCGGGCTTCTAGGTATCCGTGGCCGAGAAGACGTTGGGTTGCAGCCAAGATGGTAGGTGTGGAGGGAATTTGAGGGCTTTCAGTTCCACGTAGCCGTGGTGCATTTTAATTTTCCGGCTGGGAATACAAACGCCGAGCGTCTTCCAAGTTGTAGTTGGCAGTAGCGTACAGCCATTGCCAGGTACTCCACGTTTGAAAATTTGTACTGTCGACTCATTTTAGCACTAATCAATGTAACGTAGGTACCTTCTCGATGTTATGGTATTACTGACCGACTGAAAGGCGAAAGTCAAGGACGATTACAGTACAGGTGAGTCTCGCCGTCCCGCGCATGCGTGAAACTCAGTGTAATGCCATCATTGGTTGGACTCCGGCGCAATTCGGTAGCTTTGTTTTTATTGGTGAATACGATTTTGTGTGACCTCGATATTAAAACGCATAGTATTTCTAAAAATAGAATTTGTGAATAGCGCTACTACTGGTTCTCACTTTTTCTCTGTAAACGATATGAATATCGACTTTGATGAAAAAAAATGTATATATTTTATTAAATTAACGTTATAAATAGCTTCGGTTATTGATAAATAATTCAAAATTTTCGGATCCAAAACGCTTTCAGATTCACCCGACTCAGGCGGGAATCGAAACCAAAACCCGCGGAGCAGAAAGCATGGCCACTACAAACTGCGCCAACGTGCAACGGGCTAGTCATATAAACTACTAGCTTGTGCGCGCGACTTCGTCCCCGTGAAATAGGACCACCCGATTTTGAAACATTCTTCATTAGTGCTACGCTCCTATTGGTCTTAGCGTAATGATATATAGCCTATAGCCTTCCTCGATAAATGGGCTATCTAACACTGAAATAATTTTTCAAATCGGTCCAGTAGATCCTGAGATTAGCGCGTTCAAACAAACAAACAAACAAACAAACAAACAAACTCTTCAGCTTTATTATATTAGTATAGATTATTTTTTTCTACCTATTGCAAATTTTATTAGTTAACTAAAATATTATATCGAGACACTGTCAGAGCTATAACGACAATTGGGATAAGTATAGCTAGTGGTTCGGAACTTAAAAAAACGGTGGTTTAAGAGACAATCTTAAAATGCAATCTAAAATTTCCTTTTCTCGGCCATGAATATCCCGATATGATGTTTAGTGCATACATAAAGTATAAGTTGCTCTCAAATACTCCCCAAAGACATATATGCGGCAAGTGGCTAAATCGGCACTGCGTCGCCGCGCCGCGTCGTTCAATACGCGCGGCGCGCGCGTACCGTGCGCCCCGCGCGTCAGTGCGGTACTCACCCCCGAAGAACACACCCTTCCTCGCAACACGAAGATTTTATCCGAATTTTACTTAAATCTGTGTGTATTTATTATTAACATATTACCATCGTACCATCCGATATTTCGTCTACCTAGATATATTTTTTTGTAAGAATATTAACTAAATTGTTTTAAATATTTTTAATTCGAGCAAATGATAGGGTAAGCTAATTGAAGATTAACGATTTTAAGTGTTGAGTTTATTTCAAATCAGTGCCAGTATCCGAATAAATTGTGTGATTTATTTTTATATAAGTTTTCCACTATTACCATAGTAACAAATGCGAAGTAGTTCTAACAACCTCAGTACAATAAACTAGTCAATTAAAAATTATAGAAATCATAAATATATAGCTAAATTTTTAAATAAATAAATAATTAGCTTAAACAATGAACGAAATTGACTTAATAAAAGAAGTCGAAAAACGTCCTATTCTATACGACAAATCGGTCAGTGGTTTTAATAAAACAAAGTTACGCGACGACGCGTGGAAAGAAGTACAAGAAGCCCTTAATGTGTCTGGTGAGTTAATATATTTTAAAATAGATCTTTTAATTTAGTTATAAGCAAAACTCACAGATATTACTCTATATTAGGTACATTTGTGAATGAATCTTGAGAAGAGAGGGAGAACCTTCGATATTCTTCCTTTTTTGAAGTCGGTTAAAACCTCATTCCAATTCTGTTTCCTATTTCGTGCCCTTCCTTTTTAAGTGAAACCTATTAAAGTAGCCTGTATGCAGTAATTCAAACTTCGGTATATTTTTACACATTTTTTAACCATCATTTTAAGGGCCACTGATTAATTGTAATTGATACTGTCAGACATTTATCAGCAGAACGTCAGACAGGTCCTTAAGGCTTGTCTCCCCTTGTGAAAATTTCTGGAAAACTCTTTAAAAAGTCTTCAAAACTCCTCATAAGACATTAAGGCTTCATAGAAAATACTTTTTTAGAAGAATATGTCGGAATAAGTCTTTGAAACTCTGTAAATGAAAAAGTCAACTATTCTCAATAATTTTAAAGTCCGAAATTTCAAAGATGTTTTCCACCAATGTCACATCAACTTATAGACTACAGTCTACAACTTTTGAATTAACAAGCAGAAAGCGATTTTGCGAATAAAAATATATGACATAGAGTTTGAAGATGAAAAAGAAAAATTTATCAAATCTCTCGGATACCGTTAGACGCCACATACATAACATTATCAGCTGCAGTGACACCAGTTATATATTACGTCCATGGACACCAGTCCTTAGCGAAGCGCCTGATGTTTTTAAATAGCAAATGTGGAGAAGAAACGAAACAGTATTCTTTTCTAGTAAATTGTTTTACGAATAAGAATGCTCATTCGAATAGATACAAATTGCTAAAATTATTCAATTTCAACAATTCAATCGTGTTTTTTATTTTCATTTTACGGATTAAATACTGAGCTCGATATTTTGACATGAGACTTAAATTACATAGGTAATGACATTCGTAGCTATTTGTCGAAATATCGAGTTCCGCAAAATAAAAATAAAAAACATGGTAATTAACCTGTTTGTTATTAATTTTAGCAATGACAGCAATAAAAAATAACCATGTTAATTTAAAATCTTATATAGATAATTATAATATATAGTACATAAATCCTAGCATATATTTAAAGATACAGCTATGTAGTGTGGAGATGCATGATCCCATCATATTATGTTTGATTCCTTTGTGATTTATGGAGTATTGCAAACAACATTACGATCACACGCAAACCATTCGTATTTTCAGGGATTTTCACAACACACGTTTGAAACATTTAGGTCATATGTAGGTATATAGATAGTACTGATAATGCTAAAAACAGTTTTGTAACGTTAAATTTATATTAAAATTATAAAAGTGACAATTAATTAACTTTTTATTATTAAATGTTTTTATTAAACAAAGTTAAATCCATAGCACAACGGCTAGAGCACCGAACACGGTATGTCGGGAGGTGCGGGTTCGAATCCCGCTGGATCGAAAAATTTTGATATGATAATAAAAAGGAGGACGCCACCGTGGCACGATAAGCATCAACTCCGATATATAACAAAAAAATAAAATAGTAAAAGTGACTTTTAAGTGGAACTATAAAACTGTGTATTGACATATAGTGCTAAGTGAGCTGGTGAAGAGGAAAACAGTGGAAAAATCAATACTAAAATCGTAAAAACTCAAATCAAATATTTTTTGAAACCCACCTACAAATTGATGATATCCAAGGCCTACTGAGATCATTTGTCTTCTTTTTGCGTTAACCTAAAGCAGGAATAGTGTGTGCGAAGTAGTGAAAAGTAAATCAGATGAAGAAATATAAATAAAACAAATGCAAAATATCATAACCTACAAAATTGTTGTTTTTTGCAAATCATCTTCAATGGTTACAGCGTTCCATACCACACACAACGCCATCTGTTAGAAGAGCAGAAAACCAGCGTTCCATATCACACACAACGCCATCTGTTAGAACAGCAGCGAACTATTTGGAGACGATCAGTACTACATCAGTACTACGACGTGGATCGGTAAATAATTCACATACGCACCGCTAGAGGACATTACTTTAACCATAACAAACCAAAATGATGGAAGAAGTTTTAAGTACATTAAAATCAATAAAAAAGGAATTAGATGAACAAAGAATTGAAATTAGAGAAACCGGTAAAAACGTCACGGAACAAGTTACACAAAACATTACTAGCATTTTTGAGGAAAAATTTTTGGTTTTGGAAGAAGAAATTGGAAAATTGAAAGAAAGAGTGGAAAATCAAGAAAAAAGAATTTATTATTTGGAAAAACAAGCAAGAATAAGAAATATAGTATTTTTTGGTATTGAAGAAAAAGAAACATCTTATAAAAATTTCGAAGAAAACATAATTAAATGGATTCAGCAATATTTCTCTATAAAACTGAGCTCCAACGACATGCAGGGAATAAAAAGATTGGGAATGAAAGGAGAGAGACCACGTCCAACTGTAGTAACCTTCACTACACTGGGAATAAAAATTGAAATATTTAAGCAAAAAGGAGCGCTAAAAGATACGCAATACTATATGAAAGAAGACTTCCCTAAATATGTGCTTGAAAAAAGGAAGGAGTTACAGGAGCAACTGAAATTAGAGAGGGAAAAGGGAAATATAGCTATACTAAAATACGACAAACTGATAGTGTCAAAGCACCAAAGTAAAAGAAAATTCCGGTCATCACCTGAAAACACCACACAAACTAAAACAGATAAGCATACTCAGGCTACTAAGAAAAACAAGACACAGCAAACTGGACAGACAACCACTAGGTCAAACAGCAATACAGAAAGAGTCATAAAACCCAGCATGCTAAATTTCTTGACTAACAAAAGTACAACCAAAACTAATAATGAACAAGAAAGCAACAGCGAAAATATATAGCAACTAAGCCCAAGCCCCTCCTACCAAACAGACACCAAAAATGAACACAAAAATAAAAAACAACATATTAGAAAAACTCTTCCAAGCCGGTTGGTCACCGTGGAAGAGTATGACCAAAACCCTCCAATGAACACACCAATAGAGCAAGGAAACACCTTACATAAAAACAAACTAATGATTGCAACATACAACGTCCGAACCCTCTCATCGTATGACCGTTTGCTCGAGTTTGAAGAAGCTATAAGAAATATAAAATACGATATCATCGGAATATCTGAAATGAGAAGACATGGAAATAAAATAGAAGAGTACGAAAATTTTATACTGTGCTACATAGGGCAAACCCCTGGCAAATATGGAGTTGGCTTCATTATAAATAAGTCTCTCAAAAACCACATAATAAGCTTCAATGGCATAACAGAGCGAGTGGCAACACTAAACATAAATATACAGGGACATAAAATATCCATTATACAAGCTTATGCACCAACAGAAGCGGCAAGCGACCTTGATATAGAAGAATTCTACACTACAGTCGAGAAAGCCTTGGGCACAGCGCAAAAAACCACAATATTAATGGGAGACTTCAACGCCAAGCTTGGAACCCCCCAAGCCGACGAATATTTAGTTACTAAAAAACACGGATACGGCGAGAGAAACGAAAGAGGACAAAGACTGGTAGAGTTTGCGCTCCAACACAAATTAATGATAATAAACACATGTTTTAAAAAAAGACAGAGCAAAAGATGGACCTGGCGATCCCCTAACGGACAATACAGAAACGAAATCGATTTTATCTTGTCTAACCAACATGGAATATTCCAAAACATCGAGACGCTCAATCTGAACTACAATTCCGATCATAGAATAGTCAGATCAACAATAACACTGAACAAACAAAAAATACCAAGAGCCAAGTTTACAAACAGCCTAAATAGCAAATTAAAGAGCGAAGAGGAAATAAGTAAGTTCAACGAAAGCCTAATATCACAACTATCTACAACTATCTGCGAAAACACCACGGTACAATACTGCTACGACAGGATAGAAAAGGCTATCACTTTTAGCTTGAAACAAGCTCGCCTAAAGAGAGAAGAAAATAAACAACACAAAATACTATCGGCAAGTACAGTAAGACTACTAAAAAGAAGGAAGGAATTACAGAAAACTAAAAATAAATCACGAAGTCAGAAAAACGAATTGTCCGCACTATACAAAGTAGTCAATAAGTATATAAAAGCAGACTATAAAAAATATAGGAAAGACACAATAAAAGAACATCTACAAAGAAATGGAAGTACAAAGAAGGCCTATAAGAAGCTCAAAACTAATGCATCATGGATAGAAGGACTGAGAAAAAAAGATACAGAACTGTACACTAGAGGCGACATCATATCTACCGCAACAGAATTTTATAGACATCTTTACAGCAACAGTGACACGAAATCAATTAATCTTGACACAGAAACAGAAGCTACACCTAGAAATAACGTTAAACCCATAGACGCAACAGAAATAATTGAAGCAATAAAGAAACTGAAACTAGATAAAAGCCCTGGTTCAGATAATATTACAAACGAAACACTAAAAATTGGAGACAAAACTCTAGCACTGCCGTTAGCGGAACTGTTCAACAAGATCTTGCAGGAGTCGGAAACACCTTCCCAATGGTCCAAATCCAACATAATACTAATTTACAAAAAAGGCGACCCGAAGGATATCGGAAACTACCGACCAATCAGCTTACTGCCAAGTCTATATAAACTTTTCTCCACAATTATAAACATAAGGATTAGAGAGACATTGGAAAAAAAGCAGCCAGTGGAGCAAGCAGGCTTCAGAAGGGGCTTTTCAACAATCGACCACATCCATACCCTTGAGTTGATAATGGAAAAGTATCAGGAAAAACAAAGAACACTCTATATATCATTCATAGACTACCAAAAAGCCTTTGATACAGTAAGACATAACAGCATCTGGGAAAGCCTGAAAGAACAGGGAGTAGAGGAAATATATATAAAAATCATCAAATCCATATACAGAAACAATAAAGGTAAAATTAAGCTTGAAACATTAGGCCCTAGCTTTCCAATAGAACGAGGAGTGAGACAAGGGGACCCGCTGTCTCCAACAATATTCATAGCTGTTTTCGAGTCGATCATTAGCAAGCTAGATTGGAGCAAACAAGGTATATACATAAACGGTACTTACTTGAGCCACCTGAGATTCGCGGATGACCTAGCACTGTTATCCGAGTCATCTTCCCAACTACAGAGCATGGTAGAAACCCTGAACCAAGCTAGTGGAAAAGTAGGCCTAGAGATGAATATTACAAAAACTAAGACAATGACAAACAGCTCTAAAAGACCAATAACAATCAATAACAAACCATTAGAATACGTTGAAGATTATGTCTATCTGGGAAAAACCATAAGTTTTCACAGGAAAAATAAAAATACAGAAATAGAGAAAAGAATAAAATTAACATGGAACAAATTTTGGGGTCTCAAGGAAATTTTTAAAGGTGATCTACCACAAGACATTAAAACCAAAGTCATGAATTCAAGCCTCTTGCCATGTTTGACATATGGATGCCAAACGTGGAAATTCACTGCTGAAACAAGAAAAAAGATAATCGTCTGTCAGAGAGGACTCGAAAGAAGTATGCTAAAGATCAGAAAATCAGATAAAATACGTCATACTAAAATAAGAAAAATAACCAACGCAACAAACGCTTTAAGCTACGCAAAAAAATTGAAATGGAAGTGGGCAGGACATGTTGCCCGGCTAACTGATCACAGATGGACTAAAAAAGTAACCTTCTGGAAAGGCCCACTAGGCAAAAGAACAAAAGGTAGACCTATTACACGATGGGAAGACGACATTAAAGCTATAGCTGGTCAAAATTGGAGTAAAGTAGCTGAAGACAGAGACAAATGGGCGTCACTGGAGGAGGCCTACACCCAACTTGGGGTTCCAGTAGATTAAATAATAATATATAGAAATTTAGGAATAGTATATAGAAATTTAGGTATGAATAATAATTATATAGAAATTTAGGTACACATACAATTAAGTAAAGGAAAGAGAAATTATACTAACATAGATTAAACTACATGAACTAACACTACAATAAATTGTAAGAAGTGTAAACTTTAAATACTGGAAATAAAAGGCTTTTTTATTTTTTTATTTTATTTTATTTAATAAAAACATTTTCAAATTTCCTCATGTGTGGGTAACACAAAAATAAAAATAATACGAAAGTTAAATTAACGAAAACAAATTCTATATTCTGAGAGACTAACTACAAGCGTTTAAATTCATTCTTCTACAGTCATCCATTGCATAAGTGAAATTGTGAACTTTTACCAAACTTCTGAAAAAATCACTTATTTGAGTGCGAATAAACCAACGCATCGTTTTATAAAAAGTAAACCAATCATAGTCCTTCAATCACTGTTATTTAGTAGATATCTTTTATGTCAATTTATGCATGACAGTCCAGTAGGTAGGTACCTACCGACCTACGACTCGGCGCATGAGTTCCGAAAACTATTCCAACCTCAATTTTTTTATGCGATCCTCTTCAATTTTCAATCTGACTGTCAATGTTTGATATTTTTCCAACCCGAAAACGTAGTAAAAAATGTATTTACAAAATAATAATAAATTGGTAAACATTATGGTTTGGTGGAAGTGGGTATTGAAGCCGCTATCCATGCAATTTATAGAACCTTTTTTAAAATTCGAACACTATTGAAGTTGATCTAAAAATACCGTAACACACTAACTAGGTATACGAACTGTTCTGGGATCTGTTAGGAAACATGATTTTTGCCCATTTATTAATAAAAATCTTTAGTTCAATAAAAACATACAGAAGAGAACTAAATACTGTTAAAGATTTTTTTAAATATTTATTGTATAGTTCTTTTGATTTAAAAATTGTCTAAATAATGCAGAGACGGAGTGCAAGAAACGCTGGCGTTCACTGCGCGATTCTTTCATCAAGCTGCAACGAACGCACGGTGGTCGCACGCGATGGCCGTATCTTCATGCCATGCGGTTTTTGCTCCCACATGTCGAGCCCAAGAACGATGTGCCGTATGTATTCCTGTACAACATTAATATTTAATTTTCTCGCTTTCTCCATCTTTGATACTGGAATTCAAGAATAAGTGAAAGAGATAAGATAGAGAGAGAGAGGATAGGATATTACCGCCGTTAATCACTCTTTTAGTAGAATTGAATACGTATATAATATTACCAACTGACCCCGCAAACGTTGTTTTGCCATATATGTTATTAACCTCCGCAACCCCCACTTATGGGTGGAATTTAGTAAAACCCGTTCTTAGCTGACCTCTATACTCGGTAAAAGGAATATTCCTACCAAATTTCAAGTCTCTAAGCCTTATGGTTCCAGAGATATCGTGATGAGTCAATGGGTGGAAATCTCTTTTATATACAGATCCCGTTTTTACCCTTTGGGTACGGAACCCTAAAAAAGAGTTTGCTTTAGACCACAATATGACTGAAGTAAAACTTCTTTAGCTCCATCTAACTTACTATATGTCTCCCTCTCAACTTCCATTCGCTTCGCCCTATCACACTTTTCGTAACGCTCTCGTCACGCATTCACCACCTTACTCTCCAAGTCAAGCGTGCGTAAAGAAGTTTTACTTCAACAAATGTCTCACTATAATTTTTTGCTTCTATAGCTTTTCCTAGATAGTAAATCGTTTTGTGATGATTGTTCCAACATCTTTATACATAATTATATTTGGACTTAACAGGGATAAATCTATACCTACTAGTCTATACTAATATTATAAAGAGGTAAAGTTTCTAACTTTGTTTGTTTGTAGGGGGTAATCTTCGCAAATACTGATCCGATCATGAAAATTCTTTCACTAACAGAAAGCTACACTATTCAGGGGTGACATAGGCTATATTTTATGGTTATTGAACAAAAAATTCAGAGAAAAATAATAGTATATGTAAATCAAGTCGGAGAAATGCGAGTGAGATGAAAACTACTATATATTTGCATCACAAAAATAATAATTAACACCCAACGAAGTGAGCATAGGTAGGCTAGTCTTTTATATAGAGTAAATGTTCTTGTAATTAATTTCAGAGTAAAACGTGAAACATCCGATTCGGAGCCCGAGGAAGAAATCCGTCACCGTCCCGGACATTCCCTCCCAGATCTATCCTTTACCGAATCTCGTGAAATGGAAGACGATGATGATTCCCAACCAGCGAAGAAGATACGTCTCAACTCTACGGAAGAAGACCCTTGCCAATGCAATAGAACGGATCCTGATGAGTTGTTCCTTTTGAGTTGCGCTCCAACATTAAAAAGATTGAACTCAAAACAAAACGCAGTCGCTAGACTGAAAATTCAGCAAGTTCTTTATGAGGCTGAGTTCGGGAGTCAGATGGAGCTTCCTTACGTAACTCCGGCCAGTGACTGTGGATACGAAAACGTGGAAGGTTCTGTCGAATGAAATTCCCGATTGCAACAGTTGTTATTAAAAAATTTACAACAATTTATCGATAAAATTGCCCATTGCCCTGCCCTTTGGTGATAATTTTAATCAAATAATTATGTTGTTATTATAGGCTAAAAAACTGTTTATTTTCCATAATAACTCATAGTTTTAATATAAACAAAACATTTAATTTTGTTATTCTGCATTTGCCACTTCCAAAAACAGAACTTAGTTAATATTTTGTACTTAGTAGAATTTTAATAACTAACGTATGCTTAAGTCACTTCTTTAAAATGATTCATTTTGTGATTTCAAAGGAATAATTAAATAACTTTGCAAACGTATTTTAGTAAATATCTATCTGTAGATGTGTCTTCCTAAAAATAGTCAACCATTATATTCCTTTGTCTTTGAAACACTTTGATCTAGTAAACACTAGTCATTACCATTACAGTTACTCTTGTCCCAATTTTATTTAGATGAAATTGTGCAATTCATTCCTATTATTTATTTTCATTAAGTTATTATCGTAGCATGTAACTTATTGTTTTGGTAACTTAAATGACCACTTACGTAAAAAATTTGTTAAACTTAAAAGTTTATTTATTTTAATTTTTTAATGTATTTTATTTGACTGGAGATACGAAACCGAATTTTAAATCGATATAAGATTTTAATCTATTTTAATATTTTATAAGTTGGTAAGTATTGTATTAATAGTTCTGTAGTAAGTACCTAAATAGTTTACGAAAAAGTTTTCCAAACTTTTTTTAACGTTGTCATGATACCTAGTTTTCGTTAAACATGCAAAAATGTCTAAAAGAAATTCATACTAACCACAGATTACAGAAATAAGTAATAATAAATAAAAATAAATAAATAAAATAAACTTATTTCTGTAATCTGTGATACTAACTGACCAACGAGTAACGCGGGTATACCTATCCACTAGCACGTAACATCACCTCACACAATATATAGATTTAATAACTATAATTATTATTTACATTTACTTATAATAAGTATGTAATAAGCAGAAATATTTTACCACCTCACCATTTTTAACATTAAACAGTTACGATAAAAATCCAACATCAAATAGGTATTAGTATTGAATTTCGTCGAATAAAATCTTTTTCAGATTGAAAATACTTGAAAATACTTCTTTTATTTTTACCTTTAACTAATTTATTACATCACATTTCTGTGCAACGAAGGTGGCAAACAAACGTACTGTCGAACTGATGACAAGCAGTAATTACCGTAGCCTATAGACGTGCTGGTCATTCTGAGATGATCCTCGTTTCAGCCTGTAACATCCTACTGCTGGGCATAGGCCTCTTTCCCCATATAGGAGAAGGATCAGAGCTTAATCCAGCACGCTGCACCAATGTGGGTTAGCGGATATATTCCCCACTATGAGTACCTACCTAACGATCGCTATCAGGTGAACATGATAACAATCGGGACCGACAGCTTAACGTGCTCTCCGAGGCACGATGGGGAGACCCACAGAGACTAACAACCAGACCAGAAATAAATACTTGTATAAACACAAATATCCACTCCGAGCGGGAATAGAGCCCGTGACCGTCGGTGTTTAGGCGCCACCGACACTGCAAACGCACCATTACACCATAGCGGTCGTCGCGATGATGCTCACGGTCGGTCAATTATCTAATTATTTTTAAAAAAATATACCTTTCAGATTTAAGGTTCCTTAATATATATCTTCTATATAAATAAAAATGAATGTTGCTAAGCGCATAACTCGAGAATGGCTCGACCGATACGGCAATTTTTTTTGTATGTTCCTTAAAAATCCCACTGAAGGTTTTTATACTTAAAAAAAAACTTAACAGGCAGAACGAAGTCTGCCCGGGCAGCTAGTAGATATACAAATAAAAATGAATCGCTGTACTGTATGCACGCGCATATTATCTTCACCAATAAATGAAATGAATGCCAATGAATGAATGAAATACGTACACCTAAAAAAGATAGGTGATTCTTTTTTATCATTGTTTTCGTTATTAAAGATTGTAATACGTTTCCTGTGAATAATAAATAATATTATTATTTATTACCAGTACTTTATGTAATTATCGACTTTAAAGCGTATAGTAATGAATTAGTTACGACGATAATTTACAAAAAGGTAATAGCAGCAAAAAATGCCCATTATTAGGTACCTACATAAATAATGTAAATCGACAAAATATATTAATCACAAAGAAAGCCATATTTGCGCTTACTAAACCGAAATGTAATTATTTTGAATTACTTATTAAAAAAAAACCGGTCAAGTGCGAGTCGGACTCGCGCACCGAGGGTTCCGTACAAACCTGCAGGTATATAAGTAAAAGTTATGGTATTTTGCTGCTAAATGAAATCCGTAACATTACAATATGGAAAGTTGGAGGAGCATAAATTTAAGACAAAGGTATCTTTATCTTTTCATTAATCCTTCAATTTATATAAAAAAATTAAAAGTAAAAAACCTTTTTAAAAAACAAGCTTTTATTTGAATGCACTAAAACGAAAAAAATAAATTTTTACTTTAAAACTTTTACTATCTACTTATAAAGTCATTACACATAATCTATATGATAGAAAAGCTTGTCGCGAGATACTACTCGTATTTCCTTAGTTTGAAAATTTTAATAGTTAAAATCAATCACATCAATTTATTTAATTTACTTGTTTACAAGCAAATCTTGCGACAAGCTTTTATATCATATAGATCATGTGTAATGACTTTATAAGTAGATAGTAAAAGTTTTAAAGTAAAATTTTTTTTTTTCGTTTTAGTGCATTCAAATAAAAGCTTGTTTTTTAAAAATGTTTTTTACTTTTAATTTATTTTTGATTTTTTAGTCGGTTATCACGTCACTTTATTCGAATTTTTCTTAGCAAGCCCTTTCATTTGATACACATATTGTAGAAGTGCACTAAAAATAACTAATCCGCACTCTTGGATATGCCGCCATATTGGATTTAGAATGACGTCACAAAGGTAACCATGCATTGGCATCCAAATTGAACCTATATACAAAATTTCAGCTCAATTGGTTGAAGATATCTACTTCAAAATTGAGTTGCAAGATTTCACCTTAACGAACATACATACATACAAACCATGCATTGTCATCCAAATTGAACCTGTATACAAAGTTTCAGCTCAATTGCTTGAAGATATTTGCTTCAAAATTGAGTTGCAAGATTTCACCCGAACAAACATACATACATACAAACCATGCATTGTCATCCAAGTTGAACCTGTATACAAAGTTTCAGCTCAATATTGCTTGAAGATATTTGCTTCAAAATTGAGTTGCAAGATTTCACCCGAACAAACATACATACATACATAAATACATACAAATCATGCATTGTCATCTAAATTGAACCTGTATACAAAATTTCAACTCAATCGGTTGAAGATATCTGCTTCAAAATTGAGTTGCAAGATTTCACCCGAACAAACATTCATTAAATTTACATACATACATACATACATACATTACAAGTTAAATAAAAGCTTGTAATAATAAAATAAATAAATAAAATAAAAATCGCCTTTATTTCTATTACTATTAAAATTTCAATTAATACTAGCGTAAGTATTCTTATTTTAAACATAATTACGTATGTATATTAACCTATGTATATATTTATTCTATACTCGTATAATTAACTCGTCTACATGTTTATAACATCACTAAATTAATATTAGTAATAGTAATAGTCGCCTCTGCGGCGTAGGCCTCTCCTAAACATTTCCATGTATCCCTTTCCCGTGCTTTCTGTATAGCAGCGGTCCACATAATTATGTTGAAGATATCTCTCCACCTTTTAATTGGTCTCTCTTTTTTCCTTGACCTGTCTCTTGGTAGGAAAGTTCTTTTATCGAAGTTATTTATTTACAAATTTTTAGTCACTATTTAGAAATCTGGTTCAAAAATACTTTATTACTATTAAGTATTAAATTTGAACCATATTATATATGGTAGATATTTATTTATTATTTATTTATTTATTTAAATAGTCCCACAGATGATGTAACATTTATTTTGTAATTTAATTCGAGCCTTTTTGTATGTATTTATATATTTGTGTATACATATGAGTAAACTTATATGTACATATGTGTCATTAAATATAGCATCTATTGTTATATAGTTATTTATTTATATCTGATTTTTATTTTATATTGTTCCTTTTTTTACAAAATTTTGCGCCCTTCCCCTAGTTTATATGCAAGTCCAGCCCAAAGGTTGCCTGGAAGAGATCGCTGTGTTAGCGATAAGGCCGCCTGTTGCAATTGATGCAAGTTCATTGTTATAAATTCTATGTATTGTTCTTTTGTGTATTGGTGTGCAAAAAGAGTTAGTAAATAAATATTACTTTGCAAAGTTTTATAATTGAAAAACAAAGCAGAAATAAACAACATTACACATACTATGTCTGTGGTTGCGATGTAACTATACATTTAAGGTTTTCGTAATTTTTCCTGTATCTGTGCTATAAGACGTTGCTACATACCTGAAGATTTTAGGTCGACGGGAAGTATTCTTTAGATTTTTATTCCCTTGTCAGTTGTTTGCTAGTTTCAATATATGCGGTTTAAATTGCTGTTTCTTTTGATATCGTGGACATAGAAGTTTGATTTTGTTACAGCTTAAAGTTATTATAGACGTGAGTATTTGATATGAATTTCAATTTAATACTTTTACGCGTTCAAGAGAAAATTGGTATTAAGTGTAAAATTATTAAAATATTTTTTTATATGTAGTAACTAAAAATTTACACTTTTCGCAATTTTTCCTGTATCTGTGCTATAAAACGTTGCTTTGTACCAAATTTCAAGATTCTGACTTCACGGGAAGTACCCTGTAGGTTTTGATTCCTTTACGACTGTTTTCGATGAAAATATGCGGCTTAAATTGGTTTTTCTTTTGATATCGTTGACATAGAAGTTTGATTTTGTTACAGCTTAAAGGTATTATAGACCTGAGTGTTTGATATGAATTTTAATTTAATACTTTTACGCGTTCATGAGAAAAGTGGTATTAAGTGTAAAATTATTAAAAAAATTTTTTTATATGTAGTAACTAAAAATTTACACTTTTCGCAATTTTTCCTGTATCTGTGCTATAAGACGTTGCTTCGTACCAAATTTCAAGATTCTGACTTCACGGGAAGTACCCTGTAGGTTTTGATTCCTTTGGGACTATTTTCGATGAAAATATGCGGCTTAACTTGGTTTTTCTTTTGATACCGTTGACATAGAAGTTTGATTTTGTTACAGCTTAAAGGTATTGTAGACTTGAGTATTTGATATAAATTTCAATTTAATACTTTTACGCGTTTATGAGAAAAGTGGTATTAAGTGTAAAATTATTAAAATATTTTTTTTATATGTAGTAACTAAAAATTTACACTTTTCGCAATTTTTCCTGTATCTGTGCTATAAGACGTTGCTTCGTACCAAATTTCAAGATTCTTACTTCACGGGAAGTACCCTGTAGGTTTTGATTCCCTTGAGAGTGTCGAAAATTTGCAGCATAAACGGCTGTATCTTTTGATTGCCTTGGCTTAGAAGTTTCATTTTTTCACAGCTTTAAGAGGCAGCAGATCTGAGTATTTAATATAAATTTCAGCTTTATGTCTCCACGCGTTTCTGAGAAAAAGGGTCTTGACAGACAGACGGACAACAAAGTGATCCTATAAGGGTTCCGTTTTTACCTTTTGAGGTACGGAACCCTAAAAATACAAAGTACACATGTCAGAAGTGAAACTTCTTTGGCAAACTAATTTTAAAAAACGAATCGTTAATTCGTTCGTATCGTTAATAACAATTATTTAAGTTTTTTTTTTGTTTAAGTTTTTTGTTTGAGGTTTACCACGTCTATGACTAGATGCGCTAGTAGTAGATTAAATCGCGCTGGCAAAATTATTTCTAGTTAGTATAAGGCCACCATACATTAACCTTACGCAGTGTTCCCAGAAAGTCCCAGTGCAAAAAGTATTCAAAATATAGGTACAATACCTATTATGTTAAAGTATGTATTATTTAGTAATTGTAATTGGCAAAGAAAATTGAACATATAAACATACTACGGTACTATCTGTATTCTGTAACCGTATTATAGGTAATCATTGAATTTAAGTTTAACCTTTGATACAACTTAGGTATAGTTCCTATTATAATGTGAGTCAATAGCATTATTAAAGATTTTATGTGAAAAATATGCGCACTTAGTAGGTACCTAGGCACAATCAAACGTAACTAGGCCTCAAACGATAATAGCAAAATTCAAATCGAGACAACTAAGGAAAGTTTTAAGATTCGTGAATAGAAAGAAGCTTGAGGATGTATCTACGCAAATATGGCTCGAAAACTTTTTTTTTCTTTTTCGATAAGCAAAGAGGCCCTATAATTATGTAGGTATGTATATTACAGTTGCTATTATAGTACAAAATTTCCATACATTATTAAAAGGGTTAGTTGTACTTTCGGAAATTAATCGACCTCGCCTTTACAATTAAACACTGTAAACGGAACCTTAATAAAATGTTATAGATATTAAATTCAGTTGATGAAAACGTGGAAATATATATCTACGACAAGTGGTTTACACTAAATCAATGCGTAATTGATTACATTATACATTTATACAAATAAATAAAATTGGAGCGTCTGTTCCGCTTTTTACTAAATGCATATGTATGTATACACGGTACATATACCAAAATAACATTTATTTTTGTCTGTCTGTTCCAGCTAATTTCTGAAACGGCTGGACCGATTTTAAGAAATTTTGTGTGCATATCGGGTAGGTCTGAGAATCGGCCAACATCTATTTTAGTATATTTAATATTATATGACACATGTAATTACATTATATGTAAATATCGCTTATGTCGTTAGTCGTGTAATGCACATGACTGTTTCACTTTTGTACGTAAGCAAATAGCAAAATGAAAATAACTTTAGATTCATAAGGGTATTAAAAAAAGAACAATAATTAAATAGAACTCAAAACGATTAAAAATGTTGTAAATAAAAACAGATAATATATTTTCTTTACAAGTTCTAAGAGTTAGATAAGTAAAACTCTAGAAAATCCGAACCCTAGAAAATCCCTATAAAATTGGTCCTGATAGCCTCTTATCGCTGAAAAAAAATATTAATCGCTACTTATACTGATGTAATAGATTATTCTAATCGACAATAATTAATAAATAACCTACATGCATAAAACCAAAACAGTTATCAAATAAAATAAGTACATTTAGTCAGAGTTAGAAGATATCATTTAAGTAGCCTTCCAAGACATAATAGATTAACACAGAATTTTGTAATCGCCGCGTAGGCATTACGACACATTAATTGCAATCGAAACAAGCCAGTAATTAGCCTGAGAAGCAATTAAATAAATACCTATGATTAAGCTACTAAAGTCTAAATAACACGACAACAATTCTTGAATTGTAGAATAACAAAATTTAATTGCTAAAAATGCATAGAAAGACACGTAAGTAACTACTTGCCACGCTTGATTTTCTTGCGGTACCTATTAATTTTATAATATCTTATTTAGTTATTTAATCAACAATTTATTTATTCGAGTATACTTCAAAAGCATTTTTAAATCTTCATTTTACAAATTAAAATTAATTTTTTTTTAATTTATTAAATAAAGTAAAAGTAACTGAGGTAAGGTGAGGTTTAACTGAGGTAGGGCACAGCAGGAAATTTCCTGCTCAAAATTGGAGCAGCCCGACTGGGGTAGTACCTCGACCTTACAGAAGACCATAGCTAAATAATACTGTTTTCAAGCAGTATTGTGTTCCTGCTGGTAAGTACGGTGACCAGAGCTCCTGGGGGGGATTGGGGATAGGGTCGGCAACGCGCTTGCGATGCTTCTGGTGTTGCAGGCGTCTATAGGCTACGGTCTTACCATCAGGTGAGCCGTACGCTTGTTTGCCAAACTAGTTACATAAAAAAAAAAGTAAAGTTACTACCGATTCGGAATGTAAATCCTACAGAGAAGAACAGGCAAGAACTCCGCGGTTACTCCTCAAAAAATAGTTAAAAAATTATTATAATTATATAAAGTAAACACTCACTCGGTTTCATTCTCATTTTTGTAATTTTCTAAACTTATTAGTTGTAGCCAGTGGTATTTATAACCTATAATCTTTTTAATGAATTGACTGTTCAAAATCTTTAAAAGGTATTTAAAAGTGTACTGGTTTGATGGATAACCTGACATTTACTTGTTCCAACTCTTTTACGTTAATTGTAATAAATATTTAAATTTTAAGCCTTGGTAAGGTAATGCTTGTAATTATTTTATATTAATGTATATATTATATAAATTCTTGTTTTTACAAGTCGGGGTATACAATAACATTATTTTTTTATAAAATTGAATATTAAAAATTGAATAAATTACCTAGCGTAAACAATCTCACAACACAATTACTGTTATGATTACTTGTTTCAAACTATAATGTGTCATTCGATAATTCATTAAAATATTAAAAACTAGTGACCCGCTCCGGCTTCGCACGGGTGCACCGTGCAATGCTGATACTAAATATAAAATATAAAATAAATATTTGTACAATCTAAGCGCAAAAAATGTGTTTATTTACGACATCACATTAGAAAACTTTAAAACTATCAGTGTTCCTCTACTATATTATGCATGTATTATACATATAAATCTTTCTCTGGAATCACTCTATTTACTAAAGAAAACCGCATCAAAATCAGTTGCGTAGTTTTAAAGATCTAAGCATATATACAGACAGACAGCGGGAAGAGACTTTGTTTTATAATATTATGTAGTGATACGCGAAATACGAGATCGGGACACAAAACAAACAGTATTTGAATATTTTATTAAAAGTAACACAATAGTTCAAATGGTATTATTTCGGTATAGGTATTTGTGCAATTGTTACACGTTAGGTAAGTATTCTTATTACGCTTACTCATAATTTTGTTACTTATAAACTTTTACTAACACATGAGAATGCACAAGGGTTTTTTTTCGTCATTTTATAGCCGCAAAAACTATTTATGATTTTTCAACACGAATACGGTATTTTACTGTATTGGTACTATTACAGTTATCAGAGTGGGTACAGCAAGAAATATTTTGCACACAATTTGGAGCAGCCATATTAAAGTTACAGAAGATCACTAATAAATTCTGTTGCTCTGAAACAGTGTTGTGCTTGTGCTCCTGTAATGAGGGCTAAGGGCTGGTCGGCAGCGTGCTTGCATTGCTCTTGGTATTACCGTTCATACCTGCAGGTGTACATAGGCAACGGCTTACCACCAGGCGGATCGTACGCTTGATTGACAACTATGTAGTATAAAAAAAAATTCTAACAAAAAACGAGTGTGCTTTAGATCATACGACTGAAGTAAAACTTCTGCACAATAGGCCTGCACTGTGTTTAGGCGGGCTTTACACGCTACGATAAATTGTAACAATTTATCGTAACGATCCAGATTGTCACAATTTATCGTTGCGTGTAGACGGGAGATTGTAACGATTTATTGGGATTGGAGTTGGAGTGACTCTTTCGATTTGTTGGAGCGATAAATTGTTCAATAAATTCTTAGAATTTATCGTAGCGTGTAAAGCCCGCGTTAGATATACGAAACGTAGCTGGCTATGAGAGAAATAGAGAAAGAAAATGTATAGGTACTCACACCTCTTTACTTCAAAAAAATACCAATTTATACTTGAGCATTAAGTTACAAAATTATTTTCAATAAACGATCTCATCATTGAGAAGTTCTTTATGTCAATTCGCAATATATCAATCCATTACATTAATAGCTATTAACAAGAAACACGTGCACATTAATGATATAAAATGGCATTAGATACTCTTGAAAAGTAGAGATAGACCAATAAGAGATTATTGTTACGCATTTTCTTAAAATAATTGTAATAACTCGATAATATTATTATACCTAATGTTCTGATAATACGTAGCTTTGGGCTTGATTAAACACGTTTTAAATGATTTTAAAATTAAGTATTTTAATAAGTACCTATGGAAGCAAGCCTAAAGAGATGTCTTTACATTTGCTTTTTTTTAATGTAGTTTTATATAAACTACTTATGATCTATGTTTAAGATAAATTAAGGACATATTCAGATGGCAATTTTCTTATTATTTTTTTAATTTGAAGCTACGTATTAAGCAACCGATCTTTCGACAATTGGAAGTGAAATAATAATTTAAAGTATTCTACTAATTATTAAAAAAAAAACAATACAAAATATTTTTTCCATTTGTTCCAGCAATTACTATATTTTATTAGATTAAATTATGATTGGTCCGGCCGACATTTTAAGGAGTTACTTTTAATTCGTATTATTTTTATTTTTTGTGTTACCCACACATGAGATGATTTAAAGTGAGTTACTTTTATTTAAAAAAGGAGTAGATAGTCAATATAGAACACAATTTAATTTTTCTTTAAATTATTTATTAAATAATAATATAAGAATGGGTCGAACACCTTTTCGTAATCGTTACCTACGTACGTACTTACGTATAGGTACCTACATTTATTTTTTATAAAATAAAAGATATCGAAAAGTGATAACTTGTTTTATATTAACTATAAAAAATAATTAAGTTTAATATAAGAATATAAATAAATCATTATTTTTACACTTGATATATCACTGCATTATAATATACTATACTATAGTTATCATTTGCGCATTTTACCAGTATTAATAACAAGAGATTTCCTGCAATTGCAAATATAAACAATTGCATATTATTTTATTTACCTAACTAAGAATATAATATATTAAATAAACTACTTTTTAATGATGAGTTATGTCAAAATAAAAGGTAAAAAAATAATATTTAAATAAAAAAATTTTTTTTTGTAAACTGTACCTACTTTGAAAATTTAACACTGAAAAATGTATATGTACCTACTTTGAAATTTGTTTATAGATGTAGAATTTTTATTAATATTTATATTTATATTTAAAATATTTTAGGCCTCGTTTACGGAGACGCGGAGCGTAGTGCGTAGCGTGTGGCGTGGCGGAACGCACTAAATTCAAACGTAGGGCGTTGTATGAGTGCGTTTACGGAGAAGCGCTTTTACATGCGTTCATTTTCATACATTTTGACACACGCGAGAAGCTACGCCACACGCTACGCACTACGCTCCGCGTCTCCGTAAACGAGGCCTTAAGCTTATGGATCAGATATTTTATTGCTTACTTTAACTGTCATTAATATGGTTTTTGCCTAAAAATACACTAAATAATATATATTTTTAATAATATGTAATTATGTATGTTTTGTATGAAAAATCGAAATAATAGCTAGGGTCGATTTTCATGTAATTATTTAACTATTTACATAAATTGTAAATATCACATCAACATATAATCTAAAATACAGTAAATTTTTACTAATTGTATTTTAATATAAATTTTGATTTAAATTTGAAGTACAAAATACCTGCTCGATTTTATGAACACATTATTTAAATTGTTAAGAAACAAATTTAATAAGTCACAGCCTAATAGGTAACACATTAGACACATACACATTGTAATTACACTTAAATTACACAATTATGCTAACTGAAGGAGAAGCAACATCTGGCTGTTCATGAAGTGTCAAGTCTTTGCCATATCTTTGTAGTAACTCTAGAATCACTCCATTCGTCCATCCGAAACCATCTTGCACTGTATATTCTCCGCCGCTGCCTTCGTGGCCCGGTTGCACTGCACTGTACTTCTCAAACATCTTCTGCCATAAACTGAAGCCTATATAATTAGATCGAACCCATATTTGAGCTTGCTCCCTGGCCAATTGTTTGGCTTCCTCATTACCGCTAGCCTCCAATCCACCAATTAAAATACTTTGAAGTGGTGGCCAAGCATTTGGAAAGTCCCATTGTTCAGCAGAATGTAATATTGATGCAGGAATACCACCGGGAAAGTTAAGCGCACCAGAAGATAAGAGGTAATTACATAACTGTGCAGCGTACTTTGGCGCACGGTATTCCTCGACTGCACCTGCCCACAGTGGTGATGCGCAACTGGGATAGAAATGTTTTCTAGGCAACTTGGCCTGAGCATCATAATCGTACCAAACTCCATCGACTGGATCCCACATAACATCATCTATAGCATTTCTCCAATATTTCGCTAAGCTCCACCATTTTTGAGCCTCTCTTCGATTTTTTAATATATTGCGGAAATTACCGGTAAGTTCAAGAGCACCGGCGAATATTGAATTTAAATCAACAGGCAAAATACGTGTCACATGTACGTCTGTTAAATTGCCAACGACTTCATTTTCAGCTGTAACAAACCACCTCGAAGAAAAGTCCCATCCGCTTTCCGCTGCACTTTTCATTTCTGTGTAAAAGTCTTGACGCATATCATCATTTGGCAAAATACATGCATTAGTGTAATCTTCGAAGTATGATTCTGGCCGTGGACCAATTGCTTGTCTATCTGCTAAATATCTCAATAGCATGTATTTGTTTCCTTTTACTTCAACTGTTACCTTTTTTTTACTCAACCAATACTGTAGTTCCTTTTCGACTGTACCGACATGTCTTTTGAGCCACAATAGATCTCCGGTAGCCGCGTAATAACTGGCTACCATGGCTGCTAATAAGGGCGGTTGACTTCGGCCAAGGTAATAAGCCCGACTTCCGTTGGGTATGTATCCATATTTTTCAACTAAATATAACAAGTTTTCTATCATACCTTTAGCTGTCTGAGTCATGTTACTTATCAGAAGACCACGAACTATCCAAAATGAATCCCAATAATATAATTCTTTAAATCTACCCCCCGGTACGATGAAACCATTTGGCACATACAGAAAACTATAAAGATCAGGGTATTTTTTCACATCATCGTTCACCTTTCGTCCTAGTTTTGCCCACAAAGCTATTATATTTTTCGCGAACAATCTCAGTTTAGGATCTGAAATCTCCTTTAAAATTGGCGGGTCAGGATCAAAATCCGGTGGCTTCCACTGTTCAAGCTCGTTGCCTTCCATGAAATGTTGATCAATAAAAATAGCAAGCTGTTCACGCGAAGGATTCTGATTAGTATCACTCATAAGCTTTGCAAAATCTACTAACGTTTCATTTTCAGAACGTTGCAACTTGAAATCAACGAATGTTTTAGAATCGGGAAATATGCGCGCGAGTTGAACTCTGCGTAAAAGATCACCGGTACAATAAACTGACGAATTGCAAGTAGGAACCAAAGTGATAGCTTGTGCACAGGCGCCCAACAATCCCAGTACCGGATAAAGAGGTACATATCGTCGAAGTTTTTGTATAAGCATGATTGTTTCAATTAAATTTTACGTCTTTCTCTATCCGGCGAGTATATAGACGCGTTCAATAAACTTAACCTTTGTATCTTGACGTAAAAACAAACCGACGAGGCGAGCGTCCGCCTTGCAACTGATATTAAACACTTTATGCGAACCATGTCCGATATAATATATGTCAGCAACACTCGAGCGAATGCACCACTGCAGCTGACGCAAACATTTTCACTGCTATCATACCGTTACCATCCATGACCATAGCGTTATCAGATAACTTACATAGATCATAATAAAATGTCGATATCATTATAAACACGACTTGTGTCCCTACTCCAAAGCTATCAAATCACTTCACACCATGCATTGATGATTCAATTGTGGTTGTATTTCCGGACTCGCTCATTTTACTGGAGTCGTCGAGTGTTACAATAAATTTTTTAATAAAACATAGCTAAAAAGGAAGAAATGTGAATTAGAAATTACTAAACTTAGTTTATAACAGATAATTCTATTTAATGACAATAAACATGCAAACGGCTCAACGCATTTCTTTTAATGTAATTTAAAATTTATTAATAATTGAATAAATTTATTAGTGACCAATTAGTTTAATCGTTTATTACTTAAACTAGTCGTGTGGCTGTTGCGCTGGCGGTTACGGGTTCGATTGCCGCACATGACAAACATTTGTATTGGCCATACAGATGTTTTCCGTGGTCTGGGTGTTTGCTCAGTGCTTGTGGGCATTCCCACCGTCCCACCGTGCCTCGGAGAGTAACTCTACGTTAAGCCGTCGGTCCCGCTTGTTATCATGTACACCTGATAGCTATCGTTACTCATAGTAGGGTATAATATATCATATCCACCAACCCGCATTGGAGCAGCATGAGAGATTAAGCTCTGATCCTTCTCCTACATGGGGAAAGAGGCTATGCCCAGCAGTGCGATGTTACAGGCTGAAGCGAAAGTTTAATCGAAATACATAAGATTTGAACATATACATATAAAGTTTTATCATATTTTCACACCTTACATACATCAGCCTATCGCAGTCCACGGCTGGACATAGGCCTCCCCAAGTCACAGTATTTTCACACCTGCCACGTTTATGTACCTACCTACACCAATATTTTATGTTAAGATTTCTGAAATTAAATTAGATCTATACTAATATAATAAAGCTGAAGAGTTTGTTTGTTTGTTTGTTTGAACGCGCTAATCTCAGGATCTACTGGTCCGATTTGAAAAATTCTTTCAGTGTTAGATAGCCCATTTATCGAGGAAGGCTATAGGCTATATATCATCACGCTAAGTCAAATAGGAGCGGAGTCCACGCCGACGAAGTCGCGCGCAGAAGCTAGTTAAATATAAAGTAAAACGACAAAACATAAAGACACAATCTTTTATTGATAAGTACACACGTTTTTACCGTTATTATATAACGGATTTGTAAGAAATAGGTAATTTATTAAAGGTATTTAAAATGAAGGGAAAGGTATACGAATTAATCCCACTTGATCCCCGAGAATGCTCGTAGTAGGTATAGAGTATAGACGATTTTCAAGTAAATATAGATTTGAAAGCGTAAATTTATCCTTCCACATGTCATCATAATCAAAATATTAAATTTAGTGGTCTTTTATTTAAAACACGTTTACTTTTTTTGAAACCCTACCAAAGAATCATCTTGTACTCCCAAGTCGCCAAGATCACAGCCACTAATTATAATCATTTTGCCTCAATCTATATTTTTATTCATTTTTTATTCCATTATAAACCTAAAAGCTTTCTTAAAAACATAATATACGCAATCATTGCACTTGACTGTTTAGAACAATAGCTACATAAGCTTGGAAACAACCTTACTTTAGATTAAAACCACATAATTTTGATTTTTTCCAACAAAATACACTTGTCACTCTTATTGCCATTACAAAAACCTAACGTTAATAGCAACTGCAATTGAAATCATCTTTGGATACTCTTTCGTAATAGAATTATCTCGTACACCTTTCCCCTACAATAAGATTACAATAATTATTTAATTACATGTTACACTACATTCTTAACGATATATACCACATTAAAACAATGTTATCTACTATATTTTTAATATTAATAATACATTTAAAAAATTAAACAATAAGTATATGATCATATTGTTGAAAAAGCATGTTTTGTCAAAATATTATAGCAAAACACAATTGAGCAAGTTTTGAAAATGTATGAAAATAAAACATAAACTCAGTAACTACACAGACAAATAATAAAAAGCAAAGCCGAAAAAATAAATAGTTGTTAAGTACGTAAGTTTTCTACCTATTAAATATATTACTATTTTATATTTATTTTATTATAAAATAATTACTTATCTGTAATAAAATTTTCTGACTAAGTAGGTAATTACTTAATAATTACGATAAAAGTCGTACGAACTTATGTTTACGCCATCGTTTTTAATAGTTATAAACACATTGTAAAAATTGTGATAAATAAATAAGAATAAATGAATAAGTAAAAATTGTAAATACCTTTATAGATATATTACATCTCATCACTTTTACGTCGTTTTTTTTTTTTAATTTATTAATTACTAGCCGACCCGTGCCCACTTCGTTGGGCGTTATAATCCATTTCACATAAGAAGGGTACGGTGAAATTTGATATGTTCCAATACACTCTCACTATTTTCAGCAAATCAGATAAATATAAATGTTTTAAAATCACCAATTAATTTCTAAGGCAAATAATAATGCTTGATTAGATTGAATTGTTGACACGGCACGTGAGAGGGCGCAGGTTCAAATCCTGCTGATTTAAAATCTTTATATATTTTTATCTTTTTCCTTTTATCTTGTCACTCCTGAATGGTGTAGCTTTCTGTTAGCGAAAGAATTTTCATGATCGGATCAGTATTTGCGAAGATTACCCCGTATATACAAAGCTATAAACTTTACCTCTTTATAATATTAGTATAGACTTATAATCACATTTAAAAATAGAACATATTTAGGAAAGGGACACAAGAAATGGTTATGAAAGAGACATACTAAATAACAGACACCTTAAAAACTTATTTTAGAAAACGATTTTAACAGTTTAATTAGATATATCTAATATACATACACTTAATAAATGCCTAAATAATTCCTGTCGATGCAACTGACGATCTAAAGTCCATTCCACATTTGATTATAAAACATAATCTGACTAATACAATTATACACTAAATATCAAATGTAATTTCTTTTATAAAGTTGAACTTTGTGTAATATTACATGTTGTCCTTTTTAAAAAATGCATACATCATCCCTTTCAATACATCATATTTATGAAAGGGACAAAACCCACATTGTTTGAATGTTTTAAATAAGTATGAACGAATTTATAAAGATAAATGACAACATTGTTTTTTGTCGGCTATGTAACAAAGTTTTTATTATGGGGTGCTACCAAATTTAGAAAAAAGGGTCTTTTTTATTTTCTAGGACATGTAGGACAAAAATGTTCCTTTAATACGACCTCTCTCCTAATAGTTTAATAGTCTACATCGTACTTTCAAAGTTTGTATAGTATGATAATCTTTATATCTTTAAATATGCGAAAATATAAAAGATGTAACTAATCAGGCAAAGCTAAAGGCAAGCATAGCCTTTGTTTTTAACATAAAAAGGGGTTTTAATTATTGTTTTGCTAGATCACAGAAAGGGGGTCTACTGAATCATTTAGAGACAATTTATGACCATATTTAGCAAGAAATTCTAAAACTACGCCGTTGGACCAGCCAAAACCCGTCTGCACAGTATATTCTCCGCCACCGCCTACTCTTCCTGGTTGTTCAACGTCATATTTCTCGAACATTTGTTTGCTTTCAGTAAATCCAATGTGACATGCTTTAATCCACTTTTGTGCAACTTCAAAAGCAATGTGACGGGATTCTCTAGTTTCTAATGCCTCTAGAGCATTTACTACAATGCTTACTAGAGGAGGCCAAGCGTTAGGGAAATCCCACTGTTCTCCACTTCGAATCAAAGACGTAGGCACGCCTCCCTGGTAGTCAAGGCTATGAGATTTGATAAGCCATTTCAAAATTCGGGGAGCGTTAATGGTAATAAAACTTTTATCAACAGCACCCATCCACAAAGGTGCTAAATTACTAGGGTAAAAATATTCACGGTGGATTTGATTTTTCAAATCCCAATCATACCAAATTCCATCCACCTTATTCCACAAAACTTCTTTTATAGTATTACGCCATTCATCAGCAAGACGCGCCCAGTGTGACGCTCTACGAGGGTTCTTTAAAAGGCCTTGGAACCTTGCTACATTTTGAAGAGCTTTTGCGAAAATAGAGTTTAAATCAACGGGAATAATTTCAATTGTATGAATTGTGGACAAGCAACCGTTGTTTTTAGCTTCTTTATTTATGAACCAACGTGTAGAAAAGTCCCAGCCACTTTCAGCAGCACTTTTTATATCGATATAAAATTGACTTTGGCGTTCCTTTTCGTCAAATAACTGGGCTTGGGTATAATCTTCATAATATGACTCTGGGCGCGGTCCTTCGCTTGGTGCATAATACCTTAAGAGTGTATGTGGTTTACCATTAGCTTGAAAGGAAATCACTTGTTCATCTAACCAATAGTTTAATTCTTCTTCAAGTTCATTAATATTTTCCTTCAAAAATTCAATATCATTTGTTTTTTGAATATACAAAGACATCATTTCTGTTAACAATGGTGGCTGGCTTCGCTCTTGGTAGTACCATCTACTTCCGTTTGGTATATGCCCAAGAGTCTTTAGTAATTTGATTAAATTACCTATAACTCCTTTGACTGTATCTTTCATTCCACTTATGAGAAGTCCTTCAATAATCCAATACGTGTCCCAGTAATAGAGTTCCTTAAATCGGCCTCCAGGTATAATAAAACCATTATTGACAGGAATCAAACTGAAACGGTCGGGTTCTTCGAAAACTTCTGCTTTTACTTTTCTGCCAAGAGTAGGCCAGATGTCATTGATATTTTTACCAAACTCTCTTAACTTTTCATCGCGAATTTTTGCAAGGAAATCTGGATCCGGTTTGTAATCAGGTGGAGTCCAAGTCTCGAGTTCATTTGCCTCATCAAAATATTCGTTTACAAAATTTTTTATCTGTTCTTGACTGGGATTATCGTTGGTTTCCTTGAGTAACTCATCAAAAGCCGCAAGCGTGCTATTTTGATCACTTTTCATTTCAAGATCTACAAAAGTCTTCGAATCGTTGTATATTCTTGCCATTTGTACATAATGCAGAAGTTTACTATTGCAATAAACAGGTTTACTGCAAGACGGCAATAGAGTAACTGCATATACCGCAGAAAAGGTTAATGTAGCCAATAGTATGCGCCGCATCTGAAATAAGAAATTATTTTTATTTAAACCTCGGTCGCAAACATACTTAACTCTGAATAATACTCAATGGACTAACCGACTAATCATATATCTATAGTCTATACAAATAAATAAAATTGGAGTGTCTGTTTGTAATATTAAAATAACTGCTTTTTACTAAATTCATAGCGATCTATACACGGAACATATATCAAAATAACATTTTTTACAATTTTTGTCTGTCTGTCTGTCTGTTTGTTCCGGCTAATCTCTGAAACGGCTAGGCCGATGATTTTGACGGGACTTTCACTGGTAGATAGCTGATATAATAAGGTGTAACTTAGGCGCACTTTTATTTTAGATTTTTTTTTATATAACCGAACTGAACAATAGCTTTTTTGTTAAATTGCACGCGGACGAAGTCGTGGGCACAGCAGCTAGTTTATTAATAAAACTTACGAGTTCAATAATAACAAATTGGATTTAAATTACCTAGATGATTATTATGAATTAAACTTTACAATTATCTACATATTATTAGTTTGGAAAGAAATTATTCTTATGAAAATCGTATAATATTTACGTAATACAAATAACTTAAAAGTTACAAAAAAATTAACGTTACATAACGTTATCATTCGATAGTGACTAATGATAGAAACAAGTTTAATGTATAAATTAATAAAAAAAACTTGAGGTAGGGCAGAAAATATTCTGCTCAAAATCTAGAGCAGCTTTTCTGGGGAAGTACCTAACACAAGGATTAAACCTTAGAGAAGATCACAAACGGTCACCCATCCAAGTACTGACCGTCATGACGCTACCACGTTATAGGTCGCTCAAATTTTACTCCTCATGCGCCTAAAGAAATATCACTTCAAAAAATGTTATTTTGGTATATGTACCGTGTATACATACATATATCCGCCAACCCGCATTGGAGCAGCGTGGTGGATTAAGCTCCGATCCTTCCCCTAAATGGGGAAGAGGCCTATGCCCAACAGTGGGATATTACAGGCTGAGTCGTCATACATACATATGAATTTACTAAAAAGCGGTTATTTTAATATTACAAACAGACACTCCAATTTTATTTATTTCATCATCATCATCATCATTTCAGCCTGTCGCAGTCCACTACTGGACATAGGCCTCCACAAGTTCGCACCAAAAACGGCGTGAACTCATGTGTTTTGCCCATAGTCACCACGCTGGGCAGGCGGGTTGGTGACCGCAGGGCTGGCTTGACGAAGACGCTGCTGCCCATCTTTGGTCTGTGTAGTTCAAAGCCAACAGTTGGATGGTTATCCCGCCATCGGTCAGCTTTTTAAGTTCCATTGTGTAGTGAAACTTTGTTATCCCTTAGTCGCCTCTTACGACGCCCACGGGAAGAGAGCGGTGGGTTAATTCTAGAGAGCCGTAGCCACACAGCAAAGTTTATTTATTTGTATAGATGTATATATAGATTGCGACGTTCAGGTGAAATGTGTATGATGATTCTTAAAATAGTTCTGATGAGAATCTCACTGTGCATATTATGGTTAATATACATATCTATACTAATATATAAAGCTGAAGAGTTTGTTTGTTTGGTTGTTTGTTTGTTTGTTTATTTGTTTGAACACGGTAATCTCTGGAACTACTGGGCAGATTTGAAAAATTATTTCAGTGTTAGATAGCCCATTTATCGAGGAAGGCTATAGGCTATGTATCATCACGCTAAGTACAATAGGAGCGGAGTCTACACCGACGAAGTCGCGCGCAGAAGCTAGTATTGTATAATTAGGGCATATTTATTATTATAAAAATTAAATAATACCTATACTAAGATAATTTGCAATTATTTTTTTTTTATTTCTATTGTTAACAAATGTTAATGTTTATTTATTTAAAAAAGAAAAATATATATCTAAGCATTTCAGTAAAACAAAATCGTATTTGTGATCATTATTAGTATTACCTATGTACAATGCACATCAAACTACTCAAGAGTTCACCATCACTGAAGTAATTTGTTGTGAATATTATTGATATAATCGTGATCGAAGACGACAACACACGGATAATAAACAACCTGTTCAACTATATCTGATCTAAGCCACTCTTGAATTATAATGATTAACACTTGCTATACGTGTTATCCTTAAAGGAAAATCAGTCAAAAGTACGTGCTTCTTACTTCAGAAACACTTCCTGGCAAAGTTTAATCAGAGAATGTATTTATATCACTTTGTAATTTATTTTAAGCATTACTAGGAAACAATAAAATAAGTAAAACTAACAATTTTAGACCACCTGTGTTATTATTTAATTAAAAGTTCAAAAACCCTAAAGTATCATCATCATTGTCAAACGATCTACGTGATACCCAACGCGATCTAGCACTGCTTGGCTTGCATGCAGCGGCTGCGGGGGCTAAAGGGGGTAGTTGGTAAAGGGGGTGTGGGGGTAAGGTAGCGCAAGTCCATCTTTTTGCTTCAATAGCCGTTCACACCTGCCCGCGATGCCCCCTGTCGCTAACTAACAAGACTCTGACGACCGATGGATAGCCAATCCTATAACCCTAGGCCGATTAAGAACACAGGCTGATGCCGGGCAGCAGCAACACCAAAGCGACCAGGCTAGCACTGCAATGACCAACCCGTTTGCCCGGCGTGGTCATTATTGGGCAAAAACCTTGAGTTATCTATCTGCCAGTGAAAGTCCTGTCAAAATCGTTTCAGCCGTTTCAGAGATTAGCCGGAACAAACAGACAGACAGACAAAAATTGTTATTTTGATATACGTACCATGTATACATAGTACATACATTGAAATTTAGTTTAAAGCGTTTATTTTAATATTACAAACATACACTCCAATTTTATTTATTTGTATAGTATAGGTAATATAACACAAAATAATAAGTATTAAATCAATGCCTCCGCACATAGAATCGCGCTTGCATCTGAAGAAATATTTATTGCAGATTTTTTTTATAAATAAATATAAATAATTGATAGTACATGGTAGCTTTCCTTAATTATGATACAATTTTCTTACATTAAAAAAATATTCTTAAATTAAAATTGATTCCCGTTAAAACGAGATTAACTAATGTATATATACGTAATTAATAACATAAAAATTATACAGTTAGTGACTAATTATTTTAATTATAGTTATAATATTCTACAATACCTACTGTCAATTACGAGCACCTACAATTTAAATAAATATCACAAAACATGAACGCGTCGAAAGTTGACAAAAACGGTATCTATCCAGCATTTTATTTTTCCTAAAATATTGTTATGATTTATGTAAAACCTCAATCTCATCATACGGAGCATGAGTGTATGTATACCTACTTAGCAAATAAAATAATAAATAAATTAGAAAAGCAGTCAAAGATTCATTATAATGTGTACCTACTTGACCTTCTCAGAATATATACTTAGTTACCTGCCTGCGTTCTTTGACCTATCCAGTTTCAACACCAATTTATCATGTCCTTTCTACTGCAACGTTAATGTAATAAATAAAGTTGAAGTTCAAATTTGCAGGATTGTTACAAAAACATATTTAACCATAAATAACACAATAATTGTGTTTGCTAACAAATGATAAAAACCGACTTCAATTACATCGACAAGTAATACAACAACGTAAGTAGACGAAAAAAATTAACAAACGCACTAGTCGTCACTACAATTTTCGAGGATTCCCCTCGATTTCTCTAGGATTCCATCATCAGATCCTGGTTTCTATATCACGGTACCGCCCTTGGGATATCTCCTTTCCAACAAAAAGAGAATTATCGAAATCGGTTCATAAACGATGAATTTATCGCCAAATATACACAAAAAATATATATATATATATACGGTCGAATTGAATAACCTCCTTTTTTGAAGTCGTTTAAAAAGAGACGTTACTTTTTAATCACGAAACGTGACGGAAAAGTTATCTCATGACACAATACGTGACTTATTTGTCGAACTATAAAATGTAACTACCCATTGTCAGTTATATCGTCGGTACAACTCATCCAACTAATTTATTGTAGTTGAAAAACTAATCTATACTCGTATATCTTAACATCAAACCCATTACATATTATTATTAAACACTAGCTTCTGCGCGCGACTTCGTCGGCGTGGACTCCTCTCCTATTGGTCTTAGCGTGATGACGCATAGCCTATAGCCTTCCTCGATAAGTGGGCTATCTAACACTGAAAGAATTTTTCAAATCGGCCCAGTAGATCCAGAGATTACCGCGTTCAAACAAACAAACAAACAAACAAACTCTTCAGCTTTATATATTAGTATAGATTTGAAATATATAGTAGAGTCCAACAAAATTGGATATTTTCTTCACAGTTTTCATAAAAGAAAATTTAAAAAAAAACCGATTTTTTTTAATCGAGAAAACTAATTCGAACTAAATTACTATTGCTGTGGCGTATTTTAAGATTCAGAGCCCCGGCCTATTTTAATTTGCCTTCCCATAAATTAAAGGAATAGGCAAAAGCTGCGTATGTAATAGGGATATGTTAATAAATAATCGATTATTTTCTGTGAAATTTTTCTACCGACTTTTTTGTTTTAGTTGTCCATTGTTGTAAAAATTGATTAATTTTTCACATTCCTACGTATGCCTGGTTTGCACCGCCCACACCCCTCACAAAATGTCGCCCTGGGCCGTGGCCCTCTTAGCCCTAGGGTAAATTTGCCCATTACTATCAGTAATACCTAATAACTTATGTTAGGTACATGTAAGTAGCTTGCGCGCACAGAATTCTCGTAGATGCATCATATCTCTTTTCTAACTCTACTAACATTAACTTCATCTACATGTAGAGGGAAAAAGACTATTCATGTCACAAAGACAAACTATTAATTGGCTTAGTACTAATCCCAAAAACCATAGAACATCGGAGAACTAGTTTTCGCCTAGAAACAGCTTGAGTGAGTAGGAAGCATAAAATTCACGACAGCGTTTCAAATACGGTGAAACGTAATGGCTGGATCAGATATGCAAAAGGCTCTAAGACCTAAGTAATAATTGTGTATGTTTGCAAACGAAATAAAAACCTACTTCAATTACATCGACCAGTAATAAAATGGTAGACGAAAAAATATTCAAGTAAATACCTATTATTAGAGATAATGCTGCTCTATCTCCTGCTAACTCTATTATCTACCACAATCGAGAGTTTTCGAAGGGGAACTTTTTGTTCGTCTCATCGAAATGAAGTTACTCCCGGAAAATTAGCTTGATAGTAATCAGGTGAAAAATATGTACTAGGGATCCCGTACTAATATTTTTATGCCTAATTAAAAAGAAAATATAAGCATTCTGCACTACTCTATATCTATACTTCTATACTAATATTATAAAGAGGTAAAGTTTATAACTTTGTTTGTATATACGGGGTAATCTTCGCAAATACTCATCCGATCATGAAAATTCTTTCGCTAACAGAAAGCTACACTATTCAGCCGGGCTAGCATGCGCGCCACGACAAAAGTTTGTCTACCCCTTTTCTCGTATTATCTCTTTATGTCTACAGTAGCTAGCATGCGTGCACGTGATACTCTTCTCGTCACGACAATTGAAGAGATAACAAGAAATTTTAGTTATCGTAGTTTTGTCGAATTTTGACGTGATTTTGACGTTTTAAGAAGATAAACTACTCGTTGTCAATATTAGAAAGACTACGATAAACGAAATATATTAAAATTATAAATATTATTATAATATCTTTTGTATACCATGGCGTTTCCGTTCCGTTTTGTCTTCGGAAGAGAATTATGTCTCTCGTATTGCGCATGCTAGGGTAATCGAGAAAATACTCGATGTAGACATTATCTATCTCTCTCGTCAAGAGATTATCTCGTTGTACGCATGCTAGCCCGGCTGGAGTGACAAGATAAAAGGAAAAAGATAAAAA
Source organism: Melitaea athalia (assembly GCA_905220545.2). NCBI lineage: Eukaryota > Metazoa > Arthropoda > Insecta > Lepidoptera > Nymphalidae > Melitaea > Melitaea athalia. The sequence continues at coordinate 18,153,672 of HG992184.1, read as the reverse complement.
TATATAAAGATTTTAAATCAGCAGGATTTGAACCTGCGCCCTCTGACGTGCCGTGTCAACAATTCAATCTAATCAAGCAATAAGCATTATTATTTGCCTTAGAAATTAATTGGTGATTTTAAAACATTTATATTTATCTGATTTGCTGAAAATAGTGAGAGTGTATTGAAACATATCAAATTTCACTTCTTATGTGAAATGGATTATAACGCCCAACGAAGTGGGCACGGGTCGGCTAGTAAACTATAAGCTGTGTACAAAATTTCATATAATTTTTTTAACTTTAATGTATAGAACATTTATTTCGAAGTTTTACAATATTATACATATTTACAACTCACAACAAATATTTACAGATAGTTACGGTGTAAATCATGTCCGCGTGGAATGGTGCCAAGAATGCAGCATTTTCCCGTTGAATCGCTATGCCGATTTTCTAGGCAAAAATGCACCAGCCCTCTTGTCGCCAGTGGAGGTAGTAAAACGTTTGTGTACACTAAAATTACTTTATCTATACTAATATAATAAAGCTGAAGAGTTTGTTTGTTTGTTTGTTTGTTTGTTTGTTTGTTTGTTTGAACGCGCTAATCTCAGGATCTACTGGTCCGATTTAAAAAATTCTTTCAGTGTTAGATAGCCCATTTATCGAGGAAGGCTATAGGCTATATATCATCACGCTAAGACCAATAGGAGCGGAGTCCACGCCGACGAAGTCGCGCGCAGAAGCTAGTTGTATATATTTTGTCCTTCAAAAAATAAGAAAGGTCTGGGCTGCCTGGAATCTTAAAAAAAGCAAAAACAAAACATTTGTAACAACAAACATTATAACGTAGTTTCTGGTGTTTGAGGCGTTTGTTGGCTACGGCTGCTTACCAATAGATATTCTGTAGGCTTGTTTGCCGAGCTATATAAAAAAAGACAAACAGGATATTTATTGAAAAACTATTGAATTGGATTCGTTACCATGTAGCCAAACTGATCAATTAAAAAAAGTACCGCTTAAACTGGGTGACAAATTATTTCTCATAAATAAAATAAAAATTAATAATCAATCATTAATGGACACTAGATACTGTATCATATATTTAAGTTCCATTGTCCTTTTAATTTTCATTTCCACATTTCTATTAAAATTTATCATCAAGTCAAACAACAATGGACAATAAGTAAAAATAAATTTCTTTCTTTGCAGGCAACTATGTTTAACTACATTTTGTTTTCTTGCGGGATCCCCCTCATTTTTACTCCCTTTATTTATTTGAAATATAGATAATTTAAAGCTATTTATAATCTATTCATTTTGTACCATAAATAAATATCTTTTAATATACACACACGGTCGTCTGTTCCTAAGATAATGAACTTATTGCTTGTGTTATAGGTAACAGCCGACCATACCATATATCTATACATATAATGAAATGGTAGAAAAGTCAAAACTGTACATTGAATATTTTTTTAAAAGAATACTTGGGGTGTGATCTACAATCGATACCGAAGCCAAAAATATAGTTTTTAGAATTTTTGTCTGTTTGTCTGTTTATCTGTTTGTCTGTTTGTCTGTATGTATGTCCGGGATAAACTCAGAAAGTACTGCATGGATTTACTTCAAATTTAGCACGAATATTGTTAAGAAGTCGGGTCAGAACATAGGCTATATATTATCACGCTATCACCTACGGGGAACGAGCAGTGAACCTTTATTTCTTCAAATGTATGTCCGGGATAAACTCAAAAAGTACTGCATGGATTTACTTCAAATTTGGCACGAATATTATTAGGAAGTCGGGTCAGAATATAGGCTACATATTATGACGCTATCACCTACGGGGAACGAGCAGTGAACGCACGCAGACGACGTCGCGGGCAGCAGCTAGTATACCATAAAAATAGGTAAATATTTTTGTTGATAAATATCCATAGAACTAATACATAATATATAAATACAAATATTACACCCAGATTCAGCCGAGAATCGAACCTGCAATCCCGCGAAGCAGAAAGCAGAACACTACAAACTTCGCCAAATATATAAGTATATAAGGATTTTTAGGCAGTTTAGAACACTCTTCTAATCTATACAAATAAATAAAATTGGAGTGTCTGTTTGTAATATTAAAATAACCGCTTTTTACTAAATGTATGTGAATGTATACAATATACATGGTACATATATCAAAATAACATTTTTTACCATTTTTGTCTATCTGTCTGTCTGTCTGCTTGTTCCAACTAATCTCTGAAACGACTTAACCAATTTTGACGGGACTTTCACTGGCAGATAGCTGATGTACTAGGGTGTAACTTAGACGCCTTTTATTTTAGTTTTTTTTTTGTAACTGCGAACTGAACAATAACTTTTTTGTTAAAGTCCACGCGGACAAAGTCGCGGGCACAGCAGCTAGTAGACTAATAAAAACGAATGTACAAAAACCAAAATTTTATAATGTGATAAAAATGTAGTCAAAATTTGTTCGAAGAAATAATTAATATAATCATGTGTACATTTACATTTATGTCGGTATATCATAATAGCAGTAAAACGACTGAAATCGTTGCACATTAAGATAATGGTACCATTTTTCTTATGACAATTATTTACACAATAATCTAAAAGGCTTTAAAAAGAATATTACATTTGTTATAAAAATAAATACATAAAAGAATCGCAACCTTGCTCTGTAAAGATTACATATATACGTACCTTTTATTTAAATATGTTCTAGAAATCGACAACCACCAATATTTAATACATAGGTTTACGCTTGACTTCAATATTATTAATGCAAAGTGGATGACTAGCTGAAAATACCTTTGCCTTGAAAAAGTGCGTTTTCTTTTTCTTTTTTTCTTTTTTTTAAGCTTCGCAAATTATAACTGACAAAAAAACACGAATGGTGTAAAGCATTCAAGTGAAATCTATACATTAGCAGTTCATATTAAAAATGTGTATGAGGAAATCCTCCAGGGTGTTGGGTGGAGTGCCCAATGTCTCGCCGTTCTATGCCAGAAGGACAAGAGAGTAAAAAGACGAAAACTTGATGACACTTGTGTAACATAAAAGAATATTTGATTGTTTTTCTTTTTATACAACTAGATCAGCAAACAAGCGTACGGCTCGCCTGATGGTAAGCGATTACCGTAACTTATAGGCGCCTGCAACACCAGAAGCATTGTAAGCACGTTGCTGACCCTACCCCCAATCCTCCTCGGGAGCTCTTGCTTGAAAGCAGGATTATTTAGCTGTTATCTTTTGTAAGATTGCGAAACTTCCCCAGTCAGGCTTTTCTAGAGTTTGAGCTGGGTATTTCCTGCTGCGCCCTACCTCAGTTGAAGTTGTTTATATTATTCGATTAAAAATATTATACTGACACACTGATAAAATGTTACAGGCTATCATTAAAGGTCTTTGAACTTTTGCATGGTAGATATTCACCTTCAAGAATCGGCGTGTCAATGAATACCTAAATAATTAATTTTCCTCATGATTCATAATAACGGATTGATGATATTCTTTATAATATAGAATAATCTATATATCTATACATATAATAAAATGGTAGGAAAGTCAAAACTGTACATTGAATATTTTTTTAAAAGAATACTTGGGGTGTGATCTACAATCGATACCGAAGCCAAAAATATAGTTTTTAGAATTTTTGTCTGTTTGTCTGTTTATCTGTTTGTCTGTTTGTCTGTTTGTCTGTATGTATGTCCGGGATAAACTCAAAAAGTACTGCATGGATTTACTTCAAATTTGGCACGAATATTATTAAGAAGTCGGGTCAGAACATAGGCTATATATTATCACGCTATCACCTACGGGGAACGAGCAGTGAACCTTTATTTCTTCAAACGTATGTCCGGGATAAACTCAAAAAGTACTGAATGGATTTACTTCAAATTTGGCACGAATATTATTAAGAAGTCGCGTCAACATATAGGCTACATATTATCACGCTATCACCCACGGGGATCGAGCAGTGAACCTTTATTTGTTCAAATATAATTATGTCCGAGATAAACTCAAAAAGTACTGCATGGATTCACTTCAAATTTGGCACGAATATTATTAAGAAGTCGCATCAACATATAGGCTACATATTATCACGCTATCACCTAGGTACGGAGAACGAGCAGTGAACTTTTATTACTCAACGCATTCTGTAACAACGTGTAATCTAACGACGCATATTTGAATGTTGTTGTTGTTGTTGTTGTTATGCCATGCTACAAGCTAGCTTCACACTATAAAAAATAACGCAGTATAAGTAATTTAGGCCGATAAACGTAATTAAATGAATATCAGTAGTTCAAGACAAATTTAAAGCAGCGCCTTCTATGAGATTTCAAAAACATCATCATCAATCCCTTTTTGAATATAAATAATTTAAATTTGATCATGTTGGCGAGGTTAATTGTTATTTTTAAAAGTCATAGATGGAGTTGTGCATTTTCTTCTTAAAAATTGTAGGTATCGTTAATTCGTTTCAAAGATGAGCAAGACAGTTAAAAAAATTCTGTTTATATAAGTCTTATGAAATTCATCGAGTTTGTCTATATGTAATAACAAACAGAACTCAAAAAGAACTGCATAGATTTATAACATAATTGTGTTTGCTCGCAAACGAAAAAAAACCGACTTCAATTACATCGACAAGTAATACAACGTAATAAGACGAAAAAATAGTCAAGTAAATACGCGCTATTAAAGATTACTCAAAAAGTTGTAATCAGTTTTCGATCTAATTTAAACAAGACTACAAGACAAGTATTAGCTTTCGATTAAAGTAAGAATCATCGAAATCGGTACACCGAGTAAAAAGTTATGCGGTATAATATAACGTAGGTCGACGAAAAAGTAGTCAAGTAAATACACATTATTAGATATAACTCTAAAAGTACTTGTCAGATCTCAATTAAATTAAAATGAGACCACATGACACGCAACACCTTTCAGTTAAAACAAGATTGATCGAAATCGGTCCACCGAGTCAAAAGTTCTGAGCTAACATACATTAAAAAAAAAAAACACAGTCGAATTGAGAACCTCCTCCTTTTTTGGAAGTCGGTTAAAAATTTAAACTCGAAAACGGCACGCTATTTCTGTATGCAATTTGAGCCAAATAGCGAAAAAAGAGAAAAATTAAGCATGCCATATAATAATAAAGATAAGACATGCTTATTCCTTTACAGTACAGAATAAATAGTAATAGAGTTAGTACAAAATAAACATTGACTGTTAATATTTTTGTTCGGTATTTATTGGTGTAATTATTGCGTCTTAATTAATATATTTTCATGTCGCATATAAGCTTAAGTGAGATGTGGAACTAGCTAGATTTTTTTACGCACGCTGCGCACACACAGCCATTTATTTTATGTTAAGATCATGTAAAGTCATAACTTAGATGAGTTATAATTTTTCACCATATAAAAAATGTTTCCTGTTTGCTAACTAGACGGCGGTGGCGTCGAATTAAATCGTGCTATAGTTTCGTTCACAAAAAGTGATGTTATAAGTACAAATGTCGTCGCCTCAACCTATAGAAACTGGGGTTACCTGCGTTGCTATAAGTTATCGTATGCTTGGAAACCAGAAAATATTTTCCTGAAATAAATAAGTCCATACTAATATTATAAATGCGAAAGTAACTCTGTCTGTCTGTCGCGCAATCACGCCAAAACTACTGAACAGATTTAAATGAAATTTGGTATACAGATAGTCTAGAGTCTGAGAAAGGACATAGGCTACTTTTTAATGAGAAAAAGGTGTAAGGTGTTGAAAAGTGGGAATGAAAATTTGTATGGAAATATGTATATCTAATGTTCGTGTTTTGTAACTGTCAAACATTTATTGTTTATCCCGTGGATATGGTTAAATCTGCCCTAAAATTACAGAACGTATTTAAATAAAGATTTCGAATTGACAACATGTATCCACAAAATACGGATAGTGGCGTATTTTAGATTTTAAAAATGTAGAATAATGTCATTAATGAAAACGGATTGACATATTATATATTGGTTGTCAAATATTTATGCATGCGTTTAGAAATTTATTTAGTGTATGTAATCTAAGGAAAATATATCAAGCTACTTAAATATACAATAAATGATAAATGTACAAATGAATAAAAAAAAAAACGTTCAATTGATTCTGTCAATCCAGTCAAAGTCAATATATTTATTAATATTTTCATCGCGAAAGTGTAAAAGATATGTTTGATATATCTTAATCTGTACTAATCTATGCTACGAGCAATGATCGCTATCAAGTGGACATGATAACAACCGGGACCTTAAAGCCGGGGGCTTAACGTGCTCTCCAAGGCACGGTGGGAGACCCACAAGGAATGCACAAATACCCAGACCACGGCAAGCATCTGTATGGACATATTATGTTGTCGTGTGTGTATGGATCGAACCCGCAACCGCCAGCGCAACGGCCACAAACCAGTGCTGTGACCGCTGCGCCAACGCGGCGAGTTACTTTCGCATTTATAATATTAGTATGGATTATAAACCTGAAAGTTGGTTTGTTTGTTTGAACGCGCTAATCTCAAGAACTACTGATTCGAATTGAAAAATTCCTCTGAGGTGGATAGCCTATTTAAAGAGAAAGGTTATGCTTTATGAAGGAGGAAGGGTATTTTTTTCCTCAAAGCAATGCGGGTGAAACCGCGGGGCACAGCTAGTATGCATATAAATAGAATTGAAGTGTCCGTCTGTCATTTCATAATACTTGTGTTTTTCATCAAAAATTGTCTAGTGTCTTTCTGTTTGTCCGGACTAATCTTCGAAATGGCTGAACCGATTTTACTTAACTTTTCTGGAAGATAGAAGAAGTTGTGGAGCAATAAATAGGCTACTTTTTTTCCGGAATTCCCGCAAAATCGAGATTTTCGAGGAAAAAACCGCGTTTACCGCGCGCGAATCCCTACCGACCAAATAGATATGAAATAACCAAAAAAATTATTATTAAATACGACAACTTCTGTGACCAAAAATAACTACAACCCCAAAAGGTTTAAAGAATAAAAAATGTAAATAGTATAAAGAAATAAAATTAAAATAAAATAATACATTATGCATACCAAAAAAATGGGTAATATGGTACATATAATCATGGATGTATTGTAAAATGGGCGGCAAAATAATATGGCCCGGGGCGTTTAATCTTAAAATACGCCACTAAATAATTATTTAAAAAAACACACTCTTAAGGTTTTACGGTGTACCTACCTACTTACAAAACATCCCGATTATCAAATGAATTTATGAAGTCATTAACGTTCGAATTGGGTTATTAAAATAAAAAAAACAACACTATTTCAGTCATAAAATTATATTGCTATAGATAACGAGTAAGTAACGCTATTGTCAAGATAAAGTAGCCTCCAAAACTTAATAAATTGCGGCCATGACACCGAGACAGTTTTCCTTGCGCCTGCGACGATTGACGAGCTATCTCCGTCACGATTTAGTGTAACTAAAACATGATAACTTTGGTACCAAACTGATTTACCACTTAAAAGGATGAAATCTTTTGATGGTGCGTCTATTGATAAATTTAGTTTTTCTCCGTGGTTTCGTACCTCATTAAAACTTAAAAATTATAATATGTATTACATTTGATTAACCTTTAATTTAAAAGTTGAAAAATTTCGGTATAAATTTTCATTCTTTGTTGTACAAAATATGGCGTGAATCGAAAAAAATTATAAAATCACTTTTTTAACCTGTTTCATCATCAGACCCAGCCTAACCTGGAGGCAATTCGAAGTAACTATTGAATAGTTTGGTTTTAGCTTGAGACCCAATAATCAGACCATTGTCAGCTAATGAGTAGGACTTTGTTCTGAGAAAGTCTACTAAAATTAAAGGAAGCCCAAATTCAAGGAAACTACTCATAGCAATTGAACAGTTTATAGGTCATTTTCACTTCCTGTTTGAATACCCGAGTTTCATCGCAGATATTAAGACAATTCACAACATGAGGTCAAGCTACAAGCAATTATTGGCATCAGTTGAAGCGTTCCTGTTTCCAATTATTTAGGCCAAAAAATGAAGTTTTAAACTTTAAGGATCACTATCAACATCGTCCAACTAAGTTCCAACTAAGGCGTCTACGTTGCCGAAATATCGGTGGTTTCAAAATGACAATAAGTCCTGATTGAAACAAAATGGTCTGAAAGATACCTAAGCATTAATTACACCGAGTCAAACGAAATAAAACTAAACAAATATAAATATAGATCTACGTCAAGGTTCCTAAGTATCGTTTCGAAATAATTTTCTTTAATATTTTACAAGTCAGATTAATTTAAAGAATAGTGAAATATTAAAATATTTATAATAATATTTTCAATTACAAAACGCAATAAGATAAACGATCGCGTTGTTACTGGCACGTAACGATTAATTGATATTTAATTCGTTTCATATTGTCCTCTATAAATTAATATTTTATGAACTATATTAATATCGTGTTGTTGATTTTAATATACTGCAAAAGTAGTACATAGTTGTACGGCGCGACTGAGGGTAAGCAGGTTATCGTAGGCTATACACGCCTACAACAACAGCCCCCTAGCCAAGTTGACAATCTACAATCGATAACATTAGAAAACTAACAAATTAATGTTTGGGAATGACACTAGCGTTCGACGTTGTTCTAATAGCGTTATCGATTGTAGATTGTCAACTTGGCTAAGGGGCCAGGAATCTGGATCGTTTTAAGTCGTTTCCGACTCTATCTCCAACCCTTTCTAGAAGCCCGTTCACTAAAATGTTACTATACTGTAAATTTTTCATATTCAAACACTCATACAATGGCGGATCTAGGGGGGGGTCATGGGGTCATGACTCCTCCCCCCCCTGGGCTACTACTACTGGGCTGGGGTGGTATGTGGTCTGGGTGGACCACTAATTAAAATTGTTAAACAAGATTTTTGTCACAATGTAGATATTTTTAAGTACAGTACCCTTGCACTCATACGGCTTAACATGTATATCATAAATATAAAAAACTATTTCCACATGATGATGAATGATGCATTTCTACATGACATTGTAAAAATTATCTGTGCCATTTTCGCGCTACTAGTATTGGAAGTCTTTGATTTAAATAAATTAATTAATATAAAAGCTGTGTTTACAAAAACAAATAAAAATATAACGTTGTACTTAGCAGATTTTTTTGATGGATGTTTTAATTACTTACTAGAAAACAATATCTATCAGCAACAATAATTTAATCAAAAATACTAGCGGCCATATTTTGATTGGCAACCTGATAGATATACCTATATTCTCCTAATAATAAATATACATAAAAATTTGGTTTTTAGCACAAACTCGATAAGTGCACTAATTTGCAGCCGGAGCTTAGGCCATGTTATGTCATATTGTCTAAAAAAAGTCTTGTCACATTGAACAATTATTATTACTTTAGCTAGTAACAATGCATCAATGTCTTCTTACACTTTTTTCGATCTCGATCCCATCCCGCTCAGTGCGTGTACCGTGCGTTATGGAATGTCGTTCCAAAAATCAGTCGAAAATTTCCATATAAATCATTTAATCATTTTACTAATCGATTATGGACTTATGCCTTTTTTCCTCAATTTATGGGGCGGCAAAGTATAATAATCGGGGTACTGAATCCCAATGGTTGAGAATCAACTTTTTAACCGACTTCCAAAAAAGAGGATGTTCTCAATTCGACTGTATTTTTTTATGTATGTTAGCTCAGAACTTTTGACTGGGTTGACCGATTTCGATCAATTTTATTTTAATTGAAAGGTATTGCGGGTCATGTGGCCCCATTTAAATTTAATTGAGATCTAACAAGTACTTTTAGAGTTAGGTATAGGTATCTAATAATGCGTATTTATATACTTGGCTCCTTTTTCTTCGACCTACGTTATATTATACCGCATAACTTTTTACTCTGTGTACCGATTTTGATGATTCTTACTTTAATCGAAAGCTAATACTTGTCATGTAGTTTTATTTATATTAGATCGAGATATGATTACCAACAACTTTTTGAGTAATCTTTAATAGCGCTTATTTACTTGACTATTTTTTCGTCTTAATACGTTGTATACTTGTCGATGTAATTGAAGTCGGTTTTTTTCGTTTGCGAGCAAACACAATTATATTGAAATATTTCATCTCCTGGCGCCTCAAGTTTCACCTTAATACGTTATCAATAGCCTTCAAGATGACATCCATTCTAATGTCGTTACCATTTTATCAACATAACCCATAAAACGCAGCTATTATGTCTAATTAATTACTTGTACCAGTATAATATGACTTAATTAGTAGGTAGTGTACTCAATAAAAGTAATAATAATAATAGAGTCGACATATATAGTAAGTATACAAATAATATATATATATATATATTATGCTATATTATGAATTTTTATTGGTGTTCGAGTGAGTTTTTAATAATATATATTACTAGCTTCTGCGCGCGACTTCGTCGGCGTGGACTCCGCTCCTATTGGTCTTAGCGTGATGATACATAGCCTATAGCCTTCCTCGATAAATAGGCTATCTAACACTGAAAGAATTTTTCAAATCGGCCTAGTAGAACCAGAGATTACCGCGTTCAAACAAACAAACAAACAAACAAACAAACAAACAAACAAACAAACAAACTCTTCAGCTTTATATATTAGTATAGATTTAATACCTAATTGACGCCGCGTTGGCGCAGCGGTTATAGCACTACTTTGTGGCTGTTGAGCTGGCGGTTGCGGGTCTCCTAGCTCCCCACTGTGCCTAGGAGAATACGAAGCCGTCTCGGTCGCGGTTGTTATCATGTACACCTGATAGCGATCGTTACTCATAGTAGAGAATATATCTGCCAACCCGCATTGGAGCACGCTTCTCTGATCGTTCTCCTACATGAGAAAGAGGCTTATGCCCAACAGTGGGATATTACAGACTGAAGCCACCAATACCTAATTAATAATAATTTAGGTAGGTACTATTTAAAACTTAAAGTGTGTGTCGTATTACTATGTAAAAATCTTTTTTTATGATTTTATTTTTGGTAATTGTGTTTGATCGCAAAGAAACAAACTGACTTCAACTACATCGACAAGTAGTAGGTACATGAAAAAATAGTCAAGTAAATACGCGTTATTAGAATTAACTCAAAAAGTGTCGTCTCAATCGAATTTAAATGCGACCACATAAAAAGAAAAAAACTTTTAAAAAACAAGCTTGTTGTTTCTTATAAGTGATCAAATAAATGTTTTTTCTTTCTTTCCTTTTGTTTCTTTCTTTTATTTTAAATGCGCTAAAAAGAATCAAATAAACTATTCCTTTAAAAATTTTAATATGACACATAGATAAACATGCCATTGTCATCCAAACTAAACGTGTAAACAAAATTTCAGCTCAATCGGTTTAAGACATCTGGTTCAAAATTGAGTTGCAAGATTCCACCCTAACAAACATACATAATTATTTACATTCATTTATTATTAAATAAAAGCTTTTAAAAATAATAATCATCAAAATAACGATAACATACAAATCAAGGTAAGACGCGAAAAAAATTCTGTCGAATTGAGAACTTCCTCTTTTTTTGAAGTCGGTTAAAAAAGAATTAATCATAAGAAATATAAAGCACTTTTACGCTCTTTATCAGATATGTGATAAGAATGATGTGACATGAGACAACGAAATATATTTCTAAATCCTGATAACAATATAAACAATACTATTGTAGTCGTGGCATAATAAATTATTTATTATCATATATATATATATATATATATATATATATACTAGCTGACCTGGCGAACTTCGTACCGCCTTTTTTTCTTAAATATAATAATTACATATACCAAAATAAAATATAGCCTATCTTTCAAGTTGGATCAAACTGCACACGGTGTGCAAATTTGATTAAAATCGGTTAAGTGGTTTAGGAGTCCATTGAGTACAAACATTGTGACACGAGATTTATATATATTAAGATATATGTATAAAAGAGATTTCCACCTATATATTGACTCATCACGATATCTCTGGAAGACTGGAACCATAAGGCGTAGACTTCAAATTTGGTAGGAATATTCCTTTCGCCAAGTAGAGGTCAGCTAAGAACGGATTTTACGAAATTCCACCCACAAGAGGGGGTTGCGGGGGCGTTAACAAATATATGGCTAAACAACGTTTGCGGGGTCAGCTAGTAATCTATATATATAAAAGAGATTTCCACCCATATAATGGACTCATCACGATATCTCTGGAACCATGGCGTAGAGACTTGTAATTTGGTAGGAATATTCCTTTCGCCGAGTAGAGGTCAGCTAAGAACGGATTTTACGAAATTCCACCCACAAGAGGGGGTTGCGGGTGTTAATAACATATATTGCAAAACAACGTTTGTGGGGTCAGCTAGTAGTTTATAATTATGTAATTCAACAAGTAGTAAAATCTTGAATGTAACATTTCTATATCCTACGGGTAATTGTTTTGCAAAATATAGTTACGGGTATATTATTAGATAAATATACATAGTAGCACCGACATCACAACTTATTTATTATATAAAGCTCACAGTTAATATCTATTATTTTTTATTATTATTATTATATAATAATAAAAAGAAAATGCAATAAATAAATATATTCAATCATCATGTGATTAAAAATTACAAAACCTATATCTAACGAATGTCGACGCAGGTAAGAAAACGAACATCGCGTTACGAAAAATGTGATCAGGCGAGGCGAAAGGAAGTTGAGACGGAGATATCACTTAGTGAAGATAGAAAGAGAGGGAGTTACGTTTCATATATTCCTGTAGAGAGAACTAAAGAAGGTTAACTTCAGTCGTGTGGTCTAAAGCACACTCGTTTTAAAGTAGGTTTTATAAAAAAAAATAATGTAAATTTCGACTTTAGGTCAATTTTTTCCTATATAAAACTAAACTTAATTAATTTTATTTAATTCATTAATTATAATTATATTAACGTCACGCGTTATCCAGTGCAACTGTAAAATAAAATATTCTCGACCTTGATTAAATGAGTAAAAAATATGTTATTAGCGATAGCTAGCATACATATGTATGTATGCTATCGTTAAAAAGTGTTACAGTATTAAATAAAAAAACCGGTCAAGTGCGAGTCGGACTCGCGCACCGAGGGTTCCGTACAAACCTGCAGGTATATAAATAAAAGTTATAGTATTTTGCTGCTAAATGAAATCCGTAACATTACAATATGGAAAGTTGGAGGAGCATAAATTTAAGACAAAGGTATCTTTATCTTTTCATTAATCCTTTAATTTATATAAAATAAAATAAATAAATAAAATAAAAATCGCCTTTATTTCTATTACTATTAAAATTTCAATTAATACTAGCGTAAGTATTCTTAGTTTAAACATAATTATGTATGTATATGAACCTATGTATATATTTATTCTATACTCGTATAATTAACTCGTCTACATGTTTATAACATCAATTAATATTGGTAATAGTAATAGTCGCCTCTGCGGCGTAGGCCTCTCCTAAACATTTCCATGTATCCCTTTCCCGTGCTTTCTGTATACACAGCGGTTCACATAATTATCTGGTTGAAGATATCTCTCCACCTTTTAATTGGTCTCCCTTTTTTCCTTGACCTGTCTCTTGGTAGGAAAGTTCTTTTATCGAAGTTATTTATTTACAAATTTTTAGTCACTATTTAGAAATCTGATTTAAAAAATACTTAATTACTATTAAGTATTAAATTTGAACCATATTATATATAGTAGATATTTATTTATTATTTATTTATTTATTTGAATAGTCCCACAGATGATGTAACATTTATTTTGTAATTTAATTCTAGCCTTTTTGACCTTTGTACCTGTTTTCAAGTTTGTATAAAACATGTTTTCCTAAATTTATTTTTATTATTGTCTGCTATTGTTTAAACATATATATTTTTTAATGTCTAGAATTCTCATGACAGTGTTAATATTACTTGATTTCATTAATCATTTCAATACTGTTGATTTTGACTTACTACTAGCTATACCTACTTGTTTCTCTTAACATATCTCCTAAGGTGTCTGACTGGTTTCATAGTTACTTGCATGGTCGCCGGCTACGAATACATATTGAAGAACTTTCTTCATTCTGGTCTAGAATCAACGCTGGCGTTAAAGATAAATATGTAATATGTATGTACCTCTTCGCTAAAATGATAGCCTAACTTTGAAGATACCTTCACATTCGTCTTCCTTTTATTCTAAATCTTTCACTATTGAAGCTTATCGTCTTTGGAACTTATTGCCACTGTCTAACGCGCTCAATCTTTAATGACATTTGAAAAACTTGTTAAGGAAATGTACTTATCATATTAAATTATGTTAATCAACTTTATTTTATTATTTACTAGCTTGTGCGCGCGACTTCGTCCCCGTAGAATAGGACCACCCGATTTTGAAACATGAAATTAGTGCTACGCTCCTATTGGTCTTAGCGTGATGGTATATAGCCTATAGCCTTCCTCGATAAATGGGCTATCTAACACTGAAAGAATTTTTCAAATCGGTCCGGTAGATCCTGAGATTAGCGCGTTCAAACAAACAAACAAACAAACAAACAAACAAACAAACAAATAAACAAACAAACTCTTCAGCTTTATTATATTAAGTATAGATTATTTTTCATGAAGTTACGTTATGTTGTTATGTCATTCGTCTTAATCTATCAATTTGCTTATAGTGTATATACGTATGTATGTATGTATGTATTTATATATTTGTGTATACATATGAGTAAGCTTATATGTACATATGTGTCATTAAATATAGCATCTATTGTTATATAGTTATTTATTTATATCTGATTTTTATTTTATATTGTTCCTTTTTTTACAAAATTTTGCGCCCTTCCCCTAGTTTATATGCAAGTCCTCTGCCCAAAGGTTGCCTGGAAGAGATCGCTGTGTTAGCGATAAGGCCGCCTGTTGCGATTGATGCAAGTTTATTGTTATAAATTATATGTATTGTTCTTTTGTGTATTGGTGTGCAAAAAGAGTTAGTAAATAAATATTACTTTGCAAAGTTTTATAATTGAAAAACAAAGCAGAAATAAACAACATTACACATACTATTTCTGTGGTTGCGATGTAACTATACATTTAAGGTTTTCGTAATTTTTCCTTTATATGTGCTATAAGACGTTGCTTCATATCTGAAGATTTTAGGTCGACGGGAAGTATTCTTTAGATTTTTATTCCCTTGTCAGTTGTTTGCTAGTTTCAATATATGCGGTTTAAATTGCTGTTTCTTTTGATATCGTGGACATAGAAGTTTGATTTTGTTACAGCTTAAAGTTATTATAGACGTGAGTATTTGATATGAATTTCAATTTAATACTTTTACGCGTTCAAGAGAAAAGTGGTTTTAAGTGTATAATTATTAAAATATTTTTTTTTATATGTAGTAACTAAAAATTTACACTTTGCACAATTTTTCCTGTATCTGTGCTATAAAACGTTGCTTTGTACCAAATTTCAAGATTCTGACTTCACGGGAAGTACCCTGTAGGTTTTGATTCCTTTGCGACTATTTTCGATGAAAATATGCGGCTTAAATTGGTTTTTCTTTTGATATCGTTGACATAGAAGTTTGATTTTGTTACAGCTTAAAGGTATTATAGACCTGAGTATTTGATATGAATTTTAATTTAATACTGTTACGCGTTCATGAGAAAAGTGGTATTAAGTGTAAAATTATTAAAATATTTTTTTTTATATGTAGTAACTAAAAATTTACACTTTTCGCAATTTTTCCTGTATCTGTGCTATAAGACGTTGCTTCGTACCAAATTTCAAGATTCTGACTTCACGGAAAGTACCCTGTAGGTTTTGATTCCTTTGGAACTATTTTCGATGAAAATATGCGGCTTAACTTGGTTTTTCTTTTGATACCGTTGACATAGAAGTTTTATTTTGTTACAGCTTAAAGGTATTATAGACCTGAGTATTTGATATAAATTTCAATTTAATACTTTTACGCGTTTATGAGAAAAGTGGTATTAAGTGTAAAATTATTAAAATATTTTTTTTTATATGTAGTAACTAAAAATTTACACTTTTCGCAATTTTTCCTGTATCTGTGCTATAAGACGTTGCTTCGTACCAAATTTCAAGATTCTTAGTTCACGGGAAGTACCCTGTAGGTTTTGATTCCCTTGAGAGTGTCGAAAATTTGCAGCATAAACGGCTGTATCTTTTGATTGCCTTGGCTTAGAAGTTTCATTTTTTCACAGCTTTAAGAGGCAGCAGATCTGAGTATTTAATATAAATTTCAGCTTGATGCCTCCACGCGTTTCTGAGAAAAAGGGTCTTGACAGACAGACGGACAACAAAGTGATCCTATAAGGGTTCCGTTTTTACCTTTTGAGGTACGGAACCCTAAAAATATAGCAATCGCAAAGAAAATTACTGGGACAGCTAGTTCTAATACAATAGTTATTGTTATCGTTAAAAACTCAATAAGAAGCTGCAAAATAAAGTCTTCTTCTTCTTCTTTAGGGTTAATAGGGCTTTCAATAAAGCCAAATTAGCACGGGTGATTTCGCCAATGTCACGTAGAAAAAATCAGGTGTTACGAAATAATATTTATATCAAACGATACGTCAATCAAACGAGACCTAATCGGTGATTAGATTAGATAGAATTAAGTTAAGGTTTTATTGTTACGTGTCTAATCTGCAAAGGAGGCGAGATAGTCCAGAGAATGCAATCTTATTACCTACGCTTATTGAGTAAGAGTCATTTAACTCTTTTTTTTTCCTTTAAAGAAGAAATTTTTTTTTTAATATACAAAGACGTCTAAGATGTCAAAAATTGGCAGGCTTTCAGGCTACCGCACCCTGGGAGCCTTCAGCCGCTTTAATTGGAGGGTCCCGGATCTGCAGGCAACGGGATCCCTCCAGCGACAGGCTGGCCTCGGCGAAAACTTCTCCTCCATGGGGACTGTCCGGCTCACCTAAGGCTTACAGGCTGATATTGTGCACTACTATATAGAGTTAGTAGAAATTATTTTGTGTTTTAGTTTTTAATCTGAATGGTGTAGTTGCAATGAAGTCGAGTTTCAAAAAGTCCTTCGATCGATTCGATTCGATCTTTTTAACGTTTTGTTATTTAAATGTTAAAAACTCAAGATTTCATGATTCCGCACAACTGTCATCAAAATTGTATAAATGTTTTCGTGATAAAAAATATTGTGGTTTTAAGTTTGTTAACATTTTCAGTGAGTAACTTATAAAATAGCAATTTAATTTTGAATATTTATTGATTTTCAAGTCCAATATTGCTTTGGAAAATCCTTTATATTCACGAGCAATGAACAAAACAACCATTCTTACTATGACATGACATACAGATTCGCGATTTTGAAAATAGTTTTGGATGACCATTACTTCCTAGTTTCGTTTTCATTTGAAGCATTTTTATTAGACAAAGCACTCAGCTAACCTCATGGGACGATGCCAACTGCTACAAAAAGACTCTACGCACGAAATTAAAATTCTGATTTTTTTTTTTTTTTTTGTAGTTACGTGGTATTAGCACCTGTGTTAGGCGGTATTGCAGTATCTCTGACGGTATAGCCTATACACTCATCTTGGTTTCCTCGGTTAATGAACTATCCAACAGAAAAAAAAATTCAATTCAAACCAGTAAGTCGTGAGATCTTCGTGAAGAGTTAGTTTGTTGGAAAGCGCTAATCTCAGGAATTACTGGTTCGAATTGAAAATTTCTTCAGCTTTATACTATTAACTAACGACCCTCCCCGGCTTCGCACGGGTACAATGCTGATACTAAATATAAAATATAAAATAATTATTTGCAATGTAACCGCAAAAAATGTGTTTATTTACGACATCACATTAGAAACCTCTAAAACTATCAGTGTTCCTATGCACGTATTGTACATATAAACCTTCCTCTAGAATCACTCTAGTAACTAAAGAAAACCGCATCATAATTCGTTACTATGTTTTATACTACGTAAGGATATAGACTAACTTATATCCTGGTACCTAATTACAAGTATAAAAAAGTCTTATTCTGTTTTTGTTAACGTGCAACTGCATTGACGCTTTTTAAATTTTTTTTTTTTTTATGTAACTAGGTCGGCAAACAAGCGTACGGCTCACCTGATGATAAGACCGTAGCCTATAGACGCCTGCAACACCAGAAGCATCGCAAGCGCGTTGCCGACCCTATCACCAATCCCCCCAGGAGCTCTGGTCACCTTACTCACCAACAGGAACACAATACTGATTGAAAACAGTATTATTTAGCTGTGGTCTTCTGTAAGGTCGAGGTACTACCCCAGTCGGGCTGCTCCATATTTTGAGCAGGAAATTTCCTGCTGTGCCCTACCTCAGTTAACGCTGTGCCCTACCTCAGATTAAAATAAAAATAATATATTTATAACAATTTTATTGTCAATATAGGGGCAATATTTTCC
Source organism: Melitaea athalia (assembly GCA_905220545.2). Lineage (NCBI taxonomy): Eukaryota > Metazoa > Arthropoda > Insecta > Lepidoptera > Nymphalidae > Melitaea > Melitaea athalia. Next base: position 18,135,154 of record HG992184.1, on the reverse strand, counting down.
TAAATGTCAAGGGCAACGACATTTATTTCGATCTGTCGTCCATCTTCCGGTTTAAAAGACCATAATTGATTTTTTGCCTTTAGACCTTGAAAGTAGGTAAGTGTTTTTTTTTTAAATAAGTATAAATGAATAAACATTTTTTGCAGTTATTTGTTATCAGTAGTTACTATTTACACAACTAACTGACTAATATGTACATTAAAATATACCAAAGTATGTGTAATGGCATTATAATTATTTTGTTATATGTTTTTACTGTATGGTATTTACGCATTTCTCTTTTGTTTTACATTTACTTTTATATAAGTTATACCCACAGTTATATCTATGTAGAATAGTTACTTATAAAAACACTAGCCGACCCGTGCCCACTTCGTTGGGCGTTATAATCCATTTCACATAAGAAGGGTACGGTGAAATTTGATATGTTCCAATACACTCTCACTATTTTCAGCAAATCAGATAAATATAAATGTTTTAAAATCACCAATTAATTTCTAAGGCAAATAATAATGCTTGATTGATAGTGCCTCGGAGAGCACGTTAAGCCGTCGGTCCCGGTTGCTATCATGTACATCTGATAGCGATCGTTACTCATAGTAGGAAATATATATTTGGGTTGTCTGGAAGAAATGGCTAAATAGCCATAAGTCCGCCCATTGTACATCACAGTCTGTAAATGATATGTGTAGTTGTGATGTACAATAAAGTATAAATAAATAAATAGATTGAATTGTTGACACGGCACGTCAGAGGGCGCAACCTGCGCCCTCTGACGATCCTCAAATCCTATAAAATCTTTACATATTTTTATCTTTTTACTTTTATCTTGTCACTCCTGAATAGTGTAGCTTTCTGTTAGCGAAAGAATTTTCATGATCGGATCAGTATTTGCGAAGATTACCCCGTATATACAAAGTTATAAACTTTACCTCTTTATAATATTAGTATACATAGATTAAGAAAGTTATACTTATACCTAGTACTAAAAAATTAATTTGTGATTAATTTTTCGCTTGTACTTGTAGGCTGTATTTTTAATACTAAGGAGACCTATGTGAATACATTTATTGTAAGAGGATCTTTCAAAATATTTATTTTTGAAATAGTACCAACTGTGTTTTAGGAACTACCTTACCATGGTATGGTAAATATCTACTGTTAAAACAAGAAATAGAAAGATATTTGAATATTAAAAAAGGCGATATTATGAAAAAATAATGATTCATACGATTTTTCTATTGTTCTATCCTAAGGTTCTATCACTGTCCGTGTCACGTATAATTTAATATATCATTTTAATTTATTTTAATGGCTCAACTAATTTGGTTCGTAATGATTACAAAACACATTAGTTTGCTTGCAAACGAAAAAAAACCGACTTTAATTACATCGACCTAACACAAGTAAATAAGCGTTATTAATCGACTTCCAAAAAAGGAGGGTTCTCAATTTTTTTTTTATGTAACTATGTTACTTCTGAACTTTTGACTGCGTAGACCGATTTCGAAAAAAAAATTTTAAGCGAAAGGTGGTGCGTGTCATTTGGTTTAAAGTTATTTGGGATCTAACAAGTACTTTTCAAGTTATATCCCAGATAGCATGTAAACTTGGGGCAAGTTTGATTTTCTTTGATTCTTAATTGCTGCGTCAATTATGAGGAGGCAAGTTTGTGACAATACAGTTGATACCTATATTGTTAAGTTAAATATGAAGTTTCAAGTTTGCGACAATATTGCTCGAATATTGTTATAACAAACAGGGCTGGATCTACCATATGGCTTTTTGGGCTTCAGCCCAGGGCCCCGTGGATTCAAGTGGCCCCCAGCTAAGTCAATTCAAAGTCAAAAATAGACGACAATGCGGAGGAATCAATAATCTATATATTAATACATGAAGCAAAAACTTTGTACCCCTTTTTACGGTAATTGCGCGTACATAGGAGTATGAAATTTCGCACACTTATAGTTTATATGTGGAGTGCAGAATGCTAATATTTTTTCAAAATTATGCATGAAATATACATTAAATGAATTTAAAAAAAGCATTACACACATTACCACATGCAGACACGCATATACCTATACCCTTTTGTTTATTGTTAAAGTCTGTTGTCAAATTAAATTTTTTTTAAAAAGGTTCTTTATTTTCAAAATTATTTGGTTTTCTTTAATTTAAATTTCTAATAATTGTCGAATTTCGACCTCTGGGCAACCTTTAGTTTTATTAAAAACTTCATTCTTTATTCTTATATTACTTCGAACTGACAGTTAAAATGTTCGGGTGCCATTACACATTCATCTCAATCGTGGTCAAATTTTATGGGCCCCTAATTAATAATAGCCAAGGGCCCCCTGACCTCACGGTCCGGCCCTGATGACAAAGATGATGTTTCAAGTTTGTAGCGATGGAATAGAGCCCAGAATCCTGAATCGCGCTACCTATCGATGATTTGTTGAAACATTAATAAATTAATAAATAATTATAAATATTGTCTATCATAAATATTTAACACTTTTTTTAAATAAGATTATTGGTTTTTTTCCTATAACAACTTCGGAATGCCAAGAAGATAATAACTAAAAGTTAAAATTTATTTAATGAAACTTGTAATTATTTATTTTATGAGTTATTATTTATTAATTTTTTTTAAACAATTTAGCTTTCTTACAAATTAACTTAAAAACCATATATATTAAATACGCTAAGGTTTAAGATGCGATCTCCCTTTTTAGAAAAAGGCCTCACAATTATTCCACATAAATTATTATATTTATTAAATCGTTTTATAGATAATTGCTTGCTCTACAGGCGATAAAAAAATTTATTATTGCTTTTGTTTAAAAAAATTGTAATTTAGTAAAGTGATAATTATTATACTTATTTAGTGCGAATTATTCGCACAGGTATTGCTAGTTTAATAATAACTTGTTTTGAAATCAAATATAATTTTAAAATATTCCATACTCAATCTAAACCAGTTTTAACATTAATCGTTTTTTTTGTAATTCGTATTATTTTCATTTTTGTGTTTCCCACACATGAGGATATTATAAAATATTTATTACTAGCTGCCCGGACAGACTTCGTTCTGTACGTTATGTTTTTTTTTTAGTACAAAAAGCTTCCGTGGGATTTAAGGAACATACAAAAAAAATTAGCCGAATTGGTCGAGCCATTCTCCAGTTATGCGCTTAGCAACATTCATTTTTATCATGTAGAATTATCATATCAAAATTTCGATCCAGCGGGGTTCGAACCCGCACCCCCGACATACCGTGTCGGTGCTCTAGCCAATTAAACTAGCGGTTTTTTTTTAAATTATTATTATGTTGTTAGTCCGACTAACCACTACGACTAACTTAGTCGTACTTTTAGTAAACTATTACACCAGTAAATAAGAATTAGGCAAAGCCTAGATTAATTCTAGATTTGTACCAATGTTTTTATATATATGTACTGATTGCTATCATTATAAAAATTACAAATATTAAAATTAAAATGTTTCCTACTTATATAACAGAATATACATTTTTATATATAATCTATACAAATAAATAAAATTGAAGTGTCTGTTTGTAATATTAAAATAACCGCTTATTATAATTTTTGTTTGTCTGTCTGTTTGTTCCGGCTAATCTCTGAAACGGCTAGACCGATTTTGGCGGGATTTTCACTCGCAGATAGCTGATGTAATAAGGAGTAACTTAGGCTACTTTTATTTTAGTTTTTTTTTTAATGCGAACTGAACATTAACTATGTATTTTGTTAAATTCCAGGCAGACGAAGTCGCGGGTACAGCTAGTATTAAATACAAATAAATAAAAATAATCTTACCTTAGCCAAATATATAAGATGCACAAGCCAATCACTTTATAATATATTTTATTTTATTCACTTAATTTATGAAAAATTTACACCGATATAAAAATAATGTGACACATTTATCCGGAGCGTGCGTAGTGGACGATGTTTGGAGTGCGACTGTTTATATCCGATGATGTCCGGTGTTGAGATGCGCTTGCGCAGGATACAGGTACCTACCTTAAATTATTGTGATAAGCCACTAATCATGCGTAAGCTCATTAACTTGATATATCTATAAAATACAAAATATATTTAAAGTTTGAAATATTGTTCATAATTTTGGAATTGTTTTACTTTACATGTTCTTTTTTATATTTTGACAACGCAACGGTCAGTGCACTGGCTCAAGGCTTTCGCGCTAGCGGTTGCGGGTACGATCCCCGCACATGGTATACGTTTATATTGGCCATACAGATGTTTGTAGTGGTCTGGGCGTTTGTACTTGTGTATTGTGTCTGTTTTCGGACTCCCGACACAGGAGTAAATCCTAGTATTTATTCGTTTTATATTATTTTTGCTTGACTTAAATAAAGCAGCCTGTAATAGTCCACTTTTGAGACTTTTTGACTATTTTTAGGGTTCCGTACCTCAAAAGAAAAAAACGGAACCCTTATAGGATCACTTTGTTGTCCATCTCTGTCTCATCGTCTGTCAAGACGCAAGGGAATCAAAACCACAAAACCTACGGGGTACTTCTCGTGAACTTAGAATCTTGAAATTTGGTACGAAGCAACGTCTTATAGTACAGATGTAGGAATAATTGCGAAAAGCATAAAATTTTAGTTCCATCATGTAATTAAAATATTTTTAATAATTTTTGTATTGAACCCTCCTCGGTGCGCAAGTCAGACTCGCACTTGGCCGGTTTTTTATTATTTTAAATAATTGCTGCTTAGTCCCCCGCGTAGTTCAACGCGACTTCACAGATAAGGATGGCTTGGCGAATAATTTTCCTACCAGTTATGACGACCGTTATCAGGTATTATTGATAACTGCAGCCAATAGTTTTACGCGCTGAGGCATGACAGTCAGACGCACAAGTACAAACAATGAGATCGGAAACAAATATTTCTATAAATACAAAATATCTCTTCCGGGATAAAATCGAACCTGCGACCTGCGTTGATAGTACTTTTAACATCAATACGTCACATTAGTTGACACGATCCTCTTTCAAACAAGTATAATTATTCCATGAGATGATGAGTATTTAGTCTATGAAATCTCGTAGACTCTCATAACTCGGTAGTCTCTGAGATCTCGTAGACTCTCATAACTCGGTAGTCTCTGAGATCTCGTAGACTCTCATAACTCGGTAGTCTCTGACATCTCGTAGACTCTCATAACTCGGTAGTCTATTAGATCTCGTAGACTCTCATAGCTCGGTAGTCTCTGAGATCTCGTAGACTCTCATAACTCGGTAGTCTATTAGATCTCGTAGACTCTCATAGCTCGGTAGTCTCTGAGATCTCGTAGACTCTCATAACTCGGTAGTCTATTAGATCTCGTAGACTCTCATAACTCGGTAGTCTATTAGATCTCGTAGACTCTCATAACTCGGTAGTCTCTGAGATCTCGTAGACTCTCATAACTCGGTAGTCTTTTAGATCTCGTAGACTCTCATAACTCGGTATGAGAATTTGGTCTACATTGGTCTATGTTTTATGAGATTTTTTCCATAGGGTTGATGAGACTCAAGATGAGAGATCAATACACCATTACGTCAGTGTTCTTAATCGTATCTCTAAGTTCACCTATGAACTTATTTTTGTTTTTATTTACGCACTTGCGGTAATTTTACGTAAACGTAAGTACAGATAATAGAAAAACGAAAACAAATTCACACTAAAGCTCGTGTTTGATCTTTATGACCTCTAAATATGTTATGATGTTTGTTTGTATCCGGGCATTTGTACTTGTATGCTAGGTAGGTACTTAGGTAGGTAGTAGTATTTCTGTGGTCTGTGGTAGGTAGGTACCTATAAATCCGAAACATGTGAAGGGTAGTAGGCTATTAAGTACTTTGTCAGCAGGAGGTGAGACGAGCCCTCACAAGGTGATTTCCAAAAAAAAGACACGAGAGAACATAGCATAAAACATATCTCGATCGGGGAACCCAAATCCAGACACAAAAAATGAAAAAAAAACTGCTTGAGTACTACTTGGGTTTTATGGACGTGATCTCTACGTGTCGAGAGGTAGAAAATCGTCTATGCTTATATTATTAAACTAGCTGACCCCGCAAACGTTGTTTTGCCATAGGTATATGTTATTAACCCCCGCAACCCCTTCTTGTGGGTGGAATTTCGTAAAATCCGTTCTTACCAAATTTCAAGTCTCTACGCCTTATAGTTCCAGAGATATCGCGATGAGTCAATACATGGGTGGAAATCTCTTTTATGTATATAGATAAAGTTTAAAATGTTGATTTTACAACTAGCTGATTCGGCGAACATCATATGTCCATATATTTTCTTTATGAAGGTATCAAATTCTCGAAGTGAAAATTCTTTAGGAATGTTGTGATTTGAAACTCGATGAAACGAAAATGCGTCACGACAAAGAAAAAAAATACATTTATAGGTGAGAATGAGATATAATACATTACATCGTGTTTTGTATTCTCGGTGAAAAAAAATCTCTCGGTACTTTTCCGAAGTTTCACTTTTACCGTGCATGAATTGCACACACACACACACACTTTTTATTTTTTTATTTTTAATTGTGTCCTGACAGAAACACACAAATTAAAAAAAAATATTTGTGTGTTATTGTCAGAACAAGATTTTTTTTTAATTTTATTTAAGTTTAATTTGGTGCTATTGTCCGTTATGAGCGTATAATGTCATTTCTTTCAACCAGATGGTTTAATGTTTTACCATACAAATTGCTATTTACTTACAGTAATGATACTATTATTGTAAAAACAAACAATACGTTAACTAAATTTATGAATTTTTACGAAACTATAGTGGTATAATATTTTTTACATATACAAATAGATCGACAAACTGCTCTGATCCTTCTCCTACATGGGGAGAGAGGCATATGCCCAGCTGTGGGATATTACAGGCTGAAGCGTAGATCGACAAACAAGCGTACGGCTCACCTGATGTTGAGCGATTACAGTTGCTTTTAGACGCCTACAACACTAGAAGCATCGCAAGCGCGTTTCCGACTCTACTCACAATGCCCTCAGGAGCTGTGGTCACCTTACTCGCCACATGAACCAACCATTATATAACTACTTTTTATTATTTTCAACACTTATTTGTACGGGACTTTTCGCGATTGTTATTTTAAAACTTTCATTATTTAGATGACGTTGCAGTAACAGTACAACAAAAAAGTACAAACGCTTTGGTGTAGTGGTGTGTGTATAAGCCTAAAAACTGGCGGTTTGCGGGTTTGCTTCCCGCTAGGAATGGATACTTATTTGTATTTGTACAAAGTACAAAATATTCTTTCCGGTATGGATTTCTGTCATTGTGGGTTTCTCTACTGTGCCTCGGAGCAAGTTAAGCTGTCTTACATATCGTAGGAAATATATCAGCAACGCCGCAGTGGAGCAGCGTAGTCGATTAGCTCCAATGCTTCTTCTACACAGAAAAAAGGGGCCAATTCCCAGCAGTGGGATGTTACAAGTTGAATTGCGAATCGCGCAGTAAAATAAAAAAACCTGTGTGGTTTTATGAAACCACGCTAAAAGTGAAACTTTTTTTCACATTATAGACATTTAACTAAAAAAATTTGGAATAATATTCCATTAAGGGTATAAAATTCGCTCTATCAATCTTACCGCGCGGCCGACCGTCACGCGACATGCAACACACAGGCGAAAAAGTTTGAGACGATGTAATAAAAGTTAAAAAATTATAGACTACCTCTTCACTTTGACTTCGCCCGCACGGATTACACGATTTTGGCTGTTATGTTTTTCCCGTTAAAATATATGCTACGTGACTTGCTGATAACGTAGCATTCCGCTGTAGAAATATAATATAATAGTACCTGGGTGACCGAGCCTTGCTCGGTATTTTCATTTTTTTTTGTTTTTCTTTTTTTTTCTCGGTATTTTATATTTTAATTTTATTTAAATAATAAATCGCGAGTGAAATAAAAAAAAATAAAATAAAAAAAATTAATCTGGAGACTGAGATTCGAACTCGGGTCAACACGATTTGACATCCGCCGATTTCCTAATTACGCTGTTATAGCTATGTTGACGCGTAGTGAAATTAAGCTTCGTATTCTAATGATATTTTTTCATTGCCTAAAAACAGAGATAAAATGACATTTTTTTTAAATGAATCCTAGCTAGATCAATTTTTTGCCCCCGAAATCCCCTGTATACTGAATTTCACGAAAATCGTTGGAGCCGATTCCGAGATTCAAATTATATATATATATATATATATATATATATATACAAGAATTGCTCGTTTAATAGTATAAGATAAGATTTAAAACCGTCGAGAAGTTTTTTGGTTTATTCATCACAAATATACAAAAAATATATTAATATGTGGAAGTATCTTAATATGTAGATCTTTGACCCAAGAGTTAAAATTTAGTGTTGCCCGACATTCAGTTCAATGTCTTAAAATATTTTATCTACTCATAAATTGAGAACATTAGGTGATATGTATGTAATTAGTACGTATATGCGATATAAGTACAATTTAAATGAAGTTGTTTTTATTTGATATAATATATATATATATATATATATATATATATATATATATATATTTTACTCATGTCGTAGGACAAAAATTTAATTTAGTCACCAATAGGGAATGTTCTCATAACCTCTCATAATTCAGTATGAGAATTTGATCTGCATTTGTCCATGTTATACAAGGTTCTATGAAATTGTTTCCATAGGCACACTTGCCTAATTCAATTCAATGGACACAAGTCATTGGTGGTCGCGATTCTCGTCATTGAGGGAACGAGGAAGAAGAAGAAGGCACTCTTGAGCAAAAAATCCAATTTGACATTGATTTGAAGCTTATTTTGAATGTTATCGTTTTAACTTTCTCAAACTTGCAACCTAAAGTCGTGTTATAACATAAGTGGATCTCGAAAGAAGTGTAATAGAATTAACCCATACTTTAAAAAATTTTAATTGACTAGCGACACGCCCCGGCTTCGCACGGGTGCAAGCTGACACTATATATAAAATATAAAATAAATATTTGCAATCTAAGCGCAAAAAATGTGTTTATTTACGACATCACATTCGAAAACTTTAAAACTATCAGTGTTCCTCTACTATATTATGCATGTATTGTACATATAAACCTTCCTCTGGAATCACTCTATTTACTAAAGAAAACCGCATCAAAATCCGTTGCGTAGTTTTAAAGATCTAAGCATATATACAGATAGACATACAGCGAGAAGAGACTTTGTTTTATAATAATATGTAGTGATATGGTAACCATAATTATAACATAATTAACCTTGTAAAAGCTCACATCATCACCTCTACGATATATATGTATTAGTAAAAGCCACAAAAACAATTGGATAACGTGACATTTTCTTTTGGTCCTGCAACCAACAAGTTTTTTTTTTCACATCGAATTACCGTCTTAAGTTATCCTGAGATTCATTGCCTCAGACTCAGATTATTTTTGTATTATTTTATTGACATTCTGTAATACCTTAGTATGAAATTATTTTCTTTTAATAAATTTTAAACCTTATCCTTCTCCTACATGGGTAAGAGGCCTATTCCCAACAGTGGGATATTACAGGCTGAATCGTGATCGATCGTGAAATTTTAAACAGGATTTCTTTAAACTATAAATTGCCGTCAAATTGTTTGCTGTAAATCGTTGGATTTTAAAATGTTCTTTTATTATCATATCAAAATTTCGATCCAGCGGTATTCAAACCCGCACCCCTGACATACCATGTCCGGTGCTCTAGCCATTAAGCTATGTGTTGGATTTTGTAAATTTTAAATCATTTTATTAGCGTAATACTAGGTCCTTACATATGAAATTGGCGTTTTGTATCGTCGGAACATAGTAGATTTTTTTATCTATGTATATATAAAAGAGATTTCCACCCATATATTGACTCATCACGATATCTCTGGAACCATAAGGCGTAGAGACTTGAAATTTGGTAGGAATATTCCTTTCGCCGAGTAGAGGTCAGCTAAGAACGGATTTTACGAAATTCCACAAGAAGGGGTTGCGGGGGCTAATAACATAACAATGTTTGCGGGGTCAGCTAGTAGATAATATATTTCATTAATCAAAGTATGTACCATTGCATAAAGTGCATACACTTGCTATTTATAGGGAGTTCCTTAATATCTTTACTAAAAATATTGAGATTTTTATAATAAGTAAGCGTTGTTATCAAGAAGTACTGACACTGAGCTTTGAAATAAAAACACTATCACTGCGTATCATTTATTATATTATAGACTTAAGTTAATTAAGTATTAAGAATATTATACGTTCACTTTGCTACGGTCGGGTCACAGACAAGGAAGTATCGAAGTAAGCGGAAGAGTACAATGATAGATAATATTATGTCAGAGATCATAGATTATATTATAGGGCATACACATTATCTAACAAAAAAAAAACATTCGGACGGAAATCGATAAAATGTTTGAAGGCGGTTTGGACTGTCCCATCGGAGTTGAATTTTTTCCCAAGGATTTTTCTAAATTTCAAAAAAACGGGCTTGTTCTGCAGGTCGAAATTTCCAGAACGAAAACGTTGGAACCAAAACGCACTGTGTTTTCTTTTGCGACACCGCAGCTATACACATGGTATGGTATGGTATGGTATGGTATCACGGGCTGATTTCCGCAAGTCGACGACCAGGCGCCTATTTTGCGTGTGTGGGAATATACCTACTTGTTCACTCTTGCCACCCAAGCTCCTCCAGAAACTTCAGAAGTCTTTTTGGCTTCTTAAAGATCTCCGGAAGTGTCCTCGGGGTGCCAACATGCTGTGCCCGGTAAGCTATACACATACACAGCATTAACCCTTCGAGCCGTTTCTGCAGCACTGGTGCCACGGTGGAACTCGTACTCGTAAATAACACGATATTTCAAGTTTTCCATTTTGTAAACTGAGTGACGGAAAAATGAAAAACAAAAGAGGAAAAAACAAATGAATTACGGTTATCGAAATGCAAATTCTGAAAAAACTGGCCAGTACGACAAAACGTCAGTTTCATATGACGATTGACGATTCAGTCTGTAATATCCCACTGTTGGGCATAGGCCTCTTCCCCATGTAAGAGAAGGATCGGAGCTTAATCCACCACGCCGCGCCGCTCCAATGCGGGTTGGCGGATGTATATGTAATTTAATATGTAAGGAACTAATAGAAGAAAAATATCAATAAGAAAAATATTAATTTATATTAGCCCAGTCGAATTAGCTATAAAACGGGCTTAGATTTACAAAAATTGGAAGGAGCAATTTTCCTTCGGAATTTGTTGGAGGGGTTCACTGGTAGTCTAAATTCAAAAAGTAGGGGTACCAGACTTGTTGCTTCATCCGCCATCTTGATTTAAAGGGTTATTTTTTGTCTCTTGAATAACTCGTTTATTTTCAATTTTACACGAAAAATAGTTACTACAAAAGTTGTTTGAAATTAAATTTCCTACAATTTTGCTTCTCGTCAATTTTTTTTTTTTTTGTAGGATCGATATTTTTTAATACTTGCAAATTGATTACCTATTAATATACTTACAAGTTCGCTACAGCGCAGCGGCAGCGACGAGTTGTATGGAATGTCTTATGTCATTTCAACCTTATGATTAAAATCTATCCATGTACCTATTTAGGTAATCACAAATGTAAAAAAAGATTGTGAATAAATTAAAATCACCCGAACCCGAGCTTACCTCTTTTCTTAGTATTCGAGGTAGTTTAGTTAGACGAGTATAATTATAATTATGTAACTTTTTACGTTGGGAGTTAACTTTTGAAATAAATAAATTTGAGTACTTTTAAATTTAATGTGAGTAGTTTTAAATTTGAGTAGTTTTTAGTTAATATTAAGTATTTCGATCACAAAATATACATTTTAAGAAAGAGTAGTGTATTAAGCTTTAGACTCGGTATTACGAGTTTATGATACAGACTATTTCAGTTCAATTTAAATACATAAAGTTGTCCTACAGAAATTATACCGGCAAACATTTTTTTTTTTCATCTTTATTGCCAGTAATTCTTATGGTAACATCAAGCCTATGATGTGCGGGTAATTTATCACACATACATTATTAATTTGTTTATCAATTGACTCCTTCAGCGGTTAATGATAGGGGCTGAAATAGCTAAGTACAAATTATACGAAGAAGCGTTATGAATATTTTGAATAAGGATTCATTTTTAATGTTTGCAAGTTTAGTAAGTTTGTTACATCGTTACACCTCTTCAGCTTTAAATTTTTAAAAACACCTATACCTAAATGTATTTTTGTGATGTGTAAGAAGTTTGGTTTCAATAAACTGTTTTAAGTTTTATGAAACTTAACATTTTTTTTTTTCCTTAAAGAAACAGACATTGTCCAAAAATGACAGCCTTGACGAAATAGTATCTATAAATGTTTATGCAGGCAAAATTGCGTTAAAAAAAAACCTGTATTAATTAAAGCCAAATTCCAAAAAGCCAATGGAAAAATCTGTATCTATATAAATAAAATTGAATCGCCAAATAGTATGTAGGTACACGCAAAACTTCCAAACGACTGCAAATATTCTTAATAAATAAAAAGTCGATACATTCGCAGAAATAAAATACAGTGTTACGATATTCGTAATAAACAAGTTTGTAATAAAACACAGCACTTTATAACGTAAAACGTTAGTCAAATAAAGTAAAATATCGGCTAAATTCTGATTTTTATTAAATACTTTTAAGGTAATTCTACATTTTCAAAACCGGCGCCATGTTGTCGTAGCCGAGCTTCCTCAGGTCTTTTGAAACCATGGTCATTTTTAACTTTACATTGCCACAGGACTCCGTTTTTAACACTGAAAGCAAAATATATATTTTTTTATAATTTATAAATGAAATTAAAATTATAATTGTTTTAATCACATTATATAATGTATCAATTACTTGTTTTATACCTATTCTTTATTTTTCTTTATCTTGTATAAAAAAAGTGTACTTTAGAGTTTAGACCACACGACATGACTCAAGTAAAACTTACGAAACGTAACCCTCTCTCTTTCTGTCTTCACTAACTTACATCTCCCTCTCAACTTCCGTTCGCCTCGACCGATCACACGTTTTCGTAACGCTCTCGTCACGTGTGTAAAGAAGTTTTACTTCAATAACTTTGCTTCTGATGTGACATATTATATGTCTTAGGATAAAGTTTGTTTTAAAACGTTTTCTGTTTTCTTTTGGACAAATCCAGGAAACAAGGACTAAACACTATGGCGCGTTAAAACTCTACGGTCTACGTAAATACCTACGCGTTATCAAAGATTACTCAAAATTTTGTAATTAGATCTCATCACACAGATGATAAACATCAGCTTTCGATTAAATCCAAAATCATCAAAATCGGTACAAAATCCAGTAAAAAGTTATTCGTTATAATACAACGTAGTTTGACGAAAAATTAGTCAAGTAAAAACGCATTATTCGATATAACTCAAAAAGTACTTGTTAGATCTCAAATAAATTTGAGGGGGACCAAATGACACGCACCACCTTTATCCAAATCTGTCCACCCAGTCAAAAGTTCTGAAGTAACATACATAAAAAAATACAATCGAATTGGGAACCTCCTCATTTTTTGGAAGTCGGTTAAAAATACCGACTAGCCCATTGACGCAGTTTGTACTCATTTGTAGTAGCCACAGCCCACAGGTAGTAGCCCTGCTTTGTGCTTCGCGATTTGCAAGTTCGATTCTAGCCTGATCTAAGTGTAATATATGAATTTATTTATTTTTTTATTTTTTTTATGTCACTAGGTTGGCAAACAAGCTCACCTGATGGTAAGACCGTAGCCCATAGACGCCTGTAACACCAGAAGCATCGCAAGCGCGTTGCCGACCCTATCCCTAATCCCCCCCAGGAGCTCTGGTCACCTTACTCACCAACAGGAACACAATACTGCTTGAAAACAGTATTATTTAGCTGTGGTCTTCTGTAAGGTCGAGGTACTACCCCAGTCGGGCTGCTCCATTTTTTGAGCAGGAAATTTCCTGCTGTGCCCTACCTCAGTTAGTATTTACGTATTATTTCTATGTATATTTATAAAAAAAAATAGCTATAACAGTCGACTGTTTCCTGTAGCACATGCATTAAGTTGCTTACCGTAGGAACAGGCGACTGTGGTCCGTGTGTGTGTGCATTTATTTATTTATACTTACAATAATTTTCCTTTCCCGTAGCGAGCATCCTCGGTTCGGCCAGCTCAGGTGTCCTGCCTGTCAGCCAGGCGAGCCACTCGCCCAGCGCAGTGGCAGACCGCGGCCTCACCACTGGCGCTGTTAACTCGTGTGTACCGCTCACTGGTGGGAGGAAAAACAGAGCGTAACCCCGTAATGTGTCACCGCTGAAGAAGTTTTGAGCTCTCACTGTTACTACTATTTGTGGCCCTGGAAGTAGTTAAGAGATTATTGAAGTAGAACTTCTTTACGCAAGCTTGACTTGAGTAAGCTGAATGATGAGGTGAATGCTTGATGAGAGCGTTACGAAAAGTGTGATCGGGCGAAGTGAACGGAAGTTGAGCAGGAGATATAAGTTAGTGAAGATAGAAAGAGAGAGGAGTTACGTTTCGTATATTATTACTATAGACTTATAGAGGCAACTAAAGAAGTTTTACTTCATTCGTGTGGTCTAAAGCACACTCGTTTTTTATCAAGCAGTTGCGCGCATAATAAAATTAAATTTTTTATCTTTACATTAACTTTGAACATGTAAGTTAAATTATAATCGAAAAACTTTTTAAATATTTGCCGAAATGTTAATTATGGATGATTAATTCGTACTCTTCACGCCAATGGAGCATCATTTTTCTTTATCTGTATTTATTTAAAACCATATAATTATATAAGTGACGCCGCGTTGGCGCAGCGGTCACAGCACTGGATTGCGATTGGCTGTTGCGCGGGCGGTTGCGGGTTCGATCCCCGCACACGACAACATTTGTATTGGCCATAAAGATGTTTGCCGTGATCTGGGTGTTTGTGCAGTCCTTGTGGGTCTCCCCGCCGTGTCTCGGAGAGCACGTTAAACCGTCGGTCCCGGTTGTTATCATGTACACCTGATAGCGATCGTTACTCTTAATTGGGAATATATCCGCCAACCCGCATTGGAGCAGCGTGGCGGAATAAGCTCCGATCCTTCTCCTACATGGGGAAGAGGCCTAATCCCAACGGTGTAATATTACAGGCTGAATCATTAAAAACCATAATTTACGTTTTACTTATTAAAAAAAAAAACAAAAGATAAAATTTTATACCAAGCAAGGGCACGAAATATCCAATGTTAATTTCATTTATTTCGAATAGTAAATGATATTAAAAATACCACACTGACGATTTAATCACATTTAAGGTCTACAATCAAAAATAAATATTTTTTAACATCATAATATTATATATTTCATTTACATTATTATGATAAGTTTATTGTACTTACGATATTAAAGGCAATAATTATATACCTACTTATTTATTTATATCTCAAAAAAAAAATTAAAAGTAAAACCACAAAACCCTACTTAGTTTTTCTTACATCCAAAAACGTTGGTACTGCCTAACACCATTTCGACGGGCATATTAAATATAACTTTTTCTGGATCGCTGCCGGATCGTGCCATTTGGCTAGTTCCGGAACATAAACCTGAAATTGGATCCCAATCTAAGCCCCATACAATTTCGTACTGAATGTACAAATTCTCATCGAATACGCCTGCGGGAAAAGTCACGTATTCTATATACCCATTAAATGATACTAAGAACTTAGTTACTTCACTTTCCCTCATTTTATATTCTTACTAATCTTACTTAGGTACCTATATAAATCGTATTATAAGTCTCTATATAATAATTGAAATAATCAAGCCGGAAACCAACTCGAACTTAACGATCAAAACAAACGTTGCTATAGTGATGAATATTGCCATACACCAAAAAAAACTTAAATTTATTCCAAGAACCTATTCGTATACTTTATTTATTAAAATTATAAAGTTCAAATACGGATAGGTTACTTATTTTAAATAAATATATGCTAAGAATAAAGTAATTTAATAATTACTACTTCATCGGTTTTTCAAAATCAAAGACAATCTTGTTTCCGTTTCACTACTTTATCGACGAATATAATTCATCTGTTAGTTCCCAAGATGGCGCTGTAAAAGCTTTCAAAAACCCAATCGGCCACCATTGTTGGATGTGATCCTTGTGCATAGTTTGATATAATTTACTTTATTCTAACAGTTAACGGCACTATTTATACAAAACCATAAAAGAATAAAGTGGTCATAAATCAAAGAGTAGCAATTCAACTGGAAAGTTTCGGTGCAGTGCTTATTTTCAAACCTTAAATGCGTTCAAAATGTCACGCGAAGTGAGCTTCAGAATTGTGAACACCATACCGTACTTGAAATAAATGTGGTTTACTTTTGAATAAACCTACCAATAAACGAATATATGTGCGGTGGTTATATCACGATGCCCGCTAACTATAATGGATGCTTGAATTTATAACATAAGCAAATGAAAACGTTTTAGAACTTTCTGTACACGTCGTTAGGGAGCGCAGTTACGCGGGTGAAGGCTTCAAAGTTGCCGGCAACATTATGGTGGACTGAAGGAGTGTTTGTTACGGAATAAGAATTAAATATAATTTGTAAACAGTGCCGCGAGGGATCCGCGCACAATGTCTGGCGGGTCGCAGCACAACCCTAATGGTAGACAATCGCAAATCGGATCGGGTTGGAGCCCCTTGCAGGTTGTGTTAATTGTTCTTGTTTGAAATCCCTAAATTTTTTTGCATGACATGGTATAACCGTATTAGTCAGTAATTTTAATAAGCATAAATAATACACTATCAATATCTACACAACGTAAACTAGCAATTCGTAATTTCTCTCGAACTTTAGCGTGTGGTTGTTGTTTTTATCGTATAAAAAGCCACAAAACTAGTTTTCATATTATACACTTGACTGAAGATTCATTGAATGCTTGTATTAATATGCATGTTGCAATACAAGAATCAGCTGTTTGCATGTTTGACCTCTTTTGGTAAAGCATTGTCTGACACAGTTCTGAAAGAGAATGTTGCCATAATATTTATAATTAAACAAAAATAAATAAAATAGTGGTTTATTTGATATCTATATACAACAGAAATAAAACTATTTAGTTATAAAGTTAAGCTATGTTTGTTATGGTAATAAAAAGCTGTTATTTCAAATTTAATGTAATTTGTAATCTCTTGAATAATTATGCATATACTCCGTTTTTTTTCGGTACGGACTAAATTGACATAAGCTGTGTTGCTAGTTTTTTGCCAATCATTAATAGTGATGTGCCACTACCGTAACTTTACGTAATTTACAATCTAGTATCGTTTTTTAGTAATAATTACAAAAATCTTTGTCTTTAAAATTTTAGAATGTGGCGACAACCGTAATGTACCTATAGGCATACCTATATAATATATGTACCTGTATGGCTAATGTATAGATTTATGATAAATGAAAAACACTTATTTTTTAAAGTATTTATTAATAGGTAGGGATCCCTAGTAAATTTTTTTAACCTGATCAGTATCAAGCTAATTTTCCGTGAGTAGCTTCATTTTGATGAGACGAACAAAAAGTTCCTCTTCGAAAACTCTTGATTGTGGTAGATAATAGAGTTAGTGGGAGATAGAGCAGCAGTGAGCGTACAGTACAATATGCTGGTTAGTAATAATTTTTGATGACCTTACGAGGTCATCAACTTGATGACCTCGTAAGTTCATCAAAAATTGTTTTTTTTCTGATTTTTTTCTTTTATTTAGTTAATATTTATTTTATTTAATGGTAACATTGTCCTACAAATTGCGTGGTACGTTATCCCGGTCCTACGCTAACTGCTGCTCTACCTCCTGCTAACTCTATTATCAACCACAATCGAGAGTTTTCGAAGAGAAACATTTTGTTCGTCTCATCAAAATGAAGCTACTCACGGAAAATTAGCTTGATACTGAACAGGTTAAAAAAAATGTACTAGGGATCCCTACCTATAATCTTAGTAATCACATACAATTTAAAATGAAATGAAATGAAATGAAAACATTTATTTCGCCTTAAGGTGATACACACACTTAACGAAAGTAAAAAAATGTCATTTACAAAAAAAAAAAAAACTACACACACACACACACTTCAGCCTATCACAGTCCACTGTTGGACATAGCCCTCCACAAGTTCGCGCCCGATATTATGACGCGAACTCATGTGTTTTGCCCATAGTCACCACGCTGGGCAAGCGGGTTGGTGACCGCAGGGCTGGCTTTGTAGCACCGAAGACGCTGCTGCCCGTCTTCGGCCTGTGTATTTCAAAGCCAGCATGGATGGTTATCCCGCCATCCGTCGGCTTTTTTAATTTCCAAGGTGGTAGTGGAACTGTGTTATCCCTTAGTCGCCTCTTACGACACCCACGGGAAGAGAGGGGGTGGCTACATTCTTTAGTGCCGTAACCACACAGCAAAAAAAACTAAACAATAATAAAAGAAAGTTAAGGTAGCAAAACATCAAATACTCAAACAATAAAATAAAAAAAAATATATTTTTTTATCTTAACATTCGGTACATTGAAAACTTAGGTAATGTACCTAGTGTTATAAGCAACCTTAAGTTAGTAAAAATGTTAAAATATTAAATTACTCAAAATTTCTGTCTCGGTAGACATTACCTATCTATTTTATCCTCGGCTTTATTAAATATTAATAAATAAATTTTTTTGTCTGTGATGCTTCATAGTTACCATGATTTTTAAAAGATTCGTCTATTGTCAAATAATAATAAAATTATGTGGTAAAAGTAAAAAGTTACGGTTCATAAAACCGGTATTGTATTCATAAAATCGGTATACAACACTATTACAAAAAAGCTGGTATCATTATTTCGAAAATTGACATTTGCATGTGTCAATTTAGTCCGTACCGAAAAAAAACAGGGTATAATTGTATGAAGACTGAACACTACATTAAGGCTTTAAAATCAGTTTAATTATAAATAATAGAGTAATAATGCTCATGTATGCGTATCTATTTTATATCTTATTAGTTTACAACAGTATATAATTATACTCCTTAATCTTATTGGATTATGTAAGATTAAAAAAATCTATTTGGAATTGATACCAAATCTTTTTAATAAACAAAAAAAGTTTTTTTTTAATATTCAGATATAAGCTTCATCTAATTAAAGCTTGTTTAGTAAAATGCTAAACAGATAAAGCTCATTTGTTGAGTATCATAGTCATTTCACAAATACATTTTCAAAACTTTTTTATTAAATATTTTCTGTAATATAAAACACTGATGAAGTAAATTTTTTAAATCTAGAAAGACTACATACATGAAACTACCATTAATAATAATAATTAATTTTATTAAAACACTAGCTGACCCCGCAAACGTTGTTTTACCATATATGTTATTAACCCCCACAATCCCCTCTTGTGGGTGGAATTTTGTAAAATCTGTTCTTAGCTGACATCTACTCTGCGAAAGGAATATTTCTACCAAATTTCAAGTCTCTACACCTTATGGTTCCAGAGATATTGTGATGTTTCAATATATGGGTGGAAATCTCTTTTATATATATAATAGGTATATAGATTCTACAACAATTTCATTAAAAATAATTGTTTATTCCAATGCCTAGTTCATTATATTTAAATGTGATCAAGTAAAGTACAAAACTATGAAAATTTGATCTCTATGACCTTTAAGGTCAAAGAAGTTTACATTTGTTAAAATCATTGATTTGCAAATATTTCTTATCAAGTATTTGTGATAATAATTATTGTAATCACATTTACAGACAATTTTTTAAATGATAAATATACTTAACACAACTAATATAACTTAAAATAAACATAATAAGAAAGACAAACAAAATGAATTAGTTTATAAAAAATACACAGGTATTATACAATAATAAAAATCTGTAATGATATATTCCTAGCATTAAAAAATTTGTAAAATCCATATTATATTTTCGGTACTAAACTCCAGTAAAAATGAATTCACATTTTTATTGAAAGCCATCTGTATATTGCAATTGGAAGTCTGTAAATGTTATACTCTGTAATTTCAATTATTCTGATTATCTTTTACATATAAATTACTGTTGTATTGTTAGGTACCTATATAATAATTGTATAAACATCTGGTCAAACATCTAACATTCTTATGTATTGACTTCTTATATATTATTGATTACACTTTATAATTCTAATTATTATTACCATTACATCATGATTTTGAAGAGAAATGATTCCATTCTATGACATTGCTCTTTTAAAGGTCAAATAAATTAAAACTAGGTCTACAACAATAAAGTAATTGGGCAAATTCTTTGCATAATGCTCTAAGAGTATTTCTCTAACTCTAGACTTTAAATATGGCTCTAAAAGCAGCAAAACATTATGAAAATACTAGCTGTGCCCCGTGGTTTCACACACGGTAATTTGAAAAAAAAATAGCCTTCCTCGATAAATGCTTCAGCTTTATAATATTAGTATAGATTATTAACACTAACACCAATTCAGATATTAGAAATACTTATCCTTTAACTATGGACATCTTTTTTTTGTCACACTACCATGGACGCGCGGTCTCACGGACCGCTATATTCATGGTAAAATTATTGATTGAATGCTTGATTTTTTTTTGTGTTTTTATTATTATTATTCTCTAGAGGTCTCAAACTTAAAGACTTCACATGTATTTAATCAAAACTTATTTATTTTTTAAGAATTTTAAACAAATAATCATTTTAAGGCACTTTCAGTCTAAATTTTACGTGAGATCACTTATAGGAACAAAAAACATTAAACTTTAAAGTATTTTGAACAATCAGCTAAAATATCTTAAAATCTAAGGTTCAACGAATATAAAAACAGAAAATCTACTTCTTAAAATAAAACCAAAAAAAAACTGACAATGATCCAATATTGGTAATATTATTGGCAGTCTTTGCATAAGGGCTTGGAACATTGCAGGCATATCGCTTGTTTGCAATTTACAAAAGCGTAGTTAGTTTTTCTTTTTAATTTTGACAGACACAGCCTGCACGTCTTTTGCCTAGAATCATTCATTTCCTGGTTAGAGGACTCTCCAAGAGGCATAAGTTTGGACGCTGTAGCAGTGGCGATTTTTGTGGTCTTTTTGAGCTAGTAGTATTTGATGGATTATTTTCTGTCATTTTAAACCAATCTAACCTAAAACAAACACAATACCGAAATTAATAATAATAATATATTAGTAATTTATTTATTTCAGATTTACACCCATACAGGGTTAGTAGCATTTTATAACTCAAAAACTAATGCCAGTGCGACACAAGAGCGATTTGATTTTTGACTCAATATAATTGTATTTACGTACAAATAAACTGATTTCATTTTTCCTTTAATACAATTCTCGATATTGACATTAAAAATCATACTAAACTTCAATTAAAATAAAAATAAAAATCTAATTAATCCATTCAATTAAAATTACAATTAGAAACAAAATCAAAATTAAAATCCAATCACTACTAAAATTCAATTAATCACACTTAAAATTATAATCAAAGTCAAAATTAAAATCCAATCAATAATACATTCAAAATTATTAAAAGCATAATATAATGTCAAAAAATAAAATAAAATAAATTAACAATAATTCAAAATTAATTAAAATAATTGTTTTGGAAATATGGACCCGAGGTCTCACAGACCGCAATCGAAGTTTAAAGTAAAATTACTTACCCGATTCGCAGCAAACGACGTAACTTCCGGCTTCAACAGTCGTTTCGTCACTAAAACCGAAGCTACTGAGCGCGTCAGTAGCGAGGGGGGCGGGGAAGTGTTTGAACACGAAAATTAAAAACTGCGAGCGGTCTATGAGACCGCGTGTCCATAGTTAAAGGTTATCCTAATGAATTTGTGTCATTTCATTTAGAAAAGAATGTTACTTGTTAATCTAAAAATGGGCTATATATATATATATATATATATATATATATATATATATATATATATATATATATAGCATTCAAGAAAAGGTTATACAGTAATACAAATGTTGTTTGTAAATGCTTTCTGGAAATGTTAATTTGTCATAAAAATGATTCATCAATACATTGTAAACTCATTGCTGTTATGCTTTACTAGCTTCTGCGCGCGACTTCGTTGGCGTGGACTCCGCTCCTATTGGTCTTAGCGTGATGATATATAGCCTATAGCCTTCCTCGATAAATGGGCTATCTAACACTGAAAGAATTTTTCAAATTGGTCCAGTAGATCCTGAGATTAGCGCATTCAAACAAACAAACAATCAAACAAACAAACAATCAAACAAACAAACAATCAAACAAACAAACTCTTCAGCTTTATTATATTAGTATAGATGAGTGAGCTTACAATTCACTTTAGGGTTCATCTTCTACTAGTTGTAAAATAATGATCAATACACATGGACACTTTCTGTAAGGTTTTTTTAAAACTTGCGCTCGCAACATTTGTATGTATGCTTAGATCAAATCTGGTTAGCTGAATTTGACCCACTTCTCAGTGTACGATTGAGCTGAAATTTGGAAAATACCTTTAGTTATGATGATAATCATCATCATCATATCAGCCTGTTGCAGTCCACTGCTGGACATAGGCCTCCCCAAGCTCGCGCCAGACATCCCGGTTTTCCGCAATCCCCATCCAGCCTACACCAGCAATCTTACGTAGATCGTCGGTCCAGCGGGCCAGAGGGCGTCCTACACTGCGTTTGCCAATACGCGGTCTCCACTCCAGGACACGTCTGCTCCAACGGCCATCGGTCCTGCGACACAGATGACCAGCCCACTGCCACTTCAACTTGCTGATTCTGTGGGCTATGTCGGTTACTTTCGTTCTCTCACGGATAGTCTCATTTCTTATTCTGTCCTTGAGAGAAACCCCAAGCATAGCCCGTTCCATAGCATGTTGAGCGACTTTAAACTTGTGGACCAGTCCCTTCGTCAGTGTCCACGTCTCGGCTCCATATGTCAACACAGGCAGGACGCATTGCTCGAAGACTTTTGTCTTCAAGCATTGCGGAATTTTCGAAGTGAAGACTCGACGAAGCCTGCCAAATGCCGCCCAGCCCAACCGAATCCTCCTATCAGCTTCCTTCTCGAAGTTGTTTCGGCCCAGCTGAATGGTGTGGCCAAGGTAGACATAATCCTGAACAACTTCAAGAAGGATACCGTCAACCGATACCGGTCTCGGTATGACTTGGTTGTTAAACATAACTTTCGTTTTGTCCAAGTTCATACCGAGACCGACTCGTCGGGAGGACTCGTTTAGGTCGGCCAGCATTTGATCTAGCTCATCCAACGTCTCCGCAAAGATGACGATATCGTCAGCAAAACGAAGGTGAGAGATGTATTCGCCGTTGACGTTGATGCCTCGTTCCTCCCAATCCAAGGTCTTAAAGACATGCTCCAGCGCAGTGGTAAACAGTTTCGGTGATATTACATCTCCCTGTCTTACCCCACGCCGGAGGAAAATAGGTCTCGTTCTCTGGTCTTGGATATGAACGGTCATCGTCGCCGCGTCGTACATACATCTCAGTACCTCGATATATCGCCAGTCGATATGACATCTCTGCAGAGAGTCCAGGACAGCCCAAGTCTCTACAGAGTCAAAGGCTTTCTCGTAGTCCACAAATGCCATACACAGCCGCTGATTATATTCTTCTGTTTTTTGAATAATCTGCCGAACAGTATGGATGTGGTCTACGGTGCTGTAGCCATTTCGAAACCCAGCCTGCTCCGGTGGTTGGAATTCGTCGAGTCTTCTGGTGAGACGATTCGTAACAACCCTCGAAAACAGCTTATAGACGTGGCTCAGAAGTGAGATCGGTCTGTAATTCTTTAACAGAGACTTATCGCCTCTCTTAAAGAACAGCACCACCACACTCCTGGACCACGCCTCCGGTGTGGTACCTCGGTGGATGACGGCGTTAAAGAGTTTTGCCAAGGCTTTTAGGGCAGGTCGCCCTGCGGCTTTAAGGAGCTCAGTCGTAACTCCGTCATCCCCCGGGGCCTTTCCGTTTTTAAGCTGCCCGAGCGCTGCACTAATCTCATCTACTTCGATGTCCGGGATGTCCTCCGAATAATGGCGCACCAGTGGTGCACGTGGATCTTCGGTGTCCCAAGTCTCAGGCTTGCGTGCGCTCGACGAGTACAGCTGTCCATAAAATTTATGATGATAATAAATGATCAATATTGTTGTCAGTATATCTGTTGAAAGTTTTTTTTTTTTTTTTAACGCACATTCAACCTCTTCTACTCAGACTATATTTTATCCTGTGTCGGAACTCCGGAAACGCATAATACACACGTACAAACGCCCAGACCAAGGGAAACATTCGCATGTCATTATACAAATGTTTGCCGTGAGCGGGGATCTAACCCGCGACCTCCATCGTAACCAGCCAGAGTTAGCTACTGAGTGGAACTAACGGGTCGTCAAATCATCGTAATGTGTCTATCGTATCATTACATACTACATGTATAAAACAAAATCACTTCCCGCTGTCTCTATGCTTAGATCTTTAAAACTACGCAACGGATTTTGATGCGGTTTTCTTCAGTAAATAGAGTGATTCCAGCGGAAGGTTTATATGTATAATACATGCATAATATAGTAGAGGAACACTGATAGTTTTTGCAACTCATGCGAAGCCGTCGCGGGTCGCTAGTATATTATACAAATGAATCCCTATTTCCCTTGGTCACGCTTTAGAACGACTTTACCGGTTTCCTTTATCTCTTAATATAATATAATTTTTTTTTATATATTATAAGGTTCTTACGAAATGAAAGAATTGCGCATAAAATTGGAAAATTACAAGTAAATTTAACGACTATTTAAACTTCTCGCGTATGATGACATATCTTGCAAGGCGGAACAACGTCAGCTAGTAATCTATACTAATATCATAAAGTTGAAAAGTTTAAAACGCGTTAATCTTAAGAACTACTGATTCTAATTATCAAGTAAGGCTATAGGCTAAAATTTCCTCAAATTAACGTGGGTGAACACAGCTGGTTAATAAATATGTTATGATTACAGTTACAGGTGGCGAACCTCCTGGCGCGGGCTCCTCAGGCCCACATGGCGTCCGAGCGCGGCGTGACGTGGCACACGCCGACGCCTCCGCCCCACCTCTACCACGTGCCGGCGCCTTCGCCCCCGGACCCCTTGCAAGTGAGACTCGGCTGACTTACGTGCATGTTATGTATGCTACCAGTGGGATGGATCGGAGTATGATGGAAAAATAAAATAATAAAGCAGTGACAAGCATGTGTCTAATATTGAGAAGAAATTAGATAAGAAAGATAGTATTCAAATTCAATTATTCTTCTTCGTAATACCCCTGTATCAATTTTAATAAGCTAGACGTCACTTAGAGCCGTAACCCAAAAAAGCTAAAAGAGTATGTTGTAGATCTTGTAATCTGGTTTTATCAGATTAACAATTACGATTTTACAGTAACAAAATATAAATTTCTTTCTACCTAGCTTAGAATATCCTTAAAAATTCTTAAAAGTGCTAATTCATGTAGGTAAAACCTAGCATTCATCCATATTCATTGCAATTTTTTTCCCTAAGTCACAATTGAAGGACAGTTATTCTATTTTTGAACAAATTTAAAGTAGTTAGTAGAGTTTAATATATTTCATTCATACATACATACATATAATCACGCCTTTGTCCCGTAGGGGTAGGCAGAGACCACTTCTTTCCACTTGCTACGATCCTTACATACTTGTTTCGCTTCGTCCACTTTCATTATTCCTTTCATACATTCTCTTCGGTTTAGGGTACTCTTGACCTGGCCTTTTTTCAAGACGTTTTTTTATTTCATTCAATTAATTCAAATTCTCAAGACATTATTTCTATAAATAAATACTGGTAAATGATCTGAAATACACTGATGGCATTTTTCGTTTCATAAAAATCTATCTCTAGATAATCTAAAATGAAAATATCCAATTTGTTATAAAAACAACTGCATGAAAAATATGCATCGAGCATGAACCAACATTGAAAACAAAAAAGCATGCTCAAAAAAAGTAATTTACAATTTTATTACCCGACTACGGAAGCTGGAATGGTGATCTTGTGTTATGTTTAAAATACTTGTATATTTCGTTGTTGTTAAAATTATCATCTCTTTTTGGTGCTTAACAATTTCAAGGAATATACCTACCAATTTTATTTTTTTTACCGCTAACTACATGTATTTACTACCCTGTCAAAGGTTTAAAAGTTCCAGTTTTTTAAAACAGCTCATATAATTTTGTTTTTTTTTTTTTTACTTTTAAGAGCCAAATTTTTGCGATTTTTTTTTAAACTTTATTAATTGAATCAACTTTTTTTAGTCTATAACTATGGAAATTATAGTTTTTAAAATATATTGTTACGTTCTTCTTATAAAAAAAAATTTCCACTATGATAGATAGACTAAAAATAGCATCATTAGTAATTAATAATAAATATAAATATAAAATAAAAGCATCATAGTAATTTTAGCGTCTAAAATTTAAACACCAAAGTTTCATAATATCTGTGGATATATATTTTTTGTTATCTCCGTAGTGTTTTTTTTTTTTTTTTTTGTTCTGTCCGTGGGTTATTTTATGTTTGCTTGTTATGTAAAAAGTTCCGTTGTAACAACTAGTTAACGCCCCTGTCTATTGGACTACGGTAGGTTCTCTTGTTGCAGGCGATGAAGAGCGGAGCCAACTCGGTGTTCCGACACACGGCGACACCGCCCGAGCTCTACCGACACACGCCGACACCGCCCGACAAACATTTGCTAAGGTAACGTGAAATACTTTAGATTCTTTAGAAAATCTATATTCGAAAAACAATTCGGTTTGGTCACTTACTTTTTAAATTTCGAACGCAAAATTGTTAAATTTAGACCTTAATTGGATTTTTTTTTTTATAATTTAGCTTGATTAAAATGTTTTTAGGATTTGTCAAGTTTGCAATTGAACAGTTTGTGGATAAAACGAATGTTTTTTCTTAATAGAAACTGGGTATTTGTCTAATTACTTTTACTAATAAGAAAGTTGAAACACTTTGAAGATTGTATTCATAGGTGGTGGTCATCATTTTTTTTTCTTTTCTCTTAATATAGGTAATTAAAAATGGTTTCCCTTTTAAGAACAATTTGTATACCTAATGGTTTCGCTAAGGTAACAGCAATACCAAAACACTCTTAAGATAAGCACATTTATAAATAACTGCTCGTATATGGCTAGTCCACCCGGACCAGAGGAGGACCACATTTTGACATTAGCTACTATAGTCATTTGTTTCATATATTGAGTTAGAAAACTGAAGCTAAAATTCTCTTGTTTTCTAATTCTTTCTTAACTTTACCCTTTGTCTCCGTCCCTGGGTAAAGACCCAGTAACGAAATTATGACTTCCATATAGTTGTAATTGTTCCAAGGTGGCAATAATTAGATATTAAGGATCAAAGGTACTAGGTTTTATTACAAAGTTCTAGAAAATATATATACAGGGTGCCCCGTAATGAATGGATAATCCTGAACGTGCGTGTGCGGAGGGGGAGGTGGTTTACAAAACCAAAAATTTTTTTTTAAATCTCAAACAATTCGCGGTCTATGCCATTTTTTGTAAAATTTAGAAAAATCCCAGTTTTTTTCACATTTGTGGGCACCACGTCCGCTATTTGAGGCCTAGATCGGATTTTTTTTCTTTAAAGTGTTCCCTAATAATGCTGTTCCTTAATTATGTTTCAAAAAACTCAACTACTATAAATAGTAGTTTACAAGAAGTCGCTAAACTTAAATTTTAATTTTGAAATTTACTTAACTGCTAAGTTTTAGCACCTGTGGTGTAAAAAAAAATGTATCGGAGTTGTGACGGCCAACTACTTACAAAAATAGCCTACTTCATAAGGATTCTAAAACAGTACCATACTATCTACTTTATATGGTAAAATTATTGAGCTATAGCTAGGGAATGCAATCCCGCAACCAAATTTTAATCCCGGTATTTGCGGGACTGAGAGGTCTAAGTCCCGCGGGATCCTGGTATTTGCGGGATCCCGCATGTTTCTGAAAGTCATTAAGAAAAAGGCGAAATTCTGTATCATAAATGCATCTAGAACTAAAAAAGAAACAAAAATGTATTGGATTTAAAAATTATTACAAAGAGACATTAGGCAGTTTAGGCATTATTTGGAAAGTAACTGCGCATAAAATATAGCATTTTAATAGTATTGTCTGCCAAACTACTCCTAACTTTATATGCCAGATAGCCAGCAGCAGGAAACGCTCATTCTGCTTCAACGTTGTAGACGATTTGAAGATATTCGCCTTTTAATCCACTAGACTCAAACAAATTCATTTCTTTCTCGAGAGAATGAACTCCGGAATGAGTGCGACAAGCAGTTTAGATCGTTTATCTCGATATAGTTTAAAGTGTTATTTATTATCATATAAAAATTTCGATCCAGCGGGATTCGAATCCGCACCCTCGACATACCATGTCGGTGCTCTAGCCAATTAAGCTATGGAACGATGTTCAGCTGAATCGAAATTTTTGATATGATTTTATTCGGTTTTAAGCAACCGTGGATGGAAGTGGTGAAGAAACCGGATACGAATCCCGCTGGATCGAAATTTTGATATGATAATAAATAACATTTTATAGTTTCCTCATGTGAGGACAACTGGGAAACACAAAAATAAAAATAATACGAATCGATAGAGTTTGTTCAAGTTCACCTCGAAGAGACATCGGTTCAGGCTCCGCAGTTTCAGCTTGCATAATTGCGGCCACTATAGCAAGAGGTAAATCATCATGATCTTCATCACGAGCCGAATCATTTCGCGTGCTTTCGCGTGCCGAACAACACAAGGCGTGTACCGTTGCGCAGTCCCGCTAATCCCGCGGGATCCCGCTCGATTTATGTGCGGGACTGGTCCCGCAAAAATAGTGCGGGATCCCGGTATCCCGGTATTGCAATCCCTAGGCCTATAGCCAATTAATATGTAAAAATAGGCATTTCATTACAAAATTGCAAACTTATTTGCAGATATTTTTTTTGAGTTTTTATTAAGTAAGTAGAGTTGTCGACGCTAAAAATTAGATTTTACTACCTGCTCGGCTTATTCAGATGAATTCTAAACTGTGTGAGGGAGGTAAACAGTGCTTGATAATTTTTCTGAAAAAATTTTGATCTTCGATTCTTCTTAACATTTCTCTGCAGAAAACTATTCGTGCTCGTCAGTTGCGTTGTTGCAGCATTTGTACACGTGTAAGGTGATTCGGATGAAGTCCTTTGACAATGCGATGCTATTCTCTAATATGATGATATTCTCGTAACGCGGTCGATATCTGGAATTGTCTCAATATAGGGGACATAATTTTAATTTCCCCACAAAAAAAAAGGTATAAACTACAGAAAGCGAATACATATATAGCGACAAGACCGAATTGGTTTGATACCCCTGCCACCCGCGCATTAGATCGCTTGCTGACTAGGCCCGTAGTGTGGACAGAACGCGCGGATAGGAATGTTTGAAAACTACGCTAGTTGTATCGCTCAGTCGAATCGCATAGGCTTCCGCTTTAGACACTGCAGTATGGACGCAAAGACGCGTTTCATAATGTTCGATATTTCGCGCCCGCTGCCGCCATCGCCACCGCCAGTGGCGGATTTAAACAGTGGGCTGAGTAGGCTCCAGCCTAGGGCGGCAAATTCTAGGGAGCGGCAATTTTATTTTTTTAACGTTATAATATAGATCCAGAAAATGAGTGGCCAAGGCCATGCCCACAAGGTCAGCCGAAATAATCGCTTGGCCGTTTTAGACTGTACTAGGATATAGGGTATCGAGTTTTAGAGATTGGTAGGGGCGGCAAAAATTGAATAGCTTACTGGCGGTATATTTGTAAATCCGCCACTGGCCACCGCGTTAGGCTCGCAGTGTGGACGAGGCCTATCGGATTCGGAATGTAGATTCTACTGCCAAATACTCTGCAGTTTACTCTTTAAAACTTATTGTCACCAAAAATTATTACACTACCACCTTGGAACTTATAAAGCCGACCGATGGCGGGATAACCATCCAACTGCTGGCTTTGAAAATTCGAACCAGTAGTTCCTGAGAGTAACGCTTTCAAACAAACTCTTTAGCTTTATCATATCTGAATAGATAGGTATATATTAAGATTTTGGTTATCAAAATCGACAAAATAGTGTGTGTGTGTGTGTACTGTAGGAACTACCCGTTTTAACAGCTTGAAGCTTCAAAAATTTTCCAGTCGAACTAGTAATTCGACTGAATAAACTTGTGATTCAGTCGAGACTATTCTTACAAATTACAACATTGTAATCTATACAAATACAAATACAAATACTCTTTATTGTACAAAGAAAATTTTACATCAAAAGGAAAATATAAACATACAGTACAAAAGGCGGTCTTATCGCTAAAAGAGCGATCTCTTCCAGACAACCTCTAGCATGAAAAGGACATGACAAAGAATTTGACGGCATACAAATAAATAAAATTGGAGTGTCTGTTTTTAATATTAAAATAACCACTTTATACTAAATGCATATGGATCTATACACTGTACATATACAAAAAAAAAACATTTTTTACAATTTTTGTCTGTCTGTCTATTTGTTCCGGCTAATTTCTGAAACGGCTGGACCGATTTTGACGGGACCTTCACTGGCAGATATCTGATGTTATAAGGTGTAACTTAGGTTACTTTTATTTTACATTTTTTTATAACAACAACAACAATTTTTTTGTTAAATTCCACGCGGACGAAGTCGCGGGCACAGCAGCTAGTAATATAAATAATATTATTAAAATGTTATTCATTGATATCTTATTATTATTATACTAGTATATTCCTAGGAAAATGACTAATTTCATCAACTTGTTCCCGATATGACACGCTCTCGTTGAGAAGTAGGATTGTTTTATATTGATGAATCTGTTTCATGTAATCGTAATGTAAACATTTAAACACACGGCAAACTTTTGTTATGATTCCGTGAATAATTATTT
The DNA here is from genome assembly GCA_905220545.2 of Melitaea athalia. Taxonomy (NCBI): domain Eukaryota; kingdom Metazoa; phylum Arthropoda; class Insecta; order Lepidoptera; family Nymphalidae; genus Melitaea; species Melitaea athalia. The sequence continues at coordinate 18,103,950 of HG992184.1, read as the reverse complement.
TTTCTTGAATTTTTTTTTAACTTTCGACTATTTTAACTTGAGTTCGTCTTCGTTTGTAAATAACAGGTAATTAATAAGTAGGAGAATTAACAGCCATTTATAAGTTTTCTGTTTGTAGGAGAGTGCGAAAAGTTTCATAAATATCATTATTATTGAAGATTGTTGTACGTAATGTACTGTTGTAAACTATTACAAGTAATATAAATTGCACTTCCGGAGGCTATGCCGCTGCCCTAAAAAGATGAACATGGACAATTCGTAACGGTAGCTGTGCAGATGATGCTTTTTTGGCTGAAATACGAGATTAGAAAAATAATTCTGCAAAATTACTTAAAATTCACTTCAGCCTATCGCAGTCCACTGCTGGACATAGGCCTCCCCAAGTTCGCGCCAGACATTATGGCGCGAACTCATGTGTTTTGCCCATAGTCACCACGCTGGGCAGACGGGATGGTGACCGCAGGGCTGGCTTTGTCGCACCGAAGACGCTGCTCGTCTTCGGCCTGTGTATTTCACAGCCAGCAGTTGGATGGTTATGCCGTCATCGGTCGGCTTTATACATAAGTTCCAAGGTGGTAGTGGAACTTTGTTATCCCTTAGTCGCCTCTTACAACACCTACGGGAAGAGAGTGGGTGGCTATATTCTTTACTGCCGTAACCACACAGTGACAGAGCGTAAAATTCAACGATAGCTAATATGTAGAATGTTCAGTTATCATCACTTTTGAAGAATAACTTTTTTTTATGTAACTAGGTTGGCAAACAAGCGTACGGCTCACCTGATGGTAAGACCGTAGCCTATAAACGCCTGCAACACCAGAAGCATCGCAAGCGCGTTGCCGACCCTATCCCCAATCCGCCCCAGGAGCTCTGGTCACCTTACTAACCAACAGGAACACAATACTGCTTGAAAACAGTATTATTTAGCTGTGATCTTCTGTAAGGTCGAGGTACTACCCCAGTCGGGCTGCTCCATATTTTGAACAGGAAATTTCCTGCTGTGCCCTACCTCAGTTATACAATGAAAAATAAAAATAACCGAAAGAACCGGGTAATCCCGGTTCTGTTAACTATACTCGCCATAACATTTGCAATTAATTATTTTTCATTAATGAAGCGAATCTGATTATATTAGAAAGTAAATATTGTTAACAAAGGTAAGATGCCGTTATGTTCTGCTGACATCAAGGTCGTTAGCATGACATAGATCTAGTACGATAAGAATAAATCGAAACGCGTATTTTGCTCATTTTTCAATGTTATTAACTTAATCTACTTCTTTGATAAAAAAAAAATATAGTTTTAGAGAAATTCTTGTCTGCGACAACTTTTGTATAATTAGATTTACAATCAAATCAAGCTGAGGCCTACGTCCAGCTGTTTACAGTTGTAAACAGCTTTACCATAAACTGAAGCGAATAAGAAAGTTACTGCAGCAGTTCTGAAATGTACAAATACAAAATTTTAGTTGAAAATTTTCGTGAATGTGTAATAAATAATAATGTAATAAAATAATACTCATGCAGGGTACATCGAAGAGTTGAAGAGAATATTTAAGGTATACTTTTATTGTTTTAAGTCGCTTTTATTTCTAGTAAAGAAAAATAATAAAAAATCATGCTATTTGAAATAGTCACATATCAAATAGCGTCATTGGACTTCAGATGTTTGAATAACGTCCGCTTAAATTATGAAGGTACAAGGTAATCATTTCACAAAAAAGAAAAAAAAATCGAATAATACATTAGCGTTAGAACTTATTTTTATTTCTTAATTAAAATTTTAGGTATTAATTACAATAAAAATATCGGTAATGTTTACATTGCTTCGTAAATAACATTGTATTTTATTAAAATATTTCAATTCGCAATGTGTGTTTGCATTATCTGTTTATTTCATCTCCTATAAAGGTTCATTCACATCTGCAAATACCGTTAGCGGCAGATGTGGCATAAAAAAATATATATCACCAGATGTATTGATATTAACAAAATGCGACAATTTTGGCCAAAAGTAAAGGTATATTGTTATCTTATTGAATACAATAGCATTTCGTGCATACATAATAATTATATACACAATGAATATGATAATAAATACGACTAGCTGACCCATCCAACGTTGTTTTGCCATATATGTATATTATTAACCCTCTTAATCCAACCCGTCTTGTAACTTAGGGGTATGAAAAATAGATGTTGGCCGATTCTCAGACCTACCCGATATGCACACAAAATTTCATAAAAATCGGTCCAGCCGTTTCGGAGGAGTATTGTAACTAACATTGTGACACGAGAATTTTATTTAGATTTCGAGAAAAATCTGTATTAATGACCTTGTGCAATGCGTAGAATTTACACATTTTTGGACAACATGAAGTCGTGTTAGTACTACGTGTTTTCTTTGATTGTAATGTAAACTTTTGTAATCTACTACAATAGGGTTTTTTGTGACAACCTTTGGATTCCCTAAATTCTTTTAAAACGGTTTTTTTTTTCAATCTTTAGAGTTTAGTACTCGCAGTATTATAATAAAGATATTCGTAATATGTAGTAGAGCTATTTAGGCGTTTTACAATATATTACGATTCCAATTTGTCGCTTCTTATGATTTCAAATTTATTTAAATCCAACTCAAAATCAACAATCAAAGCCAAGGAATTAAATTAGATGTTTTCTTTATAAAACAAAAGACGTAAATTTAGTTTTGAGATATACATACTTATCAATTTTAATAACATTATAAAATAACATCGGGTTGTGATTTACGAACGAACAGTTACGGTAAACAAATACATAATTGTGTTTGCACGTAAACGAAAAAAAACCGCCTTCAGTTACAATAGTACCTACTTATCAGATCTCGATCTCTTTAAATGGGACCACAAGACAAGCATCAGCTTTCGACTAAAACAAGAATCATCAAAATCGGTATACCCAGTGAAAAGTAATGCGGTATAATACAAACGTCGATCGACGAAAAAATAGTGAAGCAAATACGCATTATTAGATACTAGCTTCTGCGCGCGACTTCGTCGGCGTGGACTCCGCTCCTATTGGTCTTAGCGTGATGATACATAGCCTATAGCCTTCCTCGATAAATGGGCTATCGAACACTGAAATAATTTTTCAAATCGGCCCAGTAGTTCCAGAGATTACCGCGTTCAAACAAACAATCAAACAAACAAACTCTTCAGCTTTATAATATTAGTATAGACTATGTTGTGTATGACTGTTGGTCTTAGCGTGATGATATATAGCCTATAGCCTTCCTCGATAAATGGGCTATCTAACACTGAAAGAATTTTTCAAATCGGCCCAGTAGTTCCAGAGATTACCGCGTTCAAACAAACAATCAAACAAACAAACTCTTCAGCTTGATATATAAAGAGATATTATCGAGGAAGGCTATAGGCTATGTATCATCACGCTAAGACCAATAGGAGCGGAGTCCACGCCGACGAAGTCGCGCGCAGAAGCTAGTTAGTATAGATAACTTGAAAAGTACTTGGTAGATCTCAATTAAATTTAAATGGAACCACATGACACGCACCACTTGTCGATTAAAAAAAGAATCGTCGAAATCGGTTCACCCAGTAAAAAGTTCTGAGGTAACAATACAGACGATTTGTGAACCTCCTCCTTTTTTGGAAGTCGGTTAACAACTAACACGCACGAAGGCGAATTCGCTTTGATTTGATTGCTACTGTGCCTTATTGAAGCAGTGAGTAATGGAGTTGCTTCTCAACAGCGAAAGTTATTTGAGGTAGAAATAAAAATGTTGACACCTGTATTACATTCCATGACGTAGAAACTCAAAAATCAGTCACGTTGCTGTCAGTTTCAAAGACTCGCGTCATAGATCTATGCGTCATTACTCATCATAATTATCTTATCAATTAAATCCCGGTATTTCGCCGGCTCCATGTTCGCGGGTGACCGAATCAGTTTCAAAATAACAATCACGGTAAGTTACGTAGAATCAAGTGTTCGTACTGATCGTAAAAGTTTAAAAATTTAGAGAAAAATGAAAAACCCTTTGTCTAGATTTTTAATAACTACTGTTAAACTTTGTGCTAAGATAAGTATGACGTGCAATTTTTGGTACTTTTTGTCGCTTAATGGACATCGCTGGCAAGTATTAAAAAGCTAAAGAGAATTCTTTACATACCTACATTAAAACAATAAATTTACACGTATCCCCACGTATTTTAACTTTATACCCACGTGTCTGTATAAAGTCAAGGTGAAAAGTTTTAAATAGACACGTTAATATTGTTATCATAATTTATGCGTATTTCCTAACTTAGTCTCCACGTGTTTTTTTTTTTAATGCAACGTAGGTAAAGCATCGAACGACTAGTTAATTGAAATCTATTTTTATATCTTGTTAGGAATTAAAAATAACCGTCTTGTTTTAGGCATACTCCTTCACCAGGCGACGTCAAGGCGGGTGCTGCGTTACCTCAAGCGGACCTCTATCCACATTTGGCTCCAGGGAGAGGTAATTTTGCTTCCATTACATTTGTACTAATTTAAATGTTTAAATATAGCATTAAAATTATAATAAATAAATATATAAATATCTACACAATACACACTCGGTCGTCTGTTCCTAAAGTAAGCAACTTAATGCTTGTGGTAGGTATAGGTGACAGCTGACTGGTCTAGCTACATATTTTTCTTTTTTTTTTTCGATAAACATAAATATAAATAATACATATATAAATATAAATGAAAATGTATATTACACCCAGACTCGGGGTGGGAATCGAACCCACAACCCCCGGAGCAGAAAGCAGGGTCACTACAAACTGCGCCAACGCACGGGCTAGTCAAAATTTAATTTATACTACTACGTAATTTGGGATTATTGCACTAACGTGAATCGGTTTTTTTTTTTGTTAATTGAAAAAACGTAATGATTTTGCCGTTGCTCTTCGGAGCCATGGCCCCAACGCTACGCCGTTTATTAGGTATACGAAAAAATAGCCAAGTAAATAAATACGCACTATTAAAGATAACTGAAAAAGTGCTCGTCAGATTTCTATCAAATTTTAAACGTGACCAAATGACATGCACCGGCTTTCGATTTAAAAAAAGAATCATCAAAATCAGTACACACATCGGTACAGTAAAAATTAATGAGGTTAACACACATGAAAAATAGTCTAATAGTCGAATTTTTTGTTTTTGTTTTGATGTCGGTTAAAAAGGAATTGAATTCTCTAAATGGTCGATCGACGAACAAACAAAGACTAATTTATTTATTTTTCAAATTCGCATTAATTTTGTAAATGTTCGATCGACGGACAGTAATGAATGTTCATTTTTAGGGTTCCGTACCCAAAGGGTAAAAACGGAACCCTATTACTAAGACTTCGCTGTCCGTCCGTCCGTCCGTCCGTCTGTCTGTCTGTCACCAGGCTGTATCTCAAGAACGGCTATAGCTAGAGAGTTAAAATTTTCACAGATTATGTATTTCTGTTGCCGCTATAATAACAAATACTATAAATAAAATGAATATTTAAGGGGGGCTCCCATACAAAAAACGCAATTTTTTACCTATTTTTGCTCGATATTTATATAATACACTAGCTTCTGCGCGCGACTTCGTCGGCGTGGACTCCGCTCCTATTGGTCTTAGCGTGATGATACATAGCCTATAGCCTTCCTCGATAAATGGGCTATCTAACACTGAAAGAATTTTTCAAATCGGCCCAGTAGTTCCAGAGATTACCGCGTTCAAACAAACAAACAAACAAACAAACAATCAAACAAACTCTTCAGCTTTATATATTAGTATAGATATATTTAAATATATATTACCTAGTCCAGGGGCTCCCAAACTGTGCGCCGCGGCGCCCTGGTGCGCCGTAGAAAGTAAAGAGGGGCGCCGCCGTGAGTCGATTCTCTATTATGTATTATTCGAAACTACAAATATTCACCAAGCTCACCCGTCACATTGATTTGATTGAGTGAATATCGTATTTTATCTTTGCTTTTCTGAAGACTTAAGTCTTTCTTGTTATTGTCTGTTTCAATTCTTTTATAATAAAAAAAATCAATTTCATATTGTAAGCAGACATTTTCATTTTTGCTCCTCTCAACAGTCTCAACCTAATTATTATCTTTATAGGTGCCTATTTCTTTCCACTGTATATTTTTCAAATAGCTAAATAGGGTAGGGCGCCGTGACAAAATCCTAAATTTTTGAGTGCGCCGCGGGCTGAAAAAGATTGGGAACCCCTGACCTAGTCAATGGTACGGAACCCTTCTTGCGCGAGTCCGACTCGCACTTGGCCGGTTTTATTATTATTATGAAGAAGACAAATCGCGCTTCAGCCTGTAATACCCTACTGTTGGGTATAGGCCTCTTTTCCCATGTAGGAAAAGGAAGACTATAATATCTTATATAATATATAAAAAAAATTGTGTCACGATGTATCTTCGCGATAAACTCCGAAACTACTGAACCAATTTGTATCAAATTTTGTAATCATCTGTAATTTGGTCCAACTTGGGAGATAGAGTAGTTTTGGACATATCAATTGGACCCGGTAGGTGGTGCTGCTATCGGTATGTAAGCAATCAAATTTGGTAGCTGTTTTCTGGGCAGGACAACATCTGACGGGTCCGCTAGTACCTAATCTTCTATATTGATATTAATGTTGCTAAGCGCATAACTCGAGAATGGCTCGATCAATTCGGCTTTTTTTTTTGTATGTTCTTTAAATCCCATGGAAAGTTTTTATACTAAAAAAACATAAGGGCAGAACGAAGTCTGTCCAGGCAGCTAGTTATATATATATATATTTTTAAATGTGTTCAGATAAAATGCTCCGCGCGGAGGAGCTGCTCGCGTACGCGCGCGGCGGGGTGGACCTGACGGTGGGCGGGCGCGGCGCCAACGGCTCGCCCGCGCCGTCGCTGTCGGTGCGCGACGCGCCCACCATCAACAACCTGATCGCGCGCGCGGCGCCGCTGCCCCGCCCGGCGCACGCGCGCGTCGACGCGCTGCTGGAGCGGCTCGCGCCCGCCAGCCCGCACTCCGTCATCGTGCACTCGCGCGCCGCGCCCACGCCCTCGCCGCCCTCCTCCAACGAGGTAATGTTGTAACTAGTGCTCGCCCACTGATCGCCGCTGCCCCGCCCGGCGCACGCGCGCGTCGACGCGCTGCTGGAGCGGCTCGCGCCCGCCAGCCCGCACTCCGTCATCGTGCACTCGCGCGCCGCGCCCACGCCCTCGCCGCCCTCCTCCAACGAGGTAATGTTGTAACTAGTGCTCGCCCACTGATCGCCGCTGCCCCGCCCGGCGCACGCGCGCGTCGACGCGCTGCTGGAGCGGCTCGCGCCCGCCAGCCCGCACTCCGTCATCGTGCACTCGCGCGCCGCGCCCACGCCCTCGCCGCCCTCCTCCAACGAGGTAATGTTGTAACTAGTGCTCGCCCACTGATCGCCGCTGCCCCGCCCGGCGCACGCGCGCGTCGACGCGCTGCTGGAGCGGCTCGCGCCCGCCAGCCCGCACTCCGTCATCGTGCACTCGCGCGCCGCGCCCACGCCCTCGCCGCCCTCCTCCAACGAGGTAATGTTGTAACTAGTGCTCGCCCACTGATCGCCGCTGCCCCGCCCGGCGCACGCGCGCGTCGACGCGCTGCTGGAGCGGCTCGCGCCCGCCAGCCCGCACTCCGTCATCGTGCACTCGCGCGCCGCGCCCACGCCCTCGCCGCCCTCCTCCAACGAGGTAATGTTGTAACTAGTGCTCGCCCACTGATCGCCGCTGCCCCGCCCGGCGCACGCGCGCGTCGACGCGCTGCTGGAGCGGCTCGCGCCCGCCAGCCCGCACTCCGTCATCGTGCACTCGCGCGCCGCGCCCACGCCCTCGCCGCCCTCCTCCAACGAGGTAATGTTGTAACTAGTGCTCGCCCACTGATCGCCGCTGCCCCGCCCGGCGCACGCGCGCGTCGACGCGCTGCTGGAGCGGCTCGCGCCCGCCAGCCCGCACTCCGTCATCGTGCACTCGCGCGCCGCGCCCACGCCCTCGCCGCCCTCCTCCAACGAGGTAATGTTGTAACTAGTGCTCGCCCACTGATCGCCGCTGCCCCGCCCGGCGCACGCGCGCGTCGACGCGCTGCTGGAGCGGCTCGCGCCCGCCAGCCCGCACTCCGTCATCGTGCACTCGCGCGCCGCGCCCACGCCCTCGCCGCCCTCCTCCAACGAGGTAATGTTGTAACTAGTGCTCGCCCACTGATCGCCGCTGCCCCGCCCGGCGCACGCGCGCGTCGACGCGCTGCTGGAGCGGCTCGCGCCCGCCAGCCCGCACTCCGTCATCGTGCACTCGCGCGCCGCGCCCACGCCCTCGCCGCCCTCCTCCAACGAGGTAATGTTGTAACTAGTGCTCGCCCACTGATCGCCGCTGCCCCGCCCGGCGCACGCGCGCGTCGACGCGCTGCTGGAGCGGCTCGCGCCCGCCAGCCCGCACTCCGTCATCGTGCACTCGCGCGCCGCGCCCACGCCCTCGCCGCCCTCCTCCAACGAGGTAATGTTGTAACTAGTGCTCGCCCACTGATCGACATTCGACCATAGGGGCCATAACTCATTAGAGCCACCCGGCACCTGACCAGCACCGCCTCGCCTCGAGCGATTAGTATTCTTTCTATGGACTTGTATGGATACGCGCTCACTACATCAACGCCGTATCGTCACCGGACTGCCTCGCTCGCAAGCTGTCCACGCGCGGACGACGAGTGGACCACTCAAGGCAAAACAAAGGCCAGTTAAGACCGTAATCCAAAGAACCTGCAACCCTAAGTCGTAAACCTTAAAATCTGGTTAATCAGATCAACCATGAAGATTTTATCACTGTAATATATTATATATTACCTAAAATTCTTAAAATGCTCACTCATGTTGGTGATGCCTAGCATTCATCAATATTCATTGCAATTTTTTTTCCCCAAGTAACAATTGAAGCAGATATAGTAGGTGTATATAGATTTAGTTGTTGATAATTTAAATACAACCTGGTTTCTGTATTCAGAGAACGATTAGCTCACGGATCATTCGATTTTGAACGTGTCGTGTTCAGCATGTCAATGTATTCAATCGTATTAAACAACTTTTAATCAGTATCAATATCGTCAAGACTCGCTCAAATAAAACGCAAGCCGCCAATAGTAATAACACTCTAATTAAGTACCCCTTCATATCCTTATCAGAGAGTTATTAATGTTTTAGGATTCGGCGGATTCGTGCGGAGCGCCTCCGGGATCGAAACGGAAACGGAAACCTGAGCGTACGCTACGTGTACCCGTGCCGCCTCCGCCGCCCCTGGAGCTACCCCGGCCCGCCTCTCCGCCTCGAGTCTCACCCCTAACTACACAACCGCCTCTCGAAAATGGCGACATGGTACATTCAACCCAGAATGGACCAGAGAAACCACCCACACCGCAACCATCCGAACCCCACGCAAGAAGAAAAACTCGGTCTGGCTCAGCAGAAACAATAGACGACATAGCGGCGATGATCGCCAGTACGGACGCGGAACGAAGGGACCCGACCATAGAACCGACGCCCCCGCCGGAACCTGAACCCGAAACGCCAGTCACTGTCGATAAATTAAAGAGCGTGTTAGCCAGTCCTGAACCAGAAGCTACCCTCGAAGTGACACCCATACCCGAAAAACCGCCAACGCCTAAAATGCCCGAACCGGAACAAAAAACGCCTCCACAAAAATCGCCACCACCTAAAAAGGATGAACCGGAACCCGACCCAGCGACAGCGGCGGCACCGAGACGGCGAAGCGCTAGGACGTCGAACTCGGAATCGACTAATGTACCAGTGGAGTCGCCTTCCGAAGCGAAACCAGCCGAACCAGAGGCTAGTGAAGCGAGAAGCGCCGAACCGACGGCTGCTAGCTTCGTCGAAGTCGAAAATCAATTGGAGAAAATGTTTGCGGGAATAGAAGAAGAACCGGCTGGAACGGAACCGGGGGAGGAAGGTACATATGGAAAAAAACAAACAGCCAAAGCGAGAAAAAGAAGGAAATCGGCCCCAACAAAAGGTGAAAGAAAGGCTTCGAAGCGAGCGAGTCGTGCTTCAACAGGAGACGAAGCTCCGAGACGAAAAATTGCCAGAAAAAAAGTTTCTGAAAAGAAAAAGAAGGAAACTCCAGTGAAAGACGCTTATGACTCGGGCAGTAATGCAAGTTCGAGTAGATCGAGAGGACCATATATACAGGTACATAATTTCATTGTTTCAATACATTTTAGATTGTTTGATGTTTCATAGCTTCTATTCCGCTTCTATGTGACGTAATTTTTGTGTTTATTTTTTAGTCGATATAATGGACAATAATATATTTCAAACATAAAATTGTTGAAATTGGAAAGTGGTCTTGAGATTAACACATGAATTTTAACATTAAACATCAAATAGAATTATATAAATTTTTTGACTATACTATTGAAAGTGAATTAAAATTTTGAAATATAAAGTATCATTTTACTTATTTGCTTTCAGCTAAAAATACTATTAAAATTACATACATAACGATGTGTATACTGCGTCAATGCTCTAACAATAATGTGCAGGACATTTATTTTTAGTCTAGAAGTAAAAGTAACGTTTAGTATACATCGTTACTAATTGACGCAATCTTCACCGCTTCACCTTAAATTGTGTTTTTATTAGGAAAGTTTTGGGGTAGCTCTGATTTCCTTCATTCTATACGTATTTTGGACTTTTGCTGAATCCGAATCTGAGATTTGCGGACAAAATTTCGTGACGCAACATTGTAAAAATCGCAAAAAAAAGCAAAACTTTAGAGTATTAATACTCGTTTTAAATATTGGCGTGGATTTCTTTATACTAAACATTTAATAAACTCAATTCCAGATTGTCGGGCCCCGTGATTCCCCAGTGTCAGTGTCAGTCGTGAATGCCTCAGCGAGTGCGACCGAGGAGGAGCGACGGACGGCCGACGAGTGGCGCAACGGCCTGCGGGCGCGGGGCCTGCACGCCAGCACGCTGGGCCTGCGGTACGACGCCTCCACGCCGGACGCGTCCTGGCTCTGTGCCTTCTGCGAGCGAGGATCTCATGCGGCCGGCCTCGGGGACCTGTTCGGACCCTACGCTATTGACACTAATTGTGAAGAATTTAGGTATGGTGAATTTCTTTGATATAAACTATAAAGATGGATATTTGTATTTTTACAAGTGGACATACGTGCCTCACAGAGCACGTTAAGCTGTCGGTCCCAGATGTTATCATAAATACCCGATAGAGATTGTTACTCATAGTAGAGAACATATTCATCAACCTGCAGTGGAGCAGCATGGTGGATTAAGCTGCCAATCTTACATTGAGAAAGAGGCCTACGCCCAGCTGTAGAATGTTACAGTCTGAATGCAAACTATATGAGTAGAACTACTCAAACTCAAGGGTTTCTCTAGATTTGATTGAATAAATACATAAATATTAGATTTATAAAATGAAAAACTTTTTGCTCTAATACAAATTGTATCTTGACGTTTTACAGCTTTTACCTAACTCTAAAGATTACCTATTCATAACAATATGACAAATTTTTTGATACTATACTATGTCATAGAATTTTCTGTATTCGATTGTTTATAGATCGTTGGACGAAGCGTCGAAACGGCGGTTTGCGTCATCATCGGGCGGTGCAGAAGTGTGGTTCCACGAGGCTTGCGGCGTGTGGGCGCCCGGACTGCTGGCGGCGGGCTGTCGGCTGTGGGGCCTGGCGAGCGCGGTGTGTGGGGCGCGGTCGGCGCGCTGTGGCAGCTGCGGGAAGGCGGGGGCGGCCCTCGCGTGCGCCACTCGCGCCTGTCGGGCGACCACACACCTGCCCTGCGCGGACGCGTGGAGCCTGTTAGAGGACTTCCGCGCCCTCTGCCCGCGCCACGCACACGCCTAGCGACCACACAGTGAACGTCACTTACAAGAATCAGTGCCAGTGAAAAGTTTAACCTAGTGCTGACGTAGTTTCGGATCCACAAGTGACATGAAATTTTGTTACCTGATTGTGTTTAGCGACGGTGACCTGTGACGTTTCTGACGTTCCGCTGCTCGAGTGGTGAGTGGAAGAATATCGTTACCTGATCATGTTTAAGTGGTTGTAATTCATTTAGTTGACTTAATAAGTAAAAATTATGAAGTTGCTGACAACTTCCTCACTGAATTGTGTTGTGGGTATATTATTTGTTGCTTATCTCTTAGAACACAATCGGTTGACTAAATTACATTATAAGCGCGGTCAATACTCATCCTCGCGTAAATTCGAGCGTAGCGGTGAATTGATATTCTTGTAATCAGTGTACTTATGTTGTGGTAACTTTCCAGAGACGATATACTCATTATTGTATCTGACGACGGAATCTCTTGATGCACGCAAGAATCACAAGCATCATTATTGGTACTGGTAAAATTGTATTTCTTCTAGCGTACACTCCAATTATTATGAAATTGACCATGAAAGTAAGATTTAATCTATTTACGATAATTTATAGCTTACAACAATGTTATTATGTAGTGTGATGTCGGTTTAACGATATCACGCTTTTAAGGTGTTCTGATGCCAAAATGCCAAAACTGACTTGGTAATGTACCCCATTATGATTATCAGAATCATAGAATTTTTATAAAATATTCTGTTTTTTTACCTCTACATTTTACATATGTATGTTAGGAGATATTAAAATATAACAGCTAAACATAATTTATATAATAGTTTTGTATAAAAAATCGTCATAGTTTTTTTCATCTTAGAAATGTATTAAAAATTCTATATAAAAAATGGGGTATGTAAAAATGGCTTAAAAAATTTGAAAGAACAAATCTTCCAAGCTCCAGTAATATCCAGTAAATATTTTGCCTGTACTAGATGTCTTATTAGATGTAATATAGAGAAAATGTAGATAAATTCTTGTTAACATTTTAGAACTAATTTATTATTACCAACGTTTGATATAAATGAATCTTAACGACATATGTACAGAGTATTTTACGTATATCGTAATTATGATAAATAGTTGTACACGTTATCTTAACTGGATTTGGTATTATGTAAATATAGTTATAATTAAATAAATCCAATTTATTGCATCAGAACACCATTTGTTTATTTGTAAATTAAACTTAAGGCGATATAATCAATAGAAAAACAGTATTTCGTACCATACCAATGTATAATATTTTCTCAAAAGTAAAAATGCATAAATGTCTGTGTTAAAAAAAAAACGATTTAATATATTGTCGCTGGCGATAAAATAATATTGGGGCAATTTTTTTCATAGTATCGTTAGTTTTACCCAATAAAAAATAAAAACTCGCGCAAAAATGCTAATAAACATATTTTTTCGGAAAATATGTGAACAAATATAACATAAGACATTTAAGTCTACAATAAATGTATTACAAAGTATATTTTGTTTTGTTGTTGAAGCATAATAGAAATTATCTGTATTGCAATGCTGAAACTTTTTATGTTGAGCATTTGTTATCATGAAAATTCCATAATAAAAAATGTTTTCAATGTGTCCTTTGGAATATTATAAATCCAATGTGTTGAATATTTGTTCTTTTATTATAACATGTAATAAAAGAAAGTATGCAATATTTACATCATTTTAAATTAAGGAAAAATAATAGAGATTTCTTTATGGTGCATTCAAAAAATGTATTGCCTTTAATTGTTTATTTTGAATATTTCTAACATTGAACTGACTGTAAATGATCTTCAAATGACAACAATAATATTTTTTTATATGACACAACAAAAATGACGTGCTAATAATTTATTTTTTATTTTTTAATACATTTGATGTAAACTTTATTCTTTTTATATGTATGAATACAGTGATATTAAGAATAATAAAAGTATTTCAACGCATTGAGTATGCTTTATCATCTACTGTTTAGTTGCCATTTTAAATTTGACTAGTCTTATGTCATGTGATGTAAAAAATGTTTTGGTATTAAAAATAACAGCCGCATGTAGAATGTTTCTTATTATGTCAACTAGCCCTAATATTTTAACTTTGTAGTCCTGACGAATTTGAATTTTCTTATTCTATTTTCTATTCACATTTTTTATCTATGTTTACTTCATAGCAATGGGTGTGACGAAAGATTATGAAAACCTCTTACGTAGTGTGGGTACACATTTACTAATTACGAAAAAATCTTAATTTCGGTAATAAACATAATTTTAAAGAAGTTTAAAAGTATTTTTCTAATATTTTTTCAATTAGTGCGCCAGAACGGCTGCAGGTGTCATGGCGTCGGCTCTGACGTTACGTTTAGGTAAATATGTAATTGTGTCTAAGAACAAAACACAATGAATGAGAGTATTGACAGCAGTGTTTACCTAAGCTTGACGTGATGAACGCTGGAATCGGTGTTTCAATAAAAATGGCAGATTGCAGTATTTTAATGTTTTATTTTATTGATAATCATAATAATCTGATTATTTAAAAAAAAAACTATACCAGTATTTTAAATTTTTTTAATACGAGTTTTCCCCTAAAATCATTAAATTGACGATTTTTTGATATTGTCTTCAAGCCTATTGATTATAAAATTATTGTTAAAGAATCAATACTCTATTCAAGTTTTCGTGGATCTTGAGGTCTGGTTTAAGATGTATGTAATTGGTAATTGGTATCTCTGTAATCTATTTTTTGTTTAAATCAACGATAAAAGTAACGTAAAATTGTCATCATTGTATTTAAAGAATATTAAAATTACACTCAAGTAAGAGAAGCGGTGTAAAATTATCTAACTTAAATTCAATGAATAGAAAATAGACTGTATTTAGATAATGTTAAGGTACAAATTTATAGTAGGAAATCAGGCCAGTTTAGTGTTTTTAAAAAAATTTATTCGGACATTCGACAAAGCGTAACAGATAACATCCCAAAGCCTTGGTATTGTAAATGGTGTAAGACTTTATCACATATGGCAGATAACTATGACTTTATTAAGTATGTAATTGTTATAAAATTATATTTATCATGACATTATAAGCAAATTGAAATACAACATGTTTAAAATGAGAATAATAACTTTCATTTCAATAAAATTTTGCTTTTGCATCCTACTTGTTTCTTTTTTTAGTTTTTGAATAAACCATATTACCAGTAGTTTCAGGGCCGGATCTACCATATGGCTTTTTGGGCTTCAGCCCAGGGCCCCGTGGATTCAAGGGGCCACAGCTAAGTCAATTCAAAGTCAAAAATAGACGACAATCCGAAAGAATCAATAATTTTATTAAATTATTTATTCTTTATTCTTATATTACTTCCAACTTACAGTTAAAATGTTCGGCTGCCATTACACATTCATCTCAATCGTGGTCAAATTTGGGGGGGGGCCTATTAGTATTAGCCCAGGGCCCCCTAAACTCACGATCCGGCCCTGAGTAGTTTACATATTTATTTCACTTATATGCATACTACAATCATAAAACGAACAGGTAGCAATTAACGACAACTTTTCATCGAACTTCCAGTCGGCTCCGTATGCTATACTTTCGTGCTCCAAATACTCAGAGATGACGCTAACATTCTCCTCAACTCGTAGAATACGAAAACCTCCATACATGCAAGCCGCTAAAATGACACACTTATCAAATGGATGCCATTTCAAACGCCAAACGCCACCGTTTACGTTCGTTTCGCTGATACAGCGTTTTAGTTGTCTCACATCCCAGAGGCGAACTTTTTCATCGTAACTGGAAAAATAATATTAGTTACTAGTTAGCTAATCCCGCAATGCCTCTTGCATATACGTTTCTTTTTACAAAACTAAAAACATGATAGTTTCACAGTTATTAGCTTACTAAGACATCAAATAATCTCATTGAATTGAGAAATCAAATGACAACAAAACCGAATTAAAAATGACCTAATTTTTCATCACACCTGATCAAACATCTAAATCAGTATTTTTCAACCTGGGGGTGTACTTTGTGGGTCACTGTGGGTGTGTGGTACACAGAGTAGAAGAATATCCAATAAAAATGTGTACAAACCTGCCAGTTAGTAGTTGATGTTCTACTTCAGTATGACTTCTGATAGAAGTTACTCCTGCCTCGTGGCTACGATTAGTTACGATTGCTTCTGGTATTCTTACGTCGTAGCTTTTAAATAAACAGTCATCTCCACCTAAAATATAGGTACCTACGTTATAAATTTCTTAGACGCCAGCCCCATTACGGTTACCTACTCCATTCCATAGCATGCTGATACTCGTTACTCTTAGGCATAAGTGTTTATTCGCAAACGACAAAAAACCGACTTCAATTACATCAACAAGTAATAAATAACAGGTACAACGTAGGTTGTAGAAAATATAGTCAATTAAATACGCATTTTTATTTATAAGGGATAACTTAAAAAGTCCTCGTCATATCTCGTTCAAATTATAAATAAGTATAAATGCGACCACACGACAAGCACCAGCTTTCGATTAAAAAAAGAACCATCAAAATCGGTACATCCAGTAAAAAGTTATAAGATAACGCATAAAAAATTAAAAAATATACAGTCGGGTTAGTTAAATAATCAGTTAAATCTATACTAATATAATACAACTGAAGAGTTTCATTGTTTGTTTGTTTGAACGCGCTAATCTCAGGATCTACTGGTCCGATTTGAAAAATTCTTTCACTGTTATATAGCTCATTTATCGAGGAAGGCTATAGGCTATGTATCATCACGCTTAGACCAATAGGACCGCACCATAATGTATTATTCTTACAGTTGTAAAGTTACGGTTGTAAAGTTGGACATTTGTCATCCATCTTGGGAAACCCTTATTGTGTATCTATTATCGTGGAACATATCTGAGTAGAATTTTTTAATGACTTTAAGTCTGAAAAGTTGTTCTAAATTTACGTTTGTCACAGGACTATATCTATTTAAAATGTAATAATTAAAATTTATACTAGTTTATGTAGTTTAGAAGAAATATATGTATAAAACAACAACCTGAATAAAATAAATCCGTATTCCAATAATTAAATGCCGCTATCCAGGCCTCAAATGAATGTGTTGTCCAGTGGCCAATCTTTTGTAAACATCCGTCACCTATGCGAAAAACAGTCACGGAACCCGATGAGTCGCTTACAACTAAATTAGGCGCCTGTGCTAATGATTTATTCGACGACCAATCAACAGACAGCGCTAACATATCTTCACCTATCGTATCTTCTATCCACAATCGCAAGCTCAGTGTGCCATTTTCTTCCATCAAGCGGTAAAGTTGGACTATCCCTTCTGAAGTCACAACTGCCAGAACTGGGTAATCTTGTATTGTATGATAACACCATTTTTGATCAAGAACACCAGCGGTGTCTAATTCTTGTATAGGTGATAAATGAGTAGTGTTCTCATCTATAGAGAAAAGATATATTCTACCCAGTCTCTTCTGCTTATGTTGATTAACTACATCTTTCCCTAAAAAAAGTTTTATTATTATATCAATAGGATTAAGGTAACTTCATAAGCAATCTTCCACTGTGGGCCCCCCTGTCCTTAAGTAAACTGCTACAAAGAATTAATTGAAATTGCTTTAACTTTCGTGTGCTCGCTTTTTTTTTTCTCCTGGTGCCCCCTAGACGGGATGTCCTAAGCAATTGCTTAAATAGCTTAGCTAATCCAGGACTGTCAATAGTTCGACGTTGTAATTTTTTACTAGATATATATCTCTATTTACATCTGTATTCTAGGTACCTATATTATTTATTATATTGTTTATTAATCTTGAATTAGGTATTAATTAGTTTTCATTATAAACACTATTATAATCTTATACCATCCTTTAGTAAAAGTAATATTTAGACTTTTAATTACCTTCGTCATTTTTCTCCAACTGATACGTTCCACAAACCAACACATGTCTATAGGAGTCTAGAGGACACCATTCAACGGAGTCAGCGCTGTAACCTGTATGCCACCTCCACTTAGAACTCCATGTTACTGCCATTTTGTCTAAAATGATTAATTTATTTCCATGAATTAATGTATTTAAAATATATCGCTTCAGCCTGTAATATCCCGCCCTAACAATAATACCAATCATTTTCCTTGCTTGTCACAAAAACCATATTAAATGTAACAGGTAGCTTTACATGGGTTTGGGACCCTCGCAAAAGGGTCATATTCAAACAGCAATATAACTCTCGAGTTATGCAATTAACTCAACACACAACAAAGAACACACACAAGAACAATAATTTTAATTAATGTTACTTTGTAAGTAGGTAATAAGTATTAGAGCTTTAAAAAATTTAGTAGATCTATCAATGTGCTAGTTTTTGAATTATGTTAAGAAAACTAAAAAAACAGCCAATTTTTTAACCTTAATTAGCATTGTAAATTTTTTAAAGATATAGTTAAAACTTTGCACAATGTTTATTTTTAAGGTTTAAAATAATTTCATGGAACAATTCATATATCTATACTAATATTATAAAGCCGAAGAGTTTGTTTGTTTGTTTGAACGCGCTAATCTCAGTAATTACTGGTCCGATTTAAAAAATTCTTTCAGTGTTAGATAGCCCATTTATCGAGGAAGGCTATAGGCTATTTTTTTCAAATTAACGCGTGTGAAAACGCTGGGCACAGCTAGTATTTTATAAACCGACTTCAATTTACATCATAAGTATAATATAAACGACTCACAGTCACAATCAACGGCCCCCACTACAATTTACTCCTGTCTCGGGTCTGGAACATACAATACACATTGTTAAGGATAACTCAAAATTTACTAGATCTCGTTCCATAGGATCACACGATAAGCAGTGGAAGCTTTCGATAAAAAAAATCATCAAAATCAGTACCTACATCCAGTAAAAAGTTATGAGTTAACACAAAAAATACAGTCAAATTGAGAACCTCCTTTTTTGAAGTCGGTTAAAAAATAAATCAATGGAATGGAATCTAAACAAATTGAATGGATAGATTTTATTTTTAACCGACTTCCAAAAAAGGAGGAGGTTCTCAATTCGACTGTATTTTTTTTTTTTCTTATGTATGTTAGCTCAGAACTTTTGACTGGGTGGACCGATTTCGATCAATTTTGTTTTAATTGAAAGGTGTTGCGTGTCATGTGGTCCCATTTTTTTAAAATTAAGATCTGACAAGTACTTTTAGAGTTATATCTAATAATGCGTATTTACGTGACTACTTTTTCGTCGACCTACGTTGTATTATACCGCATAACTTTTTACTCGGTGTACCGATTTTGATGATTCTTACTTTAATCGAAAGCTAATACTTGTCATGTAGTCTTCGTGAAATTAGATCGAGATCTGATTACAACTTTTTGAGTAATCTTTAATAGCGCGTATTTACTTGACTATTTTTTTGTCTTATTACGTTGTATTACTTGTTGATGTAATTGAAGTCGGTTTTTTTTTTCGTTTGCGAGCAAACACAATTATATTGTTCATGGTAACGCAGAAATTCTCTACAGTAAATGGTATAAACATAAAAGATCACGATTACGATTCAGCCTGTAATATCCCACTGTTGGGCATAGGCCTCTTTCCCCATGTAGGAGAAGGATCTAATCCACCACGCTTCACGCACCACGCTGCTCCAATGCGGGTTGGCGGATATTATATTCCCTACTATGAGTAACGATCGCTATCAGGTGTACATGGTAACAACCGGGACCGACGGCTTAGCGTTGCTCTCCGTGGCACGGTGAGGAGACCCACAAGGACTGCACAAACATCCAGACCACGACAAACATCTGTATGGCTAATACAAATGTTGTTGTGTGCGGGATCGAACTCGGAACCGCCAGCGCAACAGTCACAAACCAGTGCTGTGACCGCTGCGCCAACGCGCCGTCTAATCGGTCTAATAGATCATATTCCACTTTAAAAAAATCCAATCCTATTTTTAAATTTGACTTCGTTTATATAAAACGCCTTTCAAAAAAAATAATATTACTAAGTGACGAATACAATTAAAGAACTGCGTATTAGAAAGACTTCTTTTTCTCGTAGAATGTTACTACTACTACTACTTCAGCCTATCACAGTCCACTGTTGGACATAGGCCTCCACAAGTTCGCGCCCGACATTATGACGCGAACTCTGTGTTTTGCCCATAGTCACCACGCTGGGCAGGCGGGTTGGTGACCGCAGGGCTGGCTTTGTCGCACCGAAGACGCTGCTGCCCGTCTTTGGCCTGTGTATTTCAAAGCCAGCATGGATGGTTATCCCGCCATCCGTCGGCTTTTTAAGTTCCAAGGTGGTAGTGGGACTGTGGTATCCCTTAGTCGCCTCTTACGACACCCACGGGAAGAGAGGGGGTGGCTACATTCTTTAGTGCCGTAACCACACAGCATAGTACAACTTAGAATGTTATTTATTGTAAATTATAGCCGTGCTTACGCGCTCACTGGACGGTTATGCTTATGCAGCAGTACCGTGCCGGGGTAGCTCATATAAAGGGGGCTAGGATTTTTTTCCGGTGGAACGTGACCTATAACACTTACAGAACCCCCCATTTGATGGAACGTAGTTAAGAGTCAAACATAAATAATTGTGTTTGCGCGCAAACGAAAAAAAAAACCGACTTCAATTACATCGACAAGTAATACAACGTAATAAGACGAAAAAATAGTCAAGTAAATACGCGCTATTAAAGATTACTCAATTAGATATAACTCTAAAAGTACTTGTCAGATCTCAATTAAATTTAAATGGGACCACATGACACAACACCTTTCAATTAAAACAAAATTGATCGAAATCGGTCCACCCAGTCGAAAGTTCTGAGTTAGCACACATAAAAAAAAAAATACAGTCGAATTGAGAACCTCCTTTTTTGGAAGTCGGTTAAAAATATATAGAGCTGATGGAAAATTGAATTCAGTTCTATATTGGACAGCTTGAATGCACGCTCTTGTGTACAGTATAAATGAAACCACATAGATATTTTAAATCCATTTATTAATAATAAAAAGGTCCATACGGGAATAAATACGGTATACCATCGCTTCTTAGCGATTTATTCAACATATATATTTCGTTTCACATTTTAAACACGATACTAATTTACTAAAATTTGTACTGTCTCATGGTTCATCACTTACAAATTACGTTGATCACTATGAGGGAATATTGTATTAATTATATCAAATTATCTATAGTACATGTCACGGTAACAGACATTCAAATATTTAAACTTCATGATCGTAATATAAAATAAATTGTTACATCTGTAGATGAAAATTCAATATAAAAAATATCAGCTGAAATGGACTTTTAAGTTATTTAAGTATAACATGTAAGTACACTAACAGTTAATGGTAACTTACTTTTATATTAAAAACTATTTCGTAATTTCTCCTTATATCTAACTACTCGCTAACAAGTATACTTCAACGGCAGTTGGACCAAAATTGTGAGGGAGAGATTAATAAACTGGTGACACTGCTTTATATTTATGGATTAAATGTGACATGTGTGCACTAGCATGTTATTTTCTTTTTCAGTTTGTAGGAACACAAATTATTCAATATACAGGGTGGGGATGATAATACAACGATAACTTGGACAGCGTATATATAATGACATTCCAAGCCCACATACAAAAAATCAATAAAATACATCCAGTAGTTTAGTCACAAATTATGATTTTTCATTTTTTAAAATTTCTACGTATGTATCATACTAAAGACCTGACCTACCCTAAAACCGGCGGTTAACGACTCAAGGACAGCTATTATTATTTTTAAAAAGATAGAGCATAAAAATAATGGATATGGGATCGACTGCCACAAAAAAAAGGCAAAATTTTTAATCATTTCCATTTAGTGACAGTTCGCAGACCAAATAATATTATAATAACTAATGTTTAAAAAAAAATAACTTATTCAGTATCGGCTACTGATCAGTTCTGCATATTTAAAAAAAAAATTGATGGTTTGAGAAAATTTAAATCAAATAGTTTTTTATTCAATTTAATTTTAAATGCGTAACAATTTATTTTAATTTACTTTTCTAACTTACTATTTTTTATTCAATCAAAATAATGAAGTTTTGTAGGTACAACAAGCACATAGCATTTCCACGCGATTATGCCGCGTAGAAAGAAGGCCACGCGCGAAGGCGGCGCGATGACGCGTGTAACAGGTCAGTGATCCTGTAGTTACAAAAATGATGTTATAAAATTTTATTAAATTATATTGAATTAGTTTGTATGAAAAAATCTTTTTTTTTGATTTTGATGTTAGGACTTATCTGATGGTTTTGAAATACTTCTTTATACTAGTACTAACGGTGTTTTCAATTATCGTTCTATTGTCATCCACACCTTGTATACCGTATTTGAATGGCAGTATTAACATAACTGAAAATTTAGCACAGTATCATTATGTCAGTTCAAAGCATTGAAACTTTACATAGGATTTTCAAATACATCTGGCTTATAAGTATATATATAACAATAAAGTATCATAATTCTAATTATATAATGATAAAAAATTATATATTAAAATTTTAAGTACTTTCCCAAACTGCAGCAGTGTTACCATTTACAACCTTTAAATGTTTTATTTCTTCTATTACATGGAACATTTGACATGAGTAACGTTTGAGTAAGGTGGATAAGTGACATTAGGACTAAATTATATACAACTTAAAAACTATAAAAATTATATTCACCAAAAATGAATGAGCACATTTTCCCTTAAAACTATAATATCCTAAGTTGAGGTCACGCACACAGCTTTAAAACATGATTATATTTTAATATCAGGGTTCGGAAAATAAATTAATGACAACAATTCAAGCTAAATATTAAATAGTTAAAATAATTGAAACTATCGATATATAAAATGTGCCTTTTCGCTTTTCTGGCATTTATCATTGCACATATTTAAAATTCAAATATTTTTTAAGTTAATTAAAAATTAATATTAATTAAAAATAAAATTAATATCTCAACAGAATAAATTATTAAAAAATGAACCCCGAGAGAAATATAAAATAATAATATCAATACAGAATCCGCCATTGAATAAATTGTGCACAGTTTTTAAATTCTAAGGCTAGTATAGTTGTTATTCTTAAACATACAACTGTCTATTAAAACATTAAAATATTTATTTCCTTTTTAGCATTTGAGGTAGATGTTCACAATAAATGTTGCGATCACAGCCTGCATTTGATTTGATCAGAACAGTCACACAACTCAACCTGTCATTGTTCATAAAATAATAGACTTAAACTAATGAATCATAAACCAGAAATAATCAACTGGATCTCTGATAAAAACTATTGTTTTATATAATACGAGTACCTTGTATATTCATTTTTACTGTTATCTCTTGGCACAATTATTGAAAAGCGTCCACCATCACTATGTTTTGTAATGTAAGTGCAAAACTCTAGAATATCAAGTGTCTTTTATCACAAAAATTAATACATTTTGAGCAGTTTTCACACACAGTATAGTAAAGTGAGAAGAATAGTATAAGAATAGACTTACAAACATTTTAAGAATTTTCTTGTAGCGATGAATTGGTACACAAATTTTACACCGTCAATACTTAACACAGGGATGATCAACATTTATTAAATCAAATTAAGCATTTTGTATTAAATGTTTCCCACTCTCAGGACTAATGAGTTATTTCAATTATATTTTTAAATTAAACAGCTACTAAATTACTAATAGTTCATAACCCAACTTTTTTATCTACTTACATCTTTCATTCTTTTATCTATGCCACCTACAATTTGTTACTTTGGGACTTTCTTGTTTCTATGTTATTTGATGTCAAATTTAACACTCACAACTGCCAAATTACCTACAATATATCTTTATATCCTTAACATTAATAAAAATATGCAAGATTTTACCAATTTAAGTATACTTTATAAAGCGGATAGTTGTCTCTTTGGGGACCTGCTTAAAACATTGATGTAAAACGAGGAATGACCAAAAATATATTTTTATATTAAATTCATTATTAAACTGAATGTTTGTCACACAAAAACTTTTATAAATTTAATGTCTAAGTACCCTGAATTATAATTTGATTTTAATCTAACATTTTCTTATGTGGTATACAAAATTTAAGACAGTGTTAAAATGTTTTAGAAACAATCTGTATAGATAGTGATTATTTTATAAGTGAATGACATTTCATCTTACATACTATTCCTGATTTTGTGTATTATTAGTTAATATGTATGTATGTATTTATGTGACTGTAAAACATTAAAAATTCACTACCTCTTTAAACACACAAGCATTGTAGTAAATGAGGTACCTAAAATTGACTGAGATTTATAATTGTATCGATTTACTGTCGCGCCGACCTTTCAGTTTCAATGAGACACTCCCTGACGAGAATACGAGCGTGGACAATACCACGCTTAAGTCGTTCAGCAGAACTACGACTTCCTGAGTAGCTTGGTCGAACTTCCTTACCCATTTCTTCGATAACAGCTAAGAGTTGAGCATATTTAGACATTCCATTATCTTTGTCTTTCCCGTTTGAAGAAGGTGAAGAGGCGGGAACTGTTGATATAGTTGCATGGCTGTTGCCACCAATTGAAACATCCTTGTGACTGTTTTTGCCACTCATAGGTATCGCAGTCACTGTCACATCACTCAACTTTGACTCTACAGCTTGTATATCCATCGCCTCCATATCACTAAAACAAAAATATTACCATAACAGGTGTATATTCAACGAACAATCAATGAAAATTAACTTACCTAATCAAACTAAAATTCAATTATTATATTCACACAAATAATATAGACGATCCGCACGCGCGAGATAATTTAATACAACAATAATATAAAATATAATAAAAAGTAGATTGATAGTCAATTTAGGGCATACCTACCACAACGTCTATAGCCTTTTCCAAAAGCACGAATTACCAACGACGACCTCCAATACACAACTTTTAAAACAAGTGTAACTTAAATATGTTGGAATGTATCAATTATATTGTAAATGCAAACAAATTTCATAAATAAAGCCCGTATTTTCCAAACAAGATCGAAATTACCACATTGACAAGAACATAACCATAGAGAATACAATGTACTCTGTGATTAGGCCTAATTAGGGTATATATGTTCTGTGATTAGAGAAGAGAAGAAAATTTATAGACGTTCAATTAGTGTTTAACAGACAGCGTAGATGTCTTAGTTAAACCGAGAATTAAACTTTTAGCTGTAAATCGTAATGAAAACCACACTCTTTATAACTTTGTACATTTTTAATAATTGGATTTTATAAATATTTTTAATTAAAAATAGTTATTTTTTAAATTAGTCAAAAACAACATTATATCTATGATAACAACCCATTATAACAACTGACAACCAAAATCCAGTAGTCTATGAGTAGTCTGTGTCAAAGATTTGAGACATCTGTCAAGGCAATGAAAACCAAGTGAAATTATACTTGAACAATTCGGTAGAGTTAAAAATATCAAATTTTCTTTCTTATTATAATTTTTTATACTCTTCTAAATTTTTCCTGTTCAACCTACAATCCTGGTATTACATACAATAACAGAAAATAAAAAAGCTCAATACTCGCGTCAGTTCTGTGATAGTTTTGTTTCAATTGATCAAATGAATTTAAATAATAAAACAATAAGTGGTCGGTGTCAAGTGATATCTCCGCCTACAGCGCCTACTGCGATCATTATGTGATTAGTGAAGCTGCTCAGCCGAAAGGAGTGTTACGATGTCTGGGGAGGGCGATCGTGTCTCTCGTCCCAACTCCTTGGTGCTGGAGGCGCCGGCGCCCGAGCGGGAGCCGCTACGGTTCGACGTCCAGCTCGTCGGAGCGCCTCCGGAGGTCGAGCAGCTTGTCAACAATATAAAGCAAGTTGCTGAAGATTTTCTTTACCATTGGAAAACGTTCCCTATTGGTAAGAACTCATAAATTAATGATACTGTCATACCACATATTGTTTTACTATTTTGTGGTAATGGTAAATAAATAAAAAAATCGGTTGAAATTTAGAATCGTTTGGCATGATTTAAGGGTGAAAAGGGGTGAGGAGGGATGTGGGAGTCCCCCTCAACCCCCCTATACCACTCACAATACAAGGTAATGCACCATTGATGAAAAAAAAAGAAATCCCATAAACCTAACCTCAAGATTAGACCGTTCATTGGCATAATTTCGTTCCTTGACGTCTCCGGCTTCTAAAAACCCTAGGGGTAGGGCAAACAAGACTATGTGGAGTCGGGGTAAGCTGACTCTATTCTGTGACCTTTTTAAGGCATAAGTCAATGTCTGTTAGATTCCTCCCAAATAAAAATAAAAAAGTCCATTGCATTCATTTCAAGAGCGTGTCTACGTTTGTTTTTTTTTTAAAACAAAAGCAAAAGCAAGCACCATTCAAGTCACGAACCATTTTCACCCTTAAATCCATGCTAAACTATTCTAAATCTAACCCAAAATATTCTCAAAGTTTACAATTTCTTTTATTTTAATATGCAGACAAAAACAATAAATCTGTTCATACTTCTTTGTTTATCGCGCTAACTATTCTAGTACATGAAAAAAAAAACCATTTGAGATATAATTATGTGTTTTCTAATACCAAGTTTTATTTGTATTTTAATAACAATGATTAGCCTAGTACTAAAATTTTACTGTGGTAAGATTATTTCTGTTTGCATGTTACAAAAATTAAATTACAGACTTAATATTAAATTTAATGTTATTACGATATCAGGATATATGAATTTTAATATTCATATTAATTTAAAAAAATATTTATCTATTTGTAACTGTGGACTTATCAATAAATTATTATTACAGGCAGTCCTCGTACTTACGGTATGTTAGGTTCTTGAAATACGCGACAAAACGACGTAAGTCAAGACATATTTTTTCTATGTTTACGTGTAAAACTCAAGGGTGAGGGTCCACACGGACTCAAAATAAAAAAAAAAACTGCGTTCTCCTATGCCGGAAATCGAAACATTTGGCGTATGCTTGAGGAATAGTGTTAAAACATTGTTTGACGCAACTTGAAACGACGTAAATCGAGACGCCGTAAATCGAGGAACGACGTAAATCGAAACGACGTAAGTCGAGGACTGCCTGTATTTTTTTTTTTTATTAAAAATGGCTAGACTTTTTGTTTAGTTGCAAATACTTTATATTATAAGGCATGAATCACTACTTAATCCTGCCCAAAAAAAAAACAGCCAAGTGCGAGTCGGACTCGCGCTCAAAGGGTTCCGTACCATTGACTAAACTAAATATAATTAAATTTTCAGTAAAATATTTAATTGTTAAATAAAACTAAATATTTTGAGAATATTTTACCTGGTGCCGATTTTAATATCGAGCAAAAGCGGCAAAAAATCACTTTAATTGTAAGAGAGCCCCCTTAAATATTTTTTAAATTTTAATTTTATTCACGATTCAGCCTTTAGTAACCCACTGTTGGGCATAGGCCTCTTCTCAATCTCTCTTCAATGCGGGTTGGTGGATATATTCCCTACTATGAGTAACGATCGCTATCAGGTGTATATGATAACAACCGGGACCGACGGCTTAACGTGCTCTCCGAGGCACGGTGGGGAGACCCACAAGGACTACACAAACACCCAGACCACGGCAAACATCTGTATGGCCAATACAAATGCTGTCGTGTGCAGGAATCAAACCCGCAACCGCTCGCGCAACAGCCAATCGCAATCCAGCGCTGTAACCGCTGCGCCAACGCGGCGTCGCCGCTTATTATATTAATATTAATTTTATTATTGATTATTAAAGTAAATATACAATTAAGTATTTTGTGAATATTTCAAGTGCCTACCTGTTACCATTTATTGATATCGAGCAAAAATAGGCAAAAAATGGCGTTTATTGTATGGGAGCCGCCCTTAAATATCTATTTTATTTTAATTTTATTATTTATTATTAAAGTAAAAATATAACTGAGTATTTTGTGAATAGTTCAAGTGACGACCTGTTGCCATTATTGATATCGAGCAAAAAAGGGCAACAAAATCATGTTTGTTGTATGGGAGCCCCCTTAAATATTTATTTTATTTTGTTTTTAGTATTTGTTGTTATAGCGGCAACAGAAATACATAATTTTTGAAAATTTCAACTGTCTAGCTATCGACGTTTTTGAGATACAGCCTGGTGACAGACGGACGGACTGACATCGAAGTCTTAGTAATAGGGTCCCGTTTTTTCCCTTTAGGTACGGAACCCTAAAAACATCAAATTATAATAGGTATACAGAGTTCAATCCAATGGGCACTTTTATTAAGTTCCATAAATACAATGAAATTGTTTCATTCCTTTTCTACAATACAAGAATTTTCATAGATATTAGTATTTTCAGAAATATTAAATAAGCACATAATTATGTAATAAACATTTTTTTTGTACATATACATAGGTATATTCATAAAATGCTATCATTAATAAACCTTTTTTGTTTGATTTTAGTATAGTTATTTTGTTTAGCTATTAATAGCAAGGAGAGATCCAGAAGTGGAATAATGAGCTTAAATATTTATATTTTTTTATCATAGTGCTTCCCCCGTCAAGATTCACGGGCCCCGGAAATCGCCCCTCGGATATAATAGTCTCGCCACCGTGTGACGAGCTCGAGGCCGCCGCACTTGACGCGGGCATCGAACCCCACCCCCTCTCGCCGAAACAACTGCACTCCATACGAGAGAAAGGGTAAATTACTTCAACACTTATTTTAAAAAAAAATTAATTTCACCTTGACACTGATTATGACGAGTTATCACGCTACAATAGCGACGTAATTTTATTACGATTAAATTATGTTTAACGAGAATAGCGTTTAGTGTTACAACTGTATTTAGCGTCTTACGATACTTACCAATGTCAATCATAGCTTGTTCGTTAATTTGGACATTTATTGTGAAAAAACTACGTCTGTCCCATCCAAAATCCAAATGATAAACAAAAGGATAATGTATGTACACACCCACTCTATAATTACACTCACACACACATAATCTGAACAACATGTGGTTACATTTGTATTTACAATGGTTTATTTCGAATGTGACATGAACACACCAAAAGCATTAAAATTTTGTCAAACTAATGATCATTATGATTTATGATGACGTTATGAATCAATTTAAAAAAATAATAAATATTTTTACAAAGACATTTTGCTATCAAATATGGTTAAAATTGACTGTACACCTGAACTACTTGAATTATTCGTAAGTTACATGAAATATAGAAGACAGTATGTGGAATACAATGGTTATCGTTCTGAGCCTTATTTCGTTAGGTCGGGAGTGAACCAAGATAGCAATCTAGTGCCGTTAAAATTTATAATAATGATTAACGATCTACCCAAAACCGTAAGCGAAGCCAGTTTGCTTTTCGCAGACGACTTAAAGCTGCTTCTAGCAATTAAGGAATAAGATGACTGCCAGCGCCTTCAGCAAGATATCAACCGCGTATTTGAGTGGAATGCAAGAAATAAGTTATAATTGGTACATAAAAATCTTACGATTTTTTTTAACGTTACGGACGTTTTTTGCCGGCTAGCCGTTCGCAACGCCCCATAAGGAACTTCGTTCCAAAAAGTATTAAAATAACATCCTTTCCACTTTGAAACGGTCCAACGACAAAAGCCGTGTTCCATTTTTTAAAATCAAGAACTCGAAGAGAGTTTATGCGCATCACTATGCATTCATTTTCATTAACAAAGAACGGCTGTGTGAACTTGGCACCCGACTTTGTAAAAAATGAAATTTTTTGGATTCGTTTAATAGATATTGGTTAGTAGTTGATAGTAGTGAGAATAAATTTTTTTGTAGTTGTGCAAAAAAAATTTTTTACTGCACCAAAAAAAATCGCATCCCCCCACATTTAAAATAAAAACTTTTTTCCTTCGATTCTTATAGAGGAACGTTAGTAGATGATTGTAGTACATTTTGTTTTGTTTGTAGTAAGTTAGAAAAAATAATAATAAAATTTTAAAAAAATAAAAATTTCGGACATTTATCGTCATGAATTTTCCCTCTATAAAATCAATTTGAAAGCCTAAATATTTACAATTAAAGCTAAATTGAACGATACTCTCCGTAGCGATTTGTATTAAACATTTTTTTGTTAGTGGTAGAATTAATGTGACGTATAACAGTATCAGATGCCGTGCAAGTAAGGAAAACTTGACTTTGTCGGGTTTCGGTCAAATCATTAGCGTTTTAAACTATTCACGGGTACTAAAACCGTCTAAAATGATTAAGGAACCCCTATAGAGGTTTGTAGTGAAAATATTTTCGTTTGTAGTTGAACAAAAGTTACAGAAAATCGAATCAGAAGCCGCGAAAGTACGAAAAAATCGATTTCAACATATTAAATGCGAGCCATTATCTATGGAGGGTCTTCACGATTACTACAAACGTCTGAAATGATCGAGAGACCTCTGCAGAGGTTTGTAGTGAAAATATTTTCGTTTGTAGTTGAACAAAAGTTACAGAAAATCGAATCAGAAGCCGCGAAAGTACGAAAAAATCGATTTCGACATATTGCATGCAAACCATTAACTATGGAGGGTCTTCACGATTACTATAAACGTCTAAAATGATCGAGGGACCTCTGCAGAGGTTTGTAGTGAAAATATTTTCATTTGTAGTTCAACAAAAGTTACAGAAAATCGAATCAGAAGCCGCGAAAGTACGAAGAAATCGATTTCCACATATTGCATGCAAGCCATTATCTATGGAGGGTCTTCACGATTACTACAAACGTCTAAAATGATCGAGGGACCTCTGCAGAGGTTTGTAGTGAAAATATTTTCGTTTGTAGTTCAACAAAAGTTACAGAAAATCGAATCAGAAGCCGCGAAAGTACGAAGAAATCGATTTCCACATATTGCATGCAAGCCATTATCTATGGAGGGTCTTCACGATTACTACAAACGTCTAAAATGATTGAGGGACCTCTGCAGAGGTTTGTAGTGAAAATATTTTCGTTTGTAGTTCAACAAAAGTTACAGAAAATCGAATCAGAAGCCGCGAAAGTACGAAAGAATCGATTTCCACATATTGCATGCAAGCCATTATCTATAGAGGGTCTTCACGATTACTGAAAACGTCTTAAATGATTAAGGGACCTCTGCAGAGGTTTGTAGTGAAAATATTTTCGTTTGTAGTTCAACAAAAGTTACAGAAAATCGAATCAGAAGCCGCGAAAGTACGAAAAATCGATTTCAACATATTGCATGCAAGCCATTATCTATAGAGGGTCTTCACGATTACTACAAACGTATAAAATGATTGAGGGACCTCTGCAGAGGTTTGTAGTGAAAATATTTTCGTTTGTAGTTGAACAAAACTTACAGAAAATCGAATCAGAAGCCGCGAAAGTACGAAAAATCGATTTCAACATATTGCATGCAAGCCATTATCTATAGAGGGTCTTCACGATTACTGAAAACGTCTTAAATAATTAAGGGACCTCTGCAGAGGTTTGTAGTGAAAATATTATCGTTTGTAGTTGAACAAAAGTTACAGAAAATCGAATCCGAACCCGCGAAAGTACGAAAGAATCGATTTCAACATATTAAATGCCAGCCATTATCTATGGAGGGTCTTCACGATTACTACAAACGTCTAAAATGATCGAGGGACCTCTGCAGAGGTTTGTAGTGAAAATATTTTCGTTTGTAGTTCAACAAAAGTTACAGAAAATCGAATCAGAAGCCGCGAAAGTACGAAGAAATCGATTTCCACATATTGCATGCAAGCCATTATCTATGGAGGGTCTTCACGATTACTACAAACGTCTAAAATGATTGAGGGACCTCTGCAGAGGTTTGTAGTGAAAATATTTTCGTTTGTAGTTCAACAAAAGTTACAGAAAATCGAATCAGAAGCCGCGAAAGTACGAAGAAATCGATTTCCACATATTGCATGCAAGCCATTATCTATGGAGGGTCTTAACGATTACTACAAATGTCTAAAATGATTGAGGGACCTCTGCAGAGGTTTGTAGTGAAAATATTTTCGTTTGTAGTTCAACAAAAGTTACAGAAAATCGAATCAGAAGCCGCGAAAGTACGAAAAAAATCGATTTCAACATATTCAATGCGAGCCATTATCTATGGAGGGTCTTGATGATTACTACAAACGTCTAAAATGATTGAGGGACCTCTGCAGAGGTTTGTAGTGAAAATATTTTCGTTTGTAGTTGAACAGAACTTACAGAAAATCGAATCCGAACCCGCGAAAGTACGAAAGAATCGATTTCGACATATTGCATGCAAGCCATTATCTATGGAGGGTCTTGACGATTACTACAAACGTCTAAAATGATTAAGGGACCTCTGCAGAGGTTTGTAGTGAAAATATTTTCGTTTGTAGTTGAACAAAAGTTACAGAAAATCGAATCAGAAGCCGCGAAAGTACGAAGAAATCGATTTCCACATATTGCATGCAAGCCATTATCTATGGAGGGTCTTCACGATTACTACAAACGTCTAAAATGATTGAGGGACCTCTGCAGAGGTTTGTAGTGAAAATATTTTCGTTTGTAGTTCAACAAAAGTTACAGAAAATCGAATCAGAAGCCGCGAAAGTACGAAGAAATCGATTTCCACATATTGCATGCAAGCCATTATCTATGGAGGGTCTTCACGATTACTACAAACGTCTAAAATGATTGAGGGACCTCTGCAGAGGTTTGTAGTGAAAATATTTTCGTTTGTAGTTCAACAAAAGTTACAGAAAATCGAATCAGAAGCCGCGAAAGTACGAAAGAATCGATTTCCACATATTGCATGCAAGCCATTATCTATAGAGGGTCTTCACGATTACTGAAAACGTCTTAAATGATTAAGGGACCTCTGCAGAGGTTTGTAGTGAAAATATTTTCGTTTGTAGTTCAACAAAAGTTACAGAAAATCGAATCAGAAGCCGCGAAAGTACGAAAAATCGATTTCAACATATTGCATGCAAGCCATTATCTATAGAGGGTCTTCACGATTACTACAAACGTCTAAAATGATTGAGGGACCTCTGCAGAGGTTTGTAGTGAAAATATTTTCGTTTGTAGTTGAACAAAACTTACAGAAAATCGAATCAGAAGCCGCGAAAGTACGAAAAATCGATTTCAACATATTGCATGCAAGCCATTATCTATAGAGGGTCTTCACGATTACTGAAAACGTCTTAAATAATTAAGGGACCTCTGCAGAGGTTTGTAGTGAAAATATTATCGTTTGTAGTTGAACAAAAGTTACAGAAAATCGAATCCGAACCCGCGAAAGTACGAAAGAATCGATTTCAACATATTCAATGCCAGCCATTATCTATGGAGGGTCTTCACGATTACTACAAACGTCTAAAATGATCGAGGGACCTCTGCAGAGGTTTGTAGTGAAAATATTTTCGTTTGTAGTTCAACAAAAGTTACAGAAAATCGAATCAGAAGCCGCGAAAGTACGAAGAAATCGATTTCCACATATTGCATGCAAGCCATTATCTATGGAGGGTCTTCACGATTACTACAAACGTCTAAAATGATTGAGGGACCTCTGCAGAGGTTTGTAGTGAAAATATTTTCGTTTGTAGTTCAACAAAAGTTACAGAAAATCGAATCAGAAGCCGCGAAAGTACGAAAAAAATCAATTTCAACATATTCAATGCGAGCCATTATCTATGGAGGGTCTTGACGATTACTACAAACGTCTAAAATGATTGAGGGACCTCTGCAGAGGTTTGTAGTGAAAATATTTTCGTTTGTAGTTGAACAAAAGTTACAGAAAATCGAATCAGAAGCCGCGAAAGTACGAAAAATCGATTTCAACATATTGCATGCAAGCCATTATCTATAGAGGGTCTTCACGATTACTACAAACGTCTAAAATGATTGAGGGACCTCTGCAGAGGTTTGTAGTGAAAATATTTTCGTTTGTAGTTCAACAAAAGTTACAGAAAATCGAATCAGAAGCCGCGAAAGTACGAAAGAATCGATTTCCACATATTGCATGCAAGCCATTATCTGTAGAGGGCTTCACGATTACTGAAAACGTCTTAAATGATTAAGGGACCTCTGCAGAGGTTTGTAGTGAAAATATTTTCGTTTGTAGTTCAACAAAAGTTACAGAAAATCGAATCAGAAGCCGCGAAAGTACGAAGAAATCGATTTCCACATATTGCATGCAAGCCATTATCTATGGAGGGTCTTAACGATTACTACAAATGTCTAAAATGATTGAGGGACCTCTGCAGAGGTTTGTAGTGAAAATATTTTCGTTTGTAGTTCAACAAAAGTTACAGAAAATCGAATCAGAAGCCGCGAAAGTACAAAAAAAATCGATTTCAACATATTCAATGCGAGCCATTATCTATGGAGGGTCTTGACGATTACTACAAACGTCTAAAATGATTGAGGGACCTCTGCAGAGGTTTGTAGTGAAAATATTTTCGTTTGTAGTTGAACAAAACTTACAGAAAATCGAATCCGAACCCGCGAAAGTACGAAAGAATCGATTTCGACATATTGCATGCAAGCCATTATCTATGGAGGGTCTTGACGATTACTACAAACGTCTAAAATGATTAAGGGACCTCTGCAGAGGTTTGTAGTGAAAATATTTTCGTTTGTAGTTGAACAAAACTTACAGAAAATCGAATCAGAAGCCGCGAAAGTACGAAAAATCGATTTCAACATATTGCATGCAAGATATTATCTATAGAGGGTCTTCACGATTACTGAAAACGTCTTAAATAATTAAGGGACCTCTGCAGAGGTTTGTAGTGAAAATATTATCGTTTGTAGTTGAACAAAAGTTACAGAAAATCGAATCAGAAGCCGCGAAAGTACGAAGAAATCGATTTCGACATATTGCATGCAAGCCATTATCTGTGGAGGGTCTTAAAGAATTACTACAAGCATCTAAAATGATTAAGGAACCTCCGCAGAGGTTTGTAGTGTAAAATATTTTCGTTTGTAGTTCAACAAAAGTTACAGAAAATCGAATCAGAAGCCGCGAAAGTACGAAAAAAATCGATTTCAACATATTCAATGCCAGCCATTATCTATGGAGGGTCTTGACGATTACTACAAACGTCTAAAATGATTGAGGGACCTCTGTAGAGGTTTGTAGTGAAAATATTTTCGTTTGTAGTTCAACAAAAGTTACAGAAAATCGAATCAGAAGCCGCGAAAGTACGAAAAATCGATTTCAACATATTGCATGCAAGCCATTATCTATAGAGGGTCTTCACGATTACTACAAACGTCTAAAATGATTGAGGGACCTCTGCAGAGGTTTGTAGTGAAAATATTTTCGTTTGTAGTTCAACAAAAGTTACAGAAAATCGAATCAGAAGCCGCGAAAGTACGAAAGAATCGATTTCCACATATTGCATGCAAGCCATTATCTGTAGAGGGCTTCACGATTACTGAAAACGTCTTAAATGATTAAGGGACCTCTGCAGAGGTTTGTAGTGAAAATATTTTCGTTTGTAGTTGAACAAAAGTTACAGAAAATCGAATCAGAAGCCGCGAAAGTACGAAAGAATCGATTTCAACATATTCAATGCCAGCCATTATCTATGGAGGGTCTTCACGATTACTACAAACGTCTGAAATGATCGAGAGACCTCTGCAAAGGTTTGTAGTGAAAATATTTTCGTTTGTAGTTGAACAAAAGTTACAGAAAATCGAATCAGAAGCCGAGAAAGTACGAAAAAATCGATTTCCACATATTGCATGCAAGCCATTATCTATGGAGGGTCTTCACGATTACTACAAACGTCTAAAATGATTGAGGGACCTCTGCAGAGGTTTGTAGTGAAAATATTTTCGTTTGTAGTTCAACAAAAGTTACAGAAAATCGAATCAGAAGCCGCGAAAGTACGAAGAAATCGATTTCCACATATTGCATGCAAGCCATTATCTATGGAGGGTCTTAACGATTACTACAAATGTCTAAAATGATTGAGGGACCTCTGCAGAGGTTTGTAGTGAAAATATTTTCGTTTGTAGTTCAACAAAAGTTACAGAAAATCGAATCAGAAGCCGCGAAAGCACGAAAAAAATCGATTTCAACATATTCAATGCGAGCCATTATCTATGGAGGGTCTTCACGATTACTACAAACGTCTAAAATGATTGAGGGACCTCTGCAGAGGTTTGTAGTGAAAATATTTTCGTTTGTAGTTCAACAAAAGTTACAGAAAATCGAATCAGAAGGCGCAAAAGTACGAAAAAATCGATTTCAACATATTCAATGCTAGCCATTATCTATGGAGGGTCTTCACGATTACTACAAACGTCTAAAATGATGGAAGGACCTCTGCAGAGGTTTGTAGTGAAAATATTTTCGTTTGTAGTTGAACAAAAGTTACAGAAAATCGAATCAGAAGCCGCGAAAGTACGAAGAAATCGATTTCCACATATTGCATGCAAGCCATTATCTATGGAGGGTCTTCACGATTACTACAAACGTCTAAAATGATTGAGGGACCTCTGCAGAGGTTTGTAGTGAAAATATTTTCGTTTGTAGTTCAACAAAAGTTACAGAAAATCGAATCAGAAGCCGCGAAAGTACGAAGAAATCGATTTCCACATATTGCATGCAAGGCATTATCTATGGAGGGTCTTAACGATTACTACAAATGTCTAAAATGATTGAGGGACCTCTGCAGAGGTTTGTAGTGAAAATATTTTCGTTTGTAGTTGAACAAAAGTTACAGAAAATCGAATCAGAAGCCGCGAAAGTACGAAAAAATCGATTTCGACATATTGCATGCAAACCATTAACTATGGAGGGTCTTCACGATTACTACAAACGTCTAAAATGATCAAGGGACCTCTGCAGAGGTTTGTAGTGAAAATATTTTCGTTTGTAATTCAACAAAAGTTACAGAAAATCGAATCAGAAGCCGCGAAAGTACGAAGAAATCGATTTCCACATATTGCATGCAAGCCATTATCTATGGAGGGTCTTAACGATTACTACAAATGTCTAAAATGATTGAGGGACCTCTGCAGAGGTTTGTAGTGAAAATATTTTCGTTTGTAGTTCAACAAAAGTTACAGAAAATCGAATCAGAAGCCGCGAAAGTACGAAGAAATCGATTTCCACATATTGCATGCAAGCCATTATCTATGGAGGGTCTTCACGATTACTACAAACGTCTAAAATGATTAAGGGACCTCTGCAGAGGTTTGTAGTTAAAATATTTTCGTTTGTAGTTCAACAAAAGTTACAGAAAATCGAATCAGAAGCCGCGAAAGTACGAAAAAATCGATTTCAACATATTGGATGTAAGCCATTATCTATGGAGGGTCTTTACGATTACTACAAACGTCTAAAATGATTAAGGGACCTCTGCAGAGGTTTGTAGTGAAAATATTTTCGTTTGTAGTTCAACAAAAGTTACAGAAAATCGAATCAGAAGCCGCGAAAGTACGAAGAAATCGATTTCCACATATTGCATGCAAGCCATTATCTATGGAGGGTCTTCACGATTACTACAAACGTCTAAAATGATTGTGAGACCTCTGCAGAGGTTTGTAGTGAAAATATTTTCGTTTGTAGTTCAACAAAAGTTACAGAAAATCGAATCAGAAGCCGCGAAAGTACGAAGAAATCGATTTCCACATATTGCATGCAAGCCATTATCTATGGAGGGTCTTCACGATTACTACAAACGTCTAAAATGATTGAGGGACCTCTGCAGAGGTTTGTAGTGAAAATATTTTCGTTTGTAGTTCAACAAAAGTTACAGAAAATCGAATCAGAAGCCGCGAAAGTACGAAAGAATCGATTTCCACATATTGCATGCAAGCCATTATCTATAGAGGGTCTTCACGATTACTGAAAACGTCTTAAATGATTAAGGGACCTCTGCAGAGGTTTGTAGTGAAAATATTTTCGTTTGTAGTTGAACAAAAGTTACAGAAAATCGAATCAGAAGCCGCGAAAGTACGAAAAATCGATTTCAACATATTGCATGCAAGCCATTATCTATAGAGGGTCTTCACGATTACTACAAACGTCTAAAATGATTAAGGGACCTCTGCAGAGGTTTGTAGTGAAAATATTTTCGTTTGTAGTTGAACAAAACTTACAGAAAATCGAATCAGAAGCCGCGAAAGTACGAAAAATCGATTTCAACATATTGCATGCAAGCCATTATCTATAGAGGGTCTTCACGATTACTGAAAACGTCTTAAATAATTAAGGGACCTCTGCAGAGGTTTGTAGTGAAAATATTATCGTTTGTAGTTGAACAAAAGTTACAGAAAATCGAATCCGAACCCGCGAAAGTACGAAAGAATCGATATCAACATATTCAATGCCAGCCATTATCTATGGAGGGTCTTCACGATTACTACAAACGTCTAAAATGATAGAGGAGCCTCTGTAAAAAAATCGAATTTCCTAATTTAACTGCATTGTTACTAACAATAAGACTTGTTATTTATTTCCAAATTATAATTTGAATTCTTAACATATTCATTTTAAGTTCTTAATAATTGTGTACCGGCAAATAAAATTTTAAAATGCTTTTATTTAATCGACAAGTAATACAAATTATTTAGTCGAAAAAATAAATAATCTATTGAATACACATTATTACTACATAATATAATAATAAGTATAAAACAAAGTCAAGCGACTTTGTTTTATACCTATTATTATACCCGCTTTCTGTCTGTCCTTATTGGTCTAAGATCCGAGAAGGTAAATCTTCCCTCATCTGTTAATTAGATGAAACTATTTTTTATAGGCTTATTTCAATATTGTGAATTTATAAAAACAACCTCTGCCACCATAAGCCTGCTGCAATTTTTTTTTTTTTTTATCTTTTCCCTCTCATGTTAATTACAGATCCAGGTCAGTAACCTCAGTCAGAGTAACCTGGCTGCAGGTAAGTATAGCAATCATAGAGATGGGTGCCTACTATAGTCAGGTAGATAATGTAAAATATTGACGGTTTTAGCTTACTACATGTAATTAACACGAGAGGGAAAAGATTTTTTAGAAGAAAAAAAAAATTTTTTTTTAAGTATTATTATTTGCAGCAGGCTTATGGTGGCAGAGGTTGTTTTTATAAATTCACAATATTGAAATCAGCCTATAAAAAATTGTTTCATCTAATTAACTGATGAGGGAAGATTTTGTTATATTCCGGATCTTAGACCATATGTAACTATGCTTAGATCTTGAAAAGTACGTATCGTATTTTGATGCGATTTCTTTTA
Source organism: Melitaea athalia (assembly GCA_905220545.2). Lineage (NCBI taxonomy): Eukaryota > Metazoa > Arthropoda > Insecta > Lepidoptera > Nymphalidae > Melitaea > Melitaea athalia. Next base: position 18,064,666 of record HG992184.1, on the reverse strand, counting down.
ATAGATAAGAGTGATTCACGAGGAAGGTTTATTATATGTAATAATACATGCATAATATGGTAGAGAAACTCTGATAGTTTTACAGTTCTCTAATGTGATGTCGTAAATAAACCCATTTTTTGCGCTTAGATTGCCAATGCTGGCTGAACCCTACGAGATAGATCAAAATAATGTACTACAGTACAGTCTGCAAAAAAGTCCGCGATGGTATATGTCTATCTCTTAGGGATAACTCACAATAACTATTTTTATCTTATACTTTTTAAGTGAAATAATGGCTTATTTACGAAGCGATCCAATTAAGTACCTTAAATATATTGTGCATTTAATATAGATCAATATGGCCCTGTACAGCATGTAATTTAAATGAATATTTTCGAAGATATTACAGATTTAAAACTTCGTCCGATTCCATTTTAAAGCTTCGCCCACCACACCGACTTTGTCCTAAGCCGAGTTGCGATATCGCTAGGAGATACCCTTATCTTAGGACGAACGGACATCCCGAGCCCTCCTAAAGGGCTCCACTTTTTCCTTCACGGCTGGGTCTCAGTACCCGGCCACCCCAGGCCGCTAGGGTCAAAGCACTAGACATTCCGAAATAAAAAACGCGCTTCGCCCTATAGCATTATGATTACTTGATTAGAAGTAAATTAGGTTGGATAGAATTAGATTAAAACCATAAGTTATGAATAAATTGTGTTTCTTCTATTAAAATCTGAGTTTGAATTTAAAGTTTAGACAATTTAGTATTAGGGCATTTTTATATATTTTTTATTAGGGCATTTATCGAAAATCGTATTTTAAGGTTAGGTATTTAAGTTAAGGTTATATTAAAGAAATAACTGAATAGAATCTATACTAATTCGTGTTATTTATATTTTTATTTTTATGTTACCCACACATGAGGAAATTCTAATTTTTTTTTAAATCATATCAAAAAAAAATTTCCCGCTGGCGCTGGATCGAAAATTTTGATATGATAATAAAAAACATTTTCGAATTTCCTCATGTGTCGGAAACACAAAAATAAAAATAATACGAAATAAAAATAGCTTGAAGTCGTCTCTTGTCAAAGAATTCATTGTAATGTGAAACTTTGAATAGTGAGTGCTGTAAAGGACTCGCTATAGATGGCACCACGGTTGCTTAAAACCGAATAAAAATCATATCAAGAATTTCGATTTGGCTGGACATAGATCCATAGCTTGCTAAAGCTTGCTAAGGATACGGTATGTTGGGGGTGCGGGTTCGAATCCCGATGGATCAAAAATTTTGATATGGTAATAAAAGCTATAACCTTTTTATGCTAAGCTTTGTTCTAAAATAATGCATAATATTAATTTAATAATAATAATAATAATCATCATTTATTTCGGACGTAAATCCATATTCAAATTAAAAATTAAATTACATTAAAATTAAATTAAATTATGTGTTAGTAACAATATATAAGATAAAATAAAACAAAAAAGGGGGTTAGTAACAGTTTACATTATATAAATTAAATAAATTTGCTAAGGTGTTTTTATAAACATGATAATTATTAATCCTTATCCAAATAAATACGTTATTCATCACAAGTATTTAATTTAAAACAAAATTACATCGTTCGATTTCAATGAATATCTTAGGAGATATCGCAGTTTTTAAACACCATCACATCAAAAATATTATAAAGCTGAAAAGTTTGTTGGTTTAATCGCGCTAATTTCAGAATCTACTGGTTGGAAAATAAAAAATTTTGGTTTTGGATAGCCAATTTAACGAAGAAGGCTTTGGACTATTTTTTCCTTAAATTAACGCGTGTGAAACCGCGGGACACAGCTAGTCTACATCTACACTAATATTATAAAGAGGAAAGATTTTTTTATTTGTTTGTTTGTATTGTATAGGCTCCAAAAGTCCAATGACCGATTTAATGATTTTTGCACTAAGAGAAAGCTACATTATTACGAAGTAACATAGGCTATATACGTACGACTGAACAGCTTAGCTAAAAAACGTTTAATATTTCAAAATTTAATAAATGAGTGTTTGTTGTAAATTTATAATTCTTTTCACCGAGCGAAGCCGGGGCGAGCTGCTAGTAGGTTATATATATCACATCTTTTGTTGTTGATAATGGTTGACTATCTTTTGCTTTTAGTCGAATTCTGATTCGATTTCTGTAAGTTTTGTTCAACTACAAACGAAAATATTTTCACTACAAACCTCTGCAGAGGTCCCTCAATCATTTTAGACGTTTGTAGTAATCGTGAAGACCCTCTATAGATAATGGCTTGCATGCAATATGTTGAAATCGATTTTTCGTACTTTCGCGGCTTCTGATTCGATTTTCTGTAACTTTTGTTGAACTGCAAACGAAAATATTTTCACTACAAACCTCTGCAGGGGTCCCTTAATCATTTAAGACGTTTTCAGTAATCGTGAAGACCCTCTATAGATAATGGCTTGCATGCAATATGTGGAAATCGATTCTTTCGTACTTTCGCGGCTTCTGATTCGATTTTCTGTAACTTTTGTTGAACTACAAACGAAAATATTTTCACTACAAACCTCTGCAGAGGTCCCTCAATCATTTTAGACGTTTGTAGTAATCGTGAAGACCCTCTATAGATAATGGCTTGCATGCAATATGTGGAAATCGATTTTTCGTACTTTCGCGGCTTCTGATTCGATTTTCTGTAACTTTTGTTGAACTACAAACGAAAATATTTTCACTACAAACCTCTGCAGAGGTCCCTCAATCATTTTAGACGTTTGTAGTAATCGTGAAGACCCTCCATAGATAATGGCTTGCATGCAATATGTGGAAATCGATTTCTTCGTACTTTCGCGGCTTCTGATTCGATTTTCTGTAACTTTTGTTCAACTACAAACGAAAATATTTTCACTACAAACCTCTGCAGAGGTCCTTCCATCATTTTAGACGTTTGTAGTAATCGTGAAGACCCTCCATAGATAATGGCTAGCATTGAATATGTTGAAATCGATTTTTTCGTACTTTTGCGCCTTCTGATTCGATTTTCTGTAACTTTTGTTGAACTACAAACGAAAATATTTTCACTACAAACCTCTGCAGAGGTCCCTCAATCATTTTAGACGTTTGTAGTAATCGTGAAGACCCTCCATAGATAATGGCTCGCATTGAATATGTTGAAATCGATTTTTTTCGTGCTTTCGCGGCTTCTGATTCGATTTTCTGTAACTTTTGTTGAACTACAAACGAAAATATTTTCACTACAAACCTCTGCAGAGGTCCCTCAATCATTTTAGACATTTGTAGTAATCGTTAAGACCCTCCATAGATAATGGCTTGCATGCAATATGTGGAAATCGATTTCTTCGTACTTTCGCGGCTTCTGATTCGATTTTCTGTAACTTTTGTTGAACTACAAACGAAAATATTTTCACTACAAACCTCTGCAGAGGTCCCTCAATCATTTTAGACGTTTGTAGTAATCGTGAAGACCCTCCATAGATAATGGCTTGCATGCAATATGTGGAAATCGATTTTTTCGTACTTTCTCGGCTTCTGATTCGATTTTCTGTAACTTTTGTTCAACTACAAACGAAAATATTTTCACTACAAACCTTTGCAGAGGTCTCTCGATCATTTCAGACGTTTGTAGTAATCGTGAAGACCCTCCATAGATAATGGCTGGCATTGAATATGTTGAAATCGATTCTTTCGTACTTTCGCGGCTTCTGATTCGATTTTCTGTAACTTTTGTTCAACTACAAACGAAAATATTTTCACTACAAACCTCTGCAGAGGTCCCTTAATCATTTAAGACGTTTTCAGTAATCGTGAAGCCCTCTACAGATAATGGCTTGCATGCAATATGTGGAAATCGATTCTTTCGTACTTTCGCGGCTTCTGATTCGATTTTCTGTAACTTTTGTTGAACTACAAACGAAAATATTTTCACTTCAAACCTCTGCAGAGGTCCCTCAATCATTTTAGACGTTTGTAGTAATCGTGAAGACCCTCTATAGATAATGGCTTGCATGCAATATGTTGAAATCGATTTTTCGTACTTTCGCGGCTTCTGATTCGATTTTCTGTAACTTTTGTTGAACTACAAACGAAAATATTTTCACTACAAACCTCTGCAGAGGTCCCTCAATCATTTTAGACGTTTGTAGTAATCGTCAAGACCCTCCATAGATAATGGCTCGCATTGAATATGTTGAAATCGATTTTTTTCGTACTTTCGCGGCTTCTGATTCGATTTTCTGTAACTTTTGTTGAACTACAAACGAAAATATTTTACACTACAAACCTCTGCGGAGGTTCCTTAATCATTTTAAATGCTTGTAGTAATTCTTTAAGACCCTCCACAGATAATGGCTTGCATGCAATATGTCGAAATCGATTTCTTCGTACTTTCGCGGCTTCTGATTCGATTTTCTGTAACTTTTGTTCAACTACAAACGATAATATTTTCACTACAAACCTCTGCAGAGGTCCCTTAATTATTTAAGACGTTTTCAGTAATCGTGAAGACCCTCTATAGATAATATCTTGCATGCAATATGTTGAAATCGATTTTTCGTACTTTCGCGGCTTCTGATTCGATTTTCTGTAAGTTTTGTTCAACTACAAACGAAAATATTTTCACTACAAACCTCTGCAGAGGTCCCTTAATCATTTTAGACGTTTGTAGTAATCGTCAAGACCCTCCATAGATAATGGCTTGCATGCAATATGTCGAAATCGATTCTTTCGTACTTTCGCGGGTTCGGATTCGATTTTCTGTAAGTTTTGTTCAACTACAAACGAAAATATTTTCACTACAAACCTCTGCAGAGGTCCCTCAATCATTTTAGACGTTTGTAGTAATCGTCAAGACCCTCCATAGATAATGGCTCGCATTGAATATGTTGAAATCGATTTTTTTTGTACTTTCGCGGCTTCTGATTCGATTTTCTGTAACTTTTGTTGAACTACAAACGAAAATATTTTCACTACAAACCTCTGCAGAGGTCCCTCAATCATTTTAGACATTTGTAGTAATCGTTAAGACCCTCCATAGATAATGGCTTGCATGCAATATGTGGAAATCGATTTCTTCGTACTTTCGCGGCTTCTGATTCGATTTTCTGTAACTTTTGTTGAACTACAAACGAAAATATTTTCACTACAAACCTCTGCAGAGGTCCCTTAATCATTTAAGACGTTTTCAGTAATCGTGAAGCCCTCTACAGATAATGGCTTGCATGCAATATGTGGAAATCGATTCTTTCGTACTTTCGCGGCTTCTGATTCGATTTTCTGTAACTTTTGTTGAACTACAAACGAAAATATTTTCACTACAAACCTCTGCAGAGGTCCCTCAATCATTTTAGACGTTTGTAGTAATCGTGAAGACCCTCTATAGATAATGGCTTGCATGCAATATGTTGAAATCGATTTTTCGTACTTTCGCGGCTTCTGATTCGATTTTCTGTAACTTTTGTTCAACTACAAACGAAAATATTTTCACTACAAACCTCTGCAGAGGTCCCTCAATCATTTTAGACGTTTGTAGTAATCGTCAAGACCCTCCATAGATAATGGCTCGCATTGAATATGTTGAAATCGATTTTTTTCGTACTTTCGCGGCTTCTGATTCGATTTTCTGTAACTTTTGTTGAACTACAAACGAAAATATTTTCACTACAAACCTCTGCAGAGGTCCCTCAATCATTTTAGACATTTGTAGTAATCGTTAAGACCCTCCATAGATAATGGCTTGCATGCAATATGTGGAAATCGATTTCTTCGTACTTTCGCGGCTTCTGATTCGATTTTCTGTAACTTTTGTTGAACTACAAACGAAAATATTTTCACTACAAACCTCTGCAGAGGTCCCTCAATCATTTTAGACGTTTGTAGTAATCGTGAAGACCCTCCATAGATAATGGCTTGCATGCAATATGTGGAAATCGATTTCTTCGTACTTTCGCGGCTTCTGATTCGATTTTCTGTAACTTTTGTTGAACTACAAACGAAAATATTTTCACTACAAACCTCTGCAGAGGTCCCTCGATCATTTTAGACGTTTGTAGTAATCGTGAAGACCCTCCATAGATAATGGCTGGCATTGAATATGTTGAAATCGATTCTTTCGTACTTTCGCGGGTTCGGATTCGATTTTCTGTAACTTTTGTTCAACTACAAACGATAATATTTTCACTACAAACCTCTGCAGAGGTCCCTTAATTATTTAAGACGTTTTCAGTAATCGTGAAGACCCTCTATAGATAATGGCTTGCATGCAATATGTTGAAATCGATTTTTCGTACTTTCGCGGCTTCTGATTCGATTTTCTGTAAGTTTTGTTCAACTACAAACGAAAATATTTTCACTACAAACCTCTGCAGAGGTCCCTCAATCATTTTAGACGTTTGTAGTAATCGTGAAGACCCTCCATAGATAATGGCTTGCACGCAATATGTGGAAATCGATTTCTTCGTACTTTCGCGGCTTCTGATTCGATTTTCTGTAACTTTTGTTCAACTACAAACGAAAATATTTTCACTACAAACCTCTGCAGAGGTCCCTCGATCATTTTAGACGTTTGTAGTAATCGTGAAGACCCTCCATAGATAATGGCTGGCATTGAATATGTTGAAATCGATTCTTTCGTACTTTCGCGGGTTCGGATTCGATTTTCTGTAACTTTTGTTCAACTACAAACGATAATATTTTCACTACAAACCTCTGCAGAGGTCCCTTAATTATTTAAGACGTTTTCAGTAATCGTGAAGACCCTCTATAGATAATGGCTTGCATGCAATATGTTGAAATCGATTTTTCGTACTTTCGCGGCTTCTGATTCGATTTTCTGTAAGTTTTGTTCAACTACAAACGAAAATATTTTCACTACAAACCTCTGCAGAGGTCCCTCAATCATTTTAGACGTTTGTAGTAATCGTGAAGACCCTCCATAGATAATGGCTTGCACGCAATATGTGGAAATCGATTTCTTCGTACTTTCGCGGCTTCTGATTCGATTTTCTGTAACTTTTGTTCAACTACAAACGAAAATATTTTCACTACAAACCTCTGCAGAGGTCCCTTAATCATTTTAGACGTTTGTAGTAATCGTCAAGACCCTCCATAGATAATGGCTTGCATGCAATATGTCGAAATCGATTCTTTCGTACTTTCGCGGGTTCGGATTCGATTTTCTGTAAGTTCTGTTCAACTACAAACGAAAATATTTTCACTACAAACCTCTGCAGAGGTCCCTCAATCATTTTAGACGTTTGTAGTAATCATCGAGACCCTCCATAGATAATGGCTCGCATTGAATATGTTGAAATCGATTTTTTTCGTACTTTCGCGGCTTCTGATTCGATTTTCTGTAACTTTTGTTGAACTACAAACGAAAATATTTTCACTACAAACCTCTGCAGAGGTCCCTCAATCATTTTAGACATTTGTAGTAATCGTGAAGACCCTCCATAGATAATGGCTTGCATGCAATATGTGGAAATCGATTTCTTCGTACTTTCGCGGCTTCTGATTCGATTTTCTGTAACTTTTGTTGAACTACAAACGAAAATATTTTCACTACAAACCTCTGCAGAGGTCCCTCAATCATTTTAGACGTTTGTAGTAATCGTGAAGACCCTCCATAGATAATGGCTGGCATTGAATATGTTGAAATCGATTCTTTCGTACTTTCGCGGGTTCGGATTCGATTTTCTGTAACTTTTGTTCAACTACAAACGATAATATTTTCACTACAAACCTCTGCAGAGGTCCCTTAATTATTTAAGACGTTTTCAGTAATCGTGAAGACCCTCTATAGATAATGGCTTGCATGCAATATGTTGAAATCGATTTTTCGTACTTTCGCGGCTTCTGATTCGATTTTCTGTAAGTTTTGTTCAACTACAAACGAAAATATTTTCACTACAAACCTCTGCAGAGGTCCCTCAATCATTTTAGACGTTTGTAGTAATCGTGAAGACCCTCCATAGATAATGGCTTGCACGCAATATGTGGAAATCGATTTCTTCGTACTTTCGCGGCTTCTGATTCGATTTTCTGTAACTTTTGTTCAACTACAAACGAAAATATTTTCACTACAAACCTCTGCAGAGGTCCCTTAATCATTTTAGACGTTTGTAGTAATCGTCAAGACCCTCCATAGATAATGGCTTGCATGCAATATGTCGAAATCGATTCTTTCGTACTTTCGCGGGTTCGGATTCGATTTTCTGTAAGTTCTGTTCAACTACAAACGAAAATATTTTCACTACAAACCTCTGCAGAGGTCCCTCAATCATTTTAGACGTTTGTAGTAATCATCGAGACCCTCCATAGATAATGGCTCGCATTGAATATGTTGAAATCGATTTTTTTCGTACTTTCGCGGCTTCTGATTCGATTTTCTGTAACTTTTGTTGAACTACAAACGAAAATATTTTCACTACAAACCTCTGCAGAGGTCCCTCAATCATTTTAGACATTTGTAGTAATCGTTAAGACCCTCCATAGATAATGGCTTGCATGCAATATGTGGAAATCGATTTCTTCGTACTTTCGCGGCTTCTGATTCGATTTTCTGTAACTTTTGTTGAACTACAAACGAAAATATTTTCACTACAAACCTCTGCAGAGGTCCCTCAATCATTTTAGACGTTTGTAGTAATCGTGAAGACCCTCCATAGATAATGGCTTGCATGCAATATGTGGAAATCGATTTCTTCGTACTTTCGCGGCTTCTGATTCGATTTTCTGTAACTTTTGTTGAACTACAAACGAAAATATTTTCACTACAAACCTCTGCAGAGGTCCCTCGATCATTTTAGACGTTTGTAGTAATCGTGAAGACCCTCCATAGATAATGGCTGGCATTGAATATGTTGAAATCGATTCTTTCGTACTTTCGCGGGTTCGGATTCGATTTTCTGTAACTTTTGTTCAACTACAAACGATAATATTTTCACTACAAACCTCTGCAGAGGTCCCTTAATTATTTAAGACGTTTTCAGTAATCGTGAAGACCCTCTATAGATAATGGCTTGCATGCAATATGTTGAAATCGATTTTTCGTACTTTCGCGGCTTCTGATTCGATTTTCTGTAAGTTTTGTTCAACTACAAACGAAAATATTTTCACTACAAACCTCTGCAGAGGTCCCTCAATCATTTTAGACGTTTGTAGTAATCGTGAAGACCCTCCATAGATAATGGCTTGCACGCAATATGTGGAAATCGATTTCTTCGTACTTTCGCGGCTTCTGATTCGATTTTCTGTAACTTTTGTTCAACTACAAACGAAAATATTTTCACTACAAACCTCTGCAGAGGTCCCTTAATCATTTTAGACGTTTGTAGTAATCGTCAAGACCCTCCATAGATAATGGCTTGCATGCAATATGTCGAAATCGATTCTTTCGTACTTTCGCGGGTTCGGATTCGATTTTCTGTAAGTTCTGTTCAACTACAAACGAAAATATTTTCACTACAAACCTCTGCAGAGGTCCCTCAATCATTTTAGACGTTTGTAGTAATCATCGAGACCCTCCATAGATAATGGCTCGCATTGAATATGTTGAAATCGATTTTTTTCGTACTTTCGCGGCTTCTGATTCGATTTTCTGTAACTTTTGTTGAACTACAAACGAAAATATTTTCACTACAAACCTCTGCGGAGGTTCCTTAATCATTTTAGATGCTTGTAGTAATTCTTTAAGACCCTCCACAGATAATGGCTTGCATGCAATATGTCGAAATCGATTTCTTCGTACTTTCGCGGCTTCTGATTCGATTTTCTGTAACTTTTGTTCAACTACAAACGATAATATTTTCACTACAAACCTCTGCAGAGGTCCCTTAATTATTTAAGACGTTTTCAGTAATCGTGAAGACCCTCTATAGATAATATCTTGCATGCAATATGTTGAAATCGATTTTTCGTACTTTCGCGGCTTCTGATTCGATTTTCTGTAAGTTTTGTTCAACTACAAACGAAAATATTTTCACTACAAACCTCTGCAGAGGTCCCTTAATCATTTTAGACGTTTGTAGTAATCGTCAAGACCCTCCATAGATAATGGCTTGCATGCAATATGTCGAAATCGATTCTTTCGTACTTTCGCGGGTTCGGATTCGATTTTCTGTAAGTTTTGTTCAACTACAAACGAAAATATTTTCACTACAAACCTCTGCAGAGGTCCCTCAATCATTTTAGACGTTTGTAGTAATCGTCAAGACCCTCCATAGATAATGGCTCGCATTGAATATGTTGAAATCGATTTTTTTTGTACTTTCGCGGCTTCTGATTCGATTTTCTGTAACTTTTGTTGAACTACAAACGAAAATATTTTCACTACAAACCTCTGCAGAGGTCCCTCAATCATTTTAGACATTTGTAGTAATCGTTAAGACCCTCCATAGATAATGGCTTGCATGCAATATGTGGAAATCGATTTCTTCGTACTTTCGCGGCTTCTGATTCGATTTTCTGTAACTTTTGTTGAACTACAAACGAAAATATTTTCACTACAAACCTCTGCAGAGGTCCCTCAATCATTTTAGACGTTTGTAGTAATCGTGAAGACCCTCCATAGATAATGGCTTGCATGCAATATGTGGAAATCGATTTCTTCGTACTTTCGCGGCTTCTGATTCGATTTTCTGTAACTTTTGTTGAACTACAAACGAAAATATTTTCACTACAAACCTCTGCAGAGGTCCCTCGATCATTTTAGACGTTTGTAGTAATCGTGAAGACCCTCCATAGATAATGGCTGGCATTGAATATGTTGAAATCGATTCTTTCGTACTTTCGCGGGTTCGGATTCGATTTTCTGTAACTTTTGTTCAACTACAAACGATAATATTTTCACTACAAACCTCTGCAGAGGTCCCTTAATTATTTAAGACGTTTTCAGTAATCGTGAAGACCCTCTATAGATAATGGCTTGCATGCAATATGTTGAAATCGATTTTTCGTACTTTCGCGGCTTCTGATTCGATTTTCTGTAAGTTTTGTTCAACTACAAACGAAAATATTTTCACTACAAACCTCTGCAGAGGTCCCTCAATCATTTTAGACGTTTGTAGTAATCGTGAAGACCCTCCATAGATAATGGCTTGCACGCAATATGTGGAAATCGATTTCTTCGTACTTTCGCGGCTTCTGATTCGATTTTCTGTAACTTTTGTTCAACTACAAACGAAAATATTTTCACTACAAACCTCTGCAGAGGTCCCTTAATCATTTTAGACGTTTGTAGTAATCGTCAAGACCCTCCATAGATAATGGCTTGCATGCAATATGTCGAAATCGATTCTTTCGTACTTTCGCGGGTTCGGATTCGATTTTCTGTAAGTTCTGTTCAACTACAAACGAAAATATTTTCACTACAAACCTCTGCAGAGGTCCCTCAATCATTTTAGACGTTTGTAGTAATCATCGAGACCCTCCATAGATAATGGCTCGCATTGAATATGTTGAAATCGATTTTTTTCGTACTTTCGCGGCTTCTGATTCGATTTTCTGTAACTTTTGTTGAACTACAAACGAAAATATTTTCACTACAAACCTCTGCAGAGGTCCCTCAATCATTTTAGACATTTGTAGTAATCGTGAAGACCCTCCATAGATAATGGCTTGCATGCAATATGTGGAAATCGATTTCTTCGTACTTTCGCGGCTTCTGATTCGATTTTCTGTAACTTTTGTTGAACTACAAACGAAAATATTTTCACTACAAACCTCTGCAGAGGTCCCTCGATCATTTTAGACGTTTGTAGTAATCGTGAAGACCCTCCATAGATAATGGCTGGCATTGAATATGTTGAAATCGATTCTTTCGTACTTTCGCGGGTTCGGATTCGATTTTCTGTAACTTTTGTTCAACTACAAACGATAATATTTTCACTACAAACCTCTGCAGAGGTCCCTTAATTATTTAAGACGTTTTCAGTAATCGTGAAGACCCTCTATAGATAATGGCTTGCATGCAATATGTTGAAATCGATTTTTCGTACTTTCGCGGCTTCTGATTCGATTTTCTGTAAGTTTTGTTCAACTACAAACGAAAATATTTTCACTACAAACCTCTGCAGAGGTCCCTCAATCATTTTAGACGTTTGTAGTAATCGTGAAGACCCTCCATAGATAATGGCTTGCACGCAATATGTGGAAATCGATTTCTTCGTACTTTCGCGGCTTCTGATTCGATTTTCTGTAACTTTTGTTCAACTACAAACGAAAATATTTTCACTACAAACCTCTGCAGAGGTCCCTTAATCATTTTAGACGTTTGTAGTAATCGTCAAGACCCTCCATAGATAATGGCTTGCATGCAATATGTCGAAATCGATTCTTTCGTACTTTCGCGGGTTCGGATTCGATTTTCTGTAAGTTCTGTTCAACTACAAACGAAAATATTTTCACTACAAACCTCTGCAGAGGTCCCTCAATCATTTTAGACGTTTGTAGTAATCATCGAGACCCTCCATAGATAATGGCTCGCATTGAATATGTTGAAATCGATTTTTTTCGTACTTTCGCGGCTTCTGATTCGATTTTCTGTAACTTTTGTTGAACTACAAACGAAAATATTTTCACTACAAACCTCTGCAGAGGTCCCTCAATCATTTTAGACATTTGTAGTAATCGTTAAGACCCTCCATAGATAATGGCTTGCATGCAATATGTGGAAATCGATTTCTTCGTACTTTCGCGGCTTCTGATTCGATTTTCTGTAACTTTTGTTGAACTACAAACGAAAATATTTTCACTACAAACCTCTGCAGAGGTCCCTCAATCATTTTAGACGTTTGTAGTAATCGTGAAGACCCTCCATAGATAATGGCTTGCATGCAATATGTGGAAATCGATTTCTTCGTACTTTCGCGGCTTCTGATTCGATTTTCTGTAACTTTTGTTGAACTACAAACGAAAATATTTTCACTACAAACCTCTGCAGAGGTCCCTCGATCATTTTAGACGTTTGTAGTAATCGTGAAGACCCTCCATAGATAATGGCTGGCATTGAATATGTTGAAATCGATTCTTTCGTACTTTCGCGGGTTCGGATTCGATTTTCTGTAACTTTTGTTCAACTACAAACGATAATATTTTCACTACAAACCTCTGCAGAGGTCCCTTAATTATTTAAGACGTTTTCAGTAATCGTGAAGACCCTCTATAGATAATGGCTTGCATGCAATATGTTGAAATCGATTTTTCGTACTTTCGCGGCTTCTGATTCGATTTTCTGTAAGTTTTGTTCAACTACAAACGAAAATATTTTCACTACAAACCTCTGCAGAGGTCCCTCAATCATTTTATACGTTTGTAGTAATCGTGAAGACCCTCTATAGATAATGGCTTGCATGCAATATGTTGAAATCGATTTTTCGTACTTTCGCGGCTTCTGATTCGATTTTCTGTAACTTTTGTTGAACTACAAACGAAAATATTTTCACTACAAACCTCTGCAGAGGTCCCTCAATCATTTAAGACGTTTTCAGTAATCGTGAAGACCCTCTATAGATAATGGCTTGCATGCAATATGTGGAAATCGATTCTTTCGTACTTTCGCGGCTTCTGATTCGATTTTCTGTAACTTTTGTTGAACTACAAACGAAAATATTTTCACTACAAACCTCTGCAGAGGTCCCTCAATCATTTTAGACGTTTGTAGTAATCGTGAAGACCCTCCATAGATAATGGCTTGCATGCAATATGTGGAAATCGATTTCTTCGTACTTTCGCGGCTTCTGATTCGATTTTCTGTAACTTTTGTTGAACTACAAACGAAAATATTTTCACTACAAACCTCTGCAGAGGTCCCTCGATCATTTTAGACGTTTGTAGTAATCGTGAAGACCCTCCATAGATAATGGCTTGCATGCAATATGTGGAAATCGATTTCTTCGTACTTTCGCGGCTTCTGATTCGATTTTCTGTAACTTTTGTTGAACTACAAATGAAAATATTTTCACTACAAACCTCTGCAGAGGTCCCTCGATCATTTTAGACGTTTATAGTAATCGTGAAGACCCTCCATAGTTAATGGTTTGCATGCAATATGTCGAAATCGATTTTTTCGTACTTTCGCGGCTTCTGATTCGATTTTCTGTAACTTTTGTTCAACTACAAACGAAAATATTTTCACTACAAACCTCTGCAGAGGTCTCTCGATCATTTCAGACGTTTGTAGTAATCGTGAAGACCCTCCATAGATAATGGCTCGCATTTAATATGTTGAAATCGATTTTTTCGTACTTTCGCGGCTTCTGATTCGATTTTCTGTAACTTTTGTTCAACTACAAACGAAAATATTTTCACTACAAACCTCTATAGGGGTTCCTTAATCATTTTAGACGGTTTTAGTACCCGTGAATAGTTTAAAACGCTAATGATTTGACCGAAACCCGACAAAGTCAAGTTTTCCTTACTTGCACGGCATCTGATACTGTTATACGTCACATTAATTCTACCACTAACAAAAAAATGTTTAATACAAATCGCTACGGAGAGTATCGTTCAATTTAGCTTTAATTGTAAATATTTAGGCTTTCAAATTGATTTTATAGAGGGAAAATTCATGACGATAAATGTCCGAAATTTTTATTTTTTTAAAATTTTATTATTATTTTTTCTAACTTACTACAAACAAAACAAAATGTACTACAATCATCTACTAACGTTCCTCTATAAGAATCGAAGGAAAAAAGTTTTTATTTTAAATGTGGGGGGATGCGATTTTTTTTGGTGCAGTAAAAAATTTTTTTTGCACAACTACAAAAAAATTTATTCTCACTACTATCAACTACTAACCAATATCTATTAAACGAATCCAAAAAATTTCATTTTTTACAAAGTCGGGTGCCAAGTTCACACAGCCACAAAGAACGCCCTTATTTGAACGCAAAAGCTTTTGATCTTTCAGCCCCATTAACTTCAATTAACGTTTTCACTTAAACTAACGTACCATACTAAATGACGCGTTAATTGTTGACCAACATTTTTATGTTATAATCAACTCATAGTAGTCATTTGTATTTATACTTATAAATATAATATTGAGGTCAGTTTCTCGGGGGGGGCAAAACAAAAAATTGCGACCACGCAACTGCCAGTTGCTCTACCCCTAATTTATTATCTTTCAATAGAAAAGTACAATTTTATAACACAGGATCGCAGTCCTTACAACACAAAATGCTAGCAAACTGAATCAAATTTTTAAGGCAAATGGCAACTATTCCGCATCGAACAAAAATGGGCTCACGTAAATCGAATCAGAAACCCCGACGTAATCGTTGTACATACATTAAAAAAAATACCAATCGGATTGAGAACCTTCTCATTTTTGAAGCCAATTAAATACTTACATATTACAATCCTTACAATCATTGTGAATTGTGTCTTGTTCAATTGTCAATAAATAAGCTATTAATAAAATGAAATGTTACTTATCAAACGGTCCTGATACATTGCAAATTATTACAATTCAAACTCAAAAAGATTGTTACATTTAGCTCCGTGACGGACATAGCTAAATGTCTATTTTACCGGTTATTGAAGTGAAACTTCTTTAGGCGCATGAGGGTGAAATTTTTACGGATGAAACGGAAACGTTTTTGTCGAACAACAGTTAATATTGTTTTTGGTAGTTAAGGCCACCTAGCGTGTACTATAGAAACTACAAAGGTTGATACATTAATATCGATAGTATTACATTGCAAACTAACTAGATGGCTCTGGAACGGATATCTAAAGCTTTGGATTTGTATAAATATAAACGAGACTTAAAAATTAAGTTTGCCAAAGAAGTTTCACTTTTGACATGTGTATTTCTACGCACGCACTTTTTTTTAAAATTTTGTCTCGCACATTAGGTACTGATATGGCTTATCAGAAGCGAGAACACATTTTAGATACAGAGAGTTAAATGTCTTAAGTTTAATGTTGACAAAAGAAAGATATATTTTAATTAAATATATTTTTATAATTAAAATATGTTTTAAACATATTTTATCTACTGAGTAACGTTATACTATGTCAGTTAAACTTATCACTTATCAGCGAACAGTGATACAGGCGCCAAATATATTAATTACATGTCATTACAATCCATCAAACGGTTTGCGTAGATTTGGGTATGTGCCTACATGCGTTAGTGCGAATAAAAAAAAAACAAATTAAGAATATTTTTTAAAAACATTTTAGCAAATTTTTTCGGTTGTGTTAATAATTTATAATTACATAATTTTTAAACATATTTATTTCGTATAAAATGAATTCTTATGAATTTTTATGCGTTAAATAAATTTCATTAATTTATGGTGTCATAACCGCGCAAAGCAATGTATCGTCGCATGATTCATTCAAATTAGGAATCTTGAGGAACAGATAAAGCTTTACAAAAATTGCCAGTTGCCTATGCTTATTCTCTACATTCAAATTTCATACAAATACTAATGCAAACTCATATAAACATTTCATTTTTTTATTTGCTATAGTTGAAAAACGAAGTAATTAATTTTAAATCATGTAATTAGAGAAACATTCATAGACATTTATCATACATTTTTTTCCACGTAAGCTCGCACAAGGACAGAGTATATGTACCGAAGAAGCTAAATACAAAGCAATTGGAATCAATTCGTGATAAGGGGTACGTGGCCCTGATGTCTTCTATTATATTTTTGAAGTGAAACTTCTTTAAAATCGTTGTGATTTCAAACCGGAAGGCAACAACAGGGAAGTTCGCGCCGCGCTGCTAGCCGCTAATTTTGAATTAGTTTTTTTTTTTTTAAATTAGTTTGACAAAGAAGTTTCACTTCTATCGTGTGTGAATCGCACACACACCTTTTTTGTTTCTTATTAAAACATTGGTGCTAATTTATTTCAAAGTACTTTGCAATCAATAAAGTGTTGTTTTATGTATTAAATTATTCTGTTACAAAATATTAGAAATGTTAATTTTTTTAGTTATTTCATTACAGCTTACTATAGTTGACGAGCCGAAATGATGCGCCCGTTACTTAGTAAAACCAGTGCATTAGCGCCAATGTCAAACATTCATAGCATGCCCACGTTCACGCCTTAGACGCTTTTGATACATTCCTTTATATATATTTATTTATTTATTGTTTGCATTTATATCACGGTAGACCCCAGAATAAATTCCAATATATACCACTATAGCGTAACCCCTCAATTCGACCATTGAGATGAGAACTAACCGTTTACTCCTAATTAGTTACGGAAATGTGTATTTTAATATGGCAACATTATTGATGTTCAAATCCGTTATTAACTAAAAACGCGTTTTCGACTATTAACTATCTTTAGTTAGCGCGTTTTTTTATACGTTTTCATAATAACACATTTTTATAAAACTTGGCCGCAGTCTCAACGCGGAGAAATTGTCATTTTATCTGACCACAGAGTACCGTAAAATGGGGTGAATAGGGACAAATCCGAACTTCTTCAACAAAATTAAAGCATTTCTTTGCGAATATATTGATGTATGGTGATCGAAATGATTGAGTCTTTATGGTATCTTGGTCATAAAATATAAAACTATGCAATTAACATTTCAATTTATGAAAAAAACGTTAAAATATATGCATTCCCTATTTACCCGGAAATTGGGGTTAATAGGGACGAAAATAGGGTCAATAGAGAAATTCACCAGGGCTGGCACTTGTGTAATATATAACAATTTCTAGCTACCTATTTATTTTGTTTTATCTAATTAATTAATGTACTAAGCAAACCACTAACTCTTGCATCTTAGTATGATACTAATAAATGTAAATGATTAGTAATGCAATACCTAAAAATATAGTCGCTGAAATAAAATGCACTTATGTCTTCCATGTTTTATTTTTATTGAAAAATCGTAATGAACAAACCTTTTGTAAATTATTATTGAAGTATTTAAACATTTAAAAATCAAGAAACTTATAATATATCAATTTTTTATAAAATAGCTTTAAAATAATCGTTTAACTGCTCGGTGACAACCCTACAAAGCTGTACCTATTCATACATAAGTCGTCCCTATTGATCTCAGTTTCATCCCGTTTAACCCCGCTATCGTTGCTATTCATACCTGAGACGTCCTCATTCACCCCAAAAACAACAGATTTCTCATGTCTTTCTAATTTATCAAAATAATACTATTATTAATTAATAACTGAGATTTAACTTTTATGTATATGACGGCCCAAACACTAAATAAAGTATTAAACAAACACACGTATTCTCTTACTATAAAATAAATGTTTTAGAGCAAAGTTTCTAACACTGTAATATTCGGCGTCTCGTCTAGCTTATTTTCAATGACGTTAAATTGATACTTTGCAGCTAATTTTGCGCTTTTTCAGTGTTTCTATAAAAAGTGCCACAGATCTACTATCGCCCCACAAAAATTGGTAAAAATTGTAACGACTTGGTACCTAATATTGAGCGTTAAAAATATTTCATAATTTTATCCCGATTCACCCCTGGATCCCTATTCACCCCATTTTACGGTATCTGACAACCATGGGCTGGAAACTTAGAACATCGGCCACAGTAAAAAATTAGCAGTGTCATCTATTAATCGTGCCCCGAAACTATTGCTTAAATTTATTAGCGACTAGGTACCAAGTCCTATCAAAAGATGTCGCTAAGTTGGCACTCGTCAATTCAGCAATCCAGTACACGCATACCAATTAAATTTTCATACAAAAATAACTATTTACCTATACTTAAAAAAAAAGCATGATGTCACATAAAAAATTATCCTGTTTTTTTGCTTTAAGTAACAAATTAAATATTTCAATCGATATAAATTTATATCGAAACAGCACGTAAAATATATATAATTTTTATTTTTAGGCAATGAAAAAATATCATTAGAATACGAAGTTTAATTTCACCATTATTAATACACCTGTAATATAATAGCGTAATTAGGAAAGCGACGGATTTCAAATCGTTTTGACCCGGGTTCGAATCTCAGTCTCCAGATTATTATTTTTTTCTTTTTTTTTTAATTTCACTCGTGATTTATTATTTAAATAAAATTAAAATATAAAAATACCGAAAAAAAAAACAAAA
The DNA here is from genome assembly GCA_905220545.2 of Melitaea athalia. Classification (NCBI taxonomy): domain Eukaryota; kingdom Metazoa; phylum Arthropoda; class Insecta; order Lepidoptera; family Nymphalidae; genus Melitaea; species Melitaea athalia. The sequence goes on along the minus strand of HG992184.1, from coordinate 18,045,582 downwards.
AATAAAATAAAAATACCGAGCTGGGTTCGGTCACCCAGGTACTTATAATATTATTTACACAATATTTACAACAGCACGACGAATGTATGAAAAGAGAATTATTATATTATTTACAATTATTATAGTACTGTAGTACAACTTGCACAGCAACCAAATTATTATATTAAAAATTTAAAACGAACGAGCCATGTTTGTTTACGAAACAACGCGAACAACGTTTACGGTAAATTAATACGAGTAATACTAATAACCTAAAAACGAATAACACGGGCCGACGACGCGTCTACGACTGCAATCTCTAGCCTCGCTGCAGAGCGTTGCGCGCTGTGGGAACGTTTTAGAAGTTTTGCGTTTTCAGACGTTTTCCGTTTTCAGACGTTTTCGACTATTGTTTGTTGAGACGTTTTTGAGATAACGCGAAGTCAGAGTAGGAATAACAAACGTTACGCGTTTTTAACAAAAAACGTGTTACACTTTAACGTTTCCGTTATTTTAACCACCACTAGGCAACATACGTACTTGTATATTTATGGGACGGTAGACAGAATAGCGACCTGATGAAATAAAGTAGGTCAATAGCTCATTAGCTGTTTAAATACAATCGATTTTAAGTCCTTTTTATAAAGTAATCCATTTGAGCGGATTTTAAAATCACACGGTTTATAAAGCTAATCCTATACAAGCAACATATGACTAATGATATTGATGTTTTTCACTGACCCGAAAATTGTAATCCCTTAGCCTCATAGATTAAACGAAATTGTTAGTAAAAAAAAACATGTACAAAAATTAATAACGTACACTTGCAAGGTATAAAGAGGCGTTGGAATAAGGTAGTAAAGGTATTTTAATTGGTTCGTAGCGAGTTCGAAGTACCGTCGCGTCAGTTCCCCGGTCAGACACACGTATGGCGGGTAGCCGGGTGGCTGCAGAGAGGGAGCGTGAGGGCACGCGAGGAGCTGTATTGTCACGTAGCGAGGGCAATCGCCCTCGTGGTCGTCGTGTCTAGAGATAGGCTATTGAGGGACGAACCCCTCTCGCTAATCGCTGGTGCGAAGGCGTTCTTGGAGGGTTTGCATAGGTAAGTCATGACATGGTGTCAGGTACATTTCGGTTGTCAAAATGTTAATTAATAGGATATTTGTTACATCCTTTAAACGAATCTTTTGACACTTTGACATATTAATTTTGTATTGATAGTAACTGGTATTTTTATTGTTTTATTTAAAGCTGTACTGTTGGAAATATAATTTTTTATAACATTCTTGTTTTCCAAACAAATATCTCTGGTAAATTTATAATATACTAGCTGTCTGTGCCTGCGACTTCGTCCGCGTGGAATTTAACAAAAAAGTTATTTAAAATTAATAAATTTCTAAAATAAAATTAGCTTAAGTTACGCCTTATTACATCATCTATCTGCCAGTGAAAGTCCCGTCAAAATCGGTCCAGCCATTTCAGAGATTAGCTGGAACAAACAGACAGTCAGACAGACAAGAATTGTATAAAATGTTATTTTGGTATATGTACCGTGTATACATCCATATGCATTTAGTAAAAAGCGGTTATTTTAATAAAAAAAAAGAGAGAAAAAAAAATGAGAGAATGTATAATATAACTACTTAATGTTGTATTCGAGTTTTACAATATATATTATGTTAAGAACTGTTAGAAAAAAGCTGATATCATATTCAAAGGTTAATGGACATCATCTTCGGAATGCCGTCGCTCGAAGCGCGTGATCTGGATAAGAAAATACGCGAAGAACGCTCAAGATATCTAGTCGCTGAACTAATTTGTAAAGTAAGGGTTTCCATTTAAGTTTATTTTGTATGCAGTTTTTTTTTTATTAAACCAATAAGACAATTAGAAGATACAATTTTCTTGACGCAAGTGTATATTAGCAAATATTAAGCAGATATCCTTGCGTATATTTTTTTCAAACTTTCACAAACGAATATTTAGTATTTGCTGAGTTTTAGTATTGAGTACTGCTGGCTTTGAAATACACAGGCCGAAGACGGACAGCAGCGTCTTCGGTGCGACGGCGCCAGTCCTGCGGTCACCAACCCGCCTGCCCAGCGTGGCGACTATGAGCAACACACATGAGTTCGCGCAATTTTTGGCGCGAACCTGTGGAGGCCTATGTCCAGCAGTGGACTGCGATAGGATGAAGTGTGTGTGTGTGTGTGTGTGTGTGTGTGTGTGTGTGTGTGTGAAAATGTGAAATAAAAGTGGCTTACATATTGGTATCCCATAGCCAGAAGATCAGGAAGATATAGCGGCTCTAGCGGCATGGGTGACGAGAGAAATGAGACCTAATAAGATGCGAGACGCCAGAGGGGACTCAAGGAACGCTCCCAGAGTACCCTACCTCTACACTACACCACAGAGGACGCAGGTAAATTGTAATATTCTACATAAATTAAATAATTATAGGATTCTATTTCTACTTTGATTTTATTTATTCGCAAGTTTTATTTTTTAGACACGTAACATTTTTATACAATTATCGAACTCTTTCTATACTAATATTATAAAAAACAGATTTGCTTGTATTTAGTGACCCAAATTTTATAAATTCATACATAGACTATACCTACTTGAATAAATGAAAATGAAAAAGTTAAAATCGCGTAATCGATTATGGCTATGACGTAAGCGAAAGATGATTTAATTTAAAGTTATTAAATTTTAAGATGCAATGTTTTTTAGGGTTCCGTACCTCAAAAGGAAAAACGGAACCCTTATAGGATCACTTAGTTGTCCGTCTATCTATCAAGACCCCTTTTCTCTGGAACGCGCGGAGTCAAGCTGAAATTCATATCAAATACTCAGGTCTACTGTCAATATAAAAAAAAAATCAAAGTTCTAAGTTAAGGCAATCAAAAGATACAGCTCTTTAATGCTGCAAATTTCGACACTCGCAATGGAGTTGAAACCTACAGGGAACGTCTTATAGCACAGATAAAGGAAAAATTACGAAAAGGATTAATTTTTAGTTACCTCATGTAATCAAAATATTTTTAATAATTTTTGTACGGAACCCTCGGTGCGCGAGTCCGACTCGCACTTGGCAGGTTTTTTTTTTAATTAGTAGTACCTTACGTGTTCAGTTGTGTATTTTTGATATAATAAGCATGAAATATGGTCACGATAGCAGCTTTTATTAAATATAATTTAATAATTTAATTGTAATTAAAACTTACAAGAATGAAAGAGCTGGCTGTCGTAATGCTATTCTTGTTTTACGCTCTATGTCTGTTACTATTTAAATATACATATATGTAGAATATTTGAAAGTTTATAAATGATACGATGTCGCCACTTTTTCATTATTTACATAAATTGCTGTTTGACTTTGATCTCCTCAATGGATTTCTAAGTGATTGTTTCCTCTTGAGTAAATATCTAATGTATAAACTCTATAGATTACAAACATTTGCTTGTCTGTTATGACGTAAAAAAACCTAACAAAGATTTATTCATAATAATTGTGTTTGCTCGCAAACGAAAATAATAAACGACTTCAATTACATCGACATTGTAATACAAGGTAGGCTGACAAAAAAAATAGTCAAGTAGATACGCATTATTAGAGACAACTGAAAAAGTACCTACTTGTCAGATCTCAATCAAATTTAAATGGAACCACATTATAAACTCCAGCTTAAATCGGTACACACCCATTGGCACAACGGTCACATAGAACGGCACACCCAGTAGGTGACGTCAGGACAGCGTAGGTTGGCGAAAAAATAGTCGACGAATAAATACGCATTATTAAAGGTAACTCAAAAAGTCTTGTCAGATCTCGATTAAATTGAAATGGGACCACATGACAAGTGCCATCTTTCGATTAAAAAAGGATTATCAAAATCGGTACACCCAGTACAAAGTTTTGAGGTAGTACACATAAAAAAAATAAAAAATACACTCGATATAATGAAACAACCAAGGGACCAAGACGTCCGGTGACCATGGTTGTTGTAAAGTATTCGAAACGTCGGGCATCTAAAAAACTTAATAAACCGCGATAAAATCCGAAAAAGTTGTTTCATTATAATGAGTGAAATTCGCGTAAACATTAGAAAACAATATAAAATACACTCGAATTGATAACCTCGTCCTTTTTGGGAGACGATTGAAATATAAGTTTTAGCATAACTTTCTACTTTTAAAAAAACGGGAATTTGACATATGTATAATAAATAATAAAAAAGCGAAGTCGTAAAGAAAAACTGGTTATGGCTATAAAATAAATTTGAATACAACATCATTATTTTTAAATAAGATGTAAAAAAATCTTAAACTCGACCATTTGCCTATTACGATATCAGAATCTATATACAACAAATGAAAATGAATTGCCGAAATATATTTACGCGCATAACTCGCGAACGACTGCATCAAATAGAATAATTCTTTCTTATTTTGTGTTATTGCCAGCACAAGGTTTTATAAACCTTGAACCTTTGAAAAAGGAAATTATAAAAAAGTTTACATATTCACGAAATAAATAATATGGCGATACGAAGACGCACCGGCTTTATCTAGTTACTATATTTTTAGTTAAAAATCAACTAATATGAGTCGCAAAGTGATATTACATAAATAACTTTCCACGAAAAAACAGACTAAGTGATTTTTTTTGACATGACAACGTGTAATAAATCGATGAACGCCGGCGGCATGCACGAAAAAGGATGACTCATTGTAGCGTTACGCTAATTGTCCCGTTACGCTCATTTTACGCTTGCGCCGCATCTATCTCTCTTCCACACGATTGGCCTATGCGTCCGAGGAGATGTTTTGTTATCACGTTGTCACGTTAAACTATTGTCCGTAAACCAACTTTACAGACAGCCAATTTTTTCTATCAGAACTAGTAGCTCGAGTGGGGTAGTACCTCGACCTTACAGAAGACCACAGCTAAATAATACTGTTTTCAAGCAGTATTGTGTTCCTGTTTGTGAGTAAGGTGACCAGAGCTCCTGGGGGGGATTAGGGATAGCGTCGGCAACGCGCTTGCGATGCTTCTGGTGTTGAAGGCGTCTATAGGCTACGGTGAAGCGTACGAACAAGCGTACGGCTCACCTGATGGTAGGCGATTACCGTAGCCTATAGACGCCTGCAACACCAGAAGCATCACAAGCGCGTTGCTGACCTTATCCCAAATCCCCCCCCCCCCCCTAGGAACTCTGGTCACCTTACTCACCAACAGGAACACAAAACTGCTTGAAAACAGTATTATTTAGCTGTGGTCTTTTGTAAGGTCGAGGTACTACCCCAGTAGGGCTGCTCCATATTTTGAGCAGGTAATTTCCTGCTGTGCCCTGCTAGTCTACTAGAGCCAAAATTTAACCTAAACTCGCAAACTCATCTAAATATTCGAAACCAGCTGAGCCAAAGACGTTATCCTATATTGCGAACCAATTTGGCAACTAATTTAGTGATTCGTTTTTATTTGTATAGAAGACCGCGCCACGCGGTTTCATAAGTACCCGAACCCGTAGGAATGTCGGGATAAAAAGTAGCCTATGTGTTATTCTAGATCACCAGCTATTGAGCTATCTATCTTAATCATTTTATTAAAAGCTGTACAGTACTTTTTCCGTGAAAAAGTAACAAACATATATGTAATTATGTATATACGTCAATCCTCACAAAGTTTTGCATTTATAATATAAGTAGGATTACCGGCGGGCGGCGTAATGTAGATTGGAAATGTCTTTCTACCATACATATGTAAAGTTCATAATTGTAGGTGGATCTAAGGTTATTCAGACGAAAATTACTCCGTCGTGCTGCTCCCTATCTTCAAACAATCTTGGACAGAGAGTCTCGGGGTTGGTTCCTACATTTCCGCGAACGAAGGGCCGCGCTGCTTGCAAGTCAGAAGGTGCCCATGAAAGATATTGAGGAGGTAAGTTAATCCTTGTAAAGTTTGCCATAACATCTTTATTAGTAAATGTTTTAAATACCTTGAGATATATGTACAATTATATTATACAAAAACATTTAGAAAATATCAAGAAAATAATAGAAAAAAGTAAATCATTCTGCGCCAAGTCCAAGCTCTAAGCCATAAAGCTGGCCCCGTTGAGCTAGGATGGGCAAAACACATGAGTTCGCGCCATAATGTCGGGCGCGAACTTGTGGAGGCCTATGCCCAACAGTGGACTGTGATAGGCTGAAGTGGTGGTGGTGGTGGTGGTTGGGCTACTATTCGGACTTCGAAAAGTAAGTTAAAAATTAGTCAAAACACCTTCCAAGTGATGGACTTTTTTGTCCATTTTTATACCTGAACGCTTTACAAATTGTCCTTGTGCTACTTACGAGTATACGCTAAAGTCAGACGACCTTCCAAGTCACTCAATCTTTGTTAGAAGAAATTTTTGATATAAGTAAATTCAACTGAAGACAAAAAGTTTTAATCGGAATAAAACAAACGAGTTTATGTACAATAGTTTTATTTGGTATTGAAATTTCTATTAGCAATTTATCTCTCCATCATCAGCTCATCTAAATGGTACCTATCAGAACGTTGTACTAAACTTTCACAAGTATGCCATTTTGTGCGTACTAAACCAAACATCGACTTAAATAATGGTTTGAAATTTTAAATAGGACAACTTACAAATATTGCAATTTATGTAAAGTTTTCTAAAAATAAATATAGTAGCTTCGGTGTTTTCTATTAGGAAGTGAGTTCGGCTGCAATGCGTGAATACGTCTCGCGTGTGTGTAACGCGGTGCTGGAGTGCGACCAACTGACGACCTTGGGGCCCGCGATACCTGACCTGCTGGCCGCACAGCTCCGAGCTGCTGTCATTGTGAACAGGTATTATTACTGTTTGCGCTAGACATCCCGGTTTTCCGCAATCCTCATCCATGTCTGGCGTGAACTTTGGGCCTATGTCCACCAGTGGACTGGAATAGGCTGAACTGACTGACTGGCTGATGAATACTGTTGGATATGCCTTAAAGTTATGGATGAAATTGCTAATGAAAATTGCTATGGGATGGAATGGAAAATAACTTAAATTGCACGTGATTTTCTAAAATTCTGAAGACTGTCTTGAAACTCGTAGGTTTTAAGTATTTTAGTTCATGTGCGTCATAATTTAAACTATAGGCAGTTACAGGAATATTCAATGGTGCTCGATATTTCTTCGAAAGACGCTTGATATCTTGTCTTTATAGTAACGAGTACAACATTTTGCCACCAAAATTAGCATCTCCATTAACTTTCGTTATAATTATAATTATAAATTTAGCTTAACTGTATCCATTTGCCATTGTAATTGTATCCATTGCCTATCAATCTTCAGGTATTTCACGTGACAAATAATTGCTTCACTATTTGTTACCAAATAATTCATCATCATCAGCCTACAGTCCACTGCTGGACGTAAATCTCCCTCAGGCACAAGACCCGATAATCCGCTATAGCCATTCAGTCAATATCAGTTACTCTCTACAAGTCGTTGGCCCATCTGGCTAAAGAGTGAACCATGGCTCATTTATTTTATTGTGTTATTAACGCAGAGCCGAAGAAGGCGTACGAAAGAAACTTGAAGTCGGCTTAGCGACCGCTGAAGCGAGGATCCGAGCAGCTCATCCGATCCTGTCGCGAGCTGATGCGTGGATGAAGGAGAAGCTGGCTGCGGCCGCGCAGAACCTCAGGAGTGAACTGCGCTGGACGGGCATGGAGGATGCCGCCAACGCCATGCAGGCCCACAAGTTGTCGCAACACCGATACTTCCTGTTGCGAGACCTGACCTTCTTGAAGGATAGGGAGCCGCTGCTCATGAAGGTGAGGCTTACTAATTTGATTTTACCACAAAGAGTTATGTAGTGCCATAATAAACCTAAATAATTCTGTTTGCTTGCAAATGAAAAAAAAGAAGCCGACCACAATAAAAAACAATACAGTCGAATTGAGAATATCCCCTTTTTTAAGTATGTTAAAATTTAGATATAGAATAATTATATAGAACTGTTCTCATCTGAAAGGACTATTATTGAAATCAGTTTTTAAAATGAAACGGTTGTGTGATTTATTGATGATCTATGAAACGTCAGGAGCTGCGAGCCGCCCAGACGCCGACGCGCGAGTTCACGTGGGCGACGTACATCTGGCTGCCGCGCAACTGGAAGGTGTTCCGCGAGTTCCGCGGCCGCACGGAGCGCATCCCCACCGTCATCAGCGGCCGCGCCACCAACATCGTGACGCCGCGCTCCGACCCCAGCCAGCCCGTGTTCCTGCTGCGCGCCGAGCGCCTGCGCGTCAGCACCACGCGCTGGCCCGGCTGGCGCCTGCTCAACCTCGCGCACAGGTCACTCGCTTGCTCACTGTCTCTGTGTTCCTGCTGCGCGCCGAGCGCCTGCGCGTCAGCACCACGCGCTGGCCCGGCTGGCGCCTGCTCAACCTCGCGCACAGGTCACTCGCTTGCTCACTGTCTCTGTGTTCCTGCTGCGCGCCGAGCGCCTGCGCGTCAGCACCACGCGCTGGCCCGGCTGGCGCCTGCTCAACCTCGCGCACAGGTCACTCGCTTGCTCACTGTCTCTGTGTTCCTGCTGCGCGCCGAGCGCCTGCGCGTCAGCACCACGCGCTGGCCCGGCTGGCGCCTGCTCAACCTCGCGCACAGGTCACTCGCTTGCTCACTGTCTCTGTGTTCCTGCTGCGCGCCGAGCGCCTGCGCGTCAGCACCACGCGCTGGCCCGGCTGGCGCCTGCTCAACCTCGCGCACAGGTCACTCGCTTGCTCACTGTCTCTGTGTTCCTGCTGCGCGCCGAGCGCCTGCGCGTCAGCACCACGCGCTGGCCCGGCTGGCGCCTGCTCAACCTCGCGCACAGGTCACTCGCTTGCTCACTGTCTCTGTGTTCCTGCTGCGCGCCGAGCGCCTGCGCGTCAGCACCACGCGCTGGCCCGGCTGGCGCCTGCTCAACCTCGCGCACAGGTCACTCGCTTGCTCACTGTCTCTGTGTTCCTGCTGCGCGCCGAGCGCCTGCGCGTCAGCACCACGCGCTGGCCCGGCTGGCGCCTGCTCAACCTCGCGCACAGGTCACTCGCTTGCTCACTGTCTCTGTGTTCCTGCTGCGCGCCGAGCGCCTGCGCGTCAGCACCACGCGCTGGCCCGGCTGGCGCCTGCTCAACCTCGCGCACAGGTCACTCGCTTGCTCACTGTCTCTGTGTTCCTGCTGCGCGCCGAGCGCCTGCGCGTCAGCACCACGCGCTGGCCCGGCTGGCGCCTGCTCAACCTCGCGCACAGGTCACACGCTTGCTCACTTTCTCCCGTGCTCCGTGTCCCGCCGTGTCTAAACTGAGCTAAATGATAAATTAACACCTTCGTCATAAAACACACCTTTTACTTTAGATAAGAACGAAGGATAAATCAGGTATCAAGAATAACAGTTTCTTAGGGATACAATCGTTAAATTCCCGTCTCAAGTAGCTCGTGTGCTACAGTAGTCCGTGTGACACAGAGTGTGTGCGCAGGACGTGGTCGTGGTCGTGGAACCTGATGTTCGTGCTGGGCGTGCTGGTGCCGTGGAGCTCGCGCGTGTCGCTGCGCACGCTGCTGTGTGTCAAGCCCTTCGTGCCCGACCTCGAGCAGTCGCAGGTCTGTCCTTGTTACCTCCTATTATCACGAAACGTCGCAGTATAAATGTTGAATATAGATTCAACCTTATGTATAATAATTTTTTATATGCATTTTTAACTGGTACAGTAGTGAAAGGAAATTCGAAGTCGTAATTTATGAAAATCGCCTAGTCTTTTGTTTCAATTTTAGTGCCATTATTTTAAAATCGAATTGATTTTTTTGAACATTTGTAGATATCGGCAGTATTTGAACAAATCTTTAATTAAATAATCATTAGTATATTGAAGCAAATAATAGAGGGGAAAATTATAATGGTAATAACGAAAATTTAAGATTTTTTGACTAATTAACTGCATCTATGAGTAAATTCTCCCGTTCATATCACATCATTCGTTTTTTAAAGTTTTATTAACTAACTTTTTAAATTGTTTTAGGGATAGTGTAGTATTGATAATATTAATGTTGAAACTATATTGTTTAGGTTAACGGAACCCTATTCCCGAAGCGCAGTAGTGAGAAGCAGACGATGTGGTCGCTGTTACTGAAACTTTGGCGACATGTGTCGAAGGAGAGGACGCGGTTTGAAACCGAACCGGACACAGGTAGCATTTATCGCAATAGACGAGCTGTGGACGCGAAGCCCACATCGGACGGTGGGCGGATTGTGATGCTAAGGAAATACGAAGGAGATACAGAAGGGAACTTACTTGATGGGGAATGTTGCTTGGCGCGGAGCTGATAGTCTCGACCTCGTGGCGTCGAAAACTCGGTGGCGTCGAACTGGGTTCACTGGTTATGTTCGGCACTCGTTTTACACTTAAATTACTTATGTTTTATGCTAGAAGGCCGGCCGGCGATATAGAGAATTACTTTTATGGTCACACACTGTTTGAAGGTAATTTTGATGGGCCGACGACTCGACCGCGCGCGCGGTGGTTTAAGAGTGAGATATCGGAATGAACTGTCAATTGTATTGACAAGAATGACAGCTGCACTTGTTCAATCGTCGTGCCAATCTGTGGCGCGAACATCCTGGGAGGGCCCCGGCTTCTTGGGGGCCTGAGTAAGCACCTCCTCCTGGGACGAATACAGCAGCAGCCTTGCTTTTCTGAGCACAGGTCTGTGCATACATTGAGGGCTGTGTCCAGATCCACAGCTTTGTGTCGACTCCATCCGTTGTGTTGTGCAGTTGTTTCTTCTCAGACTTCATTGGAGCGGAGACCGTTGTGTTCTTGCTTAAGAAGGCGAGCAGGGAGAGGTCAAGTGGAGCGGATCTAAGGGTATGGAGGTAGGATCCAGTCACAGTGTCCCAGGGAGTAGTGAGAGAGGTACCTTGTATGAGCGGATGAGAAGAGAGCGTCATCGTTCGACAGCTCGGGCTGAATGGGCGTCATTAAATGACAATATGAGCGGATGGCGGGTCGATTACCCGCGCTGAGAGTCCAATGGTTGGACATGAGAGGAGAGTCATTATGAGCGGATGGCGGGTCGATTACCCGCGCTGAGAGTCCAATGGTTGGACATGAGAGGAGAGTCATTGAGTGACTGCATGAGCGGATTATAGAGCCCAACCCCCTTGGGGGCAGGGCTGTGAGCTGACCGGGCCCATTAACCGGGAATCAAATGTGAATTATTGCATCATCATTTAAAGCTGAACATGAGCTTTCTTTGCTAATGAGAATTCGATGCGTGAGCTGACCAGGATTATTAGTTGGTAGTTGAATTTGTGAACGTGTGTACTGACATAATGAATCTGTGATACCTATACTTGGGCGGATTGTGAATGGTATACTAAGAGAATTGGTGTGTGCTTCCAGTGTGTGACGATGCATGAGAAAATGAGAATAATTATATTTAATTAATTTGTGCGTACAATGTGTGTTTAGATATGAGAGAATGAAATTAATTATGCTTAGATAATGCGTTTGTCCCTACAGTGTGTGACTAATGTGAGAAAATGAGAATAATTAAGACGATAGAACGAATTTGTAATTACAGTGTGAGTATTGTGGTTAAATGTTCTGAGACCTAGTGCTTTCTTGTGCGGCGTGTGCCCACAAGTATTGTGGTTCGTGAGCTGGGCGTGCCACAGACGCCCATCTTCGATTTATCACAATTTGATGTGCAGAGAAAATAAAAAACTAAACGAATGTGAACTTGTGCCACAATATGCTATGTGTGTATCAATAAATAATATATGAGTGCCTTAATAATTATGTATGCGTGCGTACCACAATACGTTGTGTATACTTACAAAAGTAATACCTGTGTGCTTGCTATCATATGTGACTAATCCGAAATGTACTATGTTATAATATGCGACTAAGGCAAACAACGACTAAGATACTTGAGCTGAATAAAATAGATATGCGACCTAAATTTATTTGAAATAAATCAAAGTTAGTTAACCAATAATAGAATTAGTAAACAATTCTTACAACGAGAATATCACAATTTACTACCACGTATTTGTGACGAGAATGAAATTATAATGATAATAAAAGGAACTAACGGAATAATAAAACTAACTACTTATTTAACTGTGAAATGTGAATTATGTATGATATTGATTTAAACGTTAATACATTAGAACTGCAAACCAGTCGCCGTTAGGTGGCGCAAATAAAAAATACCTTGTTATAGTTGAGAATAATAATTGAGAATCGCAATCCGATCGCCGTCAGATGGCGCAGAAATAATATTTCCTCTTTTGTTAAGTTGTAAGCTATTTGCAACTAGATGGCGCAGATAACATATTTTTCAATAAAGTTGTGAGCTGAGTGGCCATTGTACCGCTAGATGGCGCAAATCATATGCTGAGTGCAGTTACTGTGAAATGTGTTTGTGCTATTCGTTGTCAGATGGCGTTGTCGGTTGGCTGCGATATATATATGCAAATTTAGTATGTAGTTGATCTCCGTGCCACTAGAGGACGTGAACAACAGATTTGTCTGAGCGGGATTTCACTATCGTGTATTTATGACGAAAATGAAATTATAATGATAATAAAAGCAACCAACGGAATAATAAAACTAACTATATACTTATGAGATGAATAATAATAATGCATATTGAAGAGAGACAACCCGATATAATTTACTTCTTCACCAGAACAATGTAAGCAATGTGATTTTACGACAAAATAGTGCGCGATGTACGCATCCGCTACGAAAACGAATTACGAAATAATAATAACCAAAGACAAAAGAAATATGTAATACGAAAGTGCGGATGTAAGACTAAACAAAACAAAAAATTATTATTCCGTGGATCACTAAATACTAAATATGTAACTACTATAATAATATTAAGAATGCAATGCTAAAAACCCATATAATAAAAAACCGGTAAAGACACGTAAACGAAAACGGTCTATTTGTCGAGCGGAGGCGACATACTATTATTAAATTAATTTCTCCGTTCACTATTATAACGAATAAGTTACTACTTATAGAACTTTATATATTTTACGACCTTAAAACGCTGTAGCAATTATAAAAATCTACAATACCACGCACAATACAAAGAAAATTATATATTTGAGATTTATTATTACTAAGCAATCAATAAAACATTGCATAAATGCATAAACGCTTTCCGCTTTGTACTCGTACTCATTCAATGACCTATATCGAGCGGATGATGAAATCACACATTTATTCCTCTAATACGAAAGTCGAAACTTTGTTACCAATTCTACACACTAACGAAATAATTATAAATTATGAGAGATTTGTACATTGCATAATTATATATTTAATATTGTACTGAGATTTAAGAGTGATTTTAATAATTCTGAGATTAAAAGAGTTCTGTTTATGTATATAATTTGTTATAACTGTTGCGAGTTGAATGTCGTTGCAAGGTCGTGTACTGTGTAATGAAGTTGTGGTATGTCGCTAGGGGGCGCCACGTATCACAATGCAATATTGAGCAGAATGTAACTTTTATATAAACGTTTATTACATTATAAACTTAAAATGATGCAATTAAACACTTGAAAATATGGGACATTATTATGCAAATCTTACACGAAAAGTATCGAACTTATAATATTATGTTCGAACGCGATAGGTTATGATTAAACAATAGAAAACTGAGATGCAAGCTATTTATTATCAAATATTAATAATAAAAGATGCATTAATGAATTTTAATGCTTGGGCTGATACATTATAACTGAATACTTAGGATATTTTACGTATTTACGAGATTTTAATATTTTATTTTTTGAAATGTGGGTACTTGAAAGTTAAAAGACCGGGTGTGGTCGAGTTAATTTTCTTGGGTTTTAGGGACTATTTATGCGTAAAGGGATGATTCGAAGGACCTTAAGAGAATTGAGAATGAGAGCAGTGGACTGTAAAATGTTCATAGGGCAGGCGCCGGTAAAATCCGGCTCGAAGGACCAAAAATGTGGGCGCGAAGCCCACATCGGACGGTGGGCGGATTGTGATGCTAAGGAAATACGAAGGAGATACAGAAGGGAACTTACTTGATGGGGAATGTTGCTTGGCGCGGAGCTGATAGTCTCGACCTCGTGGCGTCGAAAACTCGGTGGCGTCGAACTGGGTTCACTGGTTATGTTCGGCACTCGTTTTACACTTAAATTACTTATGTTTTATGCTAGAAGGCCGGCCGGCGATATAGAGAATTACTTTTATGGTCACACACTGTTTGAAGGTAATTTTGATGGGCCGACGACTCGACCGCGCGCGCGGTGGTTTAAGAGTGAGATATCGGAATGAACTGTCAATTGTATTGACAAGAATGACAGCTGCACTTGTTCAATCGTCGTGCCAATCTGTGGCGCGAACACGAGCTATTTGATAGACTCGCGTTTGATAGAGCGCCTAAGAATTACTGTAATTTACAATGAAAAACATTCTAGGAGAAACAGAATTCGTTTTTATATGCGGTTCTTTATTTCTATGCGGCAGTTAGTATTCATTTTTCACATTTTCGACGTTTTTTGGGATTAAGAAAAGTAGTATTGGACGGATATACAGAAGTGCGTTGCCAGAGTAGCTCGTATATTAAGACGCAGTAAAATTTAAAAAAGGGCTAGGATTTTTTTACCTGGAACATGATCTATAACACCCAAAGCCGCCCACTGACCACGCCCCTCAGGCTCTGCCTACTCAGGCTCAGGCCCCGCCTACTCAGGCTCAGTCCCCGCCCACTTAGGCTCAGTCCCCGCCCACTTAGGCTCAGTCCCCGCCCACTTAGGCTCAGTCCCCGCCCACTTAAGCTCAAGCCCCGCCCACCTTGCCACGCCTACTAGCGGCACCGTAGCCATTGGCGGGGCTTGAGCCAAAGTGGGCGGGGCCGGAGCCTGAGTAGTCTGAGGGGCGTGGTCAGTGGGCGGGGCCTGGTTGGCGGGGCCAGTATGCGGGGCTTAGCCCCCAGTAGGTGGATCCTGAGTGGCGTGGTCAGTGGGTGGGGCTTGGCCCACAGTGGGCGGAGCTTGGTCCCCAGTGGGTGTGGCCGCCGCAGCTCGTTGTGCCCTTGTCCTGACGCCCTCTCTCTCGGAGTCAATAGCATCTCCAACTCCCACTTCTGACACCAGTTCGAAGGATTTGGAGAGAGAGACCTGCTGACTCTTTTGCAGACTTTGTTCACTAGCACTAGGTCCGACACAAAGCACTAGGTTCAAACACTAAGCACTAACGATGTCCTAGGTCGTAGCCAATGTCGTAGGTTTTGCTGGTATCACTCTTGATCACTAGTTTTCACTTCGATTTCATCTCGAAGGTAGCTTAAACTGAACTGAACTCGCTCGTCTCCCTGCCGCTATTTATATCGCCCTAACACGTAACAATATGTACCTATTGATAATAAAAAATAAAATTAAAGTAAAATAAATATGTAAGGGGAGCTCACATACTACAAAAGTGATTTTTTGGCGCTTTTTGCTTACCTAGTCAATGGTACGGAACCCTTCGTACGCGAGTCCGACTCGCACTTGGCTGATTTTTTTACATGATAATGATATGGTGGTGATTACTTATCATTGATAAGTAATCACCACCATATCATATACTAAAACCTTCTCCGAAACACGCTGCATCTTATGGTCTAAGTATTATTCCGATCAGTTCAGTAGTTTTCGCAGTATAACCGAACAAATAAAAAAACTTGCTCTCCTTTTATTAGTATAGATGACAGTATAAATTGTACCCAGGTCTACTCGGCAAGGGACTGAGTCGCCAGGCGAACCGAGTATGGAACTACGGGGTAATAGGCGGGCTGGGCTCGCTGGCGCTGCTGCTGGGCTTCCCGCTGCTGGCGCTGGCGGCGAGCGCGCTGGCGCTGCTGGCGGCGGCCAGCGTGCCGCTGTGGCTGCCGGCCGTGGCGCTGACGGTGCACGCTGGCTGCGCGCTTGTGTACGACATGGACTGCCCCGACCCCGCCAGGCTCAACAGGTTATATTCTTTTCTGAAGTGAATCTTCTTTAGGCGCATGAGGGTAAAATTTTTTACGCATGAATCGTACGAAAATGTCCAACGTTTTGATGAAACGGCAACGTTTCTGTCGAAGAACAGAGCCACCTAGCGTGTACTATAGAAACTACAATTGTTAAATTAATATCGATAGTGTTACTTTGCAAACTAACTAGATGGCGCTGGAACGGAAATCTAAAGCTTAAGATTTGTATAAATATAAACGAGACTTAAAAATTAGTTTGCCAAAGAAGTTTCACTTCTGACATGTGTATTTGTAAGCACGCACTTTTTTTACAACTAGCTATATATACCTCACACACTGTTTTTATTATATAAAGCTATATATGTACAAAAAAAATATTAGTCAAGTAGAGACAGTAGTTCAAGTTTAGTTAAACCAACCCTAGTAATATAACCGTCTTGTATCTAAACTACTGCTTCTAATGCACTGATTTTCATAAGCGTAAGGCACACCTGCCGGGCTAGCATGCGTACAACGAGATAATCTCTTGACGAGAGAGATAGATAATGTCTACATCGAGTATTTTCTCGATTACCTTAGCATGCGCAATACGAGAGACATAATTCTCTTCCGAAGACTTGTCGATTAGAGAAACTCGTGCTGCCCTTACAAAAAAATAAACAATATTTTTACAATGCAACAATGATAAATTCTAAATTTTCACTACGTTTAATCTACATTGGCCGCGTTCTATTAAGCGTCCACATCGTGTTATCTCTTCAATTGTCGTGACGAGAAGAGTATCACGTGCACGCATGCTAGCTACTGTAGACATAAAGAGATAATACGAGAAAAGGGGTAGACAAACTTTTGTCTTGGCGCGCATGCTAGCCCGGCTGATGGTAAACGGTTACCGTAGCCTATAGACAGACGTCTGTATCACCAGAAGCATCACAAGTGCGTTGCCGACTCTGCTACCAGTCTCCCCCAGGAGCTCTAGTGATTACTTTTAACCGACTTTAAAAAAAGAGGTTCTGAATGCCTGCTTTTTTTTGTTATGTATGTTCCTCAGAACTTTTTAAGTAAAGTAAACTTTTTAAGTAAGTAAGGTAAGACAGGTTAGCTAAAGTAATGGTATTTTTCTCAGATTTTTCGTGTTATTTGAAGTGTTGATATGGCGAATCGGAATACTGGGTCTCTTACAGCCGATCATCGCATTTTTGGTGGCCGTCTTCTTTTGTCCACTTGCTGCATTCATTTTACTTGTGGGTGAGTTAATATAAAATTTATAATATTGAATATAAATTTATAAAGCTTTGTTGATTGAGTATCTAACTTCAATATGGCCAGACAAACATCCCTAATTTTAATCATAATATTCAACATTTTCATCTATAAATGCTGTACTCCGAAATTGAAAGTAAAAATAGTGCATTATTTGACGCCGCGTTGGCGCAGCGGTCACAGCACTGGATCGCGATTGGCTGTTGCGCGGGCGGTTGCGGGTTCGATCCCCGCACACGACAACATTTGTATTGGCCATACAGATGTTTGCCGTGGTCTGGGTGTTTGCGCAGTCCTTGTGGGTCTCCCGTGCCTCGGAGAGCACGTTAAGCCGTCGCGCGTCGGTCCCGGTTGTTATCATGTACACCTGATAGCGATCGTTACTCATAGTAGGAAATATATCCGCCAACCCGCATTGGAGCAGCGTGGTGGATTAAGCTCCGATCCTTCTCCTACATGGGGAAGAGGCCTATGCCCAACAGTGGGATATTACAGGCTGAATCGTGATCGTGAAGCAACTACTGTGTAGTGCGTGCATACGTGCGTGCGTGAGTGCGTTTGTGAGTGCGTGTGTGTGTGCCTGTGTGTGTCAATAGATAGAGCGAGCTGTACATGTAGTAGTTATGTGGTCGCAGGCGGTGTAAGCTGGTGGGTGGTGCGCGGCGCGTGGGAGGCGGTGGCGTGGCGCGCGCTGATCGTGCGCGCGACGCGTGTGTGTGTCAGTAGATAGAGCGAGCTGTACATGTAGTAGTGGTGTGGTCCAGGTGGTGTGAGCTGGTGGGTGGTGCGCGGCGCGTGGGAGGCGGTGGCGTGGCGCGCGCTGATCGTGCGCGCGACGCGTGTGTGTGTCAGTAGATAGAGCGAGCTGTACATGTAGTAGTGGTGTGGTCCAGGCGGTGTGAGCTGGTGGGTGGTGCGCGGCGCGTGGGAGGCGGTGGCGTGGCGCGCGCTGATCGTGCGCGCGACGCGTGTGTGTGTCAGTAGATAGAGCGAGCTGTACATGTAGTAGTGGTGTGGTCCAGGCGGTGTGAGCTGGTGGGTGGTGCGCGGCGCGTGGGAGGCGGTGGCGTGGCGCGCGCTGATCGTGCGCGCGGCGCGCGTGCCGGCGCACGACTCGCGCTTCTGCCGCCGCGTGGCCGGGCCCGCGCTGCACTCACGGCCCGCGTACCAGATCTCGTGAGACACTTTGTTGTACTACTAGGTCGGCAGGCGAGCGTTCTTCTCACCTGGTGGTGAGCGGTCACCGTGGTCTACACACGCCTACAACATCATAAACATCGACCTTGACCCTCCCCAGAAGCTCTAGTGACCTTACTCATCACTGGAATACAACAATACTTGAGAGTATTATTTTTTTTTTCTGAGATCTAGATTTGTAAGGCTGAGGTACTTCCCCAGTCAGGTTAGTCAAAAACAGTATACGTTGTAAAATACCGGCGCATATAACATAGTACGAGTTGTGCGCAGCGCGGCGCAGGCGCTGGCGGCGGTGTGCGCGCGCGCCGAGCTGGAGGCGCTGGCGGCGTGGGCGGCGCGCGCCGAGGCCGCCGTGGAGCGCCCGCTGCGCGACTACGAGCACTTCGTGCGCGCCTGCTTCGGGCCCTTCTCCGTGCAGATCGCCAAGGTAGCGCACCGGCTCAGGGCTCGCTAACTGTAACGTTCACTACGGCGCGCGCCGAGGCCGCCGTGGAGCGCCCGCTGCGCGACTACGAGCACTTCGTGCGCGCCTGCTTCGGGCCCTTCTCCGTGCAGATCGCCAAGGTAGCGCACCGGCTCAGGGCTCGCTAACTGTAACGTTCACTACGGCGCGCGCCGAGGCCGCCGTGGAGCGCCCGCTGCGCGACTACGAGCACTTCGTGCGCGCCTGCTTCGGGCCCTTCTCCGTGCAGATCGCCAAGGTAGCGCACCGGCTCAGGGCTCGCTAACTGTAACGTTCACTACGGCGCGCGCCGAGGCCGCCGTGGAGCGCCCGCTGCGCGACTACGAGCACTTCTTTAAATTTGTTAATTTAAACACGTTCTAACGATGCTGTAATCGTTTATTGTCATCGATCACTTACTAACAAAGCTGTAATATGCATCTGTCGCGCAGACGGGGTCGTACAGGCAAGTGGAAAAGGAGTGCGGCGAGCTGGTGTGGTCGGTGCGCGAGAAGGTGTCGGCGCGCAGGCGCGACCTCGCGCTGCCGCTCAGCGACGCGGCGCGGGCGCGCGTGCGGCTGCCGGCGCAGGACCTGCGGGTGAGTACCTGACACCGGGGAAGTCCCTAATGTACTGATTTTTTAGTTTGATTATATCGCCTTAATATTGTCATATTATAGTAGTGTAGGGTAAGTGCGTGCTTCCCTCACAGACACGCGCGGTGTTATAATATAATGCGTGTGCTTGTATGTTAGAGAGCAGTGCACGCGTGCGCAGCGGAGCTATCGCGGCAGTGGAGCGAGGAGGCGCGCGCGGACGACTGGTGGGCGGCGCGCGGCCTCGAGCCCGCCGACTGGCACGCGCTCGCCGCCAACACGCTCGTCGAGGTAATGTTGTGCGTGTGTGTGCGGGTGTGCACATGTGAGCATGTGGGTGTGTGTATGTGTATGTAATGTGGCGAGGCCGACGGTTAATGAGCGGCATTCTGGTTTTGGTGTCTCTAAGCTGCGGTACCAGCCATCAAGTGTATCGTAAGCTTGCCAATCTTATAGAATACAATAATGATACAAGTTTGTGTGTGGTGCAGGTTTTCGACGCCGAGGTGCTGGTGGCGCTGGAGGAGAGCGAGGCGCGCATCGTGCTGGAGGCGGGCCCGGGGGCGGCGCGCTGGCGCGACCTCGCCGCGCACTCGCCCGCGCCGCCCGACGTGCTCGCCGAGCGGGACGACTGGCGCCCCGCACCCGGTAAGTTTTTTAATTTTAATTTTTTATTTTATACAATTAGGTCGGCAAAGAAGCGTACGGCTCACCTGGTGGTAAGCTTATACCGTGGATATCTCTTTATTTTTACGTAAATTTATTATTGTAGCATTTCATACTATCTTTGCAGAACTAAATCGTTTTCCGCAGGTGTCTGGGGCGAGTGGAGCGGCACGCCGGCCCCGCGCGTGCCGCCGCCCGCGCTCGACGTGTCCGCCTTCAGCCCGCGCGCGCCGCACCTGCCGCCGCTGCCCGTCACCCCCGCCGTCGCGCTCGTGCTGCACAACCGGTACTGCGCGCACCCCGCACCTCCCCGCCCCGCCCTCTGTACCGCGTCACTGTCACTGTCACTACACGCACCTGCCGCCGCTGCCCGTCACCCCCGCCGTCGCGCTCGTGCTGCACAACCGGTACTGCGCGCACCCCGCACCTCCCCGCCCCGCCCTCTGTACCGCGTCACTGTCACTGTCACTACACGCACCTGCCGCCGCTGCCCGTCACCCCCGCCGTCGCGCTCGTGCTGCACAACCGGTACTGCGCGCACCCCGCACCTCCCCGCCCCGCCCTCTGTACCGCGTCACTGTCACTGTCACTACACGCACCTGCCGCCGCTGCCCGTCACCCCCGCCGTCGCGCTCGTGCTGCACAACCGGTACTGCGCGCACCCCGCACCTCCCCGCCCCGCCCTCTGTACCGCGTCACTGTCACTGTCACTACACGCACCTGCCGCCGCTGCCCGTCACCCCCGCCGTCGCGCTCGTGCTGCACAACCGGTACTGCGCGCACCCCGCACCTCCCCGCCCCGCCCTCTGTACCGCGTCACTGTCACTGTCACTACACGCACCTGCCGCCGCTGCCCGTCACCCCCGCCGTCGCGCTCGTGCTGCACAACCGGTACTGCGCACACCCCGCACCTCCCCGCCCCGCCCTCTGTACCGCGTCACTGTCACTGTCACTACAGTGGTCAATTGTACCACAGTTCCTCTTATTTTAGCAATATTTTCTTTTACAGAGAGTCCGATAATCCCGTCCCACTGGATTCAGATCTATGTATGGAAATATTGAAACGTCTCGACGACGCGCCCGATCGTGACGACGTTAGAGGTACAACCAATAGCCTTTACTTTTTCTGATTTCCACTGTGTACAAACGACAGACATTTGAACTGATTCACACGAACAGATGACGTGGAGAGATACCGCGGCGGCGGCAGTGAGGCGACGAGTGAGACGAGTGGATCTGAGACGCCGGACGACGACGCGCCCCGGGCGCCCCAAGCGGTAGCCACGCCGGACTCCGCGCTCTGCAGGTTTGTTCATCATAAATGTTCTTCATATGTTGGCTTTTTACAGGTTCCAAGATTTATATTTTGCTGATATTTGATGTCACGATGTCATGGTAATGGAGAAGATTAACCAATTTTTAAGTGTTCTACTCAACGGCATGAAGTGTGATGAGGATACTGTCTTAGGATTCCTGAAAAGCCCACACAGCACATCAGACATAAATGACCTTAATCTCAAATTGGTCAGATCTGTATTGCCTACAACATTATGTATATACCTACAAACATATTTTTATTAGAAGATATAAAACACACCCAGCCTGCCAGTGCTAAGGCAGCGCTTTGTTCAGACGTTATCTATCCATCTATATTTAAAAACTAGAATTGTAACTGGCCAGACTTAGTTACAAACCCTTCTTGTCCGTCATATACCGTTCTCCCTACCGGTCACATAAAATTCTCCCTAGCGGTCATAAACTAATCTACTTACTGGTTATATACCATTATTCCCACCGGTCTTATACCACTCTCCTTACCGGTCATATACCACTCTCCTTACCTGTCATATACCATTCACACTACCCGTCCTATAACATTCTCCCTACCGCTCTTATACCATTCACCCTACCAGTCCTATAACATTCTACCTACCGGTCTTATAACATTCTCCCTACCGGTCATTAACCATTCTCTCTACTGGTCATATACCATCCTCCCTACAAGTCCTATAACATTCTCCCTACCGGTCTTATACCATTCGCCCTACCGGTAATATACCATTCTCCCTACCAGTCCTATAACATGCTCCCTACCGGTCATATATTTATCATTCTTCTACCAGTCATATACCATTCTCCCTACCCTTCACATAACATTCTCCCTTCAGGTCAACCGGTCATATACCAATCTCCCTACCGGTCATAGACCATCCTCCCTACCATATACCATTTTTCCTAAATTAGTAATTCTTTAGCTTAAAATCTCCTTTGATCGGTAGCATACATATCAGTTTGCCCGTGTGTTACAGAATATCCCCTACAAGTGAGAGAGCCGCTTGCAGGTGGACACTGACAGGGCGCGGAGTTCGCTTACGAGCGGACCTCGCGAGCCCGGAAGACGTCACCCTCGACATTGACCGCCATGTTGGCACTTCCGTTTGAATATAACTTTCATTTGGAACTAACATTTCATTAAATGACATTAATTGTTAGTTTTAGGAAGTTGGCTATGGTTGTGGTTGCATAAAAAGGGATATGCGGTTTATAGTTTTACTTTGAATATAGTTATGTTTTTACGTTTTTTATAAGTGCTAAAATCTTAAAAGCACATTTCACCAGCCAGAGCTAGAGATTATTTTTCAAGTA
This sequence comes from Melitaea athalia, assembly GCA_905220545.2. NCBI lineage: Eukaryota > Metazoa > Arthropoda > Insecta > Lepidoptera > Nymphalidae > Melitaea > Melitaea athalia. The sequence continues at coordinate 18,022,732 of HG992184.1, read as the reverse complement.
ATAAAGTCTTATTCCGTTCCTTCAAACACACACTCTAAATATCATTATGTTTAAATAATGGAATAATATTGTTTTTCTTATGTAAAATTAAACTTGTTTTTAATTTAAAATATATGTTAAGTATATAATTTACATTATGTGCATAAAAACAACATATTCCCTTTTTATGCTATGTTTTATAAATTCACAAGCTTCGTGTGATGATCAATTAATCTAAATGAAATTACGCTCTCTATTTGTGGTTTTAAAAGCTTTAAAATGTTTGTATTGAAAGACAAGACAAAGTACTTTTATGGTATTTAAGTGAAAGTTATAAATCGTATTATTTGTTTTGTCTTTAATTGTTGCCATATACAATATTATGTTAGCATTACTTCAATATTATCATGTACATGTAAAACAGAGTTTCCAATATTTCGATTCTACTAAAAGCGCTAGCGCCCCCGTGACCATAGACAAAAGAACCAATAATCACTTCAACCTCGCAGTCCACTGCTGGACATAGGCCTCCACAATTTTGGCGCTCACTCATGTGCATTGCCCATAGTCACCACGCTGGGCAGGCGGGTTGGTGACCGCAGGGTGACTTTGTCGCAACGAAGACGCTGGCAAAAGAACTAATAATAATCACTTAACATCCCGTTTTACATGTAAATCAAAGAGATAGTGATCACGACTTGATGTTATCATTTAACGTAATGATTTTAAAATTTATTTAATTAAATTATAAATTATTATTTAAAATTAAATGAAATGGGAAAGCTAAGTCGTCTACAAGAAAATATATTAAATATATATTAGTTCAGAGCAGCTAGTGATATAAGATCTGATAGGTCATTAAGGCTAATATTTAAGAACACTATGACTACTGAAAAACACTACAGAATCGCACCATATACACTTGCATTCACTTTGTACGTAGTGTAAAGTAATAGCTTTGTTGACAGATCTATTTATTATTTATATATAATTTTATGTTTCAATAAAGTTTATGTCCGATAGAATCCGGCTTGTAGGATCAAGTCAAAGTACGACAGGGACAAATTTAATATTAGTTTCGAAACATATATATTATAAACTAAGTTAACTTATTAATTATTACAAGAAAATATCTCCTATATCTTTATATTATTTCTCAGACTGTGTCCAAAAACGTTTTAAAATGACAATCTATTAAAATGACGTATATAAATACAATTTCAAATAAAATAGAAACGTGAGATGAATTAGATAAATATCATAATTAATTAGGTATAAGCAGAATTTACCGCTAAAGTGCTTTCGTAGTAGCGCGTATATTGTATACATACATATAAATATATATGCCTTATTGTATAATATTATTTTAGTATATAAGAAAAGGTAATGTTAAAAACGCTATCTACCGCCGATAGATATTAAATAATGCGTTATTAGAAGTTTGACTAGTAAACGTGCAACGGAATCAATTGATTGAAGGATATTGGAATTAAAAGACTTGCAATACCTCGTTATGAATGTAGCTCTTATCTTGATTATGATAAGGTTGAAAATCCTTTAAAAAACTTGTAAGCGAATGTGCCCTTTTAAACTTGACAAACATACAGGTGAATAGAAGTGATAGGCATTAAACTAAGTAATGCCATTTTTAAACTATATACAAAATTACAGCTATCTGCTACTATTTTGATACATATCTTAGAAATGGTATGTACTATAATTTATTGTATAGTTTAGCTGACCCAGCCACGCATTGCTTTGGCTCAGTAATTATAATAGATTTAATCAATTTTTTACCAATTCTTTTGATATACGGTGCCATCTACCGGATATCTGCGCAATTTAGATGCCAAACCGCCATCTATTAGGATTTTATAGAACTAACCGATAAATACACACTAAAGTCGTTTAATAAACATTTAATTTGCAATAATAAATATTGAGATCAATAATTGAGATAAAAGCTACCCTATCTCCCAAGTTGGACCGAATTACAGATGCTTACAATATTGGATAAAAATTGGTTCAGTAGTTTCGGAGTTTATCTCGAACATACATCGTGACAAGAATTTTTTATATATACATTATAGATTTAATGCCTCTCGCTTTTTTGTACATCATGATTGTATAAAAAGTCGTTAACACCAATTTAGAATGTAAAACTTTACGCGTTGCTTCTTTACAAAAAAAAAATTCCTTTTTTCGAAATATATTTTATTCTATAAGAAATAAGTTTTATTCGATAAGGTCGAATGTTTGTAAGCTTGTGTCATTGATGTATATTTATTTAAAATTATATCAATCGAATATAATTATGATTCTAAAATAATATCTAAAATAATTAATAAATAATGGATAAACTTGTTTGACAGCACAATAAATTTATTCTTTCGTTATAAATTAGTTTATTAAGTCGTTTGAAATAGTGTGTGTGTTCTTGGAATATTCATTTCAATCATGTTTGTACTGAACAATTCTGTTTTTGAATGTGTGTGTATCCTGATAGCTTTACTTTTATATAATTTAAGTTAAGCTTGCAGGTAGGTTAGTTGCTTTCTAAGCATATTATGGATTACTTGCACTAAAATGATTTTAATAGATACAAAATTGCAATAAACGGATCTAGTCGGCCTATAATAATCAGTCTCAATGCAAAACAATACAGTCTCAATGCATTTATTGGTTTCGCAAATTGTATAAGTAGTTTTATGAATTTTTATAACCAAATGCATTTTCTGGAAAACCATTTGTATATTTATTGTAGATATATACTTTTAAATAGACCTAAAAACTTCTAATTTCAAACATAACATTATAAAATAATAAACTTTGCGTTAACAGGTTAAAATATAATTTATTATTTAAGCTCGACGGCATTCGAAAATATTCTTAATATTAAGAAAACTAAATTACACGAGGCTCATTTTATAGTAATAACTTGGCAACATTATACCAAAAAACTTATTATTACAGAAATACAACGAATTATTATGAAAATGCATTTATATTGTATTACTAGAACAATTTACCAAATTCTTTTATAATATTTGTAGTTTGAAATGCCTCGAAATATTTATTTGTATAATAAAGTATATAAGATGAGGCAACATTGGTTCATACTGTAGTATCAACAATTATCAACATAGTATTCGAATAATAAAATAAATGCATTTCTTTGACCATGACTATAAGCTTTAGTTAGGTTAAGTTAAATATAACGATTATATGCTGTTTAATGGAATAAGAAACGAATAGATAAATAATATCGTACAATGTCAAACAAAGAATATAGCACCGACTTTGAGTAGGTAATTGAGCGTTTATTTCATTTTAGTACTCTTCTGTATGTGTGCGTGTGTGAACATACAATTTTATATAGTGTGACAAAAATCACAATGACGCTTACAATAAGTATAAGCACGAAGTATAGATTTCGTGAGTATAAGGGCCTATGCAAACCACGTTTTTTAAACGCGCCGTCGACGCGCGTGTCACGCGATACAGACGCGATGCAAACGCGCGTATGTCGCGATACAAACGCGATTCAAACGCGCGTGTATCGATACAGACGCGCCGTCGACGCGCGTTTGAATTGATACAAACGCCAACAAACTGCTCTGTAGGATAAAAACGCGCCGTCGACGCGCGTGTCACGCGATACAGACGCGATGCAAACGCGCGTGTGTATCGATACAGACGCGCGTTTTAGAAACGCGCGTCGACGGCGCGCTTAAAAAACGTGGTTTGTATATGCCCTAAGTCAAGAAAATTTGACATTTTACTGTTGAGCTTTTATATTTTAAATACTGAAAAAAATTAAAATTGTCTTTGATTTTTTATAATAACTCGTTTCGCCTACTTCCTGGCACGTATACGCATTTACTGTGTCAATACACGTGTAACACACGCAGCACACAATGCTTGATGGCTTATAATGGAAATAACTTAAAAGGTTGATGTGTAATATTTTTTGTATGGTGTTGTAAATTCATATGTTGCCACAGAAAATATAGAAATATAGGAAATAAAACGAAAACGTTATGTATATAAAGTTTGATAATAAAAAATATAAACTCATAAAAATGTAGTTTGTCATCCTTATAGTCCCTATAACTCATTTCATTATATTCAATTGGAAAAATATTATCTGTGGTAACCGGAAATGCTAGTAATTTATTAGTTACAATGTAATTAACTATTTGTTCAAATTGTGTAAACAACACATTTATCAAAACAATATTTATTGCTGTATTGATTAATACATTTTACAATCTTATCATAAAGTATCTCTTATGTTAAGTCGTTTGTTTACATTTAATTGAAATTTTTGTAGAATTGAATTGGTGTAGAATTTTTTACTTTATTGTGTGCCTGTATTTAAATATTAAGTTAGTAATAAAAATTTCATATAATTTTATCTCTTTTGAATACTCAATTATGTAATTGTAGCAAAATATTTTAAGTCTCCAATTGAATGTATTATTTTATAAACGCATAAGTAAATATTTAAACAATTTTTTTTACTTTTGTTTTGTATAAATATAACAATACACTTATCTTTAAATGTTCCCATGTAATGTACACCAAATCAAGTTTGGTTGATTGCATCTAAGAACAAATTTCTCAAAAGAAAATACCTTCAGAAAACACGTAATACTTTTCATGTTTTTGAACATTTATCTCAATTATTTCACTTCATATTTAAAAAAAAATGTTCCCAATTTAAAGCTGTAACTACTATAATGTAGCTTTTTTCCTAAATCATAATATACATACGTGTTGTTTGTCTGTGAGTGATAAGTTACATTACTTAAAACCTTTTTCTAAATTCTCATCCGTCCCTTCACAGCCAAAGCAACTTTTATCCAATTAGTTTAATATAGTTTTATTTGTATTATATAAGCTTATATATTTTTATTTCTCACGATAATGAACTTTATTTATTGTAATATTTTAATTCGATATAATTTAATATACGACGTCGAGGTTTTTCAAATAAAACACGTATTTTATTGAATGGAATTTAAAATTTATTAAACCTACCTACCTAGAATATTATAATCTTCTCTGTTACATGTTTGTATCACATGGATTTGAAAATTACTTTGTTTAATATATATCTACTATGACAGTACAAGCTTCAATGCATGCATACATTAATAAATATAAAAATTAAAAAACAATACATTTGATCTTCTGTGAACATATTTGTTACTATAACATCCACTTCTAATTAACAATAATAATTTGAAAAAATTTGTTGGACCTACCTACCTAAAGATTAAATAATTAAAAATTATATTAAATATATTTTAAAAAAAAGAGTAGTTATTATGCTTACAAAACATTAATAGTTTTAAAACAAAATTGGTCCTAAATAAAAAAAGGAAACTAACATAAAATGCTAAATGTAAAACTGTTTCATAATGCAGATTAAAATAATTTGTTTAATACGATAATATTATTCATAATAAAAACAATAACAAGAACCACACCACGCCTGTATATTTAGTTACGAAAGAAACGTGTATCAACATTCAAATGAATTTATTAAAATAACGCCTAAGCAGCATCACCTTTACTTATAATGTTAATACTCTGCATAGTTATTTGTTTTAATTCGCTTCAATAAAACATGTAAACTATTAAATTAATGAGAGCAAACAAAATAGTTTTGTGCTAGTTGTGATGGTACGGTTGTTTTGTTTGATATGTTTTCATTTAACAGCAAAATAATAGTGAACTTTATGCTATGAACATGAACATCTACCGCATATACAATATCGAGTGCAGCTTCCTTCCAACGCCGAGTGACTTCTACACATTTCAATTGTATTTTACTCAATTCATAGATGAAAGTTAAATCTCCATGTGATAAAGATTGTATATAAAAATAAATGTGACTCTAATACACATCTAAATTTTAAAATTATTAGAAATACAAACACTAGCAAGCTACTATAGGCGATGGCAACACAGGACATTTTGTTTCCGACACATCACATCGCTTCTAACAATATCCACGAAACTCCACACAAATACTTGTGACGATTTAGGCCTACCGCGCGTCTGTCTACTATCCATACGAGATAAATATTAATCGACATACGTATACCGTATACTAAGTTCAACTCATCTTTGCGCGCGGATATATGTGTGGGTCCCTGTCCCTGACCGTCTGCTACACAAATTAAAGTTGTATAATTACAAGCGCACGCACACATAGAGCCGCGCGCAAAGATGACTTGAACTAACTATAACTATATTGAAACGTTCGAACGGTACATCACATTACACTTAATATTTTCTGACGATATTGCGTTAATTTTAAATACAGGTATTGTAAATTGAAAAATACAGTTAATATACAGGACGTTCAATTCCTAACTGCGTTCCTTCAAATGGAAATTTCTATAGGTGTAAATGATCACGTCCCACGTGAAAAAAAGTCCCAAGCCCGTTTATAAATTTGACTGCGTTTAAATAGACGAGTTACTTTGATAGACTCGTTCCGCATGATACCTTTCATTTACAATGAAAAACATTCTACGAGGAATACAATTCGTGTCCATATGCGGTTCTTTAGTTCTAAACGGCAGTTAGCATTATAATATTTTAATTTACCGATGCTTCTTAGGGCTAAGAAAAATAGTATTGGACGTTTAAATACTGAAGAGTTGCCAGAGTAGCTCGTATATTAAGACAAAGCGAAATTTAAAAAAGGGCTAGGAGTTACAGAACCCCCCATTTGAAGGAACTCAGTTAGGAGTCGAACACCTATATACGGATATATACGTAGCCTATACTTTCAAACGTCGTTCGTTCTTCACCAAGCTGTAGCTACACTAACACAAGACACTCATACTTAAAAGCGTGCATATTCCAGACCTTGACAAAATGTGCCGTATCGACATTTAGGGTAAGGGGACCGTCCTTTGAATATACTCTTTGTTCTCTCTGGTCAAGGTGTTAAGATTTGTAACACCTATGTAATAATAATAACGAGCGGTCGCCCCAGTAAATATGTATATAACTTTATCGAAAAAGGCGGTTGTGGTTGTATTGCTTTCGATTACAATGCACGATGCTTGCCAACTACTCTTAAAATAATGTCCAATACAATTTGAAAACGCTACTTACATCTAAATATTATTCTAAATTCAATTTGTTATTACTATATACTATATACCGATACAAAAAACAAACTAATATTTAGTTTTCAAAATATATAAATATGAAAATTTAATTGTAGAAAAATTAGAAAAAAAATCTATAAAATGCGTTAGTTTATAAAGGTAGCTATAATATTACGAGTATAATTTTTATCTTTCATCATAGATTCTTATTATTAAACAAAATAGTAAATATAATAACCAAAAACCATAGTTTTCTTATTACTTAAAAAATATTGTGAAAAACAATTGAATTGTCAATCGATGCTTATTTTGTTATTAGTCAACGTTTAAATATAAAATTAAAAAAAAAAATGTTAAGTATGGAATAACAACTTGCTGTTTGTATACTATTAAAATCCGTGAATATTGGGCTTGTTACATCACTCTCGAGCTAGTGGTTTCTTATGTATTAAAAACACTAGAAGTGTTGATAAATGTCACTTACAGAAATAAAATTATTAGCTCGTTTGCGATCTCTTGTAGACTGGATATCCCTATTGAAAAATTCTATTAGGATCCCATCAAAAGCGACAAAAGCCACTTAGAAACCAATAAAATAAATATAATTTGTATTGGTTTCTAAGTAGAATCCTAATGGAACTTTTCAATAAGGATATTAGTTTCATTCCTAATAATTCATTTATCTACAAAAATGAATTATAAAATTGTTCTATCATTAAATTAATGTTAATAAATTAATTATTATAAAAGAAACTAATATACGTAGTCTTCCAACAGAGTCCATGATAATTACAAATAATGACAGGACACAATTTAATTTGAATCGTTCAATTAATTAACAATTTAATTTTTAATATTACATTTAGTGCATAATTTATAGTTAAGTTACTACAAAAGAGTGGATTGCTCTTCCGTCGATTATAGATAATTACTTTCTTAAAACATTGATTTATAAATTACTAGCTGTGCCCGCGGTTTCACCCGCGTTGATTTGAGGGAAAAAATAGCCTTCCTTCTTCTTAAAGCTTAAACTCTTAGAGCCTTTCTCTTTAAATAGGCTATCCACCTCAGAGGAATTTTTCAATTCGAATCAGCAGTTCTTGAGTTTAGCGCGTTTAAACAAACCAATTTTCAGGTTTATAATCCATACTATCCATACTAATATTATAAATGCGAAAGTAACTTTGTCTGTCTGTCTGTCTCGGAATCACGCCAAAACTACTTAACAGATTTAAATGAAATTTGGTATATATTCTAGAGTCTGAGAAAGGACTTATGCTACTTTTTAATAGGAAAAAAAGGTGTAAGGGGTTGTATGGTTGTAATGAAAATTTGTATTTATTTATTTAACAATTTATGTACATTGGAAAACAATAGGAAATAGCACTTATAAACAATGCTGATACAAAGGCACTACTTATCCATGATGGAATCTCTTCCAGTATTCCTGCCATAGGAAAATTATAAAATAATGGAATTATTATTGTATAATATCTCCCCTAAAATTAAAGAACGTATTTAAATAAAGGTTTTGAATCGACAACATATATCCACATATACAGATAGTGGCGTATTTTAGATTTTAAAAATGTAGAATAATATCAGTAATAAAAACGGATTGACATAATAAATATTGGTTGTCAAATATTTATGCGTGCGGGGCGTTCAGAAATTTATTTAGAGTAAACTAAGAAAAATATATCAAGCTACTTAAATATACAATAAACGATAAATGTACAAATGAATTACTTAAATACAAAAAAAAAAACCGTTCAATTGATTGGTCTCATTGAAACATTCCAGATTATTCTGTCAAGCCAGTTAAAGTCAATACATTAGGTATATAAAAAATATTTTATAGCTTTTAGTAGCTTGATATATTTTCCTTTGTTTACACTTAATAAATTTCTGAACGCACGCATATATTTGACAACCAATATAAATTATGTCAACCCGTTTTCATTACTGACATTATTATACATTTTTAAAATATAAAATACGCCACTATCCGTGTATTGTGGATATATGTTGTCGATTCGAAACGTGTATTTTAATACGCTCTTTAATTTTAGGGTAGAGTTTACGATATCCACGGGATGAACATGAAATGTTTGACAGCTACAAAACGCGAACACACTTCCATACAAATTTTCATTCCCACCTTTCAACCCCTTACACCCTTTTTTCCGCATTAAAAAGTAGCCTATGTCCTTTCTCAGACTCTAAAATATCTATATACCAAATTTCATTTAAATCTGTTCAGTAGTTTTGGCGTGATTGCCGGACAGACAGACAGACAGACAGACAGACAGAGTTACTTTCGCATTTATAATATTAGTATGGATTTTCTTTCGAAAAATGTACCGTCCATTGACTAAAAGGTCGCTAAAGATTAAATGGTCACTTCTTAATATCATTATAAATGAAATTGTTTAAAAAATGTCTATCATTCCGTTTAAGTGTTTAACTATTGATTGTTCTTAACATATAAAACGAACAAGTGCATGAATGAAAGAAAATGTTTAAAAAATTTCACTAATTAAAAGTAACTGACCTATATTCTTTTATAACGCTTGATGATGAAGAAAGAGGAATGAGTTACAATAATAGTTTTAAGAAAAACGCGCTAAAAGGTTCTTAGTCATTAGGAGGGTAGTTAAAAAATTAAAATGTATGACAAATCAATATTAATATGAGAGTTACGCGTTTATAAAATTATTATCCTTGTTTCTGAAATCGTTGTCTATCAATGGAGTGATTTCTGCAGCTGTACGTGAGTAACAGAGATGTAAAAAAATCACATACACGATGAAATGATGAAACAAGCCCAACTATAGAAACATAGACATCAGAACACTTAGCATAATAACTTATTTACATACTTTTATATATCTTTCGTATGCAATGGGCATGACGACAGTATCAAAAAATCGTCAATTTAATGATTTCAGGGGAACACTCACATTAAAAAAATTCAAAATACTGGTTTAGTTTTATGTAAAACAATAAGATTATTGTGATTTTCAATAAAATAAAACATTAAAATACTGCAATCGGCCATTTTGAATGAAACACAAATTACAGCGCAGACGTCACAACATAACATAATACGTCAGGCGCGCTCCAAAGAGTAGAGTAAAAAGTAAGGCCCAGATTATTTTGTGACGTCAGAGTCGACGCCATGGCACCTGCAGCCGTTTTGCCGCTCTCATTGAAAACATATTAGAAAAATAATTTTAATCTTCCTTAAACTAAGTTTATTACCGAAATATAGGTATTTTCGTAAATAGTAAATGTGTAGCCACATTACGGAAGAGGTTTTGAAAATCTTTCGTCATGTCCATTAAACTTATTAATTTGAAAACCCTCAGATTTAAAATCCGATGTCTAGTCACAAAGAAACATAACTAAGTTAATATCATAAAGAACAAAATATATAGAATCCTAATAATACAAAATAAAGATGTAAAATATTACTAGATTTCGCCCCAATTGCATTTCAATTTTATAGCAGATCATATCGTATATCTATGTTTCCTTTTTTAAAATAAAAAATGCAGTAATGTATTGCTTAACAAAAACAGAATTTAATAGGAATGTACACTGAAAATGCACTCAAAAACTAGTCAAAATATTCATCATCTACCTAGTACCTTTAGTTTGAAGGTAATACCTATGTAAAGTTAAAATATATGTTAATAAAAAATCAGACTTCTGTGTTAAAAGTACGAAAACAAAATATCAAACTGTTGATTTGGCTTGGAATAGTTATTGTTAAATCCCTACTCTACAAACACGTTAATGAAGTATAACTGTCGATAAATTGATTTATATATAAGCAAATATTTTTTATTTTTAATATTTCAGCAATGGTCAGATTAGACAATTTGGGTGAACTACGTTCTTTTTTCAACGTAAATTGACAAGATATAGTATAAGACATGATTTTTTAATTTTTTTTTTTCTTTTATACCAACCAGAATCCATCTTAGAAAAATACCAGTTTTTTTTTAAAGTGTAAATGTCAAAAAGAATAGCTTACTGACATTGGTCCAGGAGTCAAGAAAATTCTAACGTGCAAACGAATAAAGAATGCATCAAGTTTAAAAAATCGAAAAATAACTAACAACACTCGATTGAAAGGCGAATAGTTATTTAAATAGTCACATTTATATATATTTTCTATGATCATGCAAAAACTCTGAATAATTATAAAACTAAATCTACCACTTCCATATATTTCAAAGTTAATAAATCTAATCCTATTTTAATAATCCTTGCATCAACATTAATGTTTTATGAACTTTTTCAAACTTCTATTCGAAAGTTATAATTTTGTAAAATTAAAATTCATGCTGATACAAGAATCCAATTTTGTGAACTTTGAAATAAATTTCGTCAATTTTTAACCGAACACTACGCGGATAATGAGTATTTTTAAGATTTGTAACACTTTATCGAATTTGAATAATTCAGAATATTTCAATGTTGTACATCACTCTGTGTTTAAATCACTGTACAATCACATATTTACGACAAATCTACTTATATTCTGCATACTTTAATCTTACCATCCCATTATTATTTTTTATTGGCTCTTTTGTACAGTAATTTTGACACAATTTCACCTAATAATGTTGATTTAAGAATTTCTTTGAATATTTATTTCGAATATATGTTTTAGTAAAGAACTATTTTATTTAAGTTAATATGACAAAAGCAACAAGACCACTAATACACATGTATTGAACGAAAGTTACAGATTATCGAAAGCATATTTAACCCGTTAACATCCTACTTTGTTATTATCATGCTCTATTTAATATTAAAATTGTATCAATTTATGAAAAATATTTAGAAATCACTATATTTTAAATAGACAAATATAAAAATGTATGCATCTGTATTTAAACGCTCATTTATCAATACTCAATTAGCTTTGGTGTGTATAGTCCTTCACCATATGTAATAACATCATTTAAAAAGGTTCTGAAGCTATATCTTATTAGATAATATATAAACGATTCTTATTTTGGTTACACATAATTTGCCATTTTATCGTTAAAATATACTATCGAGTAGAAAAAAAAAGGTAATCATTTCTTAATATATACTATCAATATTCGTTTTTCGTGTTTAATTTTATGTCAATATGTCAATAGTAGTTGTTTCGATGCAACGCAACAGGGATTGCGATGTCTTTAAATATTAAATACAAACGTGTGCGGCAGTAAATACGAAAATCATAGGACTGCACTTTCATTCTATAGATTTACCAGAATAAGTATCGCTTTTCACTAAAGTTAAATTACAGGTATTATCATCCGATATTACACGTCAACGTATTTATATATAAAAATATTACGGAAACATTTTAGCGATCGTAGATAGCTCAGAACGTAACTCTTCAGTCGGACCCCTCGTTCGATAAAAACGAGTAGAGCTACCAAGGAGGCGGCCCGTCACCCATACGATCGTAATCTTAGACGTAATTTACGCCACCGGGCGTAAATCTCGCGATAAAAAAGATAAACATGCGTAGAAAACATCACACGGTCGACTAAAAAGTAGTCAGGTCAGTCGTGGGCTCACTGGTGGCGCGCCACGGGCGTCTGGCAGTAGGGGCACTCGTCGTGTGTCGCGGCGCACGCGTCGCACAGCACGTAGTGGTTGCAGGGCGCCAGCGTGACGGCGCGCGGGCGCTCCTCGCAGCCCATGCACTTGGTGGCCGTCTCCAGGTACAGCAGCTTCTCGATCTCCTCCAGCTCCTGGCGCGCCTGCGCCCGCAGCGCCTTCAGCGCCGCCAGCGGCAGCCCGCGCAGCTCGCGCCGCGCCGCGCGCGCCGCCTCCAGCTCGCGCTTCAGCGCCAGCGCCTGCGCGCGCGCCTCGTCGCGCTGCCGCTCCGCCAGCGCCGCCTTGCGCGTCGCCTCGTCCGACTCGCGCTGCCACGCCTCGCACGCCGAGCGCGCCTGCGCGATGCGCTCGTCCCAGCGCGCGGCGGCGGCGCGCGACGCGACCACCTCCTCGCGCAGGCGCGCCAGCTCGCCCGCCGCGCCGGGCGACGCGGCGCCGAACTCGAAGGGGCCGGCGCCGCTCGCGCCGAAGCTGCCCGCCTTCATGTGAGAGTTGAAGAGGCGCTCGGGGTCGGCGGGCGCGTACCGCAGGAAGGGCGGCAGCGGCGAGCCGGCGGGCGGCGGGCTGAAGCCGCGCAGCGCGGGCCGCGCGGCGGGGATGTTGACGGGCGCCGAGCCGGCCAGCGGGCCCTCGCCGTCCGACAGGTCGCGGTCCAGCGAGGCCACGAGGTGGCGCGGGTCGTCCAGGTGCAGGTCGTCGAGCGCGTTGCCGACCACCTCCTGCAGCACGGTGGCGTCGAAGGTGGCGCGCGGCGGCCAGGCGGGCGGCGGGCCGGCGGGCGGCGCGCGGCCGGCGCTGGAGCCCGCGGAGGACGTGGACGCGCACTCGGAGCCGTCGCCGGAGCCGTTGGCGTGCGGCTCGGGCGGCGGCGCGTCCTTGCGCTCGGGCAGCGCGGAGGACAGCAGCTCCGCCAGGTTGGTGCCGCACTCCAGCGGCGCCGCCAGCTCGCGGCCGCCGCTCAGGTCTTCCGCTGCGTCAAACAAATGCGATATAGACTGAGACCACCTAGCCACACTGTGACGCTCAACTGTAGATTAATAATAAAATATTATATTTACGTTCGACGTGGGCGAAGGCACAGAACAGTCCCCGGGGGCAGTAGCCAGCCTGTTGCACGTCATTGCACTTAGTAGATTTGTAAATTTCAGGATGAAACTGTTGCTCGGTGCGTGTGTGACAGTACCCACATCCATCACCTGCCTCACAATTACTAGGTTCACCCCACTCCTCACCGTGCTTAACATTAGGACATGGCGTACTACGATATTTATATTTCCTTGGAGATCTACGCTTATCCTGCAAATATGACACAAAGTTGTCTTAAGCATTTTATTAAATTAAATTTGTTTATTTTGACCACTTACTTTATTTAATTAGGTAAAAACTGTTTGAAATATGAGGGGTTAAAGAAACTTTATCCTCAAAAAGAATACCATATTCACTTACATATATGAGAACATTAACTTAAAAAATATATATTTGTAAATACTCACTTTACTATTGTGATATTGAGGGCAGGCATAACCTTGTCTACATAACCTAGGTGGTCTTTTACATGGTTCAGTTTTATATGATGACAATACATAATTTGTATCTGAAATAAAATGTGTGTGGTGTCTTAAAATAAATATTTCTATAATCACAAATATAATAATATCAAATTAACATAATTTAAATAACATAATTATATTGATTAAAATTAGCAACAGATTTAAAATACACAAAAATATTTTTAACTATAAAACTTTTGTAAGTATTGTTATTAGTATAATTTAAGTGTTATATGTACCTTGCCATTTTGGATCTTCATTCATTAAATTTCTTTCTCTATCTAATGCATTAGGAGCAGCTGCATCACCATCAGTCCCGTCAGGATTCTCCAGCGCTTGGAGTTCCCTCATGTCCAAGACTGGGGGACGAAGATCTGGAGCTCCATGTGCAAATGCACAGTGAGCCCCGTTTTTTGTACAGAGCCCCCTAGCATCTGTATCGTGAACACACATGCATGTTTTGTAATAGCGGAGGTGATACCTGCGCTCAGTGTCGCCTGCTGTACGGTGTAGGTACGGGCACCTGAGGAAAAGAATGCAAATTAAATCCAGGTATAAAAAATAGGTATACACACACATATACATATTATACTCATATACATACATATACACCATATACATATACATACACAAATACATATAGGTATATCTACAAACAACTTGGTAAATTTTAAATGTAAGACAAAATATATTCTTCCAACACAACTAATCTTTTTTTTATCGTAACTGTAATAAAATTCCCAATCTTATTCTATTTTAGTATAATATATTAGTAAATTGCTCTAAGTACGCTCTAAGACGCCGCGTTGGCGCAGCGGTCACAGCAATGGATTGCGATTGGCTGTTGCGCGAGCGGTTGCGGGTTCGATCCCCGCACACGACAACATTTGTATTGGCCATACAGATGTTTGCCGTGGTCTGGGTGTTTGTGCAGTCCTTGTGGGTCTCCCCACCGTGCCTCGGAGAGCACGTTAAGCCGTTGGTCCTGGTTGTTATCATGTACACCTGATAGCGATCGTTAATCATAGTAGGAAATATATATTTGGGTTGTCTGGAAGAAATGGCTAAATAGCCATAAGTCTGCCCATTGTACTTCACAGTCTGTAAATGATATTTGTAGTTGTGATGTACAAAAAAGTATAAATAAATAAAATAAATAAATAAGTACACGAAAATTACTTTTGTACCATAATAAATCACCAAACCAATTAAAACAATATTACATTTCAATTTTAATGGAAACAGTTTCTTATAATTAAAAAGTACTTAATTTCAATAGATTTATTGTAAACAAAATAATAAATATAAATCAGATTTTGGGAAAATACAATGTTTAATACTTTTACGTTAAAAGAATACCTACAATATCAAAATAATAATCATTGAAAAGGGTTTGTAAACAACTTTCCTTTTTTACTACCTACAAGAACAATGGATCTATGAAACTAAACCAAACAAATACGTATATGTAACCTATTCTCTTAGACCAATAGCTTTCTAATCGGAAATGTTCATATTAAATGTATTGCCTATATTGCTTTCATGATATCGTAACCATATTATTGTTCTGGAATTACGAACTCGATACTAAGTTAATTATAAAAATTGATCGAAAGAACAAAACAAAGCGTCGATGTACTTACTCGTCTCCATCCTCGCATATCCCTGACGTTTCGTTATATTTCGTACAGTAGTTGTCTGCGCTATAATTGAAAGTGCCATCCCTCTTCCGAACGGGTCTTCTTCTTCTCTGATTATTAAAATGCCAGTGAAAACATGTGAAAGGTCTATGTTGTGTACATTTATGTTGTAGAAACGACGGACACTGCTCTACTCTGAATTCCTTCAGATATCTGTGAAACGAAATAGCCGAACTACATAAAACGCACATAACAAGAAACTACACGACGAGCACTATCACATTACACTATAAATATATTGGTAAAGTATAATTACTTATAATGATTTGGTTTTTCTGTTTGGGCTGTCAACAAAGGCTTAGATTCCGACGGCATTTTGGTGAACTATTATTGCGCCTCTCGCGTCGCGCAGGGCACGCTCACCGATGACCAATTAAAATTCAATACAGGGTCACGTGATACAAAATATTGTCACAAAGTAAATGGTGTAAATAAAACCAATTTAATTATATTTTTCCTATTAATTCACTTATCATTTCAATTTTTCGACCTTGAACTTAAAATAAACTTATCTCTAAATCTCAAGTTTGCAACCAGAACACAAAATATATATAACAAAAAACAATCATCATTGACAGGTGTGTCACGTCGAATGTTTCTTTGGAATGTTTTCTATTTGTCTCATTCATACGCACGGCAAACATTTTAATATACTTGAGATGAAAAATAGGTCGTTTTTTATGCTTTTCCTTTTTAGTGAATGGATCTTAAATTAATTTAATATAGGTACGTATAAGAGCATACAACAACGAATTTCTTTAAATAAATAGGTACTCTAAGCAAAACATATTAGAATAGATATGTAAACTTTTACAATTTAGCTTTTACTTTTACTAATTTATTTCTAACTATTAACTTTCTTTTCTTGTTACTGGTTATGGCAATGGCAACATCGTTCCCATTCTAAGGCCGCGGGCACGAAACTTGCGACAGCCGAGACGCACAGCGGGCAGACAGAAACGATCAAAACTACGGCGAGGTATTAATCATTTGGATTAGATTTTGACCATTTGACCCATGGACGTAATATTACGTCCATGATAAGACCATGATTTTAATCTTTTAAGGGACATCTTTTAATTATCTGACCTCAAAATGGGGGGACGGGGTCCATAGAAATCTCATTTGAACCGGGGAGGGGATAATCTGAAATCTCACCTCAACTTCAAAAAATATAAAATATTAAGTACAGATATTAAAAATATATATTTTGAGTGTTCATTTTGCCCACTAAAATAAATCTTATGGCTAATAAAATCGTTTAGTTTTTGCTTTGAATCTTATTGAATTAACCTGAATAGTTCATTATTTTCCGTCAATCTTTATTATATTCAGTGATATTCAGCGTCAATCTCACGTAAGGGGGAGGGTCTAGGCAAATCTCATTAAATCTCATCTATCTAGGGGGAGGAGGAGTCTAAACTAATCGAAAAATAGCTCACGTAATTAATGGATGCCCCCTATAATTAGCTAATGCCAATAACATAAACTACTTTTCATAGGTACCAATGAAAGTTCTAAATACGTTTGAATAATGTAATAGAATATGGCTATCAAATCGAAAACTATTTGTAGGTATATAGACTATTAACAATTATAACTTAATGTATATTTATATATGTATTAAAATTATAATTATGATTAACTTATTGTTTGTATCGTAAAATAATTATTTAAAAAAACCAATGACGGGCCTGTTACAACTAAAAAGTATATTTAACCCTTATTTGCTAATCTTCTCCAGTCATGACTTCAGCTAAGAATGCTCTTCAATAGGGAGGGTAGAGGCTGTATAGCCTGCTGTGCAATGCTGAATAACTTTCAAGCTCCCTACAAAAATGAAGATTGACAAGAAATGCTATGTCAGGATCGTTACCTTTTATTTCTACCTCCATTAACAAGATACGTTAACTGTTATTGACCTCTCACAAAATACGCATAATACCTATTCTGGGTATTTTCATATTTTGTGAGAGGTCCCTTTTAGTATAATAGGTCTCTATTTAGTATGTGATGTATTCTGATGATGTGCTGATTTTATGATGATTCTCTTTATTTAACACGAGATTTTTAATTCAACGATAATATCAGTTTAATGGACATATTGAATACTATGGATATACCTATTAAATACTATACATGCACATCGTAAGAACTATATATTAAAAAATAATAATGTTGCTATAACACAAACTTTTAAGCAGTTAACTGATTTAATTTTTAAGTGCTAAACGTAGCAATAGCAAATATTTCAATTTTCAATAAAAAAATTCTGCGCTAGCACAATTTCAGTTTTAAATTGGTCCCCCTAAAAAAACGAAGAATTTTAAATGTTTTAATCGTCAACAACAAAATGTTAGGTAAAATTGTTAGGTAAGTTAATATAATATTCTCTTAATTATGTACTCACTAAAACGAAAACGAAATTTAATTCATTTGTAAAATTGAGATATATCGTTTAGCCACTAACAATAACTATTATTTTAAATAAAAACAATATTAATTCTTTTTTTAAATAAAAGAAGGTAGGTATATAATAATTATTTTCCTATGTGAGAAAACTCACCTACTCTAGCTTTTTACATTAAAAAATTATTCAAATACACACAACTATTTTCTCTACCTAATCAACAATTTGATTACTGGTACTTATGGTAATAAACACGGAAATCACTCAATGAGCAATATCCGTGATCCAACACGACTTTAGATGTAATCATTTTTAGGAGACAGAAAAGAATGATGTTGATATTGTGCATATTTATTGGACTGTACGTATAACTGAAGTATTTTGATTAAATAGTGCATAATAAGAGGTTTATAGTATATATATGGAATTATTTCATATAGTGCGTCACCGGTCTTCTGCGACAAAACAGCTGTCTTAATCTTAGCCCGTGGAGGTTCAAAGGGTGTACGGTTGAAAAATATTCGAAACGTCGGTGGTAGTAGTTTACTTGGTCGATCTATACTGACTGCTAAGTTGGCTGGTTTTCAAGATATAACTGTTTCGACAGACCATCCCTTAATAGCATTAGAAGGGTTGAAGTGTAAGTCTTTTTTGTGTAACTATTAAAACTATTTGCAAAAAATAATATTAACAGTGAAAAGCGTTTTTCTATAAAATAAAATGATTGATAGAATATTAATTCTTATATTATTGAACGTCAATAGGGTATTCCACTATGTTTGAAAAAGTACTTCAAAATGTTGATTTTCTAATAAAAAGCCACAAAAAAATATGTTTCGGCAAAATAAACACGCTTTCATGCCATAAAATTGATTTAAATTTTAAACCTTTTTTATTACTGCGAAAACGCTACAGCCATTTTGGTGACGTAATATGTGCAATAACAAAACTGTATGACGTATGTAAGAGAGTAACATAACCTACCAGCCATCAACAAATTAGTAATGAATGCATATTATTTCAGTGAGGATCAGTAAAGTTCTAGCAAATTCAATAGAACTAGTATCCACGTTATTCTCTATGACATAAGAATGATATTTCTTTTTGAATTATCCAAATCGGACCATTACTTACGAAGATATTAAGTTATAAACATTATGCCGTTCCTGCCGCTACGTCAGTGTACGCGGGATGCGTGTGACGTCACTCCGACGTTCCATGCCAGTTAGCCCTTAGCAGCGACAAGATGCGATGGTATTTTCTTTTAAACTATGTGTCCTACAAAAAATTTGTAAGGACATAATTTGTAGCAAATTGCTTTGCCTACAAATATGTTCATATAACTTTGCCGAAATTTAAAAATTAAAGAAGTTATAAGCAAAAAAGTGAGAAACTTTTTATAGAAATTTTCCTTATTGCTCTATAACTTTTTTTTTTATACATTTCACAAAAAAAAATACCTCAGACCAATCTTGTAGATGGTTTTTTGAGGAAACTTTTTCTCTACAATTTTTTGAATTTCATTCATTTCAAACGCTGTTACAGCGCTCCAAAGTAGACCGGGTTCGTCAATGCTCATGAGAATCCGGTCAAAACGAAATGCAACTTAGTTTTATGATCCTTTTTTATTTTATTTTATTTGATTTTATTGTAAATATATTCTTAAATTTTTTTTGTTAAATTCCTGCCTACAACTTTACTTATTCATTGGCATAAGCTATCTGTGGGGTAGGCCTACTGGGAATACCACGTTAAAAAAATATGATTTATGAGATATTTGATTACCTAAGTAGATACATTCGAAGAAGATTAAGAGAAGTCAACGCATTTTTGGAAAACATTAGTATTTCCGAAACTGGTTGAGACTCAAAAGTACTCTTCTACACATATGTATAATGAGGATCAATAAAGTTATAGCAAATTCAATAAAACTAGTATCCACGTTATTCTCTATGTTCTATGATATAAGAAAGATATTTCTTTTTGAATTATCCAAATCGGACCATTACTTACGAAGATATTTAGTTATAAACATTATGCCGTTCCTGCCGCTACGTCAGTAATAATAATAATAAATAATAAACGTTTCACACTCAACGGCCCCCAGTAGGATTTTCTCCTGTGTCGGGGGTCCGGAAACACACACAATACACAACCACAAACGCCCAGACCATGACAAACATCTGTATGGCCAATACAAATTTTTGTCATGTGCGCGGATCGAACCCGCGACTGCTAGCGCAACAGCTAGTGCTGTGACTGCTGCGCCAACGCGTCGTCATGTAAGCGGGATCAGTGTATGCGGGATGCGTGTTGCATCACTCCGACTCATAAAACTCACTCCGGATCATAAAACTAAGTTAAACATTTCGTTTTGACCGGATTCTCATGAGCATTGACGAACCCAGTCAACTTTGGAGCGCTGTAACAGCGTTTTAAATGAATGAAGTTCAAAAAATTGTAGAAAAAATTTTTCCTCAAAAAACCATCTACAAGACTGGTCAGAGGTATTTTTTTGTGAAATGTATAAAAAAAAAGTTATAGAGCAAAAAAGAAAATCTTTATAGAAATTTTCTCACTGTTTTGCTTATAACTTCTTTAATTTTTAAATTTCGCTAAAAAGTTATATGAATATATTTGTAGGCAAAGCAATTTGCTACAAATTATGTCCTAACAAATTTTTTGTAGGACAGATAGTTTAAATGAAAACACCATCGCAGCTTGTCGCTGCTATAGACTAACTCGCATGGACCGTCGGAGTGACGTCACAGCCTTCCGCGCCGGCCGGTTAGTAAACTCCGCTAGTAATTTGATCATAACTTCGTCAATTTTTGTCGTAGAACAAAAATTTTTGCACTGTATGTTAAGGATTTCTTAGTTCTATAAATCTGCATTCTCAACTAAAAACGTTACGGATCCTCGTTGGAACAAGATATGAAGAGTTATTATACGAAAAAACACAACTATTACTCCTTGAAGTTAAAATTGATAGATATTACAGATATTAGATATGTACCCTAGCTGTTGACAGCACTTTGTTATTGCCCGTATGACGTCACACCGTGGCGGCTCGTGTTTTAGGTCACGTGATATACAGATTAAAATATACGACTTTTAATTTCAATATAATAAATCAATAATGTTCTTTTATGATTCCAAATCAGAATATTTAGGTGTATTTCTCTAAACATTTTAGTTTTTGTCAAATTTTATAATTTATTTTTCACTACGGAAAGTACCCTATTATAGGGCTTGGAATACCGGTAAAAATTCGGGACCGGTACTTTGTCTTGGCAGACGTATCGTTATTTATGGAGTACCGGTACTTTAAATACCGGTACTTTGGAGCCATTTTACCGTTAAATTTTTTACCGGTAAAAACTCGTTTAACGTTATTTTTACCGGTACCTATCCATACCGGTACCGTTAATTGCTACTGTTACCTTTATAGGTACCGGTAATTATTACGCTAATAGAATACTACCTATGTACTTTTTTTTTATTTTTGATCTCACAGCGTTATAATCTAATGTCACGCGCTGTTGCCGCTCTTATCAGCCCCCCCTCCCCCGCGCAGCTTCGAGTTGAACAATTTTTCTTTGCACGGAGCGGCAACGTCGTAGAGGTACCGATAAAAATATCGTTAATCGTGACGTCAAAGGTACCGGTACCAGTATCGTTAAAATTCTATTTACCGTTAAAAATTACCGTTAAAAATCGTTTCCGGTACCGAATTACCTTTAAAACTTTTACCGGTAAAACAGGTATCGGATAAAATTAACGCTATTTACCGGTATTTTATAAAGGTAATTGGTACCGGTAACAAGCCCTGCCCTATTATACATTAAGTTAATACGTTCGGTATTTTTATAAAAGCATAAGAAAATATTTGATTTTTTAATTCTTTGCTTCGATTTCTAAAACTATTAAATTATAAGAATAATTTTACCATTAGAAAGTTTCATTATCTAGTATATATTATTGCATTATGCGAAATATTAAGCTATTAGTCGTAAAATTATAATTAATAAATATGACACAATTAATACACGAAAACAAATTAAACCATGGATCGCAGTCAACATTTTTATCATGTGTACATGATAACAACCAGGACCGACGGCTTAACGTGCTCTCCGAGGCACGGTGGGGAGACCCACAAGGACTGCACAAACACCCAGACCACGGCAAACATCTGTATGGCCAATACAAATGTTGTCGTGTGCGGGGATCGAACCCGCAACCGATAGCGCAACAGCCATACACAAACAAGTGCTATGACCGCTGCGCCAATGGGGCGTCTAAATAATCATAATCGCACAAAAAGAAAACCATTTTTGCTTCTATTTTAGACAATACAACCGTTTTTAAAAGAAGCTATGTAACATCAACTGACTGGGCTCCATCAATATGGGGAGTAGCTGAATTTATTGAAAAGAGACAAGACATTGAGATCGTATTACTCCTCCAGGCAACTTCACCGTTTATAAACTTCAAACATTTACGTTCTGCACACGCAAAACTCAATTTTCCAATTCCATTTGATTGTGTATTTTCAGTTACTAGGTAAATATGTGTTTACTTAATTAAATTTGAGGTATATTTAAAAAAAAAAGTGTGTGCGTACAAAGTACACATGTCAGAAGTGAAACTTCTTTGGCAAACTAATTGAAAAAATAAATAAATAGCTAATTAAAAACAAATTGAAAACTAAGGTGGAGTCAGGAGTGGGACACGAGTTAGGTGACGTCTGTACCGGACGAAGTAGGCGGTCTAGTAGGCGGTATTAAAAACAAAACCGTCACCGTTACATCAAAACGCGTTGCCGTTGTAAAAATGTTACCCTCATGCGCCTAAAGAAGTTTCACTTCAATAAATAAATTACTAATCTCTCACTCACTACTAAATCATAGAAGTTACAAACTTCGTTGGAGCTACAGCAACTCTGGGACACATTCTTTAAATTTTGACTTCAAAAAGCGACCTCGTAGACAAGATTGGAACGGTGAATTCATTGAATCTGGAGCATTTTATATATCTAGACGCGGAGTTATTGTAAAAGGAACCTTACAAAATAATAAGTATTTTTTTTTTTATTTCATTTATTCCTCAGATTAATCGCTTTCAATATTTTCATTCTTTTTAATAATCCCATACGTTTAAATGACAATTAACAAAAATAAAAAACTAATCGCAAACGTCAAAGTCAAAAGTGCGAATTTAATACGTTTCCGGTTTCCGGACGTGGCAACTTTTCCAAACCAGAATTCAGAAAAACAAGTTTACAAGTTATGAAGTTATGTAGTTAGTGACATATGTAATGGAAAATTGCATTTTTCTATTTTATTTTCAATAAGACATAATTAAATTATTTGACCTAAAAACGTGCGGTAACTGTGATATATTTATACTTTTGCAGTTGTACGGTATGGGAATTATCGCAAGCGGAGAGCCTCGAAATTGACACGGAATACGATTTGCATTTAGCGAATATTTTATTAATAAATAAACTAGTTTAGATAAAGTGATAATGCTGCTATGATATTGTTGAAAATGTGGTAAAGAAGATTTTCAAATAACAAATAGGACCGAAGAACTGTTTGAAGCAGAAAAGTAAATGTTTAACAATATTTATGTTTGCTACATTTTATAAGTATGTCAAGAGTTTTAAGACTTTTTGACAATAACAGTGTGTAATAATTTAAAAAAAAAATTGAAGCATTATTTTTTTCAAATTTAACACATTTCCATTCCTAAGTACCTACTTGAACAATATATACATCAGCATTCAGCTATCTAACTCCTGTCACTGCTCCTATCAATGACACAGCATCCCATATGATACAGATAAACATTTTAAAACAATTGTGCAATAGCTTATCTAAAGTTTTGACCAAATTTTTTGTCAGTGTTAAGTTAGTATTTTTAAATGCCTGTAAAAATATACACAAATAAATTGATTTAACTTACTATAAATAAAAGTCATTATTTAAAATCGTATTTATAACAATATTTAATATCAATAATACATTTGTAATATAGAAATTAAAGTGTTTGAAGTTATTTTAAAAATATGACAAACAATACTGAAGTAACATTTGAAGAATTAGAAGCGACAGACGTGATATCAGTAGACTTGGTCCCAGAGCGTAAAGGCCTAATCTTGAAACATTGCGAGTATTATGTGAGCTCAAGACGACATGGAACTACCGTCACGAGACGGTACAATGAGTTTGTACAACTATACGACGTTTTGTATGCCAAGTACCCTTATAGGTATATATAGTTTTTTGTATGGTTGGTTTTATAGTTAAAATATATAACTTTATTTTAATACAATATCAAAATACACTTTCAGGGCAGTTTGCAGCTTACCTCCCAAAAGAGTAGTGGTAGGGGGTGGTAGTCCTCTATTTCTACAGCGACGTAGAGCAGCTTTGCAACGCTGGTTAACACTCGTAGCCAGGCATCCAGTGATGGCCCATGACGCTGATCTTAGAACTTTCTTATGCGAAACAACACCTAAACTCGACAAGCCCAAGCATGATGAATTCATACTGGCTGGCACACAAGAAGATAACCCGGTAAAACTTTATATTCTAATTTTTTATGTTTAATTTACAGTATTGATATTTAATATAAAGATATTTTTTTATATTTTTCATGCATATCAATGGGGTATAATTTGTAAGTATTAGTTAATAAGAGATTGTTTCTTTATGACTTTGTGTTAACTGAAAATGAGTCTTTTTTTGTAGGGTGATATGAGTACAGATGAAATGCAAGAATCATTTGTTTCTGAACAAGAACAGCTTCGATTGGCGCACTTGGGTCTGGACAGATTATTCAAAATATTTGAGAAAGGTTGGTTTTCCATATAGGTTTTGATTAAATAAAAGTGTTTAAAAGATTAGATTTAATTTTCATTGTTTTTTCAGTTGAAGGTAGATGTGATTCTGAACGTAGCGATATACGTGAGTTAGGGGCAGCTCTGAATGCACTATCGGCCCCCTCAGTTGCAGATACGGCGAAATGGACGCGTATAAGAGATGCAATGAAAGCAGCAGCAGAGTATGTATAATTTTCTTTTAAACTAAACTATCTGTGTTATCATTTCTACTTGCTTAATTAATCTTGACAGAGGACTGTAAGTGTATACACGTTTTTATACACCTAGGTTGGCAACAAGTGTGTGTCCCACCTGATAGTAAGCAGTTACCGTATAGCCTATAGACGCCTGCAACAGTAGAACCATCGCAAGTGCGCTGCCGTCCCTATCCCAGACCCTCCCCAGGAGTTCTGGTCACCTTACACACCACAGGAACACAACACTGCTTGAGAGCAGTGTTATTTGGCCGTGATCTGTAAAGTCGAGGTACTTCCCAAGTTGGGCCGCTCGAGATTGTGAGCAGGGAATATCCTGCCGTGTCTTATGGTCTAAGATCTGGGATTAGCAAAATATTCCTTCATCTGTTAATTAGATTAAACAATTTTTGCAGAGGTTGTTGTTTTTATAAATTCACAATATTTAAATCAGCCTATAAAAATTGTTTCATCTAATTAACAGATGAGGGAATACTATGCTAATCCCGGATCTCAGACCATTACTTAAATGAATGATATTGTTAAGTATGTATATGAATGTCAGGCTAGCGCTAGAGACGAGCGAGTCCCAGCCGGAGGTGGGCGAGCAGGAGGCGATGGAGGGCCTGCTGCTGGCGCTGGACGCGGTGGGCGCGCACCGGCGGCTGTGCTCGCGGCTGACGCGCGGCCTGCACGCCGAGCGCGCCGCCGCCGCCGCCGCCGCCCCGCACAGCGCCGCCGCGCGGGCCCTGCGCGCGCGCCACCGGTACGCGCTGCGCTGCGCCCTGGAGGTGAGCGCTCTGCTTCCACCCTAGTGACTCTCACTCGGATATGCACTGTATAGATGGGTCTCTTTTGTTTTACACTAATGATTCTCGACTTAAAGGACAATGCCCATTTGTGCCCTGGTACGTGCTTTGATGTGTTCAAACAATTCATATATTTACTAAGTGATTAATCTTATCCTTTATTAATTGAAACTATATTTTTAATCACACAACGCATTTTTTTCAAAGCACGTACTGGGGCACAGCTTCATAGAAAAATGGACATTGTCCTTTGTCTTTTAAACACTAACAGATGTCGTTGGAAACAGGCACTTGTCAGTTATTCAACTGCCTTCCTGAATAAATAAATAATAAAATATTATAAACCAACTGACAAGTGATACAAAGTGATACAAACTACTGACGAGTGATACAAAACGGCTGCAGGCAGCCGTTTTGTATCACTCGTTGAAAACATATTAGAAAAATAGTTTTAAACTTCCTTAAACTTAAGGTTATTAACTTATTACCGAAATATAGGTATTTTCGTAAATAGTAAATGTGTACCCACATTACGGAAGAGGTTTTCTAAATCTTTCGTCATGCCCATTATCACAATATCAATCACATAATTTATGAGAAAATAAAAAACTTTTTTTTATATTTCTCGACAATTTTTGAACCCTTTGCTATACTTAAACATTCAATTAAATTTGCTTATACATGATTGTATAGCAGACAAAATCAATTACTTCATATTACTGTTCCATTAAATTAGTTCTCAAATTAACAGTTTAACTGTTCATTAGGTCTAACGTTCGTAATAACGTTTAATAACGTTTATAATTGATTTCAGGAGGCGCGGATAGCTCGGGTGTATGCTCTGTCAGCATTGGAAAACCTTCCGGAACTTTTAAGGACGCTGGGCACTGCGCATGCGCGGGTCGCAGCTTTATGGGCGGATCTACACACCGCACTACGACACCCACATTCTAAACAGGCAGTTAAAGATTGAAGGAAAAATAATAGTATCAATAAGGACAAATTATTACATTCTACAATTTATTGACAGGCTGCTAAATATTGAAGAAAAAGATAACACTAATAAGGACAAATTATTACATTCTACAATTTATTGACAGGCTGCTAAATATTGAAGAAAAAGATAATACTAATAAGGACAAATTATTACATTCTACAATTTATTGACAGGCTGCTAAATATTGAAGAAAAAGATAATACTAATAAGGACAAATTATTACATTCTACAATTTATTGACAGGCTGCTAAAGCTAGAAAAAGAGAATTTGAATAAGGACAAATTATAACATTCCATATTTTATTTCCAGTGATGACTGTGTGATATTATTTCTCGAATTTTCATTTTTTATTTTACAATAATTTTTCTATAGGTTTAAGTAATATGTGACCAGTGATGATGATATTATTTCAAAAGTAATTTACATCTCGAATATTCGAATCACATATTTTATATTTATATATTGTTTTATAATAATTTAAAGTAAGCAATGGTGGCTGGTATAACATAATTATATGACCAAATCAATAAATCAAATTTATATACTGTGATAAGAAATATTGATAGTTTATTGTTTTAAGAATTTTGTCTATTACCTGAGCATAATCTCTAGTTTTTAATTTGTATTATTGACGTTAATAAAAGTACATATTTAAAAAAATAATTTTGTTTACATTTATCAACTTATTATAGAATTATATACGAATACCCTGTGTGGTTACGGCAGTAAAGAATATAGCCTCCACCTATCTTCCCGTGGGTGTCGTAAGTGGCGACTAAGGGATAACGCAGTTCCACTACCACTTTGGAACTTAAAAAGCCGACCGATGGCGGGATAGCCATCCAACTGCTGGCTTTGAAATACACAGGCCTAAGACGGGCAGCAGCGTCTTCGATGCGACAAAGTCACCCTGCGGTCAACATCCCGCCTGCCCAGCGAGGTGACTATGGGCAAAACACATGAGTTCACGTCAATGTTGGCGCGAACTTGTGGAGGCCTATGTCCAGCAGTGGACTGCGACTGCGATGATTTAGAATTATTATATTTGAGTATTTCTCAAAAAAAGTGTAGGTACATCTTTGAAAAAAAAAAGGTGTGCCTTGAAATAGTCGATAAAAATTACATGTTTTGTAATTAATCAAACAAAAAAGCAACATAATTTGGTAGGATGATTATTAATCTTTAAGATAACGAAAAATTAGCAGCATAATCTTTTTTTTTACTAAATATTTAGATATTTTAAAAATAGTGTTTTTTTACGACCTTTCATACAAAAACCAATTTGGCACCCTACCTATCTCAAGTGTTTTTACTTTATAAAATGCGATACGCAACGAAATTATTGTAAAACTTGTATTGTCGGTCTACATTATTGGTAGTTTATGTATTTAAGTGATTTTCTATAGAATTCCATAACTAATTAATAATTTAATGCAAAATAAACAAAATGTCTCGCATTCATTTACTTTTTAGTTACTACTCTTTAGTTACGTTTTATTTCTACTTTCTCATAATTTCTTAATAAATCCATTATTTTTTTACACGGACTAAACTAGCTTCATTCTGAGTTGTTGCTGGTGTGACGTCTTCGCCATTACATTTATTGTGAAAATCAGTAAAACGCGTAGTATCTATTGGGACTATCTTTTCGTTACAGGAAATATTAATAGCCTTTTTTCACAAAACGGAAAGTCTTCATTTATTCATCTTTATGTAACACGTGTGGCACGAACAATAGATAAGCTTACATATTTTCAATATAAGCTTTTATATAACCCGCCGCCGCCGGACGCCGCGTTGACGCAGCGGTCACAGTACTGGATTGCGATTGGCTGTTGCGCGGGCGGTTGCGGGTTCGATCCCCGCACACGACAACATTTGTATTTGCCTTACAGATGTTTGCCGTGGTCTGGGTGTTTGTGCAGTCCTTGTGGGTCTCCCCACCGTGCATCGGAGAGCACGTTAAGCCGTCGGTCCCGGTTGTTATCATGTACACCTGATAGCGATCGTTATACTCATATTAGGGAATATATCCGCCAACCCGCATTGGAGCAGCGTGGTGGATTAAACTCCGATCCTTCTCCTACATGGGGAAGAGGCCTATGCCCAACTGTGGGATATTACAGGCTGAATCGTGAATCGTGATCGTTTTATATAACCATTGATTTTTATTACCTTGTTTTGTTTAGTATTTATTATAGAATTTCGTAACGTTTTTGATGAATTTCAAAATTTTAAAAATTCTAAACGAAAAAGTACAACATAAAAGTGATTGTATACAGTTACATTCTGATTAAAAGTTGTGATATTCACTAATTAATTAATAAAAAAAATAAATTTGCCATTGTATAACAAGCCTTTTGTTTACAATATTTCGTTACTACTTTTTGGTTACGTACATTTATTTTGAGAAATACTCATTTCATTTATTATTTTATATCATACTCGTGATAGCACATGTATAAACATTAGTGGCTATATATAGTCGCTATTTACCTACCATTGAAGTAATATGTACTAACGTTAGTAATAATAGCTCAATGCTATTTACATATAGATCCGCAGGTGTAGTATAATATTAAAATGATCTTCACCTTAGGATTAAGACAGTGGCAATAACAGCAGCGTATTAATATACAGATTTTGAAAATACACACATGTATACTTGTTATTTATTTTCGCGCGCATTTTTTAAATCAATAGGTAATTCAATAGAGTTCCTTGTTCAATAGTGACGGGTGAACTTGAGAATAAACCTTGCCAAAATTAAATTTATTTTATTCTATGAGAATATGCATGTGTGTGTGTTATAAATTAAAATGCAATTAATTATTTAAAATAATTTGCAATTTATTGTATTTCCATATGTACCCTATTATTAATAATAATCACTAATAATCTGGGAAAAGGGTTGGACCTGAATCTACCACGTTTCTCTACTGTTAGCTCTACTCCTACTGTGAGTCTTTGCTGTGAGTAGCGAACGTGCGTGTTCTCCAAGATATAAAATGGCTATTGAACTATCTCAGTTATCTCACACAAAATAATTTTTCAATTAGAAACTAGTTCCTGAGATTATCCGCTTGAGAAATCCACGTTCAAACCAACAAACAAATTTTTTAGCTTTATTATAGTATTTCACATGGGTATTTCAAGCAGGGCTTGTTACCGGTACCAGTTACCTTTATAAAATACCGGTAAATAACGTTAATTTTATCCGATACCTGTTTAACCGGTAAATGTTTTAAAGGTAATTCGGTATCGGAAACGATTTTTAACGGTAATTTTTAACGGTAAATAGAATTTTAACGATAGTGGTACTAGTACCTCTGACGTCACGATTAACGATATTTTTATCGGTACCTCTACGACGTTGCCGCTCCGTGCAAAGAAAAAATGTTCAACTCGAAGCTGCGCGGGGAGGCTGATAAGAGCGGCAACAGCTGCGCGTGACATTAGATTATAACGCTGTGAGATCAAAAATAAAGAAAAGTAGGTAGTATTCTATTAGCGTAATAATTTCGGTACCTATAAAGATAACAGTAGCAATTAACGGTACCGGTATGAATAGGTACCGGTAAAAATAACGTAAAATGAGTTTTTACCGGTAAAAAATTTAACGTTAAAATGGCTCCAAAGTACCGGTATTTAAAGTACCGGTACTCCATAAATAACGATACGTCTGCCGAGACAAAGTACTGGTACCGAATTTTTACCGGTATTCCAAGCCCTAATTTCAAGTCCTTATACCATGCTTTAAATACGTAAAATAAATGATTTTTTTAAATAATAAAAACTAGTTATAATCTTACAATTATATGAAAAAATGAGCACTGAATTTATCGTATCCATTTTATTTTAATTATTAAAAATATAAAAAAGACACGAAAAAATATATGTTTGTACTAGCAATACTGATATATATTTGTAGCCAATCACTAACTACTTCTTATGAAAAGGTGTTTATCGCTTAACCAATAGTAAGCTCTACATTATAACCAATGAAATAAGCATATTCCTACTACGTCAAGCCAATCACAACGCGTAAAAAAGGCGTCATTGCTTGCCCGCCATTCTCTCGACGCCATCTTGGACTGTTATTAAGCATATGATCGTTGTTGTGTGCTCTGTGATTATATTGTGACAAAATTAGTTTGTGTTAATAATTTTTCATTAAAATCGTGTTTTTTGAAGCATCTTTAAATAAGGTTCATATTTTATTAATTATAATTAGAGAAAATCAACGTAAAAGTTAAATAAATTGTATTTTTAAGTCAGTGTATGCTATTGCAACATCTCATTGTTTATTGTGTTTTAAATATCCTAATTTCTTAACTTACAGTAAAAAATGGCACGTACCAAGCAAACAGCTCGTAAATCTACTGGAGGTAAAGCCCCTCGTAAACAATTGGCTACAAAAGCAGCTCGTAAATCAGCACCCAGCACTGGTGGTGTTAAGAAGCCCCATCGTTATCGTCCTGGTACCGTAGCTCTCCGAGAAATCCGTCGTTACCAGAAATCCACTGAGTTGTTGATCCGTAAGCTGCCATTCCAGCGACTTGTGAGAGAAATCGCTCAAGACTTCAAAACTGACCTTCGGTTCCAGTCTGCCGCCATCGGTGCTTTGCAGGTGGGCTACTATAAATGAGGGTGATATTATAAAATTACTGAGTGTAAATTTGTATAATCTACTAATAAATTTTGCGTATTGTTTATCAGGAGGCGAGTGAGGCGTATCTCGTGGGTCTGTTTGAAGACACCAACTTGTGCGCTATCCATGCCAAGCGTGTCACTATCATGCCTAAAGATATACAGCTGGCCAGACGGATTCGAGGCGAACGTGCCTAAATAATATAATAGTTTTAGTATCTTAATCATAAATTATTGTAATTCGAATAGATGTTAATTCTATAACTTTTTTATTGTCTCTCATATATTTTTTGTAGTCTTAACATCGTAATCGTAAAATTTTCGGAGGCAGCAGAACTGAATTTTTTTTATAAATATTATGTAAGTGTTTCTATGTTGTGTGTATGAGACATTGCTAGCAAATTGTAATAAAAATAATTTTGTTACTCCGTCATCTCTGGCCGAGTTGCCCGTTGCTAGTTGCTGTCTTGTACAGCAACATAGCCTGTATTTAAGTGACTTGTGGTATGTCTAGGATGTAGTTAAGGCAAATATTGTAACCACATGAAAGGAACCCGTGTTAGAAATAATTTGATGCACTTCTGAATAATTGTGTAATGAGATACTTTGGTGTTAATAAATATAATTAGAGTAAATATATTGTTTCATGTCTTCTTCATACCCTAAAAAAAACCCTAAATTAAGACTAGCTAAAAGACTTGCTATATACATTTTCAATTAATTTTATTGCTCATTGTTTAATCAATTTGAGTTAAGAAGGTTATGACCAAATTATAAATAATGTACTTTTCAGTTGAGAATAAGGTCAAACTAAAACTTACTGTCCTCAATAATTTGCTGCATGTAAAGTTCAATTGAGAAACGTTACTTGATGTAACTAAATCATTATTACAGCAGTTCCATTATCAATATCCCCATTTGAAATTATTATTTCAAGTTGATGATATA
Organism: Melitaea athalia; assembly: GCA_905220545.2. Taxonomy (NCBI): domain Eukaryota; kingdom Metazoa; phylum Arthropoda; class Insecta; order Lepidoptera; family Nymphalidae; genus Melitaea; species Melitaea athalia. Next base: position 17,989,835 of record HG992184.1, on the reverse strand, counting down.
TTAAAATCTGAATAATTATTATTAAAACTACCATGTGCAGTGTGGACATATGTTAAGAGAATTACATAGAAAAAAATATTTAAGGGAAATTACAATATGTAATAATGATGCATTGTAATTCTTTTTCAGTTTCTTTGTATAAATAATAAGTTAAATAACTAGCTTCTGCGCGAGACTTCGTCGGCGTGGACTCCGCTCCTATTGGTCTTAGCATGATACATAGCCTATAGCCTTCCTCGATAAATGGGCTATCTAACACTGAAAGAATTTTTCAAATCGGCCCAGTAGTTCCAGAGATTACTGCGTTCAAACAAACAAACAAACTCTTCAGCTTTATATATTAGTATAGATTTCACACAAATACTATTCTCGGTTTTTTCTAGACTAGCTGTGTCACGCGGTTTCACGCGCACAATTTTCGGTCCCATGGGAATGTCAGGATAAAAAGTAACCAAATTTTATTAAAATCTGCCCACTAGTTTTTGTGTGAACGAGAACAAACAAACATCCATACATCCTTACAAACTTGCATTCATATTAGTAAAATATTTTTGCTGATGTCATCTATAGTGTGCATACACTAAATGTAATTTCCCCATACCCACAATTTGTCCTTATCAATATTGACTATTGAGGTTATAACTTGGGCAACACGCAAAATAAGCGCTGAGTTGTCGAGTTGCGGATACCGGCCCGTGATAACCGACCATACAAACAACTCGGGGAAATCTGGGAAGTGTGACTAACATTAAGACTTACAATGAAAATTAATCAAACTTTTGCAATAATTTATTTAACTTTGCCTACAATATTAACATTTATTATAAACTATCCTACAAGTTTTGCCTCTTCTGCCTCAAGCTCTTTTAATCTTCTCTCTATGTCTTCTACACTTTTTCCATGTTCCTTGTTATACCTGTAGCTTTGTAATAACTGTTCTTTTTCCAATCCTTGTATTCTATCGTATAAGGTTTTATCGAACTCAAGATCTATATCACTTTCCTCTCGAAGAACACAGAAGTAAATGAGGAATACTGCTACACTTCCTACCACGCTGAATGGCTGATACCAAGGCATGCTTTCTGGTGTTGTTTTTCTAAATACTGATTGTACATTTTTCTTTGCAGCAGAACTTGTAGAGAACTTGATTGGCTCATTCTCTTTTACTTCTGTAGTATAAAATCTATGTAATCTATTTTGTCTGATGAGATTTCTGAAATCAGAAAATGAAATGATGTCAAGAACTGGCTAACATTACACTTCATAATTTTTTATTACATAACAAAAGCTTAACAAATAAATATAAATTTAAATTTTGATAATTTAAAATGTAGTTTTTATTATTTAAGAGTAAAATATGTTAATTATGAATAACAATATAGGTAAACGGGTTGGTTGCAAAAGAAAATATTTTGAAGAAATCAAATACTCATCCGGCTATCTAAAAGAATAAAATGGTTAGAATTAACTAATTTAATGTTTCAAGTGTTTAATATTTTGTCTGGCCACGAGGCCATTTATAGTAATGCGTAACATAAATAATTTCACTAAAATGTTCCATAAACTATTTGTAATACTTTCATTATTTTAACATTTTTTGTATGATATGTCTGAAGTAATCTCAAGCGTTTAATGATAAATTCATTTTATTGTATTTTTAAAAACAAGTGTAAAAAACAAGTGTGTGTTTAGATCTATTTCCATAAATTTTAACGATATTTTTATAATAGTTTCCTGAATTAGGAGAAGTAATTTCTAGAAAAATTCTTATGCAATATTGTATTGTGACTACTCCAACGTTTTTATATTTGACATATATTACAAAACTAGCTCAGGACTAAGTGTTTTTCAGAACGCAAAAATAATCTTAGTAATATAATATAATAACAAATCAATAAAAATCATAACCAAGACAGTACATATGAATAAACGCATATCCTTTGCGATATACTAGTAGCAGTTATTAAAATTATTAAATATATAAGTAATACCTTAATACAAATAAATTTCTATTCATTTTGATCGCTTTTATAAACTTTTTTCCTTAATATTAAAACCGTTTTCTAGACAAAGTATGCCATGTTCTTTGACAGTTTGACACTTTAGCAGCTGATTGACTTGACTCATTAGTCAATTGACAAGCTGATTTCGATTTGAAACTACTTTTGTTAATAATCAATTAATTAATTATGTACCTAGTAGAATTTTAATCATTGTTATTAATAAATTAGTTTATTTACGCAGATTTGTTGTGGTTTTTCTTTACTTTAATTGTTTCAATTCTTCGATTTTTTCTAACGAGTAACTTAGCGCGTTTCTTATTCTAGATTAAAAAAAGAAAATTATCAGTAACATTACTATTATTTAAATTAGTATGTAAATTATTAAAACCGTCAACATAAGTTTATTGGCTTACCGAAGAAACTCTTCACCATTATCTGGTTCAGCTTTTAATCGATCACGCTCTTTTAAAGCGTTTTCACGTCTTGCAATAGCTGCCTGTAATAGAATTTCATTGTTTGAAATCGGGTTAATGATTTCCTCTTTTTCAACAGATTTTACCGAGGGCTCTGCATAAGCTGGTCTCATTAATAAAGCCCACACATCGTAGTTGTCCGAAGCGGATTGAATTTCTTTACAAAACGTAGAGCGCTGCTCCCACACTTGTGAAATACCGTTATTCTAAACAAGGAATTAACAATTTGCTAAAAAGATATTTTGATATTTTGAGAGAATATTATATAAATAATAAGAACTTTACGGATTGTTTACGTAAATCTTCAAGCTTTTTATTGAGTGTACTTAGTTCAGCAGTTAAGGAATCCCGTCGTATTTTTTCTAGTAATACTTGCGTACGCAATAAACTAATATTGTCAGAAAGTGTTTTCTGTTCTTTTTTAGATTTTTCGGTTTGTAATACAGTTTCTCGAATGGATCTGTTCAAGGATGCTACAGAAGAATCAACTACAACAAAATATAATTTTAAATTTAGCAAGTGCATTGTTCAAGAGAATTTAAACACGTATATATTTAACGCAAAACAATAAGGTTACATTCGCGTTTTTCTCTTAGCTTTGCTTCGTTGTCTTGTTCTTGAAATTTAATTTTTTCGATAGTTGATCCAAGTGAGTTTTCCATCTTCAGCGTTTCATAATCGTTCGTACTCATAAGCTATTACTTTCTTTTTTTCTAGTCGATTTTTTAATTTTAAATATTCATTAGTTTGACAAATAATTTAGTTGAATGCTAAATTAAATATAATTATGAATGAATTTAGAATTAATGGCTTTCACTATCAATGTTCAATGATAATAAGATACAAAATTACAAATGCCAAAACTGAAGCGCGGGAAATTAAAAAAAATACGGTGCAGTGTTAACCTAGTATTAACTCAGTTTGGTACGTTAATATTTACTTATTTGCTATCTTTATAATATAAAAAAAAAAATTTATTCTTCACCCCCTTCTATGTAATGTATGTGTCATATTAATTTATTATTTAAAATATCTAATTGTATTTATTACACTATATTACGTATTATTACTAGTCTACATCCATATGCACGAAGTACGCTGTACGACCGAGTGAAGTGATAAACTAAAATAACATAACAGTACATGATTCGATTCGCAGTCCCAGAGGTTAAAAATAGCTATTTTTTCAAAATTAAGCCAATAATATCTGTTTTAAAGCGTAATACTTCAGTAAGTATACTCTATTGTTATTGTACATACCGTGGTACATGCTAAAGAGTATATAAGGTACATACCACAGAGTACATACCATGATGAAATTAGCAACAATGTTTTTTAATGTGTCCATGTATAAGTTTAGCTTTTTGTGTCTGGCAACTTGAATGTTAAATCAATAATAGCTTGTTACCCGGGATATTTCAAAAATCAAAAGTCGAGTTATGAGTATACATATTATCGTACTTTTATATACATTTTGAAACGAATTCATTAAAGATGCAGAAACCCGACGAAAATGGATATGTTCATATTAAGTGGCCAAGCAAAACTATTCCACATGGCGGAATTTTTCATACAAGAACTGTCGAACCGTCAGCCACTCAACAAGAATTTTTAAAAGGTTAATTAAAAAAAAAAGATGCCTAGTATTTAAAGTCAATGATTGTAGGTATCTTCCAGCAATACCTATATTATGTAAGGTTGACGACGCGTTAGCGCGACGTGGCACGGTGGCATACATTTGTATTGGTCATACACTCATACATATTGTCATCGTATTGTGTTTCCGGATCCTCGACACAGGAAATCCTAGTTTGGGCTGTAGATTGTGAGACATTTATTTATATACTATTTATTTATTTTGTTCATTTATTAACTTCTTACATGTACAGTTTTACTGGAAGAGTCTAAGTTGAGTATATCTCAGCGGCAGAAAAATGCGTTCGCTTTGCGCCAGAATGAAGAAAACATGAAAAAGTCAGTTCCAGAAATTTCACTTGTTCGTCCTCGAACTTCGCGCCGACGATCGCTTTCAGCAATACGAGAAGCTGAAGCTCTTAATACTGAAGTGTAACTTTTGTCTTTATTATATTAATATAACGGTTGCGAATAATTCATATCTATATTTTATATAAAATATTTATAGATCTTAATCTTGACCTGCCTTTCTGGTTGTCTGGAAAATATTGCTATTTAGCAATTATATCATAAAAATTATATAATTGCTTTTATTGCTAAATTTCTTCTTTGTTTTGGTGTGCTATAAAATATATTATTCTTATTAAATCTTCATGTCTTATAACAAATATTTCAATTTTATTTATTAGATATTGCCCCCTTAAAAGAGGTGAAGATCGGGAGAAATTAAAAGAAAGGTTAGCTAATTGCATGACATATGGGGATGTTGAACAAAAACCACCAGCACCACCAACCCTTATAAAGCTAAAACCTAAACTACCATCTAAAAAGGAACAGTGGAATAACTGTAATTTCTTTTAATATAAATTATTTTACATATTAGAACTTCATAAAGTGGATCATGAACCATGTGTTGATCATAAGATGGATTTCTATTAAGCTATAAATATTTATACTTTTTTACTTTGAATGCAGTTTGAATTTTTTTTTATTATTGTTTGAATACAGTGGTTACTCAAATACGAGAGCGTGCTGAATGGTTAGCTGATATGGAAGATTTAGGACATGCTGGACCACATCGAGAACTGATCAAAGATCAGATTGCTGAAAGGATGAGAGCTCTTGACGCGTTAGGTGTGGACAGTGTTTGTTCTACTGCCCGCTCTAGTGCATCTGGGTTCAGTGTCCTTCCTAGCCAGCGCAGTTCAAAATCAAATAGGAGCAGTAGCACTAGTGAGTAACAAGATGACTATTACTATGATAATGTAATTGAAATTTGATTTTGATTGCACAATATTTTATTACAATTTTAATTGCAGAAATTTCTAATGATTCTAACAATATGCACAGGAAGCAAAAACAAAAGAAAGTTAGCAAATTATCAGGTAAACTTGAAGAAAATGTAGCTGCATATGAGAAGTTTTCACCATTACAATATTCTCCGCGACGACGTGTATGATTAATTAATAACAACATGTCACTTATATTATGGTTAATAACAGCAAAATAAAATCTTTAGTTATACTGGATTTGCCATTTTGAAATTATGTTTAGACGAAGTTGTTGTTTGACTAAAACAAATTAGTTAAATAATAAATTAATTTAATCATCAATTACAATAGTTTTTGATTTTTTACCATTTATTTCAGTGCTTGATTTTCTTTTTCTTGATTCCTTAACATCATTTATAGCAACAGGATCAAAATCTTTAGGAGCTGGCCTGTCTAAATGGAATTCTGTATATTTTCTAACTGGCATTTTTAATGTGAAACTTTGATCATCAACTGCTTCCATATTAGGGCCTTTCTTTAAATAAGATATAGTAGAATAAGCGGTAAAATGAAAGTCTTCAATGAGATAACCTTCTGTAAGGAGATATGCTATTACATCTTCACCCACTGTCCTAGCAAAGTTAGGTTCTTTGCCTTTATGTCTAAGAGGAACTGGTCCTTTTAAATACCAAGCATCAAGTAATTTCTGAGCTGTAAGTTTTGTGTCTTGCGTTTGAGCATTATCTAGTATACTTGAAAGAACCCTACAATGACCTTCAAGACTTATTTCCCTAATACTAGAGTTTGGATAGGAGCATACATCACACATTTTGTTACAATCTGAATAACCCCAATCTTCGTCAAAATGCTGTGCAATTAGTTGTCTTCTACATAATGTACCATTGAGACAATATTTGACCATTCCATAAAGATGGTCAATACTTCCAACAGCTGAGAATACCATGGTGCTAACTTTAAATAAGTCCTGCATTCTGTAAAGAGTAACACATTCAGATCTCTTACCATCTCGGCCGGCTCTACCACTTTCTTGATAGTAATTCTCCATTGATTTACTAATTGTATGATGTATGACAAATCGAACATCTGGTTTATCAATACCCATACCAAAAGCAACAGTAGCAACAATAGCCTGATAAGTCTTTTCGTGCCATTTTAAATGAACTTTAGATCTTGAATCTGCTTCCATGTTTGCATGATAACAACCCACTCTCAAGCCTCTTTTTCTCAATCCCTCAGCAATTTCTTCAGAATCTTTTATACTGTGAGTATAAATAATTCCACTCTCTCCTTTATACCTATATTTTAAAAGCTTTTCAAGTATAGCCAAGCAATCTTCTTGTGATGTTGGTTTTTCTAAAATTTTGTAATAAAGGTTTGGTCTGTTAAATGTTGATTTGATTACCAAACAGCCCGGTATGTTGAGTATCTTTTGCACGTCTGTTAAGACGTGGGCTGTTGCAGTTGCTGTTAATCCTAAAATAGGTGTTTTAGGGAACATAGTAGACAAAATTCCAAGGTATTTATAATCTGGCCTAAAATCATGTCCCCACTGCGAACAACAGTGAACTTCATCAATGGCAATTCTTTGCAATCTACCTTCAGCATAACACTTCTGCAAGTTTGACATGAACCTTTTACTCTTTGCAAGTCTTTCAGGGGTAACATATAAAAGTTTTATCTGAGTTTTATTATCCTTTAGAACATTAAAAGCTGCGGCGGTCTCTTCTTTTGGACTTGTACTCGTCATTAACATTGCTGCAATATTTCTATTTTTCAGAGACCTAATCTGGTCTTCCATTAGTGAGATAAGGGGAGATATAACCAGAGTGACACCAGGTTTAACCAGAGCTGGAAGCTGATAGCAAAGGCTTTTACCAGCTCCTGTGGGCATTACAACAATGACATGTTGACCACAAAGTGTTGAATTAATGGCACTTAGTTGTTTAGGTCTAAATGAATCTATGTTAAATACATCTTTAAGCGTTTTCTGAACATCTTCGGACCACGCATACTTTTTTGCTGCCCAATCGACACTCGCTAATGTGTCCGACTTAATTTTATTTATAGTAAGCTTTAACGAAGATTTCTTTTCGTGTAACTCACGCTGTTTATTTTTTAATTTTAATATCTCTGCATCGACTAGTTTCAATTCTTTATCAACATCTTTTATTTCATTTTCTAGTTCGTTGATAGTTTTCATGTTAATAATTCTATTGGATTTTTTTAGCCGTAAAATTGCATTATCTGTTTCGTTTTTATAAAACTATAACACTTACTTTCTATTATTTAAATTCTAGTATAATTTAATATTGTTGTTAACCTTTTAGGATATTTAAATTATTTTGATTTTTGATATTAATAATATCAATCAACTGTCATTTGTCATTATCATTTATCATACCAGCATGATACCAACATGATACCATGGACTTAATACCTACTAACAGGACAGAGTACTCTGAAAATTTGTATTTACGAAAATGAACACTAAGTCAACCAGTTAAGTATTATATTCGGTTGCGCATTATACAAATGCAAAAACGAGCCGAGAGAGATAGTCACAACGGAGGCCTTGTGTCTCGTTCTTTCATATTGCCAGCATAAAAATGTTTCTGATCAAAAATTATGGCTGACCTAAAACTCCACTGAAACAATTGTATTTTAATGTTATTTTAACAATTGTAAGTCAGCAAATCATAATTAAAATGATTTCTTTAAATATATTCTTAAATAAAAAGAAAACATAAATAGGGTACTTTCCGTAGTGAAAAATAAATTATAAATTTTGATAAAAATTAAAATTTATATAGAAATACACCTAAATATTCTGATTTAGAATCATAAAAGCAAATTATTAATTTATTATATTGAAATTAAAAGTCGTATATTTTAATCTGTATATCACGTGACCTAAAACACGAGCCGCCATGGTGTGACGTCATACGGGCAATAACAAAGTTCTGTCAGTGCTGTCAACAGCTAGTGTACATACTAATATCTATCAATTTTAACTTCAAGGAGTAATAGTTGTGTTCTTTCGTATAATAACTCCTCATATCTTGTTCCAACTGAAATAATATGCATTCATTACTAATTTGTTGATGGCTGTCATAGTAATTGTAGGTTATGTTACTCTCTTACATACGTCATACACTTTTGTTATTGCCCATATTACGTCACCAAAATGGCTGTAGCGTTTTCGCGGTAATAAAAAAGGTTTAAAATTTAATTTAATTTTATGGCATGAAAACGTGTTTATTTTGCCGAAATATATTTTTTTTGTGGCTTTTTATTAGAAAATCAACATCTTGAAGTACTTTTTCAAACATAGTGGAATACCCTATTATTATTTTGCCTATTTCTTTTTTTTCTTACGGTAACCCTGGTAAACGTCACAGTGGACATTGTTTAAGACTGTAATAAAACCATAATAAAACTGAATATAATGCTTAACACCTTGTGTTAAGTGTTCATTTTCGTATAAACAAATTTCCATCTACAACTATGGTGACCATGCGTCACTTTATTCACTTTTATTGATATTAAAGAAATGTTTGTGTTATAAATACTATTTTATTGTTCAAATAAAAATAAAATATTAAATTTAAAATAATTGTAATGACATTATTTGAACTGTATTTACTTGCCAACTGTAACAAATATAGCATTAAGGTAAATTAATTAATAAATACCTAGTACTATTTGTATTGTTTACTAGCTGTGCCCGCGACTTCGTCCGCGTGGAATAGTGACTTTGGACAGCATTTTTTCAATACATGTTTTGGTTTATTTTAGATTTTAAGCACCGTCGCGACAGTGCTTATAATGCAAAATATATTTACATGTTCAACGTGATTCTTTAAATTGGCATTACTTTTTATTTATGAACCGATTGACATAAAACAAACACTAAATGTTAAGTGAAGCCTAGTACAATATATTAGTGAAAACCACACCTAAATCAGATAAGCCGTTTCCGAGATGACAGATACACACATTTCTGAAACAGACAAAAATTCTAACTATCATTGTTTTAAGTGCTATTTGCGTTGATAAAGGTCCCAATAATATTTTTTCTTTATATCTTCCATGCACATAAAGCGATCTGTTACATTTTTATTATATGTATTGAGTTTGTAATCCATCCCTTGTGCAAATGTTTGTATATTGACACACATGAAAAACAAATAATAAATATAATAATATAATATTTATTAATTATAAATGAATAAATATAATAATATAATAATAGTCGTCAATACTGGTGTCAGATTTTTCAAGTTTCCAAATCTTAATGTCACCCTATTAGAAAGGGACACAAGGCCTCCGTACTAACTATCTCTGTCGGCTCGTTTTTCAGCTGCGAGTGCTCTGTCCTGTTAGTAGGTATTAAGTCCATGCATGATACCAGCCCATTACCAGCCACAGAGCCCACATAAACAGATTACGCATGTCAGTGTTCCCAACTTTTGAAAAAACTTTTCCCTAAGGCTTTTAACAAGTAAGTCCCTAAAACTAAAATTGAAATTATTTAAAAATCAAATTTTTTTTATTAGTTTTTATTTTCCAAAGGGTTTTAACATAGAAAATAAATTATTTTTTCTTTTTTTACTTTGCTCTTTCTACTTATACTTTGCTTTAGTATATTTATTGAACATGTTCTTTTAAAAATGATAATTGAGGCATTCTTATTTTTTATTACTTTTTATATTAAAAATTTTAAATATATTACGTTCCGACGAATTAGAAATTCCCAAAAAATACCTTTAAAGAATTTTACTCCTAAAACTTTCCCACTATTTGCAAAATATTTCTAAATTTAGGGGGAAATCCCCCAAGTTGGCATCACTGACGCAAATCCACTATCCACCAGTATCTATTTATCTAGTCCACCTGTCCACTGTAAATGGTTGCTTTCTAATTTACTAACACAGAGGGTTATAATTACATTGCATAACACTGCCAAACATTGACACTGACATGTGTAAGAGCATGTGTGGTTCTTCATGGCAGACCCGAGGACCTGTCCGGGTACAGGCCTTGAGGATATTCCCCTTACCCGCTCTTTCATCACCGGGCCGCGTTGCCTCGATCCAGGATCATTTTATTTTTGTGGGGGCCTTGGTGTCCTGGTGTATTACATAGTTTCTGATGTACCTCGGAGCTCTAATTATCAAGCGCAGGCATCGGTTCTGCTGGAGAGTGTCGACGTAACACGGAGTGGAACTTCGACCGGGTCGCCGGTCCATGGTTCACCACTCGATTCACGGTTGGCATCATGCGCAGCTTCCGGTCGAAGTGGCACCCCAGATACCTAAAACTGAGGTCTTCCGCCTTGATATTATATTTGATACTGTATTTTAATAATTTCGATCCTTTTTTCTTTTTAATTACTTGTGTAAATACGAGAAATTTATCAAATAACAGCATTCTAATAAAAAATAAAGTTTTCGAAAGTAAAAAGTGGATTTTGCAGAGACCGCTGAAAATTGCCAATTTTCAACTCGCATGTGAGACCATTGAAGTAATATGTACTAACGTACTACGTTAGTACGTTAGTAATAATAGCTCAATGTGTGAGACCGAACGGTTGGTCTGAAAAAAAAAAAAAACGAAAGATCGAGGACAGTAGTTGTGATGATTTAGAAAATCACCGTGGATTATGCCTACTGCCACGTAAAATAATGCGCCTCCAGACCAAGACTCCACCTCGTAGGTAGAGTGTCAAATCAAGAATTATTTATATATTAACAATATTTTACTATCAATAATTAAAAAGATCATCATAAAAAAATAACAAGGTGATTAAATATTATGGCAAAATATACGAGTATTCATGTATAGTTACAAATACTTGAAGAATAGTATTCGTTTCGCAGCGCTGTAAAACCTTAAATAATAAATAAATTTAAAAATACACCAAGTACACCAAAATACATACATTTAGAATGAAAGAAATCAGAACTACCTCAAAACTTTCCTAGTAAAAACACAGTATAAGCGTGTTATTTTACAAATATCACCTTTCAATAAGTTTTAGTATATACTTTCTCCATTCGTAAAGAAATAAATAATTATTTTACTTATAGTAATAATAATTTTGATTAATAACAATTATTTCAACGAACTAATAATTTTAAAGTATTATTGAATTAATCAACTAGTTCAAATCAAAGAGTATAGTTCAAATACACCATAACCATTAAGTAGCCGAAGCCGAACATCTCAGCAGATTTTTTATCGCATTAATTACACCCGGGCGCTACATTGACTAGACCTAGAGCCTTCTGAAGTAGTTATGTGCGCTATATAGCACAGATAGTTGTAAAACTATCTATTCGCTGCGACAACGATAGCTAGTTGTGTAGCGAAACAAAACTATCTATTTTCCACAACGTGAACAACGACCGCTGTCTCCGTTTTGTCGCTACCAGTCGCTGCGACAACGAAGCAAAACTATCTATTTTTCACAACGTGAACAACGACCGCTGTCTCCGTTTTGTAAATTTGAACACTCTATTCGTTGCGACAACGATAGTTAAGTATTTCGTGAAGCAAAACTATCTGTTTTCCACAACATCTCAGTTTGGTGCTATTTAGAAATATCAATATTTACTAATTATTATTTATTACTAACAACAACAAATCTTGGTAACGTCTAAGTTTTATTTTTTGTTTTATATTGTTTCGTAATATTTCTTCGTTTGCTTGTAATTGTAGCTAGAATTTACTTTTTAATTGTTAATGTTTAATTTTTTAATCAAATCTATTTTTCCTTTAGTTTTAGCGAAATCTGATCGTGTTAAATTTATTTGTGAGCACAGTTTTGGTTTATGTTTTATGTTTGTAAATTTAATTTTATTTTGTTAATTTTAACTGTTTGTAAATTTAATTTTATTTTGTTAATTTTAGCTGTAGTTTAGTAAAACTTCTTTACGTATGCTTGACTTGGAAAGTAAGCTGGTGAGTGCATAACGAGAGCGTTACGAAAAGTGTGATCGGGCGAGGCAAAAGGAAGTTTCGTAACACTTCAGTCGTGTGGTCTAAAGTCTTAGAGTAGGTATACATTACAGTACTACTGTAATTTATACTGTAGTCTAAAGCACAATCGTTTTTTTAAGTAACTTTTTATTTTTGAAGTGAAACTTCTTTAGGCGCATGAGGAGCAAATTTTAAGTACGCCTGTATAAAAATTTAAATATTTTTATAAATATAATTTAATCATTATCACAAGACTGTAAAAGTACGAAGGGAAGTTCTTTGTAAACGTTTTGTAACGTCAAATAATATCAATCAATTATAGTCTTTATGTCAATATAAATAAGAGCCATATTTGATTGGCGCTATGGAAATAGATAGTTTTCAAAATAGATAGTTTTCACAACGTTGTTCGCGGGCTCATAGCGGTTACGTTTCGTTATTTGAAAAACCCATAACGACACATCACTATTCTGAAGAGTACAACATGTACTCTGTGAGTACAACCAAAGAGTAATATAAACATACAGGAAAAGAGAGCCCTCTCATGGAATAAAAGTGCAACCAAGTTTGACTACTAGCGACATCTGTATTTTGGCCCCAGTACTAAGCTCAGTATATATACTTATATGTATAAGTACCTATAGATAGGAATGTATAGGTTTTGGCTTTCAGGTTCATGAATGTAACAAACTTACGCCGAGTTGCACGAAACAAAATACAACTTTAAAGTACACTTACTAAAGTACAACTTTAAGCTAAGTAGCGATATCCATAATTACTCGTATACCATTAAAACAATTAAAAAACAAATGATATCTCATTGAAATTCGATGTAATCTCTTCTCTATCTCTCTATTATCTCTATCTCTCTATATATATAAAAATGAATCACTAAATGTGTTGCAAAGCGCAAATCTCGAGAGCGGCTGAACCGATTTCACTAATTCTTTTTTTATAACATTCCTTGAAGTACAAGGATGGTTATTACGGAGAGAAAAATTTAAAAAATTGCCTGAAAAAGTCTAAAAACAACACTTTTCTATATTCCTATACAAGAGATTCGTATTAATACTTAAAAGTCAATTTGAACTTTAATACCATACTATAAAGTTTCGTGTTGTTGGAGGGGTTCCGGGAAGGATAAGTATTAAAAACATAAAAAATGAAAGAATCGACTGTGTACGAATTTCGTCGGGTCAGCTAGTTATTAATAGTTTAAACTACCCACAGATATCATAGATGTTTACAAAGAGCAATCGATAGTTTCCCACATATTTCAATACTTCGTTTATATTTCTGTTCATTTACGACTCGTACCTACATACATGCAAAACTATAAACATTTTTTGCATTATGTCATAGTAAATTAAGATCACGCAATACTCTATTATAAAAAAGTTGGTAAACAAAATCTATTGTTTCGCATAAGTACTTCATAATAATACTTCATCGTCTCATGATCAGTCAGTATCATCTTGAATAATGGAGATACATGTGTTCGTTGTAATTCTGTGGCTCTGGGTTATTCCTGCCGATGTCAGCGACCTTGGAAATGTTGAATCCTTTTTAACTAAAAATAAACGTGTTGTAAAAAAGAAATATCGCCCTATATATCATACTAGCCGACCCGTGCCCACTTCGTTGGGCGTTATAATCCATTTCACATAAGAAGGGTACGGTGAAATTTGATATGTTCCAATACACTCTCACTATTTTCAGCAAATCAGATAAATATAAATGTTTTAAAATCACCAATTAATTTCTAAGGCAAATAATAATGCTTGATTAGATTGAATTGTTGACACGGCACGCCAGAGGGCGCAGGTTCAAATCCTGCTGATTTAAAATCTTTATATATTTTTATCTTTTTCCTTTTATCTTGTCACTCCTGAATAGTGTAGCTTTCTGTTAGCGAAAGCATTTTCATGATCGGATCAGTATTTGCGAAGATTACCCCGTATATACAAACAAAGTTATAAACTTTACCTCTTTATAATATTAGTATAGATAACAGTTCCAGAAGGTTGGATAAGTAATCCTACTGCTTTTACTTACTACAAAAGGCATTACCATATATTTTTTCAGTATCACCCATATAATGGAGCATGGGATCAAATGAATTGGGGACATGCAGTTAGTGATAATTTAGTGGACTGGACTCATTATCCAACAGCCTTGATGCCAAAAGATCATTACGATAGACATGGCTGCCTGGCTGGTTCTGCGGTGGTCAATAAAAATTTCCTCACATTATTCTATACCGGTCATATAGTATCAGGACGAGAATCAATTCAAACACAAAACCTGGCGGTTAGTGGAGACGGTATATTCTTCCAAAAATTTTTATATAATCCAATTATAAGAGAGTCACCGAATGGAATAGGAGAATTCAGAAATCCTAAGGTCTGGCGTTTCCACAAAATTTGGTATATGATTGTTGGTGCAACGTCACGAGAAAGAAATGGCCAGCTACTTTTATATTCTTCAGAAGATATGTTTAATTGGAAGTTAAACGGTACTGTAGTAAATTCGTATGGAGACATGGGTTATATGTGGGAAAATCCAGACTTATTTGAATTGAATGGTTATCATGTACTCATTATTTCAGTTCAAGGTATTGAAGCCGATGGATGGAGATTTAGGAATTTATATCAGACAGGATATATTTTAGGACGATTTAATTACGTTAAAGGTCAATTTGATGATATGGAAGTATCAATAGCAACTTTTAATCAACTCGATTATGGACACGACTTCTATACAGTTAAAACTATGACCGCAATTGATGGCAGAAGATTACTAGTAGGGTGGCTCGGAATGTGGGAAAGCGATTTCATTGAATCGACTTTTGGTTGGGCGAGTATGTTGACGATGGTACGAGAATTACGTTTAAACAAAAACGGTCGCCTCCTCATGACACCCGTTGAAGAAATGACTGATTTGAGAGAAGAATTAATAGAAAACGCTTGGTACAAGCCTGGTGAGTTTTTCCAAGCTGAAACAAAATCGTTCGAGCTGATAGTAAATTCTACTTCAGTGCAATCCGACGTTGTAGTTATATTGGAATGGAATTTTGGAGGATATACTGTAGGGTATACTGCAGCACATGGGTATATTAGCGTAGACCGTGGCGGAATCGACGGTGTACGAAGAGCATACTGGTCCCCTGTTGACCACGTTCACTTACGAATTTTTGTTGACTCAAGTTCTGTAGAAGTTTTCTGTGGTGACGGTGAAGTTGTGTTTTCTAGTAGAATATACCCAAATTCAATGCGTATACGAATAGCCGGAGATTCTGAGGTCCATATTTTGCAATACAAACTAAGGCGGAGCGTAGGTTTAGATAACAATCTAGAGCAGCGTATAAGGAATCATCTGATAAATACGTACCAAAAATAATAATAACAAAGTCACATACTGAACGAATTTAATATTTATATTACCTACCAAAGCCAAATCCGATAAAATCGTTAGCGAAAGTAAAGAGAAACAGCTAACATTATTTATTCGTTATGCGTACCTATTATTGTGAAAAAAATTGGGTCAAAAATCTTCAAAATTTGCGTTACGTAATACTTGAACGCCCCCTTATAATTTTGGAACAACATTACAGTCTACCTATTGTTTTATGACTGGACTCTCTGCAGAGATGTCATATCGACTGGCGATATATCGAGGTACTGAGGTGTATGTACGACGCGGCGACGATGACCGTTCATATCCAAGACCAGAGAACGAGACCTATTTTCCTCCGGCGTGGGGTAAGACAGGGAGATGTAATATCACCGAAACTGTTTACCACTGCGCTGGAGGATGTCTTTGAGACCTTGGATTGGGGGGAACGAGGCATCAACGTCAACGGCGAATACATCTCTCACCTTCGTTTTGCTGACGATATCGTCATCTTTGCGGAGACGTTGGATGAGCTAGGTCAAATGCTGGCCGGCCTAAACGACGAGTCCTCCCGACGAGTCGGTCTCGGTATGAACTTGGACAAAACGAAAGTTATGTTTAACAACCAAGTCATACCGAGACCGGTATCGGTTGACGGTATCCTTCTTGAAGTTGTTAAGGATTATGTCTACCTTGGCCACACCATTCAGCTGGGCCGAAACAACTTCGAGAAGGAAGCTGATAGGAGGATTTGGTTGGGCTGGGCGGCGTTTGGCAGGCTTCGTCGAGTCTTCATTTCGAAGATTCCGCAATGCTTGAAGACAAAAGCATACGAGCAATGCGTCCTGCCTGTGTTAACATATGGAGCCGAGACGTGGACACTGATGAAAGGACTGGTCCACAAGTTTAAAGTCGCTCAACGTGCAATGGAACGGGCTATGCTTGGGGTTTCTCTCAAGGATAGAATAAGAAATGAGACTATCCATGAGAGAACGAAAGTAACCGACATAGCCCACAGAATCAGCAAGTTGAAGTGGCAGTGGGCTGGTCATCTTTGTCGCAGGACCGATGGTCGTTGGAGCAGACGACGTGTCCTGGAGTGGAGACCGCGTACTGGCAAACGCAGTGTAGGGCGCCCTCCGGCCCGCTGGACCGACGATCTACGTAAGATTGCCGGTGTAGGCTGGATGAGAATTGCGGAAAACCGGGATGTCTGGCGCGAGCTTGGGGAGGCCTATGTCCAGCAGTGGACTGCAATAGGCTGATTTGATTGATTGATTGTTTTATTGCGCTTACCTATTTTTTTATTTAAATAATTTATTTTTATTATTATAATTTTTTGGTTTGTAATATAATACCTAATACCCAAATTGTATAATTTAAGATTAAAACCTTCTTTACTTCGAGTTATTGTTAGATAATGAAAAAAAAAGATTATTTTTTACTTACAAAAGAAATAGATTTAGTCATCTACCTAGCTTTCTTTGTATCCCGCGGGATTGCTTGGTTATGAAAGTAAGAACCTTTAATAAAAAATTTCACCCACGCAAGCATCTCTATTAAATAAACAAGGAATATAAGATTTTGCATTGTACATTTTACATTTTATACCTATGTTTTATTGTTTGCAATGTGGAACGGAAACGCTACTTATAAAATTCAACCTTAATCAAACGGAATAAAACTTAAAATAAAACTAAAATGTTGTACGTTTGTGGGAGAAACAGTTATACGTCAGGGTCTTTGACGTCACAAAATATTTTCATAGATTAAAAATAAACAGATATAGCGTGAAAAAAATACAATCAGAATAATTTTACAAAAACTACAATTCGTCAATCGTCGATTTTTGTGAACAAGAGTAATATTATAACAAGACTTTGCGGAATTAGAATTTGAATAGGGAGAGGAGTTTCACCCATTTTAACGTAGGTATTCGAATGTATTATGGTTATTTTTTTTACGACGCTTGATGAACTTATTCCAAAAAAATTTTACATCATTTGAAAATCGTCATTCTCTCGTTGATATTTATCTTTGAGGTGAGAATAGATTTATTATATCATTGATATTTATTGTTGTTCGCAGGATTATGTAATAAATAAACATATTTCACTAGAACCTATTTGTTTTCATTATTTACTACTGAATATTTATTTATAATATACAATACATTTCATAATCTTACAATATTTATATTTTGTAATATCATTCAATCCAATTTAATATTTTGTTAGGTCTACAAATACAAAAGTCTATATTCATTGTTAAAAGGGTTTTCTTACTTTGTGTTTTTCACTTTTTAAGGCAAAGTTTGTAAAATGACATTATATAAAGCAACATTATTAACTTACTACATTACAGTTTTAAGAAATTAAAAGTTGTTGTTATATGTAATAAATACTGATAGTAAATATTAAAAGCTAATAAAAATAGTGAGAGATCAGTTAAAGTTTATTTTTAAATATAATTTATAATTGGTTCCCAACTGTTTTTGAGTAAGTCTAGCTTGAATAGTATGGCAGCACCGTCTTGACCTGTCAAAAGTTACAAATAAGTCGGGGTAGGAGGTCGTGAAAGGCTAAAGTAAAATAAAGTAGTTAAGTGCTAAACTGAATGAATTCAGTTTAAGTGTAGGAGTTAAACACGTACGCGAAAGTATTTCTTTTAACATATGTTAATGTTAAACATATGAAATATAATACAATTAATAAAAATGACTAGTTTTATAACAACTTTATTCATAACTGTGCTAAGTTTTACCTTTGTAAACACTGACACACCGTTGAAATTCTACCAAGAAAAGGTAAGTTTTTCAAGTTTGTCAAACATAACTTTAATGAATGCGATATTTAATTGTAAAGCTTGTAAAAAGTGTGTAATTTTATATCAAAATAATTAGTTAAATGTTTCTGTGGTCAATAATTGCAGTAATAAAGAAAAATTACCATTTCGACCTGTTTTGTAAAATAAAAAGGTTTGTCCTTGCTATTAAAAATATCATAAAGTATAATGGATTTTCTTCAAATATTTCTTAATTTATTAGCTAGAAATCAATTTAATATTGTTTAACAATAAAGATATAAATTAAAAAAAAAATTATTATCTTACGCAGTATTAGGTAATTATATTTCTTATTTATTTACAAATTTGATAAGACTTTTAATATAAAAATTACAATTTCGTCAGTACCTACTTATTTTTTACATCACATACCTAAATGAATATCAGGAATTGAGATATCAATGCATATGTTTATTAAATGTTTTAACAGATATTACAAAAACAAATTATTATTACAAACAAATTATATGTATACTTATTTACTTAAGTACTCTAAATATGAATAACTTTGAAATCTATTAAAATGAAATACTTATTCTTTTTTAAACTATTTGCATTATACGTGGCTACATGCACAATTAAATACCTTCAATACGTAAATAAAGTACAATTAAATAGCCAAATAAAAACAATGTTTTGAACACAGTTATAACCCTGTAATATCGTAATAATTATGTTAATATATATAAATTACACGTAACGTTGTTTGTCCGCGATGGACTCCTATACTACTAACTGATTTTGAAATTTTACATACCGTGTGCAGTTTGATCCAACTTGAAACAAGGGAGACAATATTAAAAATAAAAGAATTAAAAGCTTTAATGGACCGGCCATTGTCACACTTTGAAGTGATATTCCTAGCGTTCTCTGGGGTTTGTCTGTTAAATTTTTACATCAAGTTCAAGTGTAATATGTGCCTATACATGTACATTTATAGCAAAAAGTTTATCTATATCAGTCAGCTGTTACCTAAAACAGACAAAGTTCCCTACTGATGATTGTATCTATACATCTATGTAATAAAATGGTAGGAAAGTCAAAACTGTACATTGAATATTTTTTTAAATAATACTGGGGGTGTGATCTACAATCGATACCGAAACCAAAAAATATAGTTTTTAGAATTTTTGTCTGTTTGTCTGTATGTATGTCCGGGATAAACTCAAAAAGTTTTCCATGGATTTACTTCAAATTTAGCACGAATATTATGTATTAAGGTCAACATAATATAGGCTACATATTATCACGCTATCATCTACGGGGAACGAGCAGTGAACCTTTATTTGCTGTATAGCGTTCACGCAGACGACGTCGCGGGCAGCAGCTACTATGTTTATAAATCAAAACAAACGTGTATATTTGTAAAACAAAACAAAACAAAAACTTTGCCTTTACTGTTGCATTAAATATAATGCATTTATCTTACTTTTGAACAAATGAAGGAATAAGAAAAACTTTTTCTATTTCGTCGAACAAATAATAATATTTTAATAGATTAATGTACAAGCTGTGTGCCGCAGTTTCACACACATTAATTTGAGGAAAAAAAATAGCTACCTACTAGTCTACTACTAAGTCCATACACCAATAAATACATCTATAGAACAGTTACAATACATACATTTCAATAATAAATCAGTCATTTACCAAGCTTAAAACCTTGGTACATAGTGAAAGTATATCTACACTAATACTATAAAGCTGTAAGGAACAACCGGTTTGAATTGAAAAATTCTTTGTTAGTCAGCCGAAGGCTATAGGCTATATATTGTAATATTTTCGTCTGCTTTAATTTTTCGCTTTCTCAAATTAAAGCAGGTGAAACAGTGTGGCTCAGGCAATTATTTGTGTAAACAGAAGATTACGGTTACAAATTATTTTCCAGTATTATACGTATGTTTAATTTGTGGGTGTCGTTCTATTTTATTTATAAAGTTCACATTATTAAACGATAACCTTTAGTTAGTTGCGTAAATATAAGACAAATTCTTAATACAAAATGTTATGTTTATACTAGCGATCAACAGCAACGCACAAAACGTGGAATTTCGACTTTTTCATGGAAATATTTAGTATTGTTTCCTGTGTCCTTCTTGAAGATGATGATTGATTCAGACTGTAATATCCCACTGCTGGGCATAGGCCTCTTTCTCCATATAGGAGAAGGGTCGGAGCTTATTCCACCACGCTGCTTCACTCCGGGTTGGAGGATTTCCATGAGTTACAATCGTTATCAGGTGTCTATGGCAACTACCGGGACCGACAGCTTTACGTGTTTTCAGAGTCGCGTTATGGAGACCCACTTGGACAGACACCCAGACCGAAAAGAAATATTTGTAAACATAAAAATATATATCCACTCCGAGCGGAAATCTAACGGGCGACGAAAAACGAACGAAATCAACTTATATTCTGTATAAATATAAAAGACAGTTTCATACATTATCTATATTATTTATAACATTAGTTAGATTTATAACAATGTGACTACTGTATTTTGAAACCAAATAAAAACTGTAGCTGCATCCTAAACTCACAAAATCCATTTTTGTCCACAGAAATTCCACGAAGCCCAAGAACTCACAGATGACAATATCAAAACGATAGCACGGTTGTCAGATAAGCAACATTTTAAGAAGGTTCTAGATGAAATCTTGATACCTAGGGTAGTAGGTACTCCTAATCATGAAAAAGTTGGTAATTACATAGTCAATGAGATGAGAGGGTTTGGCTGGGACGTCACAGAGGATGTGTTTCCCGAACAGACGCCTGTTTTCGGGACTTTAAACTTTAGGAATATAATTGCCAAATTAAATCCTAACGCTGATAGGTATTTGGTGCTGGCGTGCCACTACGACAGCAAGTATACGAGAGAACATGTTTTTGTTGGTGAGTTAATTATGATTTTTATATTGTAGCAAACTATGCGAAACCTTGTCGTTATTGAGAGTGCACATTATAACGTCCTATAAACATCAAATATAATTATGCTCAACACATACTGGGTGTATTTGGAACGCTTTGTAAGATTTAAACCACGTAATATACTATTTATATACTATATAATGCATATAACCATTTATCCCAGAAACGTTTTTTTAAGAACATTTTAGGACTTATGTATTATGTGAGGCAGCAATGTATCATACACATTGTGACGAGTAGTCGTTGACCGCAAGCTGCGCGGGGCGCGGGAGGCGGCGGAACGAAAATTAAACGTGCGCGCGGCGGCGAGTACGTTTACCTCGTGCCGTTGACCTCTGTCAGCTGATGGAGCGTATGAACGGTTTGCATTACATTGACAGTTTGTTCCAAACACGATTATTTTAAAGCATTATCTTCAAATTTCTGTTTCATTATTTTTCCCAAACCGGACTATACCAAAAAAAATGATGAAAACAGGAAAAAAAAAAATTTCTTTTCGCTTTTTTTTCATTTGTATCATGTCAGGTTAAGCCAACACTATCATACCTCTTCGTTTTTCAATGCGTTCCAAATACATCCTGTATACATAATGACACGGTACACACACTCATAATCCTTTTCTTTTACATGTTAAATACCAAAACTATATCTATTTGACAGTTTTTGAATATTAGTATCATGGTATTGAAGACCCTGCTGGAAAAATCTCATAGGATCTCATAAAAAAATAATACGAAAATATTCTATGAGATTTTATATGTGTATTTGTCGTCGAAATTACTCATAGAAACTCATAGCGGTCACAATTCATTTGATTCTAAGTTCTTATGAGCATCTTCAGTATCTCATAGAAACTCATAAATTTTTACGTAAAAAATCTACAATCTTATGAGCATAATGGATGTAATGTAAAAGTTATGAGAATCTATGAGCTCATGTTTAGATTAAAAAATTTTATGAGACTTTATGAGTTTTAACGTGGACGACGCGTTGGCGCAACGGTTATAGCACTGGTTTGTGGCTGTTGCGCTGGCGGTTGTGGGTTCGATCCCCGCACATGACAAACATTTGGGTAAGTCTATAGGACATGGGGCATCGATTTATGGGGTTTTGGGGGAGGGGTGGGTGGATGCTTTACCCTCTGGTACCACTCCCAACATCAGAACTGGGTGTATATTTTTGGGGTTTTGGGAGGGGGAAGGGGTACCACTCCCATCTCCAGCACTGGGCATCGATTTATGGTGGTTTTGGGAGGGGGAAGGGGTAGCACTCCCACCCCCAGCACTGGGCATCTAATTATGGGGTTTTGGGGGAGGATAGGGGGTGGGTGGGTTACCCTCTGGTACCACTTCCACCCCCAGCACTGGGCATCGATTTATGAGGTTTTGGGAGGGGGTGGGTGGGTTACCCTCTGGTACCACTCCCAGCCCCAGAACTGGGCATAGATAGACTCGGTTTTGGTTATTTTTTTCGGATTTATATATATATATATATGTGCAGTGCTGGGGGTGGAAGTGGTACAGTTCGACAGTTCCCCAACCCCAAAAATCGATGCCTCATGTGTTGTAGGCTATCCAACATTTGTATTGGCCATACAAATGTTTGCCGTGGCAGGGTGTTTGTGCAGTCCTTGTGGGTCTCCCCACCGTGCCTCGGAGAGCAGCTCTGATCCTTTGTGCAGTCCTTGTGGGTCTTCCCACCGTGCCTCGGAGAGCAGCTCTGATCCTTATCCAACATGGGGAAAGAAGTCTATGCCCAGCAGTAGGACAACACAGGCTCAAGCGATTAATGTGGAAAAAAAATCGTAAAGAATCAATCGGAGATTTAGAAATGATGTTGTATTGATGAGCTATTAATTTTCAATCCAGATGAACGATGTTAAAAAGTGGATATTGATGAAAAAGTTACCTTGTATAAATATATATACATATCTATCTATATAATTGTGTATATATAAAAATTTCGTGTCACGATGTATGTTAGCGATAAACTCTGAAACTACTAAATCAATTTTTATAAAATTTTGTAAGCATCTGTAATTTGGTCCAACTTGGGAGATAGGGTAGTTTTTATCTCAATTATTGATCTCAACATTTGTTATTGCAAATTAAATTGTTTATATAAAAGCGATTTAGCACTGACTTTTTTTTATTAATTTATATGTTTGAACAATAAATAAATAAGTAATTTTAAACTGTAGGGTGCAATTTTTATGCTAAAGAATAACTTTTTCATTTTTAATTTTGACAGAACCAATTTTAAATTTGTTGTTTATGTAAATAAATCTAAAGCTGTAAAAAAAAATTAATATGTGTCTAAGCTGTATGGAAAATGACAACAGCAAAAGTTTTCAATTTTTCTTTTTAAGAGAATATATAAGGTAATTTCAATATTAGTAAATGAACAATAATATATAACGAATACTAATATATAATATTCCTCAGAAGCACTTCGACATATTGATACAGTGGTGCCATGATGTAGGAATTTTAATTAATACAAACAAAAGTAAACTTTTAATTATAAAATCATCACATCAGCGACACTCTCACAACAAAATTGATTGCTCACAACCACAACAGTTTACATGTCAAAGATAAAAATAACTGTGCTTGCTCAGCTATTGAAGTTGTTAATTCACAGATTTACTTAGGTCTGGTAATAGACAACAACTTTTCATGGAGATCACAAATAGATCGAGTATGTGCCAAATTAAGAAAATTTTTAGTTAACATAATGATTAAAAAAAAAAGAATCCCTTTAAAAATTAGATTGTTACTTTATTATGCTCTGGCAGATTCGTATATCCAATATGGCCTCAGTAGTTGTGGTTGTACCTACAAAAGTTACCTAAACAAAATATACAAATTACAATTAAGATATTAAAAAACATTGTTTCATCAAATATTAGGACTGAATTTCATAATGACAAAATTGCACTTTTTAATCATTGCAAAGTATTATACCAGTACATAAAAAGTTTGAGAATACTGTTCTAAAAGAAAATTTCTGGAGTAGTAAGTTTAGGCAACGTGTTCAACACCCTACATTTACACGGGTTGTAGCGAGAAACCACTTAAACACAGCTCTTGCCAACGTGTATGGTGAGAGAACAATGACTTACATAGTCCCTTAATAAATATACTACCATCACATTTGGTTGAATGTATCAAAAGCAATAATATTAAACAAAAACTTAAATTTTTTTATCTTTTGACAACACTGAGAAAAAATAAATATTATTAAAATACATTGGGTTAAAATTTAGACTGTGGACCGTCGATTTTTGGAGGTTTAAGGGATGCGGGGGGGAGGGGGAGGGGGGGGCTACCCACCAGTACCACTCCCACATACCAGAAACCCATAGTTATGGAGATATCCATGGTTAAAGTTTTAAGATTAGAAGAAGAATTTAGATCGTTTGGCACGAATTTAAGGGCGAGAGTGGGAGGAGGGAGGTAGCGGCGGTCCCCCTAAACCCCCCCATACCACTCACGATACAAGGTAATGCGCCGTTCTTGAAAAACATAGAAAAAATGAATCTCATAGACCTAACCTCGAAATTTGACAGTTGATCGGTATAAATTCATTCCGTGACAGCTCCGGCGCTTCGGAAGGGCAGCCCTTTCGCCCTTGCGTAACAAAACGTAGACACCCACGCTCGCCTCCGCAGCCTCGGCTTGCTGGTCGCCTTCGGCGACCAGCCTCGGCCTCTCCGGCTCGCCCGGGTGTCTGTGTTTCGTTACAGCGGGCGAGGTCTGCCCTCCCTCCGCGCCTCCGGCTTTTACAAAACACTCTAGGGGTATGACAGACCAAGACCACGTGGATAGTGGGGTGCTCCGATTCGGTTTTGGGTATTTTTCGGACTTAAAAAAAAAAATAACCCTAACCTATCTAACTTCAAAATTAGACTGTTCATCCGCATAATTTCGTTACAAAAAAACTACCCTAACCTATTTAACTTCAAAATTTATAATGTGACCGTAAATAAGCAGAAAAAATATGAAGATCTAAATCGACGGTCCATAATCTAAATTTTAGCCATACATTGTATAAAAATTGATGTACCAAATGAAAATGTAACTGTGATTGTTTTATTTTTTAAATACTATTTTTACCATTAATACTACTTTTTTATCATTATGAAATGTAAAATGTACAAACCTTACATGTGTATTGTACAAACCTTAGTGGTTTTCTTTTGCTTTTTTTATAATTGTGAATCTGTACATATTGTTTCTTAATTTGATAATTATGTAAATAAACATAAATAAAACCATGACAAAAAATATTTTGAATGCTACCTACTAAGTAAATAGTTCTTATAGGTTATAAAGTTAAAATTTTATTAACTTTTTTACCTACATAGGTACTCAATATCATAGAATCGTTATACATTCTCATTACTTCTGAAAACTGATGAATAGGACTAAAATTATTATACTTAAACTAAAAATAATTTATAATTAGTTATTACACCTTTATAACGTTACCACCTTACCTTATTAACGAGCGATAACATTAAAATTCGAATAATTATGCCAACTTACAATAAATGTACCAATTTTGGGATAAAATTATTACAATTACTTAATTAACAAATATAAAAACAATAGCTTTTAAAAGTCAAACCACGTCAAACGGCGCTGCTTCAAGGTTGTGTCCACAGAGTACATTGAAGTTGTGTCCTGTGGTTGTGTCATTATGGTTATGTCAACTATTTGTTTTTGTAGTGATGTGACAAAATGACGAGGCAATTGTAATCGAATGTTTTTTTAATCTTAATAATTATAATAATCTGTCTGTATAATATAAAATAAAACGTTATAATCTATACTAATCTATACTAATATATAAAGCTGAAGAGTTTGTTTGTTTGTTTGTTTGTTTGTTTGAACGCGGTAATCTCTGGAACTACTGGGCCGATTTGAAAAATTCTTTCAGTGTTAGATAGCCCGTTTATCGAGGAAGGCTATAGGCTATGTGTCATCACGCTAAGACCAATAGGAGCGGATTCCACGCCGACTAAGTCGCGCGCAGAAGCTAGTTTTATAATATATACTAATATAAAGCTGAAGAGTTTGTTTGGTTGTTTGTTTGTTTGTTTGTTGGTTTGTTTGTTGGTTTGAACGCGGTAATCTCTGGAACTACTGGGCCGATTTGAAAAATTCTTTCAGTGTTAGATAGTCCATTTATCGAGGAAGGCTAGAGGCTATGTGGCATCACGCTAAGACCAATAGGAGCGGAGTCCACGCCGACGAAGTCGCGCGCAGAATCTAGTTTTATAATATACTAGCCGACCCGTGCCCACTTCGTTGGGCGTTAATTATTTAAAAAAGTTTTTGATAAAAGACATCAAATTTCCCCGCTAGGAACAATTTGTATTGGAAAATTAAATCGTCGTTTTTAGCATTTTCCGTTACATATTATTTATGTTTCTCACCGTTTAAACCTTCCCTGAACTTCCACAAACATTTCAAGATCAAAATTATCCAAATCGGCCCAGCCATTCTCGAGTTTTAGCGAGACTAACGAACAGCATTCGATTGTTATATATTTTATATTTGTTGATTGTTATATACATAATGTATTTAGTATTTAATAAAGTTAATGATATAATAAAGGTACGCTCAAACAAAACTTAAAAAAACTAGTGTCATAATATCAGTCAGATGAATTAAAAAAAAACATTGAAAATAAAATAACTTACTACTTTATATTTCTGGTAAAAAATGATATACTATAGCGGGTGTATTTGGAAAGCTTGAAAAAACGAAGAGGTATGATAGCGTTGGCATGACATGACATGATACAAGTAAAAAAAAACGCGAAAAGAAATTTTTTCTTGTCTCTTCAAAACTTTTTTTTGTATAATCCGGTTTGGGAAAAATAATGAAACAGAAATTTGAATATAATGCTTCAGAATAATCGTGTTTTGAAAAAATCGGCAATGTCATTGAATACCACAAGTTCATGCGCGCCATCAGCTGACCGGCGCGAGGTCAACGTACTCTCGCACGCACTAGTCGCGCCTCTCGCGGTCAACGAGAGTTCGCAAAATACATAAGTACTTACTAAAATGTTATTAAAAAATGTTTCTGAGATAAATGGTTATATGTATTATATAGTACTAGTGGACTCGGCGCCCGTTGTCCTGCCGGAAAAAACAGCTACCAAATTTGATTGCTTACATACCGATAGCAGCGCCACCTACCGGGTCCAATTGAGATAAAAACTACCCTGTCTCCCAAGTTGGACCAAATTACAGATGCTTACAAAATTCGATACAAATTGGTTCAGTAGTTTCGGAGTTACATAACGATAGCAGCGCTACCTACAGGATCTAATTGAGATAAAAACTACCCCATCTCCCAAGTTGGACCAAATTACAGATGCTTACAAAATTTGATACAAAAAAAGAAAAGTATCCTATGTCCGTTTCCTGGTTCTAAGCTACCTCCCTACCAATTTTCAGCCAAATCGGTTCAGCCGATCTTGAGTTATAAATAGTGTAACTAAAGTAGAATCAATAATTCAGTAGACTAAAATGACAGTTGCTAATGTCACTTTGTAAAATAATATTTGTGTTTGTGTTTATTACTTGGACCATCCATATCTTTCGTATTGATAACAAAACAGTACAAACAAAACAGAATAACAAAACACAAAACAAAACTTAACAATAAACACAAACACAACGATTTTTTACAAAGTGACATTAGCAACTGTCAGCAGTCTCACTGTCAACTGTCAACTGCTAGCAGTATTTTAGTCTACTGAATTATTGATTCTACTGTAGCACGATTTCACGACTTTCTTTTATATATTTAAATATATATATGAATAGTATATTATTAGGTTTAAATCTTTTCAAGCGTTCCAAATACACCCGGTATGACATAATCTTCATTGTTTAATGCTTAAAATTATGTATTTCATAATATATATTTTCCAATGAATAAAACTTTTTTCCCTTCGTTAATTCAGAAATTACGATTCAATTCAATTAACTGATTCATTAAAAATTTATTTACATTCTGAATATTTATTGAATATATTGATATATAATTCCTATAAACAATAACAACATATAAATTAAAATGAATAAATATGCATAATGAATGCAATCAATAACGTTACTAAATATTATTAATGTTAATGTTATTTATTGTACATCATTAGTCATGACGATTTGACAGGTGTCAGAAACGCATTCTTTGAGCGGCCGGACTGTAGATATTATTTGCAACACGAACGAAATGGCGATGCATGAAAAGGCTGTCACAACTCAAGGGTAAAATTTATCAAAACACAGAGAAACCTCAAATACCGAAAAGTACTTTCAGAAATCTAATTTGAAACGAACATGACAAATAAAAAAATATTTTAGTGTGCCTTCTTTCATTAGCCACTCTATATGAAATAACTCACTTTTGTAATATCGTCAACTTCATCAGATTATTTAAAACATTAAAATACAAAAATCATGAAATTATCATGTCAAGCTATCTCTAAATAATTTACCGACATCGACATTTATCAACATATATTACAGCACTATAGTAGTCTATGGTTACCCATTACGCCATATTTATTTACAAAATAAGATTTATTTTAGGATGGATTGTATATTGATTGTATATAAAATTGGGATATCTCCTTTCCAACAACAAAAAAAAAGAATAATCAAAATCGGTTCATAAACGACGAAGTTATCCCCGAACATACATAAAAAATAAAAATATATTATATACGGTCGAATTGAGTAACCTCCTCATTTGAAGTCGGATAAAAAAAGTATATGTATATACGGTCGAATTGAGTAGCCTCCTCCTTTTTTGAAGTCGGTTAATAATGATATTTTGTGGGATTTTATATGGATATTTTCCTCATAAAATCGCATAGAAATGTTAATCTCGAAATTCTCATAAAATATAGATATTCTATGGTATTTTATATGTGTATTGGACCGGAGAAATACTCATAAATACTCATAGGAATTTCAATTGCAATACTGTTCATAACTACGTCATAAGTTCTCTATAACTTCTTATGGGCTACTGTTCTTTCAATTTTCCTCATAAAATCGCATAGAAATGTTAATCTCGAAATTCTCATAAAATATAGATATTCTATGGTATTTTATATGTGTATTTGTCGTCGAAATTACTCATAGAAACTCATAAGAATTTCAATGCAATACTGCTCATAACTTCTTTATAAATTGTCTATAACTTCTTATGAGCTACTTTTCTTTCAATTTTCCTCATAAAATCTCATAGAAATGTTAATCTCGAAATTCTCATAAAATCTCATAAGTATTACTCATTGTTCGTCTAATGTTGAAATTACTCATAAAATCTCATAGCGACAAGAAGTAACATTTTTATGAGAATCTATGAGTTGGTGAAATACTCATAAAATATCATAGAATGTTTATGATCAAATTTTTTTCAGGCTCATAGGAATACAAGTAACTCATAAAATCTCATAGAATATTTTGTTTTTCCTATGATATTCTATGAGATTTTTCCAGCAGGGGAGCCTTCCCGAATAATGGAAATTAAAATAAACTAAATTTTTTTAATGTTAAACGGTTTTATCGCAATAAAAATGATGTATTTAGGTTATGGACTAAAAGCTAAAAAATAATTCGGTAAGTCCTAGCTACCAGATCGCACCGATCTTCTCATCAATCTGGGGTATTGATCAGACAAATATAAAATCGTTGGGCGTATAGCGTATCCAGAGTAAACATTTATGATAGAAATTTCACGTGCCCGTAGTACTCAAGAGCGCTAAAAATTTAAAGCGAAATGTTTGTAATATAGGTTTTTATCAACAGAATTTTAAAAGAAAGTCTTCTCTTTGCCATAAATCATTTAATTTACCCTTCAAAGGACCCGCCAATGTAAATTTTTTCAATTCTTATAAAGAATGAGTAATGAAAGTGTTCAATTCAATTTGATATTTAATCAATTATTCAAAAACAAACAATAATATTTTTATAATAATTATTCACAACAACAGTCAGCAAGCGATTATTAATTTGAAATGTTCTAGAATATTCTTCGTAATTTTTAATCCTCCTACCGAATTCAAATCACGTAGTAACCTCGTCCTTGCTTTGTCAGGAGCGACGGATTCTGCCGTACCTTGCGCTATGATGATCAACTTAGCCAAAGTTATGTCTAAACAGTTAGACAGTTTGAAGAATTCCTCGCCTAGTCTAATGTTCATATTCTTCGACGGAGAAGAAGCGTTCAGACAATGGGGTCCGAAGGATTCGATCTACGGGGCCAGGCATTTAGCTAAGATGTGGCATGGAACGCCATACAAAGACGGTGCTAATCATTTGCAGAGGATGGTAAGTTACTAATTTTTTAGTCTTTAATAAATATATAATCTTTAACTAGCTGCTGCCCGCGACGTCGTCTGCGTGCGTTCACTGCTCGTTCCCCGTAGATGATAGCGTGATAATATGTAGCCTATGTTCTGACCCGACTTCTTAATAATATTCGTGCCAAATTTGAAATAAATCCATGCAGTACTTTCTGAGTTTATCCCGGACATACATACAGACAAACAGACAAAAATTCTAAAAACTATATTTTTGGCTTCGGTATCGATTGTAGATCACACCCCAAGTATTCTTTAAAAAAAATATTCAATGTACAGTTTTGACTTTCCTACCATTTTATTATATGTAATGTATAGATTATATTTTTTAGTCTATAGTACCTACTTATTAAAGTTTCAGACAATCAGCAGAAAAGTCATGGTTTTTTTTAAAGTAATTATATTAAATATTAAACTTACTTTTATAATAAACTTACATAAAATATTAAATTTAGGTTATTTTAAAGTGTAGATTCGGTCTCGTAATGCGTCCTTTCGTTATCGACGTCATTATTTGGTTTTTAACAACTTCATAAAAAATGAGGTTCTCAATTCAACTGTGTTTTTATGTGTTACCTCATAACTTTCTCATAACTAGGTATTTAAGTTTTGTTGTAGTCGCAATTTCAATATAATTTGGTTTTATACAATTTAAATTTCATTATCATGATAATTTTTAATAATTTTAAACTACAAATGATTTGTAATATGGTAATAATTAGTTTATCATCCTTAATTAAATTCGTTTAATTCAAGTTGTTAGTTTAACAAATTCTACTTCTTTTTAAAGATTATTATAGTAATTTTATAATAAGTTATCTTAGAATATGCATTAGCTTAGGTACATAGTGAACGATAAGAGTTAACTAAAGTTTCCCCGCGGTTTTACACGTTTAAATCACGTGGAAGTTTCGGATTAAAAAGTAGCAAAAGAACCATGAAAAAAACTTAGGTCAGAACAAATTTCATTTTTCATATCTTAGATTTTTTTAATAAGTAAATTATTTCTAAAGCGCAGAAAAATCCCATATTGGGACTTTCCGGATGTACGGACTAGGACTAGGACATATCCAAGGAAATCCGATTACTTACCGTTGAAGCTAGAAATAGCTTTGATATAATAAATCACGATAGTATCTAACACTTGAGACATTTATGATCTTATTTTAATTAAAACACGCAATGAATATTTATTAAAGTTAGTATATTTACGTATTATCGTTTATAATATAATTAATTACATTATCTCTGGAGAGTATATCTATGATACATAGGTACATATAAGTACCACGAAAAGCGAATAACTTTTTAAAGAATACCTATGTACCTACTTAAATAAAATATTTTTGAAAAAAAACTTACCTACTTCATGTATTGAATAATTTTTTGATACATAGAACGCGAGAGTAATTAACATACTTTTTTTATATATGTCACAAGTTTGTTTTTAAATACACAAGATAAAAAAAAGATTATGTTAATTAAAAGCAGTATCGTGTGGGAAGCGTGTATGAAAAATTTCTATAATTAATTTTTTATACAATTTAAACATATTTCAATAATTAGACTGTGTATTAGGTACGTAAAAGATCTAAATGCAGCTTCTATTTTTAATGTCAAAATTTCGTAGCTTTTTTTTTGAGAAAAACGTTTTTTTCTTCCTCATCGTTCGTAAAACCCAAACACGTTATTAGTATTGACTAAGTATGAATAATATCACAAATAGTAATTAAAACGTTCTCATAGACAAGCTACATTATTATGTATCAAGAATATTGTTGAATACTAGCTGAACCGTTGAACTTCGAGCCGCCATTTTTTTGTAGATAATACTCGTTTATAGATATCCTGATAAATACGACCAAAAAAATTATTCAATTTTGTACAGCCGTTCAGAATAACTTCTGCGTCTATATTTTAACTGAGGTAGGGCACAGCTGAAACTTTACGAAGATAAGAGATTGAAGGAAATTTTCAGCTGTGCAACCCGACTGGTGTAGTACCTCGACCTTACAGAAGATCACAGCTAAATAATACTGTTTTCAAGCAGTGTTATGTTCCTGTTGGTGAGTAAGGTGACCAGAGCTCCTGGGAGGAATTGGGGATAGAGTCGGCAACGCGCTTGCGACGCTTCTGGTGTTGCAGGTGTCTATAGGCTACGGTAGTCACTTACCATCAGGTGAGCCGTACGCTTGTTTGCCGACCTTGTTGTATAAAAAAACAAACATATTGGCAATTTATTATTGTGTTAATATAGATATTGATTACGAAGTCGAATTTTTATTACTCTACTATTGAAAAACGACTTCAATTACATCGACAAGTTTACAATGTAATAAGACGAAAAAATAGTCAAGTAAATAGGCGCTATTAAAGATTACTCAAAAAGTTGTAATCAGTTTTCGATCTAATTTAAACAAGACTACAAGACAAGTATTAGCTTTCGATTAAAGTAAGAATCATCGAAATCGGTACACCGAGTAAAAAGTTATGCGGTATAATATAACGTAGGTCGACGAAAAAGTAGTCACGTAAATACGCATTATTAGATATAACTCTAAAAGTACTTATCAGATCTCAATTAAATTAAAATGGGACCACATGACACGCAACACCGTTAATTAAATTGATCGAAATCGGTCCACCCAGTCAAAAGTTCTGAGCTAACATACATAAAAAAAAACATACCTGTCGAATTGAGAACCTCCTCCTTTTTTGGAAGTCGGTTAACAAACACGCTTTTATTTTAATATTCTATCATGCACATTTCTTAAATCTTAATGTTCACTTTTTACCTACATATATTTCTGGATATCCCTTACTTTTCATGTTTCGTCCTTGACTCATCTCTGTCGATCAAATAATAAACTTTGTGAGTTTATATTAAGGAATTTTAAAATAACAGCATAAGTTTATTTAAAAAAAAATAGGTAAAAAAACTTTTTAAGTTAAACGGTTTTATGTTAAACATACATTGCAATGTTTAAGACAAATGTACTAAAAACCAAAAAATAATAAAATAGATACAGTCGTGGGAATAATAAACATATGCATAGACTAGACTAAAATAAAACCGTGGGGCACGTCAATTGTCTACAATCGTTGATTAAAATGTTTGTTTTGTAATGTTACACTATAACATCTCTTTTATTTACATGGAGTGTATAACTATTGGAATTTCCATGAGCAAGAAAATAGTAAGTAATTTCCTCACCGTCTGCGGGCCAACTGCCTAACGACGAATTAAACGATTTTTCTATCGCACATTAAGTCGATAATTTGTAGACAATTGACGTGCCCCACGGTTTTATTTTAGTCTAGTCTATGCATATGTTTATAATTCCCACGACTGTATCTATTTTATTATTTTTTGGTTTTTAGTACATTTGTCTTAAACATTGCAATGTATGTTTAACATAAAACCGTTTAACTTAAAAAGTTTTTTTACCTATTTTTATTTTCTAGTTTTTAGTTTTTATTTCGCATTCTTTGATACCCATATTGTTGGGATTGATAAAAAATTGTTATCAGCCATTTGGTAGCGGCGGCCATCTTAGATTTCAATTTTGCATAGTAAATTGTATTCTACTTGTTGAGACCTTTCATTTGATACCCATATTGATGGGATTGATAAAACCTAAGTTATCCGCCATTTTGTAGAGGCCGCCATCTTGGATTTTAATTTTATATAGTACATTGTATTCTACTGGTTGAGCACTTTCATTTGATACCCATATTGATGGGATTGATAAAACCTACGTTATCCGCCATTTTGCAGCGGCCGCCATCTTGGATTTCAATTTTTTATAGTATATTGTATTCTGCTTGTTGAGCCCTTTTATTTGATTTCCATATTGATGGGATTGATAAAACCTACGTTATCCGCCATTTTGTAGCGGCCGCCATCTTGGATTTCAATTTTTTATAGTATATTGTATTTTGCTTGTTAAGCCCTTTCATTTGATACCCATATTGATGGGATTAATAAAACATAAATTATCCGCCATTTTGTAGCGGCGGCCATCTTGAATTTATAATTATAATGAATAAATATAATTGTATTGTCACCAAAATCCAAAGTGTATACAAAATTTCAGATTAATCGGTTGACAGGAAGAGGGTGAAATTTGAATTACTAAATTTGACCCAAGAATAAATAATGAAAAATAAAACAAACGGGGTGAGCTAAATAAAACCGTTTAATAAAAATATTTATTAAAAAAAAAAGAAAACTGATACAAATCATCTTCATTTATATATTGTACGTTAAATTAAAATGTTCTTGTCTAATATGCAAAGTTTACTAATTATCATAATAGAGACATCAATATTTTTAATAAAGACACTGGAATGAGGACATTTCTTGACGATAATACTTTGTATATAAACAATTTTAAATATGACGCAGAGTATATTAGATACATATATGTATTCAGTATTCACCCATTAAAATTACAAAAAAGTGTTTACTTATGTACGCACGTAAGAAGTTATACTTCACTGGCTAGCTAACTTCACGTTGCTAACTTCTTCTTCGTTGACTAGCTAACTTCAGGGTGTCGGTTATTTTCGTGATGCTGTGTGTGCGCATCATAAAAATTTATTGCCATAATCTTTCTCTAACGCGCCAAAAGAAGTATATCTTCAAAAATATGAGAAAAGCGGGAGGTTTTATATCACGTTAAATATTCTCGTGATCTTAGAGATTTTAATTAAAGCAATATTAAAAGTTATAATTGCAATCAATAGGTCCATTGCTAATAATTTTTCTTTAAATTCTAATCATGAGGTGATTTATGAATAGAATTCCTATTGACCAAATCAAGGTTGGTCTACCCAATTTTTATTCTATAGGTACATAGATACTTGGAGGTCATTAATGAATTGTATATTAAATTTTTAGTATTTAAAGTTGAAGGTAAAACAATCTTTTTATCAAAACGCCCTACCTATAATGAAATGTTCAAAAATGTACAAAGATACAATATTCTAAAATGTCGTTGTTGATACCTATATGTAGTGAACTGTTAATAACTCTATTGTCACTTGTCACCTCATTTAAACGATCATAAAAATTACCTCCTGCTGTATACTGTTATTCTGCCCTAAATTGTATCATCCGAGCAAAATAATGACCGCCATTAGATGAGCAAACATTGAACTGAAATTATTTCGTTTTATAACAAACTTTTTAACTTTAGTTATTGCCATCATTTTTCGAGGATGTAATTGTAGGAATAAAGTTTGTTGGGATAGGAATTAGGAAGGCATACATAAAAATTAAATTAATGTGTGTGTGTACTATAAAAGTTTAAGTTTTACACACTACATGTGTACAAAATATGTTTATTTTGTGTTTAAATTTTCCTTAAATTTTGAGATATAATCTTGTGAGATATCTGCCAGTAGGTAAATCATAAAACTAGTTTCTTGAGATAATCCGAAGATAATTCGGATTATAATTTATGGGGCCATGCAATATAAATTCGGACGAGTTACAATACACACAATACAATATAATTTTCTCGTTATATTATTCTGTATGTTATTATATGCTCAGAATGGTAACAAGTCAATTATTTATTTTTACAACATATTGTGAGTTGCCTAGGATTTTGTGCCAACGCAAGCATTTTTGACTATATAGACATGCTATCTAGAGTGTTACCAAATCCGCGATGCCTAGTCAATTTTTGTTTTATTTTGTTCAGCTTTATTACAGTAGAAAATTATTATTTTTTCGTTGATCCAATTACATTATTCCAATTAAAGAAAAAATATGATACATAAAAACAGTTTTATTGAGTTAGGGCCCATTAAGAAATATCTTGCTTAAAGTCTAGAGCATAGAGTAGAATAAAGTCTAGAGCAGACTAGGGAAGTACCTCAATCTTGCGGAAGATCACAGATAAATAATACTTCCCTCTAATGTTGTGTAACTTGTGTACCTATGTTAATTGCGGTAGCCACAGTTCCTGGAGATGCTCGGGATTAGAACCGACAACGCGCTTGCAATGCTAATTTTGTGTAAATACCTTCAAAATAATTAGAAATGAAAATCGAAACACAAATAATTTTACAAAAGTGCACAACGCCGCTAAAGAAGGTTTCACTTCAAAAAAAAAATTTATTTCGTCAGTTATATTTTTATTTTCTTAGTATATATATATATTAAAATTTAATAAAACAAATTTATTAATTCGACCAATCAGCCATGTGTTACAAATATTGATAACTTTGTAAATGTAACCCAATTATCACTAACAGGAGAATTTTACTTTTAGGACGTATTAGTTCTTCTAGATCTTCTCGGATGTCCCGATCCAGTATTCTACAGCTACTTCAAATCCACTGAAAAGTGGTACATACGAATGGCAGTCGCTGAACAGAGGTTGGCAGAGCTGGGTCAGATGACTGCGTACTCGCAGGGTAAAGATGAGCAGACGTACTTCAGGCTCTCCAGCTCGAATGCCTTTATTGAGGATGACCATATACCGTTTATGAGGAGGGGTGAGTTAAAATACAGCGCAGTTTTATTTTAATGTATATATCTTATTAGTACCAATTTGATTGTCATATATTATTTATTGTCTTTCTATTGGCAAGATGCCTTT
This sequence comes from Melitaea athalia, assembly GCA_905220545.2. Lineage (NCBI taxonomy): Eukaryota > Metazoa > Arthropoda > Insecta > Lepidoptera > Nymphalidae > Melitaea > Melitaea athalia. Next base: position 17,952,273 of record HG992184.1, on the reverse strand, counting down.
CCGTGTAGGGGAAGGATATAATCTATATAATAAAAATGAATGTTGCTAAGCGCATAACTCGAGCATAGCTCGACCAATTCGCCTAATTTATTTTTTTGTATGTTCGTCAACGGAAGGTTTTAATAGTAAAAAAACCCTTATAAGATCAATGTACAATGCCTATTGAATTAATGTTGTTAAAAATTTGAAGGAGATCTTATGCATATTTTAACACTAAAATACTTATTGTGCATACTGCTTTTATTTGCCTGATTTTTCTGTACATACTTAGCGTAGGAATACTCAAGTATTACTTATTAGGCTTAATTAATTTGTTTTTTTTTAACCTTTAAATAAATTCAACAAATACAAAATAACCACAATTATGGTAGTTTTATTAGCGTATCAGAAACGTACCTAAATAGATAAGAACGCTTTTAAATTTATCAATCTTTATCGTTAAAAGATTTTCGCTAATCAATCTTCCCACACTACGCGATTAGTGCACTCGAGTGAAAGGATTGACGGAAAACGAAGCAAAACTGATAGGCCGTAAAAGGTTATATTGATTCGTTAATATGATTATGCATGCGTAGGCCGTGTTTGTTCTATCGAGTACAATTAGAAAATATGTAAAACTAGTTTTCCACCGCGACTGCACTCGCGTCTAGTACCTATGCGATTTCAAATGATTCGTTTAATATAGCCTGTCACTCACTGATAACGAAGCGTTCTGCTGATTTTTTAATTCGGTCAGTTAAGTAGCTTTTGAGATTATAGTAAACAGTGTTGATTATAAAAAAGAAACTAAATTATTTGATGCATTTTGCATTCAAGATAAATTTCGGGTTTTATTATGTTTGTTGCGGAATACGCGTTTTTGTATGGAGATTGTCGGTCTATTTACTGACCTCTGATGTTATTATTTTAATGTTCCTAAAACACTTTATACTTTAATTTAATTGCGATATAGTGGTGGCTACCTGTTATTTAATCTGTACATTTAAATTACGTATAAAATAAATTTACAAAGCATACTGAAAAACTTTCGAACAATTAACCAATACCACTCGTGCGTTTTCTCGTGAAAATTGATTTAATTTTAATAAGAAATATGTTTATTTTTACGCTTGTAACAAAAGGCGGAAAATAAGAAATTATGCTGAATTATTTCTACAAATACATACATAGGCGTAAAATATTAAATTTGCAGATAAACAACATTTATAAAATTATTATTAAACAAAATATGTTGCAATTGAATGCAATAGAACTTTTCAATTTTATTTTTATCCAATTACAGAAATTAAAAAATAGAATGTTATAGGGGCAATCGTAAAAATGTCGCAATACTGTCTCTGATTGCACACGTTCGGTCACTATTATCGCGGTTCAAACGTTCGACTTAATAGGGGCTGTCTCCACGAGCGAGCGTATCGCCGGCGATACGCTCGCTCGTGGAGACAGCCCCTTAGAGGCGTCATTAGCGACCTCATTAAGTAAAAATATGATAAACAAATCTGCCTAAAAATATTTACTGTAAAGTTCCCCAGCCTATGTCAAAACTTGGGGGACCGATGCAACGACCCCCGCCCTATGTCAAAACCTGGGGGACCGATACAACGACCCCCAGACTTCAACGCTAATTTTCAGTGACATTGTCAATTCTTCCGTAACGTTTTTGTACCGTTATATTTATGATATTAATATAAGTTTTTTTTTCTTTCTAGATGTGGACGTTCTACACATAATTCCAAATCCGTTCCCGCATGTATGGCACACGGCAAACGACGACATGTCGGCGCTTGATTTCAACACCATAGATAATTTGAACAAAATCTTCCGCGTGTTTGTAGCCGAGTATCTTCATGTGACTCCCTAGCGGCGTTGGCGATTCGAAATGGCAATTCTCTTAAATACTATAGAATATTGACCATGTTCTCATGGTGCTGCAAAATCGTGTTCACAAATATAATGCTACAAATGTTTAATAAATTTTAATGTAAATGCTTATAAGCCATAGACGATTATTCAAATGTAGAGGCGCTGGCGCCAAAATTTGACGTTGTATTTTTTTACTGTAGGCATATTTTTTTTAAACAACAGATATCTAAAATTTAAATAACAAAAATAAATAAACCCATATTGTTGTTGTTGATTGTTTGAAATATGTAGTTGGTGTGAATAATTGTTTTGTACACTGAAATTAATACATGCGCTACTAGAGGGCGTTGTGCTAGGCGTATATTTATTTATACGTAATTATTAAAAAAATTATAAAGAGCTAAAAAATGGATATGGCCTATAACAGTAAAATTATATAACATTAGATGTATCTTAATATAATTGACTGGTTTGTGAAGAATTAATATGAAAATGATATTAAATAAATTTGTATTTATTCTGTGTGTGTGTGTTACATATAGGTAATTAACTATGTATTATATGTAATATGATATATCTCTCGTTTAAAAATGTGCCCTCCGTTTTAAATCGCATATGTTGAAAGTTACATGTTGCAATTTCTTATTTAAATTTTTAAATAATCGTTAAGATCCTTTTTTGTCTATGCTTTGTTAAACAGTTTTTTTTTCATTAATATTTTAAAAAAGTTATTACTAATGTTGCTTGAAATTATATTTGTCGATATAATTATGTATTAAGGTTTTTATGAATTTTTATTCACCAAAGTACATAAAACGAATCTATATAAATATTAATAACGTCCACCCAGGGACTATTATATAATTATGTGTTGTAAATATGATTTAATACATTCGTCGAATCGTTTATCTAATCATTCTGATATCCGATAGATAAAATTCGAGTTGATTTGTTTATGAGTAAGCTTTTTAATCTGTTATAATGTGTTACAAGTGCCTTGTGAAAATAACGTGAATAATTTTTATATTTATTTTTTATTGCCTATTTACGAGTTGTAATAAAATATGTACAAAATGCAGCTGCTCACATAAGACACGAAAAAAGTTAACTAAATAGCCAACACACAAAGTATATTTTCCCATTAATGTTGAATTCAGGAAATAATTTTCAACACCTATAAATTTATTTATTTTTTAAACTAAATTTTTCATATTATGCTTCTACCGGTCTTTACAATTTATTTAATTCGTGTAGGGTTTAGCTATATACTCAAAATTATATATAGATACGTATATGAATTATATACTCTTAGATTAAAAATAAATACATAGATGTATTTATTGTAAATACATTATAGACTTGTGTATTCAGACAAAAAGTCGATCAATTTTATGCTTTTAAATATCTTATATCTTAAATATTATGTATAATAATATATAGTTCTTTGTTAAGTATCAGTACCTAATAGACAAATATACATTCCTGTATACAAAGCTTTATGATATGTATTTAAATCTTAAATATACATAATTATATTGATGTTGCAAAATCTGGTTTTATTTTTATTTTATCTACTAATGGAAATAAAATCGGAAAAAGAAACGTAAACTGAATTCTGATTTATAAAAATAAAAAATACATTTTTGAAATGAAACTTCTTTAGGCGCGTGAGGGGTAAAATTTGAGAGAAAGTGTGACGCGGCAACGTCGGGCGCGGTCAGTACCTACTTGGATGGGTGGACGCTTCGAAAAAACGGGTGACGTTGGCTTTTTGTTTTTTTCAATTACTTTGCCAAAGAAGTTTCACTTCTGACATGTGTAGGTACTTTGTACACACGCAATTTTTTTATTTATTTAAAGTAGGTACCTATTTACATAATATTTTATAAAAGTATTAGATGGATATTATTTCGCTCGCTTCGCTTCAGCCTGTAATATCTCACTGCTGGGCCTCTTTCCCCATGTAGGAGAAGGATCAGAGCTTAATCCACCACGCTGCTCTAATGGTTGGCGGATGTATTCTCTACTATGAGTAACGATAACTATATCAGGTGTACATGATAACAACCGTGACCGATGGCTTAACGTGTTCTCCGAGGGAGACCCACGAGGACTACACAAACACCTAGACCACGGCAAACATCTGTATGGCCAATACAAATGTTTGTCATGTGCGGGGATCGAACCCGCAACCGCCAGCGCAACAGCCACAAACCAGTGTCGTAACTGTTGAGCCAACGCAGAACTAAAAGACGTGTCTTGCATTGTCGGCGTTTAGCAAGGTAACATGGATCCGATGGACTCGATCTATTAATCCTGTGTTCAGTTAAATACAACAAGAAGCAGATAGTCGACGACTTTACGGTAATTGTCTTCTTTTTTCAAAGTTTATTTTTATGAGGAAATAAAAAAATTGAGATAAAATTCAAATAAACATTTTTATTAAGGTTTGCCATATATTATCTGTGCTACAGACATAATAATTGTGCTAAGAAAATAAAACAAGAGATAGACTTAATAATATATAAGATAAGAATAATTTATTAAATTCATGCACTAAAAATATCGCAAAGACTATTGAACAGACAGTTTAAACAACACTTAAAGCTACGCTTAATAACTATAAAATAGCGACTTTACGTCATAAAAATAGAAAAATGTATAAAAATTGGCAAAATAAAATATATTTCCTTATTACATATCCCTTTTTAATTTAATAATTAAAAAAAAAAAAAAAACTTTAAAATATACTATCTAGAAAAGATCCTTTAAACATTTTCATCGTTTTCTCTTCCAGTTCTGTTAACTTAGTATCAATATTATTGTTAAGGGCTGCTCCATTTGTTTTATCAAGATCTGACACTTCTTCATTTTTTACAGTTTCTTTACATTCTACTTTTCCATCAACATTTTGTTCACTCTTCATAATATCAATAGGATGGTGTAAAATACCTTGTTCCATACCATTATTATCAACTTTCAGACTTTCTTTATCATTTTCTATATTCACATTAGTCTTATTTCCAATTTCTTCAGAATAGATAGATTGAGTGGAATTTTCCGTTTGAATTATATTCTCGTTTCTAACTATTTCATTGATAGCATCTCCAAAATCCATTGCTTCAGTTAAATCAATTTCCATGTTTGCTTCTAGATTACTTTTGATACCAGTACTCATATCATTATTAAGATCATTTACAAATATATTATTACCCTCATTTAAATTCTGTTCATCATTTTTTAAGGCAAAATTTTCATTTATTATAGGTATTCTTGTAGTTGTAGTTTCGATTTCATTTAAAATATTTTTATCGTCATCAATAATTCTTCTAGATCGTTTTACTTTAGTTCCCGTGGCGTCTTTGTTTTTTCTTGATTTCTTTATCCTAGTATCGCTTTCATTAGCAATACCACTTGAGGTTTTTGATTCCTGAAAAAATAAATTCACCCAAATTAAAACAAATAACTATTGATACTACTGACATTTTCAAATGATATTAAGTGAAATATCTCAAGACACAAATTTCATTATTAAATTACAATGATAATTATACTTATAGAATATCTAGCTATTGTAAAAAAAAAAATTTTAAAAAGAAAATTGTTTTATATAATATGAAAAAAAAAAGGCATTATTAATTTAATTTTAAGATTTAAAAGCTTGTTTCCATTATGTTAGCAATACCAAACAGCAATAGTATAGCAGTAGTAGTAGCACTAGCTTGATATTCATCTTAACTATGCATATTTTGCAGTACTAGTGGTCGCCCAGTGGTCGAAAATTCGGAATTCGACCATAATTCATTTAAATTATAACTGAACATTATTAAGGTTCTACTGTCAAAGACTATACTTCTATAATAATAAACAAAAAAGCATGTATTATGCGTGTGTGTGTCAAATACGCAGTAGTATGTGTAATGTTTTTTATTGATTTAATGTATTTTTTATGCCTAATTTAAAAAAAAATAGCGTTCTGCAATCCTTCTCTGTATAAACTATAAAGGCCAATGAATACGTAACGTGGACGGGACGGGGACATGAAGTTTTGGAATTTTCTTACAAAATGTATAGGACAATGCATACGCAACGGAATCACGTATGGGACGGGGCACATGATTTTGTATGAAACGAACTTCACATCCTGTCCCGTACCAAACCGTACCGTAAAAACACGTTACGTATGCATTGGCCTTAAGTGTGCGAAATTTCATACTCCTCCGCCCGCGCAATTTTCGAGTTTTTACTTCACGTATTGAAATATTGATACATCAAATACAAACCTTTATTTTATCAAACTGTTTCACATTATCTTCCCTTATAACAAAGTCCTCTAAGAATGTATCTAGATAAATAGATTTGAGCAGTATTTCTTTCGATGTTTTCTCACTTGGTATAAAGTCTTTAACATTCAACTTCAGTTTTGGATACAGCCAATCGTAAATGAAGGCAAGCATTTTTAAGTCCTTCTGAAATAAAATATTTTCATTTTACTACACTAGTTAGACGTTTCACACGTTAGTATATTTATGTTTGTAAGTTAATCACAAGGTAATGACCGAATGGCACATCCGTTACGGATGATCATCTATTTTTACACTACAAATGTGACAAATAGTACACCCTAATATATGCTTATGGTCAAATATTACGTAACGCAATTTGGGGGGGGGGGGATCTTGTAAACACATCACTCGTGCGTTACAGGGACGAGAGAGGAGGGGTATAAAATCTACAAAATTTGCGTTACATAATACTTTAATGCCCCCTAAGTGGATATTGTTGCCCCACTACTCCTGGACTTTTGTAACACCAAAAGTATTGCAAGCAAGTTGCTAACCGTATCCCTAACCCTCCCCAGGAGCTCTGGCTACCTTATTCACCACAGGAGACAACACTACTTGAGACCTTGTGAGCAGTATTGTTTAGCTACATCCCTAGTCAGGCTGATCTAAATTTTTTATAAGGTATTTCTTTCAGTGCTCTCTCTAGCTCAATCAAAATATCAATATAATAAATATTAGAAAATATTTTCACAGAGATATGTTGTTGTCTGAAACAGCATAAGGCTACATTTGTTCTAGGAAAAATGTAGTTTCCATAGAGTAATTTTTTTTCTTTTTTTTTTCGTACAGCAAATAACGTAGGCTACTTTTAATTCCAGAAAACTCCACATTACACATACATTTACATAATTACACTGTCTGAAGTCTAAAAAAAAAAAAAGCCAATATTAACTTCTTCATATAAATAAGGTTGCTACAATATTTTTCGTTTAATAAGATGTGATAGCTGTTTATCATATAAAATGGAACTTACCTTTATATCAGTCGACGTAATCCATATCTTGTATTCAGCATCACTTATTTGACACAAATCTTTATCACTTAAGTCATGTTTTGCTATAACGATGCTCCAACTATGATGTAGGTAATATGCCAGCTCATCTACCTTCTTAATGAAAATCTTTTTACCCTTTGCTACTCTTTTTGATTCCACTACCAAGTCATCTAGAAATAATTTTTAAAATTAATTAATGAATTGAAGCTTCTTAAATAATGAGATTTTTTTCTATTTAAGGTAAATAAAAATATAGGCTTATCTGATGTGTGATGGTAAAAGGTTATGATGAATTTTTCATTTCACAATTATTAAATTACAAATTATTTATTGGATATTTCTATTTACAATTGTGGATCTAAAAGTTACTGTTAATCACTTAGAGTGATTAATTACTGACAAAGAGGTACGAAGAGGTCTTAACAAATATACTTTGTAAAAAAAAAAAAACCGTAACTATAGCAGATAGAACGTGAACTGGACCAAAAATTCTTTTTTTTTCTTCTGATACCCATGTTAAATCACAAAAATGGTATAACTCGACTTTTATCAGTTTTCACAGGAGACACAGATATAAAAAGGTGACATTTCTTCATAAAGTTATTTCATACAAACCTTCAATAAAATCAGTCCATTGTAGGAAATGCTCTTTCCATACAAACATTTCATTGTCATTTTTACATAGTATCAGTACAGGCTTCTTCAGTAAATTTATAACAGCATTTACAAATAACACAACTGTAACTGATTTTCCAGTGTGTGTTGGGAAGTTCAAAATAACGCCTTGCTTTTTCTAAATAAAAAAAAAAATTTTTTTGATCATTTCAACATTAGACAGTTTGTCAGTGATGTAATAAATTTTATTTACAAAGTTAATGAACATAATACAATAAATTAATTTATACATAAATTTTCAGTTTAATTTGAATATTTTAAAGAGTTTAGTAAGAAAGTGATTTAAATATTATACAATTCAACTCTTCATTGTATGGCTTGTTATATTATTATTATTTACTAAAAATATATCTATATTAACAATCTGTGGTTTTTACTGAATAAAAACAAACAAGAAAGAATTACAACATTACCTTTTTAAATTGCATATATAGGAATCTCAGACCATTTATCTGCTGTTGTTTCAGCAGTTGACAGTTATTTACAAATACTTCATGCGAACCCTGCTTTTGAAGATATAAGCGTTCACAAACATTTCCTTGTATTACTTCAAGCATTTTTACTTCCTATAGAAGACAAAGACAGTTATAATATAAAACATTTCTTATGACACTTCTTGTTTTTTTGTGAGTTAATCATTATAATTCTAGTTGCTACATTTACAACTAAAATATTTTATTCTTAACAGTTAACCTACAATGCAGTGTAATGGCATATAAATCTTCAACACTCTTCCTTGATAAGAGAAGCTTGTACCCAATATTGAATTTCCACTGTCCAAAGTCCACTGCCTTCACCTTCCACATCTTAAGTAGATACTTGTCTAGATATGTCTATATTTTTCAAGGAATTTTATAAAACTTATTTAATATTATAAATAATTTTAATTAATAGAAATACGAACTTTTTACCTTTGTAAACTATGATGACAAATTCTGATTGATTCGATTGAGTATTGACAATGTCATAATCAAAATATACAACATTTCTAAGTAAAACAACGCTACAAATACCGATACACTCGTTTTGTGTATTTCTATATCCTCAAATTCTTGCTTAATATGCCTGTTTCGGTACACATGATCCCAAAACATCAAGGAGACTTTCAAGTGCTTCACACTACAGTCACTTCTAATACTTTGATATAGCTTATTTCATTGAAATTCCTATTTTTTATTTCAGTTAAACTTCATTAAACAGAATGATATCAAACTACGATGACTCAAATTCGTTTCTGTTTTTTATTTATGTATGATTTGTTGTCTTTTTGGTTTTTTTGATTTTTTTTCAACTTTTGATTGAGTAAAGGTAAAGGCTATGTTCTATTGACTTGATTTTATCATGATATTACTTTTCGTGGTTTATTAATTTTACAAAATATGAGCTAAAAAAGGCTTGCACTTGTAAAAATATTTCCTATTGAATTTGACACATGAAAATGACAAATTGACAATACATGAATACAATAATGTCATTGACAAATCACAGAACACATATACCCTGACGACAAATTGACAATGAGTGCGTTCTACTAAGCGACTGCAACGCCCTTTTTATCACTCCACCCCCTCCACCCCTATACCCCACCGTGACCCCATCCATAAAGGGCCCCATAGACGATCAAATATTTGATCTTTCATATTAAATTTCTGTTTGACAAACGTGTTTGTCAAATTATTTGATCGTGTGCGGGGTTGCGGGCTTTTTTGATGTGTTTGTTACATTCATGAAAACATGAAGTTTGATCAAACAAGTTTGACCGTTTACGGGGCCCATAAGGCCCGTCAGTCGTCGCGAGCGAACGCTCGACGTCAGATGACGTCACTGTTCACGACCACATCGCGCCCTCTTCGCCCACAAATTATAGGTGAGTCAGAGACCAGAGTTATTCAGCGGTTTTGTGCTTTTAATTGTTTTTTTTTTAATTCGTTTTTTTTAAAATAGTTTGCCAAAGAAGTTTTACTTCTGAAGTTCTGACATTTGTACTTTGACCTTTGTACGCACGAAAATTTTTTTTGTACATTTTGAAAAAAAAAACGAAATATGTAATAATGTAGGTGCCAAGAAGATATGACCACAGGATATGACCATGTGAGGAAATTTACCATACATCTTTTTAAAATTTTCAATAAAACATTTTTCATGTGAATGGTTTAGTGTGCTGTTTTATTGATATAACAAATAATCTATTTTAATTAAACATATTGGAAATCCATTTAATTGCACTTTTTATTTCTTAATTGTTACTTTTTAAGTTATTTTAAAGTAAATAAAAATAGGATCAATATGGTAATAGTAGTTTATGCAACTGTCATATAATGAAGGGTATTAAAACACGAGTGTGAGTTTATGAAACGAGCGCAGCGAGTTTCATAATAGTAACGAGTGTTTTAATACCCGTGTTATATGCAGTTGCATACACTACTTTATCTTCACTAATGCAATTAATTTATTAAATTAAATTCACGCGTACGTGTATTGTCACAGTGATTTTGCCGCCATTAAAATGTAACCAATCAACCGCGCCGTGCGCTCGCTGGAGGCGGCGCTGGCGGGCGCGCGGCGCGCGTGCACGTGCAGGCGCTGGCCGCGGCGCGCGCCCGCCGCCCTGGACGCGATGTTATAATGAGATTTTACGATATCGATGTGGATATTATACCATCATGTGAAATTGCTTAAATTGAGTGTTTTGTTGTCTGTGCTATAACAGTAGTAATTATAAGTCAAGTATTGGAAACATAAGTAGAATGTTACAACATTAGTGTAGATAAAAATATATTTGTATAGACAAGATCAACATTTAAAAAATTACAAAAGTATGTAGGTGTATAATATATAAATTTTACTTATATTTTAACGAGTGTTGAAAATAATGTGACATGCATCTTTAAAGCACTTTTAGTGTTTTTCATATGCACTTAATTGTTTTTGAAGTTAGGAGCTCTCTTTTCGACGAACGCAGTCATGCCTTCCTTGCGGTCCTCCTGCAAAAACATGCAACATGTTTATGATAGTATTTCACTACACGTTATAATTATTTGCTTGCTGCTCGCAAACGAAAAATAAATCAGCTTGATATTCTTTATATGCTATGAAAGATAATGCTTATCTGCAGCAGTGGGCAGCTATAAGCTGAATTATTTAAATTTTGCATATAAAAATGATAAAAATATATTTTTTAACTTACAAGTTGTCAACTGTGTGTGTAAACAATAGGGGATCGGACAAATTTTCAAAAAGCGTTTTATTAATCTTTATGGATACTTATACCCATAAAAAATAAAATTTTATTAATTTACAGCCTTTTAGTTACTCAAAATCATGTTTTAATATTGTTTGTTTAAAAATCACGCCTAAACGCCACGTTATGAAATCTGACAGCGCGTGACGTCATCTGGAGGTAATAAACAAAGAGTATATAACGGACAGAGTATGTTGAATATATGGATAGAAAAACCAGTGCAGTCGATGCTTGTTCTTTCCTAAAGTACTCTGTGGCTTGTACCGCCAAATGACGTCACGCACTCTAGTTAGTGTTTTAGTACAGATTAATAATACTGTAAATAACAACATTTTATTTCTTCATTTAAAAATATTTAAATGAATTATATTAAATTATAATTCGATAAATAATCATAAAACAGTATATTTATTTTATCTAAGTACGTTATAGATTTTAATCGGATTACTGTCCGATCCCCTATTATAGGCTATGTATACGGTTAATTTAAAATTTCATTTGTTGAAATTACAAAACAACATGTTTTTAAAAACAAGGTTCCTTATTGTAGAAAATGAAACAGTAGTTTAAGAATAGTTGGCCAGGCAGAAAACCTTGAATTAAATTGATACTATAAGGGGTCGTTCAAGTATTACGTAACGCAAATTTTGAAGATTTTTGACCCCCCCTCCCCCCAAGTAACGCGCCGTAACGTTTTCCTGCAATAAACGTTACGTAACACCCCAACTGACCATTTTTACCCAAATGTCACAACTTTGTTGCGAAAACTACCGTAAAGTCGCTTAAAAAAAAATCGCGTTTGCGGTAAGTATAAATATATACATATATACAAAAAGGGATATAAACGAAAAGGGTTGCCAATTTGGGAGATTTTAGTACACTAGTTTTTTTTATTTAAATAAAAAACAACGTTACGTAAAGCGTTGTTCGAGACCCCCCCCCCTCCCCCCTGTAACGCATCGTAACGTTTTACAAGACCCCCCCCCTCCTCCCTAATTGCGTTACGTAATACTTGAACGGCCCCTAATAACTTTTTCTGTGCTGTGTATCATCCCTAATAAATAAATAATAATACTTTAAAAGTTTTAAAGTAGACAGTAAAATTTCAATAAGATAATGAAAAAAAAAAAATCTTACTGTAGCGAAGGTGCCATAGAATGTTGATTTTTCAAATTGCAGACCAGCTTTGAGAGTGGTTTCATAGGCTTGATTAACTGACTGTTTTGCCATTTTGACAATAAGAGGTGAGTGTGTTCCGATTCTCTCTGCTAATTTAATGGTTTCTTCTAGAAGTTTATCAACTGGGAACACACGGCTGACTAGACCTGTAGATACCAAACATATTTGTTATGTTTTTGATAATGAAAACAAGAATACAATTTTTTGATTGATTGATTGATAGGTTTAAGGGCTTTCAATCGCCAGTGAAACACAGTAATATAATTGAAACAATTTAGTTAGTAGATTTTTGTTAGCATTCCCTTATATTTATAATTTTCCTTTAAATATACTAGGGAATGTGAATTTTACGATACCCATTTCTTTATATTGAACTAATTATTTATGTAAGTAGATAGATAATGTTTTATCAAGTTTTTCTAATTACCAAACATAAAAAACAAATTTTAACTGTGCACTCTTATTCATACCCATTTTTTCAGCTTCATGTGCATCAATAAAGTTTCCAGTTAGTACAATCTCCATTGCTTTGGATTTGCCGACATAACGAGGAAGACGTTGAGTGCCGCCAGCTCCAGGAATAGTACCAATGTTGATTTCAGGCTGGCCAAACTTGGCCTTTTCTCCTGCATAGATTATATCGCAGAGCATGGCAAGCTCGCAACCACCGCCAAGCTAATAAAGAAAATTACCTATTGTGAGCCTTAAGAAATGTGTGTACATAAGAACGAGAGTAGCTCACACTCACGGCTCTTATTTTAGAGCCTCAGTGAGTTCTGAGTAGGAGGTCCAGAAAGTATCTTATATGACTTATGTATGTATTGGCCATACAATTATAATTTGTAATAAGCAAGATGCTGTAACCACTCTGTGAACTCATTGTCAATAGTACCTATATTAATTTGTGTTTCTCTATTAAGGACAAGGGAGCTAAGTTCCTTAAAATGGTCCAAGAGTAGTTGGAATATACTTTACATTGTTAAGTCAATTGTCTTCCAAAATCTTAAGTCAGAAATAATTTTGAACAAAAAAATAATACTAACAGCGAAGCCATTGACGGCAGCAATGATAGGTTTTCCACAGTTCGATACATCTTCCCACTCTTGTAAGAAGCCAGCTTTTGTGGTGCCACTGAAAGTATTGTTCTGCATTTCCTTAATATCGGCACCAGCAGCAAACGCCTTTTCATTACCTAATGAAGTGTAATGTGATTTAATTTAAAATATACTAGTACTATCGTCTTATTTATTGCATATTAAGTTAGTTATAAATAATTGTTGTTGAGCATAAACTTATATATCAAAGAATATAGAGAATAAAGGTAATAGGTATTTACTCTATATTTTTGTTTACCTGTAATTATAATAGCTGCAATTTTTTCATCAGCATCAAAGTCCTTGACAGCCTTTCCGAGTTCCTTGAAAAGAGCATTGCAAAGAGCATTCAATGCCTTGGGTCTGTTTAGTTGAATAATTCCTACATTCTTCTTAGCACCTACTACATCTATTTTTATGTTTTCATACTCAGGAGCTGTAAAAATTACAAAATATATTCAGTTAAGTGTTACAAGTATGTTGTGTTATCATAATTTATGTTTGGCTAGAATTTAGTGTAATTAGTGATAAGAAATGAAAAGTAAAAAAAAATATATAGTTTTTTTACAAGATAATTGAATATAAAATAAGTCTAAAGTTAAATATGTGTCATCAGCAGTATGATAAATGATAAGGTACATTTTGAGGAGTCAGGGTCATCATGTAAATACTCAGTAATAAGAAATTTGTTATATAATTGGCTATAATTAATTCATTGGAATGCACGAATGTATTAAATGACATTTTATCTCATTTGGTTTGTGATGAGGATTTTTATGCAGACATAAGACTTATTTTATTTAATACCTAATTATAACAAGGTTTTGAATGAATAAAGATTATTAGAAATATAATGTGTTATCTTGTGATATATCAATGTTTATTTTTTATTCAAAATATCCCAGATGCATTCTTTTTAATAAAAAAATGCTACTCTAATATTGGTAACCAGTTATTTTATTTAATTCAACATAGTGTTGTGTAGGTATTTGGGTTATAGGTGAAAAAAATAAATAAACGTTCATAACAGCAAAATAAGGTTACAAAATGTGGTCAACAAGTACCTGTGCTGTAGTACTTAATAAAACTCGTATTAGTCGACGCTGCGAAACGACCGGTGTTTATAACATTTTTGGTGAATAAAGCACGAGTAATTGCAGCAACTGAAGCCATTTTACACAACCGGCTTATGCCCTTAAGGAATCTTACGTCGCAAAACTGAAATGATAATGTTAACTTGTTGAAGAATTTGAAGAAATAACTAATTATAATATTGTGAACTTTAAACTTTAAAAACTTGTACTATACAGACTACCAACAAGCAAGAGCAACAAGTCAACAACTGGTCAACTGATAAGTGATAGCGAGATAGCTCGTTATTGGTAGTTTGGTAGGTACCTACTTTAAATTAATTCGATAAGAGAGTTACGTCACTAGATACTGCCCGTTCGCGATAAGTTTGCCGCTGACGATATGACGTCACTCGAATGGTAGCGTTAGCAAAAAATAAGAAACTATATTTTAAATATTTTCTTTTTATTATTATTTTAAAAAAATTGGGTATTTGGGTAAAATTACCATACCATAACATATTTCGTACATCACTTCTTAAAGTATTGCCTTTACCCATAGTTAAATCTCAGATTTAAACAAAGCGAAAAATTAAGAAATGTCAAAAGCAAAGAATAAAAATGAATAAATAACCACGCGCGCATGCAATGACGTTGCTAATGATACTGGGAGGGCGATTCAGGGGCGCGGTAGGCGACTGGGGGAGGGGACTCGCATTCCACGGACCGGCAAACTTATCGCGAACGGATAGTAAATAAAGTAAAGTAAGAAAAATGTATAAGAAAAAAAATATGCAATTCATTTCTTAGATTGTACAATTCAAAGCTGTGATTAGGAATTAAAACATACGATTGTTTATTGGTCAGTCAGTCAGTCATCAGTTCAGCCTATTGCAGCAGTACACTGCGCTGGACATAGGCCTCCCCAAGTTCGCGCCAGACATCCCGGTTTTCCGCAATCCTCATCCAGCCTACACCGGCAATCTTACGCAGATTGTCGGTCCAACGGGCCGGACTCCGGAGGACGTCCCACACTGCGTTTGCCATGACGCGGTCTTCACTCCAGGACTCGTCTGCTTCAACGGCCATTGGTCCTGCGACCACTTGACCAGCCCACTCCCACTTCAACATGCTAATCCAGTGGGCTATGTCGGTTACTTTCGTTCTCTTGATAGTCTTATTTCTAATCCTATCTTTCAGAGAAACCCATTGTTTATTGGAATATAAAAGGAATTTTCGACTAGTTTATTTTCTCATCGATATTCGACAAGGTTATGCTGTGTCAGTACCTACTACGAATATTTTATTCAAGAAATATACTTCCCGGGAAAAATGATCAGATCTGATCAGATATGAACAGGCAAAAGTCTTCAGGTCTGATCATGTACCTATGAAAAATGACCGGGTCTGATCAGACCTGAACATGCCCGCCCGTGTCGTGTAATTGCAGGGCCGAATTTAGGGGAGGGCAACGGGCATCCGGGGCTACAGCCCTGGAGCCTCTACATAAGAGGGGCCCCCACAACAGAAATATCGTAAAAAAAATTCAAATTCAGAGTAGTAAACACTAGTAAACAACTTTTACTCTATTTTTTTGCGTTTTACCTTTGAAATAATTGTCCATATTATTTGGAAAATAATTTGGGGCCAGGGGCCTCCACTCCTTTTTTGCCCCGAGACCTCTGCCCTAATCTGCCCTGCCTAATTGTAACGTATTTGAATAGACGTAGATAAATAACTTAGCTTGGAGCTTGGACCGATGCCGATGGAGGTGATGTCAGACCTGAGCATTGTGTGACAAAATCAATTTTTTTCTAAATAAATAATAAAAAGGCAAATGCAGCTTATTATTTCCGAACGCTTCTCTATAGCAACTGTTTTGTTTATGTCAAAATGTCAAATGGTCAAAAGCAAAACATGAAAACGAAAACATATCATAATTTTTGGGTTTGGTAAATTGGTATTAATAAAATAGAACTTAGAAGTATTGCAGATACATTAATTACTGTTACAGTAATATATTACATACATTTATTAGTGATCTATGATCGATAATATTACGACGTTTAGTACTGACTACTGACTCTACTGAGGCTGGAAACAAAAAAGTCTGCGCGCGTTATTATGGCAGATAAAATCAAATTTTTTATAATTACCGGCGATCCGGGTTAGGTATCGGATATAAAGTGATTTTATGGTAACCATATTAGTGCAATTTTTATGAATGGCGTAACTTAATTTACAGGAGTTGGTAAAACTACTTTGACGAAAAAACTATGCTCCTTACTGAATTCAAAAGGAGTAAAAACTGTAGGATTTTTTACTGAAGAGGTTAGGCGTAACAGAGTCAGGGAAGGCTTCGATATTGTCACTTTAGATGGAATAAGAGGACGCCTGGCTAGAGATCAAAGTTTACTTGCTGTTCCTGTAAAATATACCGTAGGGAAATATGGTGTTCTTATAAATGAATTTGAAAATATAGCCTTATCGTCCATAAAAAAGGTGCCAAACTTAATTAATTATTAATTTACTACTTTCTATGAACATTGAAAAAAATAAAAAATAATAGGTATGTAACATTTTCAGACTGACGATTGTCAAACATTGTTAGTGATAGATGAAATTGGAAAAATGGAGTTTTTCAGTTCTCTTTTTAAATCTCGGATCAGAGAGATTTTTACTACAGATTCAAAAAATGTTGTACTAGCAACAATACCAGTAAGAAAGAGTGATCCGCTTATCGAATGTATAAGGAATCATAGCTTGGCAAAAGTTTGGACTGTAAGTATGATAAAACATAAATTACCTCATATGTAATGTTATGATATATTATACATACATACATAATCACGCCACTTTCCCATAGCGGTGGGCAGAAACCACTTCTTTCCACTTGCTACAATCCACAATCAATCGATATGATATATTATATTCAATCTAAATTAATAAATAGCCATTAAACCCAAGAATTGATTATAAATTAATAAATGTTTCACACCCACTAACCTAAGATGAGAATCCTGTGTTAGCAATCTGGAAATAACACAAAAAATACTAGGGCTGAGCTGGTGTGACTTTGTGACTGCTAGTGCAGCGGCCAGTGACACAATCACCCCTCTAAACTAACAGAATAGCGTTCTGTTTGAAGTTACGCTTCAGCCTGTGATATCCCACTGTTGGGCATAGGCCTCTTTCCCCATGTAGGAGAAGGATCAGAGCTTAATCCACCACCCTGCTCCAATGCGGGTTGGCGGATATATTCCCTATTGTGAGTAACGATCGCTATTAGGTGTACATGATAACAACCGGGACCGACGGCTTAACGTGCTCTCCGAGGCTTGGTAGGGAGACCCACAAGGACTGCACAAACACCCAGACCACCGCAAACATCTGTATGGCCAATACAAATGTTGTCGTGTGCGGGGAACGAACCTGAACCGCCCGCGCAACAGCCACAAATCAGTGCTGTGACCACTGCGCCAACACAGCGTCCGGTGTTGAAGTTATATCACAATGGTAAAGATAGAACTATTCGTATCAGACTATTAATAACATAATATATTATTTCAGGTAACAAGGGAAAATAGAAACAATGTTCATGAAGATATATTCAATGAAATTTATTTTTCAATGAAATGAAAACCTTTTACTTTTTACAAACTAATTATTGTATAAAAAATAGTAGTAATATTAATGTTTAATACTGTTACAGAAGTATAATATGTTTCCATATAATATTTATTTTAATATTGGTTTTATTTATATACCTAAATAATAATAATAGCTTAGGGGTTGCCCATTTATCATGTGATGGTTTTTTAGAACTTTTTGACCCCCTACCCCCTTTGGTGGCATGTAGTGAGAATTTAGACTAGGTACTCTGTTCCCTTCTGTTCCTGTTGTTGTAATTTTTTTGCCATTAAATTGAAATTTTTAGAATATTATCTTTAAATAAATACCTGTAATCTAATAATATTTTGAAAAATTAAGCATTATGATACGAATATCTAGACGTGCACCAAGATAACAGGGTTTTTTTGGTTGTCTCTTTTCTTTTTGAACATTTTTAATATAATCAAAAATACCTACCGTTCCAGCGGGGATCGAACCCGCACCTCCAACTATCCGTGTCGGCACTCTTAGCCATGGAACGATTACTTATTAAGCTATGGAACAATTTACTCGTTCGGTCGAAATCTTTGATAATATGATGAATTTTTATTCAGTCTTAAGGGACCTTTTGACCTGGAAAATTTTTGACAAGAGACGACACCGTGCCACTCTTAATTTTGTTTGTATTATTTTTTGTGTAATATAATTTACAATTTCTTCATGTGCGGGTACACATGAGGAAATTATAATTTTTTTTAATATCATACTTATCAAAAATACCGACGGTGCCAGCGGGGATCGAACCCGCACCTCCAACTAACGGCGTTTCGGCGCTTTTAGCCAATGTTTTTTTTTTGGCTTAGAAATAGCACTGCACGTTTAACGAAAAAGTACCTGGGTGACCGAGCCTAGCTCGGTATTTTTATTTTATTTATTTTTTATTTTGTTTTTTTCTCGGTATTTTTATATTTTATTTTTATTTAAATAAAAAATCACGAGTGATATTTAAAAAAAAAGAAAAAAGAATTAATCCCAGACTGAGATTTAAACCATGGTCTTCTCGGTCAATCTCGACCGTCCGATTTCCCACCTGAGCTATTAGAACTTTAATGACAATTGTGAAATTAACCTTCCTATTCTAACGACATTTTAGCCATTTTTTTCATTGCCTAAAAACAGGGATAAAACGACTTTTTTTTTAAATGAATCCTAGCTAGATCAATTTTTCGCCCCCGAAACCCCCTGCATACTAAATTTCACGAAAATCGTTGGAGCCGATTCCGAGATTCAGAAAATATATATATATACAAGAATTGCTCGTTTAATAGTTTAAGATAAATATTAAGTACGTGATATCTCGATTTAGTGTTCCCTCCATGTGATATTTCATGATGTTTTTTATGACCCCTTTTTAGCTTCATGTGATTAATGGACGACCCCTAAAAAGCTTAGTGCTACAAAATTATTATGAAAAGAAAAAGTTCTTATATAATATGTACCTACAGCTTAATATACCATTTTGTATATTATATAAAAAGAAGTTTACAAAACTAAGAACAAAAACCTAACCTTGTATAAATATGTAACAAATTTTTTTATTTGAAATCTAGGTATTATGATTAAATTACAATAATTCCGATACTAGCAATAGGTACCTATAATAAATTTATTTCATATACAAAAATTGCGTGCGTACAAAGTACACATGTCAGAAGTGAAACTTCTTTGGCAAACTAATTTAAAAACAATTGTGTGCTCACAAACGAAAAAAAAAAACCGACTTCAATTACATCGATAAGTAATACAAGTACAACGTAAGCAGACGAAAAACTATTCAAGTAAATACGCGTTATCAAAGATTACTCAAAAAGTTGTAATCAGATCTCGATGAAATTTAATCATCAAAATCGGTATACCTTGGATATAATACAATTAACGTAGGTCGACGAAAAAATATTCAAGTAAAAACGCGTTATTAGATATAACTCGAAAAGTACTTGTTAGATCTCAAATAAATTGAAATGGGACCAAATGACACGCCCCACCTTTCGATTAAATTTTTTTTATCGAAATTGTTCCACCCAGTCAAAAGTTCTGGAGTAACATACATAAAAAAATACTAAATAATTTTTTGGAAGTCGGTTAAAAACTAAATAAAAAAAAACTAACAAAAAGAGAATTTAAAATACAAAAAAGAACTAATTGAAAAAAAAAAAACAAAAGCCAACGTCACGCGGTGTTCCCAGGCGGTCACATTTCCAAGTACTGACCGTCATGAAGCTGCCGCGTTACCGGTCGCTCAAATTTTACCCCTCATGCGCCTAAAGAAATTTCACTTCAAAAATCAAAAGAAGCAAAAATAAATTTTTAATTAATACATCAAAACAGAAAGAAAAGTCAAACAAGTCACTCACTTAATACATACATATACAATTAAATGTAGTAAATAAGTCAGTCATGTCATTCTTTACTTAAAAAATAAGGATGGCATCTTGAACTTACAATTAATATCTTAAATGAATAATCACTCATATTGTACATATTTGTACATTTTTGTTTCTTCTAAAAAGGCACAAATATGAAATGTAATAGACAATACATGAACAAATATTTGAGGTAGTTAGTAGACTCTAATTCCATGGCATAATTAACAATAATAGCCTACTTACCACTATTATACAATGTAAATTTTATTAAGTACACTCATTATATTACCATGCAAATCAAACGACACAATTTACATATTATTTAATTTTTCATTTCTTGTAATTATTTGTATTTGTGTGTAAACAATCTCTCTCGGGTCTCAGCATCAGTGCCCAGCATTTCACACAACTTAACTTTCTTTTTTTTTAAATATTTACATGGATCCAATTTTTACACACTCAAAAAAAAAACTAGTTATGTGTCAACTATTGTCACTAGAATTATCATCAAACTGTCCTTCCGATTCATATTCTTCTATGGGACAGCAAATCTTTTCGTACTTCAGACGTTCAGCTACTGAAACTGGATGTGCGTCCACTGGACAAAAGTTGCCTTCCTTCATTTTCTGTTTTACAAAGTGATTCCAAGTTTCAATTGGGTGGGTTCTTGAAAGAGGAGAAAAATGTGGAATCCAATAATCATCGGAATCCCAATCCTCTGGAGAGCTGATTTGTCTGTCTTCTTTGTCTATTTTGTAGAAAAAATAGATGAATTAGTAAATAATTAAGGTAAAGTATAGCTCTGTAAAAATGGATTGTAGGATCGACAGACACTGCCAGCAGAATCTTGGTAATATCATAATAATAATGGCTCAATTGTCACCCTTTTTGTCAATTGTCACCTTTTTTGTCACCCTTTGCCATACAGATGTTTGCCGTGGTCTGGGTGTTTGTGCAGTCCTTGTGGGTCTCCCCACCGTGCCTCGGAGAGCACGTTAAGCCGTCGGTCCCGGTTGTTATCATGTACACCTGATAGCGATCGTTACTCATAGTAGGGAATATATCCGCTAACCCGCATTGGAGCAGCGTGGTGGATTAAGCTCCGATCCTTCTCCTACATGGGGAAGAGGCCTATGCCCAACAGTGGGATATTACAGGCTGAATCGTGATCGTGTCACCCTTTAGGTATAAAACTTTTAAAAAATGTCTTTAAATTTATTTAGGTAAATAACATTGATGATAAGAAGTTTTATATTTGTATCACTGTAACCATGCTTAGTCATTGGAACCATACTTGATCAGTGTGTAAACTTTTCTGTTTTGCACAAAGATCATGCTGGAGTTGCAATTTAACATTAATGCTGATAGTAGAGCAATTAATTTTGCATTTGAGTCGATTTTTTTATTTTAAGGTCAATTTCTCACTAAAATATTTCAGTGCATTTTTAACAATAATCACTCTTGGTAAGAAAAATTATCTGTCAACATGCAGTATCTTGACAATTTAAGGGCTGTTTCACAGGTTGTGGGTAAAGCTTATCCTGCATATAATTTACAAATAGACTAGTAGCAGGAGGTAGAACAGGCTATTAGGGCTCGCATCCATTAGGGTTTCGCTTTGATTAATAAGCTAAATCTTTTAAATTCACTATCCTGTAAATATAGTAGGATTTGAAAGTGAAAAAGAATAATAAACCATCAAATAGTGTTAAGGACAATCTGTGAAACAGTCCCTCAATGAAAATTGTACGGCCTAATTCAGTAAGGTTCAAAGTTTCACAACACTACCTGCTTCTTCACTTCTTGAATTGAATAACAATTCATCATCAGTGAAAGACGAGTGACTGGAATATTCACTTTCAGGTTGGATTTTTTCCACTTTTCTGTAAAAGTAAAATTATTAACTGACAATATAATATAAAACTCATTGTCGTTATTTTCTATACTAATATATAAAGCTGAAGAGTTTGTTTGTTTGAACGCGGTAATCTCTGGTTCTACTGGGCCGATTTGAAAAATTCTTTCAGTGTTAGATAGCCCATTTATCGAGGAAGGCTATAGGCTATATATCATCACGCTAAGACCAATAGGAGCGGAGTCCACGCCGACGAAGTCGCGCGCAGAAGCTAGTCTATTATAAAAGGAAATTGTAAAATTATAGTTTTTAGCAAGTTAAAAATAAAATTGATTTTGTAATACCTTCCATCACATCTTCCAGGGTACTTTGACCTGATTTTTTCTTTTTTTCTTACATATTCTTCATGTTCAGGTTCATCAAAGTAATTCTGGGCCATGTCTATTTCCTCTAATTTTTCTATTTCATTAAGAGCTTCATATAAATTGTTGTCGTACAAATCTAGGGTATGGAGGCAGGGCAAATTGCATAAATGGTCGGGGAGCATGCACAAACTGTTGCCATTTAGAAAAAGACTTTTTAATTTATCTAGTTTAATGAAACTATCAGGTAAATACAATAAATTGTTATAAGATAGTATGCATATTTCTAAATTTGCCAAGTAACAGAATTCTTCTGGGAGACTACATATTTTATTAAAAGATAAATTAATTTCTTTTAAATTCATATACATGTTTATACTTGAAACAACATTGCATATACTCATGTTGCTCAAATCTAAAACTTCTGTATCACAGCACTTATCTAAACCACTACAAGGCACTTCTTCCATTTTGTTTGTAAAGCACATCAGGTTGGAATTGCCGATTATGAGCACTTTTACTTTTTGAAATGTACCAAATAAGGGTAAATGTTTTATAATACTACAATTATTGATAATGATATTAGTGACTAGTATTTTATATTGAAGTAACTCTTTGAAATAATCCTCGTCTAAAGAGCAAGTTAGGTCCTTGTTAAAACTTAAATTGATGTGCACTAAATTTGTACAATTTTTAGTCCATACCCAATACGGCGGGCCTAACAGTTTATTATCTGATATATTTAAATGTTGTATACAGTCATAAAAGTTTGGTGTATTGTCGAAGTATTTGATTTCATTACACGAAATATCCAAAACTTTAATTTTTTTAAGATTTGTCACTGCATCCGGAACTTCCGTTAGTTTATTGTGTTTTAAATATAACTCAGTAAGGTTTTCAGGTAGTAGCATATTCTCATCAAATGTGTTGATGTTTTTGTCGCTTAGATCGAGTACTGTTATATTTTTATTTTCTGAGACCAATACTAATGTATTGATGACATTTTTTATCGAAAGCGTCTTGTCGTCGTCTTCTTCCATTTATGATAAATTTTCGATATCAGATTTAATAATATAAATTAGTAAAAAAAATTATTTGAAAAGATAACCTCACAGAATTAACTAAAAATACAAAAACAAATATCAACTATGAACTATCATGTTAGCTGTCACTGTCAGATGTACATTAAAAAATACAATTCCATTTTACGTGACATTGGCAAAAATATTTGTAACTAAACAGTACAAATAATATGGCTATTTAGCCATTTTCACAGTTTTTTTTTTCAAATTTTAAAAAAATCTCGTACGATTTCATAATAACAAAGATTTGGTACCGTCAAACCTGGCAACTTTGCCCTAAAACTCAAAATATTTTTGCATTAGTTGAGTTATTTTGGAAAACATAAAAATATGTTATATTATGTTTGTACCACACAAAACTATATGTTTATGTCTCGATATTTAGTACTTAAAATATGCTGAAAAATGTATGCGTGTTCGTAAAAAATACAATGGGCATGACGAAAGATTTAGAAAACCTATTCCGTAATGTGGGTACACATTTACTATTTACGAAAATACCTATATTTCGGTAATAAACTTAAGTTTAAGGAAGTTTAAAACTATTTTTCTAACATGTTTTCAACGAGTGATACAAAACGGCTGCAGGTGTCATGGCGTCGGCTCTGACGTCACGGTATAGTAGTTCGTTCCACCTACGACCCACAAGTGCCCACAACGCCATCGACCACGACCGCTGAAAACCGCTCAGTGGTCTATACACCGTCCAATCGTTTATTTTTTTTTGAACGTTCCCGCCTATAAATTACAGGCTATTTTTCAACCATTTTCAACTTGTCTACTAGACTACTGAGTGGTTTTCAGCGGTCATGGTCGATAGCGTTGTGAGCGTTATGTGGAACGCGTATTATAGCGTGACGTCATGAGCTGTAATTTGTGTTTCAATCAAAATGGCCGATTGCAGTATTTTAATGTTTTATTTTATTGAAAATCACGATAATCTTATTATTTTAAATAAAACTAAACCAGTATTTTGAATTTTTTTAATATGAGTGTTCCCCTAAAATTATTAAATTGACGATTTTTTGATACTGTCGTCATGCCCATTATAGGTGCTGGGCAAAAAATCATAGGTTCTTGGCAACTTTGCCAACTTGATATATCTCTGAAATTATAAACCGTATCATTATTTTTAAAATGGCTAAATAAAAATACAGGGCAATGTAGTAAAGTACCACATTATGAGATTACTAAACATATTTATAGTCTTTCAAAATTGAGTGGGCAATGTCAAAAAGCCGCCTAGAACATTTTTTGTATCATAATGATCAATTTCCAAGGGCTGTCACCATTGAATAAATGCTACATTTAAATAATTAACGATAAACTTTTTAATGTGGAATATTTTATTGATGAAAATGTAACATTGATAAGTAATATAGGTAAGTATTGAAAAAATAATTAATTAAAATAATTCTACATAATTAAAAACGAGCATTTTCAAGTCCAACTTAGTCATTAGACAGCCATATTCACTAGCAGCCACCAAAAAATGTACAAGTTTTTCTTCTTCAGTGTCCGTTAGTTTCTTTTGTCCCCCTACCGGCTTCGTATGTACTTCTTTTGCCTTATTCAATATGGTTCCCCTTGGTATGCAAATTGTTTTTCGGCTTGTCTACTAGAAATATTTTTTTTTACCAGATCTACAGCTACATCCAACATTTCTACAGAGCAGTTTTTGTCATTTCTAAATCCTAGTTTCTTTTTGTTTCTCTTCGTTGTACAAACATTCGGTTTATTATTATTTTTCATCTTATTATAAGTACAAAAATTTAAAAAATATAAATACAAAAAATGTAAAAAATGCGGCATCATATTGTAACATGCGTACAATACAGAACGTCGAAGAGTTAAATGTATAAGTTAAAAAATGCGGCATCATATTGTAACATGCGTACAATACAGAACGTCGAAGAGTTACCATATTAATCTTTAGGCCATCCTAACCTCAAATCTTTAACCATGGATATCTCCATAACCATGGAGTTTCGCATGGTGGGAGTCGAGTGGTACCAGAGAGTAAAACCCTCCTACTCCACCCAAAACCCCATAAATCGATTTCCAATGATCTAAAGAATAACCAGAGCTTAACATAATAAATTTAAAAATTACAGGAGCCAACCCTACTGAAAAAAATTTGGTGGGCAATGTTGTCAACAATGCTTAAAAAACATGCATGTGACTTTACCCACCAACGTATTTTACGATTATATAAGATTTATTGCGTAGACTTTTAGTGTATTTTAATCATTTTATATATATTAACGGTGGCAGAAAAATTATATGCCTACTGTAGCTGCAACTATCACTTTTTGACAAAGTTTTTGTACTGGTTTTTGCCCGCGAAAAAACACTACCAATTTCTACAAGTTCTGACAGGCACCTGAAGTAACATGGGTGATATTATGTCACCTTAATGTTGTCAGAAAAATAATGAAGTTTCTACCACAGACATAAAAATACTTCTAACTACAGTAACAGGAGTACGAAAGGAAACTACAGAAGGTAGCAGAAGGATCATCTGTGCATTCTGATGTTACCGCGTTGTCACAAGATTTTAATGATTTCAAATCGATGATCTGGCAATTATTTAATAATGTAAAATCACAATTAGAATGTCTCTCGCTGGGACTTGATAGACATGAGATGATCATGAGGAGAAAGGTCCTCCTCTTCCACGGCATTGAAGAGAAATGTAATGAAAAGCTTCCTGAGATAATATACCAGGTAATAGCCGAACAATTAAAATTGCCTGATATTCCAAAGAGTGATCTTCAAGTCTGTCATCGTCTTGGTGTCTCTGCGCAAGCCAAGTCAAGACCTGTCTTAGTCAGGTTCACAGCCCTTGAACCCAGGCAGGCAGTGTGGGACGCTAAGACATTACTCAAAGGCACTGGTATCACCATTTCGGAGTTTTTAACCAGAACTAGGCATCAGATCTTCCTATCGGCACGTAAACACTTCGGAATCAAAAATTGTTGGTCGGCTGAGGGAAAGATAGTCATTAATCTTCCTGACAAAACACGACGTAAAATCGAAACGATGTCTTCTCTTCAAGATATTATCTCCAAATTCCCAGTTGGCAGCGGCGATACTAATGTTCCTGTTGTTCCTGAGCATGTAGCGGACTCTAAAATTACTAAAACAACCAGATCCACTCGACGTAAATAGTGTGGTTTTACGGAGTTTGTGTCGTCATAGCTTGTACGTATTATGCCTCTACGTCACGCTTGCTAGGTACTTTTATTTGTATAATAGGGTCGGTATTTAAAATTATATTTGTAGGTACTCTAAAATCCAAACAATGTTTAAGCCGGTGGTTTACATTTTACTATTTCATTTTATATATTTATAGGTACCTACTTTGTTTTGGTTATTACTTCTATGACATGCAGTGTTGCCAACTTTATTTTTACCAACCCACCAAATGAGGCCGTGTAAACCACCAGAAACCACTAAAACTTAGCGGCCTCTCAAACCACCGGAATTCCACTAGAAAACCCAGACAGCAGCTACCTACCTAAATATAATTTGAAAAGAAAACAACAACAACGTAATTATTATCTTGAAATAAAATAATTATTTATGTTACGTACTACAGGAAAAAATTAATGTACTTGTACAGAAAAAAAGGAAACAGGTTACATAACTAACTAACTAAAGAAAATCGTATTCTGAGGAATCAGCTTCATCTGCACTTTGCATATAATAAAATTCTTACTCTCAATTTCTTGAACTACGGCATTGGGTATTCACTTCATCACTTCAGCCTATTGCAGTGCTGGACATAGGCCTCCCCAAGTTTGCGCCAGACATCCCGGTTTTCCGCAATCCTTATCCAGCCTACACCGGCAATCTTACGTAGATGACGCGGTCTCCACTCCAGGACACGTCTGTTCCAACGGCCTTCGGTCCTGTGACACAAGTGACCAGCCCACTGCCACTTCAACTTGCAAATTCTGTGGGCTATGTCGGTTACTTTCGTTCTGTCGCGGGCGGATAGCCTCATTTCTAATTCTATCTTTGAGAGAAATCCCAAGCATAGCCCGTTCCATTGCATGTTGAGCGACTTTAAACTTGTGAACCAGTCCCCTCGTCAGTGTCCACGTCTCGGCGCCATACGTTAACACAGGCAGGACGCATTCATCGTAGACTTTTGTCTTTAAGCATTGCGGAATCTTTGAAGTGAAAACTCGGCGAAGCCCGCCAAATACCGCCCAGCCCAACTGGATCCTCCTATTAGTATCCTTCTCGAAGTTGTTGCGGCCTAGTTGGATTGTATTGCCTAGGTAAACATAATCCTGAACAAACTTCGAGAAGGGTACCATCGACCGATACCGGTCTCGGTATGACTTGGTTGACGTTTTGTCCAAGTTCATACCGAGACCGACTCGTCGGGAGGACTCATTTAGGCCGGACAGGATCTGGCCTAGCTCATCCAACGTCTCCGCAAAGATGACGATATCGTCGGCGAAACGAAGGTGAGAGATGTATTCGCCGTTGACGTTGATGCCTCGTTCCCCCCAATCCAAGGTCTTGAGTATTATATAATTATTTATTGCAGCATTTCCTTTCGCGTGTAATCAAATTTCATTCGGTTTTTCTGTTTCGTCTTGACCACGTTCATAATACTAAATAATCGCTCTACATTTGCGTTAGAGTGCAGCAAAACTAAATAGAGATATCGCAAATGTGACCAAATCTTTAAGTATGTTTAAAAAAAATCCTAGAAAAATACTAGATCATTTTTAGTGGTAAGCTCCGAAGCTTACCACTAACTGTAACAAACCTAAACCACTAAAAAATCCACTAGCCACTAAAACCAATTTTTTCCCACCAAGAGGGGTGTCCAAACCACCAGATCTAGTGGAAAATCCACTAAGTTGGCAACACTGATGACATGTCTTGGGCGGTTGACATTTGACTGCTGTCAGTACGCGTGTTGCCATTGTTTGTTTTTAATTTTTTTTTTTAATAGTTACGTGACTGTATTTTTAATCACAATTAAGGAATTAAGTTTTACTTATATTTAATTTTTACTGTGTTTTTAATTTTTTTTTTAATACGTACTAAAGATATATTTATTATTTTTTTTTTTTTTCTTTCTTTGTTTGCCAATTACTGTTTATATAAACCTGGTCTTTCGCTATTTTAGTGTACCTAGTTGTAATATTTCCTTATATTGTACTGCTAAGCATGATGGTTTAGCTACATTTGTAACTTTTCTTTTTATAGTTTATTTGTTTTTTTTTTAATATTACTTTTAAATTTTGTTCGTGTAAATTTGTTTTTAGTATAATTAACCTCTGGTATACCGGACTCGCCCAGCGCGAACTCCCGTTGTCTCCCGCAAGGTTAGATCTAACCTCAGCACTGAGTCTACCGCACCGCCCGCACGGCGCTGACCTCGCATTTCCCGCGGTAATATGATTCGATAAGCGCGCGTTACTTGAGTCGTAGTTTTTTCCTCATAACTCACAAGTTTCTACACTTAGAACAAAAATGCTTATATTATTTTGAAGAGTATGAACTAAGCTTTAATTTAATGTATAAAAAGTGTTGTACATGTGCGTATATCAATTATAAAATCACGCTTGTTTCAGAGGGAGAGAGAAAAAGGTGGTCTTGGTGCAAAAACATGTCGAAAAAATAAAGTATTATGATACATTTGTCGTTGATTCTACGTATTCTGTTTCCCAATAGTATCTATCTAGCTCTAACAGCAAAGTAAATAAATTGTGATACAGTTTTAAGTTTCTTTTTTATACTTGAAAGTAGGTGGTCTAGATTGAGAGCGCTTGAATTACGATCGACATTTCAATTACACCTTGTAAAGCAATTACCTTAGGTACGGGGTTTCTACTTCATAGTTAATTTAGAAAAACTAATTATAATTAGTATTGAAGATGAAGAACGCAATGATAACACTGAAAACAATATTTTTGGACAATAATATCAAAAGAGGGCGAGAAAGTAGGATATTTTTTGAAAGCAAACTATACACATATTTTACGTATTCTTGACAAATATCATTATAAATATTCATAAAGTACACAAAATACACTTTGCATCGGTGTATAATATGTATACAATTTTCTTATTAAGAAAATAAGAAATCTCGATCCAAACATAGAGCATAACGGTGCAGGAATTGATAGGCATGGGGTGACGTTAGTGACCTTGGTTAATGTATGACACAAAATCTACAGCATGTTCTTTTTCGTTCAATGCATTTTATGCTCGTTTTCAATATAAACGTAGTTTTGGCCAATAAATGAATTTTTAGTTAATGGGTTCGGGTTGTTTATGTAATAAATACGTTATGTAATAATAATATATAATATATTATGTATATATACAAATAAATAAAATTGGAGTGTCTGTTTGTAATATTAAAATAACCGCTTTGACTAAATTTTTATGGATGTATACCCGGTACAAATACCAAAATAACATTTTTTACGTCTATAAGCTACGGTAATCGCCTACCATCAGGTGAGCCGTACGCATGTTTGCTGATCTAGTTACATAAAAAAAATTGCGTGCGTACAGAGTACACTTTACAGAAGTGAAACTTCTTTGGCAAACTAATTGAAACAAAGACAACATCACGCGGTGTTCCCAGGCGGTCACCCATCCAAGTACTGACCGCGCCCGATGTTGCTCAAATTCGGTGATCGGATCAGAACTCGTGTATTCAATGTGGTATAAAATCATTTACGATGCGTTGCCATTGTCTCAAATTTTACCCTCATGCGCCTAAAGAAGTTTCACTTAAAACGAAGTTTTTTTTTCGATTAAGTAAAATAAAAATTGTATGGCTCAGTATGGGATTGATCTTTACAACATACAGATATCTATTTATTTTCAGTTTTTCAGATGAAATGATGCAGTGATCCTGTGAACGATATGTACAAATAAAAAGGCAGCATTTTTTTAATAATTATCATTTATTAACGAATACAACTTATAAAAAACGTTTTCCTGTTTGTTGGCCGTCCAGGCCAATGTACTTCGATTACTGCTTTTATAAAACCTATCAGGAACATGTATCTCTTTGCCAGTACAAGAAAACTAAACAAATAAATATTATAGAGGAAACATTCACATTTCTGTTTTTCCCAGTGCTAGAAAACTAAACTAATCATTATTACAGAGGAAAATCATATTTGCCATGTATGCGCATCGCGTATATATACATGTCGCGAGAAACCCATTACAATTTGCCCGTTCCTTTTAAACCGACGTGAGAAGAGAAGAGATGTCGCAACAAACCCATTAGACAGCATTTTTTTCCAATAATCTTAATAATAAAAACATTTTTTTATTTCAGGTAACAAATGACCTATTAAGTCAAACAATTCTTCTTAAAATGGATCAAACAAATAAAAGTAAAAATTACGACAATTTGCAAATACAATAATAAAATCATAATAATAATAAATAATACCAAATTCAAATAAATAATTTTAACAATAATTTCTTTACAAACTAAAACAACTAATTACAATAACACGAAAAAAAATCAAAAATGAAAACTTTTATTTCGCCATACCTACTTAACGAAAGTAAAAAAAAAAACAGTCGAATTGAGAAACTCCTCCTTTTTTGGAAGTCGGTTAATAAACAACATTATTCGGTAAGTCTAGACTTAACAATCCTAACCTCATAACTTTAAACGTGATATCTCCATAACCATGGGATTACTGGGAGTGGGAGTGGTACCAGAGGATAAGCCACCCCACTCCCTCTCTCCTCTTCCCCCAAAACCTCATAAATCCAGTGGTACCAGAGAGTAGCCCTCCCCCCCCCGCTCTTCCCCAGAAACCCCATAAATCGATTCCGCACATGGTGGGAGTGGTACCAGACGGTTACCCACCCCCCCTCCCCCACTCTCCCCACAAAACCCCATAAATCGATGTCCGTCTTTCTAAAGCTTAGCCCCATGAAATATCTCCTTTCCAACAAAAAAAGAATTATCATAATCGACGAATTTAAAAACGATGAAGTTATCCGCGAACACCTTAAAAATATAAATATACGGTCGAATTAAGAAACCTCCTTTTTTTGAAGTCGCTTAAAAGTATAATGTCGCAAACTTTACTTGTTCGGGTTGAAAACGCAAAAACAATCATCCTGTGTTTGAAAAACGTTGACCGGCCATTTTGATGCTCACGCACACATAAACAAATTTGAATATGTGTAAGTAGAAAGACAGCCATTTCACATTTACCTATGAAAAACAAAATATTTACGGAATATATTACCAAAACAGTAACTAATGCGTAATCTGCAATGAATTTACTTTACAATAATTACATTTTTTACTAAGGTCTCAAGGAAAAAAATAAAATATCGCACGTTGAAAATGTTGTAAAGGTCATCTACTTGTCTAAGTACATTTTCTATTTGAGTTTTTTTGTAGGTACGGACATTAGAACAGCCAATGGTTGTGTATGCTGTCATCTTTATGATATAAATACTGTAAAAAATAACAGTAACTTACCTTTTCGTAATAAAGTTTAAGAAAAACACTATAATAAAATACTATAATAAAAAATGGAACGTCTACACGAAAGTGAAGACTTTGACTGGTTGAATCTTGGAAAACTTATATGAAAACTAAATTAATGTTTGGTCTAATTGGTATCTAATTTCGTACTGAATATACTAAAATACGCCTGTAAACTATTTTAAGCTCTATTTTTGTTAAATAAGGTTTCAAAACGAGTTAATTACCTGAGGTTAGATCTAAACGCGCGGGAAACAACGGAGAAAAAATTTGTCGTGTAGATCTAAAGCCTGATTTACACCAAGGCAACAACGTGCGGCATTGTCGCATGCGACATATTGTGGCGTGCGCCATCTTGTGGCATGCGACAAATTGCGGCATATGTGGCATGCGACAGTGTATTTTATGCCAAGGCAACAGTTTTTAAGCGTCGTACTGTCAAATTTTAGTCTGCCTACTTGATTGATAGAGATAGGTTAGAATTTCTTCAGACAAAAACACAAAAAAAGTAGATTTTATATATTTCTTTTTTAGATTTTCTGTAGTAAGGGTACAATTTCTAGAGATACCAGACGATTAGTGAGTTTGTTAATTTTTTTTCGTCTACGTAGGTACATTGTATTACTTGTCGATGTGATCTAAGTCGGTTTTTTTCGTTTGCTAACAAATATACTTATCATTACACCACTCCATGTCCGATTTATCTCATTTTGTAAATAAAATAAATAAGTACAATCAAAACATAACCTAGAAACTGGCTTGACGCATCAAAAATTGTCGCACGGAATCCATCGTGATCGGATACAAGCTGCGACACTCTGCCACATGACGCAAGGTGTTGCCGTGCCGCAAGGTTCTTGCCACAACGTGCGACATTTTTCATGCGTCAATGCCGCATGCCACAATGCCGCACGTTGTTGCCTTGGTGTAAATCAGGCTTAACCGCGCGGGAGACAACAGACTACAAAACGGATGAGATCGTGACATATGCGTAGATAAATAATTTGAGGTTAGATCTAACCTCACGGGAGACAACCTATTAATGCTGTAATTGATCCTAGTTTATTTAAGGTATTTTTTTAATGTGTTTTATTTTATCCTCTCTTGTATGAGTGGTGAGTTATTACATTACTGTTGTGCTCTAAGTTGTAGTAAAGTATACATAATTATATATTTTTTATTATTAACTATTCTTATTGCATATTTGTATTTTTATTAACTATTCTTATTGCTTTGTATAATATTTATTTTATGTGTTGTTATATAGTATTCTTCCTAATACGTTTTATATGGATACTGATTGTATATATTATGATCTTGATGATAGTTTTTTCTCATGTTCTTCATCCAGCAGTTATAAAAGTGTAAACAGTATATCTTCTTTGCCTTCTACATTATGTGATCAACTATCGTCTGTGTTCTGTGATTATCGCTCTTATCTTAATGTAGTGCATATCAATGCACAAAGTGTTCCCAGCCATTATTCAGATATACTGGCATCCTTCAGTAGTGATTCTATTGATGCGATTTTAATTTCGGAATCATTTTTAAAACCATCGCTCCTATCTACGCAATTCGCAATACCAGGATATGTACTGATTCGCAATGACAGGGTTGGTAAGGGGGGCGGAGGGGTGGCTATCTATCTTCGTTCTGAAATTAAGTATACGGTCGTCGACGCATCTCCTTCAAATTATTCAGAATCAGCTGAACACCTAGCTATTGAATTACGTCTAAACCATAGCAAACTATTACTTATAGTCTTTTATTGCCCGAATCTTAATATTGATTATTTTAATGGATTTGATATTATCCTTAACAAATACCGTACCATTTACCAACATGTAATTATAATGGGTGATTTTAACACTTGCCTAATGAAAAATAACCTTCGTGCTTGTAAACTACGTGCCTTACTGTCATCTTACAATCTTCATCTCTTACCCACTGCTACGACTCATCATTTTCCTGATTGCACCCCTTCTCTATTAGATTTAATGATTGTGTCTTCGATTGATAATGTTCCATCTCATGGCCAACTTGCCGCATCATTTTCCTATCATGATCTACTTTTCCTGTCCTATCGTGTGCGCCCCCCTAAACGTAAACCTCAATTAATTTTTCGACGTAGCTTTAACCATATTAACAAGGAGGCGCTGGAAAATGACGCTTCGAACATTGATTGGTCGGATGTATTGAGTGGCACCAATGTCGACGAAAAAGTTGAAAGCTTTAATGCGAAGATTTTAAACCTTTATGATGTGCATGCACCACTTAAGAGAATCAAAGTCAAGCATAATCCCGCTCCCTGGCTTTCCGATACTATCAAGGAACAAATGGCATTAAGAGATCGCGCCAAAAGGAAATTCAAGCTTTGTCCTTCCGAAGATAATCTGCAAAAATTCAAAACTCTTCGTAATCGATGCAACCGTCTGTGTCGTGCCGCCAAACGTCAATATTTTCACTCTTCTCTCCAAAATAGAAGTACTGCAGATGTTTGGAAATTTCTTAAGTCCGTAGGAATTGGTAAATCACCCATCCTTTCACCTAGCGATTTTGACTTAGACGCTCTCAACAATTTTTTCTCACACTCTCCTACGAGACTGTGTTCTAACGTCAAAAGAGGCACTCTAAAATATCTATCAGAATTACCAATACCCAATACTCCATTCTCATTTACACCTATAACTGATTCAGATATTAAAACTGCAGTCCTTTCAATTTCATCGCAAGCCGCTGGCTATGACAAGTTATGTTTGAAAATGATTACGCTGATTCTTCCTTTCCTATTACCGATTCTTAGCCATATTTTTAACCACTCTCTTACCACAAGTACCTTTCCGAAAGCCTGGAAACTAGCAAATGTTATTCCTTTGCCTAAAGTTAATAATCCTTCGTCTTTAGCTAATTTCCGCCCTATTTCCATATTGCCTACTCTATCTAAAGTTTTTGAATGCATTGTCCACAAGCAGTTCTCTTTCTTTTTATATTCTAATGATCTTCTTAATTCATATCAATCTGGTTTTCGCCCAGGCCATAGCACAACTTCTGCTCTTATCAACGTAACTGACGACATCCGCTTAGCCATGGAGAATAAATCATTAACTATCCTGATACTAATTGATTTTAGTAATGCTTTCAATTCTATCGACTTCGACATCCTTCTTGGCGTACTAAAATCTATCAATACTTCTTCCTCCGCGTTAGCGTGGTTTGAATCTTATCTTCGGAATCGCTCACAGCGTGTTCAAGTAAATACATCTTATTCCAACTGGTGCAATCTTACTGTGGGAGTTCCCCAAGGTGGCGTACTTTCCCCTCTTCTTTTCTCTGTTTTTATTAACTCGATCACTAAGGTCATATCTTCCAAATACCACTTATATGCTGACGATTTGCAGATATATCGCCACTTTAAGTTACATGATGTCACGTCTGCCATTGCCTCTATCAATGATGATCTAAGGCGTATTACTGAATGGGCTGATAGTTTCGGTCTTACTGTTAACCCGGGAAAAACTAAAGCGTTAGTCATAGGTAGTAAACGCATTCGCTCTCAACTTGATATAGCTGACCTACCCCCTATTATCGTCGACGACGTTCCTATTACTTTTTCCGACTCGGCTAAGAACTTAGGCGTTGTTTTAGATTCCAATCTTAACTGGAATGCCTATATCAATGAGATCAGTCGTAAGGTATATTTTTCGCTCCATTCTCTAAAGGCCCTACAAAATTTTTTACCCTTCAAGACCAAAGTTTCTCTCGTGCAAACTCTCATACATCCGATCATTGATTACGCTGATGTTACTTGTTTAGATGTCACCGAAGAATTACTTAACAGACTTGAGCGATTACAAAATTCATGCTTGCGTTTCATTTTCGGCTTAAAAAAATATGATCATGTAAGTCACTTTCGTAAGCAGCTCCAATGGCTACCTATCCGCCATCGTAGAAACTATAGAATACTTTGTTTCCTTTTTAAGACTCTTTTTGATCCTTGTTCTCCTTCGTATCTACGGGACCGCTTCTCTTTCTCTCACGCTAATGATTCTCCGTGTAGATCTCATAAACGTTCTCTTCTTCAGATACCCACTCACCGTACCGATTTTTATTCCTACTCCTTTACTGCACATTCCGTTAGACTTTGGAATTCCCTACCATACGAAATTCGCGATTGTGAAACATTATCACTATTTAAGAAAAGAGTGAGAGAATTCTATCTAAATCAATCATAACCTCAAATCAATTTAATTAAGTGTCTTTATGCGTATTAGAATATATTATTGTATGTATTATATTATTTGTATCTATGTGTGTATACTTTTTTTTTTTTGTATGTATGCTTTTAAATAGTAGAATAATGTATTTATCATATATATTTATATTTAGTATTTTTTAGTATTTTTTTTTCTTTATTTTTATTGTACACGCTAATTTTGCGATTATTTTATAATTTTCCTGTGGCAGGACTACTGGAAGAGATTCCATCATGGGATAAGTAGTGCCTTTGTACCAGCAATGTTTTGTGATATTTGTTGTATATTACTTTCTAGTGTACAAAAATTGTTAAATAAATAAATAAATAAATAAAATTTGCTCTGTGTCGAGTTTATCAAAAAATACCCGACTGGGCAAAGTCAAAGCTCAAGGGCAAAGTTGCCAGGTTTGACGGTACATTTAGTTTTATAGACTTATTTATGCCTATACATTAAGCTCTATATGAAGCTATGTTGTTCTATTTCAATTTTTAAATGATCAAGAAAACAACGAGATTTTCAATTCGCGTGTATATTTATTTTAAACTAGCAGCTCGCCCCGGCTTCGCTCTGGTAAAATAATTATAAATTTAACACAAATACCCTATATTTTAAAATTTAATACAATTATTAAATTTTAAAATATTAAAACGCTTTTTTTTTAATTTTTTAATTTTTTTTTATATCACTAAGTCGGCAAACAAGCGTACGGCTCACCTGACGGTAAGCAATTACCGTAGCCTATAGACGCCTGCAATACAGAAGTATCGCAAATCGCAAGCGCGTTGGCGACCCTACCCCCAATCCCCCCCAGGAGCTCTGGTCACCTTACTCACCAACAGGAACACAACACTGCTTGAAAGCAGTATTATTTAGCTGTGGTCTTCTGTTAGGTCGAGGTACTACCCCAGTCGGGCTGCTCCATTTTTTGAGCAGGAAATTTCCTACTGAGCCCTACCTCGGTTTTAGCTAAGCTTTTATAGATACACCATACATCTTCTTATACATAGACCCTGGCGAACTTTTTTGTAAATCTTTTTTTGTCCTATAATTCAGTCGCACATCATTTTGTCTTGTCTTTAACCGTTTAAGTAGCGCACGCGAAGGAAAGAAATATTTGAGATGATCTTTTACACCTTGGTGAACATAACCCGTTTTTTTTGCACATGTCGAAGTTTTTAAGAAATAAAATATAGCCTATGTTAATTCCTAAAAATGTAGCTTTCTATTAGTGAAAAAATTATTAAAATCGGTTAAGTACTTTTGGAGCCTATTCAATACAAACAAACAAAAAAAAAAAACAAAAATATCTTTCCTCTTTATAATATTAGTGTAGAAAAATGTAATTTAAGACTATTGAAATTGGAATTTTAAATTTCGCGCCATTACTACACATGCTGTACCGTAAAATAGGGTGAATAGGGATCCAGGGGTGAATCGGGATAAAATTAAGAAATATTTTTAACGCTCAATATTAGGTACCAAGTCGTTACAACTTTTACCAATTTTTGTGGGGCGATAGTAGATCTATGGCACTTTTTATAGCAACACTAAATAAGCGCAAAATTAGCTGCAAAGTATCAATTTAACGTTATTGAAAATAAGCTAGACGAGACGCCGAATATTACAGTGTTAGAAACTTTGCTCTAAAACATTTATTTTATAGTAAGAGAATACGTGTGTTTGTTTAATACTTTATTTAGTGTTTGGGCCGTCATATACATAAAAGTTAAATCTCAGTTATTAATTAATAATAGTATTATTTTGATAAATTAGAAAGACATGAGAAATCTGTTGTTTTCGGGGTGAATGAGGACGTCTCAGGTATGAATAGCAACGAAAGCGGGGTTAAACGGGATGAAACTGAGATCAATAGGGACGACTTACGTATGAATAGGTACAGCTATGTAGGGTTGTCACCGAGCAGTTAAACGATTATTTTAAAGCTATTTTATAAAAAATTGATATATTATAAGTTTCTTGATTTTTAAATGTTTAAATACTTCAATAATAATTTACAAAAGGTTTGTTCATTACCATTTTTCAATAAAAATAAAACATGGAAGACATAAGTGCATTTTATTTCAGCGACTATATTTTTAGGTATTGCATTACTAATCATTTACATTTATTAGTATCATACTAAAATGCAAGAGTTAGTGGTTTGCTTAGTACATTAATAAATTAGATAAAACAAAACAAATAGGTAGCTAGAAATTGTTATATATTACACAAGTGCCAGCTCTGGTGAATTTCTCTATTGACCCTATTTTCGTCCCTATTAACCCCAATTTCCGGGTGAATAGGGAATGCATATATTTTAACGTTTTTTTCATAAATTGAAATGCTAATTGCATAGTTTTATATTTTATGACCAAGATACCATAAAGACTCAATCATTTCGATCACCATACATCAATATATCCGCAAAGAAATGCTTTAATTTTGTTGAAGAATTTCGGATTTGTCCCTATTCACCCCATTTTACGGTAATTACTCACAGCGCCTTTCGAAATGCAACCCGAATAATCTGTTGTTCTGAATGAAGTTCAAATAGTCGACAACAGATGGCGCCACTACACTTAATTTCCTAGTTGAAGGGTTGGAAAAGCCCTTATATTTCTAAAAACACGCCCTTTAGGTTAAAACAGGAACTTTCTTGTTCGAGGGGGGATAAAGGGCTATCACACTATATAAGTCCCTTTATCGTGCCGGGACTGCTTTTTAAGTTTTATCGGCACGCACATTTTATCAACTTAGTTTTATTATATATAATGATGTTTGTTCAGGGACAGATTTAGCATATTTACCCATTATTTTCCCTTGTCTCGATTATTTTATAGAATAATGGAATGGCTGATCTAAAAAAAAAGAAAATATCTCTAATCTCTATATATATTTCCTCCTATCCTATTCTCTATATAATATATTTCCCCGGATTATTTTGATTATATTATGATTAATTATGGAACGGCTAGCCTAAAAAAACGGTCAGTCGAAAAAATTCATTTCGTTTTCTCTTAATTCAAGGGTCGGCAAATCAAAATTGCCTGGGTCTGCCCACACACAACCCTAAATTTGGTCTGACTTCCTACAATAATTATTTCTATACCTAAGATGCGCGGAAATGTCATGATTGTTCTTGAGTGAGATCGTACTCTGACTAGCACTTCGTCGATTTTCGGGTGGCTGTGACCACAACCTTTTTGAGGGCTGGATCCTCCCTGTATGTGTTACCTCATGAATTTTTAGTGGGTGTACCGATTGATAATTCTTCTATAGAAAGCTGCTGCTTATCGTGTGGTCCCATTTAAATTTGATCAAGATCTGACGTGTAGTATTTGGGTTATCCCTATAACAATGGGTATATTTAATTTTATTTCTTCTGCTTAATATTATTTCTTCTACTCTTCATTCGTGTTTCATCTCCTATTTTGTACTTTAATGTGGAAAAAGTAACTAATAAAACTTGTTAAATCCAATTTACCGTTGAAATGTTTGCAAACATTATTTAGTGACTCTATTACCTATTTCATTCAACAAAGTCGTAAACATAGTATATTTTACAAACAATTACGAGTAAGTTTTAGTCCTTTCTACTGAGTTCTTTCAACGTTTAACGTAACTCACTTAAAATGACTTTCCATACTTGCTTGATTAAGTTTATTTTTTTAATTGTGATTGTAATTAATTTGATAAAATGTGAAAAAAATTCAGACGAATATAATAAACCAGATATAGCTCGAGTAGGCAAAACAAGAAGAGACAAAATGCGTTGGTATTTTTTTTTTAATATAAAAAAATTTTCTGTTATAATATTAAAAAAAAAGTGTGTGTGCAATTCACACACGGCAGAAGTGAAACTTCTGAAAAGTCGTAGGATGGTAGGTAGTTGCGATTTCTTCTATCGATGATCACGGTCTCGTGAAAAAGGTCGTAAGCGCCATGCAAAAAGCATCGCTTTTACTACCGTTTTCAATAATCTATCTCTAGTTTAGCCTACTAGCGTAAGATTTTTGATACAAATTGTTTAAAGCATGTTGGGCCACCGAACCATAAACGGCAGCGGAAGCGGTAGCGAGTTGGGACACTAAACTTACGTCAAAACTCTATCTCTAGTAAGCAAATTCAGAGTTAGATAGAATATTGAAATGGCCGTTACGCGTTTTGTATGTACCTATTCTATCTCATTTTTTCCTATACATTAAATGTGTTTGTTTCTTTATCGTGACACATTTTCGTTTCATGGAGTTTCAAAATCACAACTATTCTAAAGCAGTTTCACTTTAAAAAAAATCGTTAATTTTGGTTATAGGCACAGGTTATAGGGTTTATAGAGATAATCAGTCGACTAATTACTTTAGATATATATACTATGTAGGTATACTTATGTATGTATGTTTTTATCATCTAAATTACAGTTCGGATACCAATTAATCAAAATAAATGAATGAACTTCTAACTTATATATTTTTATTTTACAGGTGAAAATACAGCCGTGGGTACATTTTCTAATATTATAACGCCTATACAAAATTTACCCAATATGGACTTGGGCAGGAAATTCCGAACACCTTGCAAAACCGGCAATAAATGTGGAAAAGTACGTTTTCCATAATAATATGTATTTTATATAACAATTGTTTTATGAGTCCTTTATGAGTAGGGGTTAAAATATTTCTTACTGACTAGCTATTTTTAATGGACAGGTAATCAAAAGGCTAATGGTACCAAAATTAGCTCAG
This sequence comes from Melitaea athalia, assembly GCA_905220545.2. NCBI lineage: Eukaryota > Metazoa > Arthropoda > Insecta > Lepidoptera > Nymphalidae > Melitaea > Melitaea athalia. The sequence continues at coordinate 17,910,964 of HG992184.1, read as the reverse complement.
CTTGAAAATACAATTATGGGTGTGATGAAAGAACTGGCAAAAATGCCACCCGGGTCAAGACTTCCTGACAAATATACTAAAACTGAACCTATTAAATTGATGTTGGATCAGAATTACAAGTAAGTTGTTTATTTAAAATGAAAACTTATAAATTTAAAAAATTTAGATACCTACTACGATTCAATTGTAACATCCCACTTCTGGCCTCTTTCTCCATGTGGCAGAAGAATCAGAGCTTAATCCACGACGATGCTCCAATGCGGGTTGGTGGATATATTCCCTACTATGAGTAACGATCGCTATCACGTGTACATGATAACAACCGGGACCGATGGCTTAACGCGCTCTCCGAAGCACGGTGGGGAGACCCACAAGGACTGCACAACTGTTTTATTTATATTTTGTATAATATAATTGTTTATATATACATTTATACATATATGACTCTGTATAATTATAGAGAGGATGTATGCATGGACAAACTGGAGTCTTGTTTGAAAGAAGACAAACGTCGTAAACGTATCCTCAAGAAATTGTTTTTCAAAAAGTATAATTCGCTACGACAAGAACTGATCGGCTACGGTGGACGGAGACTGTGGGGAGGCGAAGGAAATCTGTTTTATAGATAGTTTTATGTATAATACAAATAAAGAATTATTAAAATATAGTAATTCAAATATAAACTTGTTTCTTTTTATTTCCTTTATAAAAGTATAATTAGGGAGAATATAATATTATGGTCTCCACCGCCAATAACCCATGCTACAATTAAGCTTCAAATGTATCAAAAACTGTTTTGAAGTAAAGACGATTAAAGTTCAAAAAGTGACTAAGCATTAATTGAAACAATTGAAATATTTATTCCAACATTACATAACTGCTAAAATAAATGGTACCTAAATATGGGTATAATTATAAATTTGATAACTTCATGCAATAGGACTCGAACATTCAATTTTTTCAAAAGTAGTTTATAAGACGAGAAATTCACTAATAAGCCATAAAAAGTTCGCCGTTCGAATAACAATAATTAAATTATAATATTACTTTAAATACAGTATTTAATGTAAGTTTCAAGCCTGAACAGAATAATATAACAGTTCCGGATATACGAATTTTTTTTAGCGCTACCTACGTAATAACTAATAAGCGTATTCTTCAGTTAGTAGTATCAAAATGTATGCTTCGGGCCGAAGGTTTAAAAAAAGTCAAAGCTACACATAGCTACTCCTATCCTGAGTTTCCAGAAGTACTAAATACTACTAGGTTGTGACAGTCACAGGTGACAGTTATCTAGACTACGTAGAGTAGGATATGTTTTGAAACATCACTTGATGATTAAATGTCGGATACAGGAAAGAAACTTATAGTGAATCTTGGATTTACACGTGTGTATTTCAACCCTATGGAAAATACCTCATAAAACATGGACAAATGCAGACCAAATTCTCATATTATGAGTTATGAGAGTCTATGAGATCTCATCATGTCAATATTTTATGAGATTTTTTCCATAGGGAATTACTGACATTCACAGCAATAGAATAAATAAAAAATAGAATAGGTACATACGGTACCTATTCTTTTAAAGAAAGCTACTTATTTATTAAGGGTTTTTCAACAAGAACTTTGTTTTGTAAATCAAAATAAAACAAATTTAGTCACTTATTAAAAATGAAAAGCTTGAATTCATTTCTTTCATTTTAAGCACATTAATTTATTCTTTAATTGAGTCTTTACTTCATACAGCTAGGTCAGATACTTTTGAAGATATTGATGATTTTCTAGCCGACACTTTTTCTTTGCGGTCTAGTTTATTAGGTGTAACGTAAACGTAATATTTTGGTAAATTTCTATTAAGTTTAAGATATATAATAGTTTTTTGTTATTTATTTGATTGTATATATAAAATACATGGAGCCATCTCCTACATGGAGGAAGAGGTCTCTACCCAACATGTTACAGGCTGAATGCGAATGCGATATAAAATACATAACATTACACAACAGGTCAAAAGTCAACAAAACAACAGTTACACCATTTAAGTCACGTGTTTCTAAACACAACAACAAACGAATACAACAATGGAAAAGTTTGGGTCAACAAGTTATATTTTGAAAACTTTAAATTAGAGGAAGTTTTGAGAACACATCTACGAAATATAAGCGAACTTACTTTTTACAATTTGTTTTTCACGCATATTTGATCACAGTCATGTTAAAGTGGTTTTGAAAATAGGAGAAGATTTTTTAGCATACCTACTTTTACTATATAGTAATCTTCTAGTATTTAATAAATTCTCTTTTAAAAATGTGCGAAAAACAGTTAAAACTACATATTGTTTTAATAGTATTATCTTTATTATTAAAAGGACACTTATGTGTTGACGAAAGTGAGTTATTTGTAATGAAATTATGTAACACTCTTATTAAAAGATTATTTACAAATGTTTTAATCTATATATATAAAAGAGATTTCCACCCATATATTGAGTCATCACGATATCTCTGGAACCATAAGGGGTAGAGCCTTTAAATTTGGTAGGAATATTCCTTTCGCTGAGTAGAGGTCAGCTAAGAACGGATTTTAGGAAATTCCACCACAAGAGGGGGTGGCGGGGGTTAATAACATATATGGCAAAACAACGTTTGCGGAGTCAGCTAGTTTTATTTAATTTAAATTTTGATCACAGTATATTATACCTATTAATCGCATACCAATGTCACATCATTGAATTTATTTCTGCGGCTTTTTTATATGATAAAACACAGCGACTCCCTGTTGCACTAGTGGTAGAGGTTTCGATTCCCTTCCATTCCCTTCCATTCCACGACTTATAGATGTATTTAGTGAACTGGGCATTTATGTAATTACGAATTGGATGTTTTTTGGAACCGCGTCATTTAATTCTTATTTTTGAGGTGTTTTAGGAAATTCATATAGGTACCTAACTATAATTATAAAAATAATTCATGTATTATTTGCCAGGTCTATTATTTAGCGTAACACGAGCTCCGAGGTATTTCGGCATCTTACAAGATCACCGTGGACAGCCTCTTTCTGTCGAGATATCTGAAGAATATATGGATCAGGATTATATAGCTACAAATAGGTTTCATTCATTTATTTATTTTTTTCTTATTTTTTTTTATTTTGCAAATGAACAGAATATATACATTTAAAAAAACCAATAGAAAAATACTTAAACAGTTGTATAATCTGTATAAATATAATATATAATGGTGATGTTTGTTAGCAAAGATGAATTATCCATCGGCAATTGGCTGGTCCATCGGCAATTGGCTGGTTTCATAGTTACTTGTGCGGACGTCGGCAGCGTTTGCGTGTCGAAAATTCATTTTCAGACTGGTTAAACGTAATCGCTGGCGTTCCACAAGGTGGCGTGTTGTCTCCTCTCCTATTTTCAATCTTCATAAACTCTCTCGGTCCTCACATATCTTCTCTCTACCACTTGTATGCAGACGATCTCCAAATCTATTCCCATGCAAAATTAGTTGACTTACCCACCTCCATAAATAAGTTAAATAACGACTTGAACAACATTCATAGTTGGAGTAAATCATACGGTTTAAACGTCAATCCTTTTAAGTGTCAAGTCATTATCATAGGTAGTTCAAAACTAGTGTCTCGAATTGACTGGTCACTTATACCACCCGTCGTTTTTAATAACACCGTGATTAATTACAGCGATAAAGTAAAAAACCTTGGTGTAATTTTTGACAGTCACCTCTCGTGGACACATCAACTGAGTGAGTTAAGTCGCAAATTATTCGCAGCTATCGGATCCCTCCGCCGGCTTCAATACTTCCTTCCTATGTCTACCAAAATTGCGTTAGCACAGTCACTCCTACTACCAATTCTTGATTATGCTGATATTTGTTACCTAGATCTTAAAGAGGAGCAGTTAAATAAACTTGAGCGCCTCCAGAATCTCTGTATACGGTTCATATTTGGTCTTCGCAAATATGACCATATCTCCGATTTTCGTAATCAACTCAAGTGGCTCCCTATCCGCTTTCGCAGGAATACTCACATCCTTTCTTTACTTTATTGCGTACTTTTCCATCCAGATACTCCTCTTTACCTAAAAAATCGCTTTGAGTTTCTCTGTGATACTCATGAGCGTACCCTCAGGTCATCTTCAACCTTAATACTCAAAACTCCTTCCCGTACTACTTCCTTTTACTCAAACTCCTTTTCTGTTAAAGCTGTACAACTTTGGAACTCTCTTCCTCTCTCTATTAAACAAGCTCAATCTCTATCTTGTTTTAAAAAATATGTAAAGGCGCATTTTTTGTCACTAAATACCTCATCAATATCATTTGCATCTCCATAGTATATTTTGTTTATGTAGTGTATATAAATATATATATTTGTATATGTGTATGTATATATGTATGTATATCTTGTATGTGTGTATGTGTATATGTACGTATATTAACTTCTTTTTATATCATACTGCTTGTAAACTCTATGCCAATTCTTTATCAACTCTTTGTACACTTCTCTACCGCTTCTCTTTTTCTACGCCCTGTCCTATACCCAAAGGTTGTCTGGAAGAAATCGCTCTTAGCGATAAGACCGCCTTTGTACATCTTTCTTTGTATTTATCACTTTTTGTAATGTTTCTTTATGGTGTACAATAAAGAGTATTTATTATTATTATTATTATTATTATTATAATTATGTTGTGTTTTTTACTTGCTGTGCGGTTACGGCAGTAAAGAATATCACCACTCTCTTCCCGTGGGTGTCGTAAGAGGCGACTAAAAGATAACACAATTATTCCACTACCACCTTGGAACTTAAAAAGGGTACATATGGCGCGATAACCATCCAACTGCTGGCTTTCAAATACACAGGCCGAAGACGGGCAGCAGCGTCTTCGGTGCGACAAAGCTAGCCCTGCGGTCACAAACCCGCCTGCCCAGCGTGGTGTCCTGGTGGAAAAAATCTGTGACATTTCGGACTTTAAAATTATTTGAAATATATTGAAAAGTCTTATGAAGAGTTTTGAAGACTTTTTAAGAGTTTTCTAGAAAATTATTTTCACAAGGGTGACTATGGGCAAAACACGGCGCGAACTTGGGGAGCTGTGGAGTTGTGGACCGCGATAGGCTGAAGTGACTTTTACGCCCAAAAATTATTGAGTCATTTACCACTGTAGACTCGTATGGTATGGATGAATATTTAGACATGGATAACTATATAAACTAAATTCTCTTATGATTAACTAGTTAGCTAATAAAAACTATTGTTGGTACTTATTTGTTACTTTACTACGAAATAACAATAAACAAAGTATTTAATTTTCAGAAAGCGACATAAAATTGACTGGAATAAGTGAGTAAAACTTTTATTATTATTTAGTACCCATAAGGGATAAGGGTCTTTGGTATTTTACCAAAGCAAAGACGGTAATCTCTATATATATAAAAATGAATCGCTAAATGTGTTGCTAAGCGCAAATCTCGAGAGTGGCTGAACCGATTACGCTAATTCTTTTTTTTATAATATTCCTTGAAGTACGAGGATGGTTCTTACGGAGAGAAAATTTTTAAAAATTCCCTGAAAAAGTCTAAAAACAACAATTTTCTATATTCCCATACAAAAGATTCGTAATAATACTTGTAAGTCAATTTGAACTTTAATACCAATCGACTGTTAGGCGGCACGAAGTTCGCCGGGTCAGCTAGTAATTTATGAAAATTTCTCATAGAATAAACTTTGCTATAATGTTTTTAACAGGAGTTTAATTCCATTAACTAAGTCGAGAATCTATACTAATATAATAAAGCTGAAGAGTTTGTTTGTTTGATTGTTTGTTTGTTTGTTTGTTTGTTTGTTTGTTTGTTTGTTTGTTTGTTTGAACGCGCTAATCTCAGGATCTACTGGTCCGATTTGAAAAATTCTTTCAGTGTTAGATAGCCCATTTATCGAGGAAGGCTATAGGCTATATATCATCACGTTAAGACCAATAGGAGTGTAGCAGCAATGAAGAATGTTTCAAAATCGGGTTTTTTTTCCTTTTGAGAGCTTCTGCGGCGTAAACGGTTAAAGTTTCGCTCAAATCATGTTTGACAGAATTAGTCCTATTCCACGGGGACGAAGTCGCGCGCAGAAGCTAGTATTAAAAAAAAAACACTGTAACGTGCTTTTTGTTACGTTGGGTTCAAAAATAATACTAATGTTTTCACATTTTTATAACCAAATAGGAAAAATCTTCCGTTTATATGTATCATAACTTATCCTTCGCATAATAACTTATTGATTCCAAAATTAAAATGTTTATCTTTTTTTCAAATATTCAAATTTTAGTACTTAAACTTTTATCTATTTATTAATTTAAAGTAAGTGAATATAAATACAATATTTTGTTGATATTTGTTATAGGAATCCGCTCGACATAGACGATTTTGATGATGATGAAACAGATGAAATAATTGACGAGAAAGATAAAGATGTCAAATTACCAAACAAATTTAACTTACAATCAGGACCCGTATAGTTATAATAGTTAAGCAAGTCATATAGAAGTAAAAATATCTGTATATATGTCCACAATTAAAATGTACTATTGTATTTATATTGTTTTATTTTTGGTGGAATATGTAATACTTACATAAAATGAATAAGGCTGACTATTTAAAAATACAGTTTTTATTTATTTATTAAAAAAATACAAATGTACAAAATTGTAAATAAATATTATATGGTATCGTACATTTCAGCGAAGTTTTGTTCTAAAGATCTGGGGATAGGTTGTACGGGCATTTTCGCCATTTCCAAAGACTCCTCAGAATAGTCTGTAGTTTCATCGGAGTACATTTCTGCTATGTGATCCTGGTATATCTTCTCGCATTCGCTGGGATGTTCACTTTTTATGGTACTTGGATGGTAGCCTATGGCTTCTATTGGGCCCAGTGTGAGGTAAGGCACTTGAGTCGTTACTTGAAAATGTTTAACTGCGGAAAAATTGTACCAATTTGTTTATAAAGAGAATTGTAAAAATAAAAGAAAAATGTTTCAGTTCCAATTAGCTTTAGCGTTTTAGAGAATCGTTCAAAAATGTATTAATATTTTGTTTTATAAAAAAGCAGGCATTGTAATTTTTATGTGTAAAATATATAATTAAAATTATAAAATAAAAACAACTATTCTCAGATAGCATCACTGTATAAAAATATTGGTGACAAGAATGGAAACATTTCTTAGTTTAAACGCAATCCAATGAGTAGAAGACAAATATAGTTTTAAGAAAGAATTCCTAATATTCGTAACTTACAATCGATATGATCAGGTATGACGACAGTTGCGACGGTTTTTGCCACTCTCTCGTCGTAGTAATCTCCCATAATATCTACTTGGTTCCCATCGTATACTTCTCGAGCTGGCGGCCGTTTGCTGCATTCGTCTTCAAAATGTCTTCTTCCCGATTTCGAGAGTGGCACTTGGGGTGGTGGTAATTCCGTTAGGGGTACAAATTTTTTGCCTACGATACCACCAACTGGTTTTACTTTTGCTAATCTGTTTAGTGAAAATTTTAAATTAGATTATTATAATTACTTTAGTACTTTTTAGTACCACATACTTGTTTTTTTTGCTAGGTTTTTATTAATTTTTGACTTAAATAGACAAATTCTATTTGTTATTGTATATGGCAGCTATAGTTAGGTTTTATTTTTAAAACAACTAGGTCGCACCTAGGTCAGTTGAGCACCTGATGGTAAGCGATTACCGTAGCTTAAAGACGTCTGCAACACCAGATGCATAGCAAGGGCTTTGCCGACCCTATCTCCAATTCCCTCCAGGAGCTCTGGTCACCTTACTCACCAACAGGAACACAACACTGCTTGATAGCAGTATTATTTAGCTGTGATCTTCTGTAAGGTCGAGGTACTACTACAGTCTAGGCTACTCCAGATGTTAAGCTGGATATTTTCTACAGTGCCCTACCTTTAATAGATTAAATATTTTGCATTTCCTTTATTAATCTTTAAAAATTTACACTTAAGTATTTTTATTTGCCTTTTTAAAGGCGACGATTAATCGTTCCCTCAATCCTCTTAAACCTCTCTAATATATTTGTGTTTATTATTTCAAAAATAATATTTTTCACAGAGAGCACGAATTAAAGTTGCACATGTTAAATTGACTTTAACGTAAAATTTGTAGGATCAAGTTTAATGTTAATGTAGTTGTTCGTAATAGTCATTGGGTGTGTGTCGATGAATTGACAGGTAGAGGAAGAAGTTTAGATTCAGCACTTAACTTTGAGGGCAGTTAATTTTGCAGTCGATATACATACTCGTAATCACTGAAGATGTAAGTATGATCCGTTAATTTTGCTATTACTTTTGTTACGAAAATATTGTTATGATAAACCTATAAATAGGTACTTAATTAAAAATGAATTGCTGTACTAATGGGTTGTTATACGCATCTCGAGAACTGTGGAATAAATTCAGCAATTTTAAATTTTTCTAATACTTTGTAGAAAGTTTTTTATGAAAGCAGATTTAAGAAAACAGCAAAGAAAAGTCTAAATAAAAAATTTAGAAAACTTAACTATTATCTAAACTTAATACTAATATTTAATACGTTTTATAGTTTGCAAAACAGTACAACATCTGGTGGCTCAGCTAGTATTTCGTTTAAGTACTTATATTTTTAGATATTTAAAAGATTAAGTACCTATTTCATTATTCTTTATTAAGTTTCGGCTTATATCCTATTTTCATACACGCGTTGTTAAATAATATTTACTTACTTATTTATCAAAACACTTCCTCTTATTTCTAAAGTGACACCTTTACACACAATAAATATAGTAACAAAATGTAAAAATCTCTTCATTTTGAACTATTAGCACTAAAACATGTTTCGGAACGGATCATTAAGATTTAGCTAGACGCTTAGAAAAATAATCTTTATATACGGTTTATTATGTAAAGGCAGAAATGAAGTTCATTGTTTCATTAGTCAATAGACCAGGTGTTTCCGTTTTTTGAATCTTTTTTGACTAATTTGGTTTTTGTAACAAACGGATTGAATGCGATAAACGTTGATTACGTTTATTACATTCAATCCGTTTGCCATGCCATGCTAATTTTTTGGGAATCTTTATTGCCTCAAAAACAAATGTAGTAAACAAAATCTGCAATCAGATGAGTTACGAGATTCAATTTAGCATTTTTTAAATTATTGTAAAAAGTTTTTAATGCAAGTAAAAGTGTTATCATGTTATCAAGGTGCCTTTAATAAGAATCGTAAATTAGTAATATCTATTCTTTTTTTTCTTGTAGACGACTGGGTCCAGGTGCCAGGTCTGATTGCCGCCGCAAGAGATGAGAGTGAAACAGCCTCCGTAGACTATTGGAGGATCGGTATCCGGCACGCAGATGTTATCTTGACAGAAAGTCGCTGTACCTACGATGAGTATAAATACAGTATTGAAGTTAGTAATGTGTCCAAAAGCCGTATAGTAAAAATATTGTGCAGTTTTGTAAGTTGACGTATCTTTTACTAATCTATACTAATACGGCGAACTTCGTACCGCCTTATTTTTTTCTTGAATATATCGAAATAAAATAGGTATAGTCTATCTTGATAATAATTAATCGCTAAATCTTTTGCTCAGCGATAAACGCGAGGACGGTCGGGACAATTCTAACCGATTCATTTTAAAAGTTGTCTAATACTTTGTTAAAGGTACCATGCGAAATAAAAATTTACGATAATTGGGCAAAAAATTGGAAAATACGTAACAATTATTTCAGCTTTGCCTTTGACAGTTTACAGGAAAGGAAAAGTCTCTTACCAAACACCTAATAATATTACTAACCGACGTAACCAGTAGGCCGTGCCTGACGCTTATTCTTCACATAATCGACCACAGCCTTCGACAGTGCGTAGAAGTGCTTACTGGCTTTGTATCTCATCTTAGCTAATGCAGCATCGCAATCGCTTTTGTCAGCTCTACAGTGATATACCAGGTTCCTAGTATTTGCTTTCACCATTTCTTCTCTCAGGACTTGGTACTTTGTATCCGTGTAGAGCATTTGAGCGAAGCGGACATTTACTGTAAAGAGTATCTTTGATGATAATATTATAGATATTCTTAGTAAGTTCATATACCCAAGTATATCTAATTATTTTTATTGATCGTGTATTTATATTTATTAAAATTTATTTCAGGTACATTTAATCTAGAGTAGAGCCAGTACCTGGCATAGTATTGTTTTTAATAATTAAACATTTACTTTATATAATAGAGTATCTTACTGTTAAAATATTACGGTCATAAATAGTAAACGATCTAAATGAGTTTGTTTTATATAAATTACTAGCGACATCTGTCCGTCCATATCTTTTTACACGATAAGTAATTACCAACATATCATATACTAAAACCTTCTCCGAAAAACGCTGCATCTTATGGTGTTAGTATTATTCCGATCGTAAATAAATTAGGTACTTAATAAAAAAATTTTTTAGTATTTTTTAATTCTCACAGTGAACAATATTGTGGAATTATGTATATAGAAGATACATTATATCATATTCAACTCACAACCAGCTCCAACTAAGTAACCATGTGAAAATTTTATTTGATAAACGAATAAAATGTAAACAGGCACGACCTTCCACACCATCATTTTACATTTAAATGTCCTTGTTAAGAATAACAATCATAAAAATAACTAAAACTTTTATAGAGCAATTTAATAAAAACCATAAATGACTGCTTTGATGTAGTGGTGACAAAAGTGTACTTATCGATAGTTACGTGTTTAGTTTTTAGTGATAGTTTTTTCTTTCTTAGAGTAGATATTTGTGATAGTTTTTTTTATACAACCAGGTCGGCAAACAAGCGTACGGTTCACTTGATGGTAAGCGATTACTGTAGATCAGGGGTTCCCAATCTTTATCAGCCCGCGGCGCACTCACAAATTTAGAATTTTGTCACGGCGCCCTACCCTAGTTAGCTATTTGAAAAATATACAGTAGAAAGACTTCTTTCTACTGCATTATATTTTTTAGGCGCCTATAATGATAATAATTAGGTTGAGAGGAACAAAAATGAAAATGTCTGCTTACAATATCGAATTGAATTTTTTTTATTATAAAAGCATTGAAACAGACAATAACAAAAAAGACTTAGGTAAGTCTTAAGAAAAGCAAAGACAAAATACGATATTCACTCATTCAAATCAATGTGACGGGTGAGCTTGGTGAATATTTGTAGTTTCGAATAATAATAGAGAATCGACTCACGGCGGCGCCCCACTTTACTTTCTACGGCGCACCAGGGCGCCGCGGCGCACAGTTTGGGAACCCCTGCTGTAGATTATAGACGTCTGAAACACCAGAAGCATCGCAAGCGCGTTGCCGACCCTACCCCCAATACTAACAGGAACACAACACTGCTTGAAAGCACTATTTTTAGCTGTGATCCCCAGTCGGGCTGCTCCAGGATTCCATTTCCCAGATTAAGCACACATCAATATTTCTTGCAAGTACTAATGTAAGTTGGTAGAAAATGATGTTACGTTAAACCCGTTATTTCTAAATATATATAATTAATGTAATCTACAATAAAGTATGGTACGGTATGGTAACACGGGCTGATTTCCGCAAGTCGACGACTAGTCGCCTATTTTGCGTGTAACAATACAATAAAGTAATAAAATAATAAATACATAAATATAGCCACAGATACGTAAAATTGTCTCAAATTTGCATTTAAAATACCTCTTTTGATGTAAACGAGAGATTCTCAAAGCGTTTGTTAACATTTACTGAGACAATGCAGTGAAGGTAAGTTATCCTGACCAATTAACAATGGACATAGTTGCAAGTTGAAGTACTTTCAAACAATGAAATTCCTTAATTACCGGCCTTTGACAGGGACAAGAGATAGAACCGAATTATAATCGCATTTCACGCTCTGTGCACAATTTACCGTAGCTCTGTTTATGGAGCCTGATTTGCCACAGCGTTCTGTATTGTGAGAATCGACGTAATTTGAACAATGTTTTATTTTATTTATTACTTATATACAATAATTATATAAAATTATGAATGATTTAATGAATATCCTTTCCATAAACGTACATAGGATATTCCTTATCCATTTCCTAAAAGTTGTATACGCTGGATATATGCCTTCCCGAATTCGCGCAAAACATCCCGGTTTTCCACAATCCTCATTCAGCCACCACCGGCAATCTCACGTACATCGTTAGATAAGATTTTTATTCAATTTTATGTTATTACGCCAAAATAAATTTCTATTAATATACTCGCAAATTCGTACATTAATGGCAAATTCTATTTAACACATTAATTGTGCGATTAGAATCAATAGTAGATATTCTTTTTTATGTGAAATTTTACCAACTGCTTTTATATTTATCTAGCTTTTCAAACATTTAAAAATACTTTTTAGAAAAAAAAATTTAATTGGCTTTTTTGGCGCGAACTTGTGTAGGCCTATATCCAACAGTGGACTGTGATAGGCTGAAGTGATGATGAAGTGAATATTATAACAAGTGATGTAATGCGCTAATCTTGGATTTCCTTGTCTAATCTCAAAAATGATTTAATTTTTTGTAGAAATCGTGTTTAAATCACATTAATATTCTAAATAAGCTTAAACGTTTTTTTTTAATAATCAACAGTACGACAATATGGACAAACCCCGACAGGTGAATTTACTCATATACTCGTATTTACATTTTTTTAGAAATAAATCATTCAAATTCGATAGCGGTGCTTTCTAGACGATTGTCAGTCTATAGAATAAATATGGCCACAAAGGGCTGTGCACGCGTGTTATCAACTGAGTCTATCGATTATTATATTGCAGTTCTTACTCTGGAGTCGAGACTTTAAATTATGTGATCGATATTCATACTGTACAGTACTAAAGTTTCTAGCGGAGTTAAAAATACTAAAAAATATGTTTTATTTTATTACTTACTTAGTTAATAATTTTTAAGTTACTAGCCGTAACGTAAGAAGTGTGTTTGTTGTTGATCATCTGAGTTTTTGATATTTCGGCACGGTTGCAAACGGTATACAATACATAGGCATAGGTTAGAATTACGATAATACAAAATTACGACATTATTAATGTGTTACTCACAATGATAGTTTTAAAAGTTTTAAAATTAATATTTCAACACTAATAGGTAAAAATTACCCAAACTAAAAGAGTTTTTACTAATTATGTTTTTAATTTATAACTTTAATTCTAGAACGTCCAATTAGTTTACTTTTCCTATTAGTTCTTAAGTAATGAAATCGTACATTTGAATTCAAATTCAAGTTGGCTAAAAGCGAGTGTAATTTTCCACATTCCAGATACTTCGATAATTCTAACATATATCTAACGCTTGATATCGAAATGCACTTATCTCGATGAAATACTCAAATACACACACTAATCGCCTTATTAAAGATTAAGATATAATGTCGCAATTATAATTTGTCAGTTTAAGCTATGCCTGGACGTATGAAATCCACTTTTGCAATTCAATGGTTAATTTATTCGATACTAGCTGCTGCCCGCGACGTCGTCTGCGTGCGTTCACTGCTCGTTCCCCGTAGGTGATAGCGTGATAATATGTAGCCTATGTTCTGACCCGTCTTCTTAATAATATTCGTGCCAAATTTGAAGTAAATCCATGCAGTACTTTTTGAGTTTATCCCGGACATACATACAGACAAACAGACAAACAGACAAAAATTCTAAAAACTATATTTTTGGCTTCGGTATCGATTGTAGATCACACCCCAAGTATTCTTTTAAAAAAATATTCAATGTACAGTTTTGACTTTCCTACCATTTTATTATATGTATATAGATATTGCAGTTATAAATATTGGCGAAGGAAATTAACAACTAGTCGTGAGTGAGTTATGACAGAAAACATATTGTGCTCTTATTTGTAGTGTCCCTGTAAGTCATAAATTAAGAGAGCCAGCCAAAATGGCGGAATACTTTTTTTATTATGTGTTCGGACAGTCACAAAGCAATGTGAAAATTCAATTTATTTAAAGTCAGAAGTGGGTGTTACACAGAAAAGCACGCACTAATTGAATAACAAAATAATACATCAAATCCTTATCGCGCCATTGTTGTTAGATATTGTGGCGCCAATTACAAATAACTAACCGATTCAGCTTTATTGTTACGGACTCGGGGATAAAATTGTGACGGTTGTGTAACTAGGTCTTTATTTAGGTCGAAAACTTAGAAATTGTTGTTAGAATTATTTACCATAATATTGTATGCTGATTCATATATCATGTGGTCGTTACTAAAAGTAATTAAGTCCACTCTTCCGAATTTAAAAGTTTAAAAGTACTTCAACTTATTTATTTTGATAAAGTCAAAATTAGATGTTTTAAGGAATTTACGTTATGTTAAATTTGGTTTAAAAGGAATAAAAATGGTTTTTGAAGTAAAATTTCTTTACGCACGCTTGACTTGGGGAGTAAGCTGATGAATGGGTGACGAAAGCGTTACGAAAAGTGTGATGGTGTGAGGTGAACGGAAATTGAGACGGAGATATATTTTAGTGAAGATACAAAGAGAGTGAGTTACGTTTCGTAAGATTTACTACTGTGGTCTAAAGCACACTCGTTTTTTTCCATGTTTTTGCCATGGTAGCCGTAGACATAATAAAACTAGCTTTTTTGATAAGTTGTGATAACAAATTAATCCATTCTAATTAGTATATGCTTAAAATCCAAGTTAAGTCAGCGTCTCACTGAAATACTTCGTTATAATAATTCTTACATATAACTTCCAAATTGAGCTTTTATTATTAATGCCACAGTTCAAAGATTAGTTAAATAGATAGCCATTCACCGACATGTCGAATAAACGTATTCAGATAAGTAAATACTAATTTATTACAATCCGCTTGCATATAAATTATAAAGCGTTTTTCCTTACAGCCGAGCGAAATTCGTGCCGCTCTAATGGGGTGAGACGGTTATCGCCGCCATTGTTACCGCTATTAGACGATAGGGGGCATCTTATAACCGTATTGTTTTAGCCAATCGAATTCGAGATACGGTGCGAGCATTGCTGGATACACGACGCACTCGCGATGCGGCGGCAATCGCTAAATAATTAACGATATTGGAATATTTGGAATATAAATTTTATTTCGGTTATTAAAATTAGGCAGATTTTATCAATACTATAAAGAGACACAGAATAAACAGTATTAATGTACTGGTTGCTAGCAAGGGTTGAAGGTCTAAGGTACTATGTAATTTTAAGGGCTCGCCAGAAGTCAATAAGGGTAGATGAGATCCTCTTTGGTATTTAAGAAATAAATTGTATTAGTATAATGATTTTTTTTTCACAGGACTATATTTACAAGATTATATAAATAATTAATTTATATAATCTTTATTTAATCGTGATCGTGATAAATAATTATTGATATTTATTTTTCAGTTTTCTATAATAATAACTACGAATAAACTATTTTACAAGTATAGGCCTGGCTAGTATACCTACTTACTAGTGTTATCGCGCATGATTCGGATGTCCTACCAGCTAACGTTACGTTGTTGCGCTGGCGGTTGCGGGTTCGATCCCCGCACATAACAAACATTTGTATTGGCCGGCAGATACTTGCTGTGGTCTGGGTGGTTACAATACGTCGACACGCAAAAAATATATAGTATTCATCAGAAATATTTTACAACAACTATCAAATACATCGCTCTTATGCTTACATCAACAACAGCTTATTTACCATTGTTAATCGATAAATGGATGGACTCGCATGGTCTTGTCAAGTAACCGTATCCGCGTCAACAATTTTACAGCTCGTTAAAGGTATAATAACATAAATAAGTATATCACCGCATGTGAGCCGATCCTGTGGTTAGGTATTATGTTTCATTGCTTTTGCGTCGAGTCGGCTCGTTTACTAACTGACTAAACTATGTATTACATTTAGTTGACGACAACTTAGTGTTGTAGATGTTGAAGTGATTTTTTTATTTATCGGTCAAACGCAAAATGACATGGGCTCTTGGAGTCACTGTCGACTGCAGCAAACTGTTTACTTAAAATTTTATATTATGATTTTTTTAATTCAATAATCTATCTATATAATATAAAAGAGATTTCCACCCATTGACTCATCACGATATCTCAGGAACCATAAGGCTTAGAGACTTGAATTTTGGTAGAAATATTCCTTTCGCCGAGTAGAGGTCAGCTAAGAACGGATTTTACGAAATTCCACTCACAAGAGGGGGTTGCGGGGATTAATAACATATATGGCAAAACAACGTTTGCGTGGTCAGTTAGTATTATTATAAGGAATATTCCAAAGGGTATGGAAGTAATATCAACTACTTAAATAAAAAATTTTGGGTAAAAGATATAATTTGAACTTCCAATTTGGAAAATTACCTACAAGCATGTGATAGTTAATTACAGTAATTTATTTTTGTTTAGATTTTCAACAACATTACAATATCATGTCCTAACCTTAATTCCAATAGATTATAATAATGATCCTAACGATTGTTAAACTGAATTCGTACTTCCTCGACCATATCTGCTGAAAACGGTTCGAGGCTGACAAAACCATTGTTTACTTGATCGCAGTCTTTGTGCTGCATTTATCGTTAATAAACCTTTACAGTTGAAATGGCAGAACTATATTAATTAGTACCTATTATCGTGTTCTCCACGTCAACGTAATTGTGTTTGGATATCATAAACTGTACGGAGACTAATTTATTGGGTCGATTTCAATGTACAGCTACATAGTAAGTACTACATATTTACTAATCTGTGGTACAGCAGCATAGATAAATTATGATATGTTATTGAAACAAAGTTGAAACAAGGGTATGTGTGTCTCTATTGTGATGTAATCGTACGTATTCGTTACAGACATGTTTAAAAGTAGGTTAACCATTTAAAATAATGACGTTTTAATTAATACTAGCTGCTGCCCGCGACGTCGTCTGCGTGCGTTCACTGCTCGTTCCCCGTAGGTGATAGTGTGATAATATGTAGCCTATGTTCTGACCCGACTTCTTAATAATATTCGTGCCAAATTTGAAGTAAATCCATGGAGTACTTTTTGAGTTTATCCCGGACATACATTGACTTTCCTATCATTTTATTATATGTATAGATTAATTATTTCTATATAGTGTGAAAACATTATCTCTTGTATATAAGTACTATTATTGAAGTAAAACTTCTTTACGCACGTTTTGCGTTTTCCGCACGCACGCACGGCGAACGGAAGTTGAGAGGGAGATATAAGTTAGAGCTAGTATTTCTGTGGTCTGTGGTTAGAGCTAAAGAAATTTTACTTCAGTCATGTGGTCTAAAGCGCACTCGTTATTTGTAAGTTATGTGTTGTAAATAGATTAAATAGGGATATTACAGGCTGTAGCGAGGTAATTGATTGATTTATTCAGCCTGAAACGTAGGACTGCTGGGCATATGCCTCTTTCTACACGTAGAAGGATCGGAGCCTAATCTACCACGCTGTTCCACTGTGGGTTTGCGGGTATATACCCTACTATGAGTAACGATCGCTATATATACCTGATGTTATAACAACCGGAACTGACAGCCTAACATGCTCTCCGAAGCATATATAATTAGATACCTACTGGTCAACTGATATTAACAAACAGCACAACGCGTGCGTGTTATTATCTTTGTCACTCGTGTACTTATAGGCCAGTAAATAAAGCATTTAACCTCGCACTAAATTTCCGATCCAATTTTAATTTTTTTTTAGGTTAAGGGTCACTTCCTGACCATAAAAACACAAAATGCTGACAGATCCAGGTGGAGCTTCGATCGCAATCTTAAAGAAACAAACATGATCAGTGTTTCTCTACTATATTATTATGCATGTATTATACATATAAACCTTCCCTTGAATCACTCTATCTATTAAAAAAAACTGCATCAAAATCCGTTGCGTAGTTTTTAAGATCTAAGCATAGGTACATACAGACAGACAGCGGGAAGCGACTTTGTTTTATAATATGTAGTGAAGTACAGTAGTAAAACACAAAGTAATAAAAATAAATTATTATCACCTTAGTACTTACATAATAGTTTATGTCCAAAATAATTGTCAATAAAATACGAAAAACCAAATAAAAGTCAAATCAAACTTTTTATTTCATGCTGCGATTCTATTTCGGTTACTTTTAAACGAAATTTTAAAACAGCTAAAACTTAAATTTATTCTTATTTAATACATATAATAAATTACACATAAAATCAAAATTCATAATCAAATGCCCCATCCTCAGGGTCGGATCGTGAGGTCAGGGGGCCCTGGGCTTATATATTAGTATTAGCCCAGGGCCCCCTGACCCTTAATTATAAGGGCCCACCAAATTTGACCACGATTGAGGTGAATGTGTAATGACAGCTGAACATTTTAACTATCAGTTCGAAGTAACATAAGAATAATGAATTTAATAAAACTATTGATTCTTTCGCATTGTCGTCTGTTTTTTACTTTGAATTGACTTAGCTAGGGCCCCTTGTGTCCACGGGGGCCCAGCTAAGTTTATTTTTTAAGTTATTATCTACATTAACTAATATTCCTTTTAAAATTCGTGCGACATATTTATATTCCAAGCATTTAATTACATCGTGTTCGTGAGATAATAATGACGAAGAAAAAGTTATATTATCTGCGTATATTCTGAAATATCAATGTACAAAACATTTCACAACCCCACACTCGCACACGCTATAAAGATTATGTATTAAAAATGAAACTACAATGCGAGATATAGATCCATATTCAAGACTTGTTCTCGTTTCTTTAATATCTAGAAACAGTTCAGCTGTGATACACAAACAATTGCATAAAAATAAAGAATATTATATATATAGAGAATAAATAAACATAATGCGACACGCCATAGGCAGATGAGATATAGTTGCTTCAGCCTTCAATAGGTACTGTAAGAATTTTATATAAAAGTAAAAATTTATTTGCTTATGAAGTTACGTAAAATCTATGAATTCTAACAATTAATACAGCAAATGATGATTGTCAATAATAATTTACCCAACAAACAATGTAACAAGATAATGTTCATCTTGTTGAAGGTGTAAATTACTTCAAATAACCAGTATTCGTTATTAGAGATAGCTCAAAAAGTACTTATCAGATCTCGATTATATTTAATTGATAATGAGACTAAATGACAAGAATCTTTCAATTTAAAAAAGAATCATCGAAATTGGTCCACCCAGTAAAAGGTTTTAAGCGTAAGGTAATTAAAGCGGCTGCTGGCTCCCGCAGGGGTTTAGTGCGGTATTAGCACCCCCAAGTGCTGAGTCTGACATACGGTCTAGGACCGCCTACCAGGGCGTCCTAAATATGACCCGTAAATGGGTTAACCTACGATATCAAAAAAAGGTTTTAAGGTAATATAAAAAAGTCGGTTAAAAAGAACCATTATAATCTATACTAATATAATAAAGCTGAAGAGTTGTGATCACAATATTGTGATATCGGCCAAAAACTTTTGACCAAAAAAACGTCTTTATTTACTAGCCTACTTACGAGTATATAGGCATTAAGGTGACATCACATGTCTCTGATGTTCTTCCGGTGTTGTATCTCAATCTCGTTCGTATCGGTTCGTCTCGTACTGCATCGCTTAACCCGCGGGTTCAAGCGACAACATCGCTACATTTACATTCCCCGGAGGCTGGATGTAAACAGCTGATATCTGATTATAGAGCTTGATATCAGAAACTCGCTCGCTACTATTGTTTCTCGATTTTATTTTTATGTAAATTGGTTTTAACTTGAGTATAAAAATGTTCTTATAAAATACTAGCTTCTGCGCGCGACTTCGTCGGCGTGGACTCCTCTCCTATTGGTCTTAGCGTGATGACATATAGCCTATAGCCTTCCTCGATCAATGGGCTATCTAACACTGAAAGAATTTTTCAAATCGGACCAGTAGATCCTGAGATTAGCGCGTTCAAACAAACAAACAAACAAACAAACAATCAAACAAACTCTTCAGCTTTATTATATTAGTATAGATTATAATGGTTCTTTTTAACCGACTTTTTTATATTACCTTAAAACCTTTTTTTGATATCGTAGGTTAACCCATTTACGGGTCATATTTAGGACGCCCTGGTAGGCGGTCCTAGACCGTATGTCAGACTCAGCACTTGGGGGTGCTAATACCGCACTAAACCCCTGCGGGAGCCAGCAGCCGCTTTAATTACCTTACGCTTAAAACCTTTTACTGGGTGGACCAATTTCGATGATTCTTTTTTAAATTGAAAGATTCTTGTCATTTAGTCTCATTATCAATTAAATATAATCGAGATCTGATAAGTACTTTTTGAGCTATCTCTAATAACGAATACTGGTTATTTGAAGTAATTTACACCTTCAACAAGATGAACATTATCTTGTTACATTGTTTGTTGGGTAAATTATTATTGACAATCATCATTTGCTGTATTAATTGTTAGAATTCATAGATTTTACGTAACTTCATAAGCAAATAAATTTTTACTTTTATATAAAATTCTTACAGTACCTATTGAAGGCTGAAGCAACTATATCTCATCTGCCTA
Organism: Melitaea athalia; assembly: GCA_905220545.2. Classification (NCBI taxonomy): domain Eukaryota; kingdom Metazoa; phylum Arthropoda; class Insecta; order Lepidoptera; family Nymphalidae; genus Melitaea; species Melitaea athalia. Next base: position 17,890,293 of record HG992184.1, on the reverse strand, counting down.
TGGCGTGTCGCATTATGTTTATTTATTCTCTATATATATAATATTCTTTATTTTTATGCAATTGTTTGTGTATCACAGCTGAACTGTTTCTAGATATTAAAGAAACGAGAACAAGTCTTGAATATGGATCTATATCTCGCATTGTAGTTTCATTTTTAATACATAATCTTTATAGCGTGTGCGAGTGTGGGGTTGTGAAATGTTTTGTACATTGATATTTCAGAATATACGCAGATAATATAACTTTTTCTTCGTCATTATTATCTCACGAACACGATGTAATTAAATGCTTGGAATATAAATATGTCGCACGAATTTTAAAAGGAATATTAGTTAATGTAGATAATAACTTAAAAAATAAACTTAGCTGGGCCCCCGTGGACACAAGGGGCCCTAGCTAAGTCAATTCAAAGTAAAAAACAGACGACAATGCGAAAGAATCAATAGTTTTATTAAATTCATTATTCTTATGTTACTTCGAACTGATAGTTAAAATGTTCAGCTGTCATTACACATTCACCTCAATCGTGGTCAAATTTGGTGGGCCCTTATAATTAAGGGTCAGGGGGCCCTGGGCTAATACTAATATATAAGCCCAGGGCCCCCTGACCTCACGATCCGACCCTGAGGATGGGGCATTTGATTATGAATTTTGATTTTATGTGTAATTTATTATATGTATTAAATAAGAATAAATTTAAGTTTTAGCTGTTTTAAAATTTCGTTTAAAAGTAACCGAAATAGAATCGCAGCATGAAATAAAAAGTTTGATTTGACTTTTATTTGGTTTTTCGTATTTTATTGACAATTATTTTGGACATAAACTATTATGTAAGTACTAAGGTGATAATAATTTATTTTTATTACTTTGTGTTTTACTACTGTACTTCACTACATATTATAAAACAAAGTCGCTTCCCGCTGTCTGTCTGTATGTACCTATGCTTAGATCTTAAAAACTACGCAACGGATTTTGATGCAGTTTTTTTTAATAGATAGAGTGATTCAAGGGAAGGTTTATATGTATAATACATGCATAATAATATAGTAGAGAAACACTGATCATTTTTGCAACCGAGCGAAGCTGGGGCGGGTCGCTAGTTCTATAATAAAATATTTTAACGTAAATTAAACAAATTTTAGAACTATTCGTTAAATGAAAATAAACAAAAGAATATTTAGACCGGGAGATAGTGACACAAAATATTTGGTCATTTGTACCAGTATGGCGGTTCGTCAGGGGTCTAATTACGTAAAGGCAAAAAGGAAAATGATGGTCATAGCCACAGAGCATCGAATGTCATTTTCGCCCCCCGGCTGGGGGCGAAAATGACATTCGATGCTCTGTGGTCATAGCGCTCGCACCGGCGGCCCCATGGCGGCCCAATCGCGTGGGCGTTAATCGAACGCGTCGGATAAATAACGAGTGTCGAACGATTTGTTCCACAAAAATGCTTGTATTTTCAGATAGTCGGAAAAAAAAAGAAGTAGGCGGTAGCGGAATGCCATACTTCTCGGGTGTGACTTACAGCCCGCCATACCGACGCGAATACATTAATTTAAATAAAACAATTTAACCATTTGTACCAGGCTAATTTTTACAAAGCTAATCATCGTCGAGTAGCCATTCACGAAAATCACCTTGCCATACTTTTCCGACAGTTCCTAATGGCCGCCATACCTTATATTATCCTTATATTATCCTCGGACGAAGGAAACACGTGCTAGATTTAGTATTTGGTTAATTAAGTAGTTTTTTTTTGTTAATTAATTATAAGTTATTGTACGTTCTCTAGTCTCTAGTTCTATTTACATATATTGTAGCAATGTTGATCTACTAAAAATACATCAATATCAATAAAAAAATAATAGCCGAAATGTATGTATGCGATAACTTTAGAATGACTGCACCTAAAAAAAAAGTGTTTTTTTTAGGTGCAGTAATTCTAAAGTTTAAAGTTAAACTAAACTTTAAGTTAAACTTTTTTACGCACACTTGACTTGGGGAATAAGCTGGTGAGTGTGTGACGAGAGCGTTACAAAAAGTGCGATGTGAATGGAAGTTGAGAGGAAGATATTTAAGTTAGTGAAGATAGAAAGAGAGAGTTACGTTTCGTAAGTTTTACTTCAGTCGTGTGGTTTTTAAGTTGACGTGAAGATTAATTTATCAATCAAATTTTGAAGTAAACGATGTGTTCTTTTTTTATTTGATAATAACCATTATTTAGTTTTATAATAACTGGCAACACCTGTATTAAATATACAGTTAATAATTTCTTACTTAACGTTCGATTAAGGAGTGTTTAAATATTAGTTCCACGCCTAATCTGAATGGAAGCTGATCGGGAGATATGGATTTTGATTGTAGGTAGATAAATTACGATATTACCTGAATTCCTTAAATTCGTTATAATCTTGATAATATATAATAATAAAAATCGTGTAAAAAAGAAAACAATTCGATTATTGTTTATGAAAGATATTGTCTAGACATATAATATTGAGTTTCATACGAAATAACCTTTTTAAAGAAAAATAAAAACGTTCCTGCATGACGTTCATCTTAAATAAACATACATATAAATACTACATGTACAAATAAATATAGATATATATTAAATCGAACCCACAACCCTTAGTGCAGAAAGCAGGATTACTACAAACTGCGCCAACGGGCTAGTGAATAAAATACAAATATTTAATCAGACAGTCAGTTCAGCCTATTGCAGTCCACTGCTGGACATAGGCCTCCCCAAGTTCACGCCAGACATACCGGTTTTCTGCAATCCTCATTCAGCTACACCGGCAATCTTACGTAGATCGTCGGTCCAACGGGCCGGAGGACATCCCACACTGCGTTTGCCAAGACGCGGTCTCCACTCCAGGACACGTCTGCTCCAACGGCCATCGGTCATGCGACACAGATGACCAGCCCACTGCCACTTCAACTTGCTAATTCTGTGTGCTATGTCGGTTACTTTCGTTCTCTCGCGGATAGTCTCATTTCAAATCCTATCTTTCAGAGAAACCTTAAGCATAGTCCGTTCCGTTGCACGTTAAGCGACTTTAAACTTGTGGACCAGTCTCTTCGTCGGTGTCAGTCAGTTACTAATATTAAAATACGATAGAAGTATGCACATAAGATAAAATGCACGTAATACAATCTTGATAGCTGATTTAATGAGAAACTCAGATATAATCAAATTACATAGTCATCGAAGGTTTATTGGATTTAAAGACAATTATAAGCAACTTAGTTATTCAATAGTAACATTAGTAACTAAACTTCATTATCTTACGAAGGCTATTATTTTTGTTGAAAATTTGTCTATAAGTGTAATAATAATCTAAATAGCCTTACAATATATCACGACAAAACACTCATCCTCTATAAGTGTCCATTGTGTTATATAAAAAATAAACTAGGAACTGCTATGTTTATGCAAATAAGTAGACATTTCAAATCTTGTTAGTGTGGGATTCTGGAATCCTGATCCGAGAGACCTTTATAGTCCAAGAGATATCTTACTATTTTATATGAATAAATTAAATTATAAATCTCTTAAAAATATAATTATGTACGTCATAGTATCGCATATTTTGTTATAAACAAAATAATTATAAAAGTAGGTAACTCTATATTTTCGTAGCTAGTTTTACATCTTAGCTGTAGAAAATCAATATTTTTACAACTAATATCTATAATGTAGTCTAATTAAATATAAAACACTTATATTATTTACTTTATAACCCAGAAAAAAATTAAGGTTATAAAATAGATATTAATTAACATTTCAATTTGTTCCCCTGTGTGTATTTAAATCGAATGCATTTTCATTGGATGATGTTGGTAATTGATGTGTATGTATACACAAATCGTTTGTTACGATGCCAACACATATTTGACATAATTATTACCACGCCACACGTATAACGGGATTGCTCTTTAACTTTTAGCCTTCAGTATTAATGATAAACGGTCTGTTTTCAATTGTAAACTCTATCATAATATCATTTTATTCATCAGTATTTTTTTACATAACAATGGGACAAACGAGCAGATTCATCATCATTGTTAAACGGTTTTCGTCGCCCATGGACATCTGCAACATAAAAGGATTGAAAGATGTATATATACTCGATGTTTATACCCCTAAACTATAGTGCTCAGGGAAAACCTCAGGAGGAAGGTCATTCCACAGTTTGTATATACGCGGAAAGAATACGCGCGAAGCTCGCACATTGGTTTCAAACCATATATGCAAGTGGTGTGGATGAAACTTAGTCCTTCGACGAAGGGTGAGATGGTAAAACGTAAAAACGTGACGGAGGCACCATATCAAACAGTTCTTCAGAACACTCACCGTTTTACACACAGATCAGTATAAAACAGTGCGTACTATTTATTTTATTTTACTTTTATTTATTATGGAAAGTAATAATAGTATTATGTTTAATAAATTAAATAGTTCCAGGACTTAAATTAACAAAGCTTCCATTTTAAAAAGTACAAAATGTAGAACTGTACAAAAAGTCTAACCAAAAAAAAATATTAGAAAAAGGTTTATAAACTGTATGTAAAAATTATTGTAACTAAAAGAACTCCGCTCTTCGGCTACAAGGATACGATCTACACACGCAGCACAGATTGCGCGAATACCCGCAGATATCTCTATCAGATAGATATTGTTCTACATTATTATTATTGCTGTTACACCGTACTTTAAACATTTATAGCGCTATTTTTTACTTTTATTCAACTCGCTATGTATCTATGGCAGTGATTTTATATAACTTTTTTAATAAAGAAATCTTTCGTAATGATCACAACATGTAGTTATGACTTTCTAAAATCTTTCAATTAGCAATATTTGAAATCCATAAGAATATTTTGATACTTCAATTAGACCGGGAGATAGTGACACAAAATATTTGGTCATTTGTACCAGTATGGCGGTTCGTCAGGGGTCTAATTACGTAAAGGCAAAAAGGAAAATGATGGTCATAGCGCTCGCACCGGCGGCGGCGGCCCAATCGCGTGGGCGTTAATCGAACGCGTCGGATAAATAACGAGTGTCGAACGATTTGTTCCACAAAAATGCTTGTATTTTCAGATAGTCGGAAAAAAAAGAAGTAGGCGGTAGCGGAATGCCATACTTCTCGGGTGTGACTTACAGCCCGCCATACCGACGCGAATACATTAATTTAAATAAAACAATTCAACCATTTGTACCAGGCTAATTTTTGCATAGCTAATCATCGTCGAGTAGCCATTCACGAAAATCACCTTGCCATACTTTTCCGACAGTTCCCAATGGCCGCCATACCACTGCAAAGGAGTAATTTTTTTTTATATTTCGCCAAACGATTTGTACCACCCTGAAACTTTTTTTATCAGTTCCCTGTATGATCATAAATAGAAGTCTGATAATGCCATACCTGTGGGAGGTGGCGAATGTGAACAATATTTTTTCAAAATCCTAAGATTTTATGCCGTGGTATGGCGGCCATTAGGAACTGTCGGAAAAGTATGGCAAGGTGATTTTCGTGAATGGCTACTCGACGATGATTAGCTTTGTAAAAATTAGCCTGGTACAAATGGTTAAATTGTTTTATTTAAATTAATGTATTCGCGTCGGTATGGCGGGCTGTAAGTCACACCCGAGAAGTATGGCATTCCGCTACCGCCTACTTCTTTTTTTTTCCGACTATCTGAAAATACAAGCATTTTTGTGGAACAAATCGTTCGACACTCGTTATTTATCCGACGCGTTCGATTAACGCCCACGCGATTGGGCCGCCATGGGGCCGCCGGTGCGAGCGCTATGACCACAGAGCATCGAATGTCATTTTCGCCCCCCGGCTGGTTTTGCCTTTACGTAATTAGACCCCTGACGAACCGCCATACTGGTACAAATGACCAAATATTTTGTGTCACTATCTCCCGGTCTAATTGAAGTATCAAAATATTCTTATGGATTTCAAATATTGCTAATTGAAAGATTTTAGAAAGTCATAACTACATGTTGTGATCATTACGAAAGATTTCTTTATTAAAAAAGTTATATAAAATCACTGCCATAGATACATAGCGAGTTGAATAAAAGTAAAAAATAGCGCTATAAATGTTTAAAGTACGGTGTAACAGCAATAATAATAATGTAGAACAATATCTATCTGATAGAGATATCTGCGGGTATTCGCGCAATCTGTGCTGCGTGTGTAGATCGTATCCTTGTAGCCGAAGAGCGGAGTTCTTTTAGTTACAATAATTTTTACATACAGTTTATAAACCTTTTTCTAATATTTTTTTTTGGTTAGACTTTTTGTACAGTTCTACATTTTGTACTTTTTAAAATGGAAGCTTTGTTAATTTAAGTCCTGGAACTATTTAATTTATTAAACATAATACTATTATTACTTTCCATAATAAATAAAAGTAAAATAAAATAAATAGTACGCACTGTTTTATACTGATCTGTGTGTAAAACGGTGAGTGTTCTGAAGAACTGTTTGATATGGTGCCTCCGTCACGTTTTTACGTTTTACCATCTCACCCTTCGTCGAAGGACTAAGTTTCATCCACACCACTTGCATATATGGTTTGAAACCAATGTGCGAGCTTCGCGCGTATTCTTTCCGCGTATATACAAACTGTGGAATGACCTTCCTCCTGAGGTTTTCCCTGAGCACTATAGTTTAGGGGTATAAACATCGAGTATATATACATCTTTCAATCCTTTTATGTTGCAGATGTCCATGGGCGACGAAAACCGTTTAACAATGATGATGAATCTGCTCGTTTGTCCCATTGTTATGTAAAAAAATACTGATGAATAAAATGATATTATGATAGAGTTTACAATTGAAAACAGACCGTTTATCATTAATACTGAAGGCTAAAAGTTAAAGAGCAATCCCGTTATACGTGTGGCGTGGTAATAATTATGTCAAATATGTGTTGGCATCGTAACAAACGATTTGTGTATACATACACATCAATTACCAACATCATCCAATGAAAATGCATTCGATTTAAATACACACAGGGGAACAAATTGAAATGTTAATTAATATCTATTTTATAACCTTAATTTTTTTCTGGGTTATAAAGTAAATAATATAAGTGTTTTATATTTAATTAGACTACATTATAGATATTAGTTGTAAAAATATTGATTTTCTACAGCTAAGATGTAAAACTAGCTACGAAAATATAGAGTTACCTACTTTTATAATTATTTTGTTTATAACAAAATATGCGATACTATGACGTACATAATTATATTTTTAAGAGATTTATAATTTAATTTATTCATATAAAATAGTAAGATATCTCTTGGACTATAAAGGTCTCTCGGATCAGGATTCCAGAATCCCACACTAACAAGATTTGAAATGTCTACTTATTTGCATAAACATAGCAGTTCCTAGTTTATTTTTTATATAACACAATGGACACTTATAGAGGATGAGTGTTTTGTCGTGATATATTGTAAGGCTATTTAGATTATTATTACACTTATAGACAAATTTTCAACAAAAATAATAGCCTTCGTAAGATAATGAAGTTTAGTTACTAATGTTACTATTGAATAACTAAGTTGCTTATAATTGTCTTTAAATCCAATAAACCTTCGATGACTATGTAATTTGATTATATCTGAGTTTCTCATTAAATCAGCTATCAAGATTGTATTACGTGCATTTTATCTTATGTGCATACTTCTATCGTATTTTAATATTAGTAACTGACTGACACCGACGAAGAGACTGGTCCACAAGTTTAAAGTCGCTTAACGTGCAACGGAACGGACTATGCTTAAGGTTTCTCTGAAAGATAGGATTTGAAATGAGACTATCCGCGAGAGAACGAAAGTAACCGACATAGCACACAGAATTAGCAAGTTGAAGTGGCAGTGGGCTGGTCATCTGTGTCGCATGACCGATGGCCGTTGGAGCAGACGTGTCCTGGAGTGGAGACCGCGTCTTGGCAAACGCAGTGTGGGATGTCCTCCGGCCCGTTGGACCGACGATCTACGTAAGATTGCCGGTGTAGCTGAATGAGGATTGCAGAAAACCGGTATGTCTGGCGTGAACTTGGGGAGGCCTATGTCCAGCAGTGGACTGCAATAGGCTGAACTGACTGTCTGATTAAATATTTGTATTTTATTCACTAGCCCGTTGGCGCAGTTTGTAGTAATCCTGCTTTCTGCACTAAGGGTTGTGGGTTCGATTTAATATATATCTATATTTATTTGTACATGTAGTATTTATATGTATGTTTATTTAAGATGAACGTCATGCAGGAACGTTTTTATTTTTCTTTAAAAAGGTTATTTCGTATGAAACTCAATATTATATGTCTAGACAATATCTTTCATAAACAATAATCGAATTGTTTTCTTTTTTACACGATTTTTATTATTATATATTATCAAGATTATAACGAATTTAAGGAATTCAGGTAATATCGTAATTTATCTACCTACAATCAAAATCCATATCTCCCGATCAGCTTCCATTCAGATTAGGCGTGGAACTAATATTTAAACACTCCTTAATCGAACGTTAAGTAAGAAATTATTAACTGTATATTTAATACAGGTGTTGCCAGTTATTATAAAACTAAATAATGGTTATTATCAAATAAAAAAAGAACACATCGTTTACTTCAAAATTTGATTGATAAATTAATCTTCACGTCAACTTAAAAACCACACGACTGAAGTAAAACTTACGAAACGTAACTCTCTCTTTCTATCTTCACTAACTTAAATATCTTCCTCTCAACTTCCATTCACATCGCACTTTTTGTAACGCTCTCGTCACACACTCACCAGCTTATTCCCCAAGTCAAGTGTGCGTAAAAAAGTTTAACTTAAAGTTTAGTTTAACTTTAAACTTTAGAATTACTGCACCTAAAAAAAACACTTTTTTTTTAGGTGCAGTCATTCTAAAGTTATCGCATACATACATTTCGGCTATTATTTTTTTATTGATATTGATGTATTTTTAGTAGATCAACATTGCTACAATATATGTAAATAGAACTAGAGACTAGAGAACGTACAATAACTTATAATTAATTAACAAAAAAAAACTACTTAATTAACCAAATACTAAATCTAGCACGTGTTTCCTTCGTCCGAGGATAATATAAGGATAATAATAAGGTGTTGTAAATCGTT